>CAWUFW010004684.1:37500-1486058 GCA_963921515.1 Calotriton arnoldi
AAAGAGGGAAGGCAGGTGTGCAATGCCACACGCAGCTGGTAGAATGTCATCTGTTCTTGTGTGGTTAGTCCTACTCCCTCCCTGATTTGATGCGGTGCGATGAAGGTGCCCTCCAGGAACGAGTCTCTCATTTTGGTGAGCTTCATGGATCGCAGCCTAGCGTAGGGGCTGGCCTCCGCCAGAAATGGCATCGCCGGATGCTTCATCAGGACGAGCAGGGGAGCGTACATTGCTTCTTGTCGTGCCCTCCTCCGCATACCGTGTCAGTCCCTAACCGTGCATCCCACCGTGTCAATCTTGGTCCGAGGTCGGGTCTTGTCTGGTATAGAGCCACTGGAAGGGGAAGCAGGGTTACTGGATCGTGCTCAGGGGCGGTGTGCGCCATGAGTTATGTGGGGTATATATGCAGTGATGTGCAAATTGTGCTTGGGCACACCAGTAGTACAGGTCAAAGTCTGGTGCACCTAGTCCGCCCTGCTCAAATTGAAGGGTGAGAAGCTCCCATGCTATTCTGGGCTGTTTGTCCGCCCATGCTAGAGTGATCATGCCTGAGCGTAGCCGCTTCCTGAAACTGTGAGTGAGAGGGAACGGGATGTTCGTAAAGAGGTAAAGGAGCTTGGGGAAAATAACCATTTTGGCGATGTCTAACCATCCGGTCAGGGACAAAGGCAATTTTACCCAGCTCATTATGCGTTGCTCTAACCAGTCCATTAGCCTGCCATAGTTGGAGGGTCATGATTCCTCGGGGTCGCAGCTGATCCATATGCCCACGTATTTCACAGGGTCACGTGTCCACTGCAGGGAGAACTCCGAGTGGACCTGTGTAGTGACCTCCGTCAGCGGGAAGATCGTTGATTTGGCCCAATTGATCACTATACCCGAGAGTCCGTCAAATCAGAGGAACTCTCTGATTAGGGGGGTCAAGATTGGTAGCAGGGTGTTTGACATAAAGTGCGACGTCCTCCACATACAGCGAGACCAATATCACCCGTGGGGTGAACGCCAGGTCTCTGTGGGCATGATGCTGTCGCAGCCGGGCCGCCAGTGGCTCCATTGCTAAGGCAAATAGCAGAGGCGACAGGGGGCACCCCAGACGGGTGCCGCGGGAGACTGGGAACGGGGGCGTTATCACGCCGTTTACCCTTATTCGCGCCATGAGGAGTGAGTAGAAAAGCACTATTAATCTAATGAACTTGGGGCTGCGACCCAAGCGTCTGAGTAGGGCAAATAAATATGGCCATTCGAGTGAATCAAATGCCTTAGTGGCGTCAAGAAAGATTGCAGCTGCCTGCAGCTGGAGGTCCACCTCCTGCAACGTGGCGAAGAGCGTTCAGAGGTTATGAGCCGTGGCCCTGCCAGGGAGAAAGCCACATTGATCCGGGCGTAACACCATTGGCAGCAGTGGGAGGAGAACGGCCCGCAATTAACTTGGCGAGGATCTTATTGTCCACATTGATCATAGAGTTTGTCCAGTATGAGTCACATTTGAGTGGGTCCTTGTCGGGTTTTAGAATTGTGATTAGAGCTTCCCGGAGCGATGGAGGAAGCACTCCCTGTTCTACGGATTCCCCGTACATGTTTATTAAATGCAGGGCGAGGAGGCTAGCATATTCTTTATAGAAAGAGGCTGATAAGCCATCTAGGCCAGGGTTTTTTTTCGCCAGGGAGAGCCCGAATAGTTCTGATAACTTCCTCCTCTTTAAATGGTTCATCAAGGTAGGCCCTATGGCCCGCCTCCAGCCACAGCAGCTGCAGTGTATCAAAAAATTCCTCCAATCTAGGCGGTGTTGCATCTAGTTGGGCACGGTAGAGGGATGCGTAAAAGGAAATCATTTCAGCCTGTACCGCTGATTGGCCTACTGCCAATTCATCGTTAGCGGTGCATAACTCAGGTATGTAGTCGCTGGCCCAGGGCTTCCTAAGTAGCCCGCAGAGTCTTCCCAGCGCGTTCTCCCGCTCCGTATCACCGGGCTCTAGTTTCCTTACTAAGGAAATGTGTTTCCCTGATGGCCGCTTCATGAAATTCATCTAGTTTGGCGCGGATTGTATATAGCAAATTGCTATTTTTGCTGATAGAGAACTCCTCCTCCAATACCTATATTTCCCCTTCTAATCTTTTTAGGTGCCCCCGCAGTGACCGAAGGACTCCCGCCTGTTTGGCAAAACATTCGCCCCGTATGACGGTTTTAAAAGCTTCCCATAGGGTTGAGGGGGAGTCTACTGTACCTTCGTTGAGACAGAAGTATTAGGATATGGCCTGTCTAATGGCTTCACGAAATGCCTGATCTCGGAGCGCTCCCGATGGGAGTCTCCAGGCGAAAGCTCTGGTGGGGTAGTCCAGGAGGTCCAGCGTCAGCATTACCGGGGAGTGGTCACAGAGGATCCGGGGCAGATGCTGCACCTCCGCGACCCCTGTCGCCGTGTCTCGGGAGACTAGCCAAGTCTATTCGTGACCAGGAGGGTCCGGCGGGCGTCACACATCTCTTCAGGGTGACTATGATGCCATACATCTGTCAGGTCGCCCTCTGAGATTATGGCTTGCAGCTGAGTTGCCGCTCGGGTATGGGGTCGTCGGGAGTCACCCGACCTGTCTTTTTGGGCATCGAGTACTACATTGTAGTCCCCACCCCCCGATTATAGCACCAGGGCCAAGAGAGTTTGCCACTCTCCAGACCTCGTGAAGAAGCCAGGGTCATCAGTGTTGGGGCCATATATTGAGATGAGTCTAATTGGGTCCCCCCCAGCGAGCCCGCTATCATGACATGTCTACCCATTGTTCGCTAATTGTTACGCGCGTGCGCCAGTGCAGCCCTTTTCTGATGAGGATGGCCCACGCCACGAGCGTAATTTGAGGAGCATGCAGTGTGTTTTTCCCCTACCCACTTTGCTCACAGCCGCCCGCGCCTGTTCTCAGTAAGGTGCAGTCCCTGCAAGAGGGAGATGTCTGCTTTATGGCGGTCCAGTTGTGCGGCAACTATTCTAATCTTTCGTGCATCATTTAGACCGCCTACATTCCATGTAATACACTTAATTCTGGTCATGTTACCCTACTTTGCAATCTGAGAACATCCCCAACAGGGCCCACCCACTCCAGCCCCCCAATCAGGCTAAGCATGAAACCCAATTAACCCACATCCCCAACATGGTGTGTCTTTATGCATTGCAAGGGAAACATCCCGGGGGGGGGGGTGGGGGGGGGGAAGTCTAGGAGCCCAACATGTCCGCCCGCAGGGGGACAAAGTTACAGGGGTAAGTTTCCAATCTTATTGTGTAACAAGTGAGTAAGTACATCAGCAGCTGAAATTACTAATTAAAGGTAAAGGATACATGTTAGGAGAGATGCTGTCTCTGGGAGCATGCTCGGCCCATTTCGCTGGATCTTAACCGGTAGACACTTACTAGTTCATCATTGCAGTATATATCTTATCATTGTCACTGATGAGATTTTCTTCTTCTGTGTTTTTTCTGGGCCGGTCAGTCTTCTTGGCAAGACGCAAGTCCTTAAATTGTGCTGCATTCTTGGGGTCCTTGAAGTAGGTTATCTTTACAGCGTGGAATACTCTAAGTTTTGTCGGGTATAGTAGGGAATATTTAACTTCCAGCTGTTGCAGGGAGCGTTTGATTGGTAAAAAGTCTCTTCTGGCTGCTTGGACTGCCAAGGTGAAGTCTGGGTAGAAGGAGATCGGATTTTCTTAATGTACAACATTTTGCATGTCTCTGACAAAGCATAGCACAGTGTCTCTATCCTGATAGTTCAAGAGGCGTGCAATTATGGGACTTGCTGGCGCGCCCAGGGGAGGACGAGGGCCAAGGGAGTGGTGGGCGCACTCTACAATGCACACGGGTGATAGCGACTCTCCGAAAAGGGCCCGCAGCATTTCTTCGACGTAGTTTTCTACTCATGTCATGGCAGTAGACTCTGGCACCCCTACTCTGCGAAGATTGTTTCTGCGTGACCTGGCTTTCAAAACTTCGTTTTTGGTCCTAATTACCTCAAGCACTTTCTCCATTCTGAGGAGCTTTTCACGGGTGTCCACCCCTTCGTCTTCTAGCGCGGAGGTGCGCTGTTCCACCTGTTCCAGACGCTCCCCATGTTTCGTCACCTTTTCCTTTAGGCGGTCAAACATATCTGGTAGAGAGTCAACTTTGTTGTCGATGGCGGTGAGGGATTGTTTCAAGTCTCTGAACATTTCCCGTTTGTCCGGTTCAGGAGGGGTCGCGCCGATTGATAATGCCTCCAGTTGGGTATCCTCCTTAGCTGGGGGGCCTTGAGTGGGTCTCCGCTGCTCAAAGACCAGCTTTTGTTGCTTAGTGTCTTCTTTCCCCATTTCTTTCCAGGTGTGTTGCGCACTGTCACAGGGTCGAGCGTGTGTCGCAGTGGAGGCGGCACCCGCAGCTTTGTGTTGCAGAGTGTGCCTGTGGCGTCACCTGCTGTGCTTGGTTTCCTTTGTGCGGCCAATCAACTGTCTATTGGTTGAAGCGCATCTGTTGTAGATGCTTGCTAGGCCTTTCCCCCTCAGGAACAATATGCCTCCGAGCAGCACCCCCTCCTAGGCGCCTCAGGTGAGTAGCTCTCAACTGTCCCACGTACCAGGGCGATGTTTCTAACAGGAGGCGCGTTGATGACCGTTTGATTGAGCCAGGTCAAGGATCAGTTTTTTTGAGTGCAGGGGCGCAACGTGCTGGGTGAACTGTATTGGTCAGCTAGGATTGTGCTGTGATGTGTTCTGACATGGGCAGGGGGACTTCTGTTCAGAGTCGATGCAACCCCTCCTGAGTTTGCTGGGGCTGTATTCTGTATGAGGCTGCGAGGGTACAGTTGCAGGAGGGCGGGTGCCTCAGTTTCCTGGTGGGGGCCCAGGGAGCCCTAGGTGTGAGGACGTGATGCAGCAGGGGCTTGGTTCAGGCTCTCCTGCCCACCGTTGCTGTTAGTTATAGTGGGAGCCGCAGGTCTCTGCAAACGCGCGCTCAGTGGTCCTCCTGCCGTGCGGTCTGCCACACATGCCTCGAGGCGCCTCGCTCGTCTCAGGGCGTGATTGCAGCTGGAAGTCTTCTCCTCAGGTGAGTCTGTATTCAGGATAGGGGGGGGGGTGTTCCTGGCCCCGCCACAGTGCTTGCTGTGAGGCCTAAACTAGATCTGGGGGGTCTACCATCATGCCTGCACCGCGGCCTTCCGGCCGAACGGTCTTGCGTAGCGGCCTGGGCACGCGTACTTGTTAGTTTCCTTGAGCGCGGGGGCAGCCGCCTCATCCCTGCAGCCACCGATCTAGCCCCAAGTGGCCGTCTCTGGTGTTTGCGCATTGTCCGGGTGTGCTCCGGGCAGCAGCCTTATTCCGTGCCGCAGGCTTCGTCAGCCCGTCTCCATACCAGGCCGGTGCTCCGCCGCTCAGTTTTCGGTCGGTAACTTGGTGCTCCTGCAACCACTGGCAGCGAAATTCACCACGCTTGAAGCTGTAGTCTCCCCGATCAGATCTGCACTGCTTTGTGGCTTTTGTGATGACTGGATAAGCGGATTAATGCTGGATCATTTATCCCGCTGTCGGAGCCCTGCTACAGAGCGGCCATCTTGGAGTCAGGCTCACTAGCGTCCCCAGTGTTCAGCTTTAGACAGTTGGTCATCATCCAGTGGGCAATTTCAGTCATGACAGCATTAAACTCGATTCAGGTACTGGGAGTCTTGTCTGTGAGGGAGAGAATGAGTTGCATGTCATCGGAGTAGGAGAAGATGTTGATATTGTGAGAGTGGATGATGCTGGCTAGAGGTATCATGTATGCGTTGAAGAGGGTCTGGCTCTGGGAGGATCATTTTGAAACACAGCAGATGAGGTTGCATGCGTCAAAGGTGTATGCTGTTAGGCTGACTGAAAGTAGCAGATCCAACTGAGTGACCTCATGTAAAGTGCTTTTTTGTGGTGTGGCCTTGTACTTATGCTTTGCTCGAGGCATTATGCATTGCATCTTTACTGGGCTTTAAAAATGTGCAGTCTAGTTCTTTAAGACTTATCAACATTGGTAAAAACTGTACGGTTCTCTCAAACATTTAAATTGGACGTTTTCCTTTTGTTCTGCGGTCATTGTAACACTATGTTGTGATGGCACATGTTGGATTACAGCATGCTATGCCAAAGTTTCATCAACAGATGAAGCTATAATGGGATGTTGCTGTAGACATGAATCAGTCTGCTTCCGCCAAGTATTTGTAACATGAATCCTCAGAGCGTTGATTGTCTTCTTCACATGGTTCGGACTGATATTCTACATTCATTGTGTTTGGAGAAGGGCAAAGATGGAGAATATGGAGTTTTGTCCTGTGGTGCTTGATAAATTAAAGACTGCTTCAGTGGTCTAAGTGCACCTTAAAATATGGTAATGGTGTAAAAAAAACAGTGAATCAGGGGGGCGTGGCTTGGACGGCAGAGCTGATGGCTGCCTGATCCCGTCTCTCTGCTCGACGCAGAGACGTAATTGCGACCTTCTCTGCCCACCCGACGTGGAAGGTTGTTCGGAGACTTGTTTTGGGGACCGCATGATGTGAGGCTTCTGTGTATATGGCCAAAACCTGAAGAGATACACCAATTGTGGCATAATTTTGAGCCGAAAAATACTGTAGTGTAACACCTCATCGGCTCCAAAATGGCAGACGCACCCGATCGCAGCGCCTCCAGCCTAGGGGTACATCTGTTGCCTTCTCCGAGAGGCTGCTTCTTGTGAGGAAAGCCGTCTATACTCCTCTGCTCAAGGTACCCTTTGTTTTCAGACTGCTATGCTATACTTGCCCTTCACGGCAATTGGTACCGTGATGCTGCCTGTACCTGCCCGACTCTAAAATGGCGGCTGTATTTTCCCCGTTCGTACCTCGTCTGCACTCTTCTTGCCGCAACATTTGCTTCTTGTGTAATGCAGTGTACTAATTTACCAGTGCTTCTTCATTGGTAGTTCCTTGTTCCGCTGTAACTGCTCAATCGCTCACTTTGGTCGCTTTGATCCGCGTTTGCAGAGTCAGCCGAATGCTTTACGGACAAGATGGCGCCCAGCACATGCTGAGATCGTACTTTACCTGTGATGGAGTTCCCAACAGCATTTGATGCACTATGTCAGCGGGATCCCAGGCAACTAAACCAGCGACCCATCTGACCCCTGTGTGATTAATGACTTGTAACTGCACCTGATCATAACCTGCCATAACTGCCTGCCTCAATGGAGGATGTTGCCTCACACCCATACCACTGATTGTGTTGTGCACTGTGTTTAGCCTCCTCCGCAGGATAGCTCCTTAAAATCAGCGCAGGCCCCTTAACCACAACACAGGATCAAAGCCTTACTGCAGTAGCTGCACCGGATAAAACCCAACCATGCCTGCATGCCTCAGTGTCTGACCCTAAAAGGGAGGGTATTGCCTCAAAGCCAAGTCATTATTTGTAGTAGGCAGTGTGTTAAACCTTTACTGTAGGAAAGCTCTATAAAGACAGTGCAGGACCCTTAAGCACAGTGCAAGCTGAAAACCGCACTGTGGGGTTGAAAGGACAACAGTGTTTGCAGAATCTAGTGTTTGCTAGCAACAGTTTCCTGTGCCTACCAACATCAAGCTGCACCTTGCAGTCTATAGACCTTATAATTCGATAACACTAATCTGTATCAATAAGGTAGAGCTACTCCTTACTGGCCGTATCTGCCGCCCTAGCTGCAATAACAGCGCACTTCACAGAGAAAGGTCCTGTAGGCCACAAAATTGTCCTACGTAACTACCCTACTCTGACAAGGTGAAGCTGCATTAACCAAACCTTATCCGTCACTCTGGGCAGAGCGTGTTAAATCCCAAACAAAAGAGTGCATTTAAGGGCGTTACCAACGCAAAGAACTCATACTTCTAAATCTCTCTGGCCCAGTTGCCGTTCCATTTGCTGTTTACACATCCAGCACCACCATGGCGGACAAAGACTAAAGCACACTACAAACGCTCCAAAGCTGAACCGTCTCCATCTGACTCTCCTATCAAACAAAAGGCAGATATGAATAGCACGATGGAAATGATCCTCAAAAAACTGGCAGATGTTCACGACCTAGCGAAATCAACCAAACAAAACACGGAAGCTATGCAGCTTGAGTTGACCACCATCCAGGCTGACATGAACACAATCAGCTCTAATATCAATGCCGCGGAACAGAGAATCAGCGATGTAGAGGACTCCTCGATTCGCACCAACAAAGATATTAAGTCCCTTATTGCCATCACCAGCAGTCTTAAAAGACAAGCAGCAGAGCTTTAAGACAGGAATAGGAGAGGCAACATTAGAATTTTCGGAATACCTGAAGGGTCAGAGGACTCTGCAGAGTCTTGTATCTCCTTCTTAGAGGACTGGATTCCTCAGATCACGGGCATAAAATTTCACAAGAAACTATAACTGGATCGAGCACACAGGATACCTACATATATCTCAGGGGCAAGGAAAACGACTCGCCCAATCATCTGCAAGCCGCTGAGATATCAGCACACGGAGGCCATTCTCAACTTTGCACGCAAGAACTGTCAGATCACTTGGAATGGTCAAAAAATAACTTTCACACGGGACTACTCAAAATCTACAGTTGCCACAAGAAAAGGGGTTCCTTATGCTAAGAGACAGGCTACGGGAAAGTAACATCCAATTCTCATTTGCAGGTCCCTCAAGATTCAAAATCACAGAGAATGGTCGGCTCCGCTTCTTCAATGACCCTAGCGACCTGTCAAACTTCCTAGACGGCGCGGTGAAACAGGACATGGATCAAGTTAACTCCTTCTCTAACAAAAGGAAATCATAATATCCTTTTTTCGTTCTTTCTTTCTTTCCTTCCTCTACACAACAGTTAAGTTTTGCCTACTGGGAGGGTATTCTCTTTCATAGCTTTGAGTATATGCGGGTTGGGGGTTCTGGGGTTCTTGTTTTTGATATCTGTTTTTTCATTTTCATCTTCTTTTTCACTATCATTTTTATTGTCGTTTTTGGCCTGCTCTTCTGGTCACTTTCCCTTACAAGTGATACCATCAGCTCTCCACCTATACACACGTAGTGCTACCCGCTTTTTATCATTCCTTATTAAGAGCTTTCTTGCGCTTATCACTAATCCGGGTACACGACTCCAACTAAGCATTAGTAGCATCGTAAACGCATGTCAAATCACCACTTCATGCACATACAATGACACAACATTACTGACAACCTCAATATTGTTTCCTTGAACGTGAAGGGTCTTAACCACCCGATTAAATGCTTCCAGAAAAAAGAGCAGGGCTCCATGCTGCTGATCGCCGCAACACAGTCCGGTGAGTAGGGCCGGTCGGCGCACATTGTTGGTGCCGAGTGGAGTGCACCCGGAGGAGCTAGTGAACAGGGCTCCCTAAGGCACTGTTAGTGCCAGTGCTTGTTACATTTACAGCCTTCCTCGTAGGCCGCCTTGATGGGAGTCTGCAGCAGGATATTGCATGCCCTCACGGCGGATAATTAACTGCTCTTTGTCTGGCTGAGTGAGTGCTGCAGCGTTGCTTCAGTGTGGCGCTCTTTTCAGAAGAAAGTAATTTTTCTAGGTAGCATGTGTGCAGCGAGGGTGTGTGCAGCGAGAGTGTGTGCAACGAGGCTGTGTTCACAGGTAGCATGTATGCAGCGAGGGTGCGTGCAGCAGGTAGCATGTGTGCAGCAAGGGTATGTGCAGCGATGGTGTGTGTGCAGCGATGGTGTGTGCGCAGGTACCATGTGTGCAGCGAGGGTGTGTGCAATGAGGGTGTGTGCGCAGGTACCATGTGTGCAGCGAGGGTGTGTGCAACGAGGCTGTGTTCACAGGTAGCATGTGTGCAGCGATGGTGTGTGTGCAGCGAGGGTGTGTGCGCAGGTTTGATGGTGTTATGTACAAATAACCGCATTCTGCGACAACAGTATTAAAGTAATACAAAACTACAGTAAACATTGCGTGTTAAAATGACTTGTCCTAGATTTAGATAATAGTTTCCCTATATTAATAGTACTCAATTTACCTACCTCAGAAAGCTGGTTGGCTGAGTAGGCCTAGCTGAGATTCAAACTTGGAACCGGTATAGCTAAGCAGTGAGCGTTTAGCTCACTGAGCCATTCTAGCTGTAATGTTTGCTTGGTTTCCAGCTTGCAGCGCTAGGTGACCAGTGTGCACATGTTCAGAATGGGAGCTGATGTAAATAATCTGGCATACGTGAGGGCACACAGAGTGGCTGAGAGGAGTCTAGAGGTGCTCTACAAAACATTTTTGTAAAATCTGTAAGAATGATCCAATTCTGGTTCGTTGGTGGTTCTGAACACTTTATGGGGCCCTTTTTCAGGGCAGCATGCACATAATTCAGATAATGACCAAATCTATGCACATGTACCCACACTCAATTAAAGCAACACCCCCTGCATTTTGTTTTTGTGACTTCATTTTCTCCCTCTTAAAACTTCCTCCGCTGCAACACTAGGTAAAGGGTAAGAAAATAATTTGCCCGATGCTCTCCAAACCTCCCTTAAAAAAAAAAGTTGTTAAACAAATAAGGGGCAAATCATCAACAACCGGCGATAATCATCGCTAAGCGCACTTAGCGCTAGGATAATTATCGCCGGCTATCGCTTGTTTTTATCGCGGAGATAGCGCGCTATCAGCGACGCTTATCTCCAGAGCGATAAAAATAACTGAGTTAGCTGCCAAATGTGCAATTATCGCTGGGATTCCAGCGATAATCGCACAACATTTGGCGCTACGTTGTTGGCAGGGCATACTTAACCATGATATCCACCTTCCATTGGATATCATGGCTAAGTCAAACTAAAAGCAGGTGTAAGGAAAGTAGCGATAACCGCGGTTAGCGCTACTTTTATCGCTATGCTTGTTAGCGTGCCCATTGATAATTGGAGAAATGTCGGTTAGCGACATTTCTCCAGTTATTTTGGGAAGGAACGCCCACTTTGCATCTCATTAGAGATGCAAAGGGAGGCCTAGCGAAAAAGGGTGCTAACATGCGATTATGCATGTTAGCACCCTCTTGTTAATAGGGCGAAAACATTATCTCCGCTTTCCTGGCTTTTAAAGCCAAAAAAGCGGAGATAAGGCCCTTGATGATATGCCCCTAAGTACCTTCCACGGCGCTTCACTCTGCAAAGCATAATCTGCTTTTTATCCCTAACGTGCGTAAATTCTAAGTCCGGTGGCTGATCGTTTTCCTTTCTTTCCGCCACTATTCGAAATTCTCTTACATGTATCTTCACAGTATAAATATATTTATAGTCCAACTGGAAACGTTATTGTTCCTTTAACCTTAGTACCTCTCTCTATGTTGTATTTCTGTTCCACTGCCTCTATTTAACTGTCTTGATAGAAAACGACCAGTAGAGGTGAGTAAAATACCACAATTGCTTTCTGCTGAGGGACTTTCTTTTTTATTTTTCTGGCAACTGCCTCTATTTAACTTTCTTGATGGGAAAACGACCAGCAAAGGTCAGTAAAATACCAGAATCACTTTATCATTCTCTAGATTCCAGTCCATAGAAATTGTCTTCCACTGAGCACCCGTTGACAATATTTTTGTTAAATCTTGTATTTTCAGTGATATGACCACCAGATGCCCTATTAAAAACAGAGCTTTGGACTATACCATTTCCCACTGAAAGGCAATATTTCTCTCCATGTGTTCCCATACCTGGCGTGTCACGCAGTTTGGTGCTCACTTTCCCTCCATGTTAAAGAACAGTAGATGTTTCAGCACCTAGGCTAAAGTGCTGCATAGCTAAATACATATAAGGTCCCAAAGGCGAGACCGATTGCATTGCAAATGCTTGTTAAGAAAAGGCTGTACTGATTTTCTATCAGCCTCGCAGACCCAACCACCGTTTTTTTCAACGAATACCCTTCAAATATTATGTAAATACGCTCTCTCTGTGCAATGTTCGGGATTCTGTACAGGGGTCTGCACTTCTTTTTTTTTTTGTTGAAAAAAACTGTGGTTGGGTCTGTCTATATATCATCCAGGTTTCTTTTGGAATATATGGCGGTGACGTCAGCTACAAGCCCCGACACGCCAGGCTGTGGCTCCCTTCATCACACTGCATTTGGAACACAGAGTTTAAGGGAGCCCGCCGGCTGCTCTTGGTATCAGGACTGATTTTGCCACATCGGAGCCACTCAAAAATGCAGTAGGCTCTGCTATGCATTTTTGAGGAGGCCTGGGGGTGAAGATTGCTTCTTTATCTCTGAGCAGCCAGAGTTTGCGAGTGTTGTTCTAACGCTTGCACTTCCAAACTTGAAAGGCAGTCACACGGAGACTCGTGACTAAAAAAGACATGAGGGGATGCGCCTTGGGAGCGAATTGAGATATTACTACCACCCAGCACGACACGGAATTTGATCCTTTTAAAGCATGGGGGTTTGTATGTTTTACTTTGAACTCACTAAGGCACCAACTAACAATTTACAACGAAGGATGTTACCAGACTTTGTTAATCAGCTGCAAGGCATTATGGACATTGGAGTCCAGTATTAAAAAAGAAGTGCAGACCCCTGTACAGAATCCCTAACATTGCACAGAGAGAGTGTATTTACATAATATTCGAAGGGTATTCGTTGGAAAAAACGGTGGTTGGGTCTGCGAGGCTGATAGAAAATCAGTACAGCCTTTTCTTAAAAAGAAACTTGCATCGTGTAGTCCTTCGTTTGTGTTACTTACCTGTCTATATATCATCCCGGTGTAGCCAACCCTCATTGATTGCATATGACTAAGATCCGCATGGATTGAAACGCGTTATGCTCTATTTTTCTGCCTGAAATAAATTCATCATTTGAACGTTTGGTTGGAGTGGCTTGACTTTGCGCTATTAATAGTGTGCAAGTTTGTTTTGGAAAACACGAAAAACCAACACCAACACCAACACCAACACCAACACCAACACCAACACCAACACCAACACCAACACACACACACACACACACACACACACACACACACACACACACACACACACACACACACACACACACACACACACACACACACACACACACACACACACACACACACACACACACACACACACACACACACACACACACACACACACACACACACACACACACACACACACACACACACACACACACACACACACACACACACACACACACACACACACACACACACACACACACACACACACACACACGTTATCAAAATAAACAGTAAACTTATATAGTAGGGAACAGGCTTAAACATCATACCTTATGCGCATCAAAGCAGCTTGACCAACTGCCACATCCGCCTTCTGCCAGGCATGCATGAATGATGATCTTGTATAGCGCTAACTTAGCCCAAGGGCGTCAAGGCGCTGATAACGGGGCGAGACAACGGATGGTAGACCGGGTAGAAATGCTCAGGGGAGGCTCTGTTTGAAAAGCCAGGTCTTCACTGCTTTTCGGAATAGAGAGTGTGACACCTGACTAGAGAGCTCTTCCGGCAGCGAATTCCACAATTTGGCGGCAGCAGTGGAAAACGCTCTACCTCCCCATCTGGCCTTCTTGAATCTCGGAATTATAAGCAGTTTTTTTTCCGAGGATCGAAGCGGTCTGGTGGGGACATAGCGATGAAGGAGAGCTTTGATACCCTCGGGGCCAGCATCGTAGTAGGCGTTATGGGTTAAACATAATATTTTGAACAGAATCCTTTGGTCCAAGGGAAGCCAGTGTAGTGCTCTAATTGTTGTGGAGACTGAGTGGTATTTAGGCAGATCGGTCACCAGCCTTGCAGCCCGTTCTGCACCAACTGCAGACGTTTAATCAGTCCTTTGTTAATGCCCAAGTAAAGGGCATTGCAATAGTCCAATCTGGACTTTACCAAGGCGATGACCGCCTGCTTACGTGATTCAAAGGAGAGGTAGGGAGTGATTTTTCTTAGGATTCTGATAATCCCAAAACAGGTGGAGACTGTTCTACTAACCTGTCGATTTAGTGACAGAGAGTTATCCACTATGACCCCTAGGTTTTTACCGTGGGAGACTGGGCAGGGACAAGCACCGAGTGAAACTGGCCACCATTCTTTGGACCAGATATCTGAGTGGTTGCCAAAGATAAGGACCTCCGTCTTTTCCCCATTTAATTTCAGGAAGTTTTCCGTCATCCAAGTGGAGACTGCCTGCATACAATTTCTAAAATTAAGAGCAGAGTCCCTGACATCATGGGTGATAGACACCATTATTTGGGTGTCGTCCGCGTAGGACAACACCTCTAAGACAAAAGATCTCACCACCTCGGCCAAAGGGGCAACATAAATATTAAAAGTGTAGGGCTCAGGGACGAGCCCTGGGGTACACCACAAGATACAGATTTAGCGGCTGAATAGAAAGGACCCAATTTGACAGTCTGTGCACGCTCAGTGAGAAAGGAGGCCAGGAGATCCAGAGCCGAACCCCGATCCCAATCTCCATGAGGCGGGCAGCCAACCTTTGAGGAGACAGGGTGTCGAAAGCCGCGGTTAGATCAAGTAAAACCAGTAGAGTGGTGCGTCCTGCATCAACCTGGGTCCGAATATTATTGAAGACAGCAGTAAGGGCTGTTTCCGTACTATGTTGGCTTCTGAACCCATGTTGTGAGCCATCTAATAGATGGTGATCCTGAAGGTAAGCACTCAGTTGCAGATTTAGGTGTTTTTCCAGGATCTTGGCTGGAACAGGCAAGAGGGAGATGGGCCTATAGTTCTTAGGTTCTGTAGGATCCAGTGAAGGCTTCTTCATGAGTGGTTTAACAACTGCCGTCTTCCATAGAGTCGGGTACTGTCCCTCTGAGATGGCTATATTCAGGACGGCGGTAAGATGGGGGATAAATGCCTCCCTGCCAGCTTTTAAAACCTTGAGGGGACAGGGATCTAAGGGTGATCCAGATTTGACTCCTTCTAGGAGTCGATCGGTCACATCTGGTGACAAAAGAGGGAAGGCGAGCAGTTTAGGGGTCTCCTCTGGAGTAAGTTTTTTCCCCTGGAGACTGGATCGACCAACTAGAAAGGCTCAAACTCGTATTGGAAGCTTCCAGCTGGGAATAGATATCTGATATTTTGGTCTTGAAAAAAATCAGATAGTGTGTTGCAAAATTCTTGGGAAAAATCAGTGGAGTCTGTGACCTGGGGAGATGAGAGGAAATTGATAGCCTTAAAGAGTTCCCTGGAGCAATTCATTCCGTCTGTTAAGTTCAGGTAGTAAAGCCTCTTTTCCTCTATAATAGCAGCCTTGTATTCTTTCAGACAGTTCTTGTGTAGAGTTCTGCCTGAAGGTACTAATTTAGACCGCCATTGCCTCTCCTGTTTACGGCAATTTTGTCGCATCTTTCTTAATCTGTCTGTGAACCAGGGTGCAGACGGCTTTTTTCTTGCTGAATAGTGTTTCCTCAAAGGTGCCAGTTCATCAATAACTTTTGATAGTTCGTGTGCCAATTCAGCTGCGGCCAGATTGGCATCATGGGACCTTGACAGATGGATTTTACTAAGGAGCAGAGACAGCGATTCCTTACTGATCCTGCTAAGGTTTCTTTTTTTCTCCATATTCCCAGTTCCAGCTAAGTCATTTACTGGAGTTGAAATGCTAAGATCAAAAGGGACCGCAAAGTGATCCGACCAGGAAAGTGGTATGGGGGCTCTAACCACTACCCGATGGTCACTAGAAAATACACCATCCAGGGAATGGCCTGCTATGTGGGTGGGTCCCTTAACCAACTGAGAGAAACCACAGCTGCTCATGGTATCCAGAAATACCTGCGTGTCTTTACAATCAGACAACTCTAGGTGGAAGTTAAAATCACCCAAGATAGTAAAGTTGGATCTGTCTAAGTAGGGTTCTCAGCAGGTTACTAAACTCATGACTAAAGGCTGCCCTGGGGCCCGGCTGCCGATAACACAGAACGCCAGAGAAACTTTCCGAGGGGAGGACATTAATAGAAAAGTACAGTGCCTCAAATGAATCTGTGGGTGTATTCAGCTGTTTAATAAGGCAAACCATATTGTCTCTATGGAGAATACCCAAACCACCCCCCCTTCGTCCAGTCCTGTCCAGTCTAGTAAATGTATATCCTGGTGGAATGGCATCGACAAGGTCTGGACCCGACGAGTCCGAGGCCCAGGTTTCAGTAACGAACACCCAAATGGGTTTCCTCACTGAGACAAAGTCTCTGAAGGCTATCTTGTTTTTAATGAGCGATCTCGCATTGATGAGGAAGCCCTGTCCTAGCTGCTTATTCAGGGGGAGTCTGGCTGACTCATCGGGGTCAGGTGTGTTAATGCCCCCACCCGGTTTCACACACACATTACACGAGGTGCATAGGAGGTCACAGTTGGTGTTATCCATGGATTGAGGGTCCATAGTGTGGTGACATGGAGCCCTCTTTACCTGGATATCGAGGAGAGCTCCTCTTGTGTAGGAAATCTGAGCTCCTTGGTCTGAGGGTAAAAGGGCAGCATCTCTGGCGCTAGGCGTGGACTTGGCGCGGACGGGCGCAGACGGGCTTGCCGTCGGCGCGCCCGCTGCGCGCATCCGCTTCGCGATGAGCAAGCCATGCTGAATAAATAATCCGGGCAAGACCTTTGACCCCTGTCTCCACCCCTCCGCCCAACTGAAACTGAAGGAAACTATGCGCCGTTCGCCCTCCACAGCAAACGGGAAAACCCGTGGTGGACCGGGGCTGTTGGCGGAAAACACAGGCTGAGAGGTAAGAGCCTTAAGCGAATACAGCAGAACAATGTGCAAAATAAGCAATAGACAATTTAAAATCGTTTTAAAAGGAGCAAGAGAAATCTTGAAATATTAAAAAACGTAAGTGTTAGGTTTTCAGAGCTGTGAGCAAAGCGATCAGTTTCTTAGCAAGGTGCTTGTTGTCAGCGCGCGTCCAAGCAGTAATGCTTTGTGAAGGTATGGACGTTTGCCCACGTCACTGCCCTGCAGATATCCGGCTAGAACACCCCAGCGAACAGGGCCGGGGAGGCTGCCACCTTACGTGTTGAGTGCGCTGTGGCTTTGGCAACCAGAGGACGGCCAGCCCTCTCATGGCAAAAGAGAATAACTGATGAGACCCAACAAGCAATAGACGCCCGCATCAAAGCCTTACCCATCCTTGGGGCAGAAAAAGTGACAAGTAGCCGAGTAGACTTTCTGAAAGGTTGAGTCTTTTGCAAGTAGAATTTCAGACATCTTTTAATGTCCAGAGAATGGAGTGCCCTCTCAGTTGGAGAAGGAGCTGCAAAGAAGGAGGGCAAAACCACTGGTTCATTTAGATGAAATGCTGAAGGCACTTTAGGAATGAAAGATGGGTTTGTCCAAAGAATCCCCTTGTCTGAAAAGAATAGAAGGTAAGGCTCCATTGTCGTGAAGGCTTGGATCTCACTAACACATCTTGCTGACCTGATAGCCAACAGGAAGGCCACCTTCCAAGAGAGATACTTTAAGTCGCATTTGTGAATAGGTTCAAAAGGTGATTTCATAAGCTGCGACAGGACAGTATTTAAATGCCATTGTACTGGAGGAGGTCTTACTGGAGGGTAAACCCTGAAAAGTCCTCTCAAATTCCTTTATTAGTCTATTAGACCACGGGGACAAAGAACCAGAACGACGTCTGTACCTGGAGATTGCCGCCAAGTGAACCCTGATGGATGCATGCGCCAAACCAGCCTTGGCTAGAGATAATAGATGAGGCAAAACGACCTCAGGTGACGAAGAAAGCGGACCAAGAGAGTTTGTGACACCATATACAGAACCTTTTCCACTTGGCTGAGTAACATTTTATCATGGAGGGAGCACGACCATTCTATAGTATTGTTTGGCATTCCTCAAATTTCTAATCAGCTGAACTCTGTGTGATGAGGAGCCAGGCTGTCAAGTTGAGCGTGCGAACCTGGGGGTGAACTACTTGACCCTGGTTCATGGAAAGAGATTTTCTGTTGGTTGCAAGTGAATCGGAGAACACCTTGATAGGCGAAACAGCTCTGTGAACCAGTATTGTCGCGCCCACGCCGGGGCTATTAGAATGACACAACAAGGTTCCGTTTGATCTTTTGGAGAACTTTGGAATGAGAGGAAATGGAGGGAATGCGTAGGCGAACGCTCCCTCCCATGAGAAGTGGAAGGCATTTCCCAGAGAACCTGGTTGAGGGAACCTACTGGCGAAGGATCTGCATTTTTTGTTGAGAGATGTAGCGAACAGATCTAGGGTTGGAAATCCCCAGCAGTGAAAAACCTTTTGCAACTGCTCGTTGTCTAGTTCCCACTTGTGACACTGCCTTGTGTCTCTGCTGAGTGAATCTGCCAAATCGTTCTGGACTCCTGGCACATGCTGAACCTGAATCGATATGTCGTTGGCTATCCGCCATTCCCAAATCTGTTGAGCCAGGATTGAGAGGGTCTGAGATCTTGTCCCTCCCTGCTTTAACAGATAAAACATGGTGGTGTTGGTGTCCGTACGGATCAGGATCGATGATCTCCTGATTTTTGGCATGAATGCTTGAAGACCCAGAAAGACCGCTTTGAGTTCCAGGAAGTTTATGTGACACTGAGCTCCCTGAACAGACCATTTTCTGTGGACCTGCAAACCTTGCAGGTGAGCCCCCTATCCGTCCATGGAAGCATCTGATGTCGGGGGCGCTAGAGAGCCCGACGCAAGATTGCCGCACATTAGTGCTGCTCTGCGAGTCGGGGCTTCAATCCAGCAAAAATCCTGTTCTACTCCCCGCCATCCAGCGGTACAAAGATAAGATACTTCCCCCACACGTAAGGGCTCGCATCCTGCCAAGAACGCTGCCATTATCGCGCTCCCTGCTCAGTATCTTGTGAAAGACGGTGCAGGCATAAAATGGCTGCCCCCATGGACTGTAATTGAAGGAGGCTGGTGAGCACTTACAACATACACCGAGGAGCGCTCTAGATGTGACGATCGGCGAAGAAATTATATGCCGTGTGTGTCGCAAGGCTACGGCAGCACCCTCAGTGGCATCGGGCACCCGAATGTGTGATGACCACCTCCTGGAGACGGGGCAGGGTTGGTGAAGTGCAGCGGGTGAAATCCATGTCCTACGGTGCAGCGGTTGTGCTGTCCCCGCCTATGCGATCTCTTGCTGGGAGCACCCGCGCGGAGACGGCGCTCATGGAGCGTAATAGTGAAGATTAATTGACCGCGCGTCCAGCAGGTATGGTGCCTGGCGCTGTTTGAATTGAATAGCAGAGGCCATAGCTGTGGCCGAGACTTCCGCATGCTTGCCCCCCTCACTATATTGCTCGGCACCGTGGGCTCCAGCTCCTATTTTATTAGCGGCGGAGTATTGTGACTGCAACATGCTTGTGTGAGAGGACCGGAACAGCGTGTGGCGCTGTGCTGTTGACAACCTGAGGTGTCCCTGCCAGATATACAGCCTGCTGCAGTGCGAGCTGGTGCGAGAGGGCCACTTTCATCCGTCAGGCCTGGGAACTGTACACGTGACCGCCATTTCGAATTCCTGGCGGCCATTTGCACGCACAGGTGGGCTACTGCATTGAGAGACCGAGGCGACCCAGCGCGGTGAGTTTGGCGCTAAATTGCGGCGAGGTCCGATCTCTGCCTGAGCCTAATTGAGTTCTTACGCGGATTGCAGGCTGCTGTTGGATCGCGTGGCGATCTCATCCCACGCATCTGCTGGGACATCCACCTTTGCGCCATTGATGTTGAAGCGGGTTGCTGATCTGGCGCTCTACCTACTGTGGGAGATGATGCTGCAGGTTTGAAGGTGGACGTGGAGATTGCCCGCACAGAACTGCTGTACTGGCCCATGAACTTGGATGCTGCACTCCCAGACCGATATTGCGCTATCCAGACAAGGTGCGCATGGTAGTATAGCTTAGAATTGAGGGGGGCAGGCAACAGCGCGTCTCTGATTGACTGAGAATTGCTACCCTGGCGTCGCTGTGGGATATATGGCAGTGCAAATTTGCTGAGTAACTGACCGGACCTGGCTTTGAGCTATCCGCACTGCTGGGAAGTGGATGTGCAGCGCAATCCACTACAGTAAGCGAGGTGTGTATTGATACGAGCTGTAACGATAACGTACCTGCGCCCCTGCATCTCATGCATCTAGGATTGACATCTTGAACCGCGAGGAAAATGGGGAAAACGGACAAGCAACAATCCAAACTTTCATTTGAATCCAAGCGCCTCACTAAATCTCGTACGCCTGCTGCGTCTGACACCGAATCGGAGTTGGAACCCAGTACCAGCACTAAGCTGGAGCGCATGATGCTTGCTATGCAACACAGCCTGCAGGCGATCGACAGTAAGATTGACAGTCTCAATCTCCGAATGGACAATATGGTGGCGAAACTTGACAAGCATGGCTCACGCATCACGGAGGCGGAATAGCGCATTTCCACAGCGGAGGACCAGGTGGGGATTGTCAGTGAGTCATGCACGCAAATGGAGAAACTCTTGGCGGTAATCCAGGCGAAGAACGAGGACCTTGAAGCCAGGTCCCGGGCGAAACAATCTCCGCATCACTGGAGTGCCTGAATCTACCAATACGGGCAAAATGGAACTCTATGTTGAGGCCATGTTAAAAGAAATGCTGGGCGCGGAACACTTCTCTAACATGTTGGTTGTGGAGAGAGCGCATAGGTCCCTAGCGCCAAAGCCCGTGCCTGGCGCTCCGCCGCGCCCTATTGTAGCCAGACTTCTAAATTATCGCGATCGCGATACGCCTAGCAAGAGAAAAAGGTAACACCACATATCAGGGAGTGCAAGTCGCGTTGTTCCCTGACTTCACGACCGCGGTGCACCAGGCTAGGCGAGAGTTCCATCCGGCGAAGAAAAAACTACAAGCGCTGAAAGTCCAGTATGCTATGCTGTACCCGGCACGTTTGCGAATACAATACAAAGGTAAAGCAAAGATTTTTACATCACCGAAAGACGCTCTGCAGTTTGCACGTCAAGTGGAGCGGCAGGAATCCTCCAGAGCAGCAAGTGATGATGCGGACAATGAAGACTGATGCACTCTACAGCGCTGGTTCTGGTAATGTCCTTATACTTCTTGTTTGTTGCAGATGGAGAACTTGCTGACGAACTTTGCTATCTTTCTGCACACTCCGTATCCTTTTTTTCTAATGTAATACTTATGTTATGATATGTACTGCAGGGATTCAATCTCCTAAACAACTCTGTATGGCGTAATGCCTTTAACTTTAAAGTAGACATCACAGAGCTTACCGGACTATGCGTCTCGCACACTAAGCGTGCGACTGAGCAGGAGTCCCTATAGACATGATTGGTATGCCTTGTGGATATTGCAATCGACGGATACTGCTCATGCTCCGTTACTAACATGATGGACATGCCATATAGTGTAACGTAAGGGCGCTGTGGTGCGCATTTGGGCGATTGCTGCTCCTGATACACTATATAAACTAGGTGCGGCAATATACAGAAGCGGTAACTCGTTGCTCATAGACATGTTGGCGAATTGTTGGATGGAGGTGGTTTCTCTCCTGCCCCGACCCCCCCCTGTTACAACAGGGGGGTGGACGGCTACTGGTGTTCCCCTATGAGGGTATACCCCAAGTTGATTTCAAGCTATAACAGAACACTGTGTTAGGTGTTTAATTTTCCAAAAGAGAGGCCTGATGTTGCACGCCTATGTTCTTATGTTTTTAATGGGAGTCCTTAGCATAATTGGGATGCTGAAGTGGGGGGGGGGGGCGAAGTTGGGGGATTTGTTTTTACACGTTTGAACCGCAGAGTACATTGGTTGAAAATGGTACATGAACAATTAGATGGCACAGGTTTATATGCGGATACGTTAGATAGCGGAAATGTAGCACAATGACAGATAACCGTGGCAATCTTATCACATGGATAACATGGAATGTGAGGAGTCTAAACAACCCCAAAAAAAGCAAGGCAAGTACTGGCCTATTTAGATCGGCATGGCATTCAGTTGGCTCTGCTCCAGGAGACTCACCTCACTAAACATACGGCTGAGGCAATTGCTACCAGGTGGGCTGGTGTCCGTTTGGCATCTTCCTATTCTTCCTATGCTAGGGGGGTCATGATTTTAATAAAGAAAAATGTGCCTTTTGATCTCCTACATGTAGATGCCGACGATCACGGGCGCTATATAATAGCACAAGGTAAATTATGTGGTACACTGATAACTATTGTAAATGTTTATGGCCCCAATATAGACGACCCTGGCTTTTATGACACACTATGGAACAAGGTACATGCACTCTCCCCTGCTGCACTTATTTGTGGAGGTGACTTTAATGTTGTACTTGTCCCCAGTGAAGATAGGATGACCTCTGCAGAGTACACACAAAAAAGCTACTATATCGGTCCTGGATGGTATGAGAGAC
Organism: Calotriton arnoldi; assembly: GCA_963921515.1. Classification (NCBI taxonomy): domain Eukaryota; kingdom Metazoa; phylum Chordata; class Amphibia; order Caudata; family Salamandridae; genus Calotriton; species Calotriton arnoldi. The sequence goes on from CAWUFW010004684.1 coordinate 59,868, forward strand.
CTGGGTCTACTAGACATCTGGCGGCTAAGACATCCTGGTAGGCGGGAGGGTACCTGTCACATGTTAATCAATCGTGGTCCAGGATTGACTTCTGGCTGGCCACGCATGATGTGAACACGTGGACCACGACCGTTCGGCACCTGCCTAAGACATTGTCAGACCACTCCCCGGTATTACTGTACATGGCCATACCTACACACACACCGTCCCAATTCCAATGGCGTTTGCAGTCCTCCTCATTGCTTGATCAGGTATTCCGCGAAGAGCTGAAAGTAGCAATAACTGACTATTTTAGCAATAATGTAGGCTCAGTACAGAGCATGGAGACGGTTTGGGAAGCGTTTAAGGTCACAATACAAGGTGTTTGTATCGGGATTCAGGCAGGTGTCCTTAAATCCTTAAGAGGCACAATGCGGCGCCTCGAACAAGAACTGGGTAACCTTGAGCGAACATATGAGCTCACGGCGGACACGGCGACGTTAGCAGCTATTAGATCGAAAGTTACGGAATACAATGAGACAGCAGAGCAGGAGATAAGACGCACATCACGTAGATGGGCAGCTAGATACTATGGGGAAGGTGGTAGACCTGGGAGGGCGCTGGCAAACAAAATTGCAAACCCCTTGGCCAAATCACACATTGTGAAGGCTATTACAGATGATGGGACCGTTCGGTATGACACACCGGGTATATTAGACTCTTTTGTACAGTATTATAAAACACTACATGCTAATAGACAATCGGCAAGTGTGGAGGAGATAGAGCACTATCTGGAGGATATCGCATTGGTATGGCTCTCACGCAGACAACAGGATTTTTTAATGCATCAAATAACACTTGATGAAATTCGGGAGGCCATCATGGCGTTACCTAATGGGAAAGCCACAGGCATGGATTGCCTTCCTGCAGAATTTTACAAGGAATATATAGATCTCTTGGCTCCCTATCTCCATGAGATGTACATGGAGGCCTATGACTCGCAACAGCTTCCACCCACGCTTCGTGAAGCGTTGATCATAGCGCTACTGAAACCCGGTAAGGAGCCTGACAGATGTGGATCATATAGACCACTATCCCTTATTAACACGGATGTCAAAATCTTGGCCAAGGTGTTAGCCAATCGACTGCAAATCCTTCTCCCAGACATGGTCCTTCCCAACCAGTCGGGATTTATACCATCACGCTCTACATTGCATAATCTACGCACACTGTTTACGGTACTGCATATACTGGAACCAACGCTGCCTGCGGTGGCGGTTCTGCTAGACGCTGCTAAGGCGTTCGATTCTAATGTGTGGAAATATATGTTTGCAGTCTAACATCGCATGGGGGTGCCTTTTATATATACTAACTGGATCAAACTATTATACACAGACCCGGTGGCGAGGGTGCACATCAATGGCCAGACCTCTGCCTCCTTCCAGATACATGGCACCAGGCAAGGTTGCCCATTATCGCCCCTGCTGTTTGCTGTTGTACTGGAGCCATTGGCGTGCATATTGCGCCAAAGATATGCATCAGCAGCGCTGCGCTTCTACCGACGCCCCCTTGCGGTATCAATGTATGCCGACGATATGGTCTTATACGTTCGTGAACCTGACATATCTAGAGCGACTTATACGTGAATATATCCGTTTTGAATGGCACTCAGGGCTTGGTATTAACTGGGACAAATCAATTATAATCCCTCTCACTGACAGCACGCCCTGTATGGAGCTCGGATACCCACTGGAATGGAGTACGGACCCAGTTAAATATCTTGGTGTTTGGATTCACAAGGATCCGCAAGTAGTTATACGAACCAACTATGGTAGGGCGATCACGAAGCTTGAAGATCAAGTAAACAGGTGGATAAAGCGGCCACTATCTATTGCAGACAGAATAGCGCTGATCAAGATGATTGTATTGCCGAAATTTTTATATTTATTTTTGAATATCCCCATTCGCTTGACGCAACACTTCTTTACCACACTTCGCACATTACTCATCACGTTAACATGGGGAGGGAAGAAGCCGAGAGTGAAATGGGAACAGCTAACAGTACCATATGATATGGGGGCGGATTCACGGCGCCAGATCTCAGATTATACGATCTTTGCGCCCAAGCGCATTATGCCTATTATTGGCACCAAACACCTGATTTCACCCCCATGTGGCTGTGGAGGCGGGTGCAGTCCACCCAATACCGCTTAGAGCAATGATTGTCAACAATAGTACGATTTTTGAGAAAGGGGAGATTGACTCAGTACACTGCACGGTAAATGCGTGGAAGGAGCTTGGTAAGAGGGCACGGAAACTCCCACTATATGCCCCAGCTATGCCCCTTCTGCATCATGATGCCATATCGGTGACAACTGAGACTGGCTCCATCAAGGTCCTGCACGATGCTGGATTACGCACAATGGGTGATGTATTTCCAGAGGGGAAATTCATTGGTCTTTCAGAGATCAATAAAGACGGGCAAGCCACGGCGATGATGACCTTTCTCTATGTGCGAATGAGGGCGGCTATCAGTAAATTATACTCTAGCTTTCCAGCGGAACCCCAGGCTTTAGGAGCTCTGCAGCTGATTTACACAACACAAACCAGAGCAAGACTGGTCGCACGTTTGTACCGTGTCTCGCAACTGGAAGAAACCACGGAGGCGGGCGGATCACTGGAGAAATGGAATACTATTCTCGCAGAGCCCTTAACGACAGATAAATGGAATGCATGTTGTAAATTGACGGGGCAGTTAACTGCAAATGGGAATCTTAGAATTATTCATTTTAAATATCTACATCAGATGTATTACACTCCTGCTCAACTACATAAATATGGATTGCGTGAATCTGACCACTGTGTTCGATGTGGTGCGCCTGGCGCTGACTTCCAACATTTATCATGGTCTTGTCCAAAGGTTGGTGAATTCTGGGAGCAAGTTACGTGCACCTTGACCAAAATAGTGGGAGAGCGAATAGAATGTGCTATACGTATATGCTTGTTGGGGAATGTTACACAGATAAAAGCTAATCATCGAAAGCTGGTGGCTATAGCGCCATTGTTAGCGAAACGTAGAGTCTCTATTCACTGGGGCGGAAGGCCTGCACCAACAAGAAAACGCTGGCTGCAAGATTATGGTGTATTCTAGGGACCAACTGATATGTTATGCAGAAGAACTGCCATGTGTATCCCGACCACGTGACATATGGGGCCCATTGACCTCCTATTTACTGACACAGCAAGTTGAGTAATAATTAAATATCTTTTGTACATGCTATGTTACTTTTCTTTCAGCTATTACCTGTGTTAACAACATCTGATAACTGTGATGTAAAGTGCCAATTCATTCCTTTGTGCTTTGCCAATGTCTGAACATGCTGATTGATCTCTGGTTGTTAAGTTACTGAAAACTCAATAAAAAATTTTTTTTAAAAGCATCTGATGTCATGACCAACCTTGGTTTCTTCATGAGGAAAGAGAGACCTTGTGAAAGATTGTCTTTGAACGGCCTCCAGGACATTGCTGAGACCATCCTTGAAGTGATTGATATGACGTCCTCGAATGAGCCTTGAGATTGCCTCCATTGAGCATCGAGCTCCTCCTGGAGAGGCCTCATCCTTAAGCGGCAATTTGGAATCAGCAGGATACAGGATGACATCATCCCTAGCATTGATTTGTATGTCCTTACTGAGACGCACCTTTTTGCGGACAGACCCCTCACTGTCCTTTGCAGTCGTAGGATTTTTTCTTTTGTGGGAAAGGTTTCCAGAGTGTAGTGTCCAGAGTTGCTCCTAGAAACACTATTGACCTGGAGGGATCCAGGGAGGACTTCTCCCAGTTGATTCTGAGTCCCAGGGACCAAAAGAGTTGGACACAGGCGTCCGTCGATCTCTTGGCGGCTTGAAGCGATGGGGCCTTGACCAACCAGTCGTCTAGGTAAGGGAATACTTGATGACCGGTTTGCCGTAGAAAGGCTGCCACCGGAACCAAGCACTTGGTGAAGACTCTTGGAGCCGATTTCAGCCCGAAAGGAAGTACTCGAAACTGGTAATGGCACTCTGCCACCTCGAACCTCAGAAATTGACGATGTTTTGGGTGAATGGGAATGTGAAAATATGCGTCCAGAAGATCCAGTGAGGACATATAGTCTCCTGTATCCATTAGAAGCAGAATTTCCTGGAGCAATAACATTCTGAAAGGTTGGAATTTGATGAACTTGTTCAGAGATCTTAAGTCCATTATCTGCCTCCATTTTCCCAGTCTTCCTTTTTATCAAAAAGAAGTGGGAATAGAACCCCCGATTGTGTTGATCGGGTGGCACTTCTTCGATTGCCTGCTTGGTTAAGAGCAACCGGACCTCTTTCTTGAGAATACATAGATGTCGATGAGAAGTCCCTCGTGGAGGCATGTTCGGAGGCTGTTGAACAAATTCCAGGGTGTGACCGTGGAGAAATACATCTAACACCCACTTGTCGGAAGATATAAGTTTCCATTGTTTGAAGAATTTGGAGCAAATGAAGCCCAATTGAAGTGGGACTGCGGTAGCAGGGGCCTGTGAAACCTCATTGTCTCTTGTTAGATTCGTGAGCCCTACCTCCTGATGGTTGGCGTCGACGTGCTGCTGGTCTAGAGTAGGTCGATGTTGAGGTTTGCCGAAAGGGCTGAGAAGAGTACTGTGTACGAAAACCCTGTTGGTGATAGGGCTGGAAACGCTGCTGAAGCAGAGGGCGAGAGAGAGAGATTGACCTCTGTAGGAAGGTAGGATCTGACTGCATGGTTACCCCCACTTTTTGCCAGGTGTTTAAGCTGGTTTTTGACTAGTCTGACTGGGATCCTGCTAATCAGGACCCCAGTCTATCTGCTTTCTCCCTTAAATTGACATGCATGTACTTTGGTACACTCCAGATTGGATACTGGGGTACCCTTATAAGTCCCTAGTATATGGTACCCATGTACCCAGGGCATAGCTACCCCAGAGGCCTCATGGGCCGAAGCATGTATTATGCCACCCATGAGAGGCCATGCAAAATGGAACTCTAGGTCTGCTACAGCAGCCTGTGTAAGATGGTGCTTGCACCACTTACTTTAGATATAGGTTCAGTATATCTATAGGTCACTACACTTAAAACTTATAAGTCACCCCTATAGCAGGCCTTATCAATCCTGAAGGCAGGGTGCTGGGTTTTTAGTGAGAGGGTGCCCCTGCATGAGCAGAGCCCCTTTGCAGCCTTCGGAGACCATTCTCCCGGGTTGTCTGTGACTCAGCCGGACATATAGGTAGAGGCGCATTATAACCTCGCGGTAAATGCCATCTCGAAAACGGCTGCATAGAAACATATCGTGTTTGGTATCAAACACCTTGGAATCAGGGGTCACCGGTCTACCCGGTACCAGCCTTCTCGGCCCAGACAGCACAAAATGGATGCTGCCAGCCAGAGACACATTTCTGCCCTCCTGCTGCTGAGCCAAGCTCGAGCAGAGGAAGGCAGCACAATAGGCATCCTGTCACAGGGAGGTGTGACCACCTCCCAGACAGGGTTTAGTGTATTGGGGCTGGGTGGGTGCACTCAGAGTGCCTGAAAGTCTGCACTGGGGGCACATTTGGTGTCCCTGTGCATAGTCCAGCTCAAACCAGTTCTGGGAGCCGTTGGCTCCTGCTCTGGCACGAAACTGGACAAAGGACATGGGTGTAGCCACCCCTCTGTCCTGCCCTTCCCCTAGGAGGGTCCCCTGAATCTGTCCAACCCTCTCCCGTGGGTATAAAATGGGTTACCTGGCTACAGGACATTGGATTTTATGTGGACAAGATTCTACAAAGAAGAAACCACTAACCTTCGACCGTCTGGACACCTGGACTTCACTGGACCTCGACTGGGCTTGACTTCGTCCCCCTTTCCTTCCAAAGCTTAGTTTGTGCCATGACTCCATACAGGCTCCGTGCAGGACCTATTAAGGTCTATTAAGGCAACAGAAGAATCTCCCTTGGAGTGAAGGAGTCACTCCCCTGCTTCGCAGGCACCTAAAGCGCAACTGACCGGTAGCTGCTCCTGAGCTCCTGCGGACTCCGAAGATTTCAGCAACACAGGAGGTGGGTTCCTGAAAGTCCCTGAGGTCAATCTGCCCTCTCACCGAGTTTGAGGCCAGTATCTCTCGTGGGGGCTGCCTAACCTGAACCCCTGTGCACCGGGTCCATTTGCAAGTGCATATGCTTGTTGGCAATTCTCGAGCTTGTGCATTGGACTCCATGTAGTCCTGACCCTGAGCAGTATTTGCACCAAAGAACTCCGGCCTCCTCGCACAGTGTGCTCCGTGGGCTGGTGCCTTGCAATCTTGCTCGAGGTCCCCTCGCGACTCCTGGTCCTTCAGCCTGTGGGTCTCCCTGAGGGTCATTGTGATTGTCCTTGGGCTTTCCTGGTTGCTCCAGACGTGCCCTGTCTCTCCATTGCTTGGAGAGTCCCCTGGACCTTGCTGGTCCACATCGAAACCTGTTTGTCTTTCCTGCGTGGGTTGCTGTTGCCAAGGCTTGTTGGTGCTCCCACCGGACACCGACCCCTCAGCACTCGATATCCTTCGTGGGGCAGCTCACCTCCGGCTCCTGGTCGTCCTCGACGGCTCCTGGTCCTCGTGGCTGCAGAGTCAAGCACCCCTTCTTCGCACCTGAAGCTAGTCAGTTATCTCATCAACATGCTACCCCTCGTATTAACGGAAGACTTCAATCACAAACTAGATAACCTCATCTCAAAATTCATTTGGCAAGATAAGAAGACTAGAATAGCCCTCAAAAAACTCAGGCTAGATAAATCTCGGGGGGGTGTTAACCTGGCCGATTTTAAAACATACCAAACTGCCTTCCTAGCAAAGCAGGATTACTATTGGACTTCTCCTCCTAGCAACTACATTCCAGTATGGTTGGAAATAAAAAATAAAAAAAAGGCCATCTTAAACAAACTAAACCCTCTTGCCTTGCTAACCACGAACTCCACAAAACTAGTTAGATCTAAATCTATATTCAAAAACACAAAATCCTCACTCCTAAAACTAGACAATACACTCAATTTAAGCATCAGATTCTCAGACATGGAATAACCGTAACATTAAGTACAAAGGTAAACCCATACACTTTGAGACTTGGATCGATAGGGGGGGATCTTCTTCCCTCAACAATTGGAACGTGCGTCATATCCTTTAACTTTTACGGAAATCCAAAGTACATACGGTTTAGATAATATGGAATTTTATAACTTTCTTAAAAACAAAGCGGCCTTAACGAAGTCTAAGCTACATAAAACAACCCCATCTCTACCAAGCTTCATCACTAAAATTAACAAGTTGGGACATCAAGTCTCCTATATTTAGAAACTCTTACGTCCTAAATCCTCGAACTTAAATAAAAATCTAGTCAAGTTCTGGGAACAACATTCCTCTAGCCCCCTGTCTGAAGAACAGTGGACCCAAATATGGAAATCGATTACCTATAATAAAATTTCCCCAGTTTTATCTCAAGCAAAACTATGGCATATCCACAAAGCTTACTGGACACCAGCTTGATTACACACATCTCCGGCCAGACCCGACCTGCTGGAATTGCAAAGAAGAAGTAGGCGACTTAGCACTTTGCAGTGAAGAATGAGATGAGCTATCAGTTTTCTGGGACAATGTGTTCACGTTTTTATCCAACTTATTTGATTGCCAATTTAAAAAAGAAATGGCCTCCCTAATTGCTGACTTTAACACTGACAGACAACCAAGCGGACAAAGCATTATTGGATCGCTTATTCACTTCCGCAATAAAAATTGTCCTGAACAACTGGAAAGACACACAAGGCCTCATTCAAATGCTGGATTAATTGGATCATACATAGAGGCGCAGACAATATCGCTCTCCATCAGTCTCCCTGGAAAGCGCCAGTAAGACATATCTGGGACAGGTTAGATAACTACTTCGCCACAAACAAACCACCTTGATATGTTTATAGATACACTCTTTCTTAGCTAGTCCCCTTCACAATATTTCCATTACACTTACTTACACCCGTAGGTGGATTCATCTCCTATTTCTTATTACGTGACACGATTAACTAACGCTTAACTTAAATCGCACTTGGGAAAGTACCGAGTACATGTTTTAAATTAGCTCTACCTCTTTACTTCCGAATATAAAATCTAATCTCAACCGGTATACATAACCTCAGGCCACCTATGGTTTCGTTTTGTATTGCTTTGTATTATCAATTTGTAGCTGTATCATTTATCAATTTACATCGGATTTATATTTCTGTACTTCAATATTGCTGTGTATTATCTCCAATTATAAGCAAATCTGTATCTTCTATTTTTTTCCTTTTGTACAATGCTCATTTTCTGAAAATTAATGAAATCTTTTGAAATTTAAAAAAGTGAATTAACTTCTCCAAATGTAATTTTATATATCATACTAGTAAACTGATGGACACGTTGATATGATCTTGTTTATAGTCCTAAACAAATCCTGAGATTTTGCTATAATCTGACCATTGTCAAAGTCAATATAAATTTGTTTTTGTCTCAAATCCGATTAAGTATCTTCATGCACGAGTGTGGAGACACCCTCAATTGTGTTTCTGAGCATCAAAACACTGATTTCCAAAGCAGCACCTGATGAAAGCATGCTTTCAGTTACTGTCCTTCAAGATTGATCTTATCTTAAGTTGCAGAGGTATTCGTGTTGTGTTCAGAAATAGGCTTTCATGCACACTCAGGTAGCTAAAATAGACACATTGAGCGAGTCTGCTATGTCCCCTTTGAGGCATGTGCTATGAGTGCCTCTCTTTCACCAATGCCATATTTGTTAACTAAGGTGGAGTCAGTACCACTGCGTTTTGATTTGGAATTAAATGAACAAGTTACTTACCTTTGGTAACGCATTATCTGGTAGAGACTATCTAGCTGCAGATTCCTTACCTTTGAATTTCCCAGGCGCCAGGCTGGATCCGAAAACTTTTGCTGAGCAATACCCCTTGCGCGCACCATCGGATGGCTCCATTCGGCTCTGCGTGATGTCGTCGGTTATGAAGTTGCGGTACATATATAGGTGCCACCCAGGCACGCAGACTTCAGTACCTTTTGTTTTTTCCACGCCAGAAGCGCAGAGCCATGAAGTAACTGAAGTAGCCATGTGCAAAACTAGGGTCCTGTACAGGGGAGCAACCCTAGCCCTACAACATTATTCTGCAAACAGGGGAGGCATGGGTGGGGCTGTAAGGAATCGGCAGCTAGATAGTCTCTACCAGATAATGTGTTACTGAAGGTAAGTGACTTGTTCATCTGATAGAGACTTCTAGCTGCAGATTCCTTAACTTTAAAAAAAAAAAAAATTATTTATTGATTTTTCAAAAACAGAAACAACCAGTAGGATCATCAGCATTGATACACAATTGCAAAGCACAATTGGGCGCAATAATACATTACAACAAGCACCTATACGTAGTTATTCCATTACATTCAATGTTTGACAGTAATAACAGATCTTTGACTAGTACACATATATACATTAATCAGTTGGCATACTGAGCAAATAGGAAGCAAGTGGGCTCCATATATCACATGGTCTAGAAGCACTTGGTAGCTCTTCCGCATAGCAGGTAAGTTGATCTCGGCAATACACCATGTCTTGTATCCAATTATTATGATTCGGGGAGGGCCTACCGCCCCAATGAAGGGAGACTCTTTGTTTTGCCAATAGTAACACTATAGCCATTAACTTTCGATTAACAGTTTGTATATTTTTTGTGTTACCTAATAAACACATTTGCCGAGTACACTCCACTACCTCCTCCACCATTTTAGTCAGAGTGCGAGTTACTTGCACCCAAAAATCATACATCTTGGGACAGTCCCATGCTAAATGTTTAAAATCTGCATTTGGCGCTCTACATCTCACACAGCATGCGGTATCCCTCAATCCATACTTATGAAGCTGTGCAGGGGTGTAATATATTTGGTGTAGATATTTAAAGTGAATTATTCTAAGATTCCCATTCACAGTTAATTGCCCTGTTAACCTGCAACATATCCTCCAGTCTTCCACATTCAGCGGCGTTGAGGGAACAGCATTCCATCTTTCTAGTGACCCTTCTCCTGATACCTCCATGTCCATTTGTGAAATGTTATATAATCGTGTGATAAGTTTTGATCTGGTTTCTGTCGTATAAATTAACTGTAGTGCACCTAAGGCCTGTGGTTCCTCCGGAAACTGCTGGTATAACTTGCGCAAGGTTGCGTGAAGTCTACTGTATATGAACAACATCATTGTAGATCCCTTACCCTCCGTTATCAGTGTGTGGAATCTATGAATTGCCCCTTTTTGTATATGTCACCCATCGTATGCAACCCTGCCGCATTTAAAATACCAAGTTAGCGAGTCTCCCTCGTCACTGAGATTTCAGTATGATGCAACAGTGGCATAGCCGGTGCGCATAATGGAACTTTTCTTGCTCGCCTCCCAAGTTCTTTCCACGCGTGTACCGTACATTGCACTGTATCCATTTCTCCTTTTTCAAAAATAGTACTGTTATTCGTAATCATAGCTTTGAGTGGTACCGGATGCACTGCGCCAGCTGTAAACCTACCCAGGTCATAAGGGAGTGTTAACAGCTTCCACTTAATTCTTGGTTTTTTCCCTCCCCAAGCCAATGTAATTAGTAATGTACGAAGCGTAGTAAAGAAATGTTTCGTTAGGCGAATGGGAATATTCGTGACCAAATATAAAAACTTAGGTAGTACAACCATTTTCATCAGCACTATTCTATCTGCTAGTGACAGTGGTCACTTTATCCATCTAGTCACCTGTTCGTCCAACCGTGTTATTGCCCTCCCATAATTAGTTTGAATAACCACCTGTGGGTATTTGTGAATCCATATTCCCAGGTATTTTACCGGGTCTGTGCTCCATTCCAGTGGGTATCCAAGTTCTATTTGTGTTGTGCCCGTAGTCAATGGGATAATGATCAACTTAGACCAGTTAATACCTAGCCCCAAGTACCATTCAAACCGTACATACTCCCGTATGAGTTTCTCTAAATGTGCCTCCGGCTCTCTCACATAATACCATGTCATCTGCGTACATGGATACTGCAAGCGGTCGCTGATGAAAGCGCAGTGCCGCTTCTGCATACCTCTGTCTTAAGATACGTCAGCGGCTCAAGCACCACTGCAAATAATAATGGTGACGGGGCACCCTTGCCGTGTACCACGCTGTATCGCAAATGTATCAGATGTTTGTCCATTTATACGCACACGTGCTACAGGGTCAGTGTATAAAAGTTTGATCCAATTGGTGTAAACTAACAGTACCCCCATGCGATGCAGCACCGCAAACATTTCCAGGAGATGGAATCAAACGCCTTAGCAGCGTCCAGTAGGACCGCCACCGCAGGCAACACAGATTCCTTAACTTTGAATCAGATACCCAAGCCATACCATCCCGGCAGTGGGTTGCGGACCAATACTTCAAACTAGGAAGTACTGCAGGACTGAACGGGCAAAACGCCCGTCTCTGCAGACTTGATTGTCCAGGCCATGTTTGGCGAACGTGTGCAATGAAGCCACGTTGCTGCCCGACAGATGTCTAGGACTTGGATACCCCGAGCCAATGCTGTAGTCGCAGCCTTTCCCCCTGGAGGAATGGGCCCTTAATCCCTCCAGGGCATAGCAAATCTTAATGCAGAGAACGACCCAGCGCGAGAGGGTCCTTTTCTGCACTGCCCTTTCCGTCCCCGCTCCCACATACCCCACAAAGAGTTGGTTGTCGACCCGGAACTCTTTTGTGCGGTCAAGGTAGAACAACGCTCTTTTGGGTCCAGTCGGTGGAGACACTCCTCTTCCTTAGAGGGATGTGGGGGAGCAAAGAAGGTGGGCAGTGTGATGGATTGACCCAGATGGAATGGGGTTACAACTTTTGGTTAAAAAAAAAAGGAAACCTTTGTGTGAAGCACCACTTTATCTGGAAAAGACATCAGATAGGGAGGCAAGCAAAATAACGCCTGCAACACACTCACCCTCCGGGCGGTTGTAATCGCCACTAATAAGGCTGTTTCGATGGTCAACAGTCGGAGGGGACAATTGTATAGGGGCTCAAAGAGAACACACATCAGGTAGGTGAGAACCAAATTAAGGTCCCACTGTGGCATAACAAAGGGCGTGGGTTGAAACAAGTGAGCCAGCCGTTTTAGAAATCTATGTACAATAGGAGACTTAAAGAGAGAGGGCTGGTCTGGCAGCCACAAAAAAGCAGACAGAGCAGCGAGGTAACCCTTGAGAGTTCCCAAAGCAGAGCCCTGCTGGGCAAGGGTCAGAATAAACAAAAGGACGATGGAAAGAAGCAGAAAGAGGGCCAATAGACCTTTCTGCACAATATAATTAAAATTTCTGACAACGGCAGGCATATACAGTCTTAGTGGAGGGATGCCTTGCTGCCAAAATAATGTTGCATACTTCGGGAGGAAGGTCAAAAGCGATCAACTGCCGCCGCTCAATCTCCACGCATGGAGGCACAGAGTTGACTGGTTCGGATGCTGCTGCGACAGAAGATCCTCCCGAAGGGGCAGCCTGATCGGAGGATCAATGCTCATTTTCAGAAGATCTGGATACCAGACTCTCCACATCCAGTCCGTAGCCACAAGAATGACTTGGGGCCCATCGCTCCTGATCTTCAGAACCCTGGGCAGGAGTGGTATGGGCGGAAAGGCGTACACCAGGCCTGAGCTCCACTCGCGATGAAAAGCGTCGCCGAGCGATAGCCGCCCTGGAAACTAGCACGCAGTACTGCTGACACTGCGCGTTCTCTTTGAAGGCGAACAAATCTAACCAAGGTTCTCCCCACTGCTAAGAGAGAACGTGCGTTCCTCTGACTGGTGACACCATTCGTGATTCGCTAGGCATCGACGGCTGAGTTCGTCCGCCCTGGCGTTGAGAACCTGCCAGGTGTTGAACCACCAGGGTTATGCCCAGCTGTTCCAGCCATGTCCAGAGATTCAGGGCCTCTAAACAAACAGTTCACAACCCCACCCCGCCCTGCTTGTTGCATTACCACTTAGCGGTGGTGTTGTCTGTGAACACCTGCACTAACTTCCCCTTGACAGAGGGAAGAAATGGCAACCAAATCGCTCAGAGCTCCAACAAATTTATGTGGAACCCCAACTTCGCCGAAGACCAGTGTCCCCTGATCTCCACCTCTCCCAGATGGCTGCCCCATCCCAGAAGTGACGCATCTGTCACGACTGAGATCTGGTTGGGGAAGGGAGAGGAGTCTGCCACTGACCCAATCACGGTTCATCAACCACCACTGCAGATCTTTCGTAGTCCCTTCTGAGATCTGAACCACATCGGTGAGATTTCCCTGATGCTGTGCCCACTGGAACTTCAAGTCCCACTACAGAGCCCGCATACGCCACCTGGCATGATTTACTAACAAGATGTAGGAGGCCTTAAAGCCCAACAGCCTCAGAGTCAGTCTCACCGAAATCCAGGATAGAGGCTGAAATATCGGTATCACAGCCTGAATATCCTGGACTCGCTGCTCGGAGGATAGACCCGAAACTGCACTGTGTCTAGAACAGCTCTGAAAGGGAGTGTTTGAGAAGGAGTCAGGTGTGACTTGTGCACGTTTATAGAGAACCCCAGCAAATGCAGGAGGTTTGCCGTAGTCTGAAGGTGGGAGACAATTGCCTGGAGCGAGGACGCCTTCAACAGCCAGTCGTCGAATAAGGGGAAGACCGACACCCCTAAGCTGCACAGATGAGCTGCGACCACAGCCATCACCTTGGTGAACACCCGAGGGGCGCTGGTAAGGCCTAAGGTGAGCACGGTAAACTGAAAGTGCTTGCGGCCTACCTTGAACCGCAGGTAACGCCTGTGGCCTGGCAGAATGGGGATGTGAAAATATGCATTCTGCATGCCCAACGCTACCATCCAGTCTCCCTTGTGTAGGGCAGACAAGACCTGAGCCAGAGTAAGCATCTTGAATTTCTCCTTTTTGAGAAAGAGATTGACGTCCGAAGATCTAAAATGGGCCGTAGCCCCTTGTTGTTCTTCGGAATCAGTAAGTAGCGAGAGCAACAGCCACTGCCTACTTCTGAAACCGGGACCCTTTCTATAGCTCTCTTGGCCAAGAGCTGTAACTTCCTCCTGGAGCAATTTTAAATGATCCTCCGTCAGCCGTTCCTGATTTGGCAGATTGGGAGGAGGAAAGGAAGAGAATAGCCCTCCTGAATGATCTTGTCTGATGTTATGGACTTCAAGTGGGGGAGATGATGATGGATTCTCCCGCCAACTGGAGTGGTGTGGTCTTGCAGAGTCAGACTAGGAGTGCTTGGAGGCTGTGGCTGATGAGGGCAGGGTGGCCGACGACTTCTGGCTTCCATTCTGAGGCCGGAATGAACTGCGTCAACGTCCCAGCACAGCTTGGGAAGCCTGCACAGGACGGTGGCTAGGATAGGGCTGATGCGGCTGGAAAACCCTTCCATTGCCACGAAAGGAGTGAAAGGCATAGACCAAAGGATCTGGCCATAGCTTGAGAGTCCTTGAACCTCACTAGGGCCGAATCTGCCTTTTTCCCAAAAAGGAAGGTTCAAACAAAGGGTATGTTCATCAGATTTGCCTGGACATCCCCCGAGAAGCCAGTTGTCCTAAGCCAGGCGTGGCACCTCAAGGCCACTATCGTGGAAATCGATCTGCCCAGCGAATTAGTCATATCAAGGACACACCTGATGGTGAATTTTGCAGCATCTCTCCCGTCCTCAACAGCTTAAGAGAGCACAGCCCAGGCCTCCTCCGGGACTTGTGGCAGCACTTGTGCAACTGTCTCCCAAAGAGAGTGGGAAAAACGGCCCAATAAGCAAGCAATATTCACCGACCACAATAACAGGCTGAAAGAAGAAAATATTTTCTTCCCAAATGAATCCAGCCTCTTGGATTCCTTATCCAGAGGGGAAGAAGAGAAGTGCCCTGGGACGTAGAGGCCTGCACCACCAAACTTTCTGGGGTGGGGTGTTGGCTGAGAAACTTTGGGTCGCTCGGAGCTGGGCAATGGCGGCGGGCGATTGTCCTATTCACAGGAGCCCTTGTGCTAGGTTTGGACCACGTGCCTAGAAGGACATCAGTAAGTGCTTCATTAAATGGTAAAAGGGATTCTGAGGTAGAAGCACCAGGCTGAAGCACTTCGATCAGATTAGTCCTGACCTCCTCTGAGGGCAACTCTAGTCCAAGGAGCTCAGCTGCCCTCTTAACCACCATGGCATAAGATGCCCCCTCCTCCGTAGCCACAGTTGGCAGAGAGAATACCAGTATCAGGAGAAGTGTCCAGTCCACTGGCTTCTCCAAGTTCCCTGTTCCAGTCCAACTGCTCTTGAGTCATGCTGGTGATCAAGAGGGTCCACAGACCCCCTCCCATTACTCTCCAGAGCCTAGCACATCCACAAAATGCTAAGGTGACAACATAGAACCCCTGGGTTCAATCGACATTGGAATCACTGTCGAGCCACGTCGTTCCGGCTCCATGTCCTCAGGGATGAGGCTGGTGCCGCCGATGGGCACCAGCAGCACCGACTTCGGGTCAGACGCCAGGGGAGGTCGCGGTGGCACGACCGGCATCGACCTGGAACCGTTATCGGATCCCTGAGGCCCCACCGGCGCCGTAGCCAGAGCAGATGGGACCCTCCCGACCCCGCGGGGCCCGAAGGCTGAGGGGTCAGCCCGCTCAAATAAGCGGCACATAGCCTTGTAAAACTCTTTAATCTGAGCGGGGTAGCTCCGGCTCCCTGAAAAGGAGGAAGGCGTGAAGTCAACTCTGGCTCTGCAGAACCGTGCCTAGAGCGTCAGTGCTCCTTACCTCTTTCGTTGACGGATGACATCTGGGAGGTGAAGACGAAGTCTACTTGGACGACTTCTTGTGCTTCTTCCACAAGTGTCCTGACTACCTCGAGTGGGATGAAGAGGACTTTGGGCTCGAGGAGCAGTCCCACAACCACCTCTTTCTCGATTGTGACCGGTACCTTCACGGAGTCTCGCTTGACGTGTCAGGCAGCAAGGAGCTTCAAAGCCCGCTCCCTCAAGGTCTTAGGAGCCATGGCCCGACAGTCCGAGCATGACTTCGGATCGTGGTCGCACTCGAGACACCATAGGCATACGAGGTGGGGTTCGGTGACAGACATAAACCCTGTCTTCCTCGAAGACATCCCTCGTACCCGAAGTTCTCAAAAATACAGAAGTCGACAAAACGTTGAGAAAAAACCTGCCAAAAAGTGGCAGAGGGGGTCGCTCTTCCCCGGATAAGCGCTTAACTGGCACGGAAAGAAAAGAATTGAAATCCGCGTGCCTGGGTGGCGCCTATATAGGTACCGCAACGTCATAACCGACGCTAACGTCATGCAGAGCCGAATGGAGCCACCCGACGGCGCGCGCAAAGGGTATTGCTCAGCAAACGTTTCCGGATCCAGCCTGACGCCTGGGAAATTCAAAGGTAAGGAATCTGCAGCTAGAAGTCTATCAGATACCATTTCTTGGCCAGATCCCTCATCTGAAAACTATGCTTCGGCTCTCTTGAAGGACAATACAAGTTCTCATTGGCAGCAATGTTCTCACAAACCCTCAAAGCAACGTTTATCTGGCTTTTCCGATGCCATGTCAACTTAGTAAGCCCACTTGCGACCACAGGTGATACTGGCCATTTGCACTTAAAATGCTAACTTTTCTTTGTGATCTCGAGGAAGGCAACGATAACAAAACCTATCGGACTGTGCCATGACAGATTTGAAATGGAGAATTTCCACCCGCCCCCACAGCAACCCCCTCCCACCCCTCCCGGGAGTCATTCTTCTGTGACTTAGATGGTAAAGACTGCAAGTTACGATGGTTGATGAACAGTCTTTTTATGTCCGAGGCGCAATAGTTGATGTTTGGGATAGTCTGTGCACAAATCCAGTTGACAGTTTGATGGGAGAAAAAAAAAGTAAGGTGGGAAGTCTATGCAGATGCATTTTTAGCTGTGTGAGGAAAAAAGATGTATAGTCAAACTGGTGGTACAGTTGTAGCCCTTAGTTCACCATAATGGCACAGCCATATTCCCATTTAGTATCGCTAAATTGAACGTATTCCCAAAGCTGCATTATGCAGAACCTCTGCTATGCAATAGCTCTTTCCTCCTAGCCGCAGTCGTGCACTTTTCACAACTCATAGGGCTAAAATAGTGAAAAGTGCACACCCTGGCTGGCCACTTGAAGTGTCCCATCAGGCAAATTGAATTCTTCTTATGAGTATTTCATTGGCTCTGCAAGCAGCAAAAACAGGAAATGTGATCTCATACCAGCTGAGCACTGCCAATGGGAAAGACTACCTAAATGCAAGACAAACCAGCAAAACATGGGACAGTTGACAACCCTATTGAGAGCCCTACACTTGTTGTCCACAGACATTCAGACAGCAAGCTCATCAGTGAGGCTTCTTCTAGATCTCCAGAAATAACTTAAGGGCTGGAGGCTCTGGCACGACGCAGATATAAGGCTGCGCTCGCTAGTGCCAAGTGAGATTATGCTGATAAAAATTGGCAAGATCTATTATTAGCAGCAAGGTGCAATGATGATTGTTCTTTTTGGCAGATCATTGCATATGGAAGCTTGGAAAGTACTACGACCCCTAGCTACCATATCCAGCCGGATGAATGGGTTGGCCACTAGATAATCAGCTTCCTCCTATCATCATTAGTACAGAGTTGGGCCTTTAGCTTGGATGATAAGCATCAGCAATAAATCGATTGAAAACAGAAAAAGCCCCTGGACCAGACCGGATACCAGGCGATCTTTATAAATCTGAACTGGTGGTATGGGCTCCTTATATGAATCTTTTGTCAAATTGTATATCAGCTGAAGGAGATATTCCACCAACCTGGAAAGGGGCTGAGATTATTATATACAAGAAGGGAGATGCCTCAATCCCCTCCATTACAGACCTATCAGTTTGATCGAAAATTTGCAAAAGATTTTTGCGCGGCAAGTCCTAGATAAACTTCAAGGATGGACGACAATGAGATCCTGTCTCCTTATCAAGTGGGCTTTCGATCCAAGATAAGCACGTGACCAGGCCTTCAGATTCACATTACTCATGTGAAAGTACGTGTTGTTAAAAATAATCTGTTGATCGGAGGGCTGTGTTTGATCTTGTGCCCCATGAAAAGTTATGGAGAGTTATACTAGATATGGGTGTTCCGACTAAGCTGGTAAACCGGATAGCAAGATTGCATGAAAATAATTATGCTCAGGTACGATGGGGGGGGAGGCGGCAAATTAACAGATAAGATTCAAATACAGCGTGGGGTGTGTACTCACTCCCACTTTGTTTTCCCTGTTTATCAATGAAGTGGCCCACAGACTTATTGACTGTAGGAATGATTCTCCCCCCTTGAATGTTAGGAAAATGCCGATCCTGCTGTTTGCAGATGATTCCCTACTCATTTCCACAACACCAATGGGCTTACAAAATTTAGTAGATACATTTGTTTTTTTGCAAGGAAAGGGGTTTGGAACTCGATGTTGCGAAAACAAAATTTATGATCTTCGGGAAGGGAAAAATACGAGCAGTTAAGATCGCAGCTGAACCACTTGAGGGGTAAAAAGCTTGGACTACCGAGGGATAAGGTTGACTGACTCGCTTGGAGGGGAGCGGCAATTAGATAAGATACCTTACGTCGTAGGTCAAAGTCAATCTTGAGGTTTTATAGACAGTCACAAATTTGGCCACTGACCCCAGCACTAAAGGTCTATCGTGCAAAAGCCCAAAGTGACGCATTGTATGAAGCTGAGATATGGGGCTATGCAAACACCCATAAACGGACGGTAAGCGAAAACATTTGTTAGATCACTCGTCTCAGTACCTATTCCTCGATCTGGGGATGAAAAGAATTGGGGATGTGGCTTCGCTTAAACCCTTGATGTATTGGCTGCGCTTGTGGACAACGCCCCAGCTAAATGATTACTGCAATTCACTATGGGAGATCTAGACTATTAGCGGCTCAAAAAAACTACCATGGTTCAAACACAATTTGTGCAGATCATTGGAAATGCTGAACTAGTGGGATCATCCAGAGGGGGTGAGCAAAGATGAATTACCTAGAGTAAAGATTAAGTACTGGGCATATGTGGCAGAGCATTATGCAGTGAGAATGACCAATGGTCGTCTAACACAGTTTTTAAGTTAAGATCTGCCCTAAGTTGAATCCTATTTGGATTTGATTTGTCCACCACTTGCCAAAAGCTTGTTCGGTTTCGGCTGGGTAGCTTATTTCTAAAGATTCTTAACCAGGTTGTTGATCTAACATTAGAAATATGTCCTGCATGCAGTCTAGTGCAAGAATCTGAAGAACATATTTTGTTTTTCTGCATCAAATATCTGATTCGTAGGAGGCAGATACGACCAATCTGCTTAAATCTAGGAATCAGACAATATCGGGTTGGTTAGAGAATTCTGAAGAGCGAAACGTCTGATCCAATAGTCTTTGCAGTAAGCCGATTTTTACTTTACTTCTGAATTAAGCACCAAAAGTTTGTAACCCAGACCGCCTAGGCCGGTTATGTGCCTGATGTATTAACAAACTTATCATGATTATGGAACTAAAGGACATTGGAGGAAGATTATGTCTAGGAAAAATGGTGTAGAGTGCCTTGTACTTTAGATCGTATTTATCATGTTTATATGATTAAAAATTTTTATTGAAGTTTGATCTTTTTAGAGTTTGTATCCTTCTATATTATATATATTTATGATGTTAACTACATACATTCTATTTTCTTCTGTAAATTTCTAATAAGATTGCTCAAATAATGGCTTTTGTTTACTTTGATGGTTCGAAAAAAGAATAAAGTTTACTGATTGATACATACTTAAGGGCTTGAGGTTCATTGGCCAAAGCTAATTTCAGTAGGGTAAGATGGCATTTTCCAGGGGAAGAGATTGCCGACAGAATATTAATGCTCCATTTTCCAGCAGAGGAACTAAGGACTTCAGGGATAGAGTTTCTTATGAGGGGCAAGTACTTGAGGGGTAATGTTTGGTTGATTGCAGTTCTTAATAGTCTTCAGCTAGCGGACCAGTGCTCAAATTACCAAACAAAGCCTTTCTGGGTGAAGAGCTTGTGGGATGGATCGTGAAGAACCAGGATGTCTGCGGGGAGAGGATTCAGGAATGACCGCAATAGGGCTCGAAAAATCCAAAAATCTTTACTAGACTTGCAGGTCCAGTGACTTAAATAATCTACTGGACCCAATTGTAATGCTCTGGACCCATAAACTGGTTTCAAATTATGTGATCCTGGGCAAGTATTTTAATTCACTGATATGCCATTTTCTCCTTTATCACATATGAGAGCACCTTCAAATACGCACGTTCAGCACGTCTGCTGTACAGAAACCGCTTTTGTTTGATTTATTAGACTAAACATTAGCTCCATATAGAATGCAAATCTAGCCACATATAAGATACACTTGACTGCAGACTTGCCTCTTAATTAATTAAATGCATGGTCATCATTGTTTGGCCAGGAAGGTCTCTCACATCATGTTTAAAAACTATCACTTTTAATAAATACATAACAAAAGCATAAAGTAGCAGCCCACTGTTATTTGCAATCAGCAGATTTTACATTGAAACGGCCACAGAATTTGTCACTGACATGGTTTTAAAACTATATAGTGTACAATGCTTGGAAATAAAGTTTCTGCAAATATTTGTCATTTGCACATCACCAAGTAAAGTTTCCTGATTTGTTTTACTCCAATTTAAATCTTTGTTTGCATCACACTTCTGAATTACAAAAAAAAGTCTTCATAATTTCTGATCTACTTGTACTATTCATTTACAAGCTGTTGAAATGTTTTAGAGGGAAAAAAAGGGCATTTTAATGCATTTTGTTTCACAATTATTGTCAAATAGCTCACTTGACAAAAAGCATTAACTGTAAAAAGAGAAAGAAAAGTAAGGAAAATGCTACTTACCACAGTATGCATCTGTTCTTAGCATGTAGAACTGTAGAGTCACATGCTGTGCTTAGCTCGCCATCTAGTGTTGGGTCCGGATGTTTGCACTTTGTTTTTCTTCGAAGAAGTCTTTCCAGTCACAAGGTAGGTGACTCCTCCTTTCAGTGATAGTGCGCATGGGCATCGACTCCATCTTTAGATTGTTTTGCCGCAGAGGGTGATGATGGAGTTAGTAAGAGTAGTTAGAGATGTCCATGTATATTGTATCCAAGTAAGATAGTACTGCAACAGGTATAGGGCGGCGGGTGGGCGCATGTGACTCTACAACTGTACAAGCCAAGAACAAATGCATACTGTGGTTAGTAGCATTTTCCGTTCGAGGCATGTGAGCTGTAGATCACATGCTGTGCATAGACTATATAGCAGTTATCTCCCAAAGTGGTGGCTAACCTGTAGCTGTTGCAGCTGTTTGAAATAGTGAACGTAAAACTGATTGGCCCACCCTAGCTTGCTGTCTAGCTAAGACATCTACACAATAGTGTTTTGTAAATGTGTGTGGTGTAGACCATGTTGCAGCTTTGCAAATGTCATCTATGGGTATATTTCCTAAAAATGCCATAGAGGCCCCTAGTTTGCGAGTGGAGTGCGCTCTAGGGGGGGATTGTTAATGTGCGTTTTGCTTTAATGAACAAGTTACTTACCTTCGGTAACGATATATCTGTAAAAAAACATTAGTTAGTTATAGATTCCTTACCTTAGAATTACCTCCAGGCGTCAGACTGGATCCGAAAAGTTTGTCAGCAGTACCTCTGCGTGTCGGTCGACACCGCGTCAGTCGTCGGCGTGGTCGCCGGGATGACATCGCAGCAGCTACTTAGACGCCGCCCTCGCGCGCGGACGTCAGTTCTGTACACGACTTTCCGCGCCAGAAACGCAGAGCCATGCAAGACACTGACCATTGGTGCACAAAACTAGGGCCCTGAAAGGATGTCCTTAACCCTAGAAATCAGTTCGCAGAACGGGGAGGATGGGTGGGGCGGTAAAGAATCTATAACTAATGTTTCTTACAGATATATCGTTACCAAAGGTAAGTAATTTGTTCATCTGAAAGAAACACGTTAGTTATAGATTCCTTACCTTAGAATAGATACCCCAGCAATACCAACCCCGGTGGTGGGTCTGCGAACGAAGATGACACCAGAAAGTCCTGGAGAACAGAACGGCCAAAGAAGCCGTCTCTCCGGACTTGGCTGTTCAGACAGTAGTGTTTCGTAAACGTGTGCAGTGATGCCCACGTAGCTGCCTGACAGATGTCATTTAGAGGAACTCCTCTTCCCAAGGCAGTAGTGGCTGCCGTCGCCCTGGTGGAGTGAGCGCGTAGCCCTACTGGAGGCTCTTTTTTAGCCAGAGAGTAATAAGCTTTAATACACAACACGACCCATCGTGAAATGGTGCGTTTGTGTACGGCCCGACCCTTCTTTGCGCCCACGTAGCCAACAAAAAGTTGATCATCCACCCAGAACTGTTTGGTGCGATCCAGATAGGAGAGCGTACGTTTTGGGTCCAGACGGTGGAGCCTCTCTTCCTCCTTCGAAGGATGCGGAAAGAAGGTGGGCAAGGTAATGGTCTGCCCAGTGTGGAAGGCAGTGACCACCTTAGGAAGGAAGGATGGACGGGTTCAGAGAACCACCCTATCCGGATGAACAGATAGGAAAGGAGGTTTTGAAGAAAGGGCCTGGAGCTCGCTCACCCTTCTAGCAGAAGTGATGGCTACCAGGAAAGCAGTCTTAAGAGTTAAGAGCCGTAAGGGACAGCTATGAAGCGGCTCAAAGGGAGCACACATTAGATAAGTTAGCACAAGATTCAAGTCCCACTGAGGCATAACGAAGGGGATTGGAGGAAAAAGATGTGTTAAGCCTTATAAGAAATGGTTAACTACCGGGGACTTGAAAAGAGAAGGCTGATCTGGCAGCCGAAGGAAAGCAGAGATGGCTGACAGATAGCCCTTGACAGTGCCCAGAGCAGAGCCCTGCTGGGCTAAAGAGAGAAGGAACAAGAGTACTTCAGAAAGAGGGGCAGAAAGGGGATCCACAGCCTTTCCTGAGCACCATGCCACAAATTTGTTCCACCGGCAGGCGTATACCGTCTTAGTGGAGGGACGCCTGGCTGCCAAGATTACGTCACAGACTTCGGGAGGCAGGTCGAAAAAAGTCAACTACCGCCGCACAATCTCCACGCAAGGAGGTGGAGACTGGACAGGTTCGGGTGGAGGACCGTCCCCTGCTGCTGCGACAGAAGATCCTCCCGAAGAGGCAGTCTGATCGGAGGATCGATGGTCATGTTGAGCAGCTCGGGATACCAGACTCGTCGTGCCCAATCCGGAGCCACAAGAATGACTTGGGCCCGGTCGCGCTTTATCTTCTTCAGCACTCTGGGCAGAAGTGGTATAGGCGGAAAGGCGTACAACAGACCGCAACTCCACTCACGACGAAAGGCGTCGCCTAGCGAGTGCCACCTTGGAAATTCCAACGCGCAGAATTGCTGACATTGCGCATTCTCTTCAGTGGCGAATAGATCTAACCAAGGCTCTCCCACATTGTTGAAAGAGACATTAGTTAGTGATAGATTCCTTACCTTAGAATATCCCCAGGCGTCAGACTGGATCCGGAAAGTTTTTCGTTAGCAGTACCTCTGCACGGCAGTAGGTGGCGTCGTGCGGCTCCGCGTCCGTCGCTGGCATCGTAAGCGCCGAGATGACGTCACGGAGACTACTTAGACGCCACCCATGCGCGCGGACGTCAGTTCTGTACACGACTTTCCGCGCCAGGAACGCAGAGCCATGCAAGAAACTGACCATTGGTGCCATGAAACTAGGGCCATGAAACTAGGGCCTCAAAGGGATGACCTTAACCCTAGAAATCAGTTCGCAGAACAGGGAGGATGGGTGGGCGGTGAGGAATCTATCACTAACTAATGTCTCTTACAGATATATCGTTACACAAGTAGTAACTTGTGCATCTGAAAGAGACACGTTAGTGATAGATTCCTTACCTTAGAATAGATACCCCAGCAATACCAACACCGGTGTAACAGGCTTTGATGCAGAGAACGACCCACCGAGAGATGGTCCGTTTGTGCACAGCCCGACCTTTTTTGGCGCCCGCGTAGCCAACAAAGAGTTGGTCCTCCACCCGGAACTGTCGAGTGCACTCCAGGTAGAACGAGAGCGCACGTTTTGGGTCCAGACGGTGGAGCCTCTCTTCCTCTTTTGAAGGATGCGGAGGCGGAAAGAAGGTGGGCAAAGTGATGGTCTGCCCGATGTGGAAGGGCGTGACAACCTTTGGCAAGAAAGAAGGACGGGTCCTTAAAACCACCTTGTCCGGATGAACAGAAAGGAAAGTAGGTTTGGAAGAAAGAGCCTGGAGCTCACTCACTCTTCTGGCAGAGGTGATGGCTACCAGGAAAGCCGTCTTGAGAGTGAGAAGACACAAAGGACAGGTATGAAGGGGCTCGAAGAGAGCGCACATCAGATAGGTCAAGACCAGATTTAAATCCCATTGGCATAATGAACGGCACGGGAGGAAACGTGTGCGTAATGCCTTTCAGGAAATGGTTAACAACCGGAGATTTAAACAAGGAAGGCTGATCTGGAAGCCTGAGAAAGGCGGAGATGGCCGAAAGATAACCTTTGATAGTGCCCAGAGCAGAGCCCTGCTGGGCCAAAGAAAGAAGGAACAGAAGGACTTCGGAAAGAGGGGCAGAAAGGGGATCCACAGCCTTCGCTGTGCACCATGCCACAAACTTGTTCCACCTGCAGGCATATACCGATTTAGTGGAGGGACGCCTGGCTGCCAGAATGACATCACAGACTTCGGGAGGAAGATCGAAAGCTGTCAACTGTCGCCGCTCAATCTCCACGCATGGAGGTGGAGGCTGGACAGGTTCGGGTGGAGGACCGTCCCCTGCTGCTGCGACAGAAGATCCTCCCGAAGAGGCAGACGGATCGGGGGAAATCGAGCGCCATGTTGAGTAGCTCGGGATACCAGACTCGTCGTGCCCAATCCGGAGCCACAAGAATGACCTGGGCCCGGTCGCGCCGAATCTTCTTAAGCACTCTGGGCAGAAGCGGTATAGGCGGAAAGGCGTACAACAGACCGCAACTCCACTCGCGACGAAAAGCATCGCCGAGCGAGTGCCACCTTGGAAATTCCAACGCGCAGAACTGATGACATTGCGCGTTCTCTTCGGTGGCAAATAGATCTAACCAAGGCTCTCCCCACTGCAGAAAGACCTTGCGCCACGTCCAAGTTCAGACACCATTCGTGATCCATCAAGCACCGGCAGCTGAGTTCGTTCACCCTTGCGTTCAGAGAACCTGCCAGGTGTTGAACCACCAAGGTAATGCCTTGACGTTCCAGCCAAGTCCAGAGGCACAGAGCCTCCTGACATAGGGTCCACGACCCCACCCCACCCTGCTTGTTGCAATACCACATGGCGGTGGTGTTGTTGTCCGTGAACACCTGCACTACACTTCACCGGACAGAGGGAAGGAATGCCTTCAGTGCAAGCCGGATCGCCCGAAGCTCCAAAAGATTGATATGGAGCCGGGACTCCGCCGGAGACCAGAGGCCTCTGATCTCCGCCTCTCCCAAGTGGCCACCCCATCCCAGGAGGGACGCATCCGTCACCACTGTGTGCTCCGGTTGGGGAAGGGAGAGGGATCTGCCATTGACCCAATCGCGATTCGTGAGCCACCACTGCAATTGCCGTGCAGTGCCCTCCGAGATCTGGACATGATCGGACAGGTTGCCCTGATGCTGTGCCCACTGGAACTTCAGGTCCCACTGCAGAGCCCGCATATGCTATCTGGCATGTTGCACCAGCAGGAGGCCATCAGGCCCAGGAGCCGGAGGGTCATCCTGACTGAAACCCGGGAGAGAGGCTGAAAGATCGGAATCATAGCCTGAATATCCTGGACTCGCTGCTCGGGAGGATAAACCCGAAACAGCGTCGAATCCAGAACCACTCCGATGAAGGAGAGCTTCTGAGAGGGACTCCGGTGCGACTTCGGCACGTTGATGCGCAGGTAACGCCGGCAGGACGGGGATGTGAAAATAGGCGTCCTGCAAGTCCAACACTACCATCCAGTCTCCAGGGTCGAGGGCAGCCAAGACCTGAGCCAAAGTCAACATCTTGAACTTCTCCTTCCGGAGGAAGCGATTGACGTTCCTGAGGTCCAAGATGGGGCGCAAGCCCCCCTTGTCCTTCTTGGGGACCAGAAAGTAGTGGGAACAACAACCACTCCCTACTTCTGGCCCAGGATCACACTCGATGGCCCCCTTGGCCAAGAGGGCCGTGACTTCCTGCAGGAGAAGTGCCAAGTGGTCCCCCGACATGCGGTGGAACTGAGGTGGCATGGCTGGAGGGGTGGACTGAAAGGGAAGGGCGTAACCCTTGCGGATGATCTGCAACACCCACTTGTCCGATGTGATAGCGTGCCAGTGGGGGAGATGATGGCGGATCCTGCCACCCACTGGCGTGGGGTGCCCCCCAAAGCTCAGATTAGGAAGGTTTGGAGGCAGAAGCAGCGGAGGTGGACTGACCCCCACGCTGATTCCCAGACCCGCCCCTGCGGAAACCGCGTCCGCGTTGAGGCTGGTTCTGCACAGGCTTGCCAAAGGAACGTGCCTGGGCGCCCTTTCCGTGGCCACGAAAGGAACGAAAACCAGGAGTCGCTGGGCTTTTCGTGGAAAGACGTAAGGACTTGGCCGTGGCCCGCGAGTCCTTAAAACGCTCCAGCGCAGTCGGCCTTATCGCCAAACAGGCGAGTGCCATCAAAGGGCATGTCCATGAGCGAGCTTTGGACATCTGGCGAGAACCCGGTAGATCTCAACCAGGCGTGGCGACGAAGCGCCACAGTCCTAGAAATCGCTCTACCTAGTGAGTCCGCGGTGTCCAAACCACACCGAATGGCGAACTTAGCTGCATCTTTACCCTCGGCAATAGCTTGGGACAGCACAGCTTGGGTCTCTTCAGGACACTGAGGCAACACCTGTGCAACTGTATCCCACACCGCGTGGGAATAGCGGCCCAATAGGCAAGCTGTGTTCACCGACCGCAGCCCCAGGCTGGCCGAAGAGAACAACCGCTTGCCGAACTGCTCCAGCTTCTTGGAGTCCTTATCCGGCGGAGCCATGGGGAAGGCACTCTGGGACGTCGAAGCTTGGATGACCAGGCTCTCAGGCGTAGGATGAGTGGTCAGAAAGGCAGGGTCACCAGGCGCCGGGCGATGACACCTGGCAACGTTCTTATCCACAGGGGCCCCTGTGGCTGTCCACAACCAAGTGCCCAGCAAGACGTCCGTGAGGGCGTCATTAAAGGGCAGCAGGGACTCCGACGAAGTGGACGCCGTCTGGAGCACCTCAGTGAGGTTAGTTTTGAGGGCGACCGTAGGGAGATCAAGGTTGAGAACCTCAGCTGCCTGACGGAGCACCATCGTGTAGGAGGCGCCCTCCTCCATGGTAAGCGGGGGAGAGGCAAACCCCAGGTCAGAGGAGACGTCGAGGTTGCCGGCTTCCTCCAAATCGTCCGTCCAGTCCTGCTCAGAGTCACACCGACGAGCAAGAGGGTCCTCGGACCCCTCCCAGTCGTCCTCCACCACCACCGCATGTGCACAGACCGCGGCGGCAGGGCAGGAGCCGGAGAAGGAACAAACTGCACCGAGAACGGCGCCGGCTGGGGCCGGACCGGCGCAGTGTCCCAATGCGGATCCCAGGTAGGAGCAAAACTGTCCTGGAACCTGGGCAAGGGCGGGACAATGCGGCGCCGGAGGCAGAGCCGAGGGTGGCGCTGGGGCCGGAGCCGGCAGCGATGGACCTTGTGGCGCCGTGGCCGGAGCAGACGGCGCAGGATCCTGTGGCGCCGAAGCTGGATCCGCCGACGGCCCAACAGGATCCTGACACGGGACCGCGCCGGCAGGAGCCCGAGGCCTAAAAAGGCGGTCCATGGTAGCAAGAAACTCTTGCACCTGTGCGGGAGTCGCCGACGGACCCGGGTAAGGTGGGCAGGCCGCGGGACTCTCGAGCTCCGAAGGAGCCGCAGGGGCAAAGCCCCTGTCCCCCTCGTCCGCATCCGGGGACCGACGGGGGGACGTCGGAGAGCGAACACGCTTCTTCGACCTTTTTGGGTCGTCTCTTACCCGAGGAGCGATGATTGTGGCCCCGCGAGCGTTCCCTGGAACGGCCCCTGGACTGGGAACGGCGCTGGGACGAGTGCCGGACCTCCAGCAGCTTCCAGTGCCGCTCCGTCAAGGCCTTCGGGGCCATGGCCCGACAGTCCAGACAGGACCGGGAGTCGTGGTCCGTCTCCAGGCAGTAGAGGCAGACATCGTGGGGGTCCGCCACCGACATATTGCGACGGCAGGCCCCACAAGACTTAAATCCAGGCATCCCTACGTGCACCAAGGAAACCAAAGCTTACAGGAGACAAAAGTCTCAAAAAGGGTAGTCAAAAAGTGACTAAGGTAAGTGCTCTAACCGGATCTGCGCTTACTGGCGCGGAAAAAGAAAGAACCGATGTCAGCGCGCATGGGTTGCGCCTAAGTAGTCTCCGTGACATCTCGGCGCTTACGACGCCAGCGACGGACGCGGAGCCACACGACGCCACCTACTGCCGCACAGAGGTACTGCTAACGAAAAACTTTCCGGATCCAGTCTGACGCCTGGGGATATTCTAAGGTAAGGAATCTATCACTAACGTGTCTCTTTCAGATTATCCCAGACTCGCTGCTCGAGAGGCTAGACCCGAAACCGCGTTGTGTCCAAAACCGGTCCGATGAAGAGGAGCTTCTGAGAGGGAATCTGGTGTGACTTCGGCACATTGATGGAAAACCCCAGCAAATGCAGGAGGTCGGCCGTAGTCTGGAGGTGGGAGACTACTGCCTGGGGCAAGCCCGCCTTCAACAGCCAGTCGTCGAGATAGGGGAAGACTGAATCCCCTGATCTGTGCAGATGAGCTGCGACCACCGCCATCACTTTCGTGAACACCCGAGGGGCGCTGGTAAGGCCAAAGGGGAGCATGGTAAATTGAAAATGCTCGTGGCCTACCGTGAACCGTAGGCAATGCCGGTGGGCCGGCAGGACGGGTGATGTGAAAATAAGCGTCCTGCAAGTCCAACGCTACCAACCAGTCTTGCGGGTCGAGGGCAGACAAGACCTGAGCAAGCGTCAACATCTTGAACTTCTCCTTCCGGTGGAAGCGGTTTACGTCCCTGATATCCAAGATAGGACTCAGGCCCTTGTCCTTCTTGGGGACCAGAAAGTAGTGGGAGTAACAACCACGACCTACTTCTGGGACAGGAACGCGCTCGATGGCTCCCTTGGCCAAAAGAGCCGTAACTTCCTGCTGGAGAAGGGCCAGATGATTCTCCGACATGCGGTGGTACCTTGGTGGCATGGCTGGAGGGGTAGTCTCGATGGGGAGGGAGTAGCCCCTTCGGACTATCTGCAAAACCCACCTGTCTGACGTGATGGTGCGCCAGTGGGGGAGGTGATGGCGAATCCTGCCGCCCACTGGCGTTTGATGGGCCTGAAAGGTCTGACTAGGAGGGTTTGGAGGTTGCTGCGGAGGAGGGGTTGGTAGACTGGCCCGCCAGCCCCCGGAACCACGACGGTTGTTCCCACGTTCCCGGCCGCGCAAAGGTTGGGTAACTTGCTGCGGCCTGTGGCACTGGGCGGAACGTAGCAGGGCACCCCTTCCGTAGCCACGAAAGGGGCGAAAAGCAGACTGCGCAGGGCGGGTGGAGAGGCCCAAGGACTTGGCCGTAGCCCGTGAGTCCTTGAAACGCTCTAGAGCGTTGTCTGCTTTGTCGCCAAAAAGGCGACGGCCATCAAAGGGCATGTCCATCAAGGTGTTCCGAACATCCCCTGAAAAGCCAGTCGATCTCATCCAGGCGTAGCGACGAAGCGCTACCGACGTTGAAATGGTCCTGCCCAGAGAGTCGGCGGTGTCCTGCCCACAACGTCTGGCAAACTTTGCTGCATCTCTCCCGGCGGCCACAGCCTGGGAGAGCACTGCCCGGGCCTCCTCCGGACACTGAGGCAGCACCTGCGCCACCGTATCCCACACGGAGTGGGAATAACGGCCCAAGAGACATGCAGTGTTTACAGACAGCAGTCCTAAGCTGGCAGAAGAGAAAATCTTCTTCCCAAGGTGGTCCAGCTTCTTGGATTCCCTTTCCAGGGGAGCGGTAGGGAATGCGCTTTTGGAAGTGGAGGCTTGGACAACCAAGCTCTCTGGGGTGGGGTGTTGGGAGAGGAAAGTGGGGTCACCCGGAGCCGGGCGGTGGTGTCGGGCAATCATCTTGTCCACGGGAGCCCCCGTGTTGGGCCTGGACCAGGTGCCCAAAAGGACGTCAGGGAGGGCCTCATTGAACGGCAGCAAGGGCTCCGAAGAGCTCGCAGCCGGCTGAAGCACCTCAGTCAGGAGATTAGTCCTGACCGCCACTGTAGGAAGCTAGAGGTTGAGAGCCTCGGCCGCCCTACGCAACACCACTGCGTACGACGCTCCCTCCTCCGTAGCCACGGTAGGATGAGACAACATGCCAAGGTCAGGGGAGGTGTCCAAACCACTGGCATCCCCCAGTTCCTCTCTCCAGTCCTGTTCACTTTCCAACTGGTCAGTTAAAGGGTCACCTGACCCCTCCCAGTCCTCCTCATCATCCTCTGGGTGCCACTGTGGTTGAAAAGGGACCCCAGGAGTGAACAGGGTCATGAAAACCCCACCCGGCGCCGGATCCGGTGTCAGACAACGCCGGTCCAGCTCCGTGTCCACATCAAGATAGAGGCCGGGGTCGACGCCGGCCGGGGGGGGGGTCAAACGCGGTAGTGGTGCCGTCGGAAGCGGCGCCGGTGGAGGCGTAACGAGGTCAACCGGCGCCGATCCGGATCCAGGCTGGAGCCGCAGGCAGCGAAGACCTAGGCCCCCCAACCGAGTCCGTGGGGCCTGAAGGCGCGGGGTCGGTTCGTCCAAAGATGGCATGCATTGCCTTGTAGAACGTACGAAGCTGGGCGGGAGTCTCTCCGGGGAGGGGAAACTGAGTCAGCTCTGCAGGCTCCACGCGCAGAGGGGCACCACCCGCGTGCCTCGTCGGATCGGTCGAAGAGCGACGATGCTTCGACTTCTTGTGCTTCGACATACCCGACTACGATGATTTCGAACCGGAATGGTGGTGGCTTCTCGACCGGGACCTCGACCGGCGCGGAGCAGACTGCCGTTGTTCAAGCAGCTTTCGGGACCGCTCCCGCAAAGCCTTCGGCACCATCGACCGGCAGTCGGAGCACGACTTGGGGTCGTGGTCGCGCTCCAGGCAAAAAAGACACACGCGGTGCGCATCCGTCACCGACATCAGTCGGCTAGAGGAACAGCAAGCCTTGAAGCCGGGAATCCCTCGTGCACCTTTTCGGAGTCGGAGACTCGAAGAAAGAAGTCGACAAAAGTCGAGAAAAAGTTGGTCAAAAAATGACTTGGGTACCGCTCTTCCCGGATCTGCACTGGCTGGCGTGGAAAAAATAAGAACCGACGTCAGCGCGCGAGGGCGGCGTCTAAGTAGCTGCTGCAACGTCATCCTGGCGACCACGACGCCGGACGCAGAGTCGACCGACGCCACCTTCCGACGCGCAGAGGTCCTGCTGACGAAAAAACTTTCCGGATCCAGTCTGACGCCTGGGGGTAATTCTAAGGTAAGGAATCTATAACTAACGTGTTTCTTTCAGATACAGCATGTTTGAATGCACTTGACTATCCACCGTGCAATACCTGATTTTGATATAGGATTGCCTTTATGTGGTGGAGCAAAAGCAACAAATAGTTGCTTGGTCTTACGGAAAGGTTTTGTCCTTTCAATGTAGTAGAGTAATGCCCTTTTCACATCCAAGGTGTGTAGAGCACGTTCTGCCACAGAATCTGGTTGAGGGAAGAACACAGGTAACTCAACAGATTGGTTGATATAAAAGGCAGAAATGACTTTAGGTAGGAACTTTGGGTTGATCCGAAGAACCACTTTATTTTGGTGTATTTGTAAAAAAGGTTCTTCTATGGTTAGTGCCTGAAGCTCACCCACTCTCCTCAGATGTGATAGCTATGAGGAAAGATACCTTCCAAGTAAGAAATTGCAGTTCACATCTATGCAATGGCTCAAAAGGTAGACCCCATTAGTCTGATAAGGACACTGTTCAGATTCCACACTGGAGCAGGTGGAAGTCTTGGGGGAATGATTCTTTTAAGTCCTTCCATAAATGCTTTAATAGCAGGCACTCTAAAAAGAGACAGATGTATGTTCTATAGATATGCAGCTATTGCAGCAAGATGTAAGCGTATGGATGTGTACGCTAAATTGCTGTAGATGTAATAGATAACAAATGATGTTTTGTATTGAAGCATCAAGCGGGTTGATATGATTATTACAGTATATCACAAATCTCTTCCACGTTGCTGCATAGCATGCTCTTGTGGTAGGGCGCCTAGCCTCTTTGATTATATTCATGCAGTCTGGCGGAAGATTGAGGTAGCCAAACTAAGATTTCAGGTGCCAGATCGAAAGGTTGAGATGACTGGGATCTGGATGTCTTATGTCTCTGAGTAAGGAGATTGGGAGTAAGATGTAGTTGTTGGTGAGGAGCTACTGATAACTCCAACAGGGTTGTGAAGAAAATGAGTTACTTACCTGTAACTACGGTTCTCCAGTATTGGTATCTTTCATAGATTCACATGCTTGAATCATCCGTCGTCGTAGTGGGAGTACCACGGTATACATATAAAAGCAGTAGATCGAACTACTATAGGCTACCATGCAATGAAGTCACGGCAATAGCCTAACCACTTTCTTTTGAAAAAAAGAACCAAACTTAATCAACAGCCAATCAGGCAACGGCACCCTCTAGAACAATCCCGAGTGGCTAGGTTCCTCAGATTTTCAAGCACAAGTGTGAAACTATAAACCTTGAAAAATAAGGGAAGCCTCTCTGGGGAGGAGGGTGGGTCACACGTGAATCTATGAACGATACCAATACTGGAGAACCGTAGTTACAGTTAAGTAACTCATTTTCCTCTCCAGTATTGGATCTTTCATAGATTCACATGCTTGAATCAGAGTAGCTAGCAGTTTCATAAACATGCATGTTTAATATTGTAATATATATCTTTTCACCTTAGAGGATGGTGGGTTATACCATACATGCCAATATAAAAACATCAATGAAATACTACGTAGCAAGATATTATAATTATATATATATATATATATGCTGAGCACTGGCTCATGAGCATTTTTGCTGAATTTGGATTTGCACTGCTGACTAAATAAAAGACACTTGCTGGAATGCGCTGTGGTCTGCACCTGTTTCGCAGTCAAGTGGTGGAGCAGGATTGTGCTGTTTTATATATATATATATATATATACATACATATACATACCCACACACACACCTCTACTAATAGAGGCGTACCTTATTGAAATAGATGACGCAGGACTGCCTGTCCCACTGCTGCTTCGCTATCTATAAGTTGCCATGTCCAGGCAAAAGTGCTGCGTGAAGGTATGAGCATTCTTCCAGGTAGCGGCACGGCAAATCTTGTCTAGTGGAACACCAGTGAAAAAAGCAGCAGAAGAGGATACTGCTCTTGTCGAATCGCCTTGGTTTTGGTTGTAAGCTGTTTACCCGCCTTAATAGGACACAATTGGATAGTAGCAGCGATCCATCGTGCAACAGTTTTTTGTAACAGCAGACCCTAGTTTTACAGGTCCATAAGATACTAGAAGTTGATCCGTTCTGCGCAGTTGTTTTGTCCCTTGCAAATAAAACTTAAGGCATCTTTTTACATCTAAAGAGTGAAGAGATTTTTCCGCAGGTGATGAAGGATGCGGAAAAAAAGTGCGCAGAATTACAGGCTCATTAAGGTGAAACTGAGATGGTACCTTCGGTATAAATTTAGGATTTGTTTGTAGCATCTCATATTCCTCTGTGAAGCGCAAGTAAGGCTCTTTAATGGTGAAGGCTTGAATTTCACTTACTCTTCTGGCAGATGCAAGTGCGAGAAGCAAGGCCACTTTCCATGTGAGAAACTTGAGCTTTATTTTGTGGATTGGCTCAAAAGGTTGTTTCATTAACTGTGAGAGGACCACATTAAGGCGCCATTCTGGTGGAGGAGGCCTAATAGGGGGAAAAGTC
This sequence comes from Calotriton arnoldi, assembly GCA_963921515.1. Classification (NCBI taxonomy): domain Eukaryota; kingdom Metazoa; phylum Chordata; class Amphibia; order Caudata; family Salamandridae; genus Calotriton; species Calotriton arnoldi. The sequence goes on from CAWUFW010004684.1 coordinate 94,075, forward strand.
CTGGAAAAGCCCTTCATGAACTGTTTGATGATGCAAGAAGAGCAGAGAGAAGAGGCGTCAGACGTCCATCTATATTGGGAGAGGGCCGCGAGGTGGCCCCTTACTGAAGCATACGCCAGACCTGATCTTGCCAGAGACAAGAGATAAGGCAAGATTTGTTCTGGGGAAGAGTGAAGAGGGTGAGTGTCATTGCGAAGGAATCAAGAACAAAAACGTTTCCATTTCAGTCTATATGTTTTAGTAGTAGACTCAGCTCTTGCCCTGGACAATATATCTCTACAATCCTGAGGGATAACTAAATCCTTGTACTCATTGAACTCGGTTACAGGCATGCAATTGAAGAGAAGCTGGGTGCAGATGCAGGATCTGTTCTGTGTTCATCGTTAGCAGGGTGGCTGAAAGGAAGGCGAGAAGGTTTGGATTGCGACAGCAGGAGTAGCTCCGTGAACCAGTGCGGACGTGCTAACGTGGAGCAATGAGGATGAGTTGGCACGGTTTGGTTTCATCAGCACCCTGGAGATTAGGGGATATGGGGGAAAGCGTACGCAAAGATTCCTGACCATCTTATCGAAAACGCATTCCCCATGACCCTATCTGAGGCTCCCTGCTGGCAAAGAACCGGCATTTCTGGTTCCCTTGAGACACAAATAGGTCCAAGTTGGGTGTTGCCCATTTCTGGAAGATGTGATCGAGAATCAGTTGGTTGAGTTCCCACTCGTGATTTGATTGATGTAACCTGCTCAAGGTGTCTGCTAGGCTGTTCTTTATTCCTGGGAGATGCTCCGCTTTGATAGTTATTTGATGCTGTAGTGTCCATTCCCATATCCTTTGAGCTTCCCAGGATAGGATCGGAGATCTTGTTCCTCCCTGCTTGTTTAGATAATGCATGCAGGTGGTGTAGTCCGTACATATGAGGACTGCGGATGCTCTTATCCTTGGGAGGAATGACTGGAGGGCTAGAAAAATTGCCCGTAGTTCCAAAAAATTGATATGCATTTTGGAGAGAGACTCCATTTGCCGCTTATTTGGAGGTCTTGCAGATGCGCTCCCCAGCCTTCCAAAGACGCATCTGTTGTCAGAACGAACTCTGGAAGAGGAGAAAGGAATGACAGTCCCAGAGATAGATTGCCACCAAAGAAGTGCATCCTTCATGATCGGAGTTATCCGAATTATGTTGTCGAATGATCCTGTTATTTGAAGCCATTGGGCGTACAACTGCTCTTGAAATGGTCTCATCCTTAGAAGAGCGTGAGGTACCATGAGAATGGCAGAAGACATCATCCCGAGAAAGGATTTGAGGAGACAGAAGCGCTCTTTCTTTTGTAGAGATCGTGAGCCAGAGATAGGATGGCGTTCAGTCTCTGTTGATAAGAATGCCTTGTTTTGGAGTGTGTCCAGTGTTGCTCCTAGAAACGTTAACCGATGAGGAGCTAGAATGGATTTCCGAAGATTGACTGCCAGCCCTAGAGAGCGGAAGAGTTGTAGGTAGAAAGAGGTCTTCTGAAGCCCGACGAGGAGAAGGGGCTTTCACCAGCCAATCGTCGAGGTATGGGACGATCTGTAGGCCTTTCAGCCACAGGAATGCTGCCACGGGAGCAAGACACTTGGTGAAAACCCGTTGAGCTGAGCGAAGGCCGAAGGGAAGGACCTTGAATTGATAATGCGCGTCTGCCACAGAGAAACGAAGAAATTTGATGTTTGAGGTGGATAGGGATATGGAAGTAAGCATCTTCCAAATCTAAGCTTGCTAAAAAAAAATCTGAATGGTTCAGAAGCTGCAATATCTCCTGGAGAGTAACCATGCGAACGGATTTCTTCAGCAGGTATTCGTTGAGCTTCCCGAGGTCTGAAATGGGACGTTATTCCCCAAATTTCTTCTTTTTTATCAGGAAAAAGCGAGAGTAGAAACCTTTTCCTCTCCGAGAGCAGAAACCTTTTCCTCTCCGAGAGCATGGAACACATATTGCTCCTTTTTGAAGCATTAGTAAAGCCACCTTCTTTAACAATTGAAGATGGGTGGTGTTGATTTCTGAGGCAGGTAATGAGGTGGCGTTGTGGTAAACTCTAGGGTATGGCCATATTTATTATATCCAGGACCCATTTGTCTGATTTCTTTTGCCAGTGATGCAGGTAATGAGAGATAGGGGTATTCTTCAGTGAAAAAGACAAGGGAAGAGCGGCAGGCGGCGAAGCGTCATCACTATTTCCGGCCCGAATCTCTGGGCTGAACCTGTTGCTTTCGCCTAGGCTGTCTGGAGTAGGCAGCCTGTGGTGGCGCACGGTATTGTTGCTGCTGTTGGTAGGAAGGCGGGTAAGAGAAGTAAGTTTGAGGTTGGTATCTTTGGTAACCTTCTCGAAAAGAATAATTTCCTCTGCCACGTGCTCCACGAAAGGGGGTCTTTCTATATTGGAGCGTTCCCAGAGCCTTAGCTGGGTCCGTGTCTGTTTTGATGGTCTGCAAAGCGTCATCAATATACTTGCCAAAGAGTGTGTCACCATCAAATGGCATATCCAAAATTTTGCTTTGCACCTCAGGGCAGAACATAGTTGCTTTCAGCCAACCCTGGCGCCTTAGGACTGCAGCTCCAGCAAGCTGACGAAAAGCTAAGGAAGCAACATCCATAGAAGCATCAATAATTTCAGATGCAGATCTTTCCGCTTCAAGCAGGATTTTCCTTGCTTCCATCCTCTTATCCTCTGGAAGGAGATCTAAGAAATGAGCAATGTCCGACCACAATTTTTTTCCGATGTTATCTAAGCGCCTCCCTTCTCTGTCAGGTGGAGCAGTAATGGGCTCTAGAGAATTCCTCTAGGTCCGTTGAGCGGCCTGCAAGATAACGGAGTCGGGCTTAGGATGTCCTACTAGACAAGCTGGAGCATCCTCCGGAGCTTTATACTTTGTCGATCCTGGGTAAGACAGGGATAACTGTGGCCGGTGTCCTCATTACCTTTAAGCCTTCTTCCCATATGTGGTCTACAATGGGTATAGACCGAACAGATTTCCGAGACAGGTCTTTGAAATCATAGAGAAAGCAGTCTGATTGCTTTACCGTTAACGACAGCTGGAAACGGGACGCTGCTCTTTCTATTAAGGCATGAAAGCCGCCCATATCCTCTGGTGGAGACTCTACCATTTGCGGAGAGGGAGACGCCGGTGTTGATATGACTTAGTCATCCCATTCATCTCCTGTTTGTCCCTCCTTTTGAGGTTGATTGTCCTCAATTTCTCCTTCATCAGAAGTACCCTGATGATGTTGCGGCACACTAGTATCTCCCGCAGGGGAGGACGCAGATAGAGGTACGTGGTGAAGCAGCAGGCGGGGGTGGCTGCGGAGGTGGAGGAACAGGCGCTGAAGGAAAGCGTGTGCGATAGTCCTGTAATAAATCCTGAAGGTCTTGTACCAAAGCAATAGGAAGGTGGATCATAGGTTCATTAACTGGTTCCATATACTGAATTTTTGCATGAGGGTGATATTCTTGTTGGTAGTATCCCTCATATTCGTCGTCATCTTCCTCCCGATATTTGACATGTAATTGAGAAGGACTATCAGCAGGTCCAAACATCCCATCGTCATCAGATTCCTCTAAAAAGGTTGAAGGAGGTAAAGGTGATAAGATTCCTGGATTTTGCAAAAATTGCCTCGTCGACGAGAACGTAGTCGACTGATACACAGGCGTAAGCTGTAAGGTAGATGGACGCTTACGACCAGGCGTGGGATAAAGCATTGTCAGCTTCGTCGACTGTAGCGGCTTCTGCGTCGTCGAGGACATAACAGGAACAGATGAAGCTGTCAGCATCGTAGACGAGATTGTAGTTGACGCGGTCGTAGACGAGGTCGTCGACAGAACCACCGTCGTCAACGAGGACGCCGACAAAAAAGTTGTAGTAGTCATCAGATTTGCCGTCGACGATGAGGTAGTCGGTGGTGTAGCAATCGTCATCACTGGAAGTGCCGTCGACGGGACCGTCGTCGAGTCAGTCGTCAACGATAGATTTTTTTTGACGATAAGGTAGGAGAAACTTGCTTAGATGATTTTTGCGTCGACGGTGATCCAGAAGTTAACGCCGTTGGTGATACAAGCTATTTTGAGACAGATTTTTCCTTCTCATGGCTTTTTTCCTCCGTAGGAAATGGAAGCTTTCCTTTTTGTGAGGTGCCTTCCTCTTCCTGACGTGACCTTTTTGAAGTCTTCTTCTTGGAAACTTCAGGAGATTCAAGAGATCTCTCTCCTTTTGGGTGTTTCCTTAGAAGTCTGTGAGGTAGAGCTCTCCTCCTCCTCAGACGTCAGATTTTGATTTAAGTTTTTGTAACCAAATCAATAATCTACCCTCTCTATCCTTGATGGTTTTTGTAGAGAAGGTTCTACAGATTTTGCAGTCTTTTACCTTATGTTGAGGGTAAAGGCAGTAGATGCAGCTCTTATGTGGATCCTCAGCATGCAGCCTCTTCTTACCACAAGATCCACACGACCTGAAGAGACCTTTCTTTGAAGATTCCGACATATTTGGAAAGAAAACTGCTAGAAAACTAGATAACAAGAGAAAACTGAGCAGAGCTCAGGGAGACTCCCTTTCACACAACGTGCGGTAGAGAATCTGAGGAACCTAGCCTCTCTTGGGATTGTTCTAGAGGGTGCCGTTGATTTTTTTTTTTTTAGTTTTAAGTTTATTTGATTTAGTTCTCGACTGAGAACAACATATTTAAAGAATAAAATTACATTTAAAATAGTAATGTCATTCTAGGACAAAGTTAAAAAGATTTTAAAAATTTAAACATTGTAACAAATTCATTAGGCGGTGCCTTACAAAGAGAAATCAGGTTCTGAACCAAATTAATTTTACATTTTGTTCGAATTGGTTGTATAAACCTCTTTCTAGCTTCTACAACAGTTAGATTTGGACAAACGAATAACACATGTTCCAAGTCTTGCACCCCGCCATTACACAGATCACAGGAACTATTAGCTTTTTCCTTTGAGAAACACTTAAAGGTGAATGATTTTAGAGGAAGTATCCCGAGACAGAGTAATATAATGCTTCACCTGACTCGATGCTTTAAATTAAAACAAATATACTGCTGCATTTTCTTATATACAATTGTTTCAGCATATTGTTTATACAATGGCAATTTGGAGCAGTGTTGGATGTCAAGATCGAAGCTCAACCTTGGTGTTATATGTTTAAAAAAAAAAAGCTTCAAGTGAGCAGGAGTCCAAGATTGCAACAGGTCAATAGTAACATTTGATATTTTAAAAGCGATAGATAAATTTCTACAGAATACATAATTCGGCGATCCTTGTTCAAATGTCTATTTTTAGTAGGGATCGTAGGGTTCCTTGGTCCGCATGGATAAGGTTATATGCCCATCTTAATATATTAGTAATGCCGCTGGCGTAAAAACTGACTAATGAAAGTTCATGACGAAGAACTTGTACCGGCACGGCTTGTGACATCTTAGTCAGTTTCCGGAGGACTTTCCCTTCTTTCAGGTCCAGTTGTTTCCATTGGCTTAATGGAATATATTCAAGTGCATATGATAGTACTGGTGGGATCTTAGAACTATATACTTGAAGAAGAGAAGAAAAGTGCCTTTGGCCAGTGGAGGAGTATAATCGTAGGAGTGCCCCCACGTGGACGTCAACTTTACGGCCCAAGTTCTGCAGGGGAGGCAAGTTTTGCAAAGATTGTGAAAAAATTCTCCCTAGGTATGTGTATTCCTTTACAACTTCCAGCGGTTTTTCCCCTAAAGTCCAGTTGTATTTAACGTATCATTTCCTTCCTGTAAGCGGAACAATTTTTGTTTTAGTGATATTTGGTATTAAATAATTGTCGTCAGTGTATTTAGTAATTGCTTGCAAATTCCTTTGAAGACTAAATGGAGTTAGATCTAAGATGACTACATCTGCATACATCATGGTGTGTATTTTATATGATGCGATTTTAGGTGGAAAATTGCTAACCTGTTTGAAACTTTCCGGCAGGTCACTAAGATATAGAGAGAACAGTATGGGAGCTAGGAGGCACCCTTGCCGAAGGCCGTTAGGTGTAGCTATTGGGCTAGTAAGACCCGTCTCCCTCCCCATTTGAACTTGACACCATGTCCCTGAATACAATGATGTTATTAAATAAAGGAGGCTATCCGGAATTCCCATTTTCCTAAGTTTTCTCCAGAGCATTGCTCTGTCCACCCTGTCAAATGCAGTCGTAAAATTCGACGAACACTGCGTACACAACCTGAGACTTTATGGTGACATGTTTATCAATTATTGTTTGCAGCACTGCAATGTTGTCAGTGACAGTGTTTTGGTCTAAACCCGGCTTGATTTAAGGGAATAGAACCTGTTGAAAATGCCCGCTCTTTGAGATGTTCCAAAACACTTGCCGCAAAGATTTTCCCAGTTGCGTCCAGGAGAGCCATCTTCCGGTAGTTACAGGGGAGCAGCCTGGAGCCCTTCATATAGATTGGAATTACAATGCTCCCCTTCCAAGATTTTGGAATTATCCCAGTTTCAAAACCATGGAAAAAGAGGGGAGCTAAAAACTTGCTCCACTCTTTGGGGTTGCTTTGGAGGACCTTAATTGGAATTTGGTCCGGTCCCATTGCTGCAGACGTTCTTGCCTTTTTTTTATATAGTGTTCAATTTGAAGAGGAGATGGAGCTCCGTTATCTGAAATTTTTCCTCCTAGCTTGCTTGACATTAGAGTCGAACTTTCTGTCCTCATTTAATTTATATAGGTTGGTTAAGTAGATTTCCCATTCTGATGGGGGGACTGGAATAGCTTGTAGTGATTTTTTTGTGCCTGTTTCTTTGGCAATTATACTCCAATAGGAACGTTTGTTATTTTGTTTTGCTGCTATCTGTCCACCCATTTTTTATCCTGTATTTTTTACGATTTTTTTCCTTATCCCTCTTGCAACGGTTTTTAAATTGTTAATTTCGCATGGTCTTATTTTAGAGAATTGAAGGAATTGTGCCCTTATTAGTTTATTTAATTCAATTGCACTTATGTCTAGGTTCCGTCTTTTGTTTTTTTCTGATCTTGGCATTCGTTGTTTTAGACTATCCTGCAAGGATTGTACCAATTTATTGGTGACTGCTTCAAAATTTATCAGATTTGTTGAGTGAATGATCTGTAATGGTTGTGCCATCTCAATTACGGAAATAATTTTGTTAAGTGTTCTCGAATTCCATAGCAGCCGCTCTTGGACCGGGTTCACCAGTACTGTACTTTGTAAATACATGATGTGCCCTGGAGATGTAGGTTTCAGTCTTAACTCTGTTGTGAAGTGTAATATTGCGTGATCGCTTCCTAACATAAAATTAATATTTAGGTGTGAGGCTGATCCGAACAAATCTAGGCTACAGATCATATAATCGAGAATTGAAGTTTTAAAATTGCCTTTTTTTGTGCAGGACGCCGTAATATCACCTTCTATATTACCATTTAATATTACTCCGTTCAGCATTGGAAGCGAGGATAATAGAATTTTCCCTCTTTTATCTGCTTTACTTCCTGTGGGAAATTGTGGAATTGGGATTGCCAAGGCTTCTTGTTCGCCATTAACCCATTTTTCTAATAAGTAGTTAGATATTTTCCCATTAAAATCACCTGTTAGGAAAACTGACGGAAAACCTTGTCCTTCTACCACCTTTTCTATTCCCTCAAATATTTCTATCGCTAGTGCATCCATTTTAGAGCCTGGGGGGAATATAAACGTTAAAAAGGAGAATATTCAAGGTTTCCATAGGGTCGATCCCGAAGTTGACCTTGATACATTGAATGTTCTTTGAACACATTGGGATGATTTCTTGTTCCAGCTTCTCCTTTCTCCATTCGTAATCGAAACGGATATATTTTCTTTAAAGAAGTTTAGAGGGTTATTTGTGCCACTTTGCCTTTGGAACAAATGCCGATTTTCAATTTTATTAATTTCCTCAGGTTTATCATATCTTTGGATTTCATTATTTGTTACAGGTGCCAAGTCAAATCCATATTTATGTAGAATCTCACTTTCTTTTAATATTATTCCTGGTATCACTGGAGACCAAAATTCTACGATGGCCGTCGTGGTTTTAGATCTTTCCGGGAAGACTACTAATTTTATTTCATTTCTTGATAGAGACTGTAGCGGCTGTATCTTTTGAAGTAGATTAATTATTCTCTCTCGGTTAAGCGGGACATCGCCCGAGGGGAATAGATCTGTAATTTCCAGGCGGCATGGTAGAGTCTTCTGCGACTGAATAGTCATCTTCCCTATAGATAGGTCCCTTGGTTGGACGTCCTTTTGTGCCGGCGACTGTGCCAGTCGCTATAGCTAAAAAAACTTGGGGCCATAGGATTGAGTTGATTGGAATGTACCCTTTGTTTTTTAATTGAAGAGTTCTGCCCCTTTTTGTACTATTTCTTGTCTTTCCTCTTTTTCCGAGGACATGAATGCAGAGGGTAAAGTATTCGAAAACCTTGTCTTCCGGGCCTTCTGCTTTGCAAACCTTCTCATCTCCCTTTTCTTTGCCCTTTTCCGACTGATCTTATTAAATATCCTCTTTTTTCGATATTACTGGGCCAGGGGAGACCAAGGATAGAATTGCAGAGGTTTCTGTTGCTTTTTGTTTGGACTCTGGAGTAATATTCAGATTTCATAGGGCTTTTGTATTTTGTTGGGTGAAAATTGGATAATATGCGGTGACCGACTGATGAGTATCGACCTTGTTAGGTTCCTTGAAAAGTTTTCTAAGGGAATAAATTTGATTGAGCTCATGTTTTCCCATATTTGCTTTTTGTGTACTCCGGCCCGTTTGAGTCGCTGTCTTTCTTTGGGGGAGAAATTTCTCCTGTTGATAGGACTTTTGATTTAAGGAGGTTTTCCGCAGTTGGTTCTTCTTTTACTGCTGGTAGTTGCGTTTAATTGTTTCCTCTTTTTTTCTACTAGATATTTTAGCATTCCTAATTGAGTATCCAGCATCTGATCGGAGTTTTCCAAAATGTTCCCAAGATAAGAGAACTGATTCCAAAATTCTTTGGAGTGTAAATAGAGCTTTAGACACCGGAGTATATTCATTAGAGGATTCCATGGTCTTTAAAAGTGAAAAATCTGGTGAATGAGAAAAGGGACCCTTCTGGGTCAAATGTTTTTTGTGGGGTACTATTCTGGATTATCGGTGGCTCCTTTGGAGTCTTTGAATCCTGGCAGAAAACCAAGTCCTTGATATTTATATCTGGACAGGTGACATCGAATTCTAAAGTTTGCTGTGACTTCTGGTCTCCTAAATCTAAAGAAGTATTGGAGCCACATTGTTGTACTTCTGAATTTGCTAGTTCTAAGTTTATGGAGTTACTGATTAATTCTTCCAAGATTCTGGAGTTACTGTTTAAATCTTCCTCATATCCTTTTTGACTTTGAGTGAGGTTATTAGTGTCCGCTACTTTCTTTTCTTCGTCTTCTGTCAACACTTTGTTGATCGCTTTGTGTTTTCCCGTTCCTTTGTACTTTGTTTTGTAAAATATTTAGTTATTCCAGGATTCACTACTGAGTTTCCTAGTCGGGCCGCCTTTCCAGCACTCCTTCGTATTGCTTGTTCCGTTCCCAATATTTTCATGAAAATTGTTCGTGATCTCAATTTTTTATACGTCATTTTGCTGCGCGGGTTCTCACTGTGGATCGTAGGTCGTGACAATGGTCTCTTGCGCCCAAAAAAAAGCTTAGTTTATAGCTTTCTATATTCTTTCCTTCTTACTGGGTTCCTCTTATCTTCTAGTTTTGATCAGTCATACAGTAGTAAAAACCCAGGGCAAGAGCAACACGGAGAGTGGGCACGCGGGCGTGCCGCAAACCACACTATTCTGCGGCCGCCCCCCCCCCCCCCCGACTCCCTCGCCTTATACTCCAACTCTAGCCTCTAGCCCCCTTCGTACCTTAGATCCAAGTGGAAAAGAATTTCTCCAGCGTTTTCCACCTTCCTCCTTTCTTCTGCTACTGGGAGCCGGCTTAATGTCTGCTTCGTTGCACACGGCACCAGTTCGTGTCAAAAGGAAGGGTTAAGGCAAGTGGCAAGCAGGGCCTGTTGTAGCAAGCGGGGCACTCTAGGCGGGATCGCAGGCTGCGCCTGAACTATTCAGGCCGCCTCCGCGATGCCGCCAAGGGAACACTCACTGCGGCCGCGCTTGCCTGCTGACGGGAACTAAGGCGGGGGAATGCTCCTACAATGCGACAATGAAACGATATCCGTAACCAGTGACCGGCGGTGGAGTCTGACACGGCTCTCCTGCACGGGGGGTGGGGGGCTCCTCGGTACCGTGCACCAATCCCCCAGCGCTGCTCACAAGCTCTCAGCCTGACCACCCACTGGTCTCTCCGCAAAACCCGGACTGGCTCCGTCTCGTAATCCGTCAAAGTTGTAGCTTCTTAAAATCCATGATTAAAAGGAATGTGGGCATCGCTTCTATATCTTTCGGCCAGCACCGGGTTGTCATCAACATCCATCAGAAATACTACACCACGGTACTCTGTGCTGAATTTCTGAAACACAGGTGCGTTCTCTCTGCAAGGCCCACACCAAAACGCAGTGAAGTCTATGACGATCAGCTTCGAGTGCGACCTTGCCAGGATGTCGTCAAACTTCGCCCCTTCCACACAGACCCCTGCAGAGTTCTCTCCTTGACTTAAATCCTCGGTCTGGTCACCAGGGCCTCCAGGCCACCGTACCGCCGCAGATGCCACCCGTTATTCGCAGCTCACGATTCACGTAACGGATGGGGTCAGTTAGGGCCAATTAAGGTCAATAGGGATTTAAAGTGCGAGGGCAAAGGCAGGCAAGCGGACAAGCGAGAGGTGGATGGCAATAGCAATGGACAAATGGCAGTGGGCAGGAGGGGAAAGCCAGAGAGCAGGGCACACTGGGGAGCCGCAAGCCGCACCCAACCTAGTTGGGCCGCTTCCGCTGACTCACCTGGGCACTCACTCAGCAGCCGCTACTAACGGCGGCCGCGCTCTCGCACTCCCGTGTTTACCTGCTGCCCCCTGCCGTAGCCGTTTTCCTCAAAGTCCGGAAATGCCTGGAAATCCAGGAGTAAGGATGTGCTCCCTGCCGACTATAAACAGGGAGCTCACAAGCACTCCAAAGCTCCGTGCTTGCTGACACACACCCCCCCCCCCCCCCAGTAGCAGCTCCTCGGCTCACGCGGCTCCCCTGCTGAGCAGCGTTCCTCCGCTGCTTGCTGCCCCGAATCCTGCTCCCTATTCCCTGGGGTAGGAGACGCGCCAGCAGGGGGGGGTGTCGAATTGCGGGGCCCCCTGCCTCTGCTTAATAATCCGATAGGGGGGGGCAGCATAGACTGGACGGAATAGTGTTGGCTCAAAGGGGGAGCTGTTGATTAAGTATGGTTCTTTTTTACAAAAGAAAGTTGATAGGCTATTGCAGTGACTCTTCATTGCATGGTAGCCTATAGTAGTTCTATCTACTGCTTTTATATGTATACCGTGGGACTCCCACTACGACGACGGGGATGATTCAAGCATGTGAATCTATGAAAGATCCAATACTGGAGAACGAGGGTTGACAGGCCCATGTGGGAGCAACTAGGATTAGTGTCAAGGACTGCTGTCTGAGCTTCCGACCCACTCATGGAATGAGTGGGAGAGGCAGAAAAGCGTAGGCAAATATCTTTGACCAATTCATCCATAGTGCATTGCCTTTGGACAATGGGTGTGGTTACCTGGATGCGAAGTTTGGGCATTTTGTGTTTAGGTGTGTGGCGAACAGATCCATCTCTGGGAAGCCCCACATTTGAAAGAATGGGAGGAGAACCTGAGGTCGGAGTTCCCATTCGTGGATCTGTCGTCGTTGACAACTGAGCAGATCTGCAATCTGGTTGTTTACTCCTGGAAGGTGTTCTGCAAGGAGATACATTTTGTGACTTATAGCCCATCTCTAGATGGTCTGAGCTAGTTGTGACAGCTGGAGTGTGTCCCCCCTGTTTTTGTATGTAGTACACTGCTGTCATGTTATCTGTACGAATTAGGACAGCTTTGCCTACTAGATGAAGTTGAAACGCTTTGAGCGCTAGAAAAATCACTAGCAGCTCTAGATGGTTTATGTGGAGCTGCTTTTGTTGCAGAGTCCACATGCCCTGAATGGTATGTTTTTGGAGAGGAGCTCCTCAGCCAGTGAGCGATGCATCGGTTAGTACTATCTGTGGAACCGGGTCGTTGAAGGGCCGCCCTCTTGAAAGGTTTTGTGTATTCCACCACTGCAAAGAGCAATGGGTGTGGCCGTCCACCAACACTAGATCTGATAACCAACTGAGCCTGGTTCCATTGACATGCTAAGCATTCTTGGAGGGGACACATTTGAAGTCTTGCGTAAGTTACGATTAGGATGCAAGACGCCATCATTCCTAGTAACTGCATGAACACTCGAGCTGGTAATGAGTGTTGGGGCCGAAACAGAGATTAGTGTCTGCATGTTGCGGATTCTGGCTGGGTTGGGACACTAGAGTTTGAGTGTTTATTGTGGCTCCTAGATACACCTGTATGTTGGATGGTTGTAGATGAGACTTGGTCAAGTTTACGGGGAACCCAAGTTCGTGGAGTAGTTGCACTGTTTTTTTGAGTGTGGCATAGGCAGCTTTGTTGCGAGCTGGCTTTTATGAGCCAGTCGTCCCGGTATGGGAAAACGTGAATGTGCTGTCTTCGTAGATGAGCTGCGACTACTGCCAAGCACTTTGTGAAAACCCTGGGTGCGGTAGTTACTCCGAATAGGAGGACCTTGAATAGATAATGCTGGCCCTCTACCACACATCTGAGATATTTGCGGTGAGCAGGGTGTATGGGAATATGGAAATAGTCGTCCTTTAAGTCCAGAGTGGATAGAAAGTCGCCTTGTTGAAGTAGTGGGAGCACTTGCTGGAGTGTGACCATGTGAAAGTGGTCCGACTGAATGTATAGATTTAGTTCTCTGAGGTCTAGTATAGGCCTGAGAGAACAGTCTTTTTTGGGAATTAAGAAGTACATGAAGTATACTCTGGCCCCTTGGTATTGGGTAAGGGGAATGGCTCTATGGCATGTTTTTCCAACAGAGAGAACCTCCTACCCGAGGAGGGTGATATGTTCTTGTGACATTGTATGTGATCTTGGAGGAATATTTGGGGGAATGTAAGCTCTAGGCAGTAACCATATTGGATAATTTGTAGTACCCACTTGTCTGAGGTGATTGAATTCAATGATCGGGGGTACCGGAAGGAAGTCACGGTTTGTTTGCAGGGAAAGTGCGTGTGGAGTTGCCTCTGCCTCTACCGTTGTTTCCTCTAAAATAGCCTCTTGATGAGGGCGATTGGTTGTAAGAGGAGGAGGGAGTTACTGTGGATACACTTTGAGCCACCCCTGTAAAAGGAGCGACGAAAGGAACCCCCATTTGTAGATGACTGTAAAGCCCCCATGGACTTTGCGACCGTGTCTTTTTTAATTTTCTCCAGCGAGGTATCAACTGCTGGGCCAAAGAGATGTTCCTTTCAAACGGTTGATTGAGAATGGAGGTTTGCACCTCAGGCTTGAATCTGAGATTCTCAACCAAGCATGCCTGCTTAGTAGTACGCTAGTGTTTACTGCACGAGCTGCCGTGTCTGCTGCGTCTAGGGCACATCTGATGGAAGTATTGGTAACGAGTTTGCCTTCCTGGATAAGATCATTAGCCCTAGCCTTATGCTCGTCGGGGAGAAATTGCATGAGCTTTTCTAGCTCATCGTAATGATCCCTATCGTATCGGGCCAACAAAGATTGAGTATTAGAAATGCGCCAATGATTGGCCACTTGGGAAGCTACTCTTTTGCCAGAGGCATCAATTAGCTTGGACTCCTTGTCAGGAGGAGGGGCCTCACCTGTGGTCTGAGTTAGCTATCTTGCGAGAGTTTGAAACCACAAGAGTCTAATGGCAACTGACCTTTGATGTAAGTGGGGTCAATAGGTGCAGGTTTATACTTTTTCTCCACCCTAGGTGTAATTATTCTTGCCCTCACAGGATCTTTGAATATTTCATCTGCGTGCTTTAACATCCCTTTAAGCATTGGCAGTGTATGAGTGGAACTTAGGGTCTCATATAGAAAGTCCTCTTCCAACGGCTCCTTATGCAGCTCCACCCCGTGCTATTGAGCAGCCCTGTTAAGTAGCTCAATATAGCCAATGTTATCATCAGGTGGCGTGGGTCTGGACGGATATAGATCAGGGTCATTATCCGTGTTTGGGTCAGTGTGATAATCCTCCCAGGGGTCAACATCCTGTGGCCTATCCTGATCCTCATCATCCTGTGGGTCAGGTAATAGTGGAGGCGGTGGTAAATTTGTGGGTGTGATGAGTAAGTTGGGCTCAGTGGGGGAAGGAGGTGGAATGTAAGGTGGAGAAGGGTTAGTACCCACACTTTTCCTTTTGAGAGGAATGTGGTAATCCTCTGGCTGGTCTATTTTCCATTTTTTTTGGAAGGGTGGCATGGATATGTCCCATATCTGGGTTTATCACCAGCCTTTTCTGTTTCGGATCTGACAGCAGGGCCTTGTCCTTACTCGCCGGTTTTGGCGTCGAAGGTTTCAGTTCCGAAACTTTCGGTGCCGAAGGTGGATTCTTCGGTAGCGATGCGATTGTCACAGACACGTTTCGGTGCCGAAGGTGTTGGTTGGGCACCGATATGGGGCTGACTCGAGCCCGAGCCGGAAGGCTTTTCTTTGTGTTTCGGCACCGGGCCAGAGGGGGGGGGGGGGGCAGAAACTTTGTCAGTGACTACCTTGGCCCGAAGGCAGAGGAGGGACCGGAGCCTTTTTCTTGGTTTGTTGAGGGGGCAAGTGGGTATCTTTACTCACGGTACGTTGACCCGGAGTAACCTGCTCCTCTTGTTCCATGTCGGAGTCAGCTTAGAACACTGAGATATGTTGTTCTTCTTCCTCGGCTCCTTGAGCGTGATGTTCTGTGTCGGAATCTTCACCGAGGATGTCCGGTGCGGAGTCGCTTTGATGTTGCATCTCGTGACGTCGGCCCGACGGTCACGAAGCGTCTTCGATTGAAACGATCGGCACGCGTCGCAGTCTTTCTCGTCGTGTTCTGGGGACAGGCAGAGGTTGTGCAAGTCGGTGCGTGGAAATTTAGCACGACACCCGGGGCAGAGATTGAAAGGAGTCTGTTCCATCGACTGCTAGCGCTGTCGGCGCGGGTAGGCCCGACGGCCCGCCACGAGTTTTCCGATCTAAGTTGTTTTGAGTTGAGACGATAAGCTAAGAATGGGAAACAGCGATCGATAACAATACTGCTGAGGGTAGTAGATTGTGCGAAGGGGTCCGAGAAACTGTGCCGAACCGGAGTGCAGCACTACACATCTGAACCCAATGGCGGAAAAAAACAATCTAAAGATGGAGTCAATGCCCATGCGCACTATCACCAAAAGGAGGAGTCACCTACCTCGTGACTGGAAAGACTTCTTCGAAGAAAAACAAAGTGCAAACATCCGGACCCAACATAGATGGCGAGCTATGCACAGCATGTGATCTACAGCTCAAATGCCTCGAACACACCATTTTCCAGGAACACATGAGCAACAATTAGTAAAAGAAACTGACATTTGACCTCTGTCCTTGAGCAGTTGGCAAATGTGTCAAGATAAAACAAGATTTAAAGGCGTTTTAAATGCTCATTCATTTTCTGAACAAAAAGGGTTTTTTCCAGCTTAAGTTTACTCGCCAGCAGGGTCGAGTATGTGCTAAAAATAGCTCGACCTGCTAAAATGTCACTTGCAGTTGCGAGAGAGCGAGTGGATTTTTCGAGGCCTGATACTGGTGATGACAGAAGTGAATAAAGTGCAAAACCACAAAGAGGAGTATAATGTTTGCAAAAAGGTCTCAGCCGTAGGCAATTGTGGGGCCACAATCCAGTATGTTTACCCCCCCCTCCCCAGTGTGCCACTCCAGACAGGGCCTAGCCCTAATGCAAGCCAGACCAAGTCCTGCTCCAAGAAGAGTCCTGGAACTACCAAGCGACGTTCCCCTTTAGATGAGATCCTTAGCAAATCCAGCCTACTTTCACCCTCGAAGGGCCTTATCAGTGATGTGCAGATTGAGCTTTGTGGTACAGTAAGCAAGGGACCCACTCCTTCACATAACCGACATAGGAAGCCATACATACACATAGGTGATGGGCTAAACGATTGCAAAAATTTCAGCCAGTAGCAATAGCGCTTGCTGCTTTCCTTTTCATCGGCCAATACGCCACTCCAGAGAGAGACCAGCCATATGCAAATCAATGTTGTAAGAAAAAAAAAAAAGTCCAGCTTGAGGTGCCATGCCAAACAACCCTTGCATCTGGATGGAGGCCCAAGCAAATCCTGAATGGTTGCAGCACTGTTGGACCTCATCTGTGAGGGGGCAGTTAAAGAGTCCTGTGGCACAGCAAGCACAGGACCCACGTCATGGCATGGACAAAGCACTTCGGGCTATCAGGTTGTAGTTCCTGGGACTTTCCCCTCAAATGTCCGGTGATGGTGCCGACCTAGTGTAGAACTGATGCAGTATACCTAGTCTCCAAATTAACACAGAATATGCAACAAAGAACCTGAGCTAAGGATGACATTAAGACCAAATCTGTCTTATGAATTGGAACCAAGATGGTCAAGGAAGCCCCAGATCCTGTGTGATGAGAAACTACTTCCATCTTCATCCTAGAGCAAGGGGCTAAAGGGAGCAACTAAAGAAAAATTCCAAAGCGAGTTAGTCCTGAGGTGTTAGATCTTTTATACAGGCTAGGACCCCAAAATCTAGTGGTTGGGTCCGGAATCGTAGTATTTTTTCTCTTTTTTTTCGTGGCCCAGGTGGGCGTCGACGTACCACCATTTGGTGTCCTCCCGTGACGTCGGTGCGCTTCCTCCAGAAGCTCCCACCTTTGGGCACCATCTTCGGATTTTTTTTTCTGGTCTTGTGCTATTCTTGTTTATCCTCTTCTTTTTTGAAGGTCTTTTTCCCTTCTTAATCCCTTTCCTCCCGTCTCATCTTTCTGGCAGAGGTGGGTGGGTTCGCTAGTGAATCCAGAAAGTCTTCAAGCTGCAAAACTACACCGACAGGTAAGAAACTATTCGTTTTGCAGCGTGAATCTTTCTGGATTCACTATGCTGTGCATAGACTTTGTAGCGGTTTGCTATGTTCGTGGCGGCTGGGTGGAAGAGGAGCGTTGGTTGTTGAATATATGTTGAAGCACTTTTTGACCTACTTGTGCCCCTTTGTTCATCTGTATATCCACGCAGTAGTGCTTAGTGAACGTGTGCACTGAAGCCCATGTTGCCGCCAGGCAAATGTCTTGGATGGGTGTGCCAGGAAAGCTATTGTTGCTTCCTTTTTCCTGGTAGAGTGAGCTTGTGCTGCTCCTTGTAGTTCTTGGCCTGCTTGTTTGTGGCAGAATTGGATTGTCTGTGCGATCCATCGTGCGATGGTGTTTTTAGTTACCGGTCTTCCCAAGAAACTGCTTGCGAAAGACACAAAGAATTGCTTTGTTTTCCTACAATCTTTAGTCCTTTCGATGTAATGCATCACTGCTCTTCTAGCGTCCAGAGTGTGCAGTGCCCTCTCTGCGCTTGTGGAGGGTTTTTGGAAGAAACTTGGTATCTGTATTGTCTGGCTTATGTGGAACTTTGACACCACCTTTGGCATGAAATGTGGGTCTGTTCTCATTACCACCCTGTTATTGTGAATTTGAATGTAAGGTTCTTGTAGTATTAGCGCTTGCAATTCGCTCACCCTGCGTAGCGAGGTGATCGCCACCAGAAAGGCTGTCTTTATTGTGAGCATATGTAGAGAGGCCTTGTGAATGGGTTCGAAAGGTGCCTTCATAAGTTGCATTAGCACTACATTGAGGTTCCATGCCGGCGGTGGCATCCTTTTGGGGGGGCGATTAGTTTGGCCCCCTCCAGGAATCTTTTTACCACCTGAGATGTAAAGAAACTTTTCCCTGTTTCTCCTCTTGTATAGGCTACTATTGCTGCTAGGTGTACTCTTAGCGAGGTGTAGCTTAGGTTACTTTTTAGCAAGTGTGTTCAGTATCTTAGCACTGTTGATTCCCTGGTGATTCTCATCTGGAGCTTTTCCCTGATGCACCATTGGGTGAATCTTTTCCATTTTGCCGCATAACACTTCCGTGTGGTGGGTCTCCTTGCCTCCCGCAGCACCGCCAGCGTGCTCTCTGGGAGCTTGAGGTGCGCGAACTCCAAGTCTTCAGGAGCCAAGCTGTTAGGCTGAGGCTCTCTGGTTCCGGGTGGAGCACCCTTCTGTTTTGCATCGAGAGCAGGTCTCTTCTTTTTGGGAACTTGTGTGGTGGCCCCTGTGCCATTTCCACTATTTGTGAGAACCAGGACTGCCTGGCCCACTGTGGTGCTACCAGAATCAGCATCATGTTGCTTGTTCTGCACTTGCTGAGCACCCTGTGCATCAGCGGTATCGGGGGGAAAAGCATAGGCAAATGTCTTCGACCAGCTTATCCATAGGGAATTTCCTTGGGATGGCTGACCTGGCTGTCTGGATGCGAAGTATTGGCATTTTGCATTCTGGTGTGTTGCAAACAGGTGTATTTGTGGGGTCCCCCACTTCTTGAATAGCCTTTGCGTTTCCTGCGGATTGAGCTCCCACTCGTGGGATGCTGATGTCTGTCTGCTGAGTCAGTCTGCTTCCACATTGTCCGTCCCTGGTAGATGTATCGCCAGGAGGTCTATTTGTAGTGGGATTGCCCATCTCCATATCTCCTGCGCTAGCCTTGACAGCGTCACTGATTGTGTTCCTCCCTGCTTGTTGATGTAGAACATCGTTGTGGTGTTGTCTGTTTGTACTAACACCCTTTGCCCGTACAGCTGTTTCTGGAAGGCTTTTAGTGCAAGGAACACGGTCTTTAGTTCTAGGTAGTTGATGTGTTTGATGGCATCGGTTTGTGTCCATAACCCCCTCACTTTGAGCAGGTTCATGTGCGCTCCCCACCCCATTTGGGATGAGTCTGTTGTGATGGTCACTGTTGGAGTTGGTGGTGTAAATGGCTTCCCCCCTCATTATGTTGTCTTTGTTCCACCACGCTATCTCCTCTTGCACTGCGTGCGTTACAACCACTAGATCTTCCCAACTCCCTGTTGCCTGTGACCATTGTTGGAGCCATTCCTGGAATGGTCTCATGTGGAGTTGAATATTGGGGACTAGGTGTATGCAGGACGCCATCATCCCCATGAGCTTGCTCACTGTCCTCACTGTCAGAGGTTGCCCCTTCCGGTATTGACGTGTCTCCTTCAGCAGGGCGAAGGTTCTCTTCTCGCTGGGGAACACCCTGCCCTGAATGGTGTGGATCTGTGCGCCCAGGAAGATCTTCACCTGTTCTGGTTCCATCGAGGACTTCCCCCATTGTATCGAAAACCCTAGTTCTGTCAGCGTGTGCTTGACCCGCTGAGCATGTAGTTTGCATTGGTTGTAGGAGTTCGCCTTTACCAACCAGTCGTCGAGGTAGGGATATACATGTATTCCTTGCCTCCGTAAGTGTGCCGCTACCGCAGCTAGGCATTTTGTGAAGACCCTTAGTGCAGATTTTAGCCCAAAGGCTAGGGCTGTGAACTGGTAGTGCGCCTTGTTGATGGCAAATCTCAGTAGATGTTTGTGTTTCTGGTTCATGGGAATGTGTAGGTAGGCGTCCTTGAGGTCTATAGTGGACATAAAGTCCCCGTCCCTTATTTGAGGTATAACCTCCTGTAGGGACGTCATTTTGAACTTTTGAGTTTTTATGTATTTGTTTAGGAACCGTAGGTCCAGAATGGGCCTTAACGTTTCGTCCACTTTTGGTACGAGGAAGTAGTTGGAGTACACTCCCTTGTTTCTTTCCTTGTACGGCACCGTTTATATTGCCTCCTTGTGGAGGAGTTCTTGTGCTTCCTGCCAGAGGAGTGAGAGCTCTTTTGTTGAGCGCGTTTTGTTGGTTGGCCTCCTGTTTGGTGGCTTTTCTCCCAGTTCTATACAGTAGCCGAACTGTATGATGTTGAGTATCCATTTGTCCGTTGTTATTTTCTTCCACTCCTGGAATAAGTGTCTTAATCTGCCTCCTACCGGTGTTACATGTTCGTTGGTTTTTCCTTTGTGTGTTTCTAATTGTCTTTTGAGTCTTTTGTTGTACCGCCCCACTAGAGATGTTGTCTGTGTGGGCACGTTTGGTACAGCGGCGTCACTTGGAGGCGGGTTGCTGTCCCCCTCTTCTCGTTTGTCCCCGTCCGTTCGGTCGCCCCCGAAAGGACTGGCCCCTCTGTTGGTACTGCCAGCTTTGCTGTTGCTGACCTTGTTGTGCCTGGTTGTTTCCCTGATAAGTTTGCTGGAAGGCCTGGTGCGATGTTCCCGGCTGGCTTCCTCCTCTGCCATTTCGTCTCCTTGAGGGGGTGCCCCTTCTCATCCCTCTGAACTGCAGCGCTCCCATGGACCTTGCAGTTTCATTATCCTTTTTGAGCTGTGTCAGCTTCTCGTCCACTGGTGTGCCAAACAGTTTTTCCCCGTTGAAGGGTATGTTCAGAATATTGTTCTGGACTTCCGGCTTGAAACCTGAGATCCTCAGCCAGGCATACCTTCTTTCAGTCACTCCAATCATCATAAGTCTGCCTGATGTGTCTGCCGCGTCCAAGGCCGACTTTAGGCAGGTGATGGCCATGTGCTTGCCTTCCTCCACCAGGTGTGTTGCCCGCTGCTGGTGTTGTTCTGGGAGATGTTTGAGCAGCTGCCCGACCTCCTCCCAATGTTGGTACGCATGTCTATTTATTAGGGCATTGGAGTTCGCAATGTGCCAGTGAATTGCCACATTCCTCTCTATTTTCCTCCCTGTGAGGTCTATTCTCTTACTCTTTGTCTGGAGGTGGCCCTGAGTTCGTGGGAATGTTGGCCCTCTTTCTGGCCGTTGACGTTATAATAGAGTCAGCTGGTACGAATCCCTGGATATATGCTGGGTCCTTGGAGGAATGTTTGTATTTCTTCTCTGTTCTAGGGGTGACAGATCTGCAGATTGCTGGCTCCTTGAAAGCTTCCCTGCCCTAGTCCAGCACACTTGGAAGCATGGATAGGAATTGGCTCCTAGTTGAGTCGGGAGCAGGGTCTCTAAGAGGAAACAAGCCTTTGGTTTCTCTTCCTCCATTTCAACCCCATAAGTTGCTGCAGCGTTCTTGATGACCATGTTGTAGAAGCCAATGTCGTCTGGCGGTGAAGGCCTCGACAGATATGACTCTACGCACTCCTCCGGGTTTTCGGCGTCGAGGTCCTGCCATTCCAGGTCCTGCGCCTCCGAGGGCGTCGAGCCCAAGTTTGTTTGCTGATCGTCCTCGCCTTCTCCTCCGTAATAATACAGGCCCTCTTCGTCATGTTGCTCTGCTGGTTCAGGAGTTTGGCGGGTCGGCGGCGGCGAACTCATCTTTGACTTCTGTTTCGACTACCGTCGAGGACTTCGAAGGGATGGTGTATCTGCTCATCCGTTCGTCGAAGTCCTTTTTCCTCTGGAGGATACTGTCCATTTCGGCCTCGAGCCTTCTTTTCTTCCTCTCCATTTCGGCCGCTTGTTCGGCGTAGAGAGTTTCGGCGTTTCTCTTCGAGGTCGTCGGTGTTGACGTCGAAGTCGCCTTCGGCTCTTTTCCCTTCGGCATCGAGTGCGCCCTTTCGGGACCGTGCTTCGACGACCTAGGTTTATCTAGAGCTTTCGCCGGCTGGGAGTCCTTTTCGAAGGATCCGCTAGGCTGTTTGTCCGTGGACAGAGCTCTGGTCGTCGATTGCTGCAACACCAGTGCTCCTTTCGAGGACTTTGGCTCTGTTTTTCGAGAGTCTGTCGGGGCTTTAAGGGTCGACGTCTCAACTCTTGTCGACTTCTTATCAGTCTCTGCGACCGTGTAGTCCTCTGGTCCCTCGGCGATGTTGTCCTTCTCTGCTGGAGAGGCCCAAGTCCCAAAGCGACGGAGGTTGTCCTTGCCCCTGCATGGCGTAGTTCGCTCTCCTCTGTCTCTCCCTCACTCTGAGGGTCTTGGGGGTGAAAGCCGAGCAGGCGTTGCAATCCTTGCTTTCGTGGTCGATTGGCAGGCAGAAGTTGCAGACTGGGTGCTGGTCCTTATGCGCGTAATTGCGGTGGCAATTACGGCAACATTTGAATGGGGTTTTGTCCATTCCTGCGCTCAGGGGGCCCCCTGTGTGCGCATTCTCCGTTGGACGTCGAAGTTCTTCCACCTTCTCACTCTCTTCGTCGTCCCGGTTCGGTGTCCTTTGTCGTGCAATGAAGAAACTCCAACTTCTTGGCGTTTTCTGCTTTATTTTCTCTTGTTTCCAAAAAACTCTGGAACTCCTCGTGACGATCCAGACCCAACTGCGGAAAAAAGAATCTGAAGATGGCGCCCAAAGGTGGGAGCTTCTGGAGGAAGCGCGCCGACGTCACGGGAGGACACCAAATGGTGGGACGTAGACGCCCACCTGGGCCACGAAAAAAAGAAAAAAATACTACGATTCCGGACCCAACCACTAGACCGCGGAATAATGCACAGCATAGTGAATCCAGAAAGATTCACGCTGCAAAACGTTTGTTAGTTTTTATAATTTTTAATCATTTTATGACTGACTTTATAAATAAGAACAATCTATGACAAAAGCAAGACAACAGTGCAAAAACCACAGACTAAATAAAGAACATTTATTGTTTGCACACTGCAATATAACAAACAGCTGTGAATTAAGTGCTAGTCCTATTTATCACAGTAGAGGAGTGGCAGCACAATAATCATTCAGTTTAGAACTTTATTCTTCGGTCTCCCCAGGCCTGCGAATATCATCTATCTTCAGAATCATTTTAACCATCTGAGTAGCAAGAGAAATCTGTTGCCTTTTGCCAATTAAGGTTTCAATGACATGCTGTTGCTTCATGTCTGCAACAAACAAAAAAATATGTTAATGCACCAACTTTTACCACTATTCCGTTGGTCTATTCTATACATGCTGATATCATGCGATAACTTTGTCTAGCTCCAGCACAAATGGTGACATTTATAAAGAATTGAAATCAACAGAAATGCTAGCTGTTATACTATTTCCAGTAAGGCTTTGCAAACATTAATCACACTTTAGGTAACAAACTTTCAATGGGTCTAGCTAAATTATGAAACTTAGTGTTAATGCACATTATAGACTGTCCACTTTTAAAGAGGGTGCAAAATAAACATGTTATTTCAGCAGGCATTCTAAGGACACTCACAATTAAGACTACTGTGAAATAAAAACGAAATTGTATTTACTTGTAAGCAAATGTTAGTGGTAGTACTACTTTGCTGTCATTGAAAGCATTAAGTAGCTCCAAAACTGAAAAGTTCCAGCCACATGTAGTATTACGTTATAAATCAGGAAACTTGGTCAGGACAAGGTTACTCCCGTCATCCATGGAAACACTGGGTGGTCAAGCACAAGGAGGGCATTTCAGTACAGCATGTGCCTCGAGTACAGTGTGCATGCCGAGACATGCTAAGCAGACAACTAAGCAAACCTCAAATGGGATATGGAAAAAAAGACCGGTTGATGTTAGTGATGTCCGGCCAAAGAAGCCGTCTCTCCGGACTTGGCTGTCAAGGCAGTAATGCTTGGTAAACGTGTGCAGCGAGGCCCACGTGGCTGCCTGACAAATGTCCTGCAATGGGACACCACGTCCCAAAGCCGTGGTGGCAGCTGTCGCCCTGGTGGAATGGGCACGTAGCCCAACAGGGGGCTCCTTCTTAGCCAAAGAATAGCAGGCCTTGATACACAAGACGACCCAGCGGGAGATGGTCCGCTTGTGTACCGCCCGACCTTTTTTGGCGCCAACGTAGCCAACAAAGAGCTGGTTGTCCACCCGGAACTGCGGTGTGCGGTTTAGATAAAATGAAATCGCACGTTTTGGGTCCAGACGGCGGAGCCTCTCTTCCTCTCTAGAAGGATGCGGAGGCGGAAAGAAGGTGGGCAAAGTGATGGTCTGCCCAATGTGAAAAGCAGTAACCACCTTTGGCAAGAAGGACGGACGCGTCCTAAGAACAACCTTGTCTGGATGGACAGACAGAAAGGGGGGCTTGCACGAAAGAGCCTGGAGCTCACTCACCCGCCGAGCGGAGGGGATAGCCACCAGAAAAGCTGTCTAAAGAGTGAGAAGACGAAGAGGACAGTTATGCAGAGGCTCAAAGGGAGCGCACATTAAAAAGGTAAGAACCAAGTTCAAGTCCCACTGAGGCATTACAAACGGAACAGGCGGAAAGAGGTGTGTAATGCCTTTAAGAAACCTGTTAACAGGGGACTTGAAAAGGGAGGGCTGATCAGGAAGCCTGAGGAAGGCCGAGATTGCACAAAGATAGCCCTTGATGGTACCCAGGGCAGAACCCTGTTGGGCCAGAGAAAGGAGGAACAGAAGAACCTCAGAAAGAGGGGCAGAAAGGGGATTCACAGCCTTTGCTGTGCAGCATGCCGCAAACTTGATCCACCTGCAGGCGTATACCACCTTAGTGGAGGGACGCCTGGCTGCCAGAATCGCATCACAAACTTCGGGAGGCAAGTCGAAAGGAATCAACTGCCGCCGCTCAATCTCCACGGAAGCAGGTGTAGACTGGACAGGTTCGGGTGGAGGACCGTCCCTGATGCTGCGACAGAAGATCCTCCCGAAGAGGCAGACGGATCGGGGGATCGACGCTCATACTGAGTAGCTCGGGATATCCAACTCTTCGAGCCCAGTCCAGAGCCACAAGAATGACTTGGGCCTGGTCGCGCCGAATCTTCAACACTCTGGGTAAAAGTGGTATAGGCGGAAAGGCGTACAACAGACCGCAACTCCACTCGCGACGAAAAGCGTCGCCGAGCAAGTGCCGCCTTGGAAATTTCAACGCGCAGAACTAATGACATTGCGCGTTCTCTTCGGTGGCGAATAGATCTAACCAAGGCTCTCCCCACTGTAGAAAGAGTCCTTGCGCCACTTCCGAGTGAAGACGCCATTCGTGATCCATCATGCACCTGCGGCTGAGTTCGTCCGCCCTGGCGTTCAGGGAACCTGCAAGGTGTTGAACCATCAGGAATATGCCCTGATGTTCCAGCCATGTCCAGAGACGCAGAGCCTCCTGACATAGGGTCCACGACCCCACCCCGCCTTGTTTGTTGCAGTACCACATGGCGGTGGTGTGGTCTGTGAACACCTGCACTACCTTCCCTTTGACAGAGGGAAGGAATGCCTTGAGTGCAAGTCAGATCGCCCGGAGCTCCAGAAGGTTGATATGGAGCCGGGACTCCGCCGGAGACCAGAGGCCTCTGATCTCCACCTCTCCCATGTGACAGCCCCATCCCAGAAGGGACGCGTCCGTCACAACTGTGTGCTCTGGCTGGGGAAGGGAGAGGGATCTGCCCATGACCCATTGCCGGTTCGAGAGCCACCACTGCAACTGTCTTGCAGTCCCCTCCGAGATCTGGACGTAATCGGACAGGTTCCCCATATGCTGCGCCCACTGGAACTTCAGGTCCCACTGTAGAGCCCGCATATGCCATCTGGCATGATCGACCAGCAGGATGCAGGAGGCCATGAGGCCCAGCAGCCTCAGGGTCATCCGTACTGAAACCCAGGATAGAGGCTGAAAGATCGGAATCATAGCCTGAATATCCTGGACTCGCCGTTCGGGAGGATAGGCCCGAAACTGCGTTGTGTCCAGAACTGCTCCGATGAAAAGGAGCTGTGGAGAAGGAATCAGGTGCGACTTCGGCATGTTGATGGAGAACCCCAGCGAGTACGGGAGTTCGGCCGTAGTCTGGAGGTGGGAGACGACTGCCTGGGACGAGCCCGCCTTCAGCAACCAATCGTCGAGGTAGGGGAAGACTGGAACCCCTGCCAGGCGCAGATGAGCTGCGACCACCGCAATCACTTTCGTGAACACCCGAGGGGCGCTGGTAAGGCCAAAGGGGAGCACGGTGAACTGAAAATGCTCGAGGCCTACCGTGAACGGCAGGTAACGCCAGTGGGCCGGCAGGACGGGGATGTGAAAATATGCGTCCTGCAAGTCCAACGCTACCATCCAGTCTCCAGGGTCGAGGGCAGTCAAGACCTGAGCTAGGGTGAGCATCTTGAACTTCTCCTTCCGGAGGAAGCGATTGACGTTCCGGAGGTCCAAGATAGGACGCATGTCCTCCTTGTCCTTTTTGGGCACCAGAAAGTAGTGGGAGTAACAACCACGCGCTACTTTTGGGGTCGGAACGCGCTCGATGGTCCCCTTGGCCAAGAGGGCCGCAACTTCCTTCTGAAGAAGCACCAAATGATCCCCCGACATGCGGTGGCATTGAGGTGGCATGGCTGGGGGGGTAGTCTAGAAGGGGAGGGAGTAGCCCCTTAGGACAATGTCCAAGACCCACTTCTCCGATGTGATGGCACGCCAGTGGTGAAGGTGATGGCGGACCCTGCCCCCCACTGGCGTGCTGTGGACCTGAAAGGATGGACTAGGAGGCCCGGAGGCCGCGGACGGGGCGGAGGTGGTGGCCTGACACGCACGCTGGTTACCCGACTCGGCGGGAACCACGTCCTCGGCCACGCGAAGACGCTTGCTGCGCGGGCCGGTGGCTGGGCAGTGGACGTTACTGGGCGCCCCTTCCGTGGCCACGAAAGGGGCGAAAAGCAGACAGCTGCGGAGGGCGCGAGGCGGAGAGGACCAAGGACTTGGCCGTAGCCCGCGAGTCCTTAAAGCGCTCCAGCGCGGTGTCTGCCTTATTGCCAAAAAGGCGGATGCCATCGAAGGGCATGTCCATAAGGGTGTTTTGGACATCGCCTGAGAAACCAGTGGTCCTCAGCCAGGCGTGACGGCGTAGTGCCACCGTCGTGGCAAGCTATCTGCCCAGCGAGTCGGCGGTGTCTAGGCCACATCGGATTGTGAACTTCGCCGCGTCTCTCCCGTCTGCAATGACATGGGTGAGTAGTGTCTGGACCTCCTCAGGACACTTAGGCAGCACTTGCGCCACCGAATCCCACAGAGAGTGGGAATAACAGCCCAAAAGGCAAGCTGTGTTCACGGACCGCAAGCCAGCACTGGAGGAAGAAAAAACCTTCCCAAATTGGTCCAGTTTTTTGGATTCCCTGTCCGGCGGAGCCGTAGGGAAGACGCTTTGAGAAGTAGAGGCTTGGACAACCAAGCTCTCGGGGGTGGGGTGTTGGGAGAGGAACAAGGGGTCGCCCGTGGCAGGGCGATGGCGTCGGGCCACGTTCCTGTCCACAGGAGCCCCTGTGGTGAGCCTGGACCAGGTGACCAAAAGAACATCCGAAAGTGCGTCGTTGAACGGCAGCAGTGGCTCCGAGGAGGTAGCCGCCGGCTGAAGCACTTCCATCAGGAGGTTAGTCCAGACAGCCACTGTAGGGAGCTCGAGGCGCAAGGCCGCGGCCGCCCTACGCAACACCGTTGCATAACTTGCTCCCTCCTCCGTAGCCACGGAAGGAGGAGCCAGCATGCCAAGTTATGGAGAGGTGTCCAGGCCACTGGCATCACCCAGTTCCTCTGCCCAGTCCTGATACGGTTCACATTGGGCTGTGAGAGGGTCTTCCGACCCCTCCCAGTCCTCCAAAACAGGTGAAAAGTAAGGAGGATGGACATGAGGGAAGAAAGGTACCATCGGTGTCGGAATCGGCCGTCGATCCGGCTCAGTGTCCGGTGCCGGGGAGAACCTTGGGACGGCGTCGTCCGGGACCTCGGACGGCGCCGGGAGTGGTACCGGGGAGGTCGGCGCCGGCGGAGATGTTGTCAGGTCAACCGGCGTCTACTGGGATCCAGGCCTGGATCCGAGGGGGTCCTGCGGCGCCGGGGGCCGCCGGAGACACCGGGGCCGGAGCCGCCGGTGGTGCCGAAGGGGGGACCTCCACTGGGGCTCGAAGGCGCACTGGGGTAACCCTTAGGCCCGAAGAAGCGAGCCATGGCCGACAAGAAGTTCGGATGTCGGCCGGAGTCGACGTCGGACCCGGAACAGGCGGGTAGGCCGACGCCGGCTCAACGGGTACTCCCGGAGCCGGTACCAACAGGACCCTCAGCCGAGTCGTGAGACCGGCAAGGGGAGGTCTTAGAGCAACGCTTCTTAGACCTCTTGTGCTTCGCCTTACCTGAAGACGAAGACTTCGACCCCGACGAATGACGGCTCCGCGACCGGCCCTCGACCTCTCCTTGGACCGGGCCTCGAGAAGCTTTCGAGACCGCTCTCGCAAAGCCTTCGGGGCAAGGGACCGACACTCGGGGCACGACGTGGGGTCGTGGCCGCGCTCCAGGCAGAAGAGGCTCACGGTGCAGATCCGTAATCGACATCATGCGATTACAGACCTCGCATATCTTGAAGCCTGGCATCCCTACTGACACCTTGGAGTCGAAACGACTCGAAAACTTGGACAAAAAAGTCTCAAAAATACTCAGTCAAAAAATGACTGGGGCACTGCTCAATCCGGATCTGCGCTTACTGGCGCGGAAAAAGAAAGAACTGACGCCAACGCGCATGGGCGGTGTCTAAGTACTGGCTGCGACGTCATCCCGGCGATCCAGACGCCGGACGCGGAGCCGCACGACGCCGCCTACCGACGCGCAGGGGTACTGCTACGCAAAACTTTCCGGATCCAGCCTGACGCCTGGGGATATTCTAAGGTAGGGAATCTGTCACTAACGTGTCTTTCAGATAACTGCTTTTCTATTGTGTAGTGAATGGTGCCATTTGTCCCTCCTTTAGGTGTTTGTGTGTCACACCCATGGCGACTGGCCCTCCTACATGGGTCATTTCGCTTCAGGGCATTTGAAACTTGCGGCGCACTTTTTTTAACGTGTTTTTGTACCGAACACTAGCGTTCGAGTTTGGAGTCGCTACGTGCCTGTTTAGGCACAGAGGTCCTAAAGAGACCGGCGCCGCCCCTCTCACCCACAACACATCCCATGCCCCACCATCACCATCCCTCCCTGGCGTTGCACCCCGTCGGCACTCTGTTTTGATCCCCAAACAGCGATCTTTCACATCATTCCGCTCCAACGTCTCCACGCCATGGAAGTAATGGACAGAGCGGCGAGCCTGCAGGAAAACCCCCTCCAGCAGAACTGCAGGCAGCCAAGCACAAGCTCCTCGGCAGCTCCAGCCCTCAGAAACATGCATGCCCCCTCCTCTCAATTTGGCAACAGTTCCCCAACACCACACTGTCGCCGCAGGGCAGTGCCAGAAAAGAAACGCCTGACAGTAGGGGTGAACGCTCCACAGCACGCCGACTGCCGACCTGGCAAGAATATACAATGCATTCTGTGGTTTTCTTCAAACAACCAATCACGTTAAAGCTCAGGCTCCCCTGCATATCTCCTCCCCCCCCTCCCTGTGCCCACCTGCCCCCTCTGCCAGCCCGGACATGACTTTATAGAACACTGCAATAAACACGAAGTAGGTGTCATGCTGTGAAATATGAAACAGACTCCGCATACACGCCAGGCATGGATTATAAAAATGAGCACACAGCCGCGAGTCACTTTTCCCGTTGCCGCGTCCCTGAGTTGTCTTGCAAGTCAAATGAATCTATGTTGCCAAATTTTGGGAAAAGGCTGAAAGCCACTCCTTGCCAGACGCAGCCTCTGAAAAGCTGTGCGCACACTTCAGTTCAGGGCTGATTATATCTCATCTTGAACATTTCCGAGTACATCATGAGCAGCAAAGATATGAAGAAATAAATATTAGTAAGTTCACAGGGAAGCAGAGATCAGAAATGCGTATGAGCAACTATCCATTCCCTACTTCCACCTGAGCTAAGAAACAGAAAGGATTATGCAACTTACCCAGTAAGCATCTGTTCTTGGCATGTAGAGCTGTAGATTCTATGTCAGGACTGGAGGCTCAGATTATGCTTAACTCTCTCTCATATTTATTGCTCAGCAGCCTTAAGAACAAACTGCCAATGACTACAAGCCCCATGAGTCTTTGTAATGTTCACAAAACAACCATAGAGATGGTCCCATATAAACAATATCAAAGGACAGCACTTCCTCTTTCTTCGCTGCTCAGCAGCCAGATAAGTGCCTTCCTTTGATATTGCTTATTTCTGAGCTAATTGTGCACAGTGTAATTGATACTTTTTTTTTTTTTTTTTTAAGGTTTGAAAACCTTTATTTAATCAATGAAATATTCTCCACAGCAGAGTGCCCACATCCCTGAAAGGGCCGGCACAGCAAGGAATTGCTCGAAGATTTACCATAAAGGGGAGAGGGATAACACAGCAAGCCGCCTACAACCACATCGGGCCGGCCGCGTCAGGTGATATAGTAGCAGTGAATAATCAGGGATTAGATCGTGAGCATATGCCGTGAAGTAACAACTTTCAACCAACAACTTCTCCACTTTTGTGTTATGTGCTCTCCAAATATTCCCTGTGTGGTATGACGTATGTCAGGTAGGGAACAATGTATAGATGTGTCCGTGTATCCCCGGATTCATTGTGCAAGGTGTGTCACCGTGAGAGGGGATCAGTTCCAGTCTGTGCGTCTCATGTTTGTGGGGCAGTGGGGGAGGGGCCGGGGAAGATGTGCTGGCTGCGCGTTCCAATAAGTATATCTGCAGAGGTGCCCAGATATCCCGGGGTCGGAGGGCGGGGGGGTAGAAGTTCAGCGTATGTGTGTGGTTGCTCTTGACAGTAAATAAGGTCTTGAAGCCATTCTTTGAATTTCGGAGCCCTCCCTCTTCCCCATCTGCAAGCAATCTTTCTCTTGGCAAGGAGGAGTGCAATGGATGTATATTTACGGATTGAAGCCACGTTGGGTGCAGTATATCCCAGGAGTGCAGTCAGAGGATCTACCGGAATGTGTATGCCAGTCATAAGATCCAGGGCTGTCATTACCTCCGTCCAATACCTACGGATTGGTGGGCAGTCCCAGGCTACATGGCGGAAATCAGCTCCTTCACCACCGCAGCAGTCACACGTGTCGTTGTCACGAAGTCGTAATCGATGTAAGCGTGCCGGTGTGTAATATAAACGGTGGATGAATTTATAGTGTAGGAGTCAGAATTTGCTGCTAGCAGAGATTTCCCCTGTTTGCCGACAGCAAAAGGACCATTGAGCGTCAGTCAGGGGATGGCCTAGTTCTGTTTCCCATTTGGTCTTTGCTAACGGGGGATCATATTCTCTATTGCCCTGGACAGTTCGATATAGTGAGCTAACATGGGATGGGGTGACTTGTTGCAGGAGAGCGTGCAAGGGGAGCATGGTAGGAGGTTCTTGAGGGAAGCAAGAAGTGAGGGTTCTTACATCCTGCCGCAGTATAATCTAGTAGAATCGTTCTAGAGGGGAGGGGGTAGTGGTGCCAAAGAATTCGTCACTCGTGCGAAATTTGCTCTTTTCGTACAGTTGTCCCCAAGTGTGGATTGATAATTTGCGTAGTAATCTGCGGCATCCTCCCTCTTGGGTTACCGGGATGTTTTGTCTGCCGGCAAGGGGAAGGAGGGGGGAATATAATAAAGGAGTGCGTGTGGCGTTTGCTAGATCCCGCCATGCGCTGGTGGTGCATTGGACGGTGGTGGAGGCGTGGCTTCGTGTGACTGCAGGGGTGCTTAAGTACGCAGTGCTTGGAATAGGGTGCATATATCCGTCTTCAATGGCCAAGTGTGGCATGTGGGGGGGGGGGGGGGTGTACCCAGTAGGAGGCAAAATGGGCTTGAGCACAGCTAAAATATAATTCCAAGTCTGGTATCTCTAGCCCTCCCTCGCTGAAGGGACGTGTAAGAATCTCCCAGCGTAGTCTAGCTTGTTTGCCGCCCCACACCAGCCGAATTAGGAGGCTTTTGATGTTCGAGAAGAAGTGACGGCTGGGGGCATAGGGAATATTTATGAATAAATATAACAGTTTGGGCAGTATGACCATTTTTATGAGGGCGGCTCTACCCGCCATGGACAATAGCATTGCAATCCATCGTGTGATTTTGTCCGCCAAGGAAGTCAGTGCTCTGCCGTAGTTAGCCCTCATTAGTTCTTCGCGATTGCGGGATATGACTATTCCTAAATAGGTGAGGGTATCCTCGCACCATGCCAAGGGGTAGTCTGGTTCGAATCTGGGAGTGGAATCAGTGAGGGGGTAAATTTGGGACTTTCCCCAGTTAATATTTACTCCAGAGAGGTGTCCAAAAAGGAGGAATTGTCGGAGGATGGGGTTCAGGCTTTCCTCCGGACGTTGCAGATAAAGAGTAAGATCATCTGCATATAATGAGATTAAAATCTGCCTTTCGGGGTAGAGGAGGGCGTGTGTTCGGAAATGTTGGCGTATCTTAGCAGCCAGGGGTTCGATAGCCAAGGCGAATAGAAGGGGGGATAAGGGGCATCCCTGCCTGGTTCCTCTAGTAATCGTAAAAGGGGCCGATCGTTTTCCGTTGATCATCACCGTGGCCCGCAGGCCAGTGTATAGCAGGTTTATCCAGGCCAGGAATGGAAGGGGGAATCCCATACGATTCAAGACGAAGGCTAAATAGTCCCACTCGAGGGAGTTAAACGCCTTCGTGGCATCTAAAAAATGGCAGCGGCGTTAGTGTCAGGTTCTAAATCATGGAGGATCGCAAAGAGGGTGCGAAGATTGTGAGAAGTGCCCCTAGTTGGCACAAATCCCGATTGGTCGGGGAGGACCAGGACAGGCATGAGAGGGCTGATGCGATTGGCGATTAGTTTAGAAAGGATCTTGGCATCCACGTTGATAAGGGACAGGGCCGATATGAATCTACTTGTGTCGCTGATTTTCCCGGTTTGGGTAGGGCGATAATGAGCGCTTCACGCATCGATGGAGACAAGATGCCCGTCTCTCGGGCCTCCTCAAGTACGTGACGCAGGGCAGGAATAAGGAGATGCCTATACAGCTTATAGAATTCGGCCGGAAGGCCATCGGGTCCTGGGGCTTTTCCCAACAAATTGCATAATTGCGGAGATTATTTCATCATCTTCAAAGTGGGCTAGTAGGGACTCTCTGGTTATCTCCCAGCCATGCGATAGCTGTGTCCTCAAAGAATGAGGTGAAGTCTTCAGGGCATGTTCTATGTGTTGTGTACAGCTGCTTATAAAACCTCTGAAAGGTGTTTACTATGTCCGAGGTGTCTCTATGGGTCTGCCCTCTTCGTCTGTCTGTTATCTCTAATATTGTATTAGCAAAGCGGGGGGGGGAGGGAATCACGGAGGCTAGTGCTTTTCCTGGTCTTTCTCCTTCGCCGTAGCGGCGAGCCCGGTGATATTTTCCTCTAAATTTACATTCCCTTTCTGCCGTTTCTCGATAATCAGTAAGCAAATCATGTAACTGCCTTCTGCGCCGGTGTGGGTGTGTTGCGGAGAGTCTCTTCCGCGTTTTTTGATTGTGTGTTCTAGCTTCTGTAATGTATTTCTGATATCCCTCAAGACCCCACCACTTTTGGCTATGCATATTCCCCGTATGGTGGTCTTAAAGGCTTCTCATACGGTAGAGTATTGCGGAACAGATTTATCGTTCCGGGGAAAAAACTCCAAGATTTCCTGCTCAATCTCTTCTTTAAACACAGGATCTAATAATGATTGGGGGTTGAGCCGCCAGGAAAAGTACGGTGAGTCTTCATGTGGCGGTGCGAGGGAAAGAAGGACGGGTGAGTGATCCGAGTATGTGCGTGGGAGGCGAGATGCGTGCGTTTACCAAGTTGTTAGTCCTTTATCTATGATCCAGCCGTCGATGCGGGACCAGGATGAGTGAGCAGTGGAGTAGCAGGTCACTTCCTGGGTGTGTGGGTGGAGAGTCCTCCAAGCATCTTTGAGGTTATGTTCCTCCATGATACCTAGGAGGGTCGCCTGCGCGTTGGAATAATGGCGCGGTTGTGGATGTGATCTGTCTAATTCCGGGTTAATGGTCACATTGAGGTCTCCCCCCATATGATGTGTGTGGAGCCTATATCCATTATTTTGCCCCAGAGTATATGGAAAAATTCCGGGTCATCATTGTTGGGCCCATAGCAGGAGACAAATGTGATGGATTGCGCGGCTAGTCTACCCCATAGAATACTATACCGGCCTTGTGGGTCTCCGTATGAGCCAATGGGGGTGTAGGAGAGCGAGCGCTTCACCAATATGAGGGTACCTCGGGCGTAGGATGAATAAGATGAGAAACATTTAGTGAGTGCCCATCGAGCTGTGAAGGTGGGAGATGGGTTGGGAGCAAGATGTGTTTCTTGAAGCATGGCACAATGAATGTGGTGACGTTCCAGATACGAGATGTGATGGCGTTTGCGGGGATCCCCCAGCCCTCTAATATTCCAGGTCAAAAAATTATAGTGGGCCGGTTTAGTGCGTGATTCCATTTGTTCCGTGCATTTCTATCGGTTGGAGTATGTCATGGATATGTGTGAGAGTTACAGCATGAGCATATTTTAGTGAGGTGGAGCAATAACATTCTATATTGAACCCCTTCCCGCGACCTCCCCCCTCCCACACCAGCGACCCAAACTCGCCGTGTCCTATCCCTCCCCCCCTCCCTAAACCAAACTGTGGCCGTCTCCCCAACAGGGGGCGAAGGGCTCAACAAATTCCCCATGTATGATACGAAGTACTTAGGGTTCACCTGTTGGGTGGGTCCCAGAGGGCGGTCAAGTTCTCCTCGTCAGAGCGAGGGTGCTCGGGCAGCTTTATACTGCGACATCTCGGCATTAGTTGAAAGTTAGTCCTGTACATATAAGAAGGTATCTATCAGGTCGCTGCGCTTCCAGTGTGGTACACCGCTTTTAGAGTCCAGCAGCAGGGTACACAGGTGGAAAGAGGGCTGTATACATGGGACATTAGCTTCTTCCTCTCGATCGGCTCAGCCAATAGTAGTCGGGAAGATCCTATAGTAAGCAGCTGCTGCATCAGTGGTTGAGTCACATCAGACTATCCGCAGTGTTTATGTTCTGTGGCTGTTCTCCGAGTGATTCTATGTAGGGCGAGCGTTGGCAGCTGCACGATTGTTGTCCCACAGGGCACGAGTGTATTATGGCGGGTCATGTCATCATGCGCTTCTCAGCCATGGGGACGGGGGGACGGGGGGAATGCGCCTTCATGTAGGCTCTGGATATGTTACGTAGGAGAGGGGGGGAGCCTTGTCCATTTGCATTATTCAACATCCGATGTATTGCCGTCTTCTGCGGTGCGATGCGCCGGGGGCCGCTGATCCGTGGGTATCTTAGGCAGGGTCTTGAGGAAGTCCTGGGCGTGGTGCGGGTTCGTGAAGTGCTGTTTGTCTTGGTACGTTACCTTGAGACGGGCGGTAAATAGCATGGCATAGGGTAGATTAAGCTGTTGAAGTTTTTTCTTCACCTGTAGGAATTTGCGACGCTGGTCCTGGACGGCCATGGTGAAATCCGGGTATATCGAAATCTCCATTCCTTCATGTCAGTTGCCCTTGTTCCCTAGAAAGGCGGAGGGCGGTGTCCCGGTCGCGATAATTTAGTAGTTTGGCGATGATGGGCCAGGGAGGAGTACCCGGGGCCGGTCGGTTCACCAGTGATCGGTGCGCCCGTTCCACCACCAGGACTTGCGAAAAGGCTTCTCTGCCAAATAATGTAATGAGGAGCCGTTCCACGTAGTCTTCCACCCTTCCGGTGGCCGTGGAATCCGAAACACCAAGAATTCTGAGGTTATTCCTCCGAGCGGGACTCCAATTCTTCGTTTTTGGCTGCGATCACTTTCAGGACTCGGTCCATCTCCAGGGTGCGGCTCGTGGTGGCGGCGGTCGTGTCTTCTAGATCCGATATAAGTCATTCCGCCTCGACCAGGCGGTCATCGTGTTTCTCCACTGTATGCGTGAGGCCTTCCAGTCTGGGGTTCATGGAGTCCATTTTGGACTCAATGGAGGTTAAGCTTGATTGCATTGCCAGCAGGAGCTCCTTGAGGTCCGCGGTGGATGGGGCCCGACGCGTCATGCTGGTCCTCGTCAGGTTCCGATTGGGATCGAGACGATTTGCGGGTGTCAAAATTCAATTTTGGCTGCCTCCCGTCCGGTTTCCCCATGGTCGCAGTGGAGGTGATTAAGAGTCGCGGTCTAGGGGAGTAGGAGTGAGAGCGCGCCTCAGAGTCCCAGCCAGGGTCCGCCAAGTGGATCGTCCCTCTGTCGCACAAGAATCCGGCGTCAGCGGAGGGGCCAGCGGTGTAGGGGAGAGGAGCCTCCAATACTCATATATGGTGCCCAAGTGGTTTAATACCCAATTCCGTGAGATCTTAGCTGTTTCTGGAGGGAGGCTGCTATCTTTTTCCCTAGTCGAACGGCGTCAAGGGGATGTAAGCGTTTAGGCAAGGCAGTCACCGATACCGTCAACAAAGATCCGTAGGCTGCGATCTGCCTTGCTCTCCTGTAGGCTGGCCGCCGCGTTGGTGGTGGTCCCTCCGCGACTCAGTCTTTAGCCCTGCAAGATCCCCAGACCTCGCTCCGGTGGGAGGCGGTATAGGGGTTATGATAGTCCGGATGGTCAGTGGTCTTCAGAGTCGTCCCCCCCCCCCGCCAGATTCCAGATCACGACAGGGGCCGGATTCCAGTACTCTGTCCCCCCAGGCGCGCAGCATAGGATGTGGGTCAGGAAGGCCCCAACGTGGTCTGGGATGGTGCAACTCGCACACTTTATTCTATCCGGGCAGCCCCTCCGTTATTGGCTCCTAGAGAGTGTGATCCCTATGTACAGCCGGTCCTAGGCAGCATTAGTTGGGGCGTGCGAGGTGGAGAGCAGCCTCTGCCTACCTTGGTCTCAGCGCGCCCCTCCGTGGACTCTGTGATGTGTCTGGCCCATATAGGACGGCCTCGTGGGTTCCAGCGTCTCCCTTTGCGGGTTCGGGGCGCCGTCTGATTGTCAGGCTCCGCACAGGGGTATCCTCGGCGTCGTGGTGGCCGCTCGGAGCCGGCAGCCCCCTCGCCAGGTTCTTCTCGCCTCGGTGGGCCGCTGGAGCGAGGATCGTCCGCCGGCTCTTCGTTTCCCTCTCGCTAGGCTTCCTTGGTGAGTGCAGGCCCAGCTCCTCCCCGCGGCAGCATCGGCCTCCGACGGCGGGGCAGGGGCAGTGGGGACAGTCGGTAATCCTCCGACGCCCAGGCGCAGCGCCAGCCAGTTGTAGGACCCCGGCAGCTCCCATGCGATCTCGGGATGGGTCAGGTCGCCATTGTCGTTGGTGCCAGGCGGGAGATCGCTTTCGGTTAGGTCGTCCCTCAGCTTACTACTGTGAGTTATGGCAGTGCAGCGAGTTCCCTGGACTGTCCTCTTTTAGAATCGGCCATTAAACTGCAGATCCGTCAGGAGATGTGCAGGATTTTTGCCGGATATCGGCCCGAGCCGGAAGAGCCTCACAGAGGTGCGGCCATTTGCTTGGCGCCCTCTAGCACCCCCCCCAGTGTAATTGATACTTGCGAGTACATTGAGACTTCTTTCGTTATTGGTTTCTACTTACAGCGCCTTGTCGATTGTGCTGTTTCGGTCCTCGCCGCTGCGCTGATGAGCGCCAGTGGCTGACGAGGCTAGTCCTTTAGGTTCTCTCTCTTATTTGTGAGCGTTTTCAATCACACTCCGGTTGTTGGCCGTTTCAGCTCGGGGGAGCGGTGTCTGCGGCCAACAAGGGTTTTATTCGACTTCCTCCGGTCTCCAGTGCGGCGCGGACCTTGCTAAAGGGCGCGGCGCACGCCATAGGCGGAGGGAGGGGGAATTCCAGCATTCTTGGCGTGCCTCGGCTCCAGTCCAAGTACGCGAGTGACAGTTTCCGGCCTCGGCGGGCTGTCAGATATTTGAGCGCTCGGCACGAGTCAGAGGTCTTTCCCCTTAATCCCTGAATATATTGCGTTTTCTTTTGGCTCCAGTGTAACTGTTCACCCGCGGAACGTCCCTTCACTTTTGTTCTACTGCTGGCATAAGCCTTGGCTCCTGTTAAGTTTGATTCAACTTTTTTGGTCTGACATACTTTATTACTGACTCAGAAGTCTAGGCTCATTGTAAGTTTAAATTGAAAATTTGGTGTTTGCATACATTTCCTGTTGGTAGCCTTGGGGGCACGGCACCTTTGCTTTCTTGTGGGGCAACGCTTACTTTTCATCCTCTCTAACATGGCGAGTGAAATGGATTCCTGGGAACCCGAAGAGGAACAGCCTCTTCTCCCTATTCATATGGGCCTGGTGGATGCCATTGACGCATCCCTGGAGAGGGCGGCGTCTTCCGCCCTTGAGCCACCGTATCACTGCGCTCACGGTTCGGCGCAGAGTGGTTACCTCTACTGAGGGAGATGGGGGGGGGGGGGGGGGAACCCAGGGTGGCTTCGAAGGGCCCCTCCAAGGGCAAAACTAAGGCTAAAACTCTGGCCAACACTCGGGGGGCCGCTTCCTCTCCAGATGCCTTTGAGAGACTGCGCCAGGCATCCCTTAAAAGACGCCTGGACCCTAGCAAGGTTCTTGAGGATTCCCAGCCAGTCAGGACCCACGATGACTATTCCTGTCCTCAAGATGGGGCAGACGACGCTACCGGGGAAAACACAGGCCCAGATGGGGACTCCGATGACGAGCCTGGTCCAAGCAGACCCTGGCAACCGGAAGGTGGCGCAAAGAAAGTCCGGCTGGATGTACCTCAGTCTCAGGACTCTGCCGACATCTCGGGTATGTTGAACCCAGAGGATATATATCACCCCCGCTCTGCGTATTGGATACCGGCGCCCCTCGTGGCATCTTATGGCTAGCCGAATTCGGAAGCCGATGGACCAGGAGGTTCGTAGCCGTCTTAAGGCGGAGTGCCTCCGGCCATCCCTGCCAAACAAAGTGGCTTGCACCCCAGAAATCAACACCAGAATGGCCACATTCATCAGCAAGTTTATCAAAGATCCGAAAAAGGGTCTGGACCGCTCTTGGCGGTCCTGCCAAGATAAGGTCTTGGATATGCTGGGGCCACTTACCAAAATATTGGACATGGCAGAAGATGCCAAGGAGACAGGCCATCTCATAGATCCCACAATCCTCTCGGGATGGGCACAAAGGGCCCTATGTTTCCTCGGTAAGGCGAATTGCGCATTATCTACTGAGCGTAGACGCTCGTTAAGATTGAGCCTCGACTTTGTGAACTGGCCTCTACTGAGGCTGGGTCAGTAGTGAACGGAGGTCTCTTCGGTGATCCGTTTATTAAGGAGTTCTAGCTTTGTGAATACTTTTTCCTCATTGGATAAGGCGCAGCAATCGATTAAAAAAGTATTCAGTCAACAAGTGTTTGGGAGGGGGGGGGGGGCCGGAAGAGGTAGGGGGCGTGCCTCCGGCCGTCCATCCAACACCAACCTCCACAGGTCTCAGACCAGAAGATCCATGCAGTAGCAGGACCAACGGAAGTTCGGAGGGTTTAACCCAGTGGTTCCCAAACTTTTTTGACCAGTGGCTCCCTTGACCAATTGTGAAAAAGAGAGAATGGCGCACTCTTGGGATAGTCAAAATATTCGAATGGTAATCAAGTAAGTGGTGCAAGAAGGTACAATGACCAATTGGCCAGTGGCTCCCCATTACATTACTTTTTTTGGTAACTTCTGTTAATGGCTTGCAATACAATACTGTATCTTTTTTAAAGGATCTGCAAGGCCCTGGGCCTGACTCAAGAGTCCGTTAGTAATGGATTGCATTGGATGGCAGGCATTGGCAAAGCTAACAAGTTTGGCTTTAATTTACTAATGGAGTGATTCTTAACCTGTGGTCCGAGCACACCTAGGGGTCAGTGAGGCCTACTCAAGGTGTCCCGAAATGCTTTACAAAATTAAATAATATTAAAATTAACGTATATACAATTAAACATGAAAAATTGTAATTTTGAAAACTTTTTCTATATTTGCTTTTGAATTAAATAAGATTTGAATATTTGAGCATCTGTTTGGTGTTTTTGTATTTTGAGTATACATGTTTTTGTATTTATGTCTTATTTTAAGGTTCAAATCGCACAAGTTACTAACTTGTGTAACGATATATCTGTAAGAGACAGTAGTTAGGGACAGATTCCTTACCTTAGAATATCCCCAGGCGTCAGGCTGGATCCGGAAAGTTTTGCGTAGCAGTACCCCTGCGCGTAGGTAGGCGGCGTCGTGCGGCTCCACGTCAGTCATCGGCGTCGTGATCGCCGGGATGACGTCACGGTTAGTACTTAGACGCCGCCCATGCGCGCTGGCGTCAGTTCTGTACATGACTTTCCGCGCCAGAAACGCGGAGCCATGCAAGAAACTGACACTGGTGTCTGAAAACTAGGGCCCTGAAAGGGATGTCCTTAACCCTAGAAATCAGTTCGCAAAACGGGGAGGATGGGTGGGGCGGTAAGGAATGTGTCACTAACTACTGTCTCTTACAGATATATCGTTACACAAGTTAGTAACTTGTGCATCTGAAAGAGACACGTTAGTGACAGATTCCGTACCTTAGAATAGATACCCCAGCAATACCAACCCCGGTGGTGGGTCTGCGAACAAAGATCAGACAAGGAAGTCTGGGAGAACAGAACGGCCAAAGAAGCAGTCTCTCCGGACTTGGCTGTCAAGGCAGTAATGCTTGGTAAACGTGTGCAGCGAGGCCCACGTAGCTGCCTGACAAATGTCCTGCAATGGGACACCACGTCCCAAAGCCGTGGTGGCGGCTGTCGCCCTGGTGGAATGGGCACGTAGCCCAACAGGGGGCTCCTTCTTAGCCAAAGAATAGCAGGCCTTGATACACAAGACGACCCAGCGGGAGATGGTCCGCTTGTGTACCGCCCGACCTTTTTTGGCGCCCACGTAGCCAACAAAGAGCTGGTCATCCACCCGGAACTGCTGTGTGCGGTTTAGATAAAAAGAAATCGCACGTTTTGGGTCCAGACGGTGGAGCCTCTCTTCCTCTCTAGAAGGATGCGGAGGCAGAAAGAAGGTGGGCAAAGTGATGGTCTGCCCAATGTGAAAAGCAGTAACCACCTTTGGCAAGAAGGACGGACGCGTCCTAAGAACAACCTTGTCTGGATGGACAGACAGAAAGGGGGGCTTGCAAGAAAGAGCCTGGAGCTCACCCACCCGCCGAGCGGAGGTGATAGCCACCAGAAAAGCTGTCTAAAGAGTGAGAAGACGAAGAGGACAGTTATGCAGAGGCTCAAAGGGAGCGCACATTAAAAAGGTAAGAACCAAGTTCAAGTCCCACTGAGGCATTACAAACGGAACAGGAGGGAAGAGGTGTGTAATGCCCTTAAGAAACCTGTTAACAGGGGACTTGAAAAGGGAGGGCTGATCAGGAAGCCTGAGGAAGGCAGAGATTGCACAAAGATAGCCCTTGATGGTACCCAGGGCAGAACCCTGTTGGGCCAGAGAAAGAAGGAACAGAAGAACCTCAGAAAGAGGGGCAGAAAGGGGATTCACAGCCTTTGCTGTGCAGCATGCCACAAACTTGTTCCACCTGCAGGCGTATACCACCTTAGTGGAGGGACGCCTGGCTGCCAGAATCACATCACAAACTTCGGGAGGCAAGTCGAAAGGAATAGACTGCCGCCGCTCAATCTCCACGCAAGGAGGTGGAGACTGGACAGGTTCGGGTGGAGGACCGTCCCCTGCTGCTGCGACAGAAGATCCTCCCGAAGAGGCAGTCGGATCGGGGGATCGATGCTCATACTGAGTAGCTCGGGATACCAAACTCTTCGAGCCCAGTCCGGAGCCACAAGAATGACTTGGGCCCGGTCGCGCTGAATCTTCAACACTCTGGGCAGAAGTGGTATAGGCGGAAAGGCGTACAACAGACCGCAACTCCACTCGCGACTAAAGCGCCGCCGAGCGAGTGCCGCCTTGGAAATTCCAACGCGCAGAACTGCTGACATTGCGCGTTCTCTTCGGTGGCGAATAGATCTAACCAAGGCTCTCCCCACTGTAGAAAGAGTCCTTGCGCCACCTCCGAGTGAAGACGCCATTCGTGATCCATCATGCACCTGCGGCTGAGTTCGTCCGCCCTGGCGTTCAGGGAACCTGCCAGGTGTTGAACCATCAGGGATATGCCCTGATGTTCCAGCCATGTCCAGAGACGCAGAGCCTCCTGACATAGGGTCCACGACCCCACCCCGCCTTGTTTGTTGCAATACCACATGGCGGTGGTGTTGTCTGTGAACACCTGCACTACCTTCCCTTTGACAGAGGGAAGGAATGCCTTGAGTGCAAGTCGGATCACCCGGAGCTCCAGAAGGTTGATATGGAGCCGGGACTCCGCCGGAGACCAGAGGCCTCTGATCTCCGCCTCTCCCATGTGACCACCCCATCCCAGAAGGGACGCGTCCGTCACAACTGTGTGCTCTGGCTGGGGAAGGGAGAGGGATCTGCCCATGACCCATTGCCGGTTCGAGAGCCACCACTGCAACTGCCTTGCAGTCCCCTCCGAGATCTAAACGTGATCGGACAGGTTGCCCTGGTGCTGCGCCCACTGGAACTTCAGGTCCCACTGCAGAGCCCGCATATGCCATCTGGCATGATCGACCAGCAGGATGCAGGAGGCCATGAGGCCCAGCAGCCTCAGGGTCATCCGTACCGAAACCCAGGATAAAGGCTTAAAGATCGGAATCATACCCTGAATATCCTGGACTCGCCGTTCGGGTGGATAGGCACGAAACTGCGTCGTGTCCAGAACTGCTCCGATGAAAAGGCGCTGTGGAGAAGGAATCGGGTGAGACTTCGGCACGTTGATGGAGCACCCCAGCGAGTGCAGGAGTTCGGCCGTAGTCTGGAGGTGGGAGACGACTGCCTGGGGCGAGCCCGCCTTCAACAACCAGTCGTCGAGGTAGGGGAAGACTGGAACCCCTGCCCGGTGCAGATGAGCTGCGACCACTGCCATCACTTACGTGAACACCCGAGGGGCGCTGGTAAGGCCAAAGGGGAGCACAGTGAATTGAAAGTGCTCGAGGCCTACCGTGAACCGCAGGTAACGCCGGCAGGACGGGGATATGAAAATATGCGTCCTGCAAGTCCAACGCTACCATCCAGTCTCCAGGGTCGAGGGCAGTCAAGACCTGAGCTAGGGTGAGCATCTTGAACTTCTCCTTCCGGAGGAAGCGATTGACGTTCCGGAGGTCCAAGATAGGACGCATGTCCTCCTTGGGCACCAGAAAGTAGTGGGAACAATCACGCGCTACTTCTGGGGTCGGAACGCGCTCTATGGCCCCCTTGGCCAAGAGGGCCGCAACTTCCTTTTGAAGAAGCACCAAATGATCCCGACATGCGGTGGCATGGCTGGGGGGGGGGGGTAGTCTCGAAGGGGAGGGATTAGCCCCTTGGGACAATGTCCAAGACCCACCTGTCCGATGTGATGGCACGCCAGTGGTGAAGGTGATGACGGACCCTGCCCCCCCACTGGCGTGCTGTGGACCTGAAAGGACGGACTAGGAGGGCTTGGAGGCCGCGGACGGGGCGGAGGTGGTGGCCTAACCCGCACGCTGGTTACCCGACCCGCCTCTGCGGGAGCCACGTCCTCGGGCACGCGAAGGCGCTTGCTGCGCGGGCCGGTGGCTGGGCAGTGGACGTGACTGGGCGCCCCTTCCGTGGCCACGAAAGGGGCGAAAAGCAGACTGCTGCGGAGGGCGCGAGGCCTAAGGACTTGGCCGTAGCCCGCGAGTCCTTAAAGCGCTCCAGCGCGCTGTCTGCCTTGTTGCCAAAAAGGCGGATACCATCAAAAGGCATGTCCATAAGGGTGTTTTGGACATCGCCCGAAAAATCAGTGGTCCTCAGCCAGGCGTGACGGCGCAGCGCCACTGTCGTAGCAAGCGATCTGCCCAGCGAGTCAGCGGTGTCTAGGCCACATCGGATTGTGAACTTCGCCGCGTCTCTCCCGTCTGCAATAACACGGGTGAGTAGTGTCTGGACCTCCTCAGGACACTTAGGCAGCACTTGCGCCACCGAATCCCACAGAGTGGGAGTAACAGCCCAAAAGGCAAGTGGTGTTCACGGACCGCAAGCCAGCACAGGAGGAAGAAAAAACCTTCTTCCCAAATTGGTCCAGTTTTTTTAATTCCCTATCCGGCGGAGCCGTAGGGTAGGCGCTCTGAGAGGTAGAGGCTTGGACAACCAAGCTCTCGGGGGTGGGGTGTTGGGAGAGGAACAGTCGCCCGGGGCCGGGCGATGGCGTCGGGCTACGTTCCTGTCCTCAGGAGCCCCTGTGGTGGGCCTGGACCAGGTGCCCAAAAGAACGTCCGAAAGTGCGTTGTTGAACGGCAGCAGTGGCTCCGAAGAGGTAGCCGCCGGCTGAAGCACTTCCATCAGGAGGTTAGTCCTGACGGCCACTGTAGGGAGCTCGAGGCGCAAGGCCGCGGCCGCCCTACGCAACACTGTTGCATAACTTGCTCCCTCCTCCGTAGCCACGGAAGGAGGAGACAGCATGCCAAGGTCTGGAGAGGTGTCCAGGCCACTGGCATCACCCAGTTCCTCTGCCCAGTCCTGATAAGGCTCACACTGAGCTGTGAGAGGGTCCTCCGACCCCTCCCAGTCCTCCTCGTCCTCCAATACAGATGAAAAATATGGAGGGCAGACATGAGGGAAGAAAGGTCCCATCGGCGTCTGAATCGGCCGGCGCCGATCCGGCGCCGTGTCCGGGGAGAACATGGGGACGGCGTCGTCCGGCGCCGAGAATGGTACCGGAGTGGTCGGCACCGGTGGAGGTGTGGTTAGGTCAACCGGCGTCGACCGGGGCCGGAGCCGCCGGAGCCGCCGGTGGTGCCGAGGGAGGAGCCCCACTGGGGCCCGAAGGCGCACCGTGGTTACCCTTAGGCCCGAAGATGCGAGCCATGGCCGACAAGAAGTTT
The DNA here is from genome assembly GCA_963921515.1 of Calotriton arnoldi. Taxonomy (NCBI): domain Eukaryota; kingdom Metazoa; phylum Chordata; class Amphibia; order Caudata; family Salamandridae; genus Calotriton; species Calotriton arnoldi. Next base: position 138,842 of record CAWUFW010004684.1, read on the forward strand.
TGGATGTCGGCCGGAGTCGACGTCGGACCCGGAACAGGCGGGTAGTCCGGCGTCGGCTGTTCGGGCACCCCCGGAGCCGCGGGGGCGGTACCAACAGGACCTTCCGCCGAGTCGTGAGACCGGCGAGGGGAGGTCTTAGAGCGACGCTTCTTCGACCTCTTGTGCTTCGCCTTACCCGAGGACGAAGACTTGGACCCCGACGAATGAAGACGGCTCCGCGACCGGCCCCTCGACCTCTCCCGGGACCTCAAGCGGCGCGGAGCCGAGTGCCGGGCCTCGAGAAGCTTTAGAGACCGCTCTTGCAAAGCCTTCGGGGCGAGGGACCGACACTCGGGGCACGACGTGGGGTCGTGGCCGCGCCCCAGGCAGAAGACACTCTCGGTGCGGATCCGTAATCTACATCATGCAATTACAGACCTCGCATGGCTTGAAGCCGGGCATCCCTACTGACACCGTTGGAGTCGAAACAACTCGAAAACTGGGACAAAAAGTCTCAAAAAAGATTCAGTCAATAAATGACTGGGGCACTGCTCAATCCGGATCTGCGCTTACTGGCGCGGAAAAAGAAGAACTGACGCCAGCGTGCATGGGCGGCGTCTAAGTACTAACCACGACGTCATCCCAGCGATCACGACGCCGGATGTGGAGCCACACGACGCCTACCGACGCGCAGGGGTACTGCTACGCAAAACTTTCCGGATCCAGCCTGACGCCTGGGGATATTCTAAGGTAAGGAATCCGTCACTAACGTGTCTCTTTCAGATACAAAATGTAGCTGTATTTTAGCTAATTTCTGGGTCCCTTCCAGGGTAATCCACAAACCCTGGGTACCTTTAGAATCCTCAGGATGTTGGAAGAAAAGGACGCAAATTTGGCGAAGATACCTTATGTGGACAAAAAGTTACCGGGGCCTAATCGCAAACTACCCCAAATAGCAGAAAAAAAGGCTTAGCACGGGTGGAGGCCTAGCAGAGAAAGGGTAAGTACTGTTTGACCTACATTAGCTTCTTGGCGTGCTAACACAGCTACACAATAGTGTTTGATAAATGTGTGTTGTGTAAACCATGTAGCTGCCTTACATATGTCAGTTAGAGGAATGTTACCTAAAAAGCCCATAGAAGTCCCAATTTTGCGAGTGGAATGCGCTCTAGGGGGTATGGATAAAGTTTTTAGCTTTTGCATAGCATGTTTGAATGCATTTAACAATCCATCTTGAAATGCCAGATTTAGAGATGGGATTGCCTTTGTGAGGTGGAGCAAATGCAACAGTCGTTTTGCGAAAATCTTTGGTCCTATGTAGTACAATAAAGCTCTTTTGACATCAAGCGTGTGAAGAGCCCTTTCTGCTACAGAATCAGGTTAAGGGAAAAACACAGGTAGCTCAACGGATTGGTTTATATGAAAAACAGAAACCACTTTGGGAAGGAATTTAGGGTTGGTGTTTTTGTGGAGATGAAAGAACGCCTGTAGCTCACAAACTCTCCTTAATGAAGGGATTGCAAGGAGGAAAGCAACTTTCCATGAAAGAAACTGCAAAGGGCAATTGTGCAATGGTTCAAAAGGTGGACCCATAAGCCTTGTAAGGACAATGTTAAGATTCCATACTGGTGCAGGGGGAATTCTTGATGGTATTACCCTTTTCAAGCCTTCCATGAAGGCTTTGATTACTGGAACTTTAAATAATGATAAATGCTGCGTGTTCTGCAGCTACGGCTGCAAGGTGCAAATGAAAAGATGTATAAGCCAGTCCAGTTTGCTGTAAGTGTAAAAGGTAGCAGATAATATTTTGCACAGAAGCATCTAGAAGATTGATTTTGTCGTCATTACAGTAGACAACAAATCTTTTCCACTTTGCTACATAACAAGCTCTGGTAGAAGGCTTTCTTGCTTCTTTTAGAATAGTCATACAGTCTGGTGGTAGATTTAAATAACCAAATTCTATAACTTAATGATCCAGATTGCTAAGTTTAGTTCTTTGGGATTTGGATGTCTGATTTCTCCATGGTTCTGCGTGAGGAGCCTGGAGAAAAGATGCAGCTTTTGATGTGGAACTACTGACAGCTCCAACAGGGTGGTGTACCATAGTTGACGGGCCCATGTGGGAGCTACTATAATTGGTGTGAGGGATGTTTGCCTGATCTTCCAAACCTGACATGGAATGAGTGGGAGAAGCAGAAAAGCGTAGGCAAATATCCCTGACCAGATCATCCATAGGGCATTGCCTTTAGAGAGCGGGTGTGGGAACCTGGAGCCGAAGTTTGGGCATTTTGGGTTTGACTGTGGTGAACAAGTCTATTTGTGGGAATCCCCATCGTTAGAAGTATGGAAGGAGCACTTGGGGATGAAGTTCCCACTCGTGAATTTGCTGCCTCTTTCTGCTGAGGTCGGCAATCTGATTGTTTACCCCTGGAAGGTGTTCTGCCAGAAGATAAATCCTGTGATGGATTGCCCAATTACAAATGGCTTGAGAGAAGCGTGACCGTTGGAGAGAGTGTATCCTCCCCCCTGTTTTTGTACATAGTACATTGCTGTCATGTCTGTCCGGACTAGGACAGCTTTGCCTATCAGGCGAGTTTGAAAAGCTTTGAACGCTAGAAAGACTGCTAGAAGCTCTAGATAGTTGATGGGGAGGCTTTTGTGCTTGTTGCTCCACAGGCCTTGTATTGTGTAATCTTGGAGATGGGCACCCCAACTTGTCAGATGCATCTGATGTGAGAACGATCTGTGGAATAGGGTCGATGAAAGGCAGTCCTTTTGATAAATGTTGTGGGTTCCACCACTGCAGAGAGCGATGGGTGTGGCCGTCTACCAACACTAGATCGGTTAATTGACCCTGCGACTGATTCCAATGACGTGCTAAGCACTCTTGTAGGGGACGCATGTGGAGTCATGCATGGGGTACAAATGCGATGCAAGACACCATCATTCCCAGCAGTTGCATGAACACTCTGGCTGGTAATGTGTGGTTGGAATGAAACTGTAGTATCAGACTAAATGTTATGCATTCTGGCTACATTGGGAGAGGCTAGAGTCTTGATAGTGTCTAGAGTGGCCCCTAGGTAAGATTGCATCTGTGAATGATGCAGGTGAGATTTCTGTGCATTGACCGTAAAGCCCAGTTGGTGAAGTAGGTCTATTGTGGTCCGAGTGTGTCGTAGACAGTTTTGGTAAGTGCTGGCTTTGATGAGCCAGTTGTCTAGGTAGGGAAAGAAGTGAATATGTGGTCTTCTGAGATGAGCTGCGACTACTGCCAGGTATTTGGTAAAAACTCTGGAAGCAGTAGTCACTCCAAACGGGAGTACTTTGAATTGGTAATGTTTGCCTGCTATCACAAATCTGAGGTATTTGCAATGAGCTGGATGAATTGGAACATGAAAACATGTGTCTATTAAGTCTAGAGTAGACATAAAATCTCCCTTCTGTAAAAGTGGAAGTACCTGTAGATGGGTTACCATGTGAAAGTGCTCTGACAGTATATATTGGTTTAACTCCCGGAGATCCAGAATAGGTCTTAAGGAGCCGTCCTTTTTGGGAATCAGAAAATAGAGAAAGTAAATCCCTGAACCTTAATACTGTACTGGTTCTATGGATCCTTTTAATAAGATTGCGCTTCCTGTTCGAGCAACTGCAAGTGGTGTGGAGACAATTTGTGAGAGCGAGGCGGAATGTTTGGAGGATTGGTGGTAAGCTCCAGGCAATAAACATGTTGGATAATTCCGATTACCCATTTGTCGGTTGTTATAGACTGCCAAATGGGGAGAAATTGTTGAAGTCTTCCTCCGACAGGTATGGTTGGAGGAAAACGTGGGGGAAGTCACTGCTTATTAGGGGAAGGGGAGTTACGGGGTGTGGTGCCCTTACCCCTGCCTTTAGAGTGGTTTCCTCTATATCTTCCTCGAAAAAGAGCCTCTAGAGGAAGAGGACTGGATCTTGGTCAGTGTAAGAGAGACATCTGTTAAGGAGGTTTAACAAACGGGTGTTGTATTCGCTTTGCAGCTGATCAATGTAACCCGGATGACATGCTCTGAGCCAAACCAAGCTGAGCAAATGGTGAATGTGCCCTTTGTCTTTGCATGTATTGGTGAATGTTTAGGTATTTTAAAGGAGAGGAAATCGTGGAGGATACAACAGCATGTTCGAGGCATGTGTGCTGTAGATACTCATGCTTTGCATACTCCTGCCATCTAGTGTTTGGTCCGGATGTTTGCTAGTTGTTTTTCTTCGATTAAGTCTTTCCTAGTCATAAGGTAAGGTGACTCCTCCTTTCGGTGAAAGTGCGCATAGGCATCGACTCCATTGTTTAATTGGTTTTTTTTTTTTCCGCCATCGGGTACGGACGTGTATTGTTGCGTTCTGGTTCGAAACAGTTCAGGTTACCCTTGGTGCGCGATACTCTCTACCCTCGAAGGTATTGTTTCGTACGCGTTTCCCACCTTTCCGCGTGTCGGTCAATGAATATTTGTTGTTTGATTGGAAAACTTCGTGGGCGGCCTTCGGGCCCAACTGCGTCAGTCCAGCCCTCTGTCGATGGAACGGACACCGTTCAAATTCGGTCCTCAGTGCCACACAAAGTATCCACGCACTGACTCACACCAGGTGTGTAACTTGTGCTGGTCTCCGGAGCACAAAGAAGACTGCGACGCTTGCAGATTGTTTCGCTTGAAGAAACCCTTCGCAATTGCGGGGCTCGACATCGAGAGATGCAGCGTCAAAGCATTGAAGACACGCCGGATATCTTCGGTGAAGAGTCACGTCAAGAAGATATTGGTCTATCAGCGGCACAGTAGGAAGAGGCCTTCTCCGTTTCCGTCAGATTTGGAGCTCGAGATAGACCTTGACGCTGAAGAACTTCCGCAGGGACAGGGTGACGCGAGTACAGAAGACCCCTTGCCCCATCAACCCACCCACAAAAAACCTAAGGTTTCGGCACCACCTCTGCCTTCTGGCCAAGGTCGGCACCGAGACGTTTCCGACACCCCGCCTTCCGGCTCGGCTCCGAAACACATCGAACCTTCCGGCTCGAGACAGTCGACACAAACCATCTTCGGAACCAAAGTCCTCCAGTTCCAAGTCGAAATCCGGCTCAGAGCCAAAATCCTCCATGACGAAAAATAAACCGCCTTCGGAGCCGAAATCCTCTGCACCCAAAGGCCAGTCCATATCGGCACCGAAAACGCTGGCACCAAAACCGAAAGATGTCTCTTTGGATCCAAATTTAGACATTGTTCCACCAAAAATGGATCCCAAACAGAAGAGACTTTATATTAACCCAGAAACTGGTCATATTCATACCAAGCTTCCTCGTAAACACAAGCTTCCTGATGAGTCATTACAAGATCCCTTTAAAAAAAGAAGACTAGTGGTACCAGGCCTTTTCATCCACCACCAGCATACCCTCCACCATCCTCTTCTCTGACTTTAAATCCTTTGCACATCACACCTCGGGATTCTCCACAATCTCACCATGACGGGGACGATATTGATGACGGGGACACAGGCATTTGCCAGTAGATCCATGGAGGGATTACACAGTTGACCCTCCATTAGACAATGGTCCAGACCTTTACCCTGCCAAGCCATCTCCACCTGATGACAATGTATCTCATCAGGAACACATTGCCAGGGCTGATGAATACCATGGGGTGGTACTACACAAAGAATCCTTAGAAGAGGATTTTTTGTTTGAGACATTAGGATCCATACACAGGTCGACACAAACTCTATGCTTAATGGTATGATGAGACACGGACGAAATTTTTAAAGATCCTGTGCGTACACGCATCTTGACTCCTAGAGTCGACACAAAATATAAAGCCTCCCCAACAGATCCTATATTTATTAAGGGCCAGTTGCCACTAGACTCACTGGTAGTGTCAAATGCTCGCAAACGAGCCAATTCTCAAACCTCAGGGGATGCTCCTCCCCAGACAAAGAATCCAAGCTAATAGACTCTTCTGGCAAACGCATAGCTGCTCAAGCTGCCAATCACTGGAGCACTGCAAACACGCAGGGCCTTTTGGCCAGATCTGACTGGGCACACGGAGATGAAATGGAGCAATTGCTCCAATATCTCCCAGATGAGCATAAAGCAAAAGCGCAAGATTTAGTAAATGAAAGAAAGCTAATTTTCAATTCTTCAATAAGATGTGCTCTAGATGCTGCTGACATTACTCGGAAGACATGCTTGGTTAAGGATTTCCGGGTTTAAGCCCGAAGTCTAACAATTTCTTTTAAATACCAGTTTAAATAGCAATACCTTTCAGGTACAGTGTGATTGTCTTTGCAAAAGGCAATAAGAATACTTTACAGTAATATTGGAAATACTTTGTGGTGTCAATCAATACAGCAGTAACTCAACAATTGAAAAATATAGACACTTAGTGCAATGTTAAGTAATGCAATGCAATCCTATGGAGGGAAAACATGCTTTACAGGCAAGTACTCTACTTACACATCCAGTCATCTGGGTTTGGACCAACACTGGGCAATGGTCAAATCAAGGTAGGTACTGCACCACCAGCGGCACTGGGGCAGCCGGGTGCAGAGGTCACTGGGCCCAATGTTAGTCAAGGGCGACTGGGGGCACCCACAAGAGGTGCTGGTTGCAGGTAAATACCCATGGTTTCAGGGCACAGGCCCCGAGGGTTAAAGCAAGCAGAGGGGGCCACAAGGCAGCACCAACCAAACACCACCAGCGGCACAGGGGTGGCTGGGTGCAAATCAGCATCGGGCGCCCAATGCAAGTAAAGGCGGAATCCTGGTTGAACAAGGAGACTGCAGGCTTGGACCAGGAGGATGGATGAAGGGGACTAACAGCTGGGCAGGTAAGTAGAGGTGTAGGTGGACATCTGGGCACCGTTGGCAAGGCTCCCCAAAGTCAGGGGGCAGAGGGGTGCCCTTAGGTGTCGGATTTTCTTCACCGAAGCTGGTCAGGGGGACCCTTTGTGACGAGGCTGCAGGCGTCTTTGTGGAGTCCAGGAGAGGTCAGCCACCGAAGGGGTCAACGTCAGGATCGCTAGGGAGACTTAACTGGACAGGTGAGCCACTCACTCGGGCCGTGGGCGTCAGGTGCAGAGCGGGCAGGAGCCATGGTTCCAGCTGGATACGGATTCCTTGTAGTTGGATTCTTCTGGACAAGGCTGCTGTCCACGGGAGATCTGGTCTTTGTTGAAGAGTAGGCAGTCTTCCTCAGGGGTTCTTAAGTCGCTGGCCACTGGACAGGCGTCTTCTTTGCAGGGACTTTAAAGCTGGAGCCAGGCGAGTAGGGCTGGGGCCAAGTCAGTAGTAGTCATCAGGCTTTGGCTGCAAAGCGTCTTTGTCCTTTACTGTAGGCTGCAGGAATCTGAGGAACAATGTTCAGTGGCGCCCCTAAATACTGAATTTAGGGGAGTTGCATGTACTGGCATTTGGTAGCCAATGCGCTACTTGCCTTTAGGGCGACTACACCCTTTGCATGTCCCCCTCCCTTTGGGGAGGGGGCATCCCTAAACCGGATTGGCTAAAATCCTTCCATTCAAGATGGAGGATTTCCTAAGGAGGGGGTCGCCTCGGTTTAGAAGTGGGGTTTGGTCAGGGGGCCGGCATCTCCACTAGATGGAGGCCCTGGTCAGCATAATAAAGGGCAGAAAGCCTTTGAGGCTCTTAACCCTGAATGTTGTTCCTGCTTTGGGGCAGGTGAAGCACCTCCACCCCAAGCAAGCTTTGCTTCTGACCCACAAGAGCACAATGGCTCCCACAGCAGGGGGTCAGAAACCTGTCTAGAGGTGGCAGGCTGGTGCAGACCAGTCAGCAGTACACTAGGAAGTTGGTCATTTATCAGGGGGCATCTCGAAGACGTCCTCCGAGTGCATTTTGTAATGAATCCAGCACTGGCATCAGTGCAGGTCTATTATGCTGAGAAGTTTGATACCAAACTTCTTAGCATGCAGTAAAGCCATCATGGAGCTGTGAAGTTCGTAATGATAAACTCCCAGCCCATGTTCTCAATATGGCTTTACTGCACTTACAATGTCCAAGAATGGACTTAAGACAGTGTAGCGCATATTGCTCATGCAGCTATGCCCTCACCTGTGGTATAGTGCACCCTGCATTAGGGTTTAGAGGCCTGCTAGAGGGGGGCCTTACCTAGGCCAAAAGCAGTGTTTGTGGGCATGGCACACAAGGATGGGTGCCATGTTGACTCTACGGTTTTATCTGCACAAAGTCTGCAATGGCAGTGTGTGTTAGGCAAGGGGGGCGAAGGAATCCAACGACTGGAGAGGTAAGTTGGATAGCAGAGGGATGCCGGGACACCGTCGGATGGGTACCCCAAAGCCTGGGTGTTTCAGGTGCAGGGTGATCTTTAGACATCTGGTTTCTCTCATCGGATTCGATCGGGAGGACCCTTCAAGATGAGGCTGCAGGCATTGTGAGGAAGTTCAGGAGAGGTAGTCCAACGCTGGAACCCAGGTCAGGATCGCCAGGGAGACGTCACTGGATCATTCAGCCACCTGGACTCAGGCCATGGGCGACAGGTGCAGAGTGGTGGAAGTGTCGCAGATACACCTGGATCCAGTGTCCTTGGGGTTGGATCTTTCAGGACAAATCCAGTGTCCACAGGAGAAAAAGGGAAAAAAAAAAAAAGTCCTTGTCCAAGGCAGCTCAGGCCTCTAGGGTTCCTGGCTGCGGGACACGCTGGTTTCTGCGAGTCGTGTGCTTGAAGCAGGAGACATGCAGGTACGGCTGGGGCCAAGTCAGTTGTCTTCCTCCTTCGCTGCAGCACGGCTCTTTGGTCCTTCTTAGGTCGTGGAATCTGAGGAACAAGGTTCAGGGGAGCCCTTAAATACTAAATGTTACTGCGGCTGGAGGGAATTATCCAATGGCTACTGTCCCTTACGGTGACTACATCCTTTAGGTGCCCTTTCCATTTGGGGAGAGGGGCACATCCGCATTCCTATTGGGCCTAATTCTCCAAACCAAGATGGAGAATTTTGAAGAGATGGGTTCACCTCAGCTCCTGGCCACTCAAGGGGTGTGCCAGGCCAAGGTGGACACTCCTACTCTGCTTACAACATTCCCCAAGACCACTACAAACTGAGTAGCTCAGCTGTTAAATTGAATAGAACCTCTAACTTGGGAGGTGTAGGCAGAGCCACTGATGGCAAACTAAATCCTGAGATGGGGACTGTTGGGCCTAGTGGGACAGAGGGATCAAAAGGAGAACACTTTATCACCCTGGGAGGCTGAGAAATTTCATAGAGAATCATGCCTAACCATAATTCTTGAGAACTCCGGGTTTGAACAGAAAAATACTTATTTGTCACGCCACACAGTAAAATACAAGGTCCAGGCGCAGCTTCTTTAGGATTATTCAAACAGTCCAAAATCTGCGACAGTCTTGATTCAATGAGAGTTAACCTTGAAAATATTGGTTCCATTTTGGTGTTAAACAAATCGTTGATAGCTTCGTTAAACTAGAGTATGCGTCAACCAGGAACCCTCATGGGTGGGAGGAGCGTGGCATTGGCTCTGTTTGCGCCCACACTTGTATGACAGGACCCCTGTTTGGGGGCTGCTGCCAGTTTCCTGTGCTTGGAGCTTAAGCTTGGCTGGGTGAGACTGTAGCTAAGTTCGACGTGAGTGGGAGGAAAACGACTTGGGGCTCAGGGAGCGGTCCTACCACCTCTTCTTCAATCGGACCGGGATCTCCGTTGAGTCTTGCTGAATGGGGTCGACAGCCGGGGCACAAGGAGCTTCACAGCACGCTCCCGCAAGGCCTTCGGAGCCATGGCCCAAAAGTCCGAGCACGACTTTGAGTAACATCGCGCTCGAGATAACCAAGACAAAAGAGGTGGGGGGATTGGTAACCCACATGGCACGGTGACAGGCGCCACACTATTTAAAACCTGTCTTCCTCGAAGACATCCCTCGACACGATGGAAAAAATCTTGAAGTCAACAAAAAGTTGAAAAAAACAGCCAAAAAGTGACAAGAGGGGTAGCTCTTCCCTGAACGGCAGTTAACTGGCGTGGGAAAAAAAAAAAAAAAAAAAAAAAAAAAAAAAAGGACGTCCACACGCCTGGGTGGCGCCTATATACGTGACTGATGTCATAACCGATGCCTTGACGTGGAGCCAAATGGAGCCACCCAATGGCGCGCCCAAGGAGTATTGCTCACGGAAAAAGTTTCCAGATCCAACCTCATGCCTGGTAAATTCTAAGGTAAGGAATTCGCCACTAGAAGTCTCGATCAGATACCACGGTTACTTACCTGCGATGAGCACCTCTTGTGGGTGCCCCCAGTCTTCTCTGACTAACATTGGGCCCAGTGACCTCTGCACCCAGCCACCCCAGAGCCGCTGGTGGTGCAGTACCTACCTTGATCTGACCCTTGCCCAGTGCTGGTCCAAACCCCCCCAAAGACTGGATGCGAGTCTAGAAGTAACTTGAAAATGCATACAACTGTTTTCCTCCCATAGGAAATTATTGTATTTCTTATCATTGCATTGTCTACCTTTTCAGTTGCTAAGTTACTGCTATTAATTGACACCACAAAGTATGTTCAGTATTACTGTAAAGTATTAATTGCCTTTTGCAAAGACTATCACACTGTATCTGAAAAGTATTGCTATTTTAAACTGGTACTTACCTGCAACGAAGTTTCTTGGTTCTAAAAATAGAAGTAACAAAATAATATTTTTGTACCAACAATTGGTCTTGGATTCAGTCTTTGAGTGTGTCTCATCATTTCTTGCCTGAGTGTGTACAACAAATGCTTAACATAGCCTTCTGATAAGCCTGACTGCTCAACCACACTATCACAAAAGGGAGTAACCTCCGTAAAGCCTCTGGGGATCCACTTGACTGTGCACACTATACCTTAGTTTGGTATAGTATATACAGAGGCAGCTTCTTACAGAGACCACACCAGGGTTGGTAGGTTTTCAAGGGCACCTCTGAGGTGCCCTCTGGGTACAAGTTTCAATAAATCCTACACTGGCATCAGTGTGGGTTTGAGGAGGGGTAGTTTGGCACCAAACACTCCTGGGTTCAGTAAAGCCATCATGGTGCTGGGGAACTCGAGTTGTCAAGTTTCCAGCCCATGTACTCTATGGCTTCACTGGCACTTACAATATTACGAACAGACTTAAATAGTGTAGGAGCATATCAACTCATGCCGATATGCCCACACCTGAGCTATAGTGCACCTACATTAGGACTTGTAAGACCTGCTAGAGGGGTGACTTGCCTATACCTCAGGCAGTAATGCTTGGCATGGCACACAGGCAAGCATGCCATGTCGACTGTCTTTTTTTCTCTGCACCAAGGCATGCAGGCTGCAGTGGCAGTTTGCATGGCCTTGGTGAGGGGTACTTAGAGGACCCTCTTCAGTTCTAAAGCCCCAGGTACCATTTACTAGAGACTTACAGGGGGTCTGAAGTTGCCAATCATGGTACCGTTTTTAAGGAAGGAGCTCTGGCTCAGGAGACCTGGTTGGCAGGGATCCTGTGCACTTTCAATCGAAACCACATCATTATCCAGGCACAAAGTGGGGGGCTAGCCATATCAAAAGAGGCGCTCTCACTGCGTGGATGGATCATGAGGTGTTTCTGGCGGGTGTTGAATTCGTTCAGTCCCCGATCCATGGCCGAACTTGCTGCTGGGCGGCGATGGTATCAGCTCTGATGCAGATTTTCTCGGCTTCGACAGCGGTTTCTGTTTCGATGCCAAAGTTGTCAGCTCTGATGGCAAGTTCGACTCAGGAGTGGACGGTGGCGAAGTAGTCGCTTTGATGTTTTCTTCGGCGCCGACCATGGCCCGAAGGCAGTGGTGGCCCGGTAGTCTGTCTCAGGTCGGAGCAGAAGCTGTCGTCCAGGGAGAAAGTCCCTTTGTCCACAGCCGAAGCATACGCCTTTTGTTCTCCCTTGATGTCCTAGGTGCCGAAAAGGACTGGTGTGTCATCTCCGATCCTCCCTGACTGAGGCATCGAGCTCAACAGTCGAAGAGTTTTCTTCAAATGGAGGCAGTGGCAAGATCAGCCTCGTGGGCTAGGGGGGGAAGAGACAGACTGCAGACCTAATGGTGATCGGTCCAAAGGTATTTGCTTGACCGGGGACAGTAGCAGAAAGGTGTCTGTTGCACCACCGCGTGAACATGGTGGGGGAGGATACACCTAAAGAAAGCCCCGAAGGGTGAAGGCCCACGTGGGCACGAGGTAGACTGAAAAACACCCGGTCGATGCAGGAGTCTAACAGAACAGAAGGGAAATAGGAACGCAATCGATAGCAATACAGACATAGGTAGGAACCGTGTAAACCGAGAAGAGGACACCACTACTGTGTCGAATCGGAGAATACGTCTGAACAAGGTGAAAGAAAATTAACAATGGAGTTAATGCGCATTACCAGCAAGAGGAGTCAAGATACCTCATGACTCGAAAGACTTTCTTAAAAGAAACACAACTTGATTACATCCGAGCCCAACACTAGATGGAAGGATTATAAACACCAAGTGTATCTACAGCTACACATGCCTCGAACTATTAATACATAATATTAATAGAAAATTTCATCAGAGGGCAAGTCCATAGGGGGAGATATAGGTGAATCAGTGGTGTGGTCTTGATGCTAGCAATAAATATATTGTAGATGTGACATCGGCGTAAATCATTTGTCCGCACATGTATCAAGGTTTGAGCAATTCTAATCTTTTGTATGAGTAACAGCCATGCTTTTATAAAGGCGTCTTTGGCACATATATCTAGAAAAACAAATGATCTCTCGCTGACAGAGGGGTTTAGATATAATCCCGGAGAAACTAGAGTAGTAAAAAAAAAAAAATATGAAGGTCTTACGCTTAAAATCGTCTCAGAGCAGAACTCTGGAGGCGTACCTTAGTTTAACTGATGTGATGTAAAATGTTAACTCAAAAAATGTATTTGGGCAATGGACCTGAAAGCCTCAATCACCAGCATTTGGGCTCTACAGATGAAGAGGCGGAGTCATGTGCAATTTCAAACAAAGTGTTAACAGTTACTGCTATTTAATATTACTACTGCCATGTTTCCCCTGCCTTTACTGAATTGGAGGTTTCAGAAGGATATCTGGACAATGTAATATCACCTGCTCCGTCACGTCTTGCATCATCTCCTAATTTGCATAAACATTGGAACACACTCTAAACTGGAGTCATTCTTTAAAACTCCTTATGGTCAACTGGTTACTAGCAATTGTTTACAGCTTAGATCAGTTAATAGTCCACTTCTCAAGCATTACTGAGCCCAGCCCGCTCAGTGATTTAGAAATCCACCTTATGTGCGGTAGTGCAAAAATGCAACTAGGCAAGCTCAGAATTTAATTGTGCTGAGTGAAACTCCCCATGTTTTTCCAATTAAAAAAAATACATGGCACAATGACTTAATTTTTTGTAGGTATAAGTGGTTAATATCATTTAAAGGATGTCTTACCATTGGTATCCTTCTGTAAGCAGTCAATTCCAAGTGCTGGATTATTTTCTAGTACTTGCTTAGCTCGCACTTCCGTCATGGCTTGAATGGGGCTCATACCACTGTTTTCAGCAAGTGACATGGGAATGACTTCCAAAGCATCAGCAAACGCCCGCATTGCATACTGCTCTAGCGAGGGACACTAAGAAAAAGGTACAAGATTAGATATCCAACACACTAAACATCTGCCTAAACAATCAAAACCTCTAGTAAAGCAATCTAAAAGCTTTGGAGTTTTTAGCATATTTTAATCACCACATCTGTGCCGCACACCACTGGGAAAAACAAGCACTTAAACTTAAATGTACACTCAAAATCAGTTAGAGTACTTGTAATATATCCATAACACACAAAACTCAGAAGACATTGTTTTGTTACCGGTCACATATATAAAGTGCATTAATAATTTATCAACACCATACAAAGTAGTCATTCAGAATGCTAACAAGGAATAAGCAAAGGAAAAGAGAACCAAGGAAAGGAAAATGCCAGTAGCATGGTGTGATGAGTCAGTGTTGATTACCAAAATCTCTATCAAACAAATTCACTATGTACATAGAGGAATCCACATTTCCTGTTCACCCTCCTTTTTTGCACTCTTGGCTTGTCCCCAAAGGTAGTCTTACTAGACACATCACAGAGCTCCTTTCAGGGTACAGACAAAACGTGTTTCTTACCTATAACTTATTCTCCAGTATTGGTATCGTTCATAGATTCACATGCTTGAATCATCCCAGTCGTCAAGGTGGGAGTCCCACGGTACATTCTATAGCTGTGGAAGTAATCTACATGGCGTACAATGGCAAATTCCATTTCCGTCATTTTAAAGAAGCAAACACCAGCCAATCAGGTGACAGGACTCTTTAGAACACTCCCAGAGGAGGCATCTTCCCTCAGATTTTCAAGCACTAGTGGAAAAAGTCACCACTTGCCAGGAAGGAGAGCCTCTAAGGGGGATGAGGGTGGGTCGCATGCGAATCTATAATAGATACCAATACTGGAGAACGAGAGTTACAGGTAACAAGTTTTTTTTCTCCAGTATTGAATCTTTCTTAGATTCACATGCTTGAATCAGAATAGTTAGCAGTCACATACCATATATTGTAAAATAATGTTATATAACCCAATTGTGAATGGTGGGCACAAATATACACATTCTATGATAGAAGGCTCACCGTATTGGAAAAGATGTCGAAGCACTGCTTGCCCCACAACTGAAATCACGGTGCCAAATCCAGGCAATAATGTTGGGTGAAAGTATGCCTGTTTTTCCATGTTGCAGCATGGCACATACTCTTTATAGGCACTCCAGCAAACAGGGCTGAAGTTGTAGAGACTGCCCTGGTCGAGTGTGCCTTAGCCTTTCCTCTTAAAGGCAGACCACCCTTAGAATAGCAGAACTGAATGGCTGCCGAGATCCATCTTGCTATGGTAGGTTTAGAAACTGGATCTCCCTGGTTATGGTTTCCATATGCCATGAATATTTAGTCTGAAGTACATAGATGCTTTGTGCGAGGCAAATAGATTTTCAAGCGCCTTTTTATGTCATGGGTATGCAAAGTTCGTTCTGCAGGTGTGTGTGGATCTGGGAAGAATGTCTTGAGCACAACAGGCTCGTTGAGATGGAAATCTGTTGGAACTTTAGGTATCAACTTGGGATTAGTTCGGTGAACCACAGTAACATTTTTGAATTGTAAGAAAGGTTCCTTTATTGTGAAGGCCTGGAGCTCGCTTACCCTCCTTGCCGAAGTGAGAGCCAAACCCTCCTTGCCGAAGTGAGCCAAAAGCAAAGCAACTTTCCACGTTAAGAATTTGAGTTCTGCCCTGTGAATAGGTTCGAAAGGGCTCTCCATTAGTTGTGACAATACTGTGTTTAGTTGCCAGGTGGGTGGAGGCAATTTTATTGCAGGGAAAATCCCAAATAAGCCTTTAAGAAATTGCGTGATCAGTCTGTTAGACCACAGAGAAGGGGAACCTGATGTTCGTCTGAATCTTGAAATGGCCGCTAAGTGCACTTTAATGGAAGAATGCACCAGGCCCGAACTGGTCTGAGAGAAGGTATGGCAAAATCTGTACTGGAGGAGATGAAACTGGGTGGATGTTGGACTGTTGGCCCCATAGACAAGAACGCTTCAATGTCAGGCAATAAGTTTTGTTTGTAGTGTCAGCTTTGTCTCTTGCCAAGATATCCCTCAGGGATATCTAGGTGTTGCAGCTCATGGTATTCAGGAGCCAGGCCGATAAATGCAGAGAAGTCTGGTTCTGATGAAGAACCTGCTTGCAGTTCACTGAGCAAATTCTTACAGGGCTACAGCTGAATGAGATTGTCTTCCGATAACAGCAGAACCTCCGTTAACCAGTGCAGTCTGGGCCATTGTGGAGCAATGAGTATTAGCCGGCATGGTTCCCTTTTCATTTTCCTGAGAAGCCTGGAAATAGGGGGAAAGCGTCTGAATAGATCTCATATCATCTGATTGAAAACATTCTCCCACGACCATTTTTGAGGGTCCCAGCTTGTGGAAAACCAGCATTTCCGGTTCTCTTGAGAAGGAAAGAGCCAGGTTTGGCTCGCCCAATCGTTGCAATATGGTGTTTACAATGGATTGATTTTGCTCCCATTCGGGACAGCTCCGATTTGTGCAGCTTAAGGTGTCCGGTAAACTGTCGCTCACCCCCGGCAGATGCTCCGCTCTTCTGGATACTTTGTGCGTTAATGCCCATTTCCATTATTTCCTGCAACTCCAGAGAAAGATCTGAGATCTTGTATCTCCTTGTTTGTTGAGGTAATGCGTAATAGTTGTGTTGTCTGTTCGTATCAACACTAATGATCTCTGTAGTCTCGGTGTAGGAAGCTGGCTTTTTATACAGTATACCAAAAAGAGGTATACTGTGCAAAGAGACTAGGTATCCCTTATAAGCGGACAGGGGCTTGTTCTAGCAATCCCAAGGTGTTCTCTTAGGGTGTAGTGTTGTCAAGCAGCCATAGACTTATAAGAGGGGAGTGTTCGACATCTGCAGCGCGCACACACACGCAGTCAAATTATGCACACCACTCAATAAGGAGAGCCACACCAATTTATAAAAACATCTTTATATAAGATTTGGCACAAATCATTTTGATCAAGTAAGTATGTTTCTAGATGAAAATATTTATAGTATTCAAAAGTCAACACTTTGTGCAATTTTCAGAGGCGGCAATGTTGTCCTATGGAGGAAAAACAAATACTGCACATTGGTCTCTTAAGTCACTGTGAAAAACCTATCTCCTGGACTTAAGGAGAGTATGGGGCAGGGTCCATGGCAGCATCTACAGTTCACCTCGGGTGTCACTGAGGCAGACAGGTGCAATTCAGCATTGGGTGCCCCACTGAAGTCATTGGGGATCAGTCTTGTCACAAAGAGGCTGCAGGTCTGGACTGGGGCCAATTCGACTGAGCCAACAAGGTGGCTCAGGTCTCACAAGGCTTGTGGGAACACCTTTGGTCCTCTTCTCAGGCAGAGGTGGCTGGCTACAGAGGTGTCCTGAGGCACTGGGTTTCTGCCACCGGAGACACTCGCGGTAGAGGGCGCCTGCACAAAGAGGCAGCAGGCGTGTTGGGAAGTCCACAGCTGGGACACCCAAGGTGGGTTTAGAGTCTGGATACCACGCTGCCACTGTTGCCCCACTAACTCGGGCTAGGGGGCACAGGTGAAGTGGTACTTTCCAGTGTCAGGTTTTTGTCAGTCCGGGGTCCTCAGCTCTTCTGAGGTGCCTGCAGGAGGCAGGGGAGCAGCTCCTCTACTTCACAGGAGTTCCTGGGTCTTGGTTGAAGGCTAGAATACCTCCCAGGCTTCTAGAGGCACAGGCCGCTGCAGGACGAGTCGTCTTTGGCGTAATTGTCGAGGATAGCAGACAGGCTGGCAGGGTTGGCATCAAATCAGGTGCTGGTCTTCTGTTCTTGCATTTGTGGCTCTTCAGTGTCCGTCGTCTTCTTTCAGGTGGGCAGGATCGGATTCTCATCAACTCATCTGTGGTGGCAGGCTGTTCATGCCAGTCAGCCAGCACACTAGTAGTTGGTAGGTTTTTAGGGGGCACCTCTAAGGTGCCCTCTGGGTACATGTATTAATAAATCCATCACTGGAATCAGGGAGGGTTTTTTAATACAAGATGTTTGATACCAAACATCTTTGGTTTCAGTGAAGCCATCACATAGCTGTTTAACTAGTTTTACACCAGTGTCCAGCACAGTGTCATCGCCAAGATGCCTTCGGTGAACGTGCGCTTTACAAATACAGGTTATGTTAAGTGTTTAAAATAGCTTCCCTAAACGCTTTACACTGGCAGTAATTGAACTGGCCAGCACAGGGGCATACCTGCTCATGCATGTATGTCCACACATGCAGTATAGTGCACCCTGCCTTGGGGCTGCAAGGGCTGCTGTAGGGGTGACTTACATTTACTGCACGGAGTGTCTTCAGGCATGGCACACCGGGCTGTGTGCCCCGTCGTGTTTTTACTTTTGTCTGCCCCAAGAGATGGCAGTCTGCAGGAGTTCAGTGAGGGGTCTTAGGGTGGCACAATACATGCTGCAGCCCTTAAGACCCTCTTTGGTACCCATTCCCTAGGTACCTGGGGTACCATTTACTAGGGACTTACAAGGGTGCCAAAGGTATTGCTAATTGGGGGAACAATTGTACAGTTTAGGGAAAGAGATCTGGCCCTGGAGACATGATAGCAGGAACCCAGTGCACTTCGTCAAAACTGCATCGAATACCAGGCAAATAGTGGGGGCGACCATGTAAACAAGCATTTGCAATGCAATAGGTCTCGCATTTGCAAGAGTTTGTGCAATTGGCACTGTAAATGACAGTGCCTTTTATTTATGTGTTTTTAAAATCTGCAATGGTGTGAATGTGAACCGGAAAGAAGAGGAGGCCAGGTGTGCATGGCAGAAAAAAAGGGAAGGGGCCCGAAGGATGGGTGGACTACAAAAGATTGGCAGAAACGCACATAGGAAGGAGAAGGGGCAACTACACATCATAAAGGGGTTGGCGCAGGTGTGTTCCAAAAAGAGATTGAGAAAGTGCGCAGGAGTTAGGTAATGTGCACCAGGAAGTAAATCATTAGGTGAAGTGTGAGGCACAAGGAGTCCGTATATACAATGAAGGATATATTATTGTGCCCCTGAAAGAGTCCATGCCTTCGCTCAGACACAACGAACTCGTCAAGGAAGAAACCCATTTAAAATAGTCAGATCCATTAACTGCTGTAATGCTTGTTTAAAATGTAGGCACTTCCCCGAAACAGCTGCATTGTACAAAGGGTAAAACACAATTGTAAGCATTACTTTTAAAAGTAGCAACAGGGAACAAATATTTTGAAAATATGGTCAATAAACTACGGTCTGCATCATAACATTTATTGGTGCTTCTGACTTACAGTGGCCGTGTGTGCGCGAAGGGTCAGAGGCGCAGTTATGAAAACAGCCTCATCACAATGCATAACATGATGCACAGGGCTGATGCCACTCCCTGGGGTACATGCACCCTGTGGTGATAGCTCAATAATGGAAAACAGGGCACTTAATAAAAGAAAGGAGGTGGAAAACAATGCAGTATTGTTTCGCTATTGATTGCCTGCTCCCCTATACACAAATTCAATCAATTGCAGCACCAGAGACATCCCCATGGCATGGTAGCAATGTCAATATAAAAATATTTAGTTCCTGCTTACTTGGTGTATTCACAGAGACCTTTAACTTACCACATCACGATCCTGTACAGACATCTGTTAGCACACGCTGCTGGGATTTGCAGTGTGTCAGCTGGACGGTGGTGCTATCCTTTCAGTATTTATAGCACATCACTTTTGAGTGAATTTTAACTTTATGTACAGTGTTGTCTTGTAATATTTTTGTCCCTCATGTTTGTATATATCTGTTTTCATATTTGCTTTCATATAGGCATATAATCATGTATATGACTTATACAGAATTGAGACCGATAAACATATGTATACAAAAAACATCTTAAAAATAATCTTGAAAAAGAATATTTCCATAAATGAAATTTCTTAAATAAAAAATATTTTGTTATAAAAATACAGTTGTTCTCTACTATGTGTTTATGCCTATTTAAATGCATTATATCCTGTTTTTTGACAAATAGGATTCAGAAATGTATGGCCTGATGTGCTGTATATGAATATTTAACCTGTTTCTAGCAGTCACCTTAATCCCATTGCTATCCTTTCAGTATCCTGTACACTTTTAATGAATACGGCGGGAATTCATTTCATCCAAGGCAGCCACACTCCCGTAAAACGAGGCTGCAAGGGCGCGACTTATGATCGAAATGCATTCGGCACAACAACAATCAAAAGCCACTGTCGTGAAGCACGCAGAATTCAGAAATCTGGGTTGCCATAGGTGACTTAGAAACAAGCGCAATATACTAGTGGCGAGAAACCGAAACCAGGAAAAACATGTGCCTGCTTTTGCAATCACAATGCACAACAAATAAAAGAAAGTCACGGCCGCTATTGAGGTGTGCCGCACTGGTTAAATTAATTTAAAAAGCGGCAGCAGCGCAAGTGAACTAGTTTTATTAAAGTAAATCGCGAGCTGTACACATCTCCTGTCCCCCTTCGGAAGCTAAATCGACAACAATAGATCGCCAAAGCGAGCAGCGCATGCGCTGCGTCGCTAGGCGAGACCTAAAAAGGGCACTTTCCTATACTCGGCAAGAAGGGCAAGTGACATTTCCCTGAGTTCCAGGAAGTTTATGTGCATTTTGGGCTATGAGAGATTCCATTTGCCACTTATTTGGAGATCCTGTAGATGGGCTCCCTAAAACTCTGGAGCAGCGTCTGTTGTGATTATGTACTGGCGACTGGAAGGTTAGCCCTGATGAGATTGTTGGAGTTTACGCCAAGGAAGTGCCTCTCATAGCTGATGTGATCTGGATGACATCGTCGAATGAGCCTTCCACCTGAACCCATTGTTTGTCCAATTCTTCTTGGAAAGTTCTCATTCTTAGACAAATACAAGGCACTAGGAGAATGGCCCATGGCATCATGCCGAGAAATGATTTAAGAAGAAACTGACTTTCTTTTTGAGAGTTTGAGTCAGTCAGTGTCAGGAGTTTTGTTTGTCTGTGGACAATAATGCTTTGTCATGTAATGTATCTAGGCTTGCTCCTAGAAAATGTATCCTTGTTGATGGAGAGAGGAGACACTTGATAATTTAGAGTGAACCCCAGGGATTGGAACATCTGTATACATGTTGCTGTAGCCTTAGGAGCTTCCTGGATAGATGGGGGTTTTATAAGCCAGATGTCAAGGTACAGAAATACCTGGAGGCCTTTGTCTTAGATGTGCTGCCACTGGGGAGAGACATTTTGTGAAAAATCCAGGGGGGTTCAACTGAGACCAGGGGGAAGTACCTTGATATGATAGTGAGTCCCGGCTACCATGAATCTGAGAAACTTGCGTTCTCTTCCAGGGGATACTAATCAATAGTCATAAGCACTGAATAGTCCTGCCCAGGTGCAGGGACCCCGGAGCATATGCAAAATACATATGAAAATAAGTTACTTACCTGTAACAAGTTCCAGTATTTGAAGCTTTTATTGATTCACATGCTTGAATCATTCCCAGTCGTTGAGATGGGAGCCCCAGGAACATCAAAATAGCAATGCTAAACAAATACAAAGCAGAAGCCAAGCTTAAGCCCATTTCCGTTTTGTAACATCTGTCGTTTTGTAAAAAAAATAAAATAAAATAAAATAAAAAAAAAGAGACCAAAAATAGTTCCTTAACCAATCAGGACCTCTCACCCTCTAGAACACTCCTGAGAGAACCTTAGACCCTCAGATTTTCACAGCACATGTGCAAAGATACACCTGGAAAAATCCAAAGATGAGCCTCTCAGGGGAGGAGGGTGGGTCGCATGTGAATCTATGAAAGCTTCCAATACTGGAGAACTACAGTTACAGGTAAGTAACTTATTTTCTTACTCCAGTATTGGAACTTTCAAAGATTCACATGCTTGAATCAGAGTAGCTAGCAGTCAGGTGCACATTTCCCCTTGAATAATTCTAAGAGTGTGCTCCAAATTGTCAATCTGTAGGAAGCAGATCTAACTGAGACCATCAGTTCCCAAACCGATAAATATTGCCTACATAAACATTTGCACATTTTAAATGCACCATAAGAAGAACTTATAAGGGTCAAATATATTAAGAACATATAAAAACTACATACAGAACAAAAATGTGCCCAGTCTTACAGCAGAAAGGAAGGAGGGGTGAAGGAGAGAGCTCACCGTCACCGGAAAAGGTTCCTCAGCACCATCTGTCCTACTGCTACATCAGTGTGAGCGGCTGCATCCAGGCAGTAATGTCTGGTGAAGGTGTGGGTGCTCTTTCAGGTTGCAGCCCTGCAGATATCCTGGATAGGCACTGCAGCAAAAAGAGCAGTAGATGTAGAGATTGCTCTTGTTGAGTGAGCACGCACCCGTGCCCGCAGAGGCTTTCCTGCCGCTTGATGGCAATACTGGATTTCATTCAAGATCCAATGAGCAATCCCCTTTTGGATAAAGGATAGCCCTTCCTGGGCGCACTGAAGTATACAAAAAGCTGGGTCGATTTGCGACCCAGCTCTTTGTTCCTTGTAGATAAAATTTGACGGCTGAATATCCAGTGAATGAAGAGCTCTTTCCACCACAGTTGTCGGTAGTGGAAAGAAGGTTTTAAGGATAAGAGGCTCGTTCAAATGAAAGTCAGATGGAACTTTAGGGATTAATTTGGGATCAGTACGAAGGACTACTCGATCATCCCTAAACTGTAAAAACGGTTCCTGTATAGTCAGGGCCTGAATTTCCCCCCAAACTCTCCTGGCAGATGTCAGCACCAGAAGAAGGGCAACCTTCCATGATAGGAACTTAAGGTCCGCCTTATGAATGTGTTCAAAAGGATGTTTCATATGCTGTGACAATACTATATTAAGATGCCAGAGGTGGTGGAGGCTTAACCGGTGGAAAAGTACGGAATAGGCCTCTCATGAACTGTTTAATGATCCTTTCTGACCATAACGATGGTCCCCTAAAGCGGGATATAGCAGCCAGATGGACTTTAATTGAGGCATGTGCTAATCCAGACTGCTAATTGCAGAATGTAAGGAAGGATCTCATGAGGTGAGGACCGTAGAGGATGGACATTTGAATCCTGACACCATATACAGAATCTTTTCCATTTCATTCTGTACGTCTTATTAGTGCTCTGTGCCCGAGCATTTGAAAGAACCTCTCTACACTCAGATGGGATTTCTAGATGTTGAAATTCAGTGTTCAGGAGCCATGCCACTAAATCGAAGCGATTTGGGATCTGGATGTAGCACTTGTCCCTGGGACATCAGAAGAGATTGAATGGGACGCAGGAGAATAGGTTGTGTCTCAGAGAGATGTTCTGTGAACCAATGTTGACAAGGCCACGATGGGGCTATTAGCATCATCCTGCAGGGCTCTGTCTTGATCGTCAAGAGCAACCGTGGCAGGAGGGGAATCGGCAGGAAAGCGTTGACAAAGATGCCCGACCATGCCATCAAAAATGCATTCCCAGGATCCCAGTTGGTGATGCCAACTAGCAGTATTTCTTGTTCTGAGCCGTCGCAAAGAGGTCCACTGTTGGCCTGCCCCATTTGAGAAAAATGCTGTCGAGTTTGTTGATGAATCTCCCACTCGTGGCAGGTCGATTTGAGCCTGCTTAATGAGTCTCCTGTCGTATTCTGATCCCCTGGAAGGTGTTCCCCTTTCAGAGAGATTCCGTTCTGCAACGCCCATTTCCAGATGCACTGAGCCTCCTGAGAGAGGGGAAAGGACCTCATGCCGCCTTGATTGTTTAGATAATGCATTATCGTTGTGTTGTCCATTCTGACCAACACAGTAGTGTTCCTTATCCTCTGCAGGAATGCCTGCAATGCCAATCTCACAGTCCGGAGCTCTAGCAAATTGACGTGAAGATGCTGGTCTTGACACTGCCAACGCCCACTGACCTATAGGTCTTGCAGGAAGGCTCCCCATTCTTCCAGGGAGGCATCAGTGGTAACGTGCGGAGGCGGCGTGGTGAGAAAAGAGACCTCCGGAAATATTTTGACGTCTGGTCCACCAAGACACGGCGTTTATCATACATCCTTGAAGGAACCTCCTGCCTAAAGCAATTGCAAATCCAGCTCTTCCTTCCGGCGAACTGAAAGTGATTTTCTTTTTGCAAATGATCGGGCCAGTGATAAGTTTTGCATGCCTCTTGAGAGAGGGAAACGCCTTGTTTATTGTGCTGTCCAATATTGCTACTAAGAAGGTGATGATTGTGGAAGGGCGCAGAGATGACTTCTTCGTTCACGGTAAGGCAAGCTCGGCAAACAGTCTTGTACATGCTTCTGTGGACGACTGGACAGCTGCATGCGAGGGCGCTTTGATTAGCCAGTCGTCCAGGTAAGGAAATACCGGATGCCTTTGCTTTCTCAGAGAAGGCTGCTATTGGAGCCTGACATTTGATGAATATTCTTGGAGCCGACTTGAGGCCAAACGGCAGTACCTTGAATTGGTATGGCTTCCGGTTATGGCAAATCGAAGGTACTGCCTGTGGGAGGGATAGATGGGGACGTGAAAATATGCATCTTGTAAGTCCAAGGTGGTCATCGGATTCCCCTGGGTTTAGAAGTAATAAAATGTCCTGAAGAGAGACCATGCGAAAGGACTGTTTTTTGAGGTAGGTGGAGAGTTTTTAAATCTAGGATCAGACACCATTGCCTTAAGTTTTTCCGTACCAGAAAGAAACAGGAATAGAACCCCTTTCCAAATGCAGCAGATGTAGGTGTGAAGGAACTCTAAAGTATGGCCGAATTGCCTCAGATTGAGGACCCATCGGTCTGTAGTTACTTTTTGCCACTGGTGAGGGTGAAAAGAAATTTGCCCCTCCTAGGGGAATCTGTGGAAAGGTGGGAACAAAAATAGTCGGAGCCTGAAGTCAGTCATTGGTCGCGTGAGGTATCTTTTCCTTGACGTCCTGCTCTTCCTCTGGGGGTAGATAGATTTAGAATACGCCCCCGACTGTGGCGGTCGTTGAACATACCGCGGCCGATGAGGTTGAGTAGATGTAGCGTAGGAGGGATACCTGTACTGCTAATCTCCACTTCTATAGGAAGGAAGGCCCCTTCCCCTAGCTCCCCTAAAGGGCACTTTCCGATACTGAAGCGTCCCAAACGCCTTCGCCGTGTGTGAGAAGCTGGGTTTCTGTTGCAGTAACCCCCCACTTTTTACCAGACTACTGATGCACTTTGACTTGGGTCCCTGCCAATCAGGTTCCCAGGGCCTGTGTTCTTTCTCCAAAACTAACCTAATTGGCATCTCTGGCCACAGGTCAGCCCCAGGTAAATGGTACCCAGGGCACTGTGACCAGGGAAGACCTCTAAGGGATGCAGCACTTATTGTGCCACTCTTAGAGGCCCTGTACCTTTACACATACACACTGCCTTTGCAGGCTGCGTGTTTTGATGCAGAACAAAGTGAAGAGTCGACATGGCACACATCCCTGTGTGCCATGCCCAAAACCCACTGCCCTGGCATACATCAGTCACCCCTCTAGCTGGGTGCCCTATACCAGTGGTGAGGGTACAGGTGCATGAGCCCTGTACCCCTACAGTGTCTAAGTCCATTCTTAGACATTGTAAGTGCAGCGCTGCCATTAAGAGTATATGGTGCTGGGAGCTTGTCATTACGACCTCCACAGCACTATAATGGCTACACTGAAAACTGAGAAGTTTGGTATCAAACTTCTCAGCACATTAAACCCATACTGATGCCAGTGTGGGATTTAATGAAAAATGCACACAGAGGGCATCTTAGAGATGCCCCCTGAAAAACGACCAGCTTCTGATGGGTTCCCTGACTGGTACTCACCAGCCTGACACCACGAGACACGTTTCTGGACCCCTAGGGTGGGAGCCTACGCTCCCCGAGCCCAGAAACAAAGCCTTTCCTGGGCGGAGGTGTTCACACCTCCCCCAGGCTAGGAAGAGCCATCTGTGGCAGGGGAGCTTCAAAGGCCTGGCAGCCTTTGTAATGAGACCCCCAGCCTCTCCTGCCATCAGGAGCAGGCCCCCTTCCCGTCTCCCCTCCTTTTCGGCGGGAAGACAGGTGGGAAAAACTAGCCAGCCCAGAAGGTGCCCACCTCTGCCAACTCCACCCCTCGGGCGGGGGAGGCGAGGTGAAGTCCTTTCTTCAGTGCCCTACATCTTGCAGATGGCAGGCACTCGCCAATCAGGATTAGGGATTGTGCTCACTCCCCCACGTGGGGTGAGCACACCAAGGGTGTAGTCAACCTAAGGTCAGTAGCACATTGGCTACTGACCTAGAGACCCCTAAAACGCCCCCTAAATACAGTATTTAGCAGCCCTGAACCAAGAAAGCAGATTCCTGCAACCTAAGAAGAAAAAGGACGAAAGACGACGCCCAGCAGAGGAGACTGCAGAGAACAACTGACTTGGCCCCAGCCCTACTGGCCCGTCTGCAGTTTCCAGAGATCCTTTGCCAAAAATTGTCTTGTCATGCAGCCATCGACCTCCAGAACCCCTGGGAGGACTGATTGCCTTCAACAAAGACCGGATCTCCTGTAAACAGCAGCTCTGTTCAGAAGAAACACCAAAGAGACTCCAAGCCTGCTGAGGAAAAAGAAACCAGACGCCTGGAACCACCACTGCACCCGTCGCCTACGGCCTGAGTTAGAGTGGCCCACCGGTCCCAGCGAGGTCCTCCAGCGCTCCAGAGTCCGAGTCCACCGTTGGTTGACCCCTCCAGGACTCCCAGACGTCACCTGCAGCCTCTGCACGGAGACCCCCCCAACCGCGAGTGGCCCGGTAAGGTGAAATCCGACCTCAAAAGACACCCCTGCATCCAGCCGCCCTGGAGAAGAGAACCCGAGGTGCACCTATGTCCCAGAGCCCTCCAACTTACCTGCCCAGCTGTTGGTTCCTCCTGGAAGTCTTCCTGGACCGAGCCTGCAGCTGAAAACCAAAACCGAAAATGCCCATTGAAAACAGGGCACCCGACGCCAAACAAGCACCCTGCACCCAGCTGCCCCTGCGCCACTGCTGGTGCACTTTTTGTGCTAAACAGGATCCCCTTTTGCCCTGAGCCCACCAGGAGCTTGGCTCCCAAAACCTTGTGGCCTGCTCGCCAGCAGCCACCAACCGGAGGCCCCCTATCCCCCACTGGAGAACATTGGGCCTCAGCACTCTGCACCCGGCCGCCCTAGTGCTGCTGAGGGTGCAACAAGAGTGCATCCTTGACTCTGGGGGGTTCCTTGACCCTGGGGGGTTCCCTGATAAAGCCTTACTGCTCGACCCCACTACCACAAATAGAGTGTAAGGACTATCTAACTTTACCTCTGCCTACCTCTGGGGTTCTACTGGACTCTGCGCACACTATACCTCACTTTGGTATAGTATATACAGAGCCAGCTTCCTACACCGTGTCGGTATATTTCTTTATATCTTGCAGTGCATCATCAATGTGCTTTCCAAATAAAGCTTCTCCATCGAGTGAAAGATCCAGAATGTTATTTTGCACTTCTGGCTAAATGAAGTAGCTCTGAGCCATCCTTGATGGAGCAACACAGCCGCACTCCCCAGCGACCTGAATGCTGTAGTAGCGATATCCATTGCACAATCTAACCTCTGCAGATGCTCTTTCGCCCTCCTGGAGAATTTCTCACTTTTGATTTGTTGTCTTCAGGAAGTTGATCCACATATGGAGTCCGGTCGCACTACATTTGTCGATCATATTGACCCAGAACGGCAAGGGCATTAGCCATTCTGACCATTAGAGCAGATGTAGACGAAAAACACTTGCCAGCGTAATCCAAGCGCCTGTCTTCCCTATCAGGAGGCATGGTGATGGGCGCAGAAGGGTTCTTGGATTTTCTCTGTGCTGCCTGAGATTACAGAGTGTTTTGGGATGACCCATCAAGCAGGCTGGAGCATCCTCTGGAGCCTTGTATTTCTTTTCCAATCAGGATAGCACCGGTGTCACTTGTCGCTGGCTACTTCATGACCATGAGTCCTTCCTCCCATATATGACTCCCAATAGGGATAACCCTCACTGATTTTCTAAAGGGCTCTTTAAAATCATATAAATAACAGTCAGTTTTGGAAGTTGGCATTGGTAGATCAAATCTCTTGGCTGCCCTTTCTAGTAAGTTGTGAAAACCACCAATATGTTCTGGTGGCAAGTCCACGGGCACCGAAGGAGAAGGCGGCGTTGGAATGAGGTAGTCCCACTCTATAAGGGTCTCTGAGTTATCCCTCTTCCTGGTCATCATCTGCAGTTTCCGGATCTTGTTGAGGAGCTGAAGGAGGAGATTTCTGAAGAGGTTCCGCATGCCAAGTTTGAACCCTCTTCAGAGTAAACGGGATAGAACGTGGCAGAGGAACCAATGTAGGTTTTTCCAGAGATGCAGGTGTCAGAGGAAATCTTTTCCTATAGTCCGCTAACATAAATTGCAGGTCTGTTAGCAACGATGAAGGCATGCAGACTACCTCTTCCTGATAATCCCGATGGTATTACTGCGGAGAAACATAGTATTGATCTTCTCCATATCCCCCCTCAAAATCATCCTCTTGGCACTTAACATGCAGCTGGGATGGGCTACTCGCGTAGCCAAAGGGATCGTCATCTCTTCAGAATCCTGCTCTTGCAAGAGGTGAGATGGTAACAGGTGTAATCTTGCTGGGTGAGGTAACTTCAGGTGTAATCCGTCTTTTTTCTAGTTCTTTTTTTCTCTGGTTTTTTCCCTTGTCCGACCAACGTCATCCGAGAAGCAGATAGCGGCAATTTGGAAATCATAAGTGACTGTATAACTGCCGTAGATGTCGCTACAGTTGTCGACAGCCATCGGCACGGTCGTCGACGTCTTGATAGCAGTAGGCGTCGTCACCCCTGGCATAGTCTACGGTATCGTTGACAGTGAAAGTCTTCAACGACTGAGTCAGACACTGCCGTCGATTCCGGAGCGGTACTAGCCTTCTGCTTGGATGTCGAGGACTGGCGAACCTCCGCATTCGTCGACGAAGGTAAAGACTTCGTCGGCTGTCCAGTCGACGATGGAGTTTGTCAACAGCTTTTCTTCAGGAGGCACAGAAGGATTATGTTACTTCCCCAGTAAGCATCTGTTCTTGGCATGTAGAGCTGTAGATTTACATGGTTTGCATACTCCTGCCAACTAGTGTTGGGTCCGGATGTTTGCAAGTTGTTTTTCTTCGAAGAAGTCTTTCCAGTCACAAGGTAAGGTGACTCCTTTTGGTGATAGTGCGCATGGGTATCCACTCCATTGTTAAGATTGTTTTCCCGCAAGAGGGTGAGAATGGAGTGAGTAGTAAGATGTCCATGCGTAGATAATGTAAATAAAGATAACTGCAACAACTAATGGTGCCTGGGGATGTGGGTGGGCGCATGCGAATCTACAGCTCTACATGCCAAGAACAGATGCTTATTGGGTAAGTAACAATACGTTCGAGGCATGTGTGCTGGAGATGCACATGCTTTGCATAGACTATATAGCAGTATTCTCCCAAAGCGGTGGCTAACCGGTAGATGTTGCAGTTGTCTGGAAAAGTTTTTAGCACTGCCTGTCCTACATTGGCTTGTTGGCGTGCTAGTACATCCACACAATAACGTTTGGTAAATGTGTGTGGTGTAGACCATGTTGCTGCTTTACAAATGTCAGCTATAGGAATGTTACCTAAAAAGGCCATAGATGCCCCTATTTTGCGAGTGGAATGCGCTCTATGGGGTATAAAGTTTGTATCTTTTGCGTAACAAGTTTGAATACATTTAACAATCCATCTTGAAATGCCAGATTTGGAAATAGGATTGCCTTTGTGTGGTGGTGTAAATGAAAAACATTTGTTTTGTTTTATGAAAATCTTTTGTTTTTGATATAATACAATAAAGCTCTTTTGACATCAAGTGTATGAAGAGCTCATTCTGCTACTGAATCGGGTAACTCAATGGTTAATGTGGAAAGCAGAATCCACTTTGGGAAGGAATCTGGGATTTGTGCGAAGAACTACCCTATCTTTGTGGAGCTGAAAGTAGGGGGTTCTTCTAAAGTTAATCCTTGTAGCTCACCAACTCTCCTTAATAAAGTGATTGCAATAAGGAATGCAACCTTCCAAGAGAGAAATTGTAAAGGACACCGGTGTAGTGGTTCAAAGGTGGACCCATAAGTCTTGTAAGTACAACATTAAGATTCCACACTGGTGACGGTGGAATTCTTGGTGGAATAACTCTTTTTAAGCCCTCCATAAATGCTTTGATGACAGTAACTTTGAACAAAGACAAATGTTGTCTGTTTTGCAAATACGCAGCTACTGCTGCAAGGTGCAATCTAATAGATGTGTAAGCTAGACCACATTGCTTTAAGTGTAAAAGGTAACAGACAATGTTCTGAACAGAAGCATCTAGAAGTATAATTTTGCTGTTATTACAGTAAACAAATTGTTTCCATTTTGCTGCATAGCAAGCTCTGGTAGTAGGTTTTCTTGCTTCTCTCAGAATAGTCATACAGTCTGGTGGCGTTGGAAAGTGGTTTTTTGGTAGGGGCAAATGTAGGTCTGCCACTGGCAATAAGGCCACTAATAATTGGTAGGACTCAGCACAGGTCTTAGAAAATTATTCCTATGCTCAACCTTTGGTAACGTGGTTGCGAGCAGACAGGCTTAACTTTAAAGACAGGTATGTAAAGCATTTAAAAACACCAATTCAGTAAATAATTAAGACAACACAATAAAAATCCAACACCAATTTATAAAAATAGGAAATATTTTTATCTTTAAAATGACACCAAAACGACAAAAATCCAAAGTAGGGAACCGGAGATATGAATTTTCAAAGATTTAGCAAACTATAGCACTTAGAAGCTTATAGCACCATATTGGGATACAGGCTCGCGATAGACCGACCCAAAGTCAAAGTTTCAGGCCGACCGCGACGGAGCCCTGAGCGGATACCCCACGTGGAAGGTCCCGGTCACTGTTTTTACCTTCGGACTTACAAACTTTTCTGGAGCTTTTCTCCCAGAGGTCCCTCGAAGCACTCAGCCCGTCCGGATTCGGTGAGGGTTCGCCGGCTTGCCTTGTGATGAGCTCCCGGTCACCTCTCTACGTTCGGACTTAGAAACTTTTGCGGTTCGACCTCTGGAGCGTTCCAGTGGAGCAAACCCAGGATCCAGGCCGACACGCAGTTGAAGGCAGGCGGCTTGGCTTTCGCGGTTGCTCCCGGTCACCTTTTCTACGAGCGGACTTAAACTTTTCTGGAGCTTTTTCTCGCGGGGTCCCTCGATGCTCTTCACCAGGCAGGATTCGGTGAGGGTTCGCCGGCCTCGGATTTCTTCTACTCCCGGTCAAACTCTGGAAGTTGGACCAACAGAGCTTTTAGCGGGACGAACCTGGATGGCTTGGCCGGTTCGCGGTTGAAGGCAGGCGGCTTGGCTGACCAGGTTGAGTCGGTCCCTCTATGGAGCTTTTTTTTCTCCACAGTTCCTCCAAACTTCTTGAACTTCTTCCTGAAGTTCCTCAAAGGGTCCCAAAGTTTCTCAAACTCACTCCAAGGGTCTGGAAGCTCCAAGATGGTCCTTGAAAGTGGAGGACTTCAGTTCCCACAATCCACTTGGACGTCACCCTTACAAATCCACTGGTAGTTCCCCATGTTGATGATCCTTGGTGGTGAGGGTCCAGGTGAGCTCTGTTAACCTGTAGCTTGCAGGGAGTCCACTCTTTACTTCTTTTTCAGCAAGGTAGTCCACAGGGCTGTAGTTTCTGATGGTGCAGGCTTCAGGGGTCAGGCCTTAGAATTTGCACAGCAAAACTTCTCAGCTTGGCACAATGTCTTGCTTTCTTCAGTTTCAAGCAACAGATCTGGAGGGCTCTGCCCATCAGATACTTATTCCAAGTTCTCTGGGTCAAGCAGGAGGTCACTTCCTGACCAATTGGAGCAGGGTAACTCCTCAAACATATGACCACATCCTGTAGAGTGTGGCATTATTTTGTCCCAGAGTGCATCAAGTCTTACAAATCTATAATGGCAGATTTTCCAGCAAGGAGGTAAGAGCTGGCTAAACACACCCCTAGGATGGCTAATTTACTTAGACTCTCCCCCCTGCATCTGCCCATACCTTCCTTAATCCTACCATCTGCCTAAGGTGGAAAGTTCAGAGTTGTAAATGACACTGTTCTCTGCTCTCCTCTTTGAAGAACTTAGTTTACGACTCCTCCCCCTGGCCTGGCATTCCTATGGAACAGCACACTGCCCTGCCAGCAGAGCTGGTTGACCCCAGGGGCTCTTTATCACCTCTTCAAGGCAGCCTGGCTAATCCACTTAACTCTGACCAATCAGGGCAGACCACTGGAAGGGTGAATCTGGACTTCCAAACAAGAAATTCTTATAACTTCTTGTATGTACACTTTAGGAGAAATTCAACAATATCATATTGTCGAATTTATTAATACCATTCGGGGAAGTCTTTGAATGGCACTTCTAGCCCTCTCCTATTAGTTACTAACTTTCTACCATGTTAACCTATGTAACAGGGGATTTGCAATGGGACAAATGACTTGGGCCATTTTTCCAGCACCAGGACTTATAAAATATGTTTTTGTAAGTACTTTGCTTATATCTAAAGGACCCCCACCCCATGGGACAACTAGGGGAGACTTTAAGGGTTCTGAATCTGTAAAAATATTGCAGATCCTCACTTCACAGTGCTCCTAGCACCAAAGTCGAATTTGGGCAGCACATTATCACAATGTGGGGAGTGAAATTTCACTTAACCCAGGGCATATAAAACTCATTTTATAAGGGTCTACCTTATAAATACCTGACCCCCCCCCCCTCCCCTGGGACACCTAGGGGAGACCCTGGGGGTCCCTAATATGCCATAACATTGTAGGTTATCCATTTTTAAGTGCCCCAAACACCAAAGTCGAGTTTGGGCACAATTTACTGTTTAAAAGCAGTCCTGGCACCCAGGACTGCTTTTAAAACTGACCTCAGGCCTCAGCAGTGCACACATGCAAGTGCAGAAAGCTGCTGGCCTCTAAACTGCCATGCCCTACTATATACTAGGGACCGATAGGTAGTTTCAATTCCCCTGCCCTATTATATACTAGGGGCTTATTGGGTAGGTCATGCCAATAACAGGGGTACCCCAACCCATAGTGTACCCTAGTGTATGTAGGTGTTTTCACTGTATCTAAGTGTTTTCAGCATAGCACTGGCCCTGGGCCTGGTTAGGCAAAGCCCAGGGTCAGTCAGAGTCAGTTACCACCAGTACCAGTCAGCAAAAAGTTGGGGGGTGCCCAGGGAACAGGATGACTTTGCAACAGGTGGTAAATTTAAATATCCAAACTATGACTTCAGGAGCCAAATAGCTAAGTTGAGCTCCTTGGGATTTGGATGCTTGATTTTTCCATGGTTCTGAGTGAGGAGACTGGAGGGGAGATCTAGCTTTTGATGTGGAATTACTGAGAGCTCTAACAGGGTGGTGTACCACGGTTGACGCCCCATGTGGGAATATTAAAAATCAGTGTGACTGATGTTTGCCTGAGTTTCCGAACCAGAAACGGAAGGAATGGGAGAGGTGGAAAAGCGTAGGCAAATATTCCTGACCATATCATCCATAGGGGATTGCCTTTGGAGAGAGGGTGTGGGAACCTGGAGGCGAAGTTTGGGAATTGTGCGTTCTCTACTGTGGCGAACAGATCTATTTGTGGGTATCCCCATTGTTGAAAATATGGAAGGAGAACTTGGGGATGAAGTACCCACTTCCGTATTTGCGGTCTCCTGCTGAGGTCGGCAATTTGATTCTTCACTCCTGGGAGGTGTTCTGCCAGAAGGTGAATCTTGTGATGGATTGCCCATTTCCAAATTGTCTGAGACAGGCGTGACCGTTGGAGAGGTTGTCCCCCCTTATTTTTGTACATAGTATATTGCTGTCATGTTGTCCGTGTGGACTAGGACAACTGTGAGATGAGACTGAAAAACTTTCAGTGCTAGAAACACTGCTAGAAGCTCTGTGTTTGTTGTCCCAGAAACCTTGGATTGTGTGATGGAGATGTGCACCCCAACCGATGAGATGGGTCTGCTGTTAGCACGACTTGTGGAACAGGGTCAATGAAAGGCCGCCCGTTTGATAAATTTTGTGGGTTCCACCACTGCAGAGAGCGATGGGTGCGGCCATCTACCAACACTAGATCTGTTAATTGACCCTGCGACTGATTCCACCGACGTGCTAAGCACTCCTGTAGGGGACGCATGCGTCTTGCATGAGGTTCTATTGCAATGCATGACGCCATCATTCACAGTAGGCGCCTAAAAGTCCTGGCTGGCAAGGTTTAGTTGGTTTAGAACTGCAGCAGTAGAGTTTGGATACTGGACATTCTGGCTGCATTGGGGAAGGCTAAAGCCTTTTGAGTGTTGAGTGGCTCCCAGATAAGATTGTATCTGTGAAGACTGTAGGGGAGACTTTTGAATGTGGACTGTGAAACCCAGTTGGTGGAATAGGTGCAGCGTGGTCCGAGTGTTTTGTAGACACTTATGGGGAGTGCTGGCTTTGATGAGCCAGTCATCTATGTAGGGGAAGACATGAATTTGTTGTCTTCTGAGATGGGCTGCTTGCTACCACTGCTAGGCATTGTAAATACCCTGGGAGCCGTAGTTACTCCGAATGGAAGTACTTTGAACTGATAGTGTTTGCCTGCTATCACAAATCTGAGATATTTGCGATGAGCTGGATGAATGGGAATGTGAAAATCTGCTTCTTTTTTAAGTCCAGTGTGGACAAAAACAAAAAATAAAGCCTTGCTGTAGGAGAGGAAGAACCTGTTGAAGCGTTACCATATGGAAATGTTCTGACAGTATGTAGTGGTTTAACTCCGATCCAAAATAGGTCTTAAGGAACCGTCCTTTATGGGAATCAGAAAATAAAGAGCCTTGGTACTGAAATGGAACTGGTTCTATGGCTGCCTTTTGTAAGAGATTGCAACTCTTGTTT
Source organism: Calotriton arnoldi (assembly GCA_963921515.1). Lineage (NCBI taxonomy): Eukaryota > Metazoa > Chordata > Amphibia > Caudata > Salamandridae > Calotriton > Calotriton arnoldi. The sequence continues at coordinate 173,408 of CAWUFW010004684.1, forward strand.
GAGTAACTGCAAATGGTCCGACGACAATTTGTGAATGCGATGTGGAATGTTTGGTGGATTGGAGGCGACCTCCAGGCAATAACCAAGTTGGATAAGGTCTAGCACCCATTTGTCGGTTGTTATAGATTGCCAAATGGGGGAAACTGTTGAAGTCTTCCCCCGACAGGTGTTGAGTGATCAGGGAGGTATGGGCAAGTCACTGTTTACTAGAGGAAGGGCTGTTCCGTGGTGCGACGCCTTTACCCCTGCCTTTGGAATGGTTTCTTCTATATTCTCCTCTGTAGAAACCTCTAGAGGGAACGGATTGATTGTTGCCTTTGTAAGACGAAGTATTTGGGTCTGAGGATGTTTTGGACCCTGCTCTGTAAAATGAGCAGCAAAAAGGCGCCTCTATTGGATGGGGACTGGAGCGCTCCCATAGATTTTGCCACTTCAGTGTCCTTTTTCATCTTTAAGAATTGGTTGACTACAGGACCAAACAGGTGTTCCTTATCAAAAGGGTTGTTTAAAATGGATTGTTGAACATCGGGCTTAAACCCTGAGATCCCAAGCCATGCATGCCTTCTAAGAAGAATGCTGGTATTGATTTTTCTAGCTGCAGTGTTGTAGGAAAGTGGGTTTCTGTTGCAGTAACCCCCCCACTTTTTGCCTGATAACTGATGCACTTTTCCTTGGTGTGCCCTGGATCCCTGCCAATCAGGTACCCAGGGCCTGTGTTCCTTCCCTAAAAACTGTACTCAGCCTAAACCCAATTGGCATCTCTGGCCACAGGTAAGCCCCTGGTAAATGGTACCCTAGGTACCCAGGGCACTGTGACCAGAGAAGACCCCTAAGGGCTGCAGCACTTATTGTGCCACCCTTAGAGGCCCTGTACCCTGACACACACACACTGCCCTTGCAGGCTGAGTGTCTTGGTGCAGAACAAAACAGAGAGTCGACATGGCACACATCCCTGTGTGCCATGCCCACAAACACACTGCCCTGGCATACCTCAGTCACCCCTCTAGCTGGGTGCCCTATGCCAGTGGTGAGGGCACAGGTGCATGAGCCCTGTGCCCCTACAGTACCCAGGCCCATTCCTGGGCACTGTAAGTGCAGGGCTGCTATTCCGAGTATATGGTGCTGGGAGGTCGTCAGCACGTACTCCACAGCACCATGATGGCTGCACTGAAAACTGAGAAGTTTGGTATCAAACTCCTCAGCACAGTAAACCCACACTGATGCCAGTGTGGGATTTACTGTAAAATGCACGTCAGAGGGCAACTTAGAGTTACCCCCTGAACCTAACCTACAATCCACGTCTTGTCTGAGGGGCTGCCTAGGCTGCCACACAGCAGACATGTTGCTGGACCCCTGGGTAGAGAGCCATCCGCTCTCCCGGGCCTGCAACAATGCACGTCCTGGGTGAGGTGCTAGGCCCCTCCCCCAGGATGGGCAGGGGAAGCTTCAAAGGCATTCCGCCTTGTGAGCTTCCCCAGACCACTTGCTGTACTCAGCAACTGGTCCCCACCGGTTCCTCCCCCTTCCTGGTGGGAAGACTGGAGGGAAACACCAAGGGAGGAAAGGGGTGTGCCACCCTCTGCCAACCCCACCCTCAGGTGGGGGAGGCGAGGTGAAGCACATCTCCGGGCTCTCGCCATCTTGAAGATGGGGAGCCCTGCCCAATCAGGACTAGGCTCCTGCCCCCTCCCACAGGAGAGTGGCAGGATAGGGGTGTACTCACCCCAGGGCAGGGACCCATTGGTCCCTGCCCTTTACCTACCTGTAACGCCCCTAAATCTAGTATTTAGGGGCACCCTGAACCTTCCTTCCTTAGATTCCCGCAACCTAAGAAGAAAAAGGACGAAAGAAGACGCCCAGCAGAGGAGACTGCAGAGAACAACTGACTTGGCCCCAGCCCTACCGGCCCGTCTGCAGTTTCCAGAGATCCTGCGCCAAAAATAGTCTTGTCCTGCAGCCAGCGACCTCCAGAACCCCAGGGAGGACTGACTGCCTTCAACAAAGACCGGATCTCCTGTGAACATAAGCTCTGTTCAAAAGAAACACCAAACAAAGACTCCGAGCCTGCTGAGGAGAAAGAAACCCGACGCCTGGAACCACCACTGCACCCGTCGCCTACAGCCCGAGTTCAAGTGGCCCACCGGTCCCAGCGAGGTCCCCCAGCTCTCCAGAGTCCGAGTCCACCGTGGGTTGACCCCTCCAGGACTCCCCGACGTCGCCTGCAGCCTCTGCACGGAGAACCCCCAACCGCGAGTGGCCCGGTAAGGTGAAATCCGACCTCAAAAGACACCCCTGCATCCAGACGCCCTGCGCCCTGGAGAAAGGAACCCGAGGTGCACCTACGTCCCCGAGCCCTCCAACTTACCTGCCCAGCTGTTGGTTCCTCCTGGAAGTCTTCCTGGACCGAGCCTGCAGCTGAAAACCAAAACCGAAAATTTCCATTGAAATCAACAGGGCACCCGACCTCAAAACAGCACTCTGCACCCGGCCGCCCTAGTGCCGCTGAGGGTGCCTCTTTGGTGCTAACTTGGTCCCCAACGTGCCCTGAGCTTAACCCTAGGAGCTTTGCTCCCACAACCCCGTGGCCTGCTTGCCAGCCGCCACCAACCGGAGTCCCCTATCCTCCATAGGATAACATTGGGCCTCAACACTCTGCACCCGGCCGCCCTAGTGCCGCTGAGGGTGCAACAACAGTGCATCACTGACCCTGGGAGACCCCTGAGTCTAACCCCAGAACCCTAACTCAAAAGACCGATTACTTACCTCGAGACCGATAACTCATTTTTCCTCATAGGATAACATGGACACTTTTTCTTCCAAAAGTTTCTAAGTGTCGACTTTTGAAAACAAGAATATTCTTTAAAAATCGTACAGACTACCAAAACGTAATTACTTACCTGTTTTAAGTAAATGTCCCAGGGCTGAACCTAGGAGTCCAGCACTGGATTACAAAAGTAACGTTAAAAGTAACTTACCGGCGAATTGAATTTTCTTACATAGGGATCCATTGACTGGTTTTCTGTGAAATTTCTTCTAAGTGTCCACTTTTGAAATACCAAAATATTGCTTAAAAATCACAACAGTAACGAATTCCGAATTACTCACCTACTATCAGGAGAGACCTCAGTACTGCATCTTTTAGTCCAGTACCGACCATGAAAAGTAATTTTTACCGTACTTACCAGTAACTGGAAATTCCTCTCATAGGATATCATTGCCTGCTTTTTGTTGAAAAAGTTTCTAAGTGTCGATTTCTGAATCATACAAATATTCTTTAAAAATCGTACAAACTACAAAAACGTAATTACTTACCTGTTTTAAGTAATGTCCCAGTGCTGAACCTAGGAGTCCAGCACTGGATTACAAAAGTAACGTAAACATACTTTGCTTGCAAACTGTATTTCCTTCCCTAGGATAACATTGGTAATTTTACCCAGAAAAGTTTCTAAGTGTCAACTTTTGAAATACAGTAATATTCCTCAAAAATCACTACCATAACCAAAACGCTTTTTCTCACCTGTTTACAGGAAGTGTCCCGGGACTGAATCCAAGATCCAGTCCCGTGGTTAGAAAAGTAATCCAAAAAGTAATCTATTGCATTTAACCAGAAATTTCCATTGAGCTCAATGTATAATTGTGTTTAAAATTGTGTTGCATATTGCAACAACTGTAACTATTGCATTCAAAAGTCTATTGCCAATTGAACAGTAGTTAACTAAAGCATCTCATTCTGAGAAAGTATATTTTGACACCCATTGTTGGTTCTAAAATAAAACAACTATATTTTTATATACAAACCATTGGCCTAGAGTTCAGTTCTTGAGTGTGTGGCTTCATTTGCTGACTGAGTGTGTACAACAAATGCTTTACACTGTCCTCTGATACTGCCTTACTGCTCGACCAAGCTACCACTTTAGAGAGTAAGGTTATATCTAACTTTAGCCTCTGCCAAACCTCTGGGGACTGTGGACTCTGTGCACACTGAACCTTACTTGGGTGCAGTATATACAGAGCCACTTTCTTACATTGGTGGATCAGCGGTGGGATACAAACTTGCATTGTTGGACTACTTGGTTACCATCTGATCACACGACAGAACTCTTAAATTGCCTTTAGAATTCTGATTTTTTCAAATTGGCATTTTTTACCAAATTACTAAAAGTCTTGTTAGGGCCTTGCTTAAGTTCCTTTAAAATTGTAGAAAATAAAAAGTCACTATAGTCAAGGGTAGAGGGGTTAGAACTTTTGTTAGAATGTCTCAAGAAAACAACCCAGCTATTAGTGAAAATAATAATGACATACAGGACATGGTTGAGGAGCTCGACCTCACCCCTTATCTTCATTTGTCTTTCAAAGAGATAAGGTCCTTATGCAAACTAAAAATATACCAATGGGCCAGCATCCAACCAAACAAGGGCTCCAGGAGCTCCTGGCTGAGTATGCTAAGGCCCACTCCTCTGAGCATGGTGATGACCACGCAGAGGAGGAAAGGAGTGAGGAGGATGGGGATGGTAACCCACCTCCACCACTTCCTAGGGAAGACAGGGTCACTGCACCCTTATTTCCAAGAGTAAACCTCTGGGGACCTAGGGGCCACCTAGGTGGTTCAGGTCCCAGAGAGGACACTGAGGATAGCCTTAGTGAGGAGGACCACCTTTAGCAAGGTTGGCCAAAGACTGGACCTAGAGACCAGACTCCTGGCTCTAGAGAAGGAGAAGACAGGAGATGGGTTTAGCACCCATCAATGGTGGCAGCAATACTAAAACTAAGGATAGGGAGGAAACTTCTGATCCTAAAATCCCCAAAGGGATTGTCCCTAAATTCTGAGGAAGGTGATGACATCACCAAATGGTTCACAGCCTTTGAGAGGGCTTGTGAAATAAGAAAAGTAAAGAAACCTCTCTGGGGGCACTCCTGTGGGAACTGTTCTCTGGTAACTGCAGAGACAGGCTTCTGACCCTCTCTGGGCCAGATGCAGGGTCCTATGACCTCATGAAGAATACTCTGATTGAGGGATTTGGGCTCACTACTGAGGAGTATAGAATTAGATTCAGGGGGCTCACAAAACCCAGACCCAGTCCTGGATTGACTTCGTAGACTACTCAGTAAAGACACTGGATGGTTGGTTAGCTGGACATAATGTGCAGGATTTTCCTGGACTTTACAATTTGTTTATGAAGGAACACATACTAAGTAATTGCACAAACGAAAAGTTGCATCAGCATTTGGTAGACCTAGGTCTAATTTCTCCCCAAGAATTGGGAAAGAAGGCAGACCACTGGGTCAGAACAAGGGTAACTAGGACATCCACTGGGGGTGACCAAAAGAAAGGGGTCACAAAGCCTCCCCAGAAGAAAGATAGTGAACCCCTTAAGGATAAAAGTAAGGAGTCCCAGGCAGCCCCCAAAACCTGTCCAGGAGGGTGGGCCCAAAGACACCTCACAAACTAAACCAGGGTACCAAGGTAAGAATTGGGATCCCAACAGAATATGGTGTCACAACTGTCAGAAGTCAGGACACCACACCAAGGACCCTAGCTGTCCTAAAAACAAGATCCCTAGTACAGCCCCAGGGGTGACTAGTGTAGCCCCAGGAGTTGCCAGTGTAGCTCTGGAGGAAGGGTCCTCAGATGAGGAAGTCCTCCTAGCTTTCAACTGGAAAATGGGCCCAAGAGGTAAGCTGGAGATCCCAGAGGGGAGTAGACACTTCCACCGCCTACTGGTGAATGGAATCCCAGCCACTGCCCTGAGAGATACCTGTGCCAGTCACACTGTGGTGCATGACAGGTTGGTACTCCCACACCAGTATGTCCCAGGGGAATCAAGGAGAGTAAGGGCTGTCCCAGGGGGAGTCACTGTTAGGCCTGTGGCTGTAGTGCCCCTAGTCATAGCTGGGTCCCTTAGATGGAGAAAGGTGGTAGTCAGTAAAGACCTCCCCTTGATTGTCTCCTGGGGAATGACCACTTAGAGGTGGACCTGAGCCAAAGAGAGGCACTGGCCCAATGCCAGGCCTCACCCAAGAAACCTGGGGGGCTCAACCTGCAGTCAGTGCAGCTGAGCCCCAAAAGAGTAAAAAGGAACAGGGTAGGAAAGGTGGGCAACTGTTAGCCACAGTCCCAGAGGGCCAGGGAGATTCTATCCCAGTGAGGGAAAACTCCAGAAGTGGCCCTGGTAAAGCCCCCTAGCCAACAAGAAGACCTGACTAGTCAGGCAACTGTCCAGCCTGAGTTGGTGGCTCCTCAGCTGGCAGAACAAAGGGTGGAGGAAGGGTGCTCACTACAAAGTTTAGTGACCCCCACCCTAAAGCAACAGGCAGACAGCCAGGACCCAAAGAGACCTGTAAGATAGCCCCTTCACTTGCCAGACAGGAGCTAAAGGTGTGGTTCTGGGCACTGACAGCTGTCAGCAGCCTCTGCTGGGTGTTAGCCTTCATGGCAGCCCTATCCTTGGCATGGTGGCCTAACCCCCTGCCAAATAACAAGCTAGGCCCCTGACCCTATTGGTCATGGTGGGGTTGCTCAAACTGTGGGTGACCTCTGTGGGTAAGCTGGGCTTTGCCCTGGCTAAGTTAGACTTTGCAGAGGTGGGCACCTCTGAACCCAAACTTAAAAGATGGGGTGAAGACACTAAAGAGCAAGGAGAGGAGCTTTGGGAATTAGGTCCTGAAACTGATGAGGTAGGCCAGCTCCCCAAAGGGACTGACCTGGACAGAAGGATATAAGGCGGAGTAGGCCCTGCAACTTTCAAACCACTTCCCCAACTCTTCCTCGCCTGAAAGACTAGACAGGCTCTCCCAGCGTTGGCTGAGTCTCCTGGCCTTTGGGCTGGGGGGGCTTGTGTAGGAAAGTGGGTTTCTGTTGCAGTAACCCCCACTTTTTGCCTGATAACTGATGCACTTTTCCTTGGTGTGCCCTGGATCCCTGCCAATCAGGTACCCAGGGCCTGTGTTCCTTCCCTAAAAACTGTACTCAGCCTAAACCCAATTGGCATCTCTGGCCACAGGTAAGCCCCTGGTAAATGGTACCCTAGGTACCCAGGGCACTGTGACCAGAGAAGACCCCTAAGGGCTGCAGCACTTATTGTGCCACCCTTAGAGGCCCTGTACCCTGACACACACACACTGCCCTTGCAGGCTGAGTGTCTTGGTGCAGAACAAAACAGAGAGTCGACATGGCACACATCCCTGTGTGCCATGCCCACAAACACACTGCCCTGGCATACCTCAGTCACCCCTCTAGCTGGGTGCCCTATGCCAGTGGTGAGGGCACAGGTGCATGAGCCCTGTGCCCCTACAGTACCCAGGCCCATTCCTGGGCACTGTAAGTGCAGGGCTGCCATTCCGAGTATATGGTGCTGGGAGGTCGTCAGCACGTACTCCACAGCACCATGATGGCTGCACTGAAGACTGAGAAGTTTGGTATCAAACTCCTCAGCACAGTAAACCCACACTGATGCCAGTGTGGGATTTACTGTAAAATGCACGTCAGAGGGCAACTTAGAGTTACCCCTGAACCTAACCTACAATCCACGTCTTGTCTGAGGGGCTGCCTAGGCTGCCACACAGCAGACATGTTGCTGGACCCCTGGGTAGAGAGCCATCCGCTCTCCCGGGCCTGCAACAATGCACGTCCTGGGTGAGGTGCTAGGCCCCTCCCCCAGGATGGGCAGGGGAAGCTTCAAAGGCATTCCGCCTTGTGAGCTTCCCCAGACCACTTGCTGTACTCAGCAACTGGTCCCCACCGGTTCCTCCCCCATCCTGGTGGGAAGACTGGAGGGAAACACCAAGGGAGGAAAGGGGTGTGCCACCCTCTGCCAACCCCACCCCTCAGGTGGGGGAGGCGAGGTGAAGCACATCTCCGGGCTCTCGCCATCTTGAAGATGGGGAGCCCTGCCCAATCAGGACTAGGCTCCTGCCCCTCTCCCACAGGAGAGTGGCAGGATAGGGGGTGTACTCACCCCAGGGCAGGGACCCATTGGTCCCTGCCCTTTACCTACCTGTAACGCCCCTAAATCTAGTATTTAGGGGCACCCTGAACCTTCCTTCCTTAGATTCCCGCAACCTAAGAAGAAAAAGGACGAAAGAAGACGCCCAGCAGAGGAGACTGCAGAGAACAACTGACTTGGCCCCAGCCCTACCGGCCCGTCTGCAGTTTCCAGAGATCCTGCGCCAAAAATAGTCTTGTCCTGCAGCCAGCGACCTCCAGAACCCCAGGGAGGACTGACTGCCTTCAACAAAGACCGGATCTCCTGTGAACATAAGCTCTGTTCAAAAGAAACACCAAACAAAGACTCCGAGCCTGCTGAGGAGAAAGAAACCCGACGCCTGGAACCACCACTGCACCCGTCGCCTACAGCCCGAGTTCAAGTGGCCCACCGGTCCCAGCGAGGTCCCCCAGCTCTCCAGAGTCCGAGTCCACCGTGGGTTGACCCTCCAGGACTCCCCGACGTCGCCTGCAGCCTCTGCACGGAGAACCCCCAACCGCGAGTGGCCCGGTAAGGTGAAATCCGACCTCAAAAGACACCCCTGCATCCAGACGCCCTGCGCCCTGGAGAAAGGAACCCGAGGTGCACCTACGTCCCCGAGCCCTCCAACTTACCTGCCCAGCTGTTGGTTCCTCCTGGAAGTCTTCCTGGACCGAGCCTGCAGCTGAAAACCAAAACCGAAAATTTCCATTGAAATCAACAGGGCACCCGACCTCAAAACAGCACTCTGCACCCGGCCGCCCTAGTGCCGCTGAGGGTGCCTCTTTGGTGCTAACTTGGTCCCCAACGTGCCCTGAGCTTAACCCTAGGAGCTTTGCTCCCACAACCCCGTGGCCTGCTTGCCAGCCGCCACCAACCGGAGTCCCCCTATCCTCCATAGGATAACATTGGGCCTCAACACTCTGCACCCGGCCGCCCTAGTGCCGCTGAGGGTGCAACAACAGTGCATCACTGACCCTGGGAGACCCCTGAGTCTAACCCCAGAACCCTAACTCAAAAGACCGATTACTTACCTCGAGACCGATAACTCATTTTTCCTCATAGGATAACATGGACACTTTTTCTTCCAAAAAGTTTCTAAGTGTCGACTTTTGAAAACAAGAATATTCTTTAAAAATCGTACAGACTACCAAAACGTAATTACTTACCTGTTTTAAGTAAATGTCCCAGGGCTGAACCTAGGAGTCCAGCACTGGATTACAAAAGTAACGTTAAAAGTAACTTACCGGCGAATTGAATTTTCTTACATAGGGATCCATTGACTGGTTTTCTGTGAAATTTCTTCTAAGTGTCCACTTTTGAAATACCAAAATATTGCTTAAAAATCACAACAGTAACGAATTCCGAATTACTCACCTACTATCAGGAGAGACCTCAGTACTGCATCTTTTAGTCAAGTACCGACCATGAAAAGTAATTTTTACCGTACTTACCAGTAACTGGAAATTCCTCTCATAGGATATCATTGCCTGCTTTTTGTTGAAAAAGTTTCTAAGTGTCGATTTCTGAATCATACAAATATTCTTTAAAAATCGTACAAACTACAAAAACGTAATTACTTACCTGTTTTAAGTAAATGTCCCAGTGCTGAACCTAGGAGTCCAGCACTGGATTACAAAAGTAACGTAAACATACTTTGCTTGCAAACTGTATTTCCTTCCCTAGGATAACATTGGTAATTTTACCCAGAAAAGTTTCTAAGTGTCAACTTTTGAAATACAGTAATATTCCTCAAAAATCACTACCATAACCAAAACGCTTTTTCTCACCTGTTTACAGGAAGTGTCCCGGGACTGAATCCAAGATCCAGTCCCGTGGTTAGAAAAGTAATCCAAAAGTAATCTATTGCATTTAACCAGAAATTTCCATTGAGCTCAATGTATAATTGTGTTTAAAATTGTGTTGCATATTGCAACAACTGTAACTATTGCATTCAAAAGTCTATTGCCAATTGAACAGTAGTTAACTAAAGCATCTCATTCTGAGAAAGTATATTTTGACACCCATTGTTGGTTCTAAAATAAAACAACTATATTTTTATATACAAACCATTGGCCTAGAGTTCAGTTCTTGAGTGTGTGGCTTCATTTGCTGACTGAGTGTGTACAACAAATGCTTTACACTGTCCTCTGATACTGCCTTACTGCTCGACCAAGCTACCACTTTAGAGAGTAAGGTTATATCTAACTTTAGCCTCTGCCAAACCTCTGGGGACTGTGGACTCTGTGCACACTGAACCTTACTTGGGTGCAGTATATACAGAGCCACTTTCTTACAAGTGTCGGCTGCGTCTAAAGCACATCTTATTGAGGAGTTAGAGATGAGTTTCCCCTCTTCAACTAACTGCTGTGCCTCATCTTTGTGTTTGTCTGAGAGATATTAGAGCAGTTGCTCCATCTCATCCCAGTGTGCCCGGTCGTACCTAGCTAGCAGACCCTGTGTGTTTGCGATGCGCCAGTGGTTAGCGGCTTGAACTGCTACTCGTTTTCCAGAGGCATCTATAACTTTGGATTCTTTGTCTGGGGGAGGTGCATCCCCAGAGGTTTGCAAGTTAGCTCTTTTGCAAGCATTGGACACTACTAGGGAGTCAAGAGGTAATTGTCCCTTAATAAACACAGGATGTGATGGTGAGGGTTTATATTTTTTATCTACCCTTGGAGTTAAAATACGTGCTCTGACCTGGTCTTTAAAGATCGGCATGCCTCATCATGCCTTTAAGCATAGGGAGTGTTTGACTTGACCTGTGTGTGGAGTCAAGTGTTTCAAATAAAAAGACCTCGTCTAATGTTTCTTTATGTAATGGCACCCCATGATACTCTGGCGCTCTAGCAATGAGCTGTTGATAAGCTATATTATTGTCTGGTGGTGATGGCTATTGCTGGGTAAAGGTCTGGCTCATTGTCTACTGGAGGGTGAATGTTGTAATCATTCCATGGGTCTGCAGGCAAATGAGTATCACCAGGATCCACATCTGGATCTGTATGTGGAGATCCCGGAGGTGTTATATCTAAGGGATCTTCAATTAACTGTGGAGAAGATGGTGAAGATGTAGAGGGTTGTGGGGCAGAATCTTATCAGTAGTGTCCTCTGCATGAAGCTTGTGTTTTGCTGGAGTTTTAGCCAAAATAGACCCAGTACCAGGATTAATATAACGTTTTTTCAGTTTCGGATCCAATTTAGCCTTAAAGAAGTCTAAAATTGGTTCTGGAAGCTCTGAAAAACTTAGATCTTGGCGTCGAAATCGGCTTGTCTTTGGTAGTGGACTGTTTCGGCTACGAAGCGCGTTTGTGTTTCGGAGCGGAAGATTTCGGCTCTGAAGGTTTGTGTTGAAGCGGGAGGGTTTGGTTCCGAACCAGATTTGTCCTTGGAGCCCGATGATTTCGGATCCAAAGGTCATTTTGGCCGACTCGGTCCAGAGTCAGAAGGTTTGATGGTTTGTTTTGGTGCCGAGCCGAGAGGCGGGGCGTCGGAAACATGGTCTCGGTGTTGACCTTGGCCAGAAGGCGAAGATGGTGCAGTAGTCTTATAAGTTTTGGAAGAGGCTTTAGGGGTCAAGGGGTCTTCGGTACTCACAGCACCCTGTCCCAGAGGCACATCTTAGGCCTACAGATCGATCGAGCTCGGAATCGAACTACTGTGGCGGACGCTTCGACCGCTTCTTGGTCGGATTCTTCTCTGAAGACATCCGGACTGTGTTGGATGCTATGCCGCTGCATCGCCCGTTGTTGAGCCAGACGATCTCGTAGTCTCTTCTTGGACCAAAATGAAATGAAGAATTTATATAGCGCTACATATACCCGGAGGTGTCTAGGTGCTTTAGCATAAAAGGCAGGCAGAGGTGAGGATGGAGAGCCAGGTTAAGTGCTTTCTAAATTTGAGCAGATTGGATTCTTTTTTTAGAGATCTAGGCAGGGAGTTCCAAAGTTTGGAGGTGGTGTATGCAAAGCTTTTTCCTCCCCATTTAACTGTGTGCCTTGGGGACGATCAGGTTGCCGCTGTCAGATCTCAGTGATCCTGCCGGGATGTAAGGAATGAAAAGTTGCGACAATTGCCAAGGACCCAGTCCATGTGTAGCCTTAAACGCAATGCACAATGCTTTGAAATGAATGCGTTTGGTAATGGGTAGCCTGTGTAGGTCTGCGAGGGCCTTAGATGGAGTCATAGCTTGTAAGCCCAAGCAGAACTCTAGCTGCAGCATTCTGCGTCATCTGTAGTTTATGAATGCTGCGCTTGCTTGCACTGGTAAGCAGAGCGTTGCAGTAGTCCAGCCTGGATGCAATAAGTGCTGTGACTACTGTTTTTCTTAGCTCAAGAGGGATAAGTGGGAGAACTTTTTTCAAGATTTTAAGAATGAAAAAGCAGGCCGATGTAGGGTTATTGATCTGGGTTTCAAAGGACAATCGGGTGTCGAAGAAGCAACTTACAAGCGTCGCAGTCTTCTTCCTTGTGCTCCGGAGAGAAGCACAAGTTACAAACTTGATATAGGTCGGTGCGAGGGTACTTGGCGTGGCACCCTGGACAGAAATGGAATGGAGTCTGTTCCATCAGCAGAAGGCTGGACCGACGCGGCTAGGCCAGACGGCTGCCCACAAGGTCTTCGATCGAAAATGTAGTTTGTCGAGCGATTCGATACACGGAGAACAGGGACCGTGTCCAGAAACAATACCGTCGAGGGTAGAGTGGATTGTTCACAGAGGGGAACCTGAAGAATGGTTTTCAAACCGGAGCGCAGCAATACACGTCCGAAACTGATGGTGGTAAAAAACAATCCAAGAATGGAGCCAATGCCCATGCGCACTATCACCCAAAAGAGGAGTCCCCTCACCTCGTGACTGGAAAGACTTCTTCAAAGAAAAACAACTTGCAAACATCCGGACCCAACACTAGATGGCAGGAGTATGCAAAGCATGTGTATCTACAGCACATATGCCTCGAACAAAGGCTTTTTGAAAGAAGGCCTGCCTTGAGGGGGTGTATTAGAAGGCTCAGAACTCACCTTTTTTGATTGATTGTCGCCCGAAGAATGACCCTTTCTCTCCTTTTCATGTTTGTGAGGAGATTGAGGGACTGCGCCCATGAGCGGTCTTTTTAAGGGCCTTTTTTGGACGATCAGAAAAATGGGCGTGAGGTGATCTTCCCCTCTTATGGGACCCCCTGGATTAAGAAGAGGATGTCTCATCACTGTCCTCACTCAAAATCACATCCTTTCTGGCTTTGAGTTTCTGGAGCCATATAAGAAGGCACCCCTCTCGATCCCTCAAGTTTTATTAGAAAAGATACAACATACCTTACACTCCTTTGCCTTATGGTTGGGATATAGGCAATAAATACAGTCATTGGGAGGGTTGTCTGTATGAAGCCTTTTCTTAGGGCAGGTGGCACAGGCTCTAAAAACTCTTTATCTAACATGGTTTTGCCAGAATCTTGAAGACCAGCACTGAAGAAGGTCCTGCAGTAGTAAAATGCTGATTTGAAGTAAAGAACTTTATCCAAATTCACTGAAGTAGAAGAAATTGAGCAGAGCTCAGAGGAGACTCCCTAGCACAACGTGCAGTAGAAAATCTGAGGGTCTAAGGTTCTCTATGGAGTGTTCTAGAGGGTGAGAGGTCCGGATTGATTCAGGAATTTTTTTTGGTCTCTTACAAAACGACAGATGTTACAAAACTGAAATGGACCTAGGCCTGGTTTCTGCTTTGTATTTGTTTAGCATTGCTATTTTGATATACCGGGGACTCCCATCTCGACGGGGAATGATTCAAGCATGTGAATCTATGAAAGTTCCAATGCTGGAGTAAAAAAAAAATTATATATATATATATATATATATATATATATATATCACAAAACTTTAAGTACGCAGTATCTTCAAACATTATATATAGACCCGTGACCAAGGAGCAGAAGCTCCGAAACGCGTGGGGAGTTTGTTGCTAGCGTTTTGGAATAAACACGCTGAACACATTTGAGCCGCGGTACTGTGGTTTTTGTGTGGCTCGTATGTACCACGATTGAGCTATACCTGCAGGTTTTGGTTGGATATTTGGGGTTTGCTACCTCGCCGCATGGCTCACCGTACAAGTGGCTTGGGCTAAAGCGATTAACGACTGGGTGGATATATACATACACACACACAAACATGCAGCCTAAACCATCAAATAGGCTAAAATGCCAAAATTGCATTGGATTTTTCATTTAAAATAAAAACATCTATTTAGCATTTCTGTAACATAGAATATGCACTCCTTTGCTGTTTTATCATAGCCTTTATTTTCAAAGAAAAAGGCAAAGTTATAGCAGGCAGTTAGCCCATAGGCAGCATAGAGTAAACACAACAAAGTAAAACTGGTGCCATGCCTTTAAGACCTCCATGCTCCCATCATGCCCCACAGGTGACAGGCAGTTCTTTTTTCCGGCTCCTTCTGTGAGGATCCTGGAGCATTGAGCTAGTCGGCTTTTTACATTTGTCAAGAATTGTTATCTAATTGATAAATGGGATTTGATCGGCATCTCCAAGGTGGGTGACCCATGGGTGGGTGGGAGGGTTAGACCCTTTGCCGACTTCCAAAAAGACTACGATTTGGCTCCCACGGAGGCCTTTCGATACCTCCAAGTCAGACATGCACTAAACCAAACTATTTCGCGGGGTGCGGACCTTCCGGTCTCCTCCCCCTTGGAAGATAGGCTTTTAGATGATTTGAATACGAAAGCAATATCACTCACCTACCGAAAGATATTAAATAATTCCCCGGACAAGCTCGAGGACTGGAGATTCAAATGGGAGGACGAGATGGGCAGACTGGACGATGAGGACTGGCTGGAGGGAAGTGGCGATTCGGTCCCGATTCAAAATGAAATTGTTACACATGTCATATTACTCACGTGCTACACTTGTCAAAATGAACAGGCACACCTCTACACTGTCCTAAAGTCTGTGGCCAAGAGGGCACCTTTTTCCATCTATGGTGGAGCTGCCCCAAAATAGGGGAATATTGGAACAAGATCGCCACGCACATGTACCAACTCTGTGGCAGGGAGTCAGCGATCTCACTCCAAACAGGTTTATTAAATGTCTGGGGTACAACTGACCTGACGAGGGGGGGGAGAGACTCTGGGCCACATTAGGTTTTATGGTAGCCAAATGCAACATAGCGAGGAAATGGGGGGCAAAGTCCAGCCCGATATTCAAGGACTGGGCAAACGACATGGACTGGTGTATGCAAGCTGAGAGGGCGGTCTATGAAAGTAGGGGATGCCCACATAAATGGTCAAAGATCTGGGGGAAGTGGAACTAAAGAAAACAAGTTACTTACCTGCAACTTTAGTTCTTCAGTATTGGAAACTTTCATAGATTCACATGCTTGAATCATTCCCCGTCGTTGAGATGGGAGTCCCCGGTATATATAAAAAAGCAATGCAAAGCCATTACAAACTAGAAACCAGGCCTAGGCCCATTTTAGTTTTGTAACATGTCCACCTCTTTTCGTAAAAGAGACCAAATAAAATCAACAACCAATCAGATTAGCCTCAGCCTCTAGAACCCTCCTGAGAGCACCTCAGACCTTCAGATTTTCGTAGCCGTAGTGCCACAGGATAGCCATAAAGATGCCGAAGGTAGCGCTTTCCCAGGGGAGGAGGGTGGGTCGCATGTGAATCTATGAAAGTTTCCAATACTGGAAAACGTATAGTTTACCTGTCAGTGTAGTTTTGCAGCTTGAAGACTTTCTGGATTCACTATGCTGTGCATTATTCCGCCATCTTGTGGTTGGGTCCGGAATCGTAGTATTCTCTCTTTTTTTTTTCGTGGCCCAGGTGGGCGGCGACGTCCCACCATTTGGTGTCCTTCGTGACGTCGACATGCTTCCTGCGGAAGCTCCCACCTTTGGTCGCCATCTTCGGATTCTTTTTTCTTTTTGTTGTCCGCTTTGCTTGATCCCTTTAGCTATGTATGCAATTTAGCCTCCTTTGTCCTCATGTCTCATCTTTCTAGCGGAGGAGGGTGGGATCGCTAGTGAATCCAGAAAGTCTTCAAGCTGCAAAACTACACCGACAGGTAAGAAACTATACGTTTTGCAGCGTGAATCTTTCTTGATTCACTATGCTGTGCATAGACTTCGTAGCGGTTTTTCACTTATTGCGGTGGCTGGGTGGAAGATTAGCATTGGTTACTGAAAATGTGTTGTAAGACCTTCTGTCCTACTTGCGCTTCCTTGTTCATTTGAATATCCACACAGTAGTGCTTAGTGAACGTATGCACTGAAGACCATGTTGCAGCTTGGCAAATGTCTTGGATAGGTGTGTTCGCTAGAAACGCAATTGTTGCTCCCTTCTTCGTTGAGTGAGCTTGAGCTGCTCCTTGTAACTGTTGTCCTGCCTGCTTGTGGCAGAGTTGAATTGTCTGCGCAATCCATCGTGCAATCGTATTCTTGGTGACTGGTCGTCCCAGAAAACTGCTGGCAAAGGAGACAAAACTATTTTGTTTTCCTGCACTCCTTTGTCCTCTCCATATAGTGCATTACAGCCCTTCTGGCGTCTAGTGTGTGCAGCGCCCTTTCTGTTCGTGTGGAAGGTTTTTGGAAAAAAATTGGTATTTGGATTGTTTGGTTAATGGGGAACCGAGACACCACCTTTGGCATGAAGTGTGGGTCCGTCCTCATTACAATCCTGTCCTTGTGTATTTGCAAGTAGGGCCCTTGGAGTGTCAGCGCTTGCAACTCACTTACTCTTCGTAGTGACGTGATAGCCACTAAAAAGGCTGTCTTTAGTGTGAGCATGTGCAGTCTTGTGAATAGGTTCAAAGGGTGCCTTCATCAATTGAGTTAGCACTACGTTGAGGTTCCATGCTGGTGCTGGCATCCTCTTTGGGGGTGCGATTCGTTTCGCCCCTTCCAGAAATCTTTTCACAACTTGAGAGGTGAAGAAACTTTTCCCCGTCTCTCCTCTTGTGTAGGCCACTACCGCAGCCAAGTGCACCCTCCGGGATGTGTAGCTTAATCCGCTTTGTAGCAGGTGTGTTTTTAGTAGTTTAGTACCGTTGATTCCCTTGTGATCCTTCGTTGTAGATTCTCCTTGATGCACCATTCGGAGAACCTCTTCCACTTTGCTACGTAGCACTTCCTTGTGGAAGGTCTCCTTGTCTCCCAGAGTACTGCCATGGTACTTGGTGGTAATTTGAGGTGTGCAAATTCTAAGTCTTCAGGAGCTATGCTGCTAGGCTGAGGCTCTCCGGTTCTGGGTGTAGCACCTTTCCATTCTGCATTGCTAACAGGTCCTTTCTTCTTGGGAACCTGTGTGCTGGTTCTTGTGCCATTTCCACTATCTGGGAGAACCAGGACTGTCTGGCCCACTGAGGTGCTACCAGTATTAGTGTCATGTTGCTGATTCTGCATTTGCTGAGTACCCTGTGTATCAGTGGTATCGGGGGGGAAAAGCGTATGCAAATGTCTTTGACCAATCTATCCATAGCGCATTCCCTTGTGACCAATGGTCTGGTTGTCTGGATGCGAAGTGTTGGCATTTTGCATTCTGGTGTGTTGCAAATAGGTCTATTTGCGGTGTACCCCATTCCTGGAATAGCTTCTCTATTTCCGGTTGATTGAGCTCCCACTCGTGGGATGCCGACGTCTGCCTGCTGAGTCGGTCTGCTTCCACATTGTCCTTCCCCGGGAGATGTATTGCCAGTAGGTCTATTTTTAGTGGAATGGCCCATCTCCATATTTCCTGTGCTAGCCCAGATAGTGCCACTGATTGTGTTCCTCCTTGTTTGTTGATGTAGAACATGGTGGTTGTGTTGTCTGTTTGGACCAACACCCTGTTTCCGTACAGCTCTTTCTGAAAGGCTTTTAAGGCTAGGAATACAGTCTTTAGCTCCAGGTAGTTGATGTGTCTGACCGCATCTTGCTGCGACCATAGACCCCTCACCTTGAGCTTGTTCATGTGTGCGCCCCACCCCAGCTGGGAGGCGTCCGTTGTGATGGTCACTGTTGGAGTTGGTTGTGTGAATGGCTTCCCCTGTGATGTTTTCCTTGTTCCACCACGCCATTTCCTGATGCACTGCGTGTGTGACAACCACAAGATCTTCCCAACTCCCTGTTGCCTGTGACCATTGCTGCTGAATCCATTCCTGGAATGGTCTCATGTGTAGACTGATATTTGGGACTAGGTGGATGCATGACGCCATCATTCCCATTAACTTGCTCACCGTCCTCACTGTCAGAACTTGCCCCTTGCGGTAAGGACGTGTCTCCTTCAGTATCGCCAATGTTCTCTTCCTGCTGGGGAACACTTTGGCCTGTATGGTGTTGATCTCGGCCCCTAAGAATATCTTTATCTGCTCCGGTTCGGTTGACGATTTTTCCCAATGAATTGAGAACCCCAGTTGGCTCAGTGTTTGTACGACCTGCTGGATGTGTTCTTTGCAGTGGTTGTACGAGCTTGCCTTTACGAGCCAGTCGTCGAGGTAGGGATATACGTGTATTCCTTGCCTTCGTAGGTGCGCTGCTACTGCTGCTAGGCACTTTGTAAACACCCTTGGTGCGGATTTCAGTCCGAATGCTAGTACTGTGAACTGGTAGTGAGACTGGTTGATCACAAACCTTAGTAGACGTTTGTGCCTGTGGTTGATGGGGATGTGCAAGTACGCGTCCTTCAGATCTATAGTTGCCATGTAATCCCCTTGTTGTATTTGTGGTATTACCTCCTGTAGGAAAGTCATCTTGAATCTTTGAGTTCTTATGAATTTGTTTAAGAATATCAGATCTAGGATAGGTCTTAGTGTTTCGTCCACCTTTGGCACGAGGAAATAAGTTGAGTAAACCCCTTTGTTCCTTTGGTTGTGCGGTACTGCCTCTATTGCGCCTCTGCTGGGCAGTTCCTTCGCCTCCAGCTGCAAGAGCGAAAGTTCTTTTGCTGAGTGAGCCTTGTTTCTTGGTTTTCTTGTTGGAGGTTGTTTTTCCCAGCTCTATGCAATATCCATATTGTATGATGTTTAGTATCCACTTGTCTGTAGTGACCTTCCTCCACTGCTTGAGGAAGTTCTTTATCCTGCCTCCTACCGGTGTTGTGTGTTCGAGGGACTGTTTCTTGTGGAACGTCAGGCTTTTGTTTCTCTGTTTGTCCTTGCCCCCACCCAGAGGTGTTGCTACGGTGGTTGTTGGCTTGATGGTGAAGTCACTTGGAGGTGGGCTGTTGGCCTCCTCTACGAGTTTGTCCTCATCCGTTTCCGCGCCCTCGAAAGGACTGGCCCCGGGGCTGGTACTGCCAGTTTTGCTGCTGCTGTCCTTGCTGCTGCTGGCCTTGGTTGTTCCTTTGATAGCCTTGCTGGAACGTTTGGTGCGATGTGGCAGGCACGTTGCCTCCTCTACCGCCCGGCCTTCTTGTGGGTGTCCCTCTTCTCATCTCTCTGAACTGCAGCGCTCCCATGGACCTTGCTGTCTCGTTGTCCTTCTTGAGCTGCGTCAACTTTGTCAACTGGTGTGCCAAACAGTTGTTCGCCGTTAAAGGGTGTATTCAGGATGTTACTTTGCACCTCTGGCTTGAATCCAGAAATTCGGAGCCATGCGCGTCTCCTCTCGGTCACCCCTATCATCATTAGTCTGCTGGATGTCTCTGCAGCATTCAAGGCTGATTTCAAGCATGTGTTTGCCATGCTTTTGCCTTCTTCTACCAGTTGAGCTGCCCTTTGTTGGTACTGATCTGGTAGATGCTTGAGGAGCTGCCCCACTTCATCCCAGTGATGGTATGCGTGCCTGTTGATCAGGGCGTTGGAGTTTGCGATGCGCCACTGGATTGCCGCATTTCTCTCCACCCTTCTCCCTGTAAGATCCATCCTCCTACTCTCCTTGTCTGGAGGTGGTCCGGCATTAGTGGGCACATTGGCCCTCTTCCTAGCCGTTGCTGTAATTATTGAGTCGGCTGGCACTGATCCTTGTATGTATGCAGGGTCCTGTGAAGAATGTTTATACTTCTTCTCAGTTCTTGGGAGTCACAGCCTTGCATACTGCTGGTTCCCTAAAGGCCTCTCTTCCTTGATCCAGCACACTAGGGAGCATGGGTAGGAATTGGCTCCTGGTTTGTTGAGGCAGTAGAGTTTCCAGGAGGAAACATGCCTTGGGCTTCTCTTCCATTTTTACTCCATAGGTTTGTGCAGCCTTCTGGACGACCACGTTGTAGACCCCAATGTCGTCTGGCGGCGAGGGCCTCGAAGGGAAAGTGTCTACCCCTTCTTCCGGCGATTCTGCGTCGAGGTCTTGCCATTCCAGGTCTTGTGCCTCCGAGGACGTCGAGTCCCGGTAGGATTGCAGATCTTCGTCGCCTTCTCCCTCGAAGTAATAGTCTTCATCCCCCTGTTCCTCGACCGGTTCGGGTGTTTGGCGTCCTCGTCGTCTATTTCGACCTTGAGCGCGGGTCTCAACGGGATGGAGTATTGGCTCATCTTGCGGTCGAATTCCTTCTTCCGCTGCAGGATGCTCACCATTTCGGCCTCGAGCCTCCTCTTCTTCCTCTCCATCTCTTGTGCCTGTTCGGCGTCGAGGGCTGGAGCGGCTCTCTTCGGGGCCGATGACGACGTCTGCCCTTCCTTTCTCGGGCCGAGGTGTGCTTCTCGGGGGCAACCTTCGACGCCCTTGGTTTTTCGAGGGCTTTTGCCGATTGGGAGTCCTTTTCGAAGGATCCGCTCGGCTGACTGTCCTTGGTCGCTGTTGCCTTCGTCTAATGTTTCGGCGGCAATGCTCACTTCGAGGACTTCGCTTCACTTCACTTCTACAAGTGTCGCTCGGGGCTTTAGCTTCACCCTTTCGAGTGTCGCTCGAGTGTTTAGGGGTCGAAGACTCCCTTACCTCTTTTGACGTTTTCTTATGGACCTAGACGACTGCGCAGTCCTCCGGCGATGTTGTCCTCTTCACTGGAGCGGCCCAGGTCTCGGAGCGATAGAGGTGGTCCCTGCATGTTGTGGTTCGCCCTCCTCTGCCTCTCCTCACTCTGAAGGTCTTGGGTGTAATCGCCGAGCACGCGTTGCAACCTTCGCTGCTGTGGTCTAGCGGCAAGCAGAGGTTGCAGACTGGATGCTGGTCCTTCTGGGCGTACTTGGTGGCAGTTGGTGCAAAACTTGAACGGTGTTTTGTCCATACCCGCGCTCAGGGAGCCCCCTGCGAGCGCATTCTTTGTAGGACGTTGAGATCCAGGTCGTAAACCTTCTCCCTCGTCATCCCGGTTACTTGACCTGTAGTCCAGTGTAGTTGAAACTGATTGTCGTTTTTCTTCGATTTTCCTTGATTCCTCTTCCAAACTTCTGGAACTCTTCGGCAACGATCCAGACCCAACGGCGGAAAAAAGAATCTGAAGATGGCGACCAAAGGTGGGACCTTCCGCAGGAAGCGCGTAGACGTCACGAAGGGCCACGAAAAAAAAAAAAAAAAAAAAAAAAAGAATACTTCAATTCCGGACCAAACCACAAGATGGCGGAATAATGCACAGCATAGTGAATCCAGAAAGATTCACGCTGCAAAACTAAAGTTACAGGTAAGTAACTTGTTTTCTTACTCCAGTTTTGGAACTTTCATACATTCACATGCTTGAATCAGAGTAGCTAGCAGTCAAGAGCGCATTCTTTGTTTTCGTTATCTCGAACAATTCTTAACAAACCAGATTAGAGAAAAGGAAAGAATACACCTTCCGGCTATTCAGACTTCTCTCCCCCCTTTTTTCCCCCCAAACTTGAAGACTATAAAATTTAACACCAAACTTTAAAGAAGTAGTAGGGAAACAAAATTATCAAAGGTATATGCAAATAACCTACTCAAGAATGCATACCAACTAGCCAAAAGCAATAGACTATCAAAGAATGTGCAAGGAAACTATGAAAGGGAAGGAGGGATGAGAGGGAAAGCTCACCGCTTACTGAAACAGGTTCCTCAGGACTGCCTGGCCCACTGCAGTGTTGCTGCGTGTCGAAGAATCCAAACAGTAATGTGTGGTGAAGGTATGGAAATTCTTCCAGGTCGCTGCCCTACAGATGTCCCGGAAAGGTACCCCAGCAAAGAGGGCTGTAGAAGAAGAGATTGCCCTCGTGGAGTGAGCACGGATCTTCCCCTGGAGGGGCTTTGCAGCTAACTGATGACAATATTGGATAGAGCTGGAAATCCTACGTGCAATCCACTGTTTGGAAAGGGGAAAACCTTTGAGGAGCGCTGTAAGCCACAAATAGAGGAGGTGACTTCCTGAAATCTTTAGTTCTTTAGAGATAGAATTTCAGGCAACGCTGAATGTCAAATGAGTGAAGTGATCTCTCAGCCAGAGTCTTAGGTTGAGGGAAAAAAAGTCTTCAGGACCACAGGATCATTTAAGTGAAAATCCGGAGGTACCTTCGGGATGAACTTAGGGTTGGTACGAAGTACTACCGTCTCATTCTTAAACTGAAAAGGCTCCTGGATAGTGAGAGCCTGCAATTCGCTAACCCTTCTCGCTGATGTCAAAGCAAGAAGAAGGGCCACCTTCCACGATAGGAATTTTAGGTCCGCTTTATGTATCGGCTCGAAGAGATGTTTCATGAGCTGAGTCAAGACCACATTAAGGTGCCACAGTGGTGGAGGAGGCTTCACCAGGGGGAAGGCCCGAAAAAAGTCTTCATGAATTGCTTAATTCTTGCTGACCAGAGCGAAGGGCCTGCAGATGTCCTTCTGAAGCAAGAGATGGCCGCGAGATGAACTTTAATAGAGGAGTGAGCCAGGCCCGCCTTAGCCAAGGAAAGGAAATAAGGTAGGATTTCGTGTGCCGAAGAGGAGAAAGGGTGAACTCCCGATTCTTGGCACCAGAGACAAAACCACTTTCACTTCATCCTGTAGGTTTTGTTAGTACTTTGAGCACGAGCCTGAGAAAGGATCTCCCTACATTCCGTGGAGAGCTTTAAGTTGAGAAATTCTCTGTGCTCAGGAGCCATGCCGATAATTGAAGGGATCGGGGATCCAGATGCAGTACTTGGCCCTGGGACATAGTCAGTAAGGATGGAAAAGGATTCAAGCGAACCGGTTGCTCCAAGGATAGGAGACGGAACTCCGTGTACCAGTACCGGTGAGGCCAGGACGGTGCTATTAGGATCATTTTGCAGGGTTCCGTTTTCAGCTTCCTGAGAAGCCTCGGGATCAGGGGAATGGGGGGGGCGAAAACAAAGGCGCCTGACCATGCCATCAAAAACGCATTGCCCAAGGATCCCGGATGGTGATGCCAGCTTGCGAAGAACCGGCATTTCCTGTTCTCTGGTGTAGCAAAGAGATCCATGGACGGTCTGCCCCATCGATGGAAAATGTCCTCCAGTGTTCACTGGTCCAGCTCCCACTCGTGGCTGACTGACTTTAGTCTGCTTAGTGTGTCCGCTGTCTCGTTGAGATTCCCTGGGAGATGCTCCGCCTTCAACGAGACTCCATGTAAGATCGCCCATTCCCGACAGCTTGAGCTTCTGCCGACAGCAGACGGGGATTTGTGCCGCCTTGCTTGTTGATATAATGCATGACCGTAGTATTGTCTGTTCTTATTAGAACCGATGAATCTTTTATTCTTGGGAGAAAAGCTTGTAAGGCCAGGCGAATCGCTCTGAGTCCCAGCAGATTGATGTGCAAAAGATGATGGTGCAGCCATCGACTACTTATTTGGAGGTCCTGCAAGACCGCTCCCCAGTCCTCCAGAGAAGCATCTTTTGTAATTATCTGAGGAGCTGGGGTGACCATGAAGGAGAGACCTTGGGAAATGTTCTCCTTGTGAATCCATCATGAAGCGGCTTCTTTCATGGTCACAGAGACCTTGATCATGTCCTCGAAAGATCCTTCCACTTGACGCCACTGCAAGTCCAGTTGCTCTTGAAGAGGATGCATACGTAGCCTGCAGTGAGGGATTAGAGGAATGCAGGACGAAATGGATCCCAAAAGGGACTTGTAGAGGCGAACTAAAAGTGACCTTTTTAGAAGTAGATGGGCCATCGACATCAGTTTGGTTTGTCTTTCCAGTGAAGGAAACGCCTTGTTTAGGGACGTGTCCAGCATGGCTCCCAGGAATTTTGCGTTTTGGACGGGCACAAATTTGACTTTTCTCTGTTGAGGGTAAGACCCAGACTCTGGAACAGTTTGTACAAGCTGCCACCGACTTCTCGGTTGCCGACTTGGTAGGAGCCTTTAGCAACCAGTCGTCCAGGTAGGGGAAAACCTGGTGCTTCTGTTTTCTTAGAAACGCCGCAACCGGAGCTAGCATCTTCGTAAAGATCCTTGGTGCCGACCTGAGGCCGAAGGGGAGGACCTTGAATTGAAAGTGGCTCTTGGCTACTGTGAAGCGAAGGAACTTCCTGTGCGATGGATGGGAACATGAAAATATGCATCCTCCAGGGCCAAAGTGGCCATCAAATCTCCTGAATTTAAAACTCGAAGTATGTCCTGCAAGGAGATCATTCGGAACGACTGATGAGAAGTATTGAGCTCCCTCAGATCTAAAATAGGGCGCCACTTTGACAGTCTTTCGAACTAGAAAGAACCGGGAGTAGAAACCCTCTCCTCTTTGGGAGAAAGGGACCGGTTCCATCGCTCCTTTCTGCAGCATTTGTTGGACTTCTAGGCGCAGGAGACGAAGATGTTTAGTGACGCCGGAGCGAGGGGATCTGGTTGGAGGAGGATGAACAAACTCCAACGTGTGGCAGAATTGGACTATATTGAGAACCCAACGATCCGATGTTATCCGTCGCCAATTTTGGAAGTAAAGGGAGATCCTGCCCCCCACAGGTGTATGATGAGGGGGAGGAACAGTAGTCAGAGCCAGCAAGCCGCTATTGCCGCCTAGAGGAATCCTTCCCGACGTCCTGCTCTTCCTCTGGGTGCCGATTTTGAATATGTTGCAGACTGACCCTGCCGCTGGTTGTATTGTGGACGGTAAGACTGAGGCAGGTGTATACGAGGAGTACCGATATTGCTAGTAACCTCCTCTGTATGAGGGAAGACCTCTGCCCCTTGCTCCCCGAAAAGGGACCTTGCGGTATTGAAACGTCCCTAAAGACCTCGCCGTCTCGGTGTCTTTCTTGATGTCTTGGAGCGCATCATCTATGTGCTTACCAAAGAGCGCCTCTCCATCAAATGGAAGGTCAAACATTTTGTACTGAACCTCGCGTATAAACGAGGTTGCTCGAAGCCATCCCTGTCGACGAAGGACTGCTGCTCCAGCCAGGGAACGGAACGCAGTTGTCGCAATATCCATTGCGCAATCAATCACCTCAGAGGAGGCCCTCTCTCCTTCCTGGAGGATCTTCTTCGCTTCCGCCTTGCGGTCTTCAGGCAGTTGGTCTAGGTAGGGAGAGAGGTCACACCACATCTGACGGTCGTATCGCCCCAAAATGGCTAAAGCGTTAGCCGCCTTGACGAGCAGGCTTGACATAGAAGAAAATATTTTGAGAGCATTGTCCAAGCATCTGCCTTCTTTATCCGGAGGCGTTGTTAGAGGAGCTGCTGTTTTTTTTTTACTTCCTCTGTGCTGCCTGGGATATAACCGAGTCCGGTTTTGGCTGACTCAAGGCAAGCCGGGCTATCGTCCGGGGCTTTATATTTCTTCTCCAAACGAGGAAGCACCGGGACTACCGTAGCTGGGGTCTCCATGACTTTCAGCCCCTCTTCCCATACATGATTGACAATGGGAATTGTTCTTACTGTCTTCTTAAAGGGCTCCTTAAAGTCGAATAAGAAGCACTCAGACTGCACAGAAGGCATCGGCAGATCGAACCTTTTGGCTTCCCTTTCTAGCAGATTGTGGAAACCACCTATGTCCCCAGGTGGAGAATCTACTGGGAAAGGGGAAGCCGGAGTAGGAATAATGTAATCATCCCATTCCCTATGTGGGTCCGGGAGATCTGTGTCTCCCTGGTCGTCAGAGGTATCATCCTGGATAAGGGGAGTAGCCGGTGGTGGATCCAGTATCAATTGCAGCGGCGGTGGTGGCAGCCGAGGGGTGGAAGGCTCTGCAGGTGGACCAGCAGGAACTGATACATGTTCCTGAGCCGAAGATGGTGTCGGAAATCTCCTTTTATAGTCGGAGAGCATGAATTGCAAGTCTGAAATCAAAGAGGATGGAATGCAGACCATCTCCTCCTGATGACCTCTATGATAGTCCTGGGGAGGATCATATTCCTGTTCTTCACCCCAGCACAACATGAGGTAGAAAATCTGAAGGTCCGAGGATCTCTCAGGAGGGTTCTGGAGGGTAAGGCTAATCTGAATGGTTGATGATTTTATTTGGTCTTTTTTACAAAAAGGAGGTGGATATGTTACAAAACTGGAATGGGCCTAGGCCTGGTTTCTAGTTTGTAATGGCTTTGCATTGCTTTTTTATATATACACACCGGGGACTCCCATCTCGACAACGGGGAATGATTCAAGCATGTGAATCTATGAAAGTTCCAATACTGGAGTAAGTAGGGGGATGCTCTGTCAACCAATTCACACTACCGACCCGCCCGAAGCCACTGCAGAGTAAGACACTGCCCTCCCCCCCCAGGGACAGGAAAGGGGAATTGTGGGCATAATGGAAATCCGCTTTAGTTTAAAATCACGAGACGTAAGATGAATATCCTGCGATGTATACAGCATGTTATTTGCTAATTTATACTGATCGAAATGGTATTGACTGTCTTGATGTACGGTTCCAGAATAAAATAAAAACAGTTATTTAAATAAAAAAAAGAATTGTTATCTAGAAGTTTATTCTTGACGTCATTCGACATTTTTGACTGCTGGCTTTTTTAGCTTGTTTTCTGACCATTTGGAGAAACAATTGTCAGAAATACCAGCATTATTATAAGAAAGTGCACTCTTTTTGCATGGTTGCCCCCACTTTCTGCCAAACTGTTGATGTACTTTGACTGATTGTGCCCTGGGTTCCTGCCAACCAGGTACCCAGGGCCTATGTTCTTTCCCTAAACTGCATTGATACAAACGCCAATTGCCACTCTTGGCCACATGCAGGTCCCTTGAAAATGGTACCATAGGTTCCAAGGGCACTGTGGCATGGGAAGGCCTCTAATGGCTGCAGCACTTATTGTGCCACCCTTAGAGGCCCTGTACATTTACACACACACTGGCATTGCAGGCTGCTGTTTTTGGTGCAGAACATAGTGAAGAGTCGACATGGCACACATACCTGTGAACCATGCCTACAAACCACTGCCCTGGCACCCCTCTAGCTGGGAGATCTGAAGGTGGGGAGGGTACAGGTGCATGAGCCCTGTACACCTACTACCCCTACAGTGCCTATGCCAATTCTTAGACATTGTAAGTGCAGTAATGCCATTAAGAGTATATGGTACTGGGAGTTTGGTAGCAAAACTTCAGCACATTAAACCCACACCGATGCCAGTGTGGGATTTAATGTAAACTGCACTCAGGGGGCATCTTAGAGATTCCCCCTAAAAATCGACTAGCCCTTGTGTGGTTCCTGAATGGCTGCCTGCCATTTGCCACCACCAGACAGGTTTCTGGACCCCTCAGTAGAGAGCCTCTGCTCTCTGGATCCAGAAAAAAAAGTCCATCCTGGGCAGAGGTGTCATGCCTCCTCCCCCCAGGATGGGCTGGGTTCACAAAGGGGAAGCTTCTGCCGCCTTTGGGAGCTGTCCCTGCCTTTTGCTGCCCCCAGCAACTGGCTCCCCCCGGTTCTGCCCCCACTTGCGTGGAGAATCGGCAGGAAAACCAAGCTAGGAAGAGAGGTGTGCCACCCGTGCCAACCTCCACCCCCTCAGATGAGGGAGGAGAGGTCAGGCGCACATCTCAGACCCCTCCGTCTTGAAGATGAGGGGACTTGGACAATTAGGAAGAGGCTCATGCTCTCTCCCACTGGAGCGTGGCATAACAGGGGGTGTTCTCACCCCAAGGAAGGGACTCTTTGTTCCCGACCTGCACACCCCTTTAAACACTCCTAAATCTAATATTTAGGAGTAAACCTGAACCTTGCCTTCTCAGATTCAAGGAAGAAAGAAGGACAGAAGTGTCCGGCAGCCCCCCAGAGCCCAGACTACATGCCCTACACTCAACTTACAGACTGTCTCCCATGAGCACCGGATTTGCTCAAGAAAGACTCCAAGACCAGAATCCGGATTCAGGGGACTCCGCGTTTCTGCACCACTCTGCACCAGCCGCCCACAGCCTAAGTAAGAGTGTCCCAACCCAAGGAGGTCTCCACAGCGATCTGGACCTGGTGACCCCCAACCTCCCTCAAGCTTCAAGACGACACTTGCAGCCTCAACCTGAAAACTTCAATCATAACTGCATTTCATTGTGAAATCCTGCATTCCAAGCATATTTTACATACCTGTGCCAAGTCCTGCTTGGTTGTAGAAATAAAATACAAGTATACCTTTTTTTTTATACTTACCCAATTGGTCTGGATTCAGTCTCCGAGTGTGTGAATCAGTCTTGATTGAGTGAATACAATAAATGCTCAAAACACCCTCTGGATAAGCCTAACGGCTCACCCACACCAGCACAAAGAGAGCGGTTAGTACTTACCTAATTTAGCCTCTGCTGTACCTTTGGGGACTCTGTGTATATATATATATATATATATATATATATATATACACCAAAGTAAGGTATAGTGTGCACTGCACCCAAGCCCGGGACCACGTAAACAGCCAGTTTCTTTGTGCTTCAGAGATCCTCAAGAGCTGAGCCCCCCCCCTTTGGGTTCTGCCAGACTGGTCCCCCATCCCCACATGCAGCCTCTCTTTTTCCAGGTACTTCTACATTGACATAGCGCTCGAGGCTACCAACGCGACTAGCACCTCTGCACCCGAACACTCCAGGGCAGGTAAACCGGAACTGCTGGTGGTTTCTTTGACCATGGCCCCTAAGACGCTTAAATCTAGGAAAAGAACCCTGTAAACTATTTGCAAGTATTTCTATGCAGTGAATGCTTCTTACATAGGGTAACATTACCGCGTTCGAGGCTCATACCTCAAAACCATTATTTGACTAATTTTCAAATAATGCAAAAAATCAAAAACTCCAACAGTAGTTAGCAGATTCCAATGATTTTGGGGTCTAAAATTTACGTAAATAGGAGTTATTTTTCTAAATTGGTCTTTAGTTTCTTCTTTAGTGTGTCTCCATTATTGACTAGGTGTACAACAAATGCTTAATACTACCCTCTGATAAGACCAAGCTGCTCAACCATACTACCACAAATAGAGCACTTGGGAGTATTAAATTAAGCCATGTAAACCAATAAAGGTCGTCTGGACTATTTGCATGGTTTACCCCAACATTGGTACACTGCATAAATAGCCAGCTTCCTACAGTCACTTCTGGCACAAGTAGAGCTATTTTCTAGGAGTGTGCACGGCAGATATAGTCCTCTTTGCGGGTCTCTTGGGTGCAGCCAAGTCTTTGGTGCAGCCTCTCTTTGCTGAGTCCAGGGAGCAACAGGACAGTCCCTTCTGTCTTCTTTCCAGTCCAGTAGTGATCTGAGGACTGTGGTGCCACTTTTTTTAATCTTCTTGTTTGCAGGAATGGATTACTCATTAACTAATGGTCATCAGGAGTCAACCTATCCCATCACTTCCTAGGGAATTGGCAACCAAACAGTCACTGAATACCCTGCTCTATCCAAATCCAAGATGGCGCAAGCCTTCTTCCCCTGTGAGGAGCCTTGGGCACTCCCCTGGGGTATACCCAGCATAATCAACCACTCCTCCTGTGTGACTGGGGGCAGGGTGGAGGGGCAAACATGCAGTACAAAAGGGGAAGGGGGAGAGGCCAGACTGGCAAATAGGAGAAAAGGGATCAGTTTTATATGGAAGATGGGGAGAACATTACATGTACTCAAAGATCATTTGATGATCTTGTGCAGTCCCCACACTTAGGTTGTTGCCTGAAGTTTAAGGAGCACAGCTACAGACTGTTTACATTACTTTCACTGGCATTCACATAAAAAATGAACTTTCTTTGAACACTACCTTATCAGCTGCTTCGCTAACTGCGAGAGCACAGGAAATCTCAGCAGCACCACCACCATACACAACACGATTGTCACGAACCAGGTTCCGGATTACACAAAGGGCATCATGCAGAGCCCGCTTGGCTTCTTCAATGATCTAGAAAAAGAAAACATTTCGGTGTTATGAAGCACTTTAAAACCATGTATTTTGATTAGGTACTAGAGTAAGTGCAGATGTGTAAGTATTTGAAAGGTGCTCTGTGTTTTAGACTGTTATAAAGAAAATGTTTAACCGTAATGATTTTTGCCACTTCTTCAATCTACATTTACCCCCCCACCCCATATGCTCTTGGCTCTAAATTATAAATCAGATCATCTTTTCAAAAAAAACAAAAGCATTTTCTCAAACCTCTTGAGTAATCATGCTTTAAATTACAGTACTGTCTGTTCTAAGTCTCAAAATGAGTTGACTGTCAACATTAAAGACCTATACATTTTGTGGATTACCCTTCGGGCATGCAGTTACAGATTTCCTCACCACTTTCACTATTTAATTTCACAAATTCGTTTCTCCAGGAAAACATTGAGGAATTTATACAAACTGCATAACTTTATCCATGGGCATCACCCCACTCCCACTAACAACTTTTAGTCCATTTTTTGTAAAATAAAATGTTGCCACATGGTGGCTATTCAGGCCTCTCCAGGGTAAATCACAAACCCGGAGTATCTTCAAATTCCAAACCTGAATTAAGGGAAGGAAGAATTCCTTTTGGGGTTTAAAGGCTATGAATGTTTAGGTGCAAACAGTTCTGTGTATCAAAGAAGGGCTAAGCAGGAGCGAGACTGGGCAACAGCAATTAAGGAGTGAAAAGCTGCTTTCAGAATAATAAATCAGATTACAGACACTGTTCTAGGTACATCATGGGGTTATTCAAAATACCCAATATCTCACCATTTTATTGCCTCCTCTGATAAAAAGGGTTACTGCTCTGGAATTCTTGCATTGCTCAATAATCAGCATTTTATCCTTTGTAGTTCCAAATGAGATCTCTTTAACAACACCGGCAAAACCAAGCTTCTCAGCAGTGAGTTCAGAGAATCGTGGAACAATGCGACCTCCTGTTGCAATTGCAATCAACTAAAGAAAACGAATGCAAGAAAAATGTAATCCACAAGTACAGTACAAAAGCACAGATACTGATTTCAATGCAACAACTGCCACATTGTTTTCAATTATTTATTTCAACCAGAAACAAATGCACTCCAACAATCCACATAGAGCTGCAAATCTAAGAACAAAATATTCAAATATTATCCGTTACGCATGGAGGCATTTTAGGCATAGGTGAATACCAATGTTTTGAAATGTAGTCCCAGTTTAATTGTGCTAAACATCCTCGTCATGGCACTGTAGGGCATTCTAGTATGCGAGCTTCCTTTTGTGCTAATGCGCTATGGACATTGTAGGAAGTTGGCTCTGTATATGGTATGCCACTAAGTGGTTATACCGTGCACAGAGTCCAGGGGTTCCCTAAAACTGTACAGGGCTCAATGTAAAATCCAAAGTGCTACATTAGTGGTAATGATATGTAGGAAGCTGGCTCTGTATATACTATACCAAAGTGAGGTATAGTGTGCACAGAGTCCAGTGGAACCCAAAAGGTAGGCAGAGGTAAAGTAGATAGCACCTCACTCTCTATTTGTGGTAGTGTGGTCGAGCAGTAAGGCTTTATCAGAGGACAGTGTTAAGCATGTTGTACACACTCAGTCAGCAAATGAATTCACACACTCAGACAACTTCAGACCAATTGTTTTTGTTTGAGGCTGCAGGCGTCGGCTGGAGACTTGAGGCAGGTCGGGGGGTCACCAGATCTCGGGTCAGGATCGCCAGGGAGACCTCCTCTGGGTGTTGGGTCACTCGAACTCGGGCGGTGGGCGCCGGGTGCAGACTTGCGGATCCTTGCGGAGCTGGAGACTGGATGAACAAATCCGGTGTTCACGGGAGATAGAGTCTTTGGGATGGAAGGCAGGCAGGTCCTCCGGGTTTCTCGACGTTGCTGGCTGCAGGACACCAGGATTTCGCTGAAGCAGATTTGAGGTGGGGCAGGCCGGTAAGGCTGGGGCAAAGTCAGTAGGTGTCCTCTTGTTAGCTGCGGCACGGCTGTTCGGTCCTCCTTTTCTCCTTCTGGTCTGACTTCTTGGTTCATGGCTTCCCCCTAAATACTGTATTTAGGGGGCGTTTTATGGGTCTCGAGGTCGGTAGCCAATGGGCTACTGACCTTAGGGTGACTACACCCTTGGTGTGCTTACCCCACGTGGGGTACTGCAACAGAAACCCAGCTTCCTACAGTGGGCGAGCAGCCTTAGGCCTAACAGAGGAGTGTAAGACACTGCACAATATTGACCAATAGTGGACTGGCTGAAAAAAAAAATTTGGGGGACAGGTAGGCTGTCAGTGTCCACATCATATGTACACCAGCTAATCTGACCTGTGGTCAGAGAGAAGAGATCTGCATACAGACTGAGGACTTGCCTGCAGTCAGCTTGCTGTTGGTCAGTGAGGGAGCCTGACAAGGCCACTCCATCCACAGACCCATCTTTGGGAATGCTGGAGAGGATATCATGGAGAGGTTCACTCACGGCTTCAGGTCTCATCAGTAACCATAAGCACGGTCACATCAGCTGTGTCATAATAGGGCTTCGGCAGTTGACATGTATCACCCTTTTGTGGTGCTTCCAACTACTAGGGTCCACTAGATAGGAGGCTTCCCTTTTCTTTCAAGGACAGGGTACAGCCCACTCCACTTACCTTGGAGGGCCCTAGGGGCCACAGGCTCCAATACCCATACCATCTGCCCTGGTTTCAACTGAACCATGGCAGACTTCTGTTCACACCACTGCTTTTGAAGCGCTTGGCTACCTGAAGGTTTTGGCTGGCTTTTTCCATGTACTTCGCTATGCTGGAACGAAGGCTAAGCACATAATCCACTACGCCTTATTTTGGTTCTTTGAGAGGCTTCTCCCATCCTTCCTTGACAAGACTCGGAAGACCTCTAAGAGGGTGTCCAAACAGAAGTTCAAAGAGTGAGAACCCCACTCCCTTCTGGGGCACTTCCCTGTAGGCAAAAAGCAGGCATGGAAGTAAGACATCACATCTTCTGAGTTTTTTCAGGGAGTTCACCAATCATAATTTCAATGTCTGGTTGAATCTCTTCACCGGGCCATTGGTTTTTGGGTGGTATGGTGTACATAACTTGTAAGACACTCCACACTCCTCCCACATGTGTTTTAAATATGCCGACATGATGTTTGTACCTCTGTCTGATACTACTACCGGATCACTGACAAAATATCGAAGGTCAAAAAAAAAAAATCGACCTACAAAAATATCACAACAAAAATATCGATGTCAAGAATATCGAAATGCTATCTACAACATGGTAAGTACAAAAATATCGAACAAAACAATATCGATTGTCAAAAATATCGTTTTTTTTTGGTTAAAAATAATATGTAAAATAAACTAAATAATACTTATAATTAAAATAAACAGTTAAAAATATTTGATAATATTTAAAATTAATAAGTAACATATATAATTAAATAAAACATTAATTAAACATATACATATAAGATATAATATATATAATTACTTAATAATAATTTTGAATAATTATTGTAATACATTTTAAATTATTAAAAATTATAAATTACAAATACATCTATACACATAAAACAATAAATAAAAATTAAATAATTATGTATAACAAATTAAAAAAAATTAAATTTACTTTTAATATTTTTAAAATTAATGATATGCTATATTAACTAAAATAATACAAAAAATATTAAATAGCGTAGGGAATAAAACTACTATTACAACTCCCAAAAAAACACTAAGAAAAATGTTGGATAGCGTAGGGGTAAAAATTACTATTCCCACTCCAGAGAGTGTAACAGTAGGGAAAGTGTTGGATAGCGTAAGGGTAAAAATTACTATTCCCACTCCAGAGAGTGCAACAGTAGGGAAAGTGTTGGATAGCGTAAGGGTAAAAATTACTATTCCCACTCCAGAGAGTGCAACAGTAGGGAAAGTGTTGGATAGCGTAGGGGTAGAAATTACTATTCCCACTCCAGGGAGTGCAACAGTAGGGAAAGTGTTGGATAGCGTAGGGGTAGAAATTACTATTCCCACTCCAGGGAGTGCAACAGTAGGGAAAGTGTTGGATAGCGTAGGGGTAAAAATTACTATTCCCACTCCAGAGAGTGCAACAGTAGGGAAAGTGTTGGATAGCGTAGAAGTGACAAATAACATACTTATAAATAAATAATTTTTTTTAAATAATTAATGAATTATTAAATAACTCTAAACTATTTACCAATACCAATAAATATTTATTAAAAACATAATTACCAATAGAAAATGTATTAACAATAAATTAATAAATACCAATAAATAATAATTAATCAATATTAATTACTAAATATGAAATATTGAACAATAAAATATTTTTAATAACAAAAAACATAAATTATTAAAACTTAATTACCACTTAACTAATATTGAACAATCAAATGCTTTTTATACCAATAATAATAGTAATTAAACATTAATTATCAACTAATAAATAATTCTTAATATATTAATTACATTTATCAATAAATAATATTTAATAATATTTAATTACCAATTAATGATAAAACAATAAATTAATTTTTAGAACCAAAAATTTGTAATTTAAAAAATTACCTATTAATAATTAATATCCAATAAATTAATTATCAATACCCAAAAATAAATTTAATAATTACTTAATTAGATTTCAATTACTTCCAAAAGTATTCCCTATAAACGCACAACACACTTAATCAATTAATAAAAATTAATCACCAATTAATAAAAATTAATCACCAATTAATAATTGATTACCAATTATCAATTAATTAACAATAATATAATTATCAATACCAATTAAAATAAATTATAAATTAATTGCATTTAAATTACATGATTAATTAATCAATTAATAAAAATTAATCACCAATTAATAAAAATTAATAACCAATTATTGATTAATTAACAATTATATAATTATCAATACCAATTAATTAAAATAAATATAACTTAATTATATTTAAATTACATGATAATCAATTAATCAAATAAAAATTAATAACCAATTAATAAAAATTAATTACCAATTATTAATTAATTAACAATAATTTAATTAACAATAATATAATTATCAATACCAATTAATTAAAATTAATTATAACGTAATTACAATTAAATTACTTCCCACCCTATTCCCCTATAAACCCACAACCCGCTACAGTACAAAAAAAAAAATAACTTAAAAAATAAATTTATTAACATAAAAATTGTATACATATATTTTTAAACAATTAAAACACGTAACAAAAACACATATAACATACATATTAAAAACATAACAAAATACATAACAATAATACAAATATCGATATTAGTAACATCGATATATTTGATTTCGATATTACTAACTTCGATATTATTGACATCGATATTAAGTAATTCGATATTACTTACCTTAGGGTCGATATTCTGTCCATCGATATTCTGTCCCATCGATATTCTGTCCCATCGATATTTAAACTTCGATATTATGGTATAGCGAAATTTTATTTTCGATATTTTGACTGCCCACCACTACTACCTTAGGAAAACCAACCCCGGTAAAGAAACCAAGGAGGGCTTTTGCCACTACTGGAGCAGTAGTGACCCTTATGGGTATAGCTTCAGGGTACCTGGTGGCATGATCCACTACCACCAGAATATATTTGTTCCCTGAGGCAGTTGGAGGGTCAGGGGGCCAACAATGTCGACCCCTACCCTGTCGAAGGGTACCCTAATCACTGCCAGTGGAATCAAGGGGGAATTCAGGTGGCCTCCTGCCTGGCCACTGGCTTGGCAGGTGTCACAAGACTGCAAAAGTCCTTCACCTGAGACATCCCTGGCCAGTAGAAGTGATTGACCAATCTACTCATTTTATCCTGACAAAGGTGCCCAGCTAAGGGGATATCATGAGCCAAAGTAAGGAGAGAGACTTTAAACCTCTGAGGTATCTACCACTTTCCTGGTTGCACCAGGTTTAGGGTCTCTGGCCTCAGTGTCTAGGAGTCCATCCTCCGAACAGACCCTGTGACTGCCACGGATATCACCCTTTTCCTGTGCAGCAGCTTGCTGCCTCACGCTCTCAAACGTAGCACAAGTTTCTTGTCCCTGGCACAGATCCATACTAGCGGGTCCTCCTAGGCCCAAGAGATCTGCCTGGTTTGGCACAATCTCTTCAGGCTCAGTTCACTCTGAAGATATCAAGCCTTCTTCCTGAGAAGAGCGGTTCTGATTTGGGATCGGTTTAGAAGCTGGTCCCCCAGTCTCCTTGCCCTTTCTCTTGGAGGGCTGGTCCACTCTTCCATCACAGAAAATTTAAGAAAAACTCCCACACAACCTATATTCTCTCTTTAGGGTCACTAGAGCTCTATGGGCTGCCCATTACTAGAGTTATCAAGTCATGCACGTAATCATGCTGTTCTTTATCAAGTTATTATATATTTTTACTTGTTCATATTTTTTCAATTTGTCCGATTGCACGAAAGTTAAAAACATGTTTATGAAACCACAAGAAATTAATTAATGCAAATATACAATTGTTCCACTTTGAAATGCATGTAATGATTGTTCTATACATTACAGTTTGAAAATGAAACATATGCTGAAACATTTAGTATACCCCTGAAATCAGCCACACAACCATTCTAACCTCACACGCACCACCACACTAACACTCATCAAATACATGGTCTACCCAGCCACAATTGCATACCGGTAGTTGTGAAATCCCAGCCTACCACACAATCACGGATATCTCTTGAAGTGTTCTCTCCGTGATTATCAACTGTGTATGCGGTCTACCAGGAATTGATGTAGTTTCTCTTTGTGACAATTACTCAAAAGGTGCTCCTTCATTATTAAATTACACAACCCTTAAAAATCATGTGGAAAATGCTACTTACCCAGTATGCATCTGCTCTTGGCATATAGAGCTGTAGCGTCATATGCTATGCATAGATCGCCATCTAGTGTTGGGTCCGGATGTTTGCACTTTGTTTTTCTTCGAAGAAGTCTTTCCAGTCACGAGGTTGGTGACTCCTCCTTTCGGTGATAGTGCGCATGGGCATCGACTCCATTGTTAGATTGTTTTCCCACAGAGGGTGATAATGGAGTTAGTAAGAGTAGCAAAAGGAGATGTCCATGAATGCATGCATCTAAGTAAGATGTTACTGCAACAGGTACATGTACCCGGGGAGGCGGGTGGCGCATATGACTACAGCTCTATATGCCAAGAACAGATGCATACTGGGTAAGTAGCATTTTCCGTCCGAGGCATATGAGCTGTAGATCATATGTACAGAAAATGTGCTTCTTTTAAGTGACTCTTTGTGCTGTCTCATGAATTTAACCCAACAGCTGAGCAGATTGACAGCATGGGAAATTAAAAAATAGGATGAAATTTCTTTAAATAACTGCAGTTGTCAACATACATTTGTGGTATAATGCTAATATTTGCCAGTGGATGTATTGTTATGTAATATTTGGCAACTTAAATAGCTAAAACATGACAGACATCAAAGTATGACTCCGCATCTATCATTTAAATAAATACAGAAATACAGTTTTACAAATACATTTATACGCAAAGCATAAAATAAATATAGATAAATACAGATAAAATGGCCAGAAAATAAATATGGATAAATACAGCCGGAAATGTTAAAAAAAAAAAAATACCATAAAACCGGAAGCCTTTATCATATGCTATGCATAGACTATATAGCAGTTATTTCCCAAAGCGGTGGCTAACCTGTATCCGTTCCAGTGATTTGAAATGGTGTACGCAAAACTGCCTGGCCCACTCTAGCTTGTTGTCTTGCTAACACATCTACGCAATAGTGTTTTGTGAATGTGTGGTGTAGACCATGTTGCAGCTTTGCATATGTCATCTATGGGTATATTTCCTAAGAATGCCATAGACGCCCCTAGTTTGCGTGTAGAATGTGCTCGGGGGGGGGAGGGAACTGTTAACGTTGCTTTTGCATAGCATATTTGAATGCACTTAACTATCCACCTTGCAATACCCGATTTTGATATTGGATTGCCTTTATGTGGTGGAGCAAAAGCAACAAAAAGTTGATTAGTCTTTCTAAAAGATTTTGTTCTTTCAATGTAATATAGTAACGCTCTTTTTACATCCAAGGTGTGAAGAGCACGTTCTGCCACAGAATCTGGTTGAGGGAAGAACACAGGCAACTCAACAGATTGGTTGATACGAAAGGCAGAAATGACTTTAGGTAGAAATTTGGGGTTAGTCCTAAGAACCACTTTGTTTTGATGTATTTGTAAAAATGGTTATTCTACTGATAGTGCCTGAAGCTCACCCACTCTCCTTAGAGATGTGATAGCTATGAGGAAAGCTACTTTCCAAGTGAGAAATTGCAGTTCACATCTATGCAATGGCTCAAAAGGCAGACCCATGAGTCTTGTAAGAACGATGTTGAGATTCCACACTGGAGTAGGTGGAAGTCTGGGAGGAATGACTCGAGTCCTTCCATGAAAGCCTTAATAGCAGGCACTCTAAAAAGAGACAAATGTTGTCTGTTCTGCAGATATGCAGCTATCGCAGCAAGATGCAAGCATATGGATGCATATGCTAAATTGGAACGCTGTAGATGTAATAGATAACAAATGTTTTGGATTGAAGCGTCGAGCGGATTGACTTGATTGTTATTACAGTAATTCACAAACCGCTTCAATTTTGTTGCATAGCATGCCCTTGTGGTAGGGCGTCTAGCCTCTTTGATGATATTCATGAAAACTGGGGGAAGATTGAGGTAGCCAAACTAAGATTTCAGGTGCCAGATCGCAAGGTTGAGATGACTGGGATCTGGATGCCTTATCCCTCCATGGTTCTGAATGAGGGGATCGGGAGAGAGATGGAATTTTTGAGGGGAACTACTGACAACTCCGAGAGGGTTGTGAACCAGGGTTGAAGGGCCCATGTGGGAGCAACTAGTATTAGTGTCAGGGAGTGCTGTTTGAGCTTCCGCACCACTAATGGAACGAGTGGGAGAGGCGGAAAAACGTAAGCAAATATCCGACCAGTTCATCCATAGTGCATTGCCTTTGGACAATGGGTGTGGATCCCTGGATGCGAAGTTTGGGCATTTGGCGTTCAAGTGGGTGGCGAACAGATCTATGTCTGGGAAGCCCCACATTTGAAAGAACGGGAGGAGAACCAGAGGGTGGAGTTCCCATTCGTGGATCTGTTGTCGTTGACGACTGAGCAGATCTGCAATGTGGTTTACTCCTGGAAGGTGTTCTGCAAGGAGATCTATTTTGTGAGGTCTGGCCCATCTCCAGAAGCTCTGAGCTAACAGAGCTGGGGAGAGTGTCCCCCCTGTTTTTGTATGTAGTACATTGCTGTCATGTCTGTGCGAATTAGGACAGCTTTGCCTACTAGATGAAGTTGAAAAGCTTTCAACGCTAGAAAAATTGCTAGCAGTTCTAGATGGTTTATGTGGAGTTGCTTTTGTTGAAGAGTCCACATGCCCTGGATGGTATGTTTTTGTAGATGAGCTCCCCAACCAGTGAGCGAAATGTCTGCTGTTAGCACTATCTGTGGAACCGGGTCGACGAATGGCCGCCCCTTGGAAAGGTTTTTTGTATTCCACCACTGCAGAGAGCGATGAGGGCGGCCGTCTACCAACACTAGATCTGATAACTGAACTTGAGCCTGGTTCCACTGACGTGCTAAGCATTCCTGGAGGGGACGCATTTGGAGTCTTGCGTAAGGAACGATTAAAATGCAAGACGCCATCATTCCTATCAATTGCATGAACACTCGAGCTGGTAATGAGTGTTGTGACTGAAACAGATATTAGAGTCTGCATGTTGCGGATTCTGACTGGGTTGGGACATGCTAGAGCTTTGAGTGTCTATTGTGGCTCCTAGATACAGTTGTGTATTGGATGGTTGGAGAGGAGACTTGGTGAGAATCACAGTAAACCCAAGGTCATGAAGCAGTTGTACTGTTCTTTGAGTGTGGCGTAGGCAGCTTTGCTGCGAGCTGGCTTTTATGAGCCAGTCTAGGTAAGGGAAGACGTGAATGTGCGGTCTTCTTAGATGAGCCGCAACTACTGCCAGGCATTTGGTGAAAACCCTGGGTGCAGTAGTTACTCCGAATGGGAGGACCTCGAATTGATAATGTTGGCAGTCTACTAGAAACCGGAGGTATTTCCGGTGAGCAGGGTGAATGGTAATATGGAAATAGGCGTCCTTCAAGTCCAGAGTGGACAGAAAGTAGCCTTGCTGAAGGAGTGGGAGCACTTGTTGGAGTGTGATCATGTGAAAGTGGTCCGACTGAATGTATAGATTTAGTTCTCTGAGGTCTAGTATAGGCCTGAGAAAGTCATCTTTTTTGGGAATCAAAAAGTACAGGAAGTATACCCCGTTCCCCTGATATTGTAATTGGACTGGTTCTATAGCGTGTTTTTCCAAGAGAGAAAACATCTTGCTTTAGAAGGG
Organism: Calotriton arnoldi; assembly: GCA_963921515.1. Lineage (NCBI taxonomy): Eukaryota > Metazoa > Chordata > Amphibia > Caudata > Salamandridae > Calotriton > Calotriton arnoldi. The sequence continues at coordinate 213,962 of CAWUFW010004684.1, forward strand.
TAAGATGCTCTGGTGACATTGCATGTGATCTTGGAAGAATATCTGGGGGAGTGTGTAAGCTCCAGGCAGCAACCATATTGGATAATTTGTAGTACCCACTTGTCTGAGGTGACTGAATTCCAGACAGGTAGGAATTGAGAGAGACGTCCCCCGACAGGAGTGGAATGATCGGGGGGGTAACGGAAGGAAGTCACTGTTTGTTTGCGGGGGAAGTGATTGTGGAGTTGCCTCTGCCTCTTCCCTTACCGTTGTTTCCTCTGAAACCACCCCTAAAATAACCTCTTGAAGAGGGGGATTGGTTGTTGCCCTTGTAAGAGGAGTGGTTTTCGGTGGATATATTTTTGGAACCACCCCTATAAAAAAGGAGCAGCGAAAGGAACCCCTAGTGGCAGGCAATTGCAAAGCCCCCATGGACCTTGCGACCTCCGTGTCTTTTTTCATCTTCTCCAGCGAGGTATCAACCGTTGAGCCAAAGATGTTCTTTGTCGAATGGTTGGTTGAGGATGGAGGTTTGCACCTCAGCTTGAATCCTGAGATTCTCAACCAAGCATGTCTGCGTAGGAGTACACTGGTGTTTACTGTACGAGCTGCTGTATCTGCTGCGTCCAGGGCACACCTGATTGAGGTATTAGTGTTAAGTTTACCTTCTTGGATAAAGCCATTAGCCTTAGTTTTGTGTTAGTCAGGTAAAAATTGCATGAGTTTTTCTAACTCATCGTAATGAGCCCTATCATAGCGAGCCAACAGAGCTTGAGCGTTGGCAATGCGCCAGTGATTAGCCGCTTGTGAAGCCACTCTTTTGCCGGAGGCATCAATAAGCTTAGACTCCTTATCAGGAGGAGGAGCCTCACCTGTAGTTTGTGAGTTCGCTCTCTTGCGAGCGTTGGATACCACCAGAGAGTCTAAAGGCAACTGACCTCTGATGGGTCGGTGGGTGAAGGTTTATATTTTTTCTCTTCTGTAATTATTCTTGCCTTCACAGGATCTTTAAATATCTCGTCTGTGTGTTTCAACATACCTTTTAGCATAGGTAAGGTATGAGTGGCTCTCTGAGAGGAACTATGTCTCAAAGATGAAATCCTCTTCTAAAGGCTCTTTATGCAACTCCACCCCGTGATATTGAGCAGCCCTGTTAAGGAGTTCAATGTACCAAATGTAATCGTCAAGTGGGGAGGGTCTAGACGGGTACAAATCAGGGTCATTATCTGGCCTTGGGTCAGTATGATAATCCTCCCAAAGGTCAATGTCCTGTGGCCTATCCTGATCTTCATCCCAGTCATCCTGTGGGCCAGGTGTAAGTGGTGGTGGTGGTGACTTTGATGGTGTAATAAGTAAATTGGGATCAGTGGGGGGGGGCGGGGGGGGGGAAGAATGTAAGGTGGAGAAGGGTTAGTGCCCACACTTTTGCGGGGAATGTGGTAGTCCTCTGGCTGGTCCATCTTCCGTTTTTTTGGAAGAGTGGCATGGATATGTCCTGTATCCGGGTTGATCACAAGTCTTTTCTGCTTCGGATCCGAAGGCGGGGCATTGGTCGAGGCTCTTTAGACAGTATCTTTATCTTTAGTTGTTTGTTTCGGGGGTAGAAGGTTTCGACTCAGAGCCTTTTGGCGTCGGAGGTTTCGGCTCCGAGCCTTTCGGTGTCGAAGGTAGAGTCTTCGGCAACGGTGGAGTTGTGACTGTCACGTTTAGATTTGGGTTCTGGTGCCGAAGGTGTTTTCGGCACCGGAGTGGTCGGCTCGAGCCGGTAGGCTTCTCTTTATGTTTTGGAGCCTTGCCCGAGGGCAGGGCATCGGAAACCTTTTGTCGGTGCCGACCTTGGTCCGAAGGCAGAGGAGGGACCAGAGCCTTTGGTTGTTGAGGGGGCAAAGGGGTGTGTTAACTCACGGTACGTTGAACCGGAGTAACTTGCTCCTCTTCTTCCATGTCGGAGTCTACTTCGGACACGGAGAAATGTTCTTCCTTTTCGGCTCCTTGAGCTTGCCGTTCTGTGTCGGAATCTTCCCCGAAGGTGTCCGGTGCGGAGCCGCTCTGGTGTTGCATCTCGTGGCAGAGCCCGACGGTCACGAAGTGTCTTTCGATCGAAAAAGATCAACACGCGTCGCAGCTCGATAACAATACCGTCAAGGGTAGGTGATTGCGCGTCAAAGGGAACGGAGAAACCGAACTGCAGTAATACACATCCGAACCCGATGGCGGAAAAAAACAATCCAACAATGGAGTCGATGCCCATGCGCACTATCACCGAAAGGGGGTCACCTACCTCGTGACTGGAAAGACTTCTTCGAAGAAAAACAAAGTGCAAACATCCAGACCCAACAATAGATGGCGATCTATGCATAGCATATGATCTACAGCTCATATGCCTCGAGCACATTGTTACCATCTAACCAACCTCCTATTGTTTTCACTGAGAAAACTACAAAATCAACTCTGGTTTCGTTTTTCTTAGCCTCCCTGAATCTGATCCTATACTCCTTAGTGCTGATTCCAAAGTCCTCAATCAGGGTACCTTCATGAGGTCACTGGATGTAGCATCTTTCTCATGGAGTGTCATGAGTGTATCCCGGAGACATTTTCCACAGGATAGCACTCCACAGCTTTCTGTGGACCAGTCTACCTAGACAGGCTCTTTCAAATGCAATGAGCCACTTAGTGATATCACCCTCAAAGTGTTTAGGGACAATCTCTTTGGGGATTGTAGAGTCAAAGTCTACCTCCCTATTTATTATTTTGCTGCCACCAGAGATGGGTCCTAAGCCCATCTCAGCTCCTCCTTTTTCTATGGCTAAGAGTTTAGCCTCCAAGGATATCCTCCAGGTCAGTTTCTGAAGATATGCATCTTCAGTCTGTCCCTCATCTGGGATACTACTGGGGTCACTCCAACCAGTGGTGTTGAGATCTGAGGGGGGTAGTGGTGGATTCAGAGTCCTCCTCCTCCTGCTGCACTACCTGTGAAGAATCATCATTATCATCTTCCCCATTGAGGGAAGTCTGACTTGCCATGGCCTTGTCATCGTCTGCCAGCAACTGCTGGAGATGGCTCTTAGTGGGATTAGGTCCCAGAGCAAGTTTCCATGTGTTGCACAGTTCTTTGAGTTGGGTCGCTCTTAGATGTGCATAGTGGCTCAAGGTTGAGCTCCTGGGAGGTCCCTGCTGTATTAGTCTCAGTTTTTAAAATAGTTGGCGTCTTATTAGAGATTTAAAAAAAGCCTCTATAGGTTTCCAAGGCCTAACTACTTTACAGACTTTTTAAATTTTCTAAACTTCTAAACAGTGGGGGACTTAGCCAAGGCCCTAACACTAGTTTAATAAATTTGGAGAAAAGTCAATTTAGGATTTCCTCTGTGAAATCAATTATCAATCAAGTGTTACAACAAAGGTCAAAGTCTTGTACCCCCACAGCTGCACCACCAATGTAGGAAGCTGGCTCTATATATTGTATGCCACTAGGTGATTATACCATCAACAGAGTCCAGGGGTTGCCCAAAAGTGTAGAGGGCTCAATGTAAAACCTAAAGTGCTCTATTAGTGGTAGTGTGGGCGAACAGCCTTAGGCCCAACACAGAAGAGTCCAAGACATTTATTACACAACACTTACCAATAATGGACACACGACTCCAAAAGGAGATCTACATCAATTTTATAAAAATAAGCTTTGCTTGAATTTTAAGACCAAGATCTTCGCAATAAGGTAAGTAAGTTTTTAAATTGTAATACTTTTCACTTTCAAAAGTCGTCACTCTGAACAATGAGGAGTTCAATGTTATTCTATGGCGGAAAACAATAATGCGGTTATACGGGTAAGGAACAAGTTACTTACCTTCGGTAACGATATATCTGTAAGAAACATTAGTTATAGATTCCTTACCTTAGATTTACCCCCAGGCGTCAGACTGGATCCGGAAAGTTTGTCAGCAGTACCTCTGCGCTTCCAAAGGTGGCGTCGGTCGACTCCGCGTCCGTCGTCGTGGTCGCCTGGATGACGTCGCGGCAGCTACTTAGATGCCGCCCTCGCGCGCTGTCAGTTCTGTACACGACTTTCCGCGCCAGAAACGCAGAGCCATGCAAGACACAGACCATTGGTGCACAAAACTAGGGCCCTGAAAGGATGCCCTTAACCATAAAAATCACTTTGCAGAACGGGGAGAATGGGTGGGGCAGTAAGGAATCTATAACCAACTGTTTCTTATAGATAGATCGTTACCAAAGGCAAGTAACTTGTTCATCTGAAAGAAACACGTTAGTTATAGATTCCTTACCTTAGAATAGATACCCCAGCAATACCAACCTCGGTGGTGGGTCTGCGAACCAAGATCACACCAGAAAGTCCTGGAGAACAGAACGGTCAAAGAAGCAGTCTCTCCAGACTTGGCTGTCCAGACAGTAGTGTTTGGTAAACGTGTGCAGTGATGCCCATGTAGCATGCCCATGACAGATTTCATTTAGAGGAACTCCTCTTCCCAAGGCAGTAGTGGCTGCCGTCGCCCTGGTGGAGTGAGCGCGTAGCCCTACTGGAGGCTCTTTTTTAGCAGAGAGTAACAAGCTTTAATACACAACACGACCCATCGTGAAATGGTGCGTTTCTGTACAGCCCGACCCTTCTTTGCGCCCACGTAGCCAACAAAAAGTTGATCATCCACCCGGAACTGTTTCGTGCGATCCAGATAGGAGATCGCACGTTTTGGGTCCAGACGGTGGAGCCTCTCTTCCTCCTTCGAAGGATGCGGAAAGAAGGTGGGCAAGGTAATGGTCTGCCCAATTAGAAAGGCAGTGACCACCATAGGAAGGAAGGATGGATGGGTTCGGAGAACCACCTTAACCGGATGAACAGATGGGAAAGGAGGTTTTGAAGAAAGGGCCTGGAGCTCGCTCACCCTTCTAGCAGAAGTGATGGCTACCAGGAAAGCAGTCTTAAGAGTTAAGAGCCGTAAGGGACAGCTATTAAGCGGCTCAAAGGGAGCTCACATTAGATAAGTTAGCACAAGATTCAAGTCCCACTGAGGCATAACGAAGGGGATTGGAGGAAAAAGATGTTAAGCCTTTTAAGAAACGGTTAACTACCGGGGACTTGAAAAGAGAAGGCTGATCTGGCAGCCGAAGGAAAGCAGAGATGGCTGACAGATAGCCCTTGACAGTGCCCAGAGCAGAGACCTGCTGGGCTAAAGAGAGAAGGAACAAGAGTACTTCAGAAAGAGGGGCAGAAAGGGGATAAACAGCCTTTGCTGTGCACCATGCCACAAATTTGTTCCACCAGCAGGCGTAGACCGTCTTAGGGGAGGGACGCCTGGCTGCCAAGATTACGTCACAGACTTCGGGAGGTAGGTCGAAAGACGTCAACTGCTGCCGCTCAATCTCCACGCAAGGAGGTGGCGACTGGACAGGTTCGGGTGGAGGACCGTCCCCTGCTGCTGACACAGAAGATCCTCCCGCAGAGGCAGTCTGATCCGAGGATCGATGGCCATGTTTAGCAGCTCGGGATACCAGACTCTTCGTGCCCGATCAGGAGCCACAAGAATGACTTGGGCCCGGTCGCGCTTGATCTTCAGCACTCTGGGCAGAAGTGGTATTGGCGGAAAGGCGTACAACAGACCGCAACTCCACTCGCGACGAAAGGCGTCGCCTAGCGAGTGCCGCCTTGGAAATTCCAACGAGCAGAATTGCTGACATTGCACGTTCTCTTCGGTGGCGAATGGATCTAACCAAGGCTCTCCCCATTGTTGAAAGAGACCTTGCACCACCTCCGAGTGGAGACGCCATTTGTGATCCATCATGTACCTGCGGCTGAGTTCGTCCGCCCTGGTGTTCAGGGAACCTGCCAGGTGTTGAACCACCAGGGATATGCCCTGATGTTCCAGCCATGTCCAGAGGCAGAGGGCCTCTTGACATAGGGTCCACGACCCCACAGTGCCCAGTTTGTTGCAGTACCACATGGCGGTGTTGTCCGTGAACACCTGCACTACTCTTCCCCGGACAGAGTGAAGGAATGCCTCGAGTGCAAGACGAATCGCCCAGAGCTCCAGAAGGTTTATGTGGAGCCCGGACTCCGCCGGAGACCAGAGGCCTCTGATCTCCGCCTCTCCCATGTGGCCGCCCCATCCCAGAAGGGACGCGTCCGTCACCACAGTGTGGTCTGGTTGGGGAAGGGAGAGGGATCTGCCATTGACCCAATCCTGGTTCGTGAGCCACCACTGCAGTTGACGTGCAGTGCCCTCCGAGATCTGGACGCAATCATCAGACAGATTCCCCTGATGCTGCGCCCACTGGAACTTCAAGTCCCACTGCAGAGCCCGCATATGCCACCTGGCATGATCGACCAGCAGGATGCAGGAGGCCATGAGGCCCAGCAGCCTCAAAGTCACTCTGACCGAAACCCGAGATAGAGGCTGCAAGATCGGAATCATAGCCTGAATACCATGGACTCGCTGCTCGGGAGGATAGACCCGAAACCGCGTCGTGTCCAGAACCGCTCCGATGAAGAGGAACTTCTGAGGGGGAATCAGGTGTGACTTCGGCACATTGATGGAAAACCCCAGCGAATGCAGGAGGTCGGCCGTAGTCTGGAGGTGGGAGACGACTGCCTGGGGCGAGCCAGTCGTCGAGATAGGGGGAAGAATGAAACCCCTGATCTGCGCAGATGAGCTGCGACCACCGCCATCACTTTCGTGAACACCCGAGGAGCGCTGGTAAGGCCAAAGGGGAGCATGGTAAATTGAAAATGCTCGTGGCCTACCGTGAACCGTAGGCAACGCCGGTGGGCCGGCAGGACGGGGATGTGAAAATAAGCGTCCTGCGAGTCCCACACTACCAACCAGTCTTGCGGGTCAAGGGCAGTCAAGACCTGAGCAAGCGTCAACATCTTGAACTTCTCCTTCCGGAGAGAAGCGGTTGCCGTCTCCGAGATCCAAGATAGGACACAGGCCCATGTCCTTCTTGGGGACCAGAAAGTAGTGGGAGTAACAACCACGACCTACTTCTGGGACAGGAACGCGCTCGATGGCTCCCTTGGCCAAGAGAGCCGTAACTTCCTGCTGGAGAAGGGCCAGATGATCCTCCGACATGCGGTGGTATCTTGGTGGCATGGCTGGAGGGGTAGTCTCGAAGGGGAGGGAGTAGCCCCTTCGGACTATCTGCAAAACCCACCTGTCCGACGTGATGGTGCGCCAGTGGGGGAGGTGATGGCGAATCCTGCCGCCCACTGGCGTTTGATGGGCCTGAAAGGTCGGACTAGGAGGGTTTGGAGGCTGCTGCGGAGGGGGGGGGGGGGGGGTTGGTGGACTGGCCCGCCCGCTATCCCCCAGAACCACGACGGTTGTTCCCACGTCCCCGGCCACGCGAAGGTTGGGTAACTTGCTGCGGCCTGTGGCTCTGGGCGGGACGTAGCGGGGCACCCCTTCCGTAGCCACCAAATTGGCGAAAAGCAGACTGCGCAGGGCGGTTGGAGAGGCCCAAGGACTTGGCCGTAGCCCCCGAGTCCTTGAAACACTAGAGCGTTGTCTGCTTTGTCGCTAAAAAGGCGACGGCCATCAAAGGGCATGTCCATCAAGGTGTTCTGGACATCCCCTGAAAAGCCAGTCGACCACATCCAGGCGTAGCGACGAATGCTACCGACGTTGAAATGGTCCTGCCCAGAGAGTCGGCGGTGTCCAGCCCACAACGTATGGCAAACTTTGCTGCATCTCTCCCGGCGGCCACAGCCTGGGAGAGCACTGCCTGGGCCTCCTCCGGACACTGAGGCAGCACCTGCGCCACCGTATCCCACACAGAGTGGGAATAACGGCTCAAGAGACATGTGGTGTTTACCGACCGCAGTCCTAAGCTGGCGGAAGAGAAAATCTTCCCAAGGTGGTCCAGTTTCTTGTATTCCCTTTCCGGGGGAGCGGTAGGGAATACGCTTTTGGAAGTGGAGGCTTGGACAACCAAGCTCTCCGGGGTGGGGTGTTGGGAGAGGAAAGTGGGGTCGCCCGGAGCCTGCGTCGGGCAATCACCGGTCCACGGGTGCCCCAGTGTTGGGCCTGGACCAGGTGCCCAAAAGGACATCGGCGAGTGGCAGCAAGGGCTCCGAAGAGCTCGCAGCCGGCTGAAGCACCTCCGTCAGGTTAGTCCTGACCGCCACCGTAGGAAGCTTGAGGTTGAGCGCCTCGGCCGCCCTACGCAACACCACTGCGTATGACGCTCCCTCCTCCGTAGCCACGGTAGGAGGGGACAACATGCCAAGGTCAGGGGAGGTGTCCAAACCACTGGCATCCCCCAGTTCCTCTCCAGTCCTGTTCACTTTCCAACTGGTCAGTTAAAAGGTCACCTGACCCCTCCCAGTACTCATCATCCTCTGTGGGCCACTGCGGTTGAAAAGGGACCTCAGGAGTGAACAGGGGCATGAAAACCCCACCCGGTGCTGGATCCGGCGTCGGACGACGCCGGTCCGGCTCAGTGTCCACGTCAGTATGGAGGCTGGAGTAGGCTCCGGCCAGGGGGCCAACCGGCGTCGGACGCAGTAGTGGTGCAGTCGGAAGCGGCGCCGGCGTAACTAGGTCAACCGGCGCCGATCCGGATCCAAGGGGGGCCTGCGGCGCCGGAGCCGCTGGCAGCGAAGACCTAGGGCCCCCAACCGAGCAGTTCGCCCAAAGATGGCATGCATCGCCTCGTAGAACGTACGAAGCTGGGCGGGAGTCGCTCCGGGTCCCGGAAAGGGAGGGAAACTGAGTCGGCTCTGCAGGCTCCGCACGCGGAGCCGCTGGAGGGGCACCACCCGCGTGCCTCGTCGGATCGGCCGACCGACGAGAAGTCCTCGAAGAGCGACGATGCTTCTTCGACTTCTTGTGCTTCGACTTACCAGACCCAGAGTGCGAAGACTTCGATTATTTCGAACCGGAATGGTGGTGGCTCCGTGACTGGTCCCTCGACCGGGATCTCGAACGGCGCGGAGCCGACTGCGGATGTTCCAGCAGCTTTCGGGACCGCTCCCGCAAAGCCTTTGGCGCCATCAACCGGCAGTCGGAGCACGACTTTGGGCCGTGGTCGCGCTCCAGGCAAAAAAAAGACACGCGGTGCGGATCAGTCACCGACATCAGTCGGTTACAGGAACGGCATGCCTTGAAGCCAGGCATCCCTCGTGCACCTTTTCAGAGTCGGAGACTCGAAGAAAGAAGTCGACAAAAGTCGAGAAAAAGTTAGTCAAAAATTGACTGAGGTACCGCTCTTCCCGGATCTGCACTGGCTGGCGCGGAAAAAGAAAGAACTGACGTCAGCGCGCGAGGGCGGCGTCTAAGTAGCTGCCGCGACGTCATCCCGGCGACCACGACGCGGAGTCGACCGATGCCACCTTCCGACACGCAGAGGTACTGCTGACGAAAAAACCTTCCGGATTCAGTCTGACGCCTGGGGGTAATTCTAAGGTAAGGAATCTATAACTAACGTGTTTCTTTCAGATCACATTTACAGTGCAAGTCTTTGTTACCAAAGGTCAGCAAGGGGCAAGGGTCCGGTGAGTACCAAAACTGCACCACCAGTGGCACAGGGGCAGCCGGGTGCAGAGATCAAAATCGGAGTTCGTCCCAATGGAGACGGGGGGAAATGAAGCCACACTGCCTGCATGTATGGAAGTCTGTTGCAGGGGCCAAGCTTTGGGATTAGGTTAAGCACAGGGGGGGGGTCACAAAGCAGCACCAAACATACACCACCAGCAGAACAAGGGGCGGCTGGGTGCAAATTCGTTGGGCGCTTAATGCTTTTCAATGAGGATTCTGGGTTCGACAAACAGGCTGCAGGCGTCACACCGGAGTTTGCAGGAGGGAGACCGACAGAGGTAGGTAGAGCGGTAGGGGGTCGTAGGGGCACCATCGATTCAGCTCACCAACGCACAGGGCCTTCGGGTGCAGGGGTGCCTTTAGACGTCGAAATCTTCTAACCGGGTCCGGTCGCAGTCAGGGGGAGCCTCTGGATTCAGGCTGCAGGTGTCATTGTGGAGTCCAGGAGGAGTCAGCCAATGCTGGACTCTAGGCCAGGATCGCTGGGGAGACTTCGCTGGACAAGTGAGCCACTAAGACTTGGGCCACTGGGGTCGGGTGCAGAGTGGGCAGGATTTGTGGTTTCAGCTGGATTAGGAAGCCTTGTAGTTGGGTTCTTCTGGACAGGGCCGCTGTCCTCAGGTTTCTGGAAGTCACTGGCCACAGGACAGGCGTCATCATCTTTGCAAAGTCTTTAAAGCTGAAGACAGGCCGGTAGGGCTGGGGCTAAGTGAGTAGTCTTCAGGCTTTGCTGCACGGCGTCTTCTTGATAGGTTGCAGGATTCTAACTTCTAGGACTGGGGAAGCCACCTAAATCGTAAATTTATGGAGAGTTTTAGGGGAGTAATAGGTAGGGACAATGGGCACCTTACCTGGGTAGACTACACCCACAATTATGCCACCCTCTTTTGAAGCTTCCTTCTTGAGCACTGTGCCCATCCTGGGGGATGAGGTGACACCTCTGACCACAATGTGCAATTTTGTTTTGGTCCCAGAGAGCAGAGGCTCTCAACCCAGGGGTCCAGAAACAGGTCTGGTGGTGACGGGCTGCTTACAACCAGTCTGTCACCACACCAGGGTTGGTAGGTTTTCAGGGGACACCTCTGAAGTGGCCTCTGGGTACATGTTACAATAAACCCCACACTGGCATCAGTGTGGGTTTGTTGAGAGAAGTTTGGTACCAAACACTCCTGTGTTCAGTGAAGCCATCATGATGCTGTGGAACTCTAGTTTCCAGCACATGTAATCTCTATGGCTTCCCTGGCACTTACAACCTTAAGGAATAGACACACAAGTTACTAACTTCTGTAACGATATATCTGTAAGAGACAGTAGTTAGTGACAGATTCCTTACCTTAGAATATCCCCAGGCGTCAAGCTGGATCCGGAAAGTTTTTGCGTAGCAGTACCCTTGCGCGTCGGTAGGCGGCGTCGTGCGGCTCTGCGTCCGTCGGCGGCGTCGTGATCGCCGGGATGACGTCGCGGGCAGTACTTAGACGCTGCCCCTGCGCGCTGACGTCAGTTCTGTACACGACTTTCCGCGCCAGGAACGCAGAGCCATGCAAGAAGCTGACATAGGTGTCTGAAAAATACTAGGGCCCTGAAAGGGATGTCCTTAACCCTAGAAATCAGTTCGCAGAATGGGGAGGATGGGTGGGCGGTAGGAATCCGTCACTAACTACTGTCTCTTACAGATATATCGTTACACAAGTTAGTAACTTGTGCATCTGAAAGAGACACGTTAGTGACAGATTCCGTACCTTAGAATAGATACCCCAGCAATACCAACCCCGGTGGTGGGTCTGCGAACAAAGATCAGACAAGGAAGTCCTGGAGGACAGAACGGCCAAAGAAGTCGTCCCTCCGGACCAGACTGTCAAGGCAGTAATGCTTTGTAAACGTGTGCAGCGAGGCCCACGTAGCTGCCTGACAGATAACCGGCAGCGGAACACAGCGGCCCAAGGCCGTGGTAGCAGCCGTTGCCTTGGTGGAATGGGCACGCAGCCCAACAGGAGGCTCCTTCTTAGCCAAAGAATAGCAGGTCTTTATGCACAAGGTAACCCAGCGGGAGATGGTTCGTTTGTGCACCGCCCGACCTTTTTTGGCGCCCACGTAGCCAACAAAGAGCTGGTCATCCACCCGGAAGTGTTTTGTGCGGTCGATATAGAAGGAGAGCGCACGTTTTGGGTCCAGACGGTGGAGCCTCTCTTCCTCTCTGGAAGGATGCGGAGGCGGAAAGAAGGTAGGCAAAGTGATGGTCTGCCCAATGTGGAAGGCAGTAACCACCTTTGGCAAGAAGGACGGACGCGTCCGAAGAACAACCTTGTCTGGATGAACAGACAGAAAGGGAGGTTTGCAAGATAGAGCCTGGAGCTCACTCACCCGCCGAGCGGAGGTGATGGCCACCAGAAAGGCTGTCTTTAGAGTCAGAAGACGAAGAGGACAGTTATGTAGAGGCTCAAAGGGAGCGCACATTAAAAAGGTAAGAACCAAGTTCAAGTCCCACTGAGGCATTACAAACTGAACAGGAGGGAAGAGGTGTGTAATGCCTTTTAAGAACCTGTTAACAGGGGACTTGAAAAGGGAGGGCTGATCAGGGAGCCTGAGGAAGGCCGAGATAGCACAAAGATAACCCTTGATGGTACCCAGGGCAGAACCCTGTTGGGCCAGAGAAAGAAGGAACAGAAGGACCTCAGAAAGAGGGGCAGAAAGGGGATTCGCAGCCTGTGCTGTGCACCATGCCACAAATTTGTTCCACCTGCAGGAGTATACCACCTTAGTGGAGGGACGCCTGGCTGCCAGAATCACATCACAAACTTCGGGAGGCAAGTCGAAAGGAATCAACTGCCGCCGCTCAATCTCCACGCAAGCAGGTGTAGACTGGACAGGTTCGGGTGGAGGACCGTCCCTGCTGCTGCAACAGAAGATCCTCCCGAAGAGGCAGACGGATCGGGGGATCTACGCTCATACTGAGTAGCTCGGGATACCAAACTCTTCGAGCCCAGTCCGGAGCCACAAGGATGACTTGGGCCCGGTCGTGCCGAATCTTCTTCAACACTCTGGGTAGAAGTGGTATAGGCGGAAAGGCGTACAATAGACCGCAACTCCACTCGCGACGAAAAGCGTCGCCGAGCGAGTGCCGCCTTGGAAATTCCAACGCGCAGAACTGATGACATTGCGCGTTCTCTTCGGTGGCGAATAGATCTAACCAAGGCTCTCCCCATTGTAGAAAGAGTCCTTGCGCCACTTCCGAGTGAAGACGCCATTCGTGATCCATCATGCACCTGCGGCTGAGTTCGTCCGCCCTGGTGTTCAGGGAACCTGCCAGGTGTTGAACCATCAGGAACATGCCCTGATGTTCCAGCCATGTCCAGAGGCGCAGAGCCTCCTGACATAGGGTCCACGACCCCACCCCGCCCTGTTTGTTGCAGTACCACATGGCGGTGGTGTTGTCTGTGAACACCTGCACTACCTTCCCTTTGACAGAGGGAAGGAATGCCTTGAGTGCAAGTCGGATCGCCCGGAGCTCCAGAAGGTTGATATTGAGCCGGGACTCCGCCGGAGACCAGAGGCCTCTGATCTCCGCCTCTCCCATGTGACCGCCCCATCCCAGAAGGGACGCGTCCGTCACAACTGTGTGCTCTGGCTGGGGAAGGGAGAGGGATCTGCCCATGACCCATTGCCGGTTCGAGAGCCACCACTGCAACTGTTTTGCAGTCCCCTCCGAGATCTGGACGTGATCGGACAGGTTGCCCTGGTGCTGCGCCCACTGGAACTTCAGGTCCCACTGCAGAGCCCGCATATGCCATCTGGCATGATTGACCAGCAGGATGCAGGAGGCCATGAGGCCCAGCAGCCTCAGGGTCATCCGTACCGAAACCCAGGATAAAGGCTGAAAGATCGGAATCATAGCCTGAATATCCCGGACTCGCCGCTCGGGAGGATAGGCCCGAAACTGCGTCGTGTCCAGAACTGCTCCGATGAAAAGGAGCTGTGGAGAAGGAATCAGATGCGACTTCGGCACATTGATGGAGAACCCCAGCGAGTGCAGGAGTTCGGCCGTAGTCTGGAGACGACTGCCTGGGACGAGCCCGCCTTCAGCAGCCAGTCGTCGAGGTAGGGGAAGACTGAAACCCCTGCCCGGCGCAGATGAGCTGCGACCACCGCCATCACTTTCGTGAACACCCGAGGGGCACTGGTAAGGCCAAAGGGGAGCACGGTGAACTGAAAATGCTCGAGGCCTACCGTGAACCGAAGGTAACGCCGGTGGGCCGGCAGGACGGGGATGTGGAAATAGGCGTCCTGCAAGTCCAACGCTACCAACCAGGGTCGAGGGCAGTTAAGACCTGAGCTAGGGTGAGCATCTTGAACTTCTCCTTCCGGAGGAAGCGATTGACGTTGCGGAGGTCCAAGATAGGACGCATGTCCTCCTTGTCCTTTTTGGGCACCAGGAAGTAGTGGGAGTAGCAACCACGTCCTACTTCTGGGGTTGGAACATGCTCGATGGCCCTCTTGGCCAAGAGGGCCGTGACTTCCTTCTGCAGAAGTACCAAGTGATCCCCTAACATGCGGTGGAATTGAGGTGGCATGGCTGGGGGGGTGGTCTCGAAGGGGAGGGAGTAGCCCCTTCGGACAATGTCCAAGACCCACCTGTCCGAGGTGATGGGACGCCAGTGATGAAGGTGATGGCGGACCCTGCCCCCTACTGGCGTGCTGTGCACCTGAAAGGAGGGACTAGGAGGGCTTGGAGGCCGCGGACGGGTTGGAGGTGGTGGCCTGACCCGCACGCTGGTTGCCCGAACCGCCACGGCTGTATCCACGTCCTCGGCCACGCGAAGACGCCTGCTGCGCGGGCCGGTGGCTGGGCTGCTGACGTGACTGGGCGCCCCTTCCGTGGCCACGATAGGGGCGAAAAGCAGAAGGTAGCGGAGGGCGTGTAGCAGAAAGGCCCAGGGACTTGGCAGTAGCCCGTGAGTCCTTAAAGCGCTCCAACGCAGGGTCTGCTTTAGAACCAAAAAGACCGACTCCATCAAAGGGCATGTCCATGAGTGTATTCTGGACATCACCCGAAAAACCAGTGGTTCTCAGCCAGGCGTGGCGACGCAGCACCACCGTCGTTGCAATAGATCTGCCCAGCGAGTCGGCGGTATCAAGGCCACAACGTATGGTGTATTTGGCCGCATCCCTTCCTTCCGCAATGGCGCGGGTAAGCAGTGTCTGGACCTCCTCAGAACACTGGGGCAAAACAGTCGCCACCGAATCCCACAAGGAGTGGGTATATCGGCCCAAAAGACAAGCGGTGTTGATGGACCGCAAGCCAGCACTGGAGGAAGAAAAACCCTTCTTCCCAAATTGATCCAGGCGTTTGGATTCCCTATCCAGAGGGGCGGTAGGGAAGGCGGTTTGGGAAGCAGAGGCTTGGACAACCAAGCTCTCAGGAGTGGGGTGGACAGAGAGAAACAAGGGGTCGCCCGGAGCTGGGCGATGGCGGCGGGACACGTTCCTATCCACAGGAGCCCCTGTGTTGGGCTTGGACCAGGCGCCCAAAAGAACGTCAGTGAGTGCATCGTTGAACGGCAGCACAGTCTCCAAGGAGGAGGCTGCCGGCTGAAGCACTTCTGTCGAGATTAGTCTTGACCGTCACCGTAGGGAGTCGGAGATGTAAGGCTCCAGCTGCCCTACGCAACACCGTTGCAAAATTGGCTCCCTCCTCCGTAGCCACGGGAGGAGACAGCATGCCAGTGTCAGGGGAAGTATCTAGACCACTGGCATTCCCTAGTTCCTCTGCCCAGTCCTCATCATACTGACACTGTTGTGCCAGAGGGTCCTCAGACCCCTCCCAGTCCTCCTGGTCCTCCTCCGGTTCAAAATGAGGAGGGGGGACATTTGGGACCCAAGGTCTCATCGGCGCCGGAACCGGCGTCGAGCGACGTCGGTCCGGCTCCATGTCCGGAGCCGGAGAGTACATGGGGACGACGCCGCCCGGAGCCCCGGCAGGAACGGCACCGGAGACATCGGCGCCGGTGGAGGCGTGGTCAGGTCGACCGGCGTCGATGGGGGTTGCGGTACCACTGGAGCCGGGATCGAGGCCGGGGCCGAAGCCGGGACCGAGGCTGGAGGCACGAGCGACGCCGGGACCGGAGTCGTCGGCGACGCCGGGGCAACCCCATCAGGGCCCACGGGGCCCGAAGGCGCACCGGAGGGACCTTGAGGCCCGAAGAGGCGGGCCATGGCCGACAGGAAGTCCTGTACTTGGGCCGGATCCGCCCCCGAACCCCGGGAAAGACGGGTATTGCGGGGGCGACTCCACAGGCATGTCCGGGGCCGTGGGGACGGTGCCGGGAGGGGCCTCAGCCGAGTCGCGAGACCGGCGAGGCGAAGTCCTAGAGCGATGATGCTTTTTGGACTTCTTGTGTTTAGACTTACCGGACGACGAAGACTTGGATCCCGACGACCGGCGAGGACTCCGCGACCGACCCCTCGACCTCTCACGCGACCGGGGCTTGGTGTGGCGCGGAGCCGACTGCCGGGCCTCGAGGAGCTTTCGAGACCGCTCTCGCAAAGCTTTCGGGTTTAGGGACCGGCAGTCGGAACACGACTTCGTGTCGTGGTCTCGCCAGAGGCAGAAGAGACACTCCAGATGCGGGTCTGTGATGGACATCATCCGAGCACAGGCGTCGCAACGTTTAAAGCCGGGCATCCCTACGACACCTTGGAGTCGATATGAAAGAAACAGTGAAAAAATTCACCAAAAAAGTTAGTCAAAAATGACTAGGGCACTGCTCTTCCCGGATCTGCGCTTGCTGGCGCGGAAAAAGAACTGACGTCAGCGCGCAGGGGCGGCGTCTAAGTACTGCCTGCGACGTCATCCCGGCGATCACGACGCCGACGACGGACGCGGAGCCGCACGACGCCGCCTACCGACGCGCAAGGGTACTGCTACGCAAAAACTTTCCGGATCCAGCTTGACGCCTGGGGACATTCTAAGGTAAGGAATCTGTCACTAACGTGTCTCTTTCAGATACCAATATTGTTGAGCCAAATCTGTTCATGCAGATATGCCCACACCTGTGATATAGCGCATCCTGCCTTAGGGCTGGTAGGGCCTGCTAGAGGGGTGATTTTATCTATACCTTGGGCAGTGCTAGTGGGCATGGCACACAGGCAGTGTGCCATGTAGACTCATTTTGTCTGCACCAGGCCGTGCATGCTGCAATGGAAGTCTGCATGGCCTAGGTAAGAGGTCCCTAGGAGGGCCTCATCAGCTGCAATGCTCTTGGGACTCTGGTACCATTTACTACGGACTTACAGGGAGCCTGAAGGGTCAATTCTCAGGCCACAAAAAATCCACTTGCCACGTCGAGTGAAATTGTGTCAGGTCGAGCTATTTTTTTTTTAGCATTTATGCGACCTTGCTGGTGAGTTAATTTAAACTTGAAGGAACAGGTGTTCTGTTCATTCAGAAAGTGAATGAGCAATAAAGAGGCCTTAAAATCTTTTTTGTCTTGACACATTTGCTGTCTGTTCAAGGACAGAGGTCACATGTCAGTTTTTCTTTTACTAATTGTTGCTCATCTGTTCCTGGAAAATGTTTATTTTTCCTTTCTCTTATTATAGTTAGTGATTTTTGTCAAGTGAATTATCTGACAATAATTGTCAAACAAAAGGCTGTAAAATGTCAGGATTTTTTCTAACAATATTTAAACAGCTTGTAAATCAAAAGTACAGTTATTTCAAAATAGGAATTATAAAATAACTTTTTTTGTAATTCAGAAGTGTGATGCAAACAAAGATTTACATAGGAGCAAAACAAATAAACACTTGGTGATGTGCAAATGCCAAATATTTGCAGAAGGAAAATGCCATTTACCCAGTATGCATCTGTTCTTGGCATATAGAGCTGTAGAATCCTAGGCTTTAGCATAGATCGCCATCTGGTGTTGGGCCCGGATGTTTGCACTTTGTTTCTCTTCGAAGAAGTCTTTGTAGTCACGAGGTAGGCGACTCCTCCTTTCGGTGATAGTGCGCATGGGCATCGACTCCATCCCCAGATTGTTTTGCCGTAAGGGTGATGGAGTTAGTAAGAGTAGAAAGAGAGGTCCATGTATAGCGTATCCAAGTAAGATAATACTGCAACAGATAAAGGTACCAGGGGAGGCGGGTGGGTGCATATGATTCTACAGCTCTATATGCCAAGAACAGATGCATACTGGGTAAGTAGCATTTTCCGTTCGAGACACATGAGCTGTAGATATGCTTTAGCATAGACTATACAGCAGTTATTTCCCAAGCGGTGGCTAACCTGTATCTGTTGCAGTGGTCTGAAATAGTGTTCTTAAAACTGCCTGGCCCACACTAGCTTGTTTTGTTAACACATCTACACAATAGTGCTTTGTGAATGTGTGTGGTGTAGACCATGTTGCAGCCTTGCAGATGTCATCCAAGGGTATGTTCCCTAAGAATGCCATAGAAGCCCCTAGTTTGCGTGTAGAGTGCGCTCTAGGGGGAATTGTTAAGGTGTGTTTAGCTTTAAGATAGCATATTTGGATGCACTTAACTATCCACCGTACAAATACCTGCTTTTGAAATGGGATTGCCTCTATGTGGTGGTGAAAAAGCAACAAAGTTGTTTAGTTTTTCTAAAACATTTGGTTCTTTCAATGTAATAAAGTATTGCTCTTTTCACATCTAATGTGTGAAGAGCACGTTCTGCCACCGAGTCTGGTTGAGGAAAAAACACGGGTAACTCAGACTGATTAAGATGAAAAGCAGAAACGACTTTGGATAAAAATTTTGGGTTAGTTCTAAGAACCACTTTATTTTGGTGAATTTGTAAAAATGGATCTTGTATGGTTAGTGCCTGGAGCTCACCAACTCTTCTAAGAGATGTGATGGCTATAAGGAAGGCTACTTTCCAAGCCAGAAACTGTAGTTCGCATTTGTGCAAAGGCTCAAAGGGTGGGCCCATGAGTCTTGTAAGGACTATATTAAGATTCCACACGGGAGAAGGTGGAAGTCTAGGAGAAATGATTCTTTTGAGTCCTTCCATAAAGGCTTTGATAGCGGGTACACGAAACAAAGACAAGTGTTGACTATTTTGTAGGTAAGCCACTATTGCGGCAAGATGTAGTCGTATAGATGTATATGCTAAGTCAGCACGCTGTAGGTGTAACGGATAGCAACTGAGGTTTTGAGTTGAAGCATCTAGCGGATTGATTGGATTGTTAGTACAATAAATTACAAATTGTTTCCACTTTGCTGCATAGCATGCTCTTGTGGTAGGGCGTCTAGCTTCTTTAATGACGTTCAAGCAGTCTGGCGGGAGATTAAGGTAGCCAAATTCTATGATTTCAGGTGCCAGATCGCAAGGTTGAGTTGACTGGGATCTGGATGCCTTATCTCTCCATGGTTCTGAGTGAGAAGCTTGGGGGAGAGGTGTAACTTTTGATGAGGAACTACTGATGGCTCCAACAGGGTTGTGAACCATGGTTGTCGTGCCCAGGTGGGAGCAACTAGGATCATTGTGAGGGAATGTTGCTCGAGTTTCCGAACCACTAATGAAATGAGCGGGAGAGGTGGAAAAGCGCAAGCAAATTTCCCTGACCAATTCATCCATAGCGCATTGCCTTTGGACAATGGGTGTGGATACCTGGACGCGAAGTTTGGGCATTTTGCGTTGGTGTGTGGCGAACAGATCTATTTC
This sequence comes from Calotriton arnoldi, assembly GCA_963921515.1. NCBI lineage: Eukaryota > Metazoa > Chordata > Amphibia > Caudata > Salamandridae > Calotriton > Calotriton arnoldi. Next base: position 233,168 of record CAWUFW010004684.1, read on the forward strand.
TGGGTAGCCCCACATCTGGAAGAATGGGAGGAGAACTTGAAGATTTAGTTCCCATTCGTGGATCTGTTGTCTTTGATGACTGAGCAGATCTGCAATCTGATTGTTTACTCCTGGGAGATGTTCTGCAAGGAGATATATCTTTTGAGGTATGGCCCATCTCCATATGCTTTGAGCTAGGTGTGAAAGCTGTAGAGTGTCACCCCCTGTTTTTGTATGTAGTACATTGCTGTCATGTTGTCTGTACGAACTAGGACAGCTTTGCATATTAGATGTAGTTGAAGTTTTCAATGCTAGAAAAATTGCTAGCAGCTCTAGATGGTTTATGTGGAGTTGTTTTTGTTGTAGGGTCCACGTACCCTGAATGGTATGTTGTTGAAGATGAGCTCCCCAACCAGTGAGCGATGCGTCCGCTGTTAGCACTATCTGTGGAACTGGGTCGACGAATGGCCGCCCTTTGGAAAGGTTGTGTATTCCACCACTGCAGAGAGCGATGAGTGCGGCCGTCTACCAACACCAGATAGGTTAACTGACCTTGAGCCTGGTTCCACTGACGTGCTAAGCATTCTTGTAGGGGACCCATTTGGAGTCTTGCGTAAGGAACAATTAGAATGCAAGAAGCCATCATTCCGATTAATTGCACGAACACTCGGGCTGGTAATGAGTGTTCAGGTTGAAATTGTGATATCAGGGTTCACATGTTGCGTATCCTGTGTGGGTTGGGGTAAGCTAGAGCTTTGCAAGTGTCTATTGTGGCTCCTAGGTACGCTTGAGGGTTGGAGATGACTTGAGGTTCACAGTGAATCCCAAGTTGTGAAGCAGCTGAACTGTTTTGAGTGTGGTGTATGCAGCTGTGTTGTGACTTGGCTTTTATTAGTCAGTCGTCCAAGTAAGGGAAGACGTGAATGTGTTGTCTTCTTAAATGAGCCGCAACTACTGCCAGACACTTGGTGAAGACTCTGGGTGCTGTAGTTACCCCTAACGGGAGAACTTTGAATTGGTAATGTTGTCCGTCCACCACGAACCTGAGATATTTCCTGTGAGCCGGGTGAATGGGAATATGTAAGTAGGCGTCCTTTAAATCCAGAGTGGAAAGTAAGTCGCCTTGCTGAAGCAATGGGAGCACCTGTTGTAGAGTGACCATGTGGAAGTGGTCCGATTGAATATAGAGGTTTAGCTGTCTGAGGTACAGTATGGGCCTGAGAGCCGTCCTTTTTTGGAATCAAAAAAGTATAGGGAGTACATTCCTGTTCCTTGATGATATAATGGGACTGGTTCTTTCGCATGTTTTTCTAATAGAGAGAGAACCTCTTGTTTTAAGAGGGTGAGATGTTCCGGTGACATTGCACGTTGTCTTGGAAGAATAGTTGGTGGAGTGCTGGTAAGTTACAGGCAATAACCATACTGGATAATTTGTATTACCCACTTGTCTGAGGTGATAGAATTCCAGACAGGTAGGAACTGTGAGAGACGTGTGTCCCCCCCCCCCCCCCGACAGGTGTGGGATGATCGAGGGGGTAGTGGAGGGAAGTCATTGTTTATTGGCAGGGGACGTGTGGGTGGACTTACCTCTGCCTCTTCCCTTATTATTATTTCCTCTGTACCCTCCTCGAAAATAACCTCTGGAAGAGGTAGATTGGTTGTTATTTTTATAAGAGGGGGGATTCTCTGATGACACTGTTTTTGAGCCACCCCTGTAAAAGGAGCGGCGAAAGGAACCCCTGTTAGAAGGCAATTGTAAGGCCCCCATGGATTTAGCAGTTACGGTGTCTTTCTTCATTTTTTCTAGTGAAGTATCGACTGTTGGCCCGAAAAGATGCTCCTTATCAAAGGGCTGGTTAAGTATGGAGGGTTGGACCTCATGCTTGAATCCAGAGATTCGAAGCCAAGCGTGCTTGCGCAGCAGTATGCTAGTGTTGATGGCACGAGATGCTGTGACTGCTGCATCTAGTGCACATTTTATGGAAGTGTTGGTAATAAGCTTACCTTCCTGAATGAGGTCATTAGCTTTGGTCTTGTACTCATCAGGCAAGTGTTGTAGGAGTTTTTCCATCTCATCATAGTGAGCCCTATCAATATCGTGCTAACAGGGCATGAGCATTGGCAATACGCCAATGGTTAGCAGCCTGTGAAGCCACTCGTTTGCCTGAGGCATCAATGAGTTTAGACTCCTTATCAGGAGGAGGGGCGTCGCCTGTAGTTTGAGAGTTAGCTCTCTTGCGGGCGTTAGATACAACAAGAGAATCTAAGGGCAACTATCCTTTTATATATGCAGGGTCTGTAGGAGCGGGCTTGTATTTTTTATCCACTCTAGGTGCGAGTATTCTGGCTCTAACCGGGTCTTTGAATACCTAGTCTGTGCGTTTCAACATGCCCTTGAGCATTGGCAAAGTATTAGTAGATCTTTGTGAGTGCGTAAATGTTTCCACAAGGAAATCCTCTTCTAGAGGGTCTGTATGGAGCTCCACCCCGTGAAATTGAGCAGCCCCGTTAATAAGCTGCGCAAAGCCAATGTTGTCATCGGGTGGGGAGGGTCTGGAGGGATACAGGTCAGGGTCATTATTTTGATCTGGATCCTTATAATCTTCCCAGGGATCAATGTCTTGTGGTATGTCCTGGTCTTGTGGTATATCCCGATCTTCATCCCCATAATCCTCGTCCTGTGGGTCAGGTGAAAGTGGAGGTGGTGGTGAATTTGATGGTGTAATCAGTAAATTGGGATCTAGGAGAAGGAGGTATGTAATGGGGAGAAGGGTTAGTACCCATGTCCTTTTTATTCAGAGGTATAGGAGAGTCCTCTGAGAGATCCAGCTTCTGTTTTTTTAGGAAGAGTGGCCAGAAGGTGTCCAGTTTCAGGGTCAATACTAAGTCTCTTTTGCTTTGGATCCAAAACTGTGTCTCCAGATGGAGGCTCCTTAGAAGAAGCGTCTTTAGGAGTGGATTTTGGCGTGGAAGATTTGGGCTGAGTGTCCTCGTGCGCCAAATGTTTCGAATCAGAGTGCTTAGTTTAGCCTGTTTAGGGTCTGGTTTCAGAGTGGCATGTTTCGGCTCCGACTTTTCAGCGCGGAGGGTTCGGGCTCAGCTTTTAGGTGTGGAGGATTTCGGCTCAGAGGGTTTTGGTTTGGACGATTTCAGATCCGAGGACTTCGGTGTCGAAGGTGTAGAGACTGGCACAGGTTGTCTAATGTTTCGGTGCGGCACCGGAATGGGGGCAGCTCGAGCCGGAAGGCGCGTCTTTATGCTTCATAGCCGGGCGGGGCATCTGAAACTTTCTCGGTGTCGACCCGAGGGTGATACTGGAGCCTTAGATTTTGTTTGCGTGGGCACATGGGGATCTGTACTCTCGGTACGTTGACCCGGAGTGACGTTCAGGTCTTCCTCCATGTCAGAGTCGGCTTCGGACACGGAGACCAGTTCTTCTTCCTTGTCTTCTGCGGCTGGACGATCTTCGCCGAAGATGTCTGGTACGGAACCGCTGCCGCGTTGCATCTCGTGGCGTCGAGCCAGACGATCACGAATGGTCTTCTTTGATCGGAATGATCGACACGCTTCACAGTCCTTCTCGTTGTGTTCCGGGGATAAGCAGAGTTTGCAGACCTCGTGCAAGTCTGTGCGTGGAAACTAAGCATGACACCCGGGACATAGCGTGAATGGAGTCCGTTCCATCGACTGCTGGCATGGTCGGCACGGGTAGGCCCGACGGCCCGCCTCGAAGTTCCCGAACGAAGGTTTTCACAATTTACACGATGCGCATCAAATGGGAAACCACGATCGATTGACAATACTGTCGAGGGTAGAGGATTGCGCGCCGAAGGGGTTCGAAAACGATACTGGAGCGCAGCAATTCACATCCGAACCAGATTGCGGAAAAAAACCAATCTGGGGATGGAGTCCATGCCCACGCGCACTATCACCGAAAGGAGGAGTCACCTACCTCGTGACTACAAAGACTTCTTCGAAGAAAAACAAAGTGCAAACATCCGGGCCCAACACCAGATGGCGATCTATGCTAAAGCATATGATCTACAGCTCATATGCCTCGAACACTTGATTTCCAGACATTGTGCACTATATAGTTTTAAAACCACGTCAGTGGGAAATTCTTTGGGCATTTCAAAGTAAAATCTGCTGATTGCAAATGGCAGTGTGCTGCTACTTTATGCTTTAGTTATGTATTTATTAAAAGTGACAGTTTTTAAACATGAGTTCAGAAACATTCCTGCCACTGAACTGACGACAATGCAGTTAATGAACTGAGGCAAGTCAGCGGTCATTTGCATCCTATATGTGGCTGGATTTGTATTACATATGGAGCAAAAGTTTAGTCTATTAAACCAAACAAGAGTTTTCTGTACAGCAGAAATGCTGAACTCGCATATTTGAAGGTGCTCTCATATGTGATAAAGAAGAAAATGGTGTCTCAGTGAATTAAAATACTTGCCCAGGATCACATAATTTGAAACCAGTTTATGGGTCAAGAGCATTATAATTAGGTCAAGTAGATTATTTAAGTCACTAGACCTGCAGGTCTAGTAACATCTTTAGGATTTGGCGAGGCCTGATTCTGGAATAGTGTTTAGGGAAGAAGCACTGGCACAGGGGACCTGGTTGGCAGGTACACTGTGCACCACAATTGAACCCACAATTGTCCAGGCAAAAAAGTGGGGGCTAACCATGTCAAAAGAGGCACTTTCTCTCACTTGGTTTCCACAATTGGCACACCTCTGCCCACATACAAGTCCCTTATAAAAGGTACCAGTGGTACCAAGGGCAGTGCGACCAGAGAGGGTGTCTAATGGCTGCAGCATGTATTGTGCCACCCTAAGAGACCCCTCACCAAACACGTACACACTGCCACTGCAGCCTGCGTGTTTTGGTGCAGATAAAAGTGGAGTCGACCTGGCACACATCCCTGTGTGCCGGGCCCACCAGCACTGCAAGAGGCATAGGAAAGTCACACCTACAGCAGGCCTTGCAGCCCTAAGGCAGGGTGCACCATACCTCTTGTGAGGGCCTAACTGCATGAGCAGAAACACCCCTATAGTGTACAAGTCCATTCTTAGACATAAGTGCACGGTGAAGCCATACTGAGTACATGGGCTGAGAGCTTGTCACTACGAGTTCCATACCTCCATGATAGCTTCACCAAATTCCCAGATGTTTGGTATCAAACATCTCAGATTAATGAGCCAACGCTGATGCCAGTGCTGGATTGATTCATAAATGCACGCAGAGGGTACCTCGGAGGTGGCCCCTAAACATCTACTGACCTACTAGTGTGTCTGGCTGGTCTGCACCAGCCTGCCACTTCTAGAAATGTTTGACCCTCTGAGATGGAAGCCTTTTGCTCTCGCTGGCCAGTATCACAGCCTGCTCTGGGTGGAGGTGCTTCACACCAACCCCCAAACAGGAACAGCATTGAAGGGTGGGGAGCCTCAAAGGCTTCCCGTCCTTTGTTATGCTGACCAGGGACTCTCCAGCTAGTGGAGATGCCGGACTCTGTTGACGCCTGCAGCCTCTGCAAGGCACCTCCCCGCACCCCCCCTCCCACCGCATTGGTAAGCCGACTTCTGACACTAAAGTATACCCCTGAACCCGGAGCCCCTGGGACCTGTGTAAATCTACAGACTGTCCTGATGCTCCAGCACATCCCAGCTTACCTGTGCAGCTGTAGGGTTCTTTCGTCCGGCCTCCTGGCTTAAGCCTGCAGCCTTTTTCCAAGTTCAAGATTCCCTATTGGTTTGCATTGGGCGCCCAAGGCTGTGTTGGCACTCTGCACCCGGCCGCCCTGTGCTGCTGGAGGTGTAAGTTTGGTGCTGCGTTGTGGCCCCCCTGTACTTACCTTAATCCCTGGAGACTGGGTTCCAAAACCTTAGTACTCACCTGCAAGTAGTACCACTTCGATTGCCCCCTTTCTCCATTGAATAACATTGGCACCAGGTCCAGAGTTTGACCTCTGCACCCGGCCGCCCCAGCGCCGCTGGTGGTGGTGGTGCAGTGAGGTCACTTACCTGAACCTTGTCTGGTACTGATTCTTCATCCAAAAGCTTAATACTAAAAATAGTTTACTTAGCTGCATATTGCATTTCCTCCCGTAGGATAACATTGTACTGATTGAAAAATGCACTAAGTGTCCACTTTTTACATTGAAAAATGGTGATCTTGCAAAACGTATTTTACTGCAACAAAGTATCTTCGGTTCTATAAAATAAATATACTAAGAGTAATAGTTTTTCAAAACATTGGCCTCAAATTTAGTCATTGTGTGTGTGTAATCATTTCTTGCCTCTATGTGTACAGCAAATGCTTAGCACTGCCCTCTGATAAGCCTAACTGCTAGCCCACACTACCACAAGAAGAGCATTTGTATTATCTACTTTAGCCTCTGGGATCCATTGGACAATGTGCACACTATACCTTACTATAGCCTTATAGCCCGCCGTAGCAGGCTATACCGGCTATTAAACGCCTGCACCAGCGTTAAAGGCCCGAGCCGAAGGCCTTTAACAAGGGAGCAGGACTTTAATAGCCGGTATAGCCCAGCTACGAAGGGCTATAAGGCTATTAGAACATTCTGCCACTAGAGGGCAGAATGTTCTAACAAATAAAACAAAGGCTTCAGGGAGTGCGAGGGGATTGAAATCCCCTCAGGCTCCCTGAAGCCTTTGTTCACAGCCACAGCTGTGAACAAAGAAACATCGGAATGTTGGAGCTCCAGCCATTATAAGCCCAGAGCTACTCCATTGTTTTCAATGGAGCTCCCAACATTCCAAAGTTCTAATTTGGAATAGTATATACAGAGCTAGCTTCCTACACAAGGCTTCCTCCAAAGATAGCGAACGTTTGGACAGCTAAGCAGCAGGTCCAGGAGGGCGGGTGAGAATCCGGCCCGCGTGGAGATGCATCAAGTGTTTCTGCCGGATATTCATCTCCTTTTGGAGTTAATGGAGGATCGACTTGACAGGACCAGAATCGAGGCCGGTCTTGGGGGGGGGGGGTCGCGGCAGAGGCTCTCAGCTCCGATGCCGAAGGCGACGCTCCAATAGTCAGGTCGGTTCTGAGGTGGGCAGCACTCAAGCAGTCTCAGTGCTTTCCTTGGCGCAGTCCTGGAGCTAGGCATTGTGGCCAAAGGTGGTGGTCTGTGTGGACCATGGCCTGAAGGAAGTCGCGGCCCAGCAGCCGTTCAGAGGCTGGACGACCCTTGGAAAAGGGCTGCTCAGCTTGCGAGCGGTGTCAAGGGGATGGGAGTACCATTCTCACAGCTGCCTACATTAGTGGAAGATCCTTGATCTCCAGATCAAAGCCAGAGATGTCGTCAGGAGAGAAAGCTTCCTCATCTGCGGCCCATGGTTGCGGGTAGTGCTCCACCTAAACGCCCTCCGCGTTGTCTCCACTCCTACGCGACTTCTTGAGACGTAGAGTATGACGGTCCCAAAGGGTTTTTTTCAGAGCAGAAAGAGCGGCAGGCGTTGCAGGCAACCTCGTCGTGCTAGGGAGATGAAGGATAAGTTACTTACCTGTAATCCTAGTTCTCTTCCAGGGGTATCCTCATCAAAGTCATAAGCACTGAATATTCCCGCCCACGTGCGGGGACCCCGGAAATATAAAAATTATATATGGAAATCACATATATACAGCTCTACATATATGCATATACATATATCATTTTTTCTCATACCAATGCAGCTCTCAATAGGAGGCTAAACAATGTAATTACACACATAAAAAACTACATTTGCCAATATATAAAAACACCAGAGGACAATTAGTACTTGAACTCTGTTTTTTAATGAGCAAAATACTCAAAGAGTAAAAACTGCAAAATAAGTAGACATTGTTAGCCTACAGGCTGCATTGTAAACCAATAGCATAGAAAATGAAAGCATTTTCAACAAAAACTGGCACCGTGCCTTTAAAGCAGCCATGACCCCTAGCTTCCCATCATGCCTCAGGGGTGACAGTTAGGTCAGTTGTTCTTTGCATAACCCTGAAGGTCAGGGCACAAAGATATCCTTTAACACTTTAGAAATCCCTCATTTACCTGGGGAGGCGGGTGGGTTGCTTATGACTTTGATGAGGATACCCCTGGAAGAGAACTAGGATTACAGGTAAGTAACTTATCCTTCTCTTCCAGGGGATCCTCATCAATAGTCATAAGCACTGAATAGAATAGCAAGCCCATCAACCACCTGCAGGTAAATGAGAGTAAAGTGACCCAACAAAAAACATAACAGCCGAAATCAGCTGTTGAACAGATTCCTCAAGGAGGCCTGGCCTACTTGGGTGTCTGCTCTGGTGTCTGATTCCAGACAGTAGTGCCTCGTAAATGTATGGACGGACCTCCAAGTTGCCGCCTTACAGATTTCAGACATGGGCACATTCTGAAGAAAAGCAGTAGTAGCTGCCTTTCCTCTAGTAGAATGCGCTCTGGGAGTAAACCCCAGGAGCTTCTGCGCTAATTGATAAGCAAGCTTGATACATGAAACTATCCATCTGGAGATGGAGCGCTTTGAAGCTGCGAACCCAGATCTGATCGACCCATAGTTAACAAATAGTTGATCAGATTTTCTTATAGATTTGGACCGATCCAGATAGAATTTTAAAACCCTTTTGAGGTCCAGAGAATGCAAAGCCCTCTCAGCTGGAGTGGAGGGATTGGGAAAAAAGGTGGGTAGAGAGATGGTCTGATTCACATGAAAATCTGACACCACCTTTGGAAGGAAAGAGGGGTGCGTCCTCAACACAACCCTGTTAAGATGGAAGACTGTATAGGGTTCTTTAGAGCAGAGAGCCTGTATTTCACTCACTCTGCGAGCTGACGTGATCGCTACCAAGAAAGCCGCCTTCCAAGAAAGATGTTGTAAGGTTGCTTTGTGTATGGGTTCAAAAGGCGGACCCATCAATTTTGATAGCACCAGGTTAAGCTCCCAGGGTGGTGAAAGAGGCCGTACCGGAGGGTAGACCTTCTTTAAACCCTGCAAAAAATCCTTAACAGCCTGTAACTGGAAGAAGGAAGGTTGGGAAGGTGAACGCCTATATGCAGTTATAGCTGCTAAATGCACCTTAATGGAAGAAAACTTCAAACCTGCTTTCGCCAGATAAAGTAGGTAAGGAAGGATGACCTCTTCCTGACCTTTGATTGGGTTACAATTGTTCTGCATACACCACATGTAAAACCGTTTCCACTTGCATGCATACGAATGCCTCGTGGACGGTCTTCTTGCTTCCTTCAAGCTGGACATGCAGTCCTGCGGTAGTCCTAAGTGGCCATACTGGAGGACCTCAGGAGCCATGCCGCCAAGTTCAGTGAGGGAAGGTTGGGATGATGAATCCTCCCGTTCATCTTGGACAGCAGGTCCGGTCTGCACGGCAGCCTCTTGTGAGGACACTCTGATAGGTGCAGAAGGTCCGGGTACCACCATTGTCTCGGCCAGTCCGGGGCAATTAGTATCATCCTCGTGCACGAATGGGACAGCTTGGTCACCACCTTCGGGATCAGCGGAAGGGGTGGAAAGGCGTACACAAATGCCCCCTGACCAGTCTATCAAAAGGGCATTCCCTTTCGATCCTGGTCGGTAGAACCGTGAGGCGAAGTCTCGGCATTTGGCATTTTCGTGCGTCCGCGAAGAGGTCGATGGTGGGACGACCCCATGTCTGGAAGATGTCTTCGACGACCTCGTCGTTGAGCACCCAGTCTTCTCTGTCTTCGAAGTGACGGCTGAGTGCATCCGTTCTCACGTTCTGTTCTCCTGGCAGGTGGACTGCTGTGACTGCCAGATTCCGAGCCAAGAGCCAATGCCAGAGTGCTTGAGCTTCCAGGGAAAGTGTGCGTGAGCGAGTTCCCCCCTGTTTGTTCAGGTAGTACATGGTGGTGGTGTTGTCCGTCTGTACTAACACTGATGTTGCCTGAATCGAGGGGAGGAAAGCTTTGAGGGCTAGGTGTACTGCTCTCAGCTCTAGCATGTTGATGTGATAGGATCGCTCCTTTGGAGACCACAGCCCTTGAGTCTGGAGAGAACCCATGTGGGCTCCCCAACCCTGCAGCGAGGCGTCCGTGATCAGTGTCTGAGCAGGCGGAGGTTGATGGAAAGGAACTCCGACTTGCAAATTTTGTTTTCTCATCCACCAAGGTATGGAAGCTCGAGCCGCGTTTGACGGACTTATTTTTTCGTCCCAACGAGCGGTCTGCTGGTCCCACTTGTCCTCCAGATCCTGCTGAAGAGGACGCATTCGTAGTCTGGCATTGGGAACCAGGAAGATGCAGGATGCCATCGACCCTAGCAGGGAGGCAATCCGACGCACAGGTAGTTTTCTGTTGCGCAGAACCAGCTGGCATTTCTGTATGAGGGAACACTGTCTCTCCTCCGAAGGAAACACTTTTCCTACCGTGGAGTCTAGTAGAGCTCCTAAAAATGTATTTTCTGTGTTGGCTGTGAAGTTGATTTGACGAAATTCACATGCAGGCCCAGCCGGTGACAGCTCGAGACAGCTCAAGAAATGAATCCTCACACTGTCTGGGGAAGGACCTTTCAACAGCCAGTCGTCCAAGTACGGGTATACGAAGACGCCCCTGCGGCGCAGTGCGGCTGCCACCACCGCCATGCACTTCGTGAACACTCTGGGGGCTGACTTCAACCCGAAGGGTAGAACCTTGAACTGGTAATGAGCGGATCCCACTAGGAATCGCAGGTACTGTCTGTGATACTGATTGATCGGAACGTGAAAATATGCATCTTGCAGATCCAGCGAGCACATCCAATCCCCCGGTCTGAGATGTGGATATATTTGATGGAGAGCCAACATGCGAAACTTTTCCTTTTTTATGGATAGGTTGAGTGACAGCAAGTCCAGAATGGGTCTGTACTCTGCTTTTTGGCCTTTTTTCTTCACCAAAAAATATCTTGAGTAAACCCCTTTTCCTCTTTGAGATACTGGCACCCTCTCGATGGCTGACTTTCTGAGAAGGGTGGCAACCTCTTTCTGCAAGAGATTTAACTGGTGACACGACGGAGGAACTGGAGGGATTGATGGTGGGCGATGTTGAAAACGTAGAGAGTACCCATTCTGCAACGTGGCTAGTACCCACCGATCCTTTGTGATAGCTCGCCACTCTTCGAGATGATCTGCGATACTTCCCCCACTGGAGTGGTGAACGGCGACAGGGGAAGTGAGTGTTCATTGTTTCGACTGCGTCTTGGCGGAATTGTTGCCTTGTTGCTGGTTTCTTCCTCCTCTGGAGGAGCGTCTGCCCCGATACTGCGTTTTTGCTGGCCTTGCTGATCCTGATTTTTCTGCCAATGAGGGGTTTGAACCCTCTGTTGGGAGGATCGTCTATTGTAAGGACGGAATCTCTTACGGAATTCCTTTCTTTTCTCCAGGCCCACCGCTTTAAGCGTGTCCAGTTCCGTTTTCATCCGCGTCATCTCTTCATCCGTGTGAGTCCCGAACAAAGAGGAACCAGAGAACGGAAGATTGAGGATGCGTGACTGCGCTTTTGGCCTGAGTGCTGTAAGACGTAGCCATGATGTTCTCCTTGCGCATACCCCATGAGCATAAGCATGTGCCGAAAGGGTAGCTCCATCCGCCGCAGCACTGATGACCTGGTTAGACACCTGACTGCCCTCTGTTAAGATTTCTTCAAAATCTTTACGGTCTTCCTGTGGCAACTTTTCAGTGAATCTCTGTAGTGAGTCCCACAGAGATCTGTCGTAGGTGCCCAGGAGTGCCGCTGCATTGGAGACCTTCAACATGGAGGCCGAAGTGCCACAAACCTTCCTTCCCCAGGAATCCTGCACCTTGCTCTCCTTGTCTGGTGGGACAGTAGAGGAGGATGCCACCGCATGAGTCTTCTTTGCCGCCGCAATTACGACTGAATCCGGAGGAGGGTCAGCCCTGAGGAAGAGCGGATCGTCCTCTGGTGAACGGTACTTTTTTAAGATCCTCGCTGGGGCGGTCTTAACACTCGCTGGCGTGAGAAAGATATCCATCACTGGCTCTATGATGCCTGGTACCAAGGGAAGCAGAGGTTTAGTTGCTGCTCTTTGGTGTAGAGTCTCAAAAATCACCGAGGACTTGCTTTGACGAGTTGGCATAGGGATACCCAGCTTTACCGCTCCTCTGCCAAGAATGTCCTGAAAAGTGTAGACGTCGTCCACCGGAGAGACCCTCGACGGTGGACTGTTCGTCAAAGTAGGCGAATAGTCTCTATGGGATGTATGAGTGGAAGAAGAGGACGGAGTAGGCGATCTGTGTGCTCTCCTCCTGCTTCTTGATCTAGACCTCCTCCTGTGTGAGTGCGCCGGTGTGCGGCTGCGAGCTCTTGTTCTTGAAGGAGATCGCTCTGTATCCTGAGTTAAACGAGCCAACGGGGATCTGTTCTGATGGCTCGAGTAATTCCTGTCCGTAGCCCAGTGATGTAGAGGCCTGTGCCATCGTGGCGATAAATGGATGGAAGGCGATCTGTGGCTCTCTCTTTCCTTAGGAGACTGAGCAGGAGGTGTGAAGCTCAGCTCTTCATGCCTTGTTGGAGAATCTTGGTGTCCCCCTGACACTGGGCTGTTGGACGTCGAGATAACCACCTCCGGGGATCTGGACGAACCTGAAGGTGACGAAGACAGGCTCACTGGAGGTGAGGTGTTCCCAGAAGGGCGCTTTGACGTTGACCTGGAGCGTCTAAGCGTCGACTGCCCTCTCAACGGAGACGTATGTCTCGACGTTGACTTTCTTCTCTTAGAAAGTGGACTTCTCGGTGACGAACGTCTCTCCAACACTGGTGCAGTGTCCTGCTTTGACACTCCCTGCACCCTTTCAGGAGATTGCTGTGTCGACGTCGACCGGCGTTGGACTGCCGGTGACGGAGGTCTTGGTCTCGACGCCGAAAATCCACTCGGCGGAGTCATCCGCCTCGACGGCGTGGAATGATGGATCTGCTTCGACGCCGAAGGAGGTGTCCTGTGTCTCGACACCGAAGATCGTTGCTTTGATCCCGGCGGAGATCTGTGTCTCGACGTCGATCGCCGATGAGGAGGCGACGACGGAGAGATGCGCCTCGACGTCGATCGCCGCTGACGAGACGGGGAGATGTGCTTCGACGCCGATCGCCGTTGATGAGGCGACGACGGAGCGCTGTGCCTCGACGTCGATCGCACCTGCGACGACGGAGCGCTGTGCCTCGACGTCGATCGCGCCTGCGACGACGGAGCGCTGTGCCTCGACGTCGTACGCCCACCCGGCGCCGACGGAGACCTGTCTCTCGACGTTGAGCGCCGCCTGGTTGACGTCAACGGAGGACCTGTTACCTTCGTCGACGAAGATTTCGTAGTCGAATGATGATGCGCCGGCATCACCGAAGTCTTCAACGCCGATTTCTTCGTCGCCGATTTCTTCGACGTCGATGCCGACGGAGAACAGGTCGGGACTTTTCCTCTCGACGTCGACCGAGTTTTCCTCTTCTTCTGCCTCACAGGAGACCTACCTCTTTCAGAGAGGCCATAGAGACGGATCCTGTCCCTCTCCTTGATAGTCCTTCTTGATAACTTCTTACAATGCTGGCAGATGTCAGAAGAGTGGGACTCAGGGAGGCAGAGAATACACACAGGATGTGTATCTGTTCTGGCCTTCTTCTTGCCACATGACGGGCAAGGATCGAATAAAGAAGGCATTTCCAAAAATAAACCTTTTCTGAAACACAGAAAAGGTGCTACTTGCACTCTAGGACCAAAAGACGTCGAGTGAAAGTAGAAAAAACTAGATCTTTATAGATATTTTTTGACAGAAAGTCAAAAAAGCAAGAGCTGAAAATCCAGGGTCCTGACTGAAGGAGCCGGAAAGAACAACTGACCTAACTGTCACCCCTGAGGCATGATGGGAAGCTAGGGGTCATGGCTGCCTTAAAGGCACGGTGCCAGTTTTTGTTGAAAATGCTTTCATTTTCTATGCTATTGGTTTACAATGCAGCCTGTAGGCTAACAATGTCTACTTATTTTGCAGTTTTTACTCTTTGAGTATTTTGCTCATTAAAAAACAGAGTTCAAGTACTAATTGTCCTCTGGTGTTTTTATATATTGGCAAATGTAGTTTTTATGTGTGTAATTACATTGTTTAGCCTCCTATTGAGAGCTGCATTGGTATGAGAAAAAATGATATATGTATATGCATATATGTAGAGCTGTATATATGTGATTTCCATATATAATTTTTATATTTCCGGGGTCCCCGCACGTGGGCGGGAATATTCAGTGCTTATGACTATTGATGAGGATCCCCTGGAAGAGAACGCAAATTACAGACCCGATGGAGGTTGGTTCGGTGGTATTTCACGTGGCAACAAGGACAGTATCGGAATGGCATCCGTTCTATCATGGCGGGGGACGTGGTCAGGAGACAGGAGGCCCCGATGGGTAGAGGCCCACGTGGGGCTGAGGTTGACCGATAGTCGCCCGGTCAGAGATTAGATGAACAGAAGAATACCACAACAGTATGAACCAGAGCACACGTCCGAACCAGACGGCAGAAAGAAAACAATCTAACAATGGAGTCGATGATCATGCACATTACCAGCAAAAGGAGGAGTCACAGTACCCCGTGACTTGAAAACCTTCAAAGAAAAATATCTTGCACACATGAGACCAACACTAAATGGCAGGAGTATGCACAGCATGTGTATCCACAGCCACACATGGCTCAAAGTGTTTCTACCTCAAACTCATCAAAAGTTTCTAAAAACATAGCAAATAGTGTTCTTGTGAGCCGATAGGCCCTTTGCCATGGTTGACTGGTCAGGTCATCTTTCAGTTGCTTATTGCTGTACTTGGGAGTTACATAGGTGCTAATAATGAGAAATGTCTTACCAGACAGTGTGACCATGTGTACAAATGTCCAAATAAGTAATACTAACACAAAATGTGCTGCTTTATGCTGCATAACTTGCCTTTCCTTACCGTATTAGTTTGTCCACTCTGCAACATAATTTGGTCATCCTCTGCCTCATATTTCCTGTAGACCTGCTTATGACTAAAACAGTCCTGGGAGGCCTGCTCTATGATTTCCAAAATGAAAGGAGACTGGTTTACTGATCCAGTAGAAGACCCTCTCAGTGGTTCTGCTCCCTGTGACCCCCATGAAAGATTGGTGCCAGCTTGGATGGGAAAGGATCAGCTTCTGCTTTTACAAATCCGAATGAAAGAGGTTCCTGCCACTCTTTAGACTACTTTTTCTTCTACTCTAATTCCTCAAATAAATGGAGGTGGAATTTCTCGCAAATCTGATGCCTTTCTGGTAGGATTGATTCAGTATGGGAGATGCCTCAATTGATGCTTTGGTGTCCCAAAAAGCCAGGATATGGGCTGAAAACAGTTAGTCCAGGCCAGCCCTGTACTAGGGAAATCCACTAATAGTCCCTGAATAAGAGCCTGGTAGTCCAAGTTTATACGGTTCCTGGTCTTGCGCTGAGTTTTGGCAAGATCGGTACCAAAAATCAAAGTTAACCACAATTTTTGATTTTTAATACTGAATAAAATTCATTCATAATTTCCCAGCTGGCTCCTATGTCGCATTAAGCTTTTGGGGATTTTATAATTAAACCCAACCAACCTATGCATCAAGTAGCACATTTAAATTCTGGCACTGAAAATACCCAAAAAGTTTTTAAAAAACCTAACATCTCACTTCAGCAGATTACAGACCGAGCCCTTAAGAGCTACAAGGTACAATTTATAGTTAACACTAGATTAAGCTTTTTAACAAATCAAAAGGTTTACTCAAACATGATGCTGCTGCAGCTTTGGCTGACAGCAGGTTAAACCGCAAAGGCAACTGTGACATTGTTTTTAAAGTCACAAATGGGATGAACGCAAATTCACACTGTTGGTCATAAGTGGCATTCTGCCTTTATGCCACTTATGAAGTTTAGTCAACTTTACTGTGACCTCACCTAAAGTTCCTATGGGGATTAGGCAGTGGAGAGAGAAGACAGGTGTTTCTTCATGTTGCCCTCACACACCCAGAGAGGTGTCATGCTTCATCATAGGGCAGTTGCCCCTCGTCAAGCCGGCGCTGCAATGCCTGACGGGCTCCCGAAACCGGGGCTCTTTATCGGGGATCTTTTGAAGAGGAAGCCGTTAGGTGCGTGCGGGTGTGGGGGCGGTGTAGTGCACAGTGAGAATAAAATTAAAATGGGTATAGAGCAGTCCTCTAAAATCAAATTTTTAATGAAAAGGTAGCTCTAGCCTAGATAAAAACAAGAGTGGGTCCCTGTAAGGATATTGATGTTCCTAAGGGGCAGTCTAAGTGTATAAGGTCAACATGTTTCGTGCCTCTATTTGCCCCTAACGGGTCAATTGGCACTTCTTCAGGACCGTGTAAAGGAACAATAGATGCGTGCACTACCGCCTGGTATTCAAATGGTGGATATAAATTACCAGGGACGGTAGAGACCCTAGTTGACGTTAACTGGGGACTAGGTAGACCTGTGTAGAGGGAACAAAAAAGGGAAGGAGGCAAAAACAAAAGGGTGAGAGAGTGTAAACCATTGGCATTGCATAAATGTAAACACATCAAAGTATAAGACTTATTGTACTGAAAGTACAGTATGTTAAATAGGCGTGAGGGTCTTGCGACAAGCAGACTGTTGCTAGGTTATGTTTAATCAGAAAGGACGAGTGTGCTAGCTAGTACAGATTATAAGCTTAGTAACATACAGGCAAGTGAAGCGATGATGCATATAGCAGCGTTATATTAGAAATGTGGTGTAGCGTAATCACCAGTGTCTAGCTAAGACAATAACGGTGTGCATATACCATGTATAATGTAAAAAAATAGGGGGCACTGGCCGTAGAGTAGAGAGCCAAGGTGCGTAATCCGTGAATAATGTCAAAAGCATTATAGGCAATGACCGAATGGTTCAACGCCAATCGTAGGGTAGCCGAGACAAGGTAGTAGTTTTGGTAGGGATGAGCCACGCGGACAGTTGCACGTGGCCACTTATTTAAAACAACCAAATAAAAACATCTAGCGTGGACAAACCATAGGAAGAGTTATGTTGTGTAAATCGCCGCAAAGGGAGTACAACCGGTACATTAGCATTAAATATGCCTCATGGTAGGACACGGATTAGTGGATGTCGAATTACAACACTGTACTGGAACCAAGTGGCTGCGACCATGTGCAGTAACAAACTTTTTCCAATTTGAAGACAAGTTCTTTCACCAGACACAGGGTACGTCAATGGGCAGTACTTTCGCCCCCAGTCTGGCATGTCTTTACATGTCAGATTTTGAGGCGGAACATGTCCTTGCCGAGTCCAACCCCTTTTCGAATAACGTTCTCCTATGGAGACTTTATATCGACGACATACTGATATTTTGGAGAGGTGACAGGGACACTATGCATGAATTCCTCCTTTGGATCAATAACCTCAACCCTTACCTCAATTTCACAGCTGCCTGCTCAGAACAAGAACTTCCGTTCCTTGATCTCATGATCAAGAAAACACCCAACAGGCTGGAGACGATCATATACAAAAAACCAACTGACAGTCATAGTCCCCTCTTGTACCAAAGCTTTCACCCAAAGACACTGAGGGAAAACCTGCCCTACGGGCAATTCCTACGAATCCGTAGGAATTGTAGTAATTTGGAGGATTACAAACAGCAAGCAACCGAACTTAGCACTAACCTACTTAAAAGACAGTACCCCCCCCGAATTGTAAGCAATGCCCAAAAGCGAGCAAGAAACTCCAACCGACTAAGCCTTTTAGAAACACACACAAAACCTACAACTGACACGATCACGTGTAACCACCTTCACACCAGATTCCAACTTGTTAAAAAGAATTGTCAACAAACACTGGAGAATTTTGGAAACTGGGGAGTTGAGCATTAGCAAACCGCGTTTTGCCTTTAAAAGGACAGCCAATATCAAAGATCTATTAGTGAACACCAGACCTAAAAAGTAAACCATGAGAGCTCCCAATACCCTATGGGACCTACCACCCGTCACTGGCCACTACCCCTGTGGTCAATGCATAATCTGCCCCTTTACTCAAGCCACCAAAAACATCTCTTTGAGTAATAGCTGGAGGTGGACCCAAAACAAACACACAAACTGTAACACACGAAATTGCATCTATTTAATAACATGCCCCTGCCAACTCCAATACGTAGGGATGACTACATGAGCTGTGAAAACCAGGATCACAGAACACAGGAGCAATTTTCGGTGTAAAAAAACTAACACCAAAATGTGTACCCACTTCGTGGAATCCAACCATTCACCAAATGATTTACATTGGACAATCATTGAGGCCTTTCCAACCATCACTAAGGAGGCCATGTTCAGAAAGGAACAATGTTGGGTTTTCAAACTGGGGTCACACATCAGGGGCCTCAACGATATTCCCTGGGCGGAACTGAATCGATAAGAGCAACTGGCTATTTTTGCCTGTCGCCCTGTCCTTCAGTCAGTTTCCACCTATGCCACTACACTGACAGACAGAGGTTCTCTTTCATTATAGCCCTCTATTTATCTGCAGCTCCTGACCTTAACTTCTCTCATCTGGCCCTTTGGCCTTTCCGTTCTGCTCTATACCCAAACTCCGCGGCACGTGCGCCACTATGATCCTGATAATGCAGGTTTTCAAATATAACGGACCCTCAGACGACATCATTTAAGGACATCTTTAAGGACATTACATTAGTCTTTTCCACGCAACTACGCGCTCTTGACCATATACCTGTTTTAGACACTGTGCGTGAACGCCACTGTTTGCTATATATGTAGCTGATTATACACAGACTGGTCACTCTGCTTGTACGCCGCTGCTACTTTTGGTAGCTGACCCTTATTTTCCACTCCTTTAGGCACAATTCTTAATCGTGATCAGGCCGCTCGGTGTCCCCCATGTGATTGTTGAGAACCCAATAAAGTTTTTATTAACATTACTCCCAAGGTGGCTGCCTTAAGTGCCGTTCTAGTCCTCCCTATGATATGGTCGAGGACCCAATAAAGTGTTTTAATGAATTCACCAGCAAGATGGCTGCCTCTATCGCCGGCCTAGTTCTCTCCGCATAAATACCAGCCAACCGGATCTTCCGGTTACAGGGCACCTGGAGCCAGGGTAGGATTCCAGCAAGTTGCTTCATCGAACCTGCGAGTACCACTCCGCTGCGGCCTCCTGCCCTGAACTACCGGTAAGCTTTACTCCTGCTTTACCCTGCGGCTTTCTATTTTCAGACTATCGGAGTAACTACGTGCTCCGCCAATCCCAGTCGGCCCAGTACGCTTACCTAGGGGTGAGTTTTTATCAATTCCCTTGTCCTTTGACCTACCTCAGTTAACGCTCTTAATTTTCCGTTACTCATTTACGCCATTGTAAGGGTATGTGTTTTGTTTCTTTAACAATTCTATGTATACAAACACTCCTCCCTCCCTCATATGCGCGCCCGTCCACGTAGGTCCACTTTCCGCCTTACTGTAGTTTTCCTCTACCACCCTGTTTTTTCGTCTGTAGACTCTTGTTACACTGATTACAGGCTCGCGCCCTACACGCTAATGCGACATGGTCAGTGGCATTTCATTTTGTTACTGCACATGGTCCCAGCCAATTGGTTCCAGTACGGTGTTGTAATTCGACATCCACTAATCAGTGTCCTACCATGAGGCATATTTAATGCTAATGTACCGGTTGTACTCCCTTTGCGGAGATTTACACCACATAACTCTTTCTATGGTTTGTCCATGCTAGATGTTTTTATTTGGTTGTTTTAAATGAGTGGCCACGTGCAACTGTCCGCGTGGCTCATCCCTACCAAAACTACTACCTTGTCTCGGCTACCCTACGATTGGCGTTGAACCATTCGGTCATTGCCTATAATGCTTTTGACATTATTCACGGATTACGCACCTTGGCTCTACTGTACGGCCAGTGCCCCCTATTTTTTGACATTATACATGGTATATGCACACCGTTATTGTCTTAGCTAGACACTGGTGATTACGCTACACCACATTTCTAATATAACGCTGCTATATGCATCATCGCTTCACTTGCCTGTATGTTACTAAGCTTATAATCTGTACTAGCTAGCACACTCGTCCTTTCTGATTAAACATAACCTAGCAACAGACTGCTTGTCGCAAGACCCTCACGCCTATTTAACATACTGTACTTTCAGTACAATAAGCCTTATACTTTGATGTGTTTACATTTATGCAATGCCAATGGTTTACACTCACCCTTTTGTTTTTGCCTCCTTCCCTTTTTGTTCCCTCTACACAGGTCTACCTAGTCCCCAGTTAACGCCAACTAGGGTCTCTACCGTCCCTGGTAATTTATATCTACCATTTGAATACCAGGCTGTAGTGCACGCATCTATTGTTCCTTTACACGGTCCTGAAGAAGTGCCAATTGACCCGTTAGGGGCAAATAGAGGCACGAAACATGTTGACCTTATACACTTAGACTGCCCCTTAGGAACATCAATATCCTTACAGGGACCCACTCTTGTTTTTATCTAGGCTAGAGCTACCTTTTCATTAAAAATTTGATTTTAGAGGACTGCTCTATACCCATTTTAATTTTATTCTCACTGTGCACTACACCGCCCCCACACCCGCACGCACCTAACGGCTTCCTCTTCAAAAGAGCCCCAATAAAGAGCCCCGGTTTCGGGAGCCCGTCAGGCATTGCAGCGCCGGCTTGACGAGGGGCAACTGCCCTATGATGAAGCATGACACCTCTCGGGGTGTGTGAGGGCAACATGAAGAAAGACCCGTCTTCTCTCTCCACTGCCTAATCCCCATAGGAACTGCATACCTTCTTTAATTACTAGTCTCTTTTGGGAGCAAGTGTGCAGGACCTCATAACCTAGCTTCCAGTCCCCCCTTTGGATATAACGTCACCTAAAGGTCAAATAGGCCAAGTGGAGTTAGCAAATTAGGTGTCATGTTCTAGAGTTTACAGATCATGCACTGGCATGTGTTCAGCAGTCTCCCAGTACCCAGATTGAAAATATGTAGGCAAATGAAAACCTTAAAATGAAAAAAAAATACATGGGGGCAACAGACAAAAAGTCAAATTTCCCCTACTCTAACATACTGGTTTTGTTTTGAGTTGTAGCCAAATTATAGGAAATCAGGCCAAATTTTCTGACCCTCCAGGAAGAACCTCCTGGAAGAGATCATCAACTGGGGAAAATATCAATACTACCACAAATGCTGGGCAAGGAGCTGCTCCCTTGATGATGGAATGACCTTTGACATCAGTTTATACCTTCAACTCCTTTCTGAAATCTTTTCACAGGTCTAGTTTCATTGAGCATTTCCTCTGACAAGTGAGAGCATCAACAGCAGCCTTATACCCATTTTAGGTGGAAGACTCCAGGGTGCTTTGTGAAGAGGCTTTTTGCTACTTTGAAAAATGTGTGCCATGCAAAATCTTCCATCTATGGATTTTGGTTTTCAGCTGTGACTGGCAATAGTCTTGCCTAGTCACATATGCAGTGAACAGCATAACCATCTTAGATATCCTCTTTAGGGATGAGGTTTCTACGGAAGCTGGCTCTATATATACACTATACCAAAGTAAGGTATAGTGTGCACAGAGTCCACTGGATCCCCAGAGGTATAGCAGAGGCTAAAGTAGATAATACCGTACTCTTTTGTGGTAGTGGGGTTCCGCAGGCAGGCAAATCAGATGGTAGTGTTAAGCATTTGTTGTACACTCAGGAAAGAAATGTCACAATCAAAGACTGAATGGAGACCAACTGTTTGTGTAAAAAGTTGTTACTTTGTTATTACTAGAACCAAGAATCACTTAGTGCAGGTAAGTTAAACAGTTTGTAAGACTGGCAATAATTTTGAAGAATGCAATATTGTAGGAAGCTGGCTCTGTATATACTATATCAAAATGAGGTAGTGTGCACGAGTCCAGTGGAACCCCAAAGGTGGGCAGAGGTAAAAGTAGATCGCACCTTACTCTCCATTTGTGGTAGAATGGGCAAGCAGTAAGGCTGTATCAGAGGGTAGTGTTAAGCATTTGTTGTACACACTCAATCAGCATATGTCTCACACAAAGACTGAACTCAGACCAATTTTGTTTATATAAAAATATTAAGTAATTTTATTTCTAGAACCAAGCCAAGCCTGGCACAGGTAAGTGAAATAAATGCTTTGCAAAATATTATGCAGTGTTTCCAAGTGAACACAAGTTCAAATGCAGTACTGGAATTACTGTACAGATTACTTTTTCGTTATTATATTTAGATTACTTTTTAAGTTACTTTTTCTACCTCAGTGTGATATGCCTAGATATCACACTAGGACATTTCCTAGAGACAGTGGAGTAGCAAGGGGGGGAGGGGGCGGCAAACGCAGCGGCCGCCACGGGCAGCCTAAGGCCTAGCTACGCCCCTGCCTAGAGAAAAGGTAAGTAAAATCAGTTTCGCACAATTGTAACTTTTCAGGTTTCCATACAAATCAACTCCACACAGAACATTTTTCAGAGAAAAACAGTCAATAGGTTCCCATTGAGAGAAATTAAGTTAACGGTTACCAGGTAGGTACTCAGTCTTTGTGGTTGAGTTTCTGGGGTTAGAACAAGGGTTTCCCCTAGCGTCAAGGATGCACTCTTGTTACACCCTCAGCGGCACTAGAGCGGCTGGGTGCAGAGTGCTGAGGCCCAATGTTATCCAATGGGGGATAGGGGGCCTCCGGTTGGTGGCTGCTTATGAGCAGGCCACTGGGTTGTGGGAGCAAAGCTCCTGGTGTTAGGCTCAGGGTAAAGGGGGATCCTGTTTAGCACAAAAAGTGCACCCGCAGCGGCGGCTGGGTGCAGGGTGCTAGTTTGGCGTTGGGTGCCCTGTTGATTGCAATGGGATTCTCCGGTTTCAACAAAGACTGCAGGCTCGGGGACAAAGATCTTCTGGAGGTGACCACCGGTTGGAGAGGTAAGTTGAGATGCCTGGGGATGCTGGGACACAGTCTGTTGGGCCACCTAAGGCCGTGGGGCTACGGGTGCAGGGGTGTCTTTAGGCGTCTGGTTTCTCTTACAAACTCCAGTCGCAGTCAGGGGGGATCCTCCAGAAAGAGGCTGCAGGCTTCGCTGGGGGATTCGAGGCAGGTCAGAGATCACCAGATCTCGGGTCAGAATCAGCGGGGAGACCTCCTTGTGGTGTTGGGCCACTAACTCGGGCGGTGGGCGACGGGTGCAGACTCGCTGGAGTCTGTGGGTGATCAAATCCGGTGTTCACGGGAGACAAAGTCTTTTCTTTAGAAGGCAGGGCCGGTCCTCGAGGTTGCTGGCTGCAGGACACACCAGAGTTTTGCTTCTGCAGGTTCGAGGTGGGGACAGGCCGGTAGGGCTGGGGCCAAGTCAGTGGGCGGCAGCCGCCTCTTAGCCTCGGCACGGCTGTTCAGTCCTTCTTGGTCGTTGCTTGTCTGAGGCGGCAAGATTCAGGGGTGCCCCTAAATACTAGATTTAGGGGCGTTACAGGTAAGTAAAAGGTTGGGACCAATGGGTCCCATCCTTGGGGTGGGTACATCCCCTATTATGCCACCCTCCAGTGGGAGGGGGGGCTATGCCTCACTCTAGTTGGCTGGGCCCCCCCATCTGCAAGATGGCGGGGACCGAGTTGTGCTTCACCTCACCTCCCCCGTCTGTGGGGTGGGGTTGGCAAAGGTGGGCACACCTTCCTTACTCACTTGGTTTTCCCGCCGGTTCTCCCGCTTAAAGTGGGGATCAGAACTAGTGGGGACAAGTAGCTGAAAGCAGCAAAAGGCCTGGGGAAGCTCACAAAGGCGGCAAGCCTTTGAAGCTTCCCCTTCGTGGACCCTGCCCATCCTGGGGGAGGGGGCTTGGCACTTCGTCCCAGGATGTGCATTGTTTCAGACCTCCGCGAGCAGGAGGCTCTCGACCCAGGGGCCAGAAACATGTCTGGTGGTGGGAACCACTCAACCTGGACCCTAGCGTTAGGTCATTTTTCAGGGGGCATCTCTAAGATGCTCTCTGTGTGCACTTTTCATTAAATCACACACTGGCATCAGTGTGGGTTTAATGTGCTGAGAAGTTTGATACCAAACTTCTCAGTTTTCAGTAAAGCCATTATGGAGCTGTAGAGTTCGTAATGACAAACTCCCAGCACCATATACTCTTAATGGCATTACTGCAGAATTGGCTTAGACACTGTAGGGGTACAGGGCTCATGCACCTGTACCCTCAACACTGGTATAGTGCACCCAGCTAGAGGGGTGGCTGATCTATGCCAGGGCAGTGGGTTGTAGGCATGGCACACAGGGATGTGTGCCATGTCGTCTCTTCACTTTGTTCTGCACCAAAACACGCAGCCTGCAAAGGCAGTGTGCGAGTGTAAAGGTACAGGGCCTCTAAGGGTGGCACAATAAGTTGCTGCAGCCCTTGGAGACCTTCCCTGGTCACAGTGCCCTGGGTACCTGTGGTACCATTTACCAGGGGCTGACCTGTGGCCAGAGAGTTCCAATTGGATTTTGTCTTCAATGCAGTTTTAGGAAAAGGTCCTGGGTACCTGATTGGCAGGAGCCCAGGGCACATTCTGTCAAAGTACATCAGCAGTTCAGCAAAAAGTGGGGGCAACCATGCAGAAAGAGGGCACTTTCTTACAAATATGACTTTGTAAATGCAGTAAACACTCCAGTTTTAGGAAAGCTTTTTGTAAATGTCAATCAGTGACAGGTTTTAGAGTTTTGCAATGTTAAAGAGAGGCAATGTAATCTTTCCGTTCAATGTGTTCCTATGGAGGAAAACCAGGCTAGTGACTTACAGGTAACGTACTTGGTTTTGTAATTCAGTCTCAAGCTGGTAGCACTTACACAGGGCAGGGGTCAAATAGGTAAAGTGAGTGCACCCACAGCGACGGCCGGATGCAGAGGTCAAAGGAGAGGTTGGGCCCAATGTAGTGCTATGGAGACAGGGGGCACTCGGAAGAGCACTGGTCACAGGTAGGTACCTGCTGTTTCTGGGTCAGGGCCCAGGGATCAAAGGTGAACAGAAAGGGGGCCACAAGTAGGCACCAAAAGCGCACCTCTAGCGGCACTCGGGTGGCAGGGTGCAAAGTAGGCGTGGGATCCCAATGTAAACTAATGGAGGACGTCAGTCGGGAAGAAATGCTGCAGGTTTCGAACAGGAGGCTGGACAAAGGCGACCAACGGCTGTGCAGGTAAGTAGGATAGGGGGGGCACGGCAGCACCTGAGCACCATCAGCTGAGCCCCTTAAAGTCAGGGGGCAGAGGGAGGATGCAGGGGTGCCCTTTGGGGTCAGATTTCCTTAGCTGGGTCTGGTCGCGGTCGGGGGGACCCTTCGAACAGAGGCTGCAGGCATCAAGGAGGGGTCTTGGAGAGGTCAACCACCGGTGCAGACGAGGTCAGGATCGCAGTGGAGACGTCTCGGGGTAAGTGGTTCACTCTAACTCGGGCACCTGGTGCAGAGTGGAGCAGTGTCACGGATCTGCGTGGATCCGGAGACTGGTGGTTTGTTTGCTGGACAAATCCGGTGTCCACAGGAGACAGTCTTTGTCGAAGGCAGCACAGGTCCTCTGGGGTTCTGGAGGTTGCTGGCTGAGGAGACAGGCCAGTAGGGATGGGGCCAAGCCAGTCATCTGCTTCTCCACTGATGCATGCTGTCCATCCTGGGGGAGGAGGCATGACACCTCTGCCCAGGATGGGCTTTGTTTGAGGACGCAGAGAGCAAAGGCTCTCTACCCAGGGGTTCAGAAATGTGTCTGGTGGTGGCAGATGGCTGGTAGCCAGACAGGAACCACACCAGGGCTGGTCGTTTTTCAGGGGGCATCTCCAAGGTGCCCTCAGAGTGCATTTTACATTTAATTCCACACTGGCATCAGTGTGGGTTTATGTGCTGAGAAGTTTGGTACCAAACTTCCCAGGTTTCAGTGTAGCCATTCTGGGGCTGGAGAGCTCGTAATGACAAACTCCCAGTCCCTATATTCAAAATGGCTTCACTGCACTTACGCCTGTGAATGGCACAGACACTAAGGCATATTGCTCAAGCAGCTATGCCCTCACCTGTGGTATGTAGTACCCTGCCTTTAGGGCTGTAAGGCCTGCTTGAGGGTGTGACTTACCCATGCCACAGGCAGTGTTGGTGGGCATGGCGCACAGGGGTGTGCACCATGTCGACTACAATTTGGTCTGCACCAAAATACCCAGTCTGCAATGGCAGGGTCGGTGTGTTAAGGTGAGGGGTCACTGAGGGTGGCATAATGCATGCTGCAGCCCTCAGGCCCTCTCTGGTCACAAGATCCTTGGTACCAGGGGTACCTTTTACAAGGGACTTACATGTGTGCCAATTGTGGGTACAAGGATACAGTTTTGGGAAAGAACAGGTGCCGGGGGCCTGGTTAGCAGGATTCCAGCACACTCAGTCAAGTTGGCAGCAGGTATCTGGCAAAAGGTTGGGGGGTAACCATGCAAAAGAGGGCACTTTCCTACAGTTCCCCTCCAAGTATTATTCAATGTAGCTGTTCTCAGTGTAGGTCTTTCAATGCCGCCTGTCAATATCAAAAGATATAGACATTCGACGTTCCTTTGATATTGGTGGGCTCTTGCTGGCAATTAAAAGCAATCAAACCCACAACATCAATATAAATTGTGCAATACCCCAGTTCAGCTATTACCCAAGTACATACTGTATTAATTAAGACTGCCCTTAAAAAACATGCTTTCCATAGCCACAACTATTGAATAGACAAATGAGAGCCAGTGAAGAAAATCAAAGAGGGTTCTGTGCACCCTACCCCCAGAACAGCCGCTATGTAGAACAGCAGCTATATAAACAAAAGTTAAAGTATATAGATCTGGGTTTGGTGTGCTAACATGTAGCCTTAGCACATTAGAGAGACACACGAGGGAGCCAGCAAGAATAGACAGATAGTGCTATAGTTGTAAAGCAATTCTTCAAGAGGTTCAACGCAAGCACTTAAGTAGAGCAGAAGATACACTCAGACAATAGCATTAGGTAAGAGATGAATACACCAATGGGCCGAACCAAGGCGTGGCCTTCAAAGTTTCAAGGCAATAGCTGAAAGAAAGACCTCCTGAGATTTCCTAAGGCCTCATCAATAAACTGGTTTACCACTCTACGGAAATCTCTGGCAAAATTGGACTTGGACGCCTACTGGACAAACCCAGAAACTATGAGGCAAATCTCCAGAGAAAAAAAATGAAAGAAGTGTTTTGGGATTCGGTTTCAAAAGAAGTTCTTTCAGCTCCAGTATCCAGCCTGACCGAAGTCTCTCTCAAATCGAAATGTTCTCCGTTCTTTGAGCCAACCATTGATGAAATTGCTCCACCAATGGCACGGAAACTTTTTCTGCAGTTTCGCTATAAATCATTGCCCACCAAATTGTTTTGCTCAAAATGGTCCAGCAACAACGATTTGGCTGATTTGTGTCCCACTTGCCAAGTTAGCTCTGAATCCATAGTCCATTTACTCTTTTTTTGTCCGACCTATCAGTCGCCGAGGAAAAAATGGATTATCCCGTTATGCTCCTTGTTGGGCCGAGGGCATTATCTAGAGGTCTTAAGACTTTTTGTGCACCGATACCAGACAACCTATTGTATTTGGTCTTGCTGGATTCTGGCATGCCCTTTGGATTAGGCGTAGAAAATTATGTAGCTGAGTCACTGCGTTTTGGAAAGCTTTGCCACATCAGAATGTTATCAAACTTTTTAAAACATTTAGCTATCTTGTGGGAACTCTAAGTACCTTGTGTCATACGATTTGCTGCTTTGCACATATGCACTTTATAATTGTTCTGGGAGCCCAGTCATTTTGAATTTGTACAAATGTTTATGCATTTTTATTCTACTATATATTTCGGTGTATACTTTTTTAGAAATTTGTGCTGTATACTTTTTAGGATCTGTGTGATAGTAATAAAGTTGTAAGTAAGAAAAAAAAGTGTGGGGGGCGTGAGAGTTGGACAAGAAAACCAACGGTTGAAAGGGACTGACCCAAGGCCCACACTACCTATATTGTTAGCAATAGGTTTGAGTGACAGAGCAGCTGTCAAAACTCAGACCATAAACTCATGGCAAGGTATCATGCAGGACACCAAGGAAAAAAGGCACATCCAGCTAAACCACCAACACGAAAAACAGATTTTACACCCAAAGTAACAAAAGCATTTTTTATAGAAAGATAATACCTCAGCATCATCTACAAATTTTTATACCTCTATTTCAGGTCCGCCAACCCAACGAACTGCTGGTAACTCATTCTGAAGTAGTAAATGGTTTGCCTCGTCATCAAAGCCCCATTGGCAAATGGCAAGATTAGCACCAGTATCCTTTATCTGGAAGCAAAAAAAAGTGCATCACTCAACAAATTAATGGGAACAAGTACTGAAAAAATGAGTTCTTTGCAAATGTGGTTCATGGTATCAAATGTCATACTTTCACCAATTCATAAGGAAAAAGCACTGGCAAGTCAGCAGGTCAAGAGCTTGCATTTGGAGTGCAAACATTTACAAATCCTGCAGAAGTGAAAAAATACAAATCCTTTCAGAATACAGTGCAGCTAGAAGATAGTTTAATTTGTGATTTAAAGTACTTTTGAGATAAAATAGTCCAATCATGAACGGAAAAGCAGCACTCCTTAGGAAATGGAATGATACACAAAACTAATGGCATGCAGTGATAAGAATACTCCTCCTCTGGCTCCAGCCAACACCCATTCTGAGTTTATTTGAAAGAACTAGTAACAATAGGTTACACAGACATAAGCAGTCAGACCAAATCTAAAAAAAAAAAGAAAAAAAAAAAAGTCTCCCATGTTTAAAAGAATCTTTAAAGACTTATATACACATCCATTTACACTCAAATAGACATATATTTAATATTTGCTCTAAAAATAAGGGTTTTAAAAACGACTTCAATGTCAAAATCCCTGTGAAAGGCGTCTGGAATGTCACTGAGAAAGTCACTGCCTGGAAAAGCAAATTTCCAAAGCAAGGAAAAAGTGAAATGAAAAAAAGATTCCTCATTACATTCTAAACACATAATACAAGCTTGGATGCACTCCCCAAAGCTGTATTCCACACAATGCAGCTCTGACAGGAGACTTGAATACCAGACTCTGGAGAATCACGCATTAGTGATACACCTACAGTTATGTGAAAAAGATGGTCTACTAACTTAAAATTCTACGGTTTTACTTATACAACCGACTTTTATATAGTTCTTCCCAAGTCATAACTTTTGATAAGTCTTATGTACAGTGTGGAAAACTCAAGTGTACCCTTTCCGTTTCTATAACATTTAAGAAGGTAATTAGGATCTGGTGTGACTATACCAGTGCCAGTGATTACTTGCTCAGGAGATGCTACAACCTGTATACTGTCTAATTGTTTATCTGTCACGAAGCATTGAGGTTTAAGGTAACACGATGGGTTGGCCAAAAGATAGACACTCCCAACATAAGAAATGTTGCTGCTCATCAGTGTAGGAAAGGTTTCAAAGACATTTCCAATCAAAAAGAAGTCCATCATTTCTAACAGAAATATATACACAATTAAAAAAATCAAGACTACAGCCAAAGTACACAGGAGTAGACATCCCAGCAAATTCACATCAAGATCAAAGCAAATGATGCTCCTAGAGATCACAAAGCACCCCAAAGCTATATTCAGGGATCGTCAGGCCAATATGTTAAATGTCACTGTTCAGAGAATCATGAACTAGTACAGCTTGTGTGTGCAGGTAAACAAGAAAACAGTCTCTTCGCAAAAAAGATCGCTGCACAGTTTAAGTTTGCAAAACAGCATCTTAATAAGCCACAAGACTTGGGATTGTTGGGCTATAATACACAATGACGTGTGGTGAAACCAACACTGTATAACAGAAGAAAATGGGACAATATGCCCAACAACAAAAACATAGCTGATCACGGATAATGAAACGGAGCCATAATCAAAAGAAAGCATTTTTTTTTTTTTTTTTTTTTTAACAGCTAAAGCAAAGTTCTGTTTCCTTTCTTGGAGGGAAACAGTGTCCCAGGGGTGGGCTCCCCAGGAAACTGCTCCTTCCCTTTAAAAATATATACTGCCCCTTTCAATAACATGGTGGGCCCGGGGTCGAAGTCAGTTCAGGGAGGGCCCCCCCATGGCCCAGCCAAATAATATATTTTGACCCCCGGCTCCACCACAGGGGTCATTTAAACTAATAAATCAATGGTGCCTACCATTTTTTTTTTTTTACTGCAATCCAGATGGGGTACTGCAAGATCCTGGCAACCCCCCTCCCCCCCCAGTTTAAAAAAAAAATCCATATTTTATATTCTCCTCATGAGGGGAAGAGGTATATAAGTGCAATCATAATTTAAAAAAACTGCTTTTGAGGCAGTGCACTAACCTGCTTAATCATTTCAGCAAACTTCTCCTTCTCATAGGACTGTAAAGCTTTGTAATCTTCCACTGAAGTCACATCAAGCTTATGTTTAGTTTTAGGCTTAGGTGGCTCAAACGGGCATGTAAGAATAGCAATTTTAGCATCTTTCACTTCCTGCAAAACAGGACGACAATTAGGTTTTTGAACACAATGCAAAGTAAAAATCACTTTATTAGATTACTTTCCAGATTAATCATAAAAGTACATATAAACATCGCATAGATAAAAGACAGCAATAAAACCAATTAAAAGCATAAAATACAATTCATTTCATCAAGTGAGCAAACTCCTGGTTTTTAAAGAAAGACATAAAAAGGAAGCAACACAGTAGCAGACTAGAGGATCAGGCAGTATTCGTAAAAAATACAATCCCGGTCGGCATTTCTCCACTATCACAACAAAGTTAATATTTTCTTACCTTTGGCATTTGTGGATGGCTGAAATCTTTGTCTACAATCACACCTTTGATCAGCTGGGTATCTTCAAGTCTACCACCAACTTTACCTTCTACCTTAATTAGCTCAAAATCAACATCTTTACGTTCCATGTCTGCAACTGTTAGTATAGCATTCACTGCAATTTCTGCCATTTGTCTGTGACAACGATTAATTCTGCAATTGTGAAAAAATATGCATTACTGAACATATTTGCAGAACTGGTGACTGTATAATGCAATGAAATCTGCAGAATAAGGCCATGCCCTTAAAGATATGTTTTATACAAAGAAAACAATCCATCCAAATGTAGCCACTTAAGGGGAAATGTAACAGTACTATGCATCGACCAAGGCTCGTTTCACTAATAACCCGCATACAGGTGGGTAGCAAGCAAGGCTGACCCACGCAAAAATTACGGTAATAGGAAGTATTATATCTGCAGTTTCACAACCGACAATCCAAGTCCCACAATCACCTGAGAGCTGATCTACAAAAGGCCCAGTATACTGAAGGGTCTACATGGAGGATACTCGACTGGACAGCAGTCCCAGTGGTCAAGAGATGCCTGCAGCGAGAAGGAAGCATCAGGTACAGCATTATCTAACTTGGGAAATCTACCATCTCCAGTCTTTAAAGAGCATGTGGTCCAGCACCATCCAGAGGTTGGCTACTTAAGGAGCTCCCATTCAGACCCTCCAGGATTTCGCGATTTGTCGCAAAATCAGCACTTTTGCAAAAATTCTGCTAGTTTTACAAAAGTGCCTGCGAAATTGAAGGAATGCGGAGACAAACTAAAACGGCACTAGACTATTGCAGTTTTAGTTTGTCTCCGCGTTCCTTCAATTTCGCGGCTAGATGCAACTGCAACAGACAGTCTCCCCTGAGATGCAGCCGATAAATGTAGTGTAATGCCTGCCGAATTTGCCTTCACTTCTGGCACCCAGTGAATTCCAAATCCAAACTTGTTTTGACAGGTCAGTAAATAGGCTTGCCTTTCACAGAGTAGCATGAACTACGGGCACACATCGAGCATTGACACAGACCAATGCTCGATGTGCGCCCGTAGTTCAAGCGACTCTGCAAAAGGCAAGCCTATTTATTGGCTTTCTTGGTCCTCTTTTTACACGCTTCAGAGACTCGTAGTTACTTTGGGACATGGCGTAGTTTGTACTTTATAACTATGTATATAAACATTCAGGTGAAATGCTTGTGATGTTTCATTTCGCACTTTGTATAAACCGACATTTGCCGACTCAGCCAACTGCATACAGAGCCTTTCATTCGCTTGTATGACAAAGTAGTTAGATGCCACAGGCTGACATCCTTGTTTCTATTTTTAGAGGCCCAGGCTCTCCTTCGCTGGCACGGCACCCACCAGTTCTGCAGTAAGACTGGCCAGCCCACCAACAAGAATGTGGCGGGCAGTAAGCGGTTTTGCAGTGCCAATGGACTCATATTACCCTCAGGTGTGCACCTGATTACAGCTGCCAATATGTTTACCGCTTCAGTTCGTCTCTCACTCACACCGAGTCAGCCGTTTCAGTTCTGTAAACATACCTATAACGAGACATATGGAGTAAATTACAATAATTATGAATAATTATAAAATAGGTGTAAGGACCATTCTCTTCCAAACACCGTGTGTTACTGTATTCTGGTGGAGGGTCTCGTTTTCTATGATATTTTAGATGGCTCGGTTTATCATCATTCTCGCCTTCACAGACGCCTAACTTAACATGTTTGTGGATGACCTCAAATATACAACCAGAGTACTTCGGGCTTGATGCACTTATCTTTTTCCATGGGTTGGTGAGCCACAGCCCAGTAATGTAGAAGAGTGAGATTTACAAGCTGCATCTGAGGCTTGTATAAGCTCCTCATGCAAATGAGGACAGACCTGGGCAAAGAGGGAAAATAAGAAAACAAGTTACTTACCTGTAACTGTAGTTTTCCAGTATTGGAAGCTTTCATAGATTCACATGCTTGAATCATTCCCCGTCGTCGAGATGGGAGTCCCCGGTACATCAAAAAAGCAATGCTTAAATCAATACCAAGCAGGAAAAAGGCCTAGGCCCATTTCAGTTTTGTAACCCATAACTCGTTTTGTATAGGAGAACAAAAATAATTCTTGAACCAATCAGAACCCTTCACAACACTCCTGAGAGAACCTTAGACCTTCTGAGCACTTGTGCTTAAGATAACCCTGTATAAAATCCAAAGGTGAGCCTCTCAGGGGAGGAGGGTGGGTCGCATGTGAATCTATGAAGCTTCCAATACTGGAGAACTACAGTTACAGGTAAGTAACTTGTTTTCTTACTCTAGTAATGAAACTTTCATAGATTCAAATGCTTGAATCAGAGTAGCTAGCAGTCCGTAGCACATTTTATTCTGCATCTACATGAACGCATGCAAGAGTGTGCTTTGAATTGTCAATCTGTAGGGAAGAATAGTTTTACCTGAAAAAAATAAAACCCATAGCCCCCAACTGATAAATACTCCATGCTCAACATCTATAATTCTAAACACCATAGAGAATAAACACTTCTTTGGGTAACCACCATATTATAAACCTCTACACAATGAGAAATGCATCTAAAATAAAATGTGCACATTCTTACAGTATAAAGGAAGGAGGGATGAAGGAGAGCGCTCACAGTCACTGGAAAAGGTTCCTCAGCACCGCCTGTCCCACTGCCACGTCATTGTTAGCGGCTGCATCCAAGCTGTAATGCCTGGTGAAGGTGTGTGTACTCTTCCAGGTAGCAGCCCTGCATATATTCTGGATAGGCACTCCAGCAAACGCAGTGGATGTAGATACTGCTCTCGTTGAATGAGCACGCACCCGTGCTCGCAGAGGTTTCCCTGCTGCTTGATGGCAATACTGGATTGCACGCGAGATCCATCGAGCAATCCCTCTTTTGGAAAGAGGATAGTTCTTTCTGGGCGCACTGAAGGACCCAAAGCTGTGAAGATTTGCAAAAAGCGTTTGTTCTTTGTAGATACAATTTTAGACAACGCTGGATATCCAGTGAATGAAGAGTCCTTTCCGCTGCAGTAGTCGGTTGAGGGAAGAACCTCTTGAGGATACGAGGTTCATTCAAGTGAAAGTCTGATGGTACTTTGGGTATAAACTTTGCATTAGTACGAAGGACTATTCGATCCTCTCTAAACTGCAGAAACTGTTCCTGTATGGTCAGGGCCTGAATCTCCCCAACTCAACTGGTCGATATCAGCGCCAGAAGTAGCACCACCTTCCAAGAAAGGAACTTAAGGTCCGCCCTATGCATGGGTTCAAAGGGATGTTACATGAGTTGTGATACTATATTAAGCTGCCAGAGAGGTGGCGGAGGCTTAACCGGAGGAAAAGTACGAAATAATCCTGTCATGAACTGTTTTATGATTCTCTCCGACCATAACGATGGTCCCGAGGACGTCCTCCTAAAACGGGATATAGCAGCTAGATGGACTTATTGATGCATGTGCTAATCCAGATTTTGCTAATAGTAGAATGTAAGGAAGAATTTCATGAGATGCGGATCTTAGAGGATGAACATTAGAATCCCGGCACCATAAACAATCTTCTCCATTTCATCCTGTACGTCTTATTCGTACTCTGTGCTCGGGCATTTGAGAGAATATTCCTGCATTCAGATGGGCGTTCTAGATGTTGAAATTCACAGTGTTCAGGAGCCATGCTGCTAAACATAGCGAGTTGGGATCTGGATGTAGCACTTGTCCCTGCGACATCGTCAGGAGAGATGGAATGGGTTGAAGGAGAATAGGTTTTGTCTCCGAAAGGAGAAGCTCTGTGAACCAATGTTGTCTGGGCCACCATGAGGATATCAGGATCATCCTGCACGGCTCTCTTGATCTTCACGAGTAGTCGTGGTAGGAGGGGAATCAGTGGAAAGGCGTAGGCAAAGACGCCAGACCATGCCATCAAAAATGCATTCCCCCAGGATCCCAGTTGGTGACGCCAACTTGCAAAGAAACAGCATTTCTTGTTCTGAGCAGTCGCAAAGAGGTCCACTGTTGGTTTGCCCCATTTTTGAAAGATGCTGTCTAGGGCTCCCTGATGAATCTCCCACTCGTGGCAGGTTGACTTGAGTCTGCGTAATAGGTCTGCCTTGACATTTTGATCCCCCGGAAGTTGTTCTGCCTTCAGCGAGATTCCGTTTTGAACAGCCCATCTCCAGATGCTCTGGCCTCTTCTCGTGCCGCCCTGCTTGTTGAGATAATGCATTGCTGTTGTGTTGTCTGTCCTGATCAGCACAGTCGAGTTCCTTATCCTCGGCAGAAATGCCAGCAATGCTAATCTCACTGCCCCGAGCTCCAGCAAATTGATGTGAAGTTGCTGGTCTTGACTCTGCCAACAGCCACTGACCAGGAGGTCTTGAAGGAAGGCTCCCCAGCCTTCCAGGGAAGCATTGGTGGTGATCACCTGTGGAGCCGGCGTGGTGAGAAAAGAAAGTCATACGGAAATATTTTGACGTCGGGTCCACCAAGACACGGCCTGGATCATACCTGGCGTGACTAATGACATCCTCAAAGGAACCTACTGCTTGACGCCATTGCCGATCCAGCTCCTCCTGCAATGGACGCATCCTTAACCGGCAGAAGGGGACGAGAGGGATGCATGATGACATTGTCCCCAGGAGTGACTTGGCGTGTCGTACTGAAAGACTTTTTGCGAATATTTGGGATAGTGAGATTAGTTCTCTCAAGAGAAGGAAACGCCATGTTTATTGTGGTGTCCAGAATTGCCCCCAAGAAAGTAATGCTCTTGGATGGATGGAGACGATTTTTCCACGCTCAGAGTAAGGCCCAATTCGGCAAACAGTCTTGTACATGCCACTGTGGACGACTGAGCAGCTGCATGTGAAGGTGCTTTGATCAACCAATCGTTCAGGTACGGAAACACATGTCTTTGCTTCCTCAGAAAAGCTACTACTGGAGCCAGACAATTTGTGAAAATTCTTGGGGTCGACTTGAGGCCTAATGGCAGTACCTTGAACTGGTAATGGCTTCCGGCTACGACAAATCGAAGGTACTGCTTTTGGGATGGATGGATGGGGATGTGAAAATATGCATCTTGTAAGTCTAAGGTGGTCATATGATCCCCTGGGTTTAGGAGCAACAGAATGTCCTGAAAGGAAAATATGCGGAAGGACTGCTTTTTGAGATGTGTTTAGAGTTCTCAAATCCAGGATCAGACGCCATTGACGTAAGTTCCTGCGAACCAAAAAGAAATGGGAATAAAATCCCTTCCCTCTCTGGGAGATTGGCACCGGTTCTATTGCTCCTTTTCGGAGCATTGTAAGAATCTCCAAACACACGAGATGTAGATGTTTTACCTCTTGGCGTCCTGGTGGAGTACAAGGAGGGATCTGGAGAAACTCCAATGTATGGCCAAATTGTATTAGATTGAGGACCCATCGGGTCCGTGGTTATCTTCTGCCACTGGTGAAGGTGGAAAGAAATTTGACCCCCCCCCCCCCGGGGGACTTCTGGAAAGGTGGGAATAAAAGTAGCCGGAAGCTAGTCAGACGTCGTGAGGTGTCCTTTCCTTGACATCCTGTCCTTCCTCTGGGGGCAGAATAGAATACGCCAATGACTGTTGCTGTCGTTGAACGTACTGTTGACGGTACGGCTGGGAAGATGTAGCATACGAGGGGTATCTATACTGTTGAAATCCTCCCCTGTAGGATGGAAGGCCCCTTCCTCTAGCTCATCTAAAGGGCACTTTGATACTGGAGTGTCCCTAAAGCCTTCGCTGTATCGGTATCCTTCTTGATATCTTGCAGAGCATCTTCGATGTGCTTCCCAAATAAGGCCGCTCAATCGAAAGGAAGGTCCAGGATCTTATTTTGGACCTCCGGTCTAAATGACGTAGCTCGGAGCCATCCTTGACGGCGCAAAACTGCTGCACCCCCCAGCGATCTGAAAGCTGTAGTTGCGATATCCATCGCACAATCTATCACTTCTGCAGAAGCTCTCTCTCCCTCTTGCAGAATCTTCTTCACTTCTGGTTTACCCTCTTCTGGAAGCTGATCCACATACGGAGCCAGGTCACACCACATCTGTCTGTCATATCTGCCCAATATGGCAAGGGCATTAGCCGCTCTGACCAACAGAGCTGACATTGACGAACAATGCTTACCGGCGTTATCTAGGCGCCTGCCTTCCCCATCAGGAGGTGTTTTAATGGGTGCCGATGGGTTTTTGGATTTTAGCTGAGCTGCCTGGGAAATAACCGAATCCGGTTTGGTATGGCCCACCAAACAGGCTGGAGAGTCCTCTGGGGCCTTGTATTTCTTCTCCAACCATGTTAGTACTGGTGTCACTGTCGCTGGTGTTCTCATGACCTGGAGTCCTTCTTCCCAAATGTGACATAATCGGGATAGCCCTCACTGACATTCTGTATGGCTCCTTAAAATCATAAGAAACATTCCGTTCGGGAAGCCGGCATAGGCAGATCAAATCTTTTTGCAGCTCTCTAGCAAGTTATGGAAACCACCAATATCCTCTGGTGGTGAGTCAACAAGTACCGGAGGAGAAGAAGGCGTGGGAATGAGGTAGTCATCCCATTCTCTATTTGGATCTCCAAGTTCTCCTTCCTCCTGATCATCATCTGTAGAACCCGGATCTTGTTGAGGGATTGATGGAGGTGATCTCTGTAAGGGTTCCACCAGAACAGCTTGACCTCTTTGAAGTGGACGGGATAGAGCGTGGGCTGATGGCATTTCCGGAGATACAGGAGTTGGTGGAAATCTCTTCCTGTAGTCAGCCAACATGAACTGTAGGTCTGTTAATAAAGAGGACAGCATACAAACTACTTCCTCCTGAAAATTCTGATGGTATTGTTCCCGAGGAGGATAGCCTTGATATTCACCATATTCGTCAAAATCATCCTCCTGACACTTAACGTGCAGCTGGGATGGGCTACTCGCATAGCCATAAGGCCCCTCATCTTCTTCATCAGAATCCTGCTCTTCCAACAGGTGAGATGGCAAAAGAGGTGTAACCTTGCTAGGTGATGTAATTTCAGGTGTAATTCTCCTTGTTCTAGTCTTCTGTTCGGCATTTTTTCCCTCGTCGACGGGCGGTAGGAAGCTGGCTCTGTATATACTATACCAAAGTGAGGTATAGTGTGCACAGAGTCCAGTGGAACCCCAAAGGTAGGCAGAAGTAAAGTTAGATAGCACCTCACTCTCCATTTGTGGTAGTGTGGTTGAGCAGTAAGGCAGTATCAGAGGACAGTGTTAAGCATCTGTTGTACACACTCAGTCAGCAAATTAATTCATACACAAACTTCAGACCAATTGTTTTTGTATGAAAATATTCTTTTAGTTATTTTATTTTCTAGAACCAAGCAAGCCTGGCACAGGTAAGCAATAAATACTTTACAGTAGTAATGCAGTTTGTAAACAGTTTGAATTGTAATTGTATATGCATTTTGTTTTGACTTACATTATGGTTGCAGAGAAATGCAATACTTTGTAAATACAGTACATAGACTTGAATGGGCTTTTCAGTAAAATACCAGGTAAGTTACCTTTTAGATTACTTTTGTTACTCAGAGTAGTATACCTGGATACTACTCTGGGACATTTCTTGTAAACAGGTAAGTAAAATAGACTTTGGTTAAATAGTACAATTTTAAAGAATTTCTTTAGGTTTTCAAACTCCACACTTCGAAACTTTTCCAAGAAAAACAGTCAATGTTATCCTATGGAGGAAAATAGTGTCATCGGTTTTAAGGTAAGTATTTGGTAGTGGGAGTTGAGGTTCTGGGGGTAGACTCGGGGGGGGGGGGGTTCCCCAGGGTCAGGGATGCACTCTTGTTACACCCTCAGCGGTACTAGGGCGGCCAGGTGCAGAGTGCTGAGGCCCAATGTTATCCAATGGGGGATAGGGGGCCTCCGGTTGGTGGCTGCTGACGAGAAAGCCACTGGGTTGTGGGAGCAAAGCTCCTGGACTTAAGCTCAGGTCAAAGGGGGATCCGGTTTAGCACACAAAGTTCACCTGCAGCAGCGCAGGGGCAGCTGGGTGCAGGGTGCCGTTTTGGCGTCGGGTGCCCCGTTTTCAATGGGGATTTTCGGTTCTGGTTTTTAGCTGCAGGCTCGGTCCAGGAAGACTTCTGGGAGGAACCAACAGCTGAGCAGGTAAGTTGGATGGCTCGGGGATGTAGGTGCACCTCCGGTTCTTTTCTCCAGGGCGCCGGGCGGCTGGATTCAGGGGTGTCTTGAGGTCGAATTTCACCTTACCGGGCCACACGCGGTTGGGGGTGGGATTCCGTGCAGAGGCTGCAGGCGATGTCGGGGAGTCCTGGAGGGGTCAATCCATGGTGGACTTAGATTCTGGAGCGCTGGGGGACCTCGCTGGGCCACTCTAACTGGGCCGTAGGCGACGGGTGCAGTGGTGGTTTCAGGTGTCGGATTTCTTTTTCCTCAGCAGGCTCAGAGTCTTTCTTTGGTGCTTCTTCTGAACAGATCTGCTGTTCACAGGAGATCCGGTCTTTGTTGAAGGCAATCAGTCCTCCCAGGGGTTCTGGAGGTCACTGGCTGCAGGACAAGAAGATTTTTGGCAAAGGATCTCTGGAAACTGCAGACGGGCTAGTAGGGCTGGGGCCAAGTCAGTGGTTCTCAGCAGGCTCCTCTGCTGGGCGTCTTCTTTCGTCCTAGGTTGCGGGAATCTGCTTTCTTGGTTCAGGGCTGCCCCCTAAATACTGTATTTAGGGGGCATTTTAGGGGTCTCGAGGTCAGTAGCCAATGGGCTACTGACCTTAGGGTGACTACACCCTTGGTGCGCTCACCCCACATGGGGAAGTGAGCACAATCCCTAATCCTGATTGGGGAGTGCCTACCATCTGCAAGATGGCGGGCACTGAATAGAGGGCTTCACCTCGCCTCCACCACCTGAGGGGTGGAGTTTGCAGAGGTGGGCACACCTTCTGGGCTGGCTAGTTTTTCCCGCCGAAAAGGAGGGGAGACAGGAAGGGGGCCTGCTCCTGATAGCAGGAGAGGCTGGGGGTCGCATTACAAAGGCTGCCAGGCCTTTGAAGCTCCCCTGCCACAGATGGTTTTTCCTGGCCTGGGGGAGGTGTGAACACCTCCGCCCAGGAAAGGCTTTGTTTCTGGGCTCAGGGAGCAAAGGCTCCCACCCTAGGGGTCTAGAAACACGTCTCGTGGTGGCAGGCTGGTGTGTACCAGACAGGGAACCCACCAGAGGCTGGTCGTTTTTCAGGGGGCATCTCTAAGATGCCCTCTGTGTGCATTTTTCATTAAATCCTACACTGGCATCAGTGTAGGTTTAATGTGCTGAGAAGTTTGATACCAAACTTCCCAGTTTTCAGTGTAGCCATTATGGTGCTGTGAAGTTCGTAATGACAAGCTCCCAGCACCATATACTCTTAATGGCAGCGCTGCACTTACAATGTCTAAGAATGGACTTAGACACTGTAGGGGTACAGGGCTCATGCACCTGTACCCTCACCACTGGTATAGGGCACCCAGCTAGAGGGGTGACTGATGTATGCCAGGGCAGTGGGTTTTGGGCATGGCACACAAGAATGTGGGCCATGTCGACTCTTCACTTTGTTCTGCACCAAAACACGCAGCCTGCAAGGGGGGGGGAGGGGTGTGTGTGTGTGTGTGTGTGTGTGTGTGTGTGTGTGTGTGTGTGTAACGGTACAGGGCCTCTAAGTAAGGCACAATAAGTGCTGCAGCCCTTATAGGTCTTCCCTGGTCACAGTGCCATGGGTACCTGTGGCAAGAGAAGCTAATTTGGTTAGTTTTGGGGCACGAACACAGGCCCTGGGAACCAGATTGGCAGGGACCCAGGGCACATCAAGTCAAAAGTGCATCAGTAGTCTGGCAAAAAGTGGAGGGGGTAACTGCAACAGAAACACTTTCCTACACAGTCATAGTCGTCGACGCAGAGGATACCTTCGTCGATGGTCTGGATAACAGAAAATACAGTCCTCATGAGGGTCATCAGTATAAAGCCTTTTCTTGGAGCAGGTAGCACAGGCTCTAAACAGACCCAGTTTCTCCTTTCCTGACATAATTATGCCTGAATGATGCGAAACCAGCACTGAAGACGGACCTGCAGATGTAAAAGTTGAGATGAAGCCAAGAATACTATTCAAATTCACTAATAAGAGAAAAATTGAGCAGAGCTCAGAGAAGACTCCCTAGCACAACGTGCGGTAGAAAATCTGAAGGTCTAAGGTTCTCTCAGGAGTGTTCTAGCGGGTGAAGGGTCCCGATTGGTTCAAGAATTATTTTTCGTCTCTTTTACAAAACGAGTTATGGGTTACAAAACTGAAATGGGCCTAGGCCTTTTTTCTTGTTTGTATTGATTTAAGCATTGCTTTTTTGATGTACCAGGGACTCCCATCGCGACGACGGGGAATGATTCAAGCATGTGAATCTATAAAAGTTCGAATACTGAAGTAATACGGATTTAGATATTTATATGTGAAGCACAATTGGGCACTGCTTCATTCAGCGTGCCCTTTGGGCGGAAGGGAGTTTGCTGGGGGCCACGATTGCTTGGCGTTTACTTTGAGCGTTCAATGAAGCCCCAACCTTTTCTCCCGCCTGACCGAACTTGG
Source organism: Calotriton arnoldi (assembly GCA_963921515.1). Classification (NCBI taxonomy): domain Eukaryota; kingdom Metazoa; phylum Chordata; class Amphibia; order Caudata; family Salamandridae; genus Calotriton; species Calotriton arnoldi. The sequence continues at coordinate 274,653 of CAWUFW010004684.1, forward strand.
GACTACCTGTGACCAGTGTATTCAAAGAAATCGAAGTTTGAGTAAAACTAGAGTGAGTAATCTGCGGTCTTCAGTCTCCCCCTTTTTTCTGCAACTGTGTCGAGCTGCATTTATTTACTTTTTTTTGTTATGGAACATAGACTGCCGTATTCTGCTTATGTGCGTGCCAATTTGAGCAAATTGGTACTCGTAGGATTCTGTGGCCTGGAGGTGCATTGGAAATGTGTGAGATTTGAGTGACCACCTTAGATGGAAGAAGTCCTGCATAGTTGTGCTGGTAGGGCTAGAATAGAGAAGCTTCGGTGGGTGTAGCTGGAGACTTCTCCAGTGTCAGCGGGACTAAAAGCCTTAGCCTCACACACAGATGTTGTTGTGTCTGGGGTGTATGGTGGATAGACCGTGATGTGTCCCTTCTCTATCCACAGGACTATTTTTGAGGTTTTCCTGACCTCTGCATTGTGAGCTTCCTGGTGGATCATCAGGCCATTTGGGGGGCGGGCGGGGGCAGTGGCAGAAAACAAAATGAGAAAAGAGGACGTGTCGAGGTCAACTCTTAGGATTAAATTTAATTAAAGTGGAGTTGAAGATTTCCCAGATCAGGTGGACCTTTTGCATGAGGGAGCAGATTGTGGTCAGGTCACCCACTGTGCTCAATCTTTATCTGGAATTAAAATATAAGAAGGTTGAGACAGTGATGAGAGCAATGGAGATGTCTGTGTGGTACTAATTCTTGTGTGTGCAGGAAGCGTGCACTTCTGTTGCTCATACAGTACCTGTACTATTTGCAAGGGGAAGGGTGCATACATGGGCACTAGAACATCCCAGGGAGAAATACAGCTCCCTCCCACGAGGTTAGGACTGGAGCTGTGCTTCCGTAGAACTGAAGACAATTTAAAGATGCCTATTTGAAAGTGGAATACTCTGCTTAAACAGTTTCCATTGATTTCAGGCTGAAAATGAATGATTAGGAGTAAAATAAAGTGCAGCAAAAATGCCACTAAATGTCCAGATTTGTGCCACAAAATTTGCTAATCTATGCCGCAATATCCTGGGGGGTTTGCCCATTGTCTTTTTTCTGCAGATCCTAATTAAACTGCCCTATGTTCCAATCTGTAAACAAACATCTATTGTTCTAAGAACTCATAGCAAGAAGGTCAGGATTTTGAGGGCAGAGTTGGCAAATTTGGTGGCACAAAAAGGGTTGCAGCCCAAAAACAAAAAAATTGCTGTCATTTTGCAGTTGGCAGGAAATGTGCCAGTCACAAAAATACTGCTTGGCATCTGGTCTATCACTGCTAGAGATGCTATCATCTCATAGTCTGTGACCAAACAGTCTCCAGCATGGCCGTGCCTCAGAACAGGCGGAGGTCTCCTTCCAGACAGCGCAGACTTCAATTCGAAAGCTCAGCTCTATCCGGTACCAGACAATCTTCTTCCAGCAGCAACACAAGGCGGTGGGGTGGTCGATTGGAATGCATAGAAGACACAAGAGGATGCTCAGTTGCAGGAGGAGAGCACCAGGAGACATACGAAAAGGGGGGCAGCTGAATCATGGGGCAACAGAAGTTAGGGGGCCAGATGGGAGACAAGAGAGGGCTACAGGAGGCAGTAGACACCGGTGAAGGGGGGGAGAAACGGACGACACAGGAGGCTTGGAGTGCTAGAGGAGTCATTGGAAGAGGTGGGACAGTGGAGATAGGGTGCGGGAGGGAGGGGGGTCAAATGAGAGGGGTTCAAGTGAGAGGGAGATCAAGGGTGACATAGGACATATGGGGGGGGGAAGAGAGAAACAAAGGGTGCAGCAGGGGCTTTAGGAGACAGGCTGCTGCAAACAGGGGTGCACAAAAGAACAGGTGCTGCCAAATGAGACTGGACCAGGCCCATAATTGCCAATTTCAGTCTTTGGCAGCTACTTCCTTTCCTCATGAAAGGAGGGGTGGGCCACAGGCTGATTGTACATGAGGGGTCCTGTACATTTGCAATGATGTCAAAAGGCAGGCAACAAAGAAGTAAACACCCCTGATGCATGCCTCTTCGGCCAACAGCACAGAAAATAAAATGTGGGTTACTCATTTTAACATAGCACAAAGGAAGTTTGTAAAAATAATACTCTTTAAATTGCAGGAGCTTTACAAAGTGCAGATTTAATTTTTAGGTCGACGTCTACTGGACTGCGCAGCTGTTTGGTTTGCTGAAGACATCTTGGGGACATTCGAAAATCTTTCATGGGAATACTGCCCATTGCTTAATATTGGTTTTGTGGTTTCCAACTCAAGTTTACGTGCTTTCCATTTGCTGGTTATTTATTTTAGTATGTCCACCATGTTGTTGTCCCTCACGTAGAGCATGACCTATTTACTGTATTCTTCCACAAGTGCTTGCTTTCTGTAAACAGGCCTTTAAATCTTGTTCTTCTCACATTTGCTGTGCATTCAAAGAGAGGTCAAATGTTAGGCGAGCTTGGTTTTTACTTTTCTTTCTCTGACTTCAAAGAGACTTTATCTGACAATCTGGGGGTGTGAAAAGTGGTGACTTTTTTCCCTTGGATTCAGTTTTCTTCATTTTAATTTGCTCTCCCGGCCTCTGTCTCAGCTTTTAGGTTTTGCTAGTGCTGTGACATCTTTGGGTACTGTGCGCTCAAGGCTTCTCTAGTCCACAACAAAATTTAAATGTCTGCAAAGGAACTGTGCAAATATTTCAGAATATATCCAAATTGGGAAAACATAAATGAAGCACTTTTTTTGTAATTCTGAAGTGTGCTGGAAACATATCTGAACACGATCAGATCAATACACCATGTGATGCTATTTCGACACATTATCGTTTGTACGCTGTATAGTTTTACCAGTAAAACTGTAGATTTGTGCAAATGTAATAGTCATTTCAATTGAAAATTGTTGTCTGCAATGGCAGTGCACTACCACATCATGCATACTCTAAGCCACTCTACTTCACTTTACAACACTCTAGGCCACTTTACTCCTCTCTTTGACACTCCACATTACGCCATTCTACGACATTAACTCCACTCCGCTCTAGGGCTCTCTACGTACCGCCACTCCAAGCCACTGTACTCCACTCTACGCCACCTAAGTCTATGACACTCTACGCCCCTCCACTCTACACCACTCCTCTCCGGTCAATGCCACTCCACGCCACTCTTCTACGACACAAACTTTTAGCCATGCTGAACAGTAGCCATGCTGGTGTACAACATTGCTAAAACACACTGGCAAAGCCAATAGCTCTTGCATAGGCGAGACCTGTTGGCTGCTGAGGTTTTTTTTTTTAAACCGCAAACTTCTGTGAGGATTGCATAGCACTGACTAGTCTTTAAATCTTAGGAGCATCATTTTCTGAGTCATACTGCATGATTTTCTAACCCCACCCACAGTCTAGATTAATCCTTGATTATTACTCCTTGCTACCTAGAGTCAGGAAACCAACAAAAGTAACTTGAATATACAATTGGAGATCAGGGTGGGAAGCGTTAAAGGGTTGGTAGTGTATAGGGATTAATGGAGTTTGTAAAAGTTTCTGGAACTACAGCGTAAGGGTTTTTGAAGGTTTTTCAGAGTTCAGGGAAGGGTAGCATCAAGGGGTAGTTAGGGATATTGAGGGCTTATGGGTGTGCAGCGGTAAGGGTACCAAGGGGTTATAAGGGTGCAGTTAAATTAAGGAATGCATACAACTACAAATGTAACATTTTTGGGACTGGCATAGGTAATAATGAAAAACACAACATTAATACTTCAACAATTTCAACTCGAGATTAATATAGATGGCATTTAAAACATCTACTTCATTACAATACAAGACCTCAATTCACGGGCAAGTGTACTATTGCAGATTATGAGCTAGCAGAAAATAGTTCTACCTTGAGTTATTACATTGAGAATCTATTAGATTTTGAGGGCATACAAGGTTCGATATGAATATTTAGCCTTCTTCAAAACATTCTTCCAGTCCTGCAGGAGCTTCACATATCTAGAATATAAAATGTCTGCACTGCTGTTATTCTAGAGTCAAACAGGTAAGTTCAGCAAAGGAAATCGAGTCCGTGAGCCACCAGTGCCACGGTCAGTCTTGAGTAACAAGAATAATGTTTGTTGTGTGCTGTTTGCGCTTGAAAGGAATATTTGGAAGATGCTGGTGGGTCTGATGGCTTAAAGGGTAACGGATCTACATTATGGATCACTATGTGACTTTGTGGACAAGCTAAAATTGTGGGAAATCCACTTAGAACATTTCAACCTTCCAATGTTGATAACAAATTTTTTTTTTTTTTTTAAAAGAGCACTACTGCATTGGTTAACAATAAATGTTATTAAGTATCAACCTACCCCAGCGTGTTAGTGTGTGCTTTACAATTGCAAGTCAGGTTATGGGGTAAAGTGCTGGGATGAAAGTCTCCTGCATAGCCTCATAAATCTGTTTCCTTGCCAAGTAACATTTTGCCAACTTCTCCTTGGGGGATTTGGAGAGGTAATGGACTATTCTGCAAGCCCAAAAGGAGGTACACCATGCTGTTTTTAGCTTTTTCCATCTCCATAGCAGTGCTCAAATGACTGGGGATACCCAAAGCGTACCCCCTTTCTGAGTGATGGTAACTACAACAAGGTGGTGCCCTGACTAACAGTGATTCTAGTCCAGGGGCACATGCACTTTTACCTCTAACCCCATGTGGGGATTGCCTATATATTCACCCAAGTACAAGATGCATCTAGTTTCATCCAGTGAATGGGTCTAAAGTCGGTTTAGAAAGAGAAAAACCAAAATGTTTACTTCATTTTGCGAGCTCTTGCAGCTTGAGACATAACGTTTACTACGAAGATGCCATCTGAATGGACCATGCAACTTTATTAGCAGGCTTTTCGTGACCCATATAGAAATACATCAGTTGGGAAGACACTTCCTGGATCTTCCCAGCAACAGTGACCTGGATGAGCTTTGCATACCGGTCACCTGGCAGCAACAGGGTGAGTGCAGGTGCCTTGTAAACTTTTTTGGATGCTGCAAGCACCAGAACTGGAATCGGGGACTGAGAAGCAGGTCCCCGCTATTTCGTGCAAGGTGAGCCTCTATAGTGGAGTGCTATGGGGATGTTTTTTCTCCTCCTGTAACTGCCTGGCTCCATTATGCCAAAGGTCTGCCATCCAGTGCTGCTCTGCTCTAGACATTGAGGTCTGAAGAGGGTGGGGAACAGTGTTTGGACACTAGGCTGATTGGGCTACTGTGCTCCACCTTTCAAGATGTGCTGGCTAACAGCTGTTGGCAGCCTGGAAAGAGGATTGGAGTGGTGTGCTTTCTTTGCAAAGCTAATGCTCTGTGACACTCTACATCTTGTTGAACTTGGCACCCATTTCCAAGTCCCATCAATTTTTAGGTCTCGCACCTAGCGTTGCACTGCGCAGCAGTGCTCGCGCACCGCGAGACATTTTGTAGGGGAAAAACAGTGATTCAGCACTGACCTAGGAATCGCACACGCTCGTGCGATTCCTTTTGTGCTCCCCCATTGGCCTTTGCGTGCGTCTTTTTATAAATTGGCGGGCGCATTGCTCCGCCCATGGCCTATTGGTGTCTATTACGCGCTTGGTGCGCGTAATAGACACCAATAGGCCATGTGGTTTCAATTATCGTGCCCAGACACGGGCGCGATAATGGAAACCAGATGGCTCGCTGTGGCGCGCGCACCACTCGTTTTTTGGTATGCTTGCCTGCTCTAAAATGGCAGATAGGGGGCAGGATGTAGCGAACGGCTGTGAATGGAAGCAGTCTCGTGCTTGAGCGTCCAGGCAGGTTGTCCGAGAGCTGTCTCCAACGCTGATTTAGTCCGCTGACCGCGTTTCATTGGAGGTTGGGGAAGGGGGAGTTGATTGAGCGGGAAGCAGATGAGTGACGCGAAACATTTTTCTGTGCTACACTACACGTGCTTCCTCAGTGCTCCCTGGGGCCTGTCCTAGACCGCACAATTGAGGCGTTTATCACTATGTGGCTCCTTGAGTACCTACCACAGGACGTAAGTGGGCAAGAGGGAGATTCAGTAACCACAGTGTACACGAAGTGTGCAGACATTGAGGTCTGGTAGAGACCATGCTACAGGAACTGAGCAAACTGGAAGTCTTGAACAGGTCACCCTACTCCAGGAAGCCAGCAGAAGGGGACGCTGGATGACTGCTAGTACTACCGGTCCTCTGCTGGTTGACGCGCTGAGAAGGGTAGGCACTACACACGTTTCTTTAACATAACTGTTAAGGAGGGAAATACATTAGGGAACGGGGCAGGCGAGCGTTGGATACTTCCCACGGCGGTTCCACTGTCTAGTGAGCGCTAATTTCCCCGCCGATGCATTGTGTATTCCTGAGCACAACCGTTCATCTATCTGTGATATCGTTCCCTTTGCAGTAAAAATGAATCTGCTTGTTTAAAACTGGCTTGTGTAGGTGTTTCGTAGTTTAAGTTTGCTACGTGATTATTCCTGTGTTTGTGTGCTTCACAAACACCCTTGAACTTTGAGCTGGGCGAGCAGTCATATCGAAACCGCAAGTATTCCGGAGGTTTCGGTTTCATTTATCAGTTACTTATTTCCCGCCGCTCAGACTGCAGGATTCAGCTTGTCAGACGGACGCTCGGAGTTACTTTCGCGGTAAGCTACACGGGGCCGAAAAAAATAGTCAACATGAGACGGTTTTTGTCGATTGTTCCGTGGGATGTAAATGGCTTCACTCGCCCTAGAAATGTTTGCGTTGGGATTTTCAATGCGGGAAGAAATACTAGAGGGCGAGGGTGAACATCTTGCATTAGGCTTTTTTTGTAAGCAGTATAAAGGACTTCCAAAAACATACTGGCAGTTTTCACTTTTCCTTTGGTACGGTGTAAAGAGGTCCATAGCTCCGAAAAATCCCCACAGTTTTAGGATGTGGCGTTAAGGCCAGAGCTTCCGACACCAGATTCTAGTCTCCGCGTTCACATGCTCAGATTCTGGCCATCACTTAATCTACCCGTGCCTAAAAAAACAAGCATTTGCAATACAATAGGTCTCGCAGTTACCAGAGTTTAAGCTAATGGCATTGTAAATGACAATGCCTTTTATTTAGGCTTTATAAACGAAAACAAAAATAAAAGGCATTGTTATTTGCAAAGTCAATAGCTCAAACTCGCATAAATGCGAGACCTATTGCATTGCAAATGCTTGTTTCTGTTTGCAGGTGAGCTCACATTGTGTGACTGCAACAACTCCCTATGAATTCAGACTGGAAGGATGACAGATGTGCAACTCTTCGGTTGTTAACTTGTAACGTTGGTGAGCTTAACAACCTTAGGATGGATAGACCGATATCAACACATGGTGCAACACTGCCAAAACCCAGAGAAGATGCAATTCAAATATTCCTCTATGCACGACTCTAGCTCCTGGATAGATGACCAATTGATCTTTCAGAAACTGGGTAGGCAACTCGGCACTTTTACAAAGATCATGCCCTCCCAACATTGCATGTTGTATCCTTATTCTCAAGTTTGCAGAACTGGCAATTTTATTCCAAGGCAAGGACAGAGACTGTATTTAAGATTCATAAACTCATACCGTATTATTTTGATCTTCATGTTGAATTTGCCTCTGATATGGGGTGGAATGGGTGACATTTAAAGCTTAAATAAGTGGGTATGTGCATATCAGAAGATAAAGGCATTTGTTAGGGAGGGAAAGCTAAGGGAGATGGTTTATGCTACAGGGTGGCCACTAATAACATATCTAATGACTTAATGCTGTATATCCAACGTCACATAAGTCTATGTCCAACAATCCATGAAGTGATTACATTTGGAGGCTTTTCATGACTTAGTATTAACTGCTGCAAGATATTTCAGAAGGTGGAAGAGGTAACCCTTTATGCATATCCACTGCATGGAGGGCTGGCTGCCTTGGAATCCAGATTAGCAAATATGTTGGCATAGATAGATTAGAACCTCAGGTGAAGCAATTTGCTCCTTTCGTTGGTTGGACAAAGAGCTGCATGAATGTATGCAGTAACTGTATAGCACAAACCTACCCAAAAGGCAGCAGAGGCCTATTAAAGGTCAAAGGCAAGCAAACAGTCAACGAGTGATGGGAAAGGTAGCAGGATTCCGCAAGCAGAAGTGGACTGGTACTGGATTGTGATGTAGTGTACTTTAAAGAAGTACATTTCAACTCTCTTAAATTAGAGCAGCTTTGTGGCTGTCCTGATTGATATGGGGGATGCCGATCCAGATCCTTGGTGTAAAGAAGGAAAAGGCTGGTGATCTCAAGATGGTGATAACGAAATGTTTTTATTTATTCGTCAGCTTGCCAGTCGGTTTTCTAAAAGTATTTTTGATATGTTGTGAACATTACTTCTGAGTATGATATGGGGAAGGAGGCCAGGCTCGGTTCAGGTGGGAATTCCTCACAAGACCAACGCAAAGAGGCTAGCTGTCCTGGACTTTTCTATCCATTATCTCTTGGTGCACTCTTTTAATGGCCGACAGCTTTCATACTCCAGCATATTATCAGCACTTCATGACTAAATAGAGGCTGCTAAACTCTGGTCACTACAAACAACCCTAAGTGCTGAGCCCCATAGGAACCGGACAGAAATACGTGCTTGGTCCACCTGTCTTTCATGATGTCGACTGGCCAGGTCTGCTACTCTACCTCTTCTGTTCTCTTCCTTCCCTACATTATCTGATACCCTAGCATTTTTTCCAAACAGATTTTTAGCAAGGTTAATGTATTGGTGCTCAGAGAATTTTTCCGTTCAGTTCTTTAAGGACAGAGGTATAGAGACTTTAATCTATACTCCTCTACTACAGGTTGAGACATGCAATTCAGTCAACATGCCAGTTTCTAACCCTCCACAAGAAAGCAGTTTTGACTAAACTGATTGAGAACGGATGCTAAAAACATTGTTTTTCTCGAATTAAAAGACGAATGTAGAATCTTTTTTCTTGCTTGGCATATTGGGACGCAGATGTAGGCACACAATTGTTGGGTTACTACTGTTGACAATTATAAATAAAATAATTTGCCTTGCATAATAGAAAAACATTCTAAACAATGACATACTCATATCACGGTGAAGGTTTGATCTGGAGCCCAATGGCTTCTGCAGGTACAGTTCTGTCTGGGAGGCAGATTTTCAGCATTTGGATTGGTGTTACCTAGCAATTTAGAGGTTCCGGATGTAGGTATTTATGCCCGACAGGAAATTACTTTCCCGATATTACCTCCTTTCCCACTATTAGCTCTTTTGTGCTATGTGGCTGCAGTCCTCAAACTTTTAGGAAATGGCTGGCCTTGGCGAAGTTGAGGGTAGCAAAGCATCGGTTCTGTGGCCCTCCTCAGCGTGTCTATGGTTGCACAATTTGATATACTGAAATGTTATGACCAACATCTATTCTACCATGGCGCATCCAGTGTTTAGGCCACAGCATTTATATGACACCCTCTACCACATTACCTATACCTCATGGAGACTGTTGACTGGCCCCACTGAGGATATACCACTCTTGGCATGTACTAATTGTTTGCGTCTCCCTTCCGGATTTCACTTGCTCTTAGATTGGGTGCGCAGTGGATACATCTGCAATGAGAGTATAAATGCATATATGTGGCACTCCGCTTAGACTATAGTATCTAATGCTTTCGACTCAGTTATTAAAAATTAAATGATTTAGGATACTTGTTGGACATTAAACAGGGCACATGAACATTTGAGAGGTCCAAGAAAGTTGCCAAAATATGGCAAACTATGAAAAAAGGGCAATTGTGGAAAATGTGCATTTTTAAAAATAGCATGAAAATGCCTGTTGTGCTAAAATCACCCTCTTCTCCGTTTTCAAAAGCACCGGTTTTCATATTTAATGATTTTTAACAAGTAACGGACAAGGTCACATTTATGTCCTTTAAAAGACTTATGCGCTACGAATGGCATAAGTCCTACTAGCCTACATGCGCAAACTTTTCCTGATAAAAATGGTAGCGACATGCGTAGACATACCCATGGTGCCGTGGAAGGAGGCAAAACAGCAACCTCTAAAATCAGATCCCTTGCAAAATGGACTTCCCAATATTGTGATTCTGACCTCTTCTACTCCCATATCATAAGCCTATACACATACTGGAGTGCTCCGTCGTTGGATAAAGCAAGTTATATCTGCAAGAAAAGGCTACTTCAATCTTAAGTGATGGGTTTCTTCTGGTTAACAGCACCGATAAAGTGCACCATTTCCTATATTTTCCAACTTCAAAAGGCTGTTTAGGATACAATTTGTGGTTACATTTACTTGCCCATGGCAGACATTTAAAGTGGATGTACCTGAACCTGGTTTATCTCATGGCTGAGCAAGTCAACATTTTGTTGTTTGATGTACATGTCAACAGCCCATGCACCCACCTCCTGTATCCATTCCTAATTATTTTAACTGCATATTTTGGCCAATTCCGAAACTTTTTATTAACCTGAGGAAGAGCCCTTTGAGGTCCCAGAGAAGGCAGGAGAAGGGAGGGGAGTGTGAATGTGTAAAACAATGATATATTAATTGCCTTGGGCCTGTACAAAATTAGCATTTCCACAACAATTATATTTGTTCCTGAATTCCAACACAGCAAGCGTTTCTACTCCTGGCTTCTCCACTTGTGTGTGTTTTCTGGTTCATGAGTCCTGCTGCATCAGGTGCAAACCAGGGGGCCTACTTCAGATTCTTATAGCAAGTTAACACAGGTCTGGTGTTCTGTGGCTGCAGACCGCAGAGGGTGCCAAATGAAAGGTGCCTGCTCTGATCACTGGTTTCTCCAGCACTGCCCTTTCATGCGGATCTGAATCCATCGAGGGACTACATTTTGATCCAGACTCTGGCAAGTAAAGAATGGATCAAGCTTTGGAACAAAAGTGCAGTGGTGTCAGCGACACAAATTGATTTACGATTTGACCAGCGCTCATACCACCACACCACCTCCTATCAAATCTTAAAAGCTGCACAATTCAGAGGATTCCTGTCATTTGCCTGTTCATCAGGCTGCTGCATAGTGAACCGGTAGCTATTACAGCAGCATGCAGAGAGAGAGAGGGCTGGAGTTTAAAAAAAAAAAAAAAAAAAAAAAGTGCCCGATACATTGTGTAAGGCTCAGGCATATTGTGGAAGCTATCACTGGGGCAGCGGGTTCAGGATTTATTAAACACACAACAGGACAAAAAAATTATTATGGCATCAATATATCTTTGAAAGCAGATTTATAGCCAATATACCTTTGAATTGCAGATTAATAGCTATTGGGAGGTCCTTATTCGTTGAGATCACTTACTGGGAAACTTAAACGGTTGGCGCCAAACCCTGCCGAGACATACAAAGGCCAATATATAATACCTTAGGAAAGAAGGGGACCACGACTTGCACTTTTTTTGTTATTGTCGCAGAGAGGGCATTAGGACCATTCTTCATATACTCCAGAGGTCCCATAGCAAATGAATATCTCAGCTTCTGAAATAGCCCTTCATAGTGAATAGTGAAAGTGAGCATTGTGGAAGCTCCAGAAGCAGCCAATGTGACATTAGCGAAAGTAGATTTCTAAAAGAGGGGGGGATTGAAGATGGACCCAATATAACTATTTGCTTCCATAGAGACCCCTTTCCAGCATTCACCATTGTTAGACCCAGAAGCTAAATCGTTATAAGAGCAATCCCCCAGTACTACAGAAAGATGAAGTAAAAAAGGGAGGAGGAGAGTTAACCTCCACGCCAGGCTAGTCTCTAACCCACTGAGAAAGGATGGGACTGTTTTCCTAAAAGATTTTCTGGTGTAAATCGAGGGTACAATAACAAAACATTTCCATTTTTATACCCGGGGGGCAGATCACATGCAGGAGTTAATTTCGCAAGAGTTAATTTCCCCTGCCCTCCTCTACCTTACCCGATCCCGTATATAAAAAAAAAAAATACGTGCAATTAGTTTTAGCCAACAATGGTTTTGAAAAAATAATATTTTTTTAGATTTAGATTAGTCGTGAGAAAATGTAATTTGCTTTCTTCTAATATAAAAAGGCACATGGGGATGGGGGTATAGAATGAGGGACGGCAACAGAACCAAACAAATCTGATACACAGAATCAGAAGCTGTGTTCTACAGTCAAAACATGAACTAATGTACTACCGTGTGTCTCACATGCTGATTTTCAGACTAAAAGATTAAAAAAATTAAAATAAACAAAATTGATCGTTTTTTGTTCTCATGATTGCATCCGCATTTTTGCTGTACCGTTCTAAAATAAGTCTCAACATTCCATTGCACTTAAACTTAAATTTAGCTTACACTTTAGAGCCAAGTGTTGTCATTGCTGTTTGAATTAGGGGTTCAACATTTTGAGGATCCACAGGGAAACTATCACCGATCTTGTCCAGGTTCTCAATAGCAATGCGGGCCGCCTGCTCGTAACCATCTGCTATCCTAATTGGGTGAACACCACGGTCCAGCAGCTGTTCTGCTTGCTCCAACAAAGCACCTGCAAGAACTAAAAGAAAAACACTAATTCAAGTTCAAAAGGCAAGTATGAACATAATTTATTACAAATTGTTAGCTGTTGTGTACAGTATTGGACATCTGAACATATCAAAGTAATTTGCTTTATCATGAACGGAAAACTAGCATGAGCATTGGAGAACACAAGTCTGATGCCCTCTACTGTTTTGGGTGCCCTATGCTGTGCATTGCCATTGAAATTGTTACCACAAGGGAGAGCGAGAGAAAATTCAACCAATTGCACTCTCCGCTAACAATACTCACACACAAGAGCAACTGATATTCTTAAAGAATTTCAAATGGCCGGGGGGGGGGGGGGGGGGGGAGGACCCCCCTCTACCTCAGGATATTAGTTCACACCTCTACAGTATCCAAAGATATTGGAGTAGACGCCTCACTCACTTATCGTGACATGCTTCATCATTGGCGCCTATCCACACCCTGGTATGGTGGTACCACCAGGGTGGATTCGACCATAGATGGAATGTGAGTTCTTAGATAAAGTCAAACTGGATAAGTAGGGATCCAGAAGGGTGGTTTAAAAATAGCTCTGGGTATACCCAAAGATTATTCTTTATTTAAAGGGTACCCGGGGTATTTTTATTTTATTTGAGTTTTATATAGCGCTGGCTAGACCCGAAGGTATCAGAGCGCTTTACATGAGGTACCACAAAGTTACAAAATGACAACAGTTAACAGGTTACATAAGTTACTAGTAAAACATTTAAAGAGCATAGGAGATGAGATAAATAGAGCGTAGAGGGGTAAGGTAAAGGGGTAGGAGGGCGATACGACGGCGAGACGAAGGACAGTCTGCCCCAAGTCCGGCTGGGTAGGTGACGGCCTAGGGGGGAAGTCCACGGCCCATCTCCTCTTTAGCTATCAGGTAGCTCCACCGGGCATCGGCCAAATAGCAAGGTCTCGGATAAAAAAACATTTTAAAGAGCATAGGAAGACAAGCAAGGGTAGGGTAAAAGGGTGGGGGGGGGGGGGGGGGAGTACGATGGAGAGACGAAGGAAAGTCAGCCCAAAGTCCGGCTGGGTAGGTGATGGCCGAGGGGGAAGTCCACAACCCATCTCCTCTTTAGCTAACAGGTAGCTCCACCGGGCATCGGTCAGCTAGTTAGGTCTCAACGGTCGGAGGAAGATCCCAGAATTAATGTCATGATGAGTGAGCCAGGGGGGTGGGGGAGGATGGTGGGGGAGCACCCCTAGCCTCGCTGGAGTAAGCTCGATGTGCCAGTCCAAGGGGTCCGGTGTGGGTGGAGGGCCTTCTCCGTTTGCTGCAGACCGGTGGAGTGAGAAGGGGGTGGGTGGAGGAAGGGCTTCGAGAGTGAGGAATGGAAGGTAGGAGCCTAGTTGTTTTAGTCCGATTGTGTGGAGGCCATGTCAGGGTCAGGCACCCAGGTATTTTAAGATCCCCTCCATTGCTGCATCCTGATGATTGTGGCTCGCACGGCCGCCATGTTGGAGTCAGGCATCCTCCTCCACGAGTGTATTCTCGCCTGGTTGTTGCACCGGAGGGGAAGCTCCTGAAAGTCTGTCGCGTGTAGTGTGGCTCAGGCGGCCGGGGTTCGTGCATGGGAGGTACTAGGTGTTACGTTTTGTTGAGGGGGTGTGGGGAGGACGGCCCGTGTGCGCTCGGGAAATGTTGCGGGCCGTAGGTGCCTGCCACTTGTCTGTGGTGTTCGTAGGAGGATGAACAGAGCTTTTGCCGCCCCTCCGGAGTTCAGGAGCCGTTCTGCTCCGAGCCGCTTCTATCCTCTGATTCCTTGCCGGAGAATAGCCCTCACATACCAGATTTCACGACCTTGCCTTCCCACGGCGGCACAATGATCAGTACCGCCGGAAATAACAGAACTAAGCACCGTCGCCATGGAGAAATTCAGCCCCAGATCTCCGGCGGCAGCCCGAGTGCCCCACCGGGGGGGGGGGGGGGGAGACCCGGGCGTCGCTGCACCAGTACCAGAAGGGGGGAATCACCAACCAACTCCTCGAAATAGCTACCCCCAGGGGGCCGGCCAACAGCACTGCGCTACAGGGGAGGAGTGAGGGGGACCACCACTGGGAGTTCAAGAGAGAAACTAGCAGCATCATGGTACCTGGCTCCCGGCCTCCGAGTGTGGTCGCGAAGATCTCCGGGCGCCATCTTAGCTCACTCCCGTGCGGGCGCTCCGCAGGTCATATCACGGTTGATCAGGATCGCAGACAGGCGTTTTTTTGATCAGTGAGAACAGCCAGCCTACTCCAAGAGCCCGATCAAGTCTGGGGCCTTCGTCAAGGCCGTGTTTGATATGTATACCTGCTCTTTTGTGCAGGGATGCACTCGTTACACCCTCAGCGACACTAGGGCGGCCGGGTGCAGGGTGCTGTTTTGATGTCGGGCGCCCTGTTTGCAATGGGGAACCTCCGGTTTGCAAAGGCACTGCAGGCTTGGGGACGTAGGTCTTCTGGGTGCGACCACCACTTCGAGAGGTAAGTTGGGGGTTGGTTAGGCACCCGCGCGTTTGGCCACCCAAGGCCGTGGGGCATCGGGTGCAGGGGTACCTTTTGGGGTCGGATCTTCTTATCAGCTCCTGCTCACGGTTGGGGAGACCTTCCGGATTTAGGCTGCAGGCGTCGGCTGGAGGTTTGAGGTAGGTCAGGGGTCGCCGGATCTCGGGTTAGGATCACCAGGGGGACCTCCTCATGGTGTTTGCCCACTCAAGCTCAGGCCGTGGACGGCAGGTGCAGAGTCGTGCGGATTCGCGGTCTCCGGCCGGAGCCAGAGGTTGCAGATGAACAAATCCGGTGTTCACAGGGGAGACTGTCTTTGTGGTTGAAGGCAGGCAGGCAGGTCCTCCGGGGTTTTCGAGGTTGCTGGCTGCAGGACGCACCGGGATTTCGCAGGAGCAGGTTCGAGGTGGAGACAGGCCGGTAGGGCTGGGGTCAAGTCAGTGGGCGTCTTCCTCTTGTTAGCTTCAGCACGGCTGTTCGGTCCTCCTTTTCTTGTAGTTTCTTCTGGTCTGAGGAAACAAGGTTCAGGGGTGCCTCTAAATACTAGATTTAGGGGCGTTACAGGTAGGTAAAAAGGTTGGGACAAATGGGTCCCTTCCCTGGGGTGGGTACACCCCCTATTATGCCACCCTCCAGTGGGAGGGGGGCATAAGCCTTTCCCTGGTTGGCTACG
This sequence comes from Calotriton arnoldi, assembly GCA_963921515.1. NCBI lineage: Eukaryota > Metazoa > Chordata > Amphibia > Caudata > Salamandridae > Calotriton > Calotriton arnoldi. The sequence goes on from CAWUFW010004684.1 coordinate 290,356, forward strand.
TCCCCGCATCTGCAAGATGGCAGGGAGAGTTGTGCTTCACCTCGCCTCCCCCACCTGAGGGGTGGAGTTAGCAGAGGTGGGCACACTTCTCTTCCTCACTCGTTTTTCCCCAACGGTTCTCCCGCCTAAAGTGGGGGTCAGGACCAGTAGGTACTAGTTGCTGAAAGCAGCAAGTGGCCTGGGGAAGCTCACAAAGGCGGCAAGCCTTTGAAGCTTCCCCTTCCTGAACCCAACCCATCCTGGGGGAGGAGGCTTGGCACCTCGTCTTAGGATGTGCATTGTTTCAGGCCCCAGAGAGCAGCAGGCTCTCGACCCAGGGATCCAGAAACCTGTCTTGTGGTGGCAGCTGAAAGCAGCCACTCAGCCTGGACACTAGTGGTAGGTTAGTTCAGGGGGCATCTCTAAGATGCCCTCTGTGTGCATTTTTCATTAAATCCCACACTGGCATCAGTGTGGGTTTAATGTGCTGAGAAGTTTGATACCAAACTTCTCAGTTTTCAGTGCAGCCATTATGGTGGTGTGGAGTTCGTAATGACAAACTCCCAGCCCCATATACTCTTAATGGCAGCGCTGCACTTACAATGAGAATGGACTTAGACACTGTAGGGGTACAGGGTTCATGCAACTGTACCCTCACCACTGGTATAGTGCACCCAGCTAGAGGGGTGACTGATCTATGCGAGGGTAGTGGGTTGTAGGCATGGTACACAGATGTGTGCCATGTCGACTCCACTTTGTTCTGCACCAAAACATGCAGCCTGCAAAGGCAGTGTGTGAGTGTGAAGGTACAGGACCTCTAAGGGTGGCACAATATGTGCTGCAGCCCTTAGAGGCCTTCTCTGGTCACAGTGCCCTGGGTACCATTTACCAGGGGCTGACCTGTGGCCAGAGATGCCAATTAGGTTTAGGCATCAATGCAGTTTTAGGGAAAGAACATAGGCCCTGGGTACCTGGTTAGCAGGAGCACAGAGCACACTCAGTCAAAGCACATCAGCAATTCAGCAAAAAGTGGGGGCAACCATGCAGAAAGAAGGCACTTTCTCACAAGGGGCAAATAATTTGTTCCTGGGTTCCACCTCGTAGGGAAAAATAGCATTGGCAAAAGCCAATAAGGTTTCCCCTGAGTAAAATTGTTTGGCATCCTCTTCCTCATCCAGGGGATCCCAAAAGATCACCTCACGCCCATTCATCTGGGGAGCATCCAGAAAAAGCCCTTAAAAAGACCTCTCATGGGTCTCGTGGACGCAGACCCTCAAAATCTCCTCAAAAACATGGAAAGGAGAGGAAGGGACAGGCTCAGGTCAGGCACTCCTTCAAAAAGCCCTCTTCAGTGCCTCCTGAAGTAAAGACGTCGACGAAATCTTCACCGTCGAAGAAACCACCTCTGGTGTCGTCGGCGAAGATTGAAGTTTGCCTGTTGCCGAAGAAAGCTTCAGCGTCCACCGCGGAGTTGAACTCAGTCGACAAAGGTTTTGACGCCGGTATCATCTGCGTCGACGACAATGACTGTCGTTCACGGCGGTTAGACCATCGCTGATGATTTCCAATTTACCACCGAAGGCTACAGGTTCGACGACTGTCGTTGGCGATCTCGTCGACGGGCCCGTGTAGGAAAGTGTTTCTGTTGCAGTTACCCCCTTCACTTTTTGCCAGACTACTGATGCACTTTTGACTTGATGTGCCCTGGGTCCCTGCCAATCAGGTTCCCAGGGCCTGTCTTCGTTCCCCAAAACTAACCCAATTGGCATCTCTTGCCACAGGTACCCATGGCACTGTGACCAGGGAAGACCTATAAGGGCTGCAGCACTTATTGTGCCTTCCTTAAAAAAACTTTAAAAAAAAAAAAACTGTTTTGGTGCAGAACAAAGTGAAGAGTCGACATGGCCCACATTCTTGTGTGCCATGCCTACAACCAACTGCCCTGGCATAGATCAGTCACCCCTCTAGCTGGGTGCACTATACCAGTGGTGAGGGTACAGGTGCATGAGCCCTGTACCCCTACAGTGTCTAAGTCCATTCTTAGACATTGTAAGTGCAGTGCTGCCATTAAGAGTATATGGTGCTGGGAGTTTGTCATTACGAACTCCACAGCACTATACTGGCTACACTGAAAACTGAGAAGTTTGGTATCGAACTTCTCAGCACATTAAACCCACACTGATGCCAGTGTGGGATTTAATGAAAAATTCACACAGAGGGCATCTTATAGATGCCCCCTGAAAACGAACCCACCACTAGTGTCCAGGCTGAGTGGCTGCTTTCAGCTGCCACCACCAGTCATGTTTCTGGATTCCCTGGGTCGCGAGCCTGCTGCTCTCCGAGGCCTGAAACAATGCACATCCTGGGACGAGGTGCAAAGCCTCCTCCCCCAGGATGGGCAGGTTTCACGAAGGGGAAGCCTCAAAGGCTTGTCGCCTTTGTGAGCTTCCCCAGGCCACTTGCTGCTTTCAGCAACTGGTCCCCACTGGTTCTGACCCAGACTTTGGGCGGGAGAACCGGCGGGGAAAACAAGTGAGGAAGAGAGGTGTGCCCACCTCTGCCAACTCCACCCCTCAGGTGGGGGAGGCTAGGTGAAGCACAACTCCCACTCCCCGCCATCTTGCAGATGGGAGGGGACTCAGCCAACCAGGGACAGGCTCATGCCCCCCTCCCACTGGAGGGTGGCATATTAGGGGGTGTACCCACCCCAGGGAAGGGACCCATTCGTCCCTGCCTTTTACCTACCTGTAATGCCCTTAAATCTAGTATTTAGGGGCACCCCTGAACCTTGCTATCTCAGACAAGAAGAAACTGCAAGAAGAAGAAGAAGGACCGAACAGCCGTGCCGCAGCTAACAAGAGGAAGACGCCCACTGACTTGGCCCCAGCCCTACCGGCCTGTCTCCCCCTCGAACCTGCTCCTGCGAAATCCCGGTGTGTCCTGCAGCCAGCAACCTCAAAAACCCCGGAGGACCTGCCTGCCTTCAACCACAAAGACTTTGTTTCCCGTGAACACCGGATTTGTTCATCTGCACCCTCTGGCTCCGGCTGGACACCGCGAATCCGACCCACTCTGCACCCGCCGTCCAGGGCCCGAGAGGGCAAACACCACAAGGAGGTCACCCCGGCGATCCTGACCCGAGATCCGGCGTCCTCCGACCTGGCTCAAACCTCCAGCAGACGCCTGCAGCCTAAATCCAGAAGGTACCCCCAACCGCGACCTGGAGCTGGTAAGAAGATCCGACCCCAAAAGGCACCCCTCCACCCGACGCCCTTGGGTGCCCAAACAGACGGTGCCTAACCAACCCCTAACTTTCCAACTTACCTCTCGAAGTGGTGGTCGCACCCAGAAGACCTTCGTCCCCAAGCCTTCAGTGCCTTTGCAAACTGGAGGTTCCCCATTGAAAACAGGGCGCCCAACGTCGAAACAGCACCCTGCACCCGGCTGCCCTAGTGCCGCTGGGGGTGCACCTTTGGTGCTACTTTGTTTCCCCATTTGTCCTGAGCTAAAGTCCAGGAGCTTTGCTCCCACAACCAAGTGGCCTGCTTGCCAGCAGCCACCAACCGGAGGCCCCCTATCCCCCATGGGATAACATTGGGCCTCAGCACCCGGCCGCCCTCGTGCCACTGAGGGTGTAACTAGAGTGCATCCTCGACCCTGGGGGACCCCTGAGTCTACCACCACAACCTCAACTCCCACTACCAAATATTTGCCTAAAAACCGATAACACTATTTTCCTTCATAGGATAACATTGACTGTTTTTCTTGGGAAAGTTTTTAAGTGTGGAGTTTGAAAACCTAAAGAAATTCTTTAAAATTGCACTAACAAAAACGATTTTACTTACCTGTTTACAGGAAATGTCCCAGAGTAGTATCCAGGTATACTACTCTGAGTAAGAAAAGTAATCTCAAAAGTAACTTACCTGTAATTTTATTGAAAACCCTATACAAAGTATATGTACTGTATTTACTAAGCATTGCATTTCTCAGAAACAATACTGCAAGTCAAACCAAAGTACATTTCCAATTGCAATTCAAACCGTTTACAAACTGCATTACTACTGTAAAGTAGTTATTGCTTACCTGTGCCAGGCTTGCTTGGTTCTAGAAAATAAAATGACAAAGAATATTTTCATAGAAAAACAAATTGTTCTGAAGTTCAGTCTTTGAGTGTGTACAACAAATTCTTTACACTGTCCTCTGATACTGCCTTACTGCTCGACCACACTACCACAAATAGAGAGTGAGGTGCTATCTAACTTTACCTCTGCCTACCCTTGGGGTATGCACACTGTACCTCACTTTGGTATAGTATATACAGAGCCAGCTTCCTACACCCCTCATCAGTACTAGTAGGTGCGCTACATAAATACAAACACCCATGCTGAAGATCTTATCCTAAGGGGCAGAACACCAGCCTGGCCCAGATATATTTAACTGTCCTTAAGGATGACAGTAGATAACCAAATGAAAATAAAAAAAGACAGCAAACTAAAGATTATGGTGTTTGATAATGCAATGCCTCACATGGAGCAGCCTCTTGCTTGCATGCATGTAAAGTGTTTGAGCACAACAAGGGCTAAATAACCTTATGCTGCACGAGTAGTTAAGATGAACTCATCTCGTTAGTTCTGCAATTGATATAATTGTAGGTCCAACTGGACTCAATTGGCGTTCCTTATTTTCTTCTTTTTTAGATCGATGTAATAATGCAAATGATAACAGCAGCAATAGTTTATTCTTCGCTGAACTGTAGTGCTTGCTTACATGACGGGCTGTTTTTTTTTCTCACACGTAGGTATTCTTTTATAACATCCATTACCTCCTCATCCCTCTTGCCACGACGAATCACTACGAGAGGCCCATGCCTCTTCCACAACTTCTTTTAAGCTATAAAAGTCCTCTCCGCCCCTCCTTACTTCCTGTTCTTTTAGGTCTTGCCTAGGCAACGCATGTGCGCTGTCTCTTTGAGACACAGTATCTAGAATATGGGCTTTAAGCACCGCCCATCTTTTTGATTGGTTCCTCTTACTGTCCTTTGTAAATGCCAGGTTTCATTTGATCAATACGCTCAGTAGGGCCTCCTTTCGGACTTTTGTATACTACCATGAGGACTGCCCCGGTCACATGTGCTCTTACTGTTCATGTTATCTAGGATACTTAGAGAGCACACGTCTCTTTGTTGGCCTTGCTCTGCTCGTGTTAAGTGTTCTGTTTACTGGGACTGTCACATCCTACTATCCATCTTGCGATTCCAGCTTTGCAGATAGGGGAACCCTTTTGTGGGTTTGAAAAAGCAACAAAAAGTTGTGTTTTACGAATGTTTTCTTCTCTAGATGTAGAACATTTATGCTCTTTTAACAGAGGGTGTGTAGAGCTCTTTCTGCTACTGAATCTTGATTAGGAAAGAAAACTGGTAGCTCAATTGTTTGATTTACATGGAATGTGGGAACTACTTTAGGGAGAAACTTTGGGTTAGTTCTAAATACTAATTTATCTGGATAGATCTGGAAGGAAGTTTCCTCTAGAGAGCAATGGAAGTTCGCTTATTCGCTGTAGAGATGTGATAGCTACTAAGACTGCTACTTTCTATGTGAGGAACTGAAAATCACATGAATGTAGTGGTTCGAAAGGTGGACCCAAGTCTGGTGAGAACAAAATGGAGGTTCCAGACTGGTGCTGGTGGGATGGAGAATGGAATGACTCAAGTCCTTCCATAAATGCTTTGATTACTGGAATTTTGAACAGCGATATAGGTTGTCTGTTTTGCATGCAAGCAGCAAGTGCTGCTAAGTGTAGTCTAATCGAGTTATATGTCAGACCTGCTTGTTGTAAACTGAATAGATAACTAGCAAGGTCTTACACTGTTGGAGAAAATGGATGAATTTGTTTGGCTAAGCAATAATGAACAAACCTCTTCCATTTGGCTGCATAGCATGCTCATGTGGATGCTCTGCGAGTTTGTTTTAGAATGGTCATGCATTCATGGTAGATTGAGATGTCCAAATTCTATGACTTCAGGAGCAAGAACCTCGTCATGTTCTGGGGATAGGCAGAGGTTATAGACAGTGTTGATCCTGCCTGGAGCATCTGGCGTGGTACTTCACTCAGTGCCTTCGAGTGTAAGAAATGGCAGCAGAGTTAGAAACCAAGGTCTAACCAGGCCCAGGCGGGCGGATTAAAGTATGTGAAGGAAACCAGTGGTTGGTTGTCGGTGTGGTATCTTCCGTCAAAGGGTTATGAACAGGCGCTGTTAAGGCCTCATGGCAGGAATCAAAGTTTCGGACTCAGAGCTCCGAGGTAGACACCTGAACCTGATGGTGCAGAAAAACCACCTAACAAAGAAGTCTATGAACATGCGCAATACAGACTATAAGAGAAGTCACAATACCTTGTGACCCAAAAGACTTCTTCAAAGAAAAACAAGTTGCAAACGTCAGAGTCCAACTATAGATGGCAGGAGTATGCTAAGCATATTAATCTACAGCCAACACATGCTACGAATATATCCTGCTCTTGTTGAAAGGTTGAGATGTGTTAATTATAAGGAATACTTAGCAAGGCATTGTAAGGGAGACAAAAGCTGGGAGACTTTTAGCCCAGCTTATGAAGACGGATAGCAGGAGTGGCATAATTGCACAGATTAAAGATGCACATGATTCCATTAAAAATACCCAGGCAGAGATTGATATGCTGTCTTTGTGTAGATTAGGACACTGTATGTGCAGCATCTAAAAGCCCCGAAATCCAAAATGGATGGTTATCTATAGAGGGGCATAATGAGAAGGGTGGCAGAAGAGGTCAAGGACCATTTGGATGACCCACAATGGAGATGCGAATTAAAGTTGCCGTTAAGGGCATGGCAACTGGGAAAACCCCTGGACTAGATGGTCTCCCAATCTCAGGTTATTGCACCTACCTTGACTTACAGCCCCCCACCCCCTCCCTCCCAAGCTGGCTAAGGGGTACCTCTCAGCAAATGAAACGGGAGAACCCACAATGAGAGGGGGCCTGGTGGTGTCATGAACTAAAATACACAGGAATTTGCTAGATAAATCATACAGGAACCTGTCCATGCTCAACAGATTATTAAGTGCAGAGTTAAGAGTTGGCCAACTGCCTCGTGCTTCTAATACCAGGCAACATGATCCACCCCGGTCAATCTGGGTTCATAACAGGTAGGAGCACCTCAGTGAACATCAGGGAGCTATTTTGAGTCTTTGAAGAAACCTTGAATAAGGATAATGAGAGAGCATTTATCCTGTCAATTGACCTGGCGATGGTCTTTGACACGCTTCCACTAGACACCTACTCCTCATCTTACTGAAATGCACAATGAAGCACACATCTCCTGAGGTTAGTGAGAGCGGTAGTCAGGTGCTGGAAAAACAAGCATTGGCATAGCCAATAGGACTCGCCTTTGGGACCTTATAAGTATTTAGTTATGCAGCACAATATCCTTGGTGCAACAAAATCAACTGTTGCATGGCTAAACACTTATAAGGTCCCAAAGGCGAGACCTATTGGCTATGCCAATGCTTGTTTCATTGGTTGTCTCACTCATTAGGTCAACCTTCTGCTGACCTGCAAGGTGCCTTATAGCTCTTTATTGTTTCCATTTGCCTGTGCCATCCTCTCTTCATAATGCATCGTTCTCATTAAAACATGTGGCCCAGCGCATCTTCTTGATTCATTTCATGTCTCCTGGTCAGCGTCTATTTTTAGATTTGTATTCACTTTGGAAGAGATTTGTTATTTTAGCGAAGGCTCTGTAGCATTTTCTGCTTCTCAGTATGGGTCGTGCTGAATAAACTAAAAGGTTTATTAAATACATAAAAATAGGTGACTCGTTTCTACAGAAGTTCCATAAAATTACACGCAGAAATGCGTGGCAGTTAATTTCATTCAGTATTAAATTGCTTCTCATGATAAAAATATGTAAACATGGACAGTGTCGGAGTCTTTCATAGCCTAAGGCAGCAGACGAACATGAAATTCAATGGAAAGTTCCAGCATGTCTCCAGTCAAACAGAGCCGAGGAATGTAGCAAAAACAGGAGTTGTCTGACACAAGCAATCATTACCTTTCGTCTTGATGGATGTATGTTTAATCTGTTTATTACGTAATAACAACAGCTCCAAAAATGAGTTAGTGTCAAATGCAGTCTATGCTTTCCAGAGCGCCCTTTAACTTCTCCATATGTATTATAGAAGAGTGTTTAAGTTTTAAGAATGTATTGGGATTTTAAAAGAATAGAAAACCAGGTAAGCACAGGTGCGCCCGGGCACTCTGCCCCGCACCGCAGAGCTCTCAGGTTGCCCCATGGCAGGTGCTAGCAGCTCGCATGGCTCTGGGGTTTCATTGCACTGTGCTAGTTACGGGCCTGGATTTAAAACTACGGGCAGGTCCCAGCGTGCAGTCTGATGTTTGGTGAAAACTCGGCTCAGTTTGAGGAAGTCACACGATACGGGTGCAGCGTGCCGCGCTGCAACTACGTACAAATCAGCGCCTCCTCCCTCATCTCCTCCCCGCCGCCCAGCACCCCTCAGTCCCCTTTACGCGATTTAGGAAAGAGGCCAATTATTCAAAAGCGCCTAGAAGTCAGTTCAAGTTGGAGCAGCCCACGGTACTCCTATCCGACACCTGCATCCTTGGCCTTCGGTAGAATCACATCTGCAGGCAGTTGTTTACACTTGGATCTTCGCAGCAGGAGCATGAATCCACGGAGCTACCCTTTTGCTCTCGTGTGCCTCTTCTGTGGCACCTCCCTCGCGCGGGATACCCGGGGGCACGTGTCTTGTTTGATGCAGGAGGTGTGTCTGCTGTCTGTCTCGTGCCATGTCTTTGGGCTGAGACACCCTCGAATACGTACCCTTCTGAGGTACTGCTGGGGGTTATTGGCGAAGGGCTGGGCTGCCACCTATAACACGGCTCAGAGGGTTAATGCATCTGCCGCATCTATGTGTAACGTGCGGACCACAGATTCGATTTGCACAAATGGAGCTGCGTAGCTGTGAACTGCTTCCATGCAATGAGGGTGGCTTTCTGTCACTCCTGAGTTTTAAGCAAACGGTACTTTGCAGGGTGGGACTTACAGGGCCTGTATTTTTTTGTATTTATTTATTTGCATTTTTATACAGCATGAGCATTACCTAAAGGTAACAGTAGACATATGTCATTACACATAGTTGCAGCGGGTAGAAGAATAACCAAATAAAAGGGCAGAGTATAAATGTCTCCTTACAAATCATGGCATACGGTGTGTTAGGCGCAGCCCCAGAGGCATCGCGCGCATCCGAAACAAACAAGCTATGTGCTTTTTACGATGCAGCACCAAAGTGGATGCCTGCTTGTGCCCCAGGGGGACTGCTGAGTGCGTGCTCCAGCGGAGTCTATAATTGCTTTAAAAACAAGCACGGAATCGAAACGGAGGAGCGGGGGCGAGCGAGCGCGGCAGCCTGCTCAGCTGACCAGACGCTTGTGCGTCAGGCATGTGTTTACAATTATCGCGCCCGCGTCTGGGCACGATAATTGGAAACACATGTTTGCCGCGCGTACCCATCCCAAAAAGGCCAGCCACGACGCACGAGCGTTTTTTGGACTGCTTTTCAAACTCACTTACTAAAAGTCTTCGCCTCTAGCAGCGCTTGCGCGCTACTCGAGGCTCGACCTAAAAATGAGTTTTTAAAACTATGACCACCCCCTCATACGCTTCCACCATTCTACTGTGTGAAATGATGCAAGTTTAGACCCCAAAACACCCAGATTTCTTGCGTCCATTGGATGAGGACTCACTCCAGGTGATTGCAATAGAGAAGGAAAATTCCTTACTATGGAGCAGAATTGAGTTACTGTCCACACGGTAACTCACATATGGCAAAATTAAAGGCATATTGAAGGAGGCATGGTGATGAGCTGAAGACGAACCACAAGTGCACAACACCTTGCAACTCTTATCTACTATATGGAGTAAGGGCAAATATGTCTCCAGATTTTAAAATTCACTAACCCATATGCTGAAGCATGACATGCCATCAGCCATGTTTAAGTGGGATGCGCATATTTGCAGGGAGCTCAAAGAATGAGAGTTAGTTAAGGAATACACTCGAGGGGTCTCTAGCAACACCAGACTAAAATACACACAATATAATTACCTACATACAACGCATCTACCACCCAAGTGACTGGAATTTATGTTAGTAGACACACAGAAATGCCCACAATGCAACACTGGAGATGCAGACTTCCTGCATATGGTTTGGACCAGCAGAGTTCCAACTGATTTTTCGGGGGATGGTAGTGAATGTTCTAGATAGGACACTCAATAGGGAAATTCCCTGCATTCCTGAGCAGTGTCTGCTGTGAATACTACCCTAAACCTAAGGCACAGAGAGCAGGTAATAGATTTATATACCTTGCTTTTACTTTGACCAAAAGGTGCATTGCTATGCCCTGGAAGGCAGATGTGGCACCAACATTAAACCGATGGAAAAGGGACATACACAAATGGGCCGTCAGTGAACACATGAGTCTGAAAATGGAGTAAAGCTAAGGCTGTAGGAAATACCCATTATCAGACATATTGGGGGTTGGGAATATATTGATAACATCTGAGCATCCAGACCGTGACACAGACAATGCACTTTGAGTGACACTACAGATGAACCTTTAAAATGGGGAGGATAGAGTGGAAGTGCTGATATTCAGGAGGGAAGGCCAGGAGTATGGATGATGAGTGGTATGCAACTAGATACCAGTCACCGATTGAGAATTGCAGTTCTGTTTTAAAGGGAAAGTATTATTTTGTACAATAATACATCTGTTATCACCAACAAACCAGTCCCATGAAAGAACTGTAAAGACATCATTACAACCCAATGTATGTAACTGGGATATTTAAAATAATAAGCATGAGGGATCCATGTTGGATAATTATTTTGGAAAAATGTACATTGGTATGGCCTTGATTATAAAGATTGTATACATCTGAAAAAATGATATAAGCACAAAAAAATATAGAGTACAATCTTCCACTATCTGCTTGCTAGATCATTCTGGGATAAATATACTGTGGTTAGGAATATCGATCCTCCATGCAGAGCTAGGATTCCCCAGAGCAGAGTGTCTCTCTAACTCACTCCCCTTTGATACAGCTACCAACTTTGCCCCAGATACTGCTCCTCATCTTGTGAGGAAGGTGAAATGGCTGTGCAACTCCTGGCACTCCACTCAATGAACATACAACTGAGGCTCATAGGCCACTCTTCTGTAGAGTACAACGCCGACATGCACTCCAAGCTGCTGGGCCGTGTAAACGTTTAGCTCAGTTGCAGGTTTTTGTCCCCCAATTGATATGTTTATTGGCATCTAACCAATGTGCCACTCTGCGATGGTCGCTACCTGTGTTGTACCAGAATTCCTTTCCCCTCTGTGGTATGGCCTGCTCAGTCACCTAAATGCCAAGCCACTTCACTCATTTATTTCCTTCTTTCTCAACAGTTTTGGACATCAAGAGATGACCCACAGAGGCTTCGGAGAGACCTCTGTAGAGGAACAATAATAGGAAAAAGCTCATTGGCCACACCTCCACCAAGCGTTTATCTCAAATCAAAACCAATTAACTGGAAGTAAACTGTATAATATACCTGGGGATTTCTTCTAATAAACGCTGTCATCATGCCCACTTTGCCCTACCCAACTGCTTCAACCCAATAATTCTCATTTCCCATTTGTAGTTCCCTGCCTCATTCTCAGAAGTGTTCCACTTCCACGCGCTCTTTCAAAGGGACTCTCCTTGCGCCTACCACTGTGGTCCCCAACACCCATAGGTATCTGGAGTCTTGCTTTCTATTCCAGTGTCTTTCATCGTTGCACTGATGCCCATCCACCTTCTACACCGCTTCCTTACACTCTGCGTCATTAACACTATTTAAAGAGGGGGGGGGGGGGGGCATGGGACAGGTTTTCAACTGCATACAGTCTGGCTGCTCCAAGTTGCCCCTGTGCAACTTCAACGCCGGAGGTCCAAAAAGGGGGCCAATAGTTTGCGCTTATGTTTTTGAAGTGCTTATTTTTATCTAGTGCCATAAGAAGCTGAAGATTTGCAGGCTCCAAAAACAAGCATTTGCAATGCAATAGGTCTCGCATTTGTTGGAGTTGGAGCTATTGAAATTTGTAAATGCCAATGTTTTTTAGTTATGTTTTTAAGTGGAGTGATAATTTAAAGAAAAAAGTGCACACTATACCATACTACAAGCTTCTATAGCAACTGTACAGTAAAGCTAAGGCTAAGGCTATGTTAACTTAAAGGGGTGTAAATGGAGGAATAAAAATACGAAAAAAGGATTTTAAAATGCAAGATGGAATGTATAGATGGTGAGCATGCAGCACCCCCACGTCCAGCGCCGTGGGTGCCAGGGTAGGCGCAGCACCCCCGCCTGCAGCACCTTGGGGGCCAGGGTAGGTGCAGCACCCCCACCTGCAGCACCTTGGGGGCCAGGGTAGGTGCAGCACCCCCACCTGCAGCACCTTGGGGGCCAAGGGAGGCGCTGCAGAGCAGTGATGGACGTATTGGGGCGTACTGGGGGAGGGAGAGGCTGGGGTGGGGAGCAGTGACGGGGGAGGCTGGGTGAGGATGTGGGGTGGGCTGGGGATGGGCCAGGGGAGGGCCACTGTCCCTGGGGAGGGAGAGGCTGCAGGAGGAGTGGGAGGGAGTGACGGAGGAGGCTGGCTGAGGATGTGGGAGGAGAGCGCATTCCTCGCATGGACTGGGGAACAGCCGGGGCCTGCCGAGAGACACACAACGCAACAGGCTGGCACACATACACCACACCTTGCACACACGCTGACTCGTGCTTACACACACACACTGACACTCACACACAACTTGCACACACGCTGACACTCTCCCACACACAACATGCTGACACACGCACATCATAACTTGCACACACACTGACACTCACTCCATGGATGGACAGACTCACAGACCCTAGCTTGAGCTCACCAGCGTGCGCGCCCACTGACTGCCCTCATGCACACACTAACGGGAGCACAGTGTCCTCATTGCACAGTTGCACACACCAACGGGAGCACACTGTCCTCATACACAGCTGTACACACTATGATTGCAGTCAGTCTATCCCTGCCACCAGATGCAGGCGCAGTGGACAGCGCCTGGGGCCATCCCGCCCTTGCCATGCCCCAGAAGCCCCCACTTACACTTTCGGCGCTGGGTCAGCCGGTTGCTGGTGTGCGGAATCCAGATCTTCTGCAAGGGGCTCCCCAGCCCGGTGGGACATCCTCGCAGCTGCCTGGTGCAGCTCCTCTCTGCTGCTAGCACCTGGGACTGCCTCTTGGCGCCTGTGCTGGTTGGCGCTAGAGAGTCTGTTGGCGCTTAGGCGGTGCGCACTGGCCCTCGCTCGGGCTTCTCAGCTCCTGTCGCTGTCTCTCGGTGACACTCCCAAATAAGTGGAGAGGACCGGCCCTAGATGTTGGTTCTCCCTGCACTGGACCCGGCTGCGGGCACTGTTTGGAAGCCTTTGGCGTCTGAGGGCACGCGGATGCTTGTTGGGACTTGCCACCACTCCCTGGATCATTGGGGGTGGGGGGTGGTTGTAGTTCACTGGGTCTGTTTGACCCCGAATGATGCCGATCCCCACTTAGTAGCGCTTCCTATCTCTTGTTAGTGCCTGTGGGGCTTTGTGGCGCGGCATTGCAAATGCTTAAATTTACAACTGAGCGCGGCACTGCTTCACGGACACCGTGCTCTGTTTGTTTATATATTTCTTAACTTTAACACTGAGCGCGGTGTGCTTGAAGCGGGCGCTGCGCTCCGTGCTAAAGTTAAGAAATATATCAATAAACTGAGCGCGGTGTCCGTGAAGCGGCGCCGCGCTCAGTTTGAAGTGAGGCAGCGAAGGAAGCAGGCCGCGGCTGACTTAGGGACTCAACGGGCGTGGTCGGTACATTGCGCTGCTGGCAGGGCAAGGGCCCCAGGGTAGGCGTGCGCGACGGAACAGTAAACAAGTACCTGGCAGCATCGAAGAGGCCCTGCACCCTCCCGGTTCCACCAAGCGAAGAATACAAAAGACGCCATGAGCGTGCACATTGGCTGTCCAGCGGCAACCTACAAGAGACGCCGTGAGCGTGCGAGCGTGCACATCGGCTGTCCCGGCGCAAGCTGAAAGACACGCCGTGCGCGTGCCCATGTGCTGTCCGGGACAAAGCTGATAGACACGCCGTGAGCGTGCACATCGGCTGTCTGGGGAAGTGCACATCTCCTGTCCCCCTTCCAAACTCAAGTCGACGACAATAAGTCTCGCTAGCGACAGCGCTTCGCGCTGCGTCGCTAGGCGAGACCTAAAAACAGGTAAAATAAGGACATGCAAATTTCAGCACAAATTAGGCAACGAAGGGAAGAGAGTGTCAAGTTGCACCCGGTGCAAAAAAGCAGATTCAATAAATAAAACTTTATTCTGTTTTTCTAAACCATCAAAGTATACAAAAAAAAATCTGTCATTATCCCAATCTTAAAATTATATTACGAAAGGCGTAAAATTCATGAATTTGACATCATAAATAAGCACAAGATTAAAACAAAACTAAAACAATCAATCTTTCCAGTTAAAAATTCACACCATGTAAGAATATAAAGAATACAATCTAATATACAGGACGCTGTTCATCCGTTTCTATGGCCATAACTTCCACGATCGCATTTGGTTCCATTGTTACGGCAATCTAGTACAGCCTAAATTACAAATTTCTGGCACTTAATCCAAAAGGTAAAATAAAAAATGGCTTACTGCGAAAACTATTGGGTCAGACGTATCGGTCTTCAACATTCTGTAAGCAACCCGATATTGTCTGACTCCAAGGTTTAAGCAGATTGGTCGTATCCACCTCCTGCAGATCGGTTGACATTTACTACAAAAGAACAAAATGTGTTCTTCAGATTCTTGTACTCTACCACATGCAGGGCATAAATCTGATGTTAAACCAACAGCCTGTTTATTAGGAATCTTTAAAAGTAAACTGCCCAGCCGAAACCCAACATATAAACTTTTGGCAAGTAGAGGAGAAATCGTGTCCAAGTCGGGTTCAAACCTGGGGCAGGACTTAACACTTAAAAATTGTGTTGTTATAAGACCATTGGTCGTTCACTACATAATGATCTGCCACAAACGCCCAATATTTTGCATTAATCTGGGTAGATCCTCTTTGCTTGCCTCCTCTGGGTGATCCCATAAATTCAGCATATCCAGTTATTTACACCAATTTGCGATATGTTTAACCACATTACCTTTTTGGCGCCACTAATCTTCAAGATCTCCCGTAGCGAGTTACAGTAATCAATTAGCTCGGGTGTTGTACACACACACAGTCAATACATTAAAGGTTGAAGCCAAGCCATATCCCCTATTCTTTACATCCCTAGATGAAAAAATAATGGAATCAACAGGGTAGTAACATGTACTGAAACAAGTGATCTGACAAAAATGTTTTCACATATTGTCAGTTTGTGAGTGTTACTGTAACCGCATATCTCGGCTCCATACAAAGCACCACTTTGGGCTTTTGCACGATAAACCTCCAATGCTGGGGTCAGTGTTAGAGTTCGTGACAGCCTTTGGAACCTGAATATCGAATTTAACCTATGACAAAGGGTAAGGTTACTTTTGGGAAGTTGATGCTCCCAACCAAGAAAATCATTTAATCTTATCTCCAGATAGTCAAAACTTTTCACCCTCTCGAGTGGTTCCCATGCAATCCTGACCACTCGTGTTTTTCCCCTTTACCTTCCCAAAGACCATAAATTTTGTATTCGCAACAATAAGTTCCAGACCTCTATCCCTACAGAAATCTAAAAAATTTCCACTACATTTTGTAAGCCCATAGGAGTTGTAGAGATAAGCAGGGAATAGTCTGCAAAGAGCAGGATCGGGACTTTGCCATTCATAATGGGAGAATCATTCCTACAGTCCGTAAGCCTACTGGCCACTTCATTAATAAGCAGGGATAATAATTTGGGGGCGAGTAATCACCCCTGGCGCACCACACGCTGTTTTGGTATACTGTTAGTTCGCCATTTTTTCCCCAATCGAACCTGAGCGTAATTATCTTCATGCAATCTTGCCATCAGAGTTACCAAATTAATTGGGTAACCTAGATCAAGCATAATTCTCCTTAACAATTTGCAGGGCACAAGATCGAATGCGGCCCTCAGGTCAACAAATGCTACATATAGTTTTTGTATCTTTACTAACACGTATTTCCACGTGAGTAAAAGTAAATCTGAAGGCCTGGTCGCAGGTGCTTATCTAGGATCGGAAGCCCGCTTGGTAGGGAGACAAAAAAAAAAAAAAATCGCATTATCGTGCATCTAGGCTTGAAGTTTGTCTTGGACTTGCCTCGCAAATATATTTTGCAAATTATCAATCAGGCTGATCGGTCTATAATTGGAAGGGATAGAAGCATCTCCCTTTTTGAATATTGTAATCATCTCAGCTCCTCTCCAGGTTATTGGAATATCCACCAGCCGATACGCAATTTGACAAGAGATTTATGTAAGGAGCCCATATCATAGGTTCAGATTTATACAAGTCACCTGGTATCTGGTCAGGCCCAGGGGCTTTTCCTGCTTCAAGTCTATTAATTGCTGATATAGTGTCGTCCGTACTGAAGACCAGCGCAGTGCTAGTCGTATTCATAAGAGAGGGTGTCTGGAGCATCAGGGTTGGCACTTGTGGTCACTGCGCAGCCAATATCCTCGTCCTTGGCATATAGCGACATCCAGCTGAATGTGATAGTTAAGAATCATAGTGCTTTACAAGCTTCCTTGCGCAATAATGTGCCAAAATAAACGATCGTCGTTGCACCTAGCTGCTAGTAATAAAACGTGCCACTTTTTAATCAGCAAAATCACGCTTGGCATTGGCATGTGCAGCCTTATATTTGCGAGGTTCCAGGGCTATCCCAGGTTGACTACACTCAATGACTGCTAATTTAAGGGCCCCCTTTGCTGATTTACACTCTGAGTTGTACCATTTGTTGTTCGCTCTGCCATTAGGCTTCTTGCCAGTCGCAAGTTTAGAGAAAACCACTTGCATGGCCTCATAAAATTCCCTGTGGATTGACAGTAAGGATATTGCCCCTAAAGAGTGTACACTATCCAGACCAGACAAGAAATGCACAAATAGCTCATAAATCCTAGTGGGCAAATCCCCATTAGCGAGAACTTTGGGCCAGGTGACTCCTCTGTGGTTATTAGCTACAAGAGGCTCTTGTTCCATTAGGGTACTGCTTGGTGGTTTCCTATCCAGAGTGGCACCCTTCATATTTAAGAGGAAGGGATTATGATCACTATCAAACCTCTGGGCGATCATCATGTCCTCAACTAAGGAGATGTTTTCTTCAACTGCATACAGTCTGGCTGCTCCAAGTTGCCCCTGTGCGACTTCAACGCAGTTCAACGCTGGAGGCCCTAAAGGGGGCCAATAGTTTGTGCTTATGTTTTTGAAGTGCTTCTTCTTATCTAGTGCCATAAGAAACCGAAAATTTGCAGGCTCCAAAAAAAAAAAAACCAGGTAAAATAAGGACATCGAAATTTCAGCACAAATTAGGCAATGAAGGGAAGAGTGATGTTGCACCCGGTGCAAAAAAGCAGATTCAATAAATATATGCAGGGTCACTGGAATGCTTCACATTCTTGGTCCCGACAGCATACACATATTCAGTGACATTTGGCAGAATCATATGAAGAGGCAAATCTTGAGAATGTCAGCAAATACATTTTTGGGTGTAAAGCAGAAGCTGCATGCACATCTTTCAGCAGGAAATTACTCAATTCTGACTCGAGAGATGGAAATCAGCATGCAGAAGGTGTTCTCTCTTAAATAGTCCTGGTGCCAATTATATTCTCTTTAAATAATAGTTTTCACCATACAAACTGCTACATTTTACTAATTAAGTCAACTAGTTTCTCTTGACATCACAGCCATATACTAGCAAAAAAACTGTACGTTTGTGAACAATTTGCCTTCCATCTCTTTTTCTTTGAAAAGCTTTCAAACCGTTGGTATGTGGATTTTAACAGTAGCTAAGAGTTATAAAAGGCCATAATAGCATGAAAACAGCATAGGTTTGGACACAAATTGCATTTACATTTCCATGCCACTGAATAAACCCAACACTGCTGTATGATTCTGTCCTGCATTGCAGCCCAAATCCAGTAGCCCCAGCTGCATGCCATGCAAGAGTGGTTTAGTGTACGACAGTCAGAACACAAATTACACCCTTTTGGCTTACCTGCAAAAATTATGTTAAAAACCATTGAAATCACAGTTGAACAATTTCAAGGTAATCAATCTAGTTAATGTTTGAAGACAGATAAGAAAATGGGAGGTTTCCATCTAAGAGCCACAGCTCCTTAACGCTTACCCACTACTCCAGTGGTTCCATCTCCAATCTCATCATCCTGGGACTTTGACAGCTCCACCATTAATTTAGCAATTTGGTGATCTACATCCATCATACTTAAAATGGTGGCACCATCGTTTGTTACAGTCACCTCGCCATCTTGATTCACCATCATTTTATCAAGCCCTGTGGAAAGCAATCCACATCAGTTAATGAAAGAAGAAAAATATGTTGTGCATGCTCACAAATGGGTACCAATATACTCACCATTGGGTCCAAGAGAAGTTCGAAGAGTATTTGCAACTGCTTTTGCTGCCATTATGTGAGACTGAAAAAAAGGGTTCATTTGTAAGTCAGTCAAACATACTTTATTTCGCATTATTTCAACGCATAAAAAGTACAAATATAAAAACCAAGTTAAAAACCATTACAGCAATAAAATATTTAAGAGACATTACACCATATAAGATAAAGCCATAATTTCATAACTTCATCAATGTCGGATTAAACAATCCATTAAAAGGAAACAGTTATAAAGGTAGACGTCTTCTACTAGCCACTGCCCATAGGTAGGAGGCAAGGGAATAACACATAGGGATATGAAAGCTGATAGATAAAGTGCAGTGCAGGCTTATATTGAGCAAAGTCGTACTTCCGTAGCATAAAAACTAACAAAGCTTTCCTTTGGGGCCCATAGAGTGCAAAAAAATTAGATATGTAGCGTTGATTGGGATGCTCTCCCGTTGCACAGGCATGGGGGCAGATCACTCACCATGTAGGTGTTAGCTGGGAAACCAAACATTATCGGAATGGAGTTCATCCTAAATCTAATTAGGATGTATCTATGCTGTGGGTTCCATACAAATGAGAGAAGAATGTAATAGAGCTTTAGCCATGGGAAGAAGGAGATATGAAATTATTGATTTGTGTTTGTTTCTTTTCCATCTGTCATTTGCCATTTTTCAAAAAGATTTTTTATTTTTACCTTTGAATACTTGTTACACTGCAGGGGGAAACTTGTATAGATGGAGATCTAACTCCATCAGGTGTTCTTAACATAGTTAAACCACGGGATCCTATGGGGATAATTCAGTTTTGAGCAGTCCCTTAGGATCGCCTGGTTCAGTCGTAAGCATTGTCTTGACAAACAACAAGCCATAACAGGGGAGCCAATCTAATAACATCCTCGAGATAAGGTAAAGCCGGTTCTGAATGCGGTAGGTAAATCTGCACAAGACCGGGGAAGTGAAAGCAGTTTTTTTTTTTTTACAAAAAAACATTCTCTACAATTTGGAGCGGAGCTGGATCCCCCGTTTCCCAGATCGCTGCCCCATAAGTGGCACTTGCCAGCATTTTCCGTGAAAAAATGTGTAACATTTCTGGCAAGGGCTTGGAGCCAAGTTTTTTTAGAGAGGTTAGCCAAAGACCTAATCCCATTTTCCAAAGGGTCTTTCGGTTTAGTAACATCTTTTTCCAGGATAACTTGCTATCAAATGTTACTCACAGACAGGCGAATTAATCAACCACCTCCAGTTTCCGATCCTCTATGTGAAAATTAAAAGCTTTCTTAGCGCAAGGACCGGCAATTAAAATATAGGATTTCGTGACATTAACACTTAGGTCTAGGCTAGCCATATAACAAGAGTAGTCCTGAATGAGTTTCTGTAGTGCAATCAGGGTTCTAGCCAGGAGCACTGCGTCATCCGCATATAAGAGGATGGGTAAGGGAGATGACTCTTTAGAAGGAATGTCCTTCGTGGAGCGTCTTAAAGTTGCCTCTAGCCCATTAGTGTACAGAGAGAAGGAGTGGGGCCAGCACACAACCCTGTCTTACCCCCCTCTTGATTTTAAAGGCCCTGGTTCGCTCTCCACTCCTACCATACCGGACAGATGCCTGTCGCTCCTGTGCACAGCTCTCTAATAAAAGCAATGATGGGTGTCCACTCCCTTTTCAATCATTATTGCCCATAGTCTACAGTGCGATACACAATCAAAAGCGGATGATAAATCCATGAATAACCGGCCATTCTTTGCTAGCCATATTGTTAGACTTCAGGTTCATGAACTGATTTAGTTGAACTTATTCACCTTAACTCAACCAATTTTGCAGTGCAAGCACACCTCCAGATATCAAGTGTTTTATATAAGCTCACAAGTCATTTAGTCTATGGGGGGGGAGGGGGTCTTATTACATCCATAACCCCCCACTCCCCATATATTACACATCCAAATTCATGTGGAGTCTGGAATATGTAGTACAGAACTGCCCTTTGATAATGCTATTCTGGACAGTAATGGTGTATGAAAACCATGCTGCTGGTGAGCTATTATATAGCGAAAATCTATGAACTATAAATATGTACAGAAAGCTAGTTCCATTCAAAAGATAGTGAAGCAAAGAATAACACTATCAAGACGACCACACAACACTGATATTATCCATAAATTCTCTTTAAGATCAAAAACACATGGCAGAATAAACAATGTGGTCAGGAACAAGAGTGGTGGGTTGCCCTGCTAGTCAAACTTAAACAATGTGTTCTCAACTAAGAGTTATTGTAGTTATAGTGCCCACAGAAACAGATGTAAAGTAAGTCTTATTCAAATACAGAGAGGCTGCAAGATGGTGCTCACAGAAGGAACTGAAGAGGCAGTGGTGGAAAAGGTTCAAAGGAGTAATGACCTCCTGTCTCACAGACTCTACAGTGCATCAAATTATGTTAGGGCCTGATAACTCACTATTACCTTTACCTCTAATTTAAATTCTGCCAGCTACTTACTCCTTCCCATCCCACATCCTGCTATTTTGTTTACTCTTTTCCCTGCCTTACCAAACCGATGCTGAAGAAAGACTACCGACAATGCACTCTTGTTCCTTACATCTACCATGTTCCCTGAACTTCATCTTGCTTGGTGAACCACCTACCAATTTGAAGAATCCTTTAGGTGGCATTAAGTACCATACAAGATACGATCAAAACACCAACCCCTTCCGTTGATTTTTAGAGTAGGAGGCGGCAAACTAACAGTTACCTCTTTGGTAATCCCAACCCATTTAAATAAGTCACCTATTGGAACTTCACCTTCAAATAAGCAAATTAGGGCCACGTGTACCACTAACCTCACTGGCCATCTCTGGTTGTGGAAACTGTCCCCATGGAAAAGAAGCCCACAGTCATCTGGTCTTATAAAGAAAAATATCATGACCATCATGTGCCAGTAGATTTTCGGCCTACTGGCAGCCTCTTGCAGCTTGTAAAATCTTCGAACACGTGACTGTGGCCAAGCTTTAGGAGAATATAGTGTTCTAACAAACAAGATGAGCTCTGTGGAAATCTGCCAAAGATGGCCTTTGTATTGCAAACAAATAGCTGCACTCCAGGTCTCCAAGCCATAAGCAGTATTTGGCACCAATTTTTTTTTTTTTATTTGAGAGTTTTATATAGCGCAAATGTGCCCCTCCCGAAGGTATCAGAGCGCTTTACATGAGCGCCAGTTGCGTTACAGACTGACATTCATTTTAAAATTAAGTGATTTGCCCAGAATCACAGGATGTTGAGCGACCCTGCCGAAACGTAAACCTGGTTTTCCAGCTTTGAGGTATACCGCTCTAGCCATTAGGCCACATCCGTAAGTCTCATGGGACAGTCATCAACTGGCTTGCCATATCTGTCTAACTAGTACAAATTGAACCTCAGTCTTCTGTGTGTGGCATTCTGCAGTGCTCATAACTACACATCTACAGTGGGATATTCTCCAGTTCAGAAAGTCTTGAAAAACCAAAAAATGAAAAAGGTCAGTGTCTGCATGAGAGATCATGTCTTCTAGGTTATGCACTTAGTACTAACATACTGAAACAAAGTTTTACATTATACAGCGCCTGATTAGTCAGTAGAGAGATCCCAAAGACTGCTTTCTATTTACAAACACATACAATCACTACTCTCATTTACGCCAAAAGAACTCTTGCCAAGAGGTTCACAGTCCTTTCTTTCTAAGGGAATGAAGAGGAGGCGATAAACAAAAAGCCAGAGTATGCACACTTAATCTTGCTGTGTGGTGGTGTAGAACATATTGGAGGCTGATGTGGGGTAAAACAGCTAGGATCAGGGAGTATGATAGTATTTAACAGGGTCACCAAAGAGAGATAAAGACAGCATAGAGATCTTCTTTAGGGAGAACTGAAGTGAAAGGCATTGATGAATGCGTGCCATCATTAAGATCAAAATATACCAGATGAAAATCAAAAGTTTTTTTTACTTTTAGAAAGACCTAAAACTCACTTCTTCTAGCTGCAACTGATCCTCATTTCCATTTGAAGACCCATAATATTTTAACTACTTTCTGTTCGGGGAGTCAAGGATTTAAAATACATCTTCTCTTCATGTCTCATGACTTCTAGTGCCTTAAGTGATGTCATTTATCGTTTTCAATTGACAAGATCCAATTTGGGTTTGGAGAGTTTTTGCCTACGTTTATTAAAGGTCCCGTTAGGCCCAAATGTATCTTGGGTGTGGAAATATAACACTTTCTCTGTTATCTATAATGTAATATACAACAACGAGGAAATATCTACCACCCCTGCACCCTTATTTGATTCCTCACACTGCATGATTCAGCCCCTACACAAAGATGAGAGCTCTGGATTATTTTTTATACCCAGTTGCATGATGCCCACATCTCTACCCAAAATCAGCAAGCCCTCTTAAGATAGTAGTAATATCTTGCATGCTCTTTATCCGTAATCTAATTGACATCTACTCTATTTACCCCACCAAAGTTTCACAAGAACTATAAGCAATCGAGTCTAACTCCATCTAATACCACCTCAAACATACGGAGGTAACGCATGGAAGGATTTCTTTTCTTAAAACACGACGACTAAACACTAACAACAACAACAAAAATCACCAATTTATTCCTATACCCATGGGTCCCAGAGTAGCATGTTAAATCGCCGTTAAAAGCATTTCAACACCTTGTCAGGGCTACTAAGTCCTATACAAGTTAAATTACACTACTCTTTAGACTGCCCGCCTTCTGAATTTCTTTACCTCCAATACCAGCCAAGTATAGGTCTGCTCTGTACAGGGTTCAGAAACTATGTAGTTAGGTTAGTGCTTTTCTCACACAAACATACAGCAACTGAAGCACTCCAAGACTACCTCCTCAAGTCCCTTTTTGATGTTAAATGAGCCAGTCTCATTTTCAACCTTTTTCTGGGCATGAAGTGGCACACGGTTGAGTTAGAATTCCATACTGAGTTTTCTAAGTATGTTTGGCAATTGCAAACATTTTATTTTTTTATATCAGTGCAGATCTACTTAGGAGGGACGGTATTAGAATTATAGCAGTCATAAGACAAATGTATAAGATACATTTACCTTCAAGCAAACCGAAGATAACCTCTTGCTGTCTTTTTTCATTGTTTTTTTATTTTATTTAATTTGGTACTGCATAGAAGAGACCAGCTCCTTTTGCTACAAAGCTGCAATCTAGTTCACAGTATAAATGGAACTTAGGAGTACAATATTTCACACTTCATTGTGTGACGATATATTATCTTTCTTTCAGCATACTGTATAACAAAACAAAACACACCAAAACAGTGAGTACTGTGATTCACTAGGAATAGGCAGAGATTGAGAGAGAGAAAGTAATGGAAAGGTTACTGTAATTGAATAGGGAGCCAGCTCTCACAACCCCAACAGCTTCCTATTCAGAAGGTGGGTCCCCTAGCCATTCAGAGCCTGAACATTAACATAAAAATGAACTCTACAAACAAATCTCAGGACCTCGTTATAAAACAAATTCAAGGGAAATCACCATTACTAAAATTTTCAAGTTCTCCATCTTTAGGTCTGTTGAAACACATACTAATAAAGCCAATAAGTCTCACTGCTGGAACCTATTGGCATCAAATTATTTTTAGCTATGCTGTACAGTGACATAACTTATGTGTAAAGCGCACGTTCACCGAGAAGGGCATCTTGGCGCTGAATAACAGAGGTTTATTGTTACCCAACTCAATGAAACTCATTTTATCGACCTCAAAAGGATTAAAGGCTGAGTGGACGGATTAGTCTGCCTAGCCACCAGATCCTGCTATTGTCCTAGATGATTTATGTGCATCACAGCAACTTTTTTTTTTTTTTTTTTTTAGACGCCTAGAGCTTCACTATGTAGGGACACGCACATGTGCATGCCTACAAAAAGATGAGCCTTTTTGCTTTTTACATTTGGCAATCCAGATAGGATTGGCAAATTTTTAAAAAGTGCGCAAACGCTGTCCCCCCCCCCCCAAAAAAAAAGCAGTTGGAGGGGAGCAACACGGGGGTACAGATGCAATAGGGAAGGCATGAGTGGGGTGGGGGAACACAGTGCACAGGAAACACATGCACTCCCGTTGAGTGCTTACACAAAAGAAAAGAGTAGCACCTGAAAAATTGAAAAGTTAAACGACACAGACATGTGTCCATCCTCCAGGAGGGGCAAAGAGGGAAGGAAAGCCGGAACACGCTACAAGCAAGGAGCAAGCAAAGGAGAGTGGCAATGAAGCCACCAATGTTAAGCAATAGGCGGGCTCTAATCCCACTGTAAGCTAACAGTACATCTACCAACAGACCGTGCTTGTAGGGTTTAGTAGGAGAGACTTAAAAATACTGCTACAATTGCAAAGGTGGGCCCAATATGCTAAGCAAGAACCAAGGGCCATACTAGTACTAAGAAAAGTGGTTCACTGTAGAGTCTACAGTGAACCTCTGTCTTAGTACTAAAAGATTTTGCAGCATTATCCGGAGAAAACAAACCAAAACATTTTCTTCCTTGGTAGACCACTTTCAAATGTATTGCTAAGCCAACTGAAGGCTACAAGCCCTTCACCCCAAAGTCCTTTTTTGCCCCTTATTAAGTCTTCTTCCATGAGAATGTCTGCAGGTTTGGGAAGGCTAGAAGATGGATACCCAAAAACAACAATTTAGCACAGCTTACAATATTCTCTTACAACATTCTGTTGACAATATTAGGACCATCACTGCCTGTAGGAAGCTGGCTCTGTATATACAATACCAAAGTGAGGTATAGTGTGCACAGAGTCCAGTGGAACCCTGAAGGTAGGCAGAGGTAAAAGTAGATAGAACCTTACTCTCCATTTGTGGTAGTGTGGGCGAGCAGTAAGGCTGTATCAGAGGGTAGTGTTAAGCATTTGTTGTACACACTCAATCAGCATATGTCTCACACAAAGACTGAACTCAGACCAATTTTGTACACACTCAGCACATGAATTCGCACACTCAAAGACTGAACTTCAGACCAATTGGTTTTGTATAAAAAATATTCTGTTATTTTATTTTCCTAGAATCAAGCAAGCCTGCCACAGGTAAATGAAATACTTTGCAGTAATAGTACAGTTTTGAATTGCAGTTGTATATATACACACTTTGGTTACAGTTTGAATTACTGGTAATGCAATACTGTGGAATACTGTACATATACTTTGTATTGACTTTTCACTAGCAGGTCATGCAAATTACTTTTCAGATTACTTTTCTTACACGGTGTAGTATACCTGGATACTACACTGGGACATTTCCTGTAAACAGGTAAGTAAAAGCGTTTTAGTTATTCGGTTTCAGTTTTAAAGATTATCATAGCTTTTCCAACTCCACACTTAAAAACTTTTCACAAAAAACAGTCAATGTTATCCTATGGAGGAAAATAGGGTTATCTGTTCAAAGTTAAGTATTCGATTGTGGGAGTTGGTGTTCTGGGGGTAGACTCAGGAGTCCCCCAGGGTCAAGGATGCACTCTTGTTATACCCTCAGCAGCACTAGGGCGGCCGGGTGCAGAGGCCCAATGTTATCCAATGGGGATAGGGGGCCTTCGGTTGGTAGCTGCTTACGAGCAGGCCACTGGGTTGTGGGAGCAAAGCTCCTGGACTTAAGCTCAGGGCAAATGGGGGTTCAAGCCAGCACAAAAGGTGCACTCTCATCGGCACTCGGGCGGCTGGGTGCACAGTGCTGTTTTGGCATCGGGCGCCCTGTAGCTTTTAATGGGGAGTCTCCGGTTTGCAAACACACTGCAGGCTCGGGGAGGAAGGTCTTCTGGGTGCGACCACCACTTGGAGAGGCAAGTTGGGATGCTGGGAGTTGGTTAGGCCACCCAAGGCCGTGGGGCGTCGAGTGCAGGGGTGCCTTTTAGGATCGGATCTTCTTACCAGCTCCCTGTCGCAGTTTGGGGGACCTTCCGGTTTGAGGCTGCAGGCGTCGGCTGGAGGCTTAAGGCAGGTCAGGGGTCACCGGATCTCGGGTCAGGATCGCCGGGGATACCTCCTCGTGGTGTTGGGCCACTCGAACTCGGGCCGTGGGCGCCGGGTGCAGACTCGCTGACTTTGCCGGACCTGGAGTCTGTGGGTGCGCAAATACGGTGTTCACGGGAGACAGTCTTTTCTTTTGAAGGCAGGGCAGGTCCTCGGGGGTTCTTGAGGCTACTGGCTGCAGGACACACCGGAGTTTTGCTTCTGCAGGTTCGAGGTGGGGACAGGCCGGTAGGGCTGGGGCCCAAGTCAGTTGGCGTCGTCCTCCTCTTAGCTTCGGCACGGCTGTTCGGTCCTTCTTTTCTTCTTGTGGTTTCTTGTCTGAGGAAGCAAGGTTCAGGGGTGCCCCATAATACTAGATTTAGGGGCTTTACAGGTAGGTAAAAGGTTGGGACTAATGGGTCCCTTCCCTGGGGTGGGTGCACCCCCCTATAATGCCACCCTTCAGTGGGAGGGGGCATATGCCTCACCCTGGTTGGCTGGGTCCCCCCCATCTGCAAGATGGCGGGGACTGAGTTGTGCTTTACCTCGCCTCCCCCACCTGAGGGGTGGAGTTGGCAGAGGTGGGCACACCTCCCTTCCTCACTTGGTTTTCCCGCCGGTTCTCCCACCCAAAGTGGGGGTCAGAACCAGTGGGGACCAGTTGGTGAAGGCAGCAAAAGGCCTGGGTAAGCTCACAAAGGCGGCACGGCTTTGAAGCTTCCCATTCGTGGACCCGGTCCATCCTGGGGGGGGGGGGGTGAGGCTTGGCACCTCGTCCCAGGATGTGCATTGTTTCAGGCCCCCGAGAGCAGCAGGCTCTCAACCCAGGGGTCCAGAAACATGTCTGGTGGTGGCACCTGAAAGCAGCCACTCAGCCTGGACACTAGTTGTAGGTCGTTTATCAGGGGGCATCTGTAAGATGCCTTCTGTGAGCATTTTTAATTAAATCCCACACTGGCATCAGTGTGGGTTTATTGTGCTGAGAAGTTTGATACCAAACGTCAGTTTTCAGTACAGCCATTATGGTACTGTGGAGTTCGTAATGACAAACTCCCAGCACCATATACTCTTAATGGCAGCCCTGCACTTACAATGTCTAAGAATTGACTTAGACACTGTAGGGGTACAGGGTTCATGCACCTGTACCCTCACTACTGGTATAGTGCACCCAGCTAGAGGGGTGACTGATCTATGCCAGGGTAGTGGGTTGTAGGCATGGCACACAGGGATGTGCGCCATGTCGACTCTTCACTTTGTTCTGCACCAAAACACGCAGCCTGCAAAGGCAGTGTGTGAGCGTAAAGGTACAGGGCCTCTAAGGGTGGCACAATAAGTGCTGCATCCCTTAGAGACCTTCACTGGTCACAGTGCCCTGGGTACCTGTGGTACCATTTACCAGGGACTGACCTGTGGCCAGATTGTGCCAATTGGGTTTGGTCTCCAATGCAGTTTTAGGAAAAGAACATAGGCCCTGGGTACCCGATTGGCAGGAGCCCAGGGCACACTCAGTCAAAGTACATCAGCAGTTCAGCAAAAAGTGGGGGCAACCATGCAGAAAGAGGGCACTTTCACACTGTCCTACCTGCATCTTGCTCATTTGGTTTGACTCCGAAAATTAGTCTACTCAAATGTTTACTCAGTACTGTTAATATGGAAAACGATGCACACATCGATGAAAATGAAACATCTCTATTAACAAATTAGTCCGTTGTGAACTCTACATCAACCTCGACTCGCAAATATGTAGTCAAGCAGACCCCGAGACCTCTGCCCGGGGATTGCCGATTGATGGGTCACAGGTGGGAGGATGCGTAGCTGGCAGGCAAACATGTGAGCAGAAGACTATTGATAAATACCACAGATGGGTGCAGCGACATTACAATGGTCAGGGGAGATTGCCCAAATAAAGCACACATGGCCGGAGGGGGTATGCGCTCCTAAAAACACCATAAAGTCAGATACCACATGAGCTAGGAACATATTGCCAATTGGAACCTAGCAGCCATAGTAATCACACACTCCCCATGCCGGACATCTGGACACATGTTGTCCATGTGACTGAGATCCACCTGTAGTAATCAATGACCATTAATTTATGACTAAAGGCAGCAACCAAGATTCCTCACCATATATGATATGCCAGAAACGTTATTACCCATTGTATTTTGTATATAAGAAGGACACCAATGAAATGTAAATTGAGACAGTTCTCAGACCTAGTGCCTGTAACTGTTCTCCTGGTCGAACTGTTTAATTTAAAAAAAAAAAAAAAAAAAAACTGTTCCTGTTTTGCTGAATGTTTCTTGTTTTCTGTTTAAGGAATTCTACTTCGAGCAACACTTGCAACATCACCTCAGCAGCAATTGTGGGAGGCACTCCCAGTACACATAGGGGAAAACCACTCCCGAGTCAATCCATGCACGAATCCAGTTGCAATACACTGATATAATTGCACAGTTTTTGGAAGCACATCATGCCGCCATGCACCACACACTTGAACCCTCCCAATCCAAGGGTTGAAATTTAGCACAGCAGTTCTGAGTAAGATGGTGAACATTCAATGTGTTTGCTGTGGTATGGTCCCCCCCAAGATGAGCGGAGTGTGGAGCTGATAAAAGGGCTGAGTCAACTACCCAAACAATCAACACCTTTTTACCAACACTGTCAAATAATAAAACCAATATTAAGAATCTATTTCGCAGATTTGAGATTACTCCACCACAAAACCAGATCTATGAACAATTACTACCTTAATAAATGACATATGCGGTTTTCAGTTTTCAAAGTCGCCAAGACAAAAGCGAACATTTTCTTTGAAGTATTCTAAAATTTGGACAAGCGCTGGAACCCCTGTAGTTCAGTCCGCTCTTATCCTAGTGCAGAGTGTATTTTTACATACTATATAATAACCAGAATTAACCATACTCAGACAGGCTAGGATATCATTACCAAAGTAGCTCATCAGGAGTTCATTTTAACCTTCATGTTCAGTGTTCTGCTGTACAGCTGCAACTCTGGAATTAAGCCTTTGAGTGAGGCCATGGATACCCTAAAAGGGCTTAGCCGTGTAGGGATGTACTGAGATTCAAGGCTGAGCCCTGTTCAATAACAATACCATTTAACAACAAGGAAAAAAAGCTAGGAGGACAAGTATCTATACAGTGCTGTTTGTCATGTCCCTGTAGAACCACTTTGTGGAATCTAGAGAAGATTATAGGTTTGAATCCTGTACACATTGTTCCTAAATACAAACGGACCTTACTTAATGGGCGACCACACAACATTTGGTGACACGAACACCCCCCTAAAGGAGGAGTGTGGTTTATGCAACTTAATTTACCAGTTTTGCAAGGTCAAGTCAATACACTGGACCCAGTGAGACTTCTTGCTTGGTCGGAGAATATTTCATTTTAACAGCGGACCATCTGTTCATCACAAGACAATTAACCAAAGATTAAGTGTTTGTTCTATATGAAAGCGTGTGTACGTGTTTCTGAAGCAGAACGTCACCGGTGCCAAACAAAGCTGAGAATTCTGCAATATCACTGGAATGTTAGGGTCAAAACTAATGTGAAGTCAAACACTTCACAGCTGGAAACAAGCTAGACCCAGAGGGCAGCATGGGATCTGAGCAATCTGGCTGAAAAAAATGGGCATAGGCAGATTATAGCCCTCTACCGAAGAATCCGCTACTTCCAGATATCTTTCAAGATCCCTGTATGATAAATTGGGAAAGGCGGGGGCTCTTGAGATTAGGGGATTTCTTCCAGGGACAGAATATGGTTTTGTTTGAGGAACTACGGGCTGATTTTGATATCAATTCAGAGTCTTTTTAAAATACGTACAGGTGCGCAATTTCTTGTTCAGGAAATGTGGGACCCAAGTGGGTTTTCCAAAGCACCTGTGATGGAATGGTTAGTGGGAGTGGAGGAATGTACAAGCAGTTGAATATACGAAAGTTTGTGTTTCACTCTGCTGGATGATCTAGAGAAGCATAACAGTAAATGGCAGAAAAGACTTGATTCTTCAGATCTTGCGCAGCACTATTAAACGCTCTCTGATGTATAACACACTAGCGAAATTCGCTGAAGGGGGGGGGGGGGCGTAGTTACTCCCTGCCCCCGATGTCAAAGTCATGAAGTAGACTTAATTCACATGTTTAGTACATGCTCGTCCCTAGACGCACTTAGGCTTGAGATGTCGAAATTTATTAGGAGTATTTTAAAATCTGATTTTATTTTGAGACCCCCCACCTGATGCTTCTGGGGGTGTATAATGAAGGTGTGGTTACACCCCCCCCAACCCCAACCAAATAACTGGCACAGCAAACAATCTTTGACTCAGTGAGATACCTGCTCTGGCTGTACATCATCGCAGGTGGTGTATGTGAGGACTCATCTTGTCACTACATAAAAGGGCGTATCTCGTGAGTGTGTTACTATTATCTGTCCGAGTCGGAATGTCACATGTATTAGCAGTGAGAGTGAAGGAGCATGTAACTTGGGCACTCATGATCTACCCTCGTCCCTTATAGACAAGGTCCGTAGAGAGCTAGTAGTGGCGTGTTATGGGGTTGTGAAAGCGTCCAAAGCCTTGAAGGACTTCAGTAAGAGGTCCCAGCTCATTGCTATTGTTCTTTTCCACACACCACGGTATTCTTCCCTTCGGAACCCACCACTCTCCGCCAGGCCCCAGTGCTCTACCTCCTCTTTCCATGCGAGTATGGTAGGTGGGGTTGCAGATTTCCATTTCTTGATTATATTTAGTTTTGTCAGGATGAGCTCCAGGTCCGCAAATCTAGCCTGCACTCTGGCGTTTCTGCCATGGTACCATGTAGTGCCCTCAACTACCTCATCCAGGGCTGTAGTAACCTGCATCCAGTAGGTGTATAGGGCGGGACAGGCCCAAAGCATTTGCAATAAATCTGCGTCTTGTTCGGGACACCTCGGAAATGCAGCTGTGGTATTAGGGAAGATTGAGTGTAGACTAAGCGGTGTTAAGTAAGCACGCTGCATTATCCTGTATTGTATGAATTTAGATTGTGAGTTACAGGACACCTGTTTGGGGTATTGTAATATAGTATTCCATTCCTTATTTAGTAGTGCTCTAACTATATCTCTTCCCCACTTACTACGCAATGACACCAGAGGCGAGAGTTGGTGTGTGCAAATTCCTCGATACAACCAGTGGATCAGATGTCTGACAGTGCCCATCAAGTATGCTGAGTGAACCAGTTTATTCATGGTGGGTTCAGCCCAGTCCGTTGCCCAATACCGTTTGATGTATCGTACAAGATTGGCGTGTGTTATAAAAAGTGCCTCTGTGAGACCTTTTCATGTATAAAATCTGCATGTTTAAGTAGTGTTCCATCTCGGAACAGTGCTCCCACTTCCGTCTCGCCTGCCTGTGCCCACTGGGAAAGTATGCACGTCAGTGTGCCCGCAGGGGCAGGAAGACCTAGAAGCGGTATATTGGGGGGAGTAAGCTGTGGTCTGAGCAGTGCATTTCAGGGCCATTTTCCAATATGTAAGTGCCACTTTAAGTAGTAGTGGAGCCAGAGTTGAATCTTTCACCCACGGCATAACAGCCTGTGGAGTTTCCCCTGGACAATCAATTGGGGGTGTGTAGGCTATTTCCTGTACGTTGCGTCCCGCCAGCCAATAAGAGAGCCACTGTAATTGCCCTGCCATACAGTATGCTCGGAAGTCTAGTGCCCCCATGCTCCCGGCGTTCGACGGCAGCTGCAGTTTCGTCAAGCTGATACGTGGACGACCTGTACCCCATATTAAATCTACGAGGAGGGTGCTTAATGTTTGAAATATCTTCCTTGGGATCACTACTGGCAAATTGGTAAAAAAGTAGGGAATACGCAGCAGCATTACCATTCTAGATGTTTACCTCAAACATGCCACGATGTCACAGCGAAATCACCGCAACTTTGTTACGGTTGCGTTCAGCCAATCAGAGCATCCCAGCTGGGGTGCGCTTTCGCTATTTAACTCTAACACGTCGCAATTTCACTGCGTAACCGCCATGACGAGATATCACTGTATTGTTCGGTTTTAATTTCACAAAAACTACTGAACGGATTTGCACCAGATAACAAAAAGCACAATGTGTGTAACATCTACCCTTCTGCCAAATTTGGTGTAATTCCGTCCAGCGGTTCAGGTTGTAGGTTTGACAACGCGTTCCTTTGGGAATTAACATTACAAAAACTTACCCTTGTTTTGCACCCCCATTTCTCAGGCTTCACTGCACGGATCACCCCCATACTGTTCATGAGACACAGAACCTACTTTGACACTTTTTTCGAAAACGTCATGCAGATTGGTCAAACGACGCCAAATATATATATATATTTTTAAAATATGCTTTTTTTGGCCCTGGGGGTCCTTGTGGGACCCCCTGAGCAGGCCTAGGGGGTCAGGGTGTTTCTACCCTGCCCCCTTTTCTTCATTTTCATCTTCCTTTTTTTCTGATTTCTCGTGACTGTTACCGAGTCACAAGATGGCTGCCAACACATTCTGGTTTGGAGTGTTGGCAGCCAATCAGAGTGTAGCTCGTGCTCTGGATATCGAAACTTTTATTTTTTAAATTTCTCAGCAACTACTGGACGGATTTACACCATAAAAAAAAAAAAAAAAAAAAGCTCGCTTTCTCAACCAAGAGCTACCTTTTTTCCAAATTTTGTGTAATTCCGTTCAGCAGTTCGGGATGTAGCTTGTAATAAAATTCTGTGGAAATTAACATGGGGAAAACGCGTTTTGGGACCCCCTTTTTTCTCAGCCCCTGCTTGACGAATCACCCCGAAACTTTCAAGACAGGAGCTGACCTCAATGAACCTTTTTTTTGGAAACTTTCGCAAGGATTTGTCAAACGGCGCCAAAGATATTGGCAAAAGAAAAAAAACGCTTTTTGAATAGAAACGAGGTCCTAACTATAACTACCTACTGGCGACCCCAGGAGGAGAAGGAAATTATATATATATATATATATATATATATATATATATATATATATTTCCAAGAGCTGCAGCAAATCTCTCAGGGACTACTTAGTCCACAGTCAACAGAGTAAACCCATCACCAACACGAGGCTAGCAACACCTTAAGGTTTTGTAAGATGCAGCGCGTGCAGACACAGTAAAAGCAGGGACAAGTACAGCGCACACACATGGGTAAAACCAAACAGATCACCAAATTCATAACATGTACCAATGATTATATTGTATATGCTTTGGAGTGCCCTTGTGGCCTCAGATATATTGGGAGTACCAAACTGCAACTTAAGACTATAATCTTACAATATATGAGGGCGGTGACCAATCAAGATCTGAGTTACCCGGTAGCCAGGCATTTTCAGGAACGACACCAGAGTAACAGTAAACTGATAGAATTCTTTGGGATAGATAGAATTTTACAACACCCCAGGGGTGGAGACAGAGAGAAACTTCTATGCATTACGGAATCCCGATATATAATGGAGCTTAATACCAAAATTCCATATGGGCTCAATAGTGGCGAAGAGCTAGCAACTCATAGGGCATGGCTGATTCCTGTCCCTGCAGTGTGACCTTCTTTGACAGACTTAGTTTGTGATTTCAGTCAGCTTCGCTGTTTTAATTCACTTTTACTTTTTATGGGGAGAGCTCAGTGGTCATAGTCTGATGATGTATTTGACTGCTGTAAGTACAGGCTAGCGGTACCGCATCTGATGGATTCAATTAACATTTTATACCGTCGGGCCTGTATGTTATATGAATTGACAATCTAAAATGTTATTGAAATTTCTTATCCTCTATTACCCCATTGTCTTCAATATTTTTGATTTTTCTCACATTCTTCTCATTTGTTCACTTTACCACACTTTGTTGTGAGCCTGACCCTCTTATTTATATACAGGTTTCTGGGTAAGTGGGATATTTGAATAGTCGGCAAATGTATCTACAACTGGCATTTGTGCATTTGTCACCGACTGTGCTTACCAAATATCAATACATCATATACATATTATGTATTTAGATAACCAGGTACAAATGGGGTACATTACCCGAGATTGTTGGTGCAGGATGTCTGGTATTTACCATTTATTATGCTTTTTACCTGTATTATCGCTTTGAGGTAGTGACTTTCACTGCTACATGTCCGACTAGAATTTGCTTCTGTGCAATCATTAATTCCTCTCTCCCCTTCCCCATTGTGGACACGGGACACCGAGACGATGCACGCGTCATGCTGAATACAATGTCGTAATTAACATTTGTTTAGGTTGACTTGTCAGCACAAACTATCTATGGATTTGAGAGCAGGCGCTGCCAATTACTATTGCTCATAAAGCACTGTCCCCGTATTATAATACTGGGAAAGCATTTTCGGACACATGATCTACCTATTATGAATAGTCTGGTCATAAATGAATTGCGGTACCCTGACACTGGTTGATGAGCAGATGTGCCCCGATCATGAATTACACTGTAATGATTTATCAGCGGCTAAGCAGTTTTATATGCAACGGGTCATGTTTATTTGTGTTTACTGTATGTAAAGTTGCATTTATTGAAATTGAATGTTCAAATTTTATTGATTAATCTGGACATGCTTGAAGCTTATGCTGACTGCAACTGTATTTCCTCACTTCCCATGAACTCAGTTTCTGTATTTCTACAGGGGATGGTGCTCGGTCTTACGCTTGAAAAAGGCTTCGCCGAAACGCATCGTTTGTGTGCACAATAAACGATTGTGCTGTCCTTTGGTGTGCCGCTGCTTTCTTTTTGTATTGTATATATACACACACACACACACACATACATATATATATATATACACACACACCCCCCCCCCCCCCAATAATGACAGCCGAGCCAGGGGGTATGGCATGGCTCCAGGAGCCAAAGATATGTTTGACATGTAAATTATGCAGCAAACATCTTGTAAAAATAAGTCTTTTCAAAATTCACAAAAGTGTATTGCTTTAATGTGCGGACTAAATGAAATAAACCCTTACCACTGCTTTCTTTTAACAAGATTTAGATTTAACATTTTGCACTATGTAATGGCATACCCTCAGGGGTGGAGTAAGATGAACGAACGATTTGGGCCCGTTCCTGGGATATTTTTCCATTCAAGATACTTTACATTTTATAATGTTTTGCAACCATTATCACCATATTTGTAAACGTTTTCTATTGCCCATATTAAAAGAAAGTCTTTATGCGGGTATGGCCTGCATTAGTATACTTACAGATGTTGAAGAACTCATGCTTTAACATTGCTAGTTTTTAGGTTGCGGCGGTTAGGGAAAGGAAAAAAAGGCCTCTTTGATGTGGTACATATCTGTTTTATTATAGTTATGAGTTGAATGCTTTTAGCGTGATGTTTTTGGTGTACAAGATCAAGTTTTTAATGAAATTTGTATCTTTGTCCTCTCTACACTGTAATGGGAAAAGAAAAAAATGGCTTATCTGATGTGGTACATATCTGTTTTTTCAATATAGTTATGAACTGAAAGTTTTTAGTTTGACGTTTTGGGGCAAAAGATAGAGTCAAATGAAATTTGTACCTATTGGAGTTTTTTTTTTTTTTTTACAGTGTAAGGATGGGAATGATTTATGCTGATGTTTTTGCTGCATAAGATCATGTCCTAAAAGAAACGTGTATGTTTTTATCAGATTTTTTGCAGTGGACTTTTATGGTTATAATTAACCGAATAAAGTGATTTTGACAGACTGATGTGCGGAAGCATTTAACCATAGCACATCTCAATGCATCACTGCATTGAAAGGCATCAATTAAACACGATAGTCTAAACATGGCGTTTCTGCCCCCACTGATGACAATGCAACTTGTGAAGTAAGAGACAAAGCAGTTGCCATGTGTATGCTATATGTGGCCTAGATTAATACATAGAGATGCGTTATAGCCCATTAAAACAGGAGTGTTTTTCTTAGTTTTTTTTTTTTTTTTTTTACAGCACACATTCTGAATTCTTGGCAAATGATGTTAGAGTGTGGAAGGTAAGCGGAAGTCATATGAAAGCTTGGCTTGCAGGTCCAAGAGGACCTCGAGGTGAGTCACAGATCAGCCGGAGGTGCTCTCAGGCCCACAAACCAAGCTTTAATATGATTTTTGCACACATTATATAATGTTTCGTTTCATCTGAGCTGGTTATCTCTGCCATCGAGATTAGCTGCACAGATATGATTTGCCTGGAATCCAAACTGTCTCAGAGACATGCTGAAGTCCTTCCTCTGGTTCCCAGACAAGAACTGTTGGGTGGGGGAAAGGTGACTCTATTCTGCTGTCTGCCAGACTCGGAGATAATGATTTATCTTGTCCTCGGACGGAAGGGCGGCTCCATTAGTAACACAAACAACAATGATCGTGGCAGAGGAGTTAACAAGCATTGGTAAATGCATTAGGTTTCGCATATGTGATTAATAATAAGCTGCTTTTTGTTGTAATTGTAGCTTGCCGATATAAGTTACAGAAAGTCAAAGTTATGACTTATGTACAAAAAGGCAATATATTGTGCTGTTATAGCAACATTTTTAAAAATGAAAGGAAAATAGAATTAATTGATGTAATAGCAATATTGTGTGTTTAGAGCAGTTCAGACAACTTTTGGGCCCGGTACCACTACAAACATGCCCCAAGTGCCTTCAAGATAACTGCATTTGTGACTGCCTGTTTAGTAGGAAAATATAGAAATATTTGGTGTTTAGAGGAGGTATGACAACTTTTGGCCATGGTGCCACTGCTGCACCATTCAAATCATAAACCTATTGCCTGCAAAGTAACTGCACTTGTGATCGTTTAGTAGTTAAATATAGCAATATTCAGCGTTTCGTGGTGTCCCTAGAGCTTTTGGTCCTCTGCTATTGCACCTGCTGCACCACTCAAATCATGATCCTATTGCTGGCTAGATAAATGCACTTGTGACCTTGTTTAGTAGTAACATTTAGCAACAATCTGGTTATGTGAGGTCCTTAGAGCGCTTTAAGTCCCTTTTAAATGCAAGGAAACTGCAATTGTGACTGCTTGTTTAGTACTCATATATAGCAATATTATGTGTTTGGAAGAGTTCTGACAACTTTTGGGCCCTGTGCTACTGCACCATTTAAATCATGACCCTGTTGTCTGCAAGCTAACTGCACCTGTGGTTGCCTGTTTAGGAATAAAATATAGCAATATTAGGTGTTTAGTGGAGTTATAACAACTTTTAGCCCCAGAGCACCTGCTGCACCATAAAAATAAAGCCCTTTTTAATGGCAAGGTAACAGACCGCCTGTATAGTAGTAAAATATAGCAATCTTAGGTGTTTAGAGGAGTTCTGATATACTTTTGTTGCAGGTGCCATTGCACCTGCTGTGTCGTTCAAATCATGACCCTGTTGTCTGCAAGGTAACTGCACTTGTGACTGCCCTGTTTAGTTTTACATTTTAGCAATAATCTAGGTTTAGTGGTGTCCCTAGAACGTTTGGCCCCGTGCCACTGCACCATTCAAATCAAGTCCCTTTTAATTGCAAGGTAACTGCAATTGTCTGTTTAGTAGTCAAATATAGCAATATTAAGTGTTTAGAGCTGTTCTGACAACTTTTGGGCCCGGTGCTACCGCACCTGCTGTCCCATTCAAATCATGACCCTGCGGTCTGCAAGCTAACTGCACTTGTGGCTGCCTGTTTAGTACTAAAATATAGCATAGCTCCTGTATATTAACATTTAGAATTTGATCATAACGACCAAATAGATTAAGTTGAAAAAAATCAATCCGATAACACCCACTAAGTGCAAAGAAAATTACAGAGGCATGAATAGGAAATACAACTAACGTTCGAAGGCTAACCCATCTG
Organism: Calotriton arnoldi; assembly: GCA_963921515.1. Lineage (NCBI taxonomy): Eukaryota > Metazoa > Chordata > Amphibia > Caudata > Salamandridae > Calotriton > Calotriton arnoldi. Next base: position 328,902 of record CAWUFW010004684.1, read on the forward strand.
CTTTACACAACGAAGTAAAAAACAGCAAGCATTCTAGCATACTGTTAGAAGCTGGCTGCCTTTTCCTTGGGAAGAGATCTTATCATGACAGTGATCGGGGCTTAAACAGCTTTTGTAGAAGTATCGTAAACGCGTGAAACCAGGGGAAGTCAACAAAAAAGTTCCACACAAAAGCGAATGAACACAGTAATTCGGTTTTGGGAACTGATTAAGAGCTCCTTTTTAAGATATATTAAATACAAGAGATTTCACAAGCACAGCGCAAGCGCTGAGCAGGCGAAGCCTAAAAAAAGCAGACAATGCGCGTCTAATCAAATTTCACGGGGGGGGGGTAGGAAAAAAAAAAACAATGGCAATTTCGCAAAATGCTGGTGGGTCTGTTTTAGGCCAGTAGCGGTATCCTTTTTAATGTCCTTGGTAATGCCTTCTTACGATTAGCCATGGTATATTGACTTTACAACAGTACCCAGGAGGTCTTCAGGCGATAACCCTGAGGTAACTGGCTCAGGTGTGTCAAGCAAGCCAACTCCCTGTCTCAGTGCTGGAGTTGCAGTCAGAGAGGTGGATCCTTGGATAAAATATTGCCCACGTGAGCCACATGGTCAAACAGAGGACCAGATACCCAACATTATCAGGTGATGTCCATGTGATGTTTCTTAAGGATTAGGACGGTACTAACCCCTCAGTTAAATGACCTTGCATCCAGAAAACTATTCGGAACAATCACAGAAACAGTTCGCTAGAGTCTTATTCCAAATGAGAAGCAGAAAAATCACCAAAGCGGACCCAAAACTGAGAATAAAATGCTATATACCCATACCAGTTGTGGGTGGATTTACATTTCAGAACCATATACAAGAACTACGGAAGTATGTGCCTTTTACTATCATTAAAATGTAGGATCACCGTTATTTGGTCGGTCAATTAATTCGGCACAATGGCTGCACAGAATTGTTAACGCAGTAGGGGAGTACATCCTTTTGATTACGCTGGACAATGGCGGTATAATCTCGTTCTTTCCAGCTCCGTTGTTTGAAACAAGGATGTCAACTTGTCATTTGCATACTGGCGAAATCTAGCTAAACTGAGTTTCCCTTTATCTATTAACCGATTCGATCCAGATAGACAATAGCAAAACGTTCGACTATTGGGGTTATCACCCAGAAACCTTTGGGGGCAATGCGTTCGTACACTAGAGTATCGCTTGAAAGGTAAAAAAACCAGTTTGGGAAAACAGTGCTTCATAGATATCTCGGTACAAAACAACGAATAAGGAAGTTCAAAGGATACTTTGTACAAGAAGCGTGGGAAAAGATTTTCCTTCGGTACTGAAAAATGATGTTTCGTTCGTGCGCCTCGGGGTGAGAAGAAATGCCTTACCTTCAGGGCATCGAGTCCCATGAGCCGGGATTTGCGATCCTGATCCTTAATGATGATGAAAGGCCTGCCATATTCATCGAAGGCGAGAGTGCCCATGGACGACATGGCGGCAGCTACAGAAACGCACGAGAGAGACCGCAAAAGCTACGAAGCAACCAGCCGGCTTCTAACGGCCGCTCCCAGAGAGCCTCGCGCACAGGAAGTGGAACAGGTGGGGCTGGGATGCTTACGTAGTGGCCATCTTGGAATGTCACACGTTTTGACACCACCCATGTCCAAAGAAATAGATAATTAGAATATCAAATTGGATTATAAACTGCTGTATTTTAGTACGTTAAAACATAAAAGCAGATATTATTGGCACCCGCTGGAACGGAAGAATAATCAGCGCTTGAAATTTAAGACCTTTAACTTCCTGGTCGCTGCAAAGTTAAGGGGCGGTCGTTGGGTTCGTCGACCTACGCAGCTTTGCATAAAATAACAGGTACCAATGACTAAAGGTTCGAATCCATTCCAGACCTCGATACATAGACAATTGTATGCAACAAGCATTCTTTCTGGGTTACGCCCAGGGCAAAACTCTCAAAACGTTTAACATCACGTTTCTCGATAATTTCGATACGAGCCAGAGCTACTCTGACATGGCCGTCAACAGTCTAGGCTTTGTGGTACTTAAATGACCACGCGCTTGATAGTGTAGAGTCTTAACTAAAATGTTTCACAACGACGTCATGGATGATTCATATTGCATGCTCTTCCTAAGCAGATGCATCCTTCTGCTATTCAACAAACGCATTGGCATTTAAGATAAAATAAAACTTCTTAAACGTTCTCTAGGAAACCAGCTACGCACAAACACAAAACCGCGGAACGTTTTCTTTACTTAAAAGAATTCAGCAGTGGTGATGTCGCATTAATACAACAGCTTTTACATAGGTAAAAGCCATAAAAATCTATGATTTATGTTGAAATAGTTTTAATTAACAAATATACGAGCAGCGCGTGTTTATTAGCCGAGATGATCTAACAGACTAATAACGCTATTCTGTCTTTCTACCATAGAAGGGCATAGAGTAGCTGATTTGCCCCTTGCTATCCTTGGCCATAGGAAGCGGCCATTTTGGAACTGAAAGGGAAATGACATGTGTGCTGTTCTTTTGTCTTCGTCTGTCAGATGCTGACAGTGATGAGGTTTTGGATACCGAGGCAATAGCCTCATTACTCCACATTCATTTTGAGTTTTTTAGTTGCTGTTTCGGTTTTCTTATCGATGTGACACTTTGTCACAGTTGAGGTGGGTTCACAAGGTCAGCGCTGTGAAGGGAAATGACATTGCTGGACAGAGAGTTGTTAAAGTGTAAATGCAGACCTAGAGGATTAAGTTCACGCCCAACGACTACAATTCCGGACCCGTAAGTAAAATGGAGAATCAATATAGCATTCCAATTAAAATTGTAGTCCCTCTTTTATGTTCAAATTGGTGTGTTAAAAGGCGGGGTTCCGGTATTCTTTGTATTCGGTTTCCTTTGATGTTGGGTTTACTACTCTTTATTTATCCTGGGATTCTCCCTGGCTGCAGAACTTACTGCATACATGCCAATAGACCCGATTCAGGCGGGAGACTACCGATTTTTCAAGCCAAATATGGCTTTATTTTACCTGTCTCCCGCCTGAAATTGCATTTTCTACAATAGAAGTCAATAGGGAATTTTCATTCTCCCGATTTTTTATTTTAAATCTCCCACGTCCCTGTCCTAAAATGTTGGCATGTATTGAAACTGTCTGACCGCAGAGTGGTCTTCAGCCTCCAAAGAGGATCTTTGTTTTATTCTGCGTCTTTAGTGAGTGTTCGTTTAGGCTTTGTTCGAAGTTGTTTTGTTGTACTTTGCTCCTACCACTAGGTGCGTGCTGCTTCTAAGTTGCATCCACGTGCAGCCCACAGAGCCTCGTTAAATTGAGGGAACGGAGTGGCAGTGACATCTGTACCGAACTCGTATGTATCGGAAGTGGATACTGGTGGAAACCATAACAAATAGCTTCACAATTCATGCTAAACCAAAATTCAAAAAATGACATACCTTCAGTTTTATGTTTTCGTAATACGTCAAATAAATTTGCATAATTACCAGAGGTAACACTTAAATACTTATTAAAAAGCATCTAAAATTACCTAATCTATAAATATCGAAATGCAGTTCTCAATTTCCTAAAAATTTATCCATCAACGAAATTACAGTGTAATGTACATTTAAGCGAGGGCGGGAGTATTACTGGCATCAAGAGACTTTACTGCAGGTCCGTGGTTTTTATTTTGGACTCGGCAGTTGATAAAAACTTCACAAGTCTACAGCTGAGCATAGTATCCCCTGACTTAAAGCAAGCGATCGATCACAGCTCCTGGGCAGGAGAGTAGACGGCGTTTGTGGAAGGAGATTCTCAAGCGCTTTCTTCTCTAATATTAATAGGGGGTAGATACAAATAAAGTGCGTTATATCTTCTTTTTCCAACCTGCATAAACGGCACTCGGCTGGAGCCTTTGATCTCTACCATGGTGGTAGAATTAATAATGAGACACCGAATCTGTGTCTCATGAATCATTATTTTACATAAAGAGCATAAGTTTCACCTAAATAATTCTGCAGTTTCATTATCGCATAGTTATCGATAATCATCCAAGCATGCGACCTCTTGGTTATCATGGCTTTGTCTTCAAGGAGGGAGATCTTCTTGACTAGCAAGTTTACTGTGTTTTTTCAAAAAGTGGACTGAGAGAATGAACTGTCCCAGAACTCCTGTAAATGGAGTCTATTTATGAGTTCCTCCAAATATATCTTTGCTGGTTTTAAGAAGTTCTCATTTATGGCATTCCAAAAGACTTCACTTAAAGTTCCGCGACAGGTCAGTTTCAAGCTGTGATAGATCTTCACATAAGACTCATTTTGAAAATACTTGTGGGATTCCAAACTCTAGGCATATCTGTGCAGGTAAGGGAACATTTTGGGAGGGAAAAAAAATACATATCTATACGTTCTTAGAATGGCTCATTCAATGACCATTGCGTCTCTGCTACGTAGTGCCTCTGAGTCATACGCCAGAGTTGGGAGTAGCTTCGCAAATATCACCTTCAAAATCAGTGATATACTAGGGCCTCTTAAGGCATTAAAAAGAGCACTAAAGGCTGACATTAGTGCCACCCCTTTCCACGGGATTTGCACATTTTTGTTCTGCAAATGTCCATTTTGCATCTATCATAACTCCAAGGTGCTTATATTTTGTAATGTTCTCCAAGGGCTGATCCTTTAAGTACCATTTGCATGTGCTGATTTTTTACTTCCCATTGCCAGGGCTTTGGTCTTTATACAATTTATCTCCATCCTCTGTGCTTTAGCCTTCTATGTTAATGCATTCAATTGCCTCTGGAAGCCGATATTGGTTTGGCTGACTAGAACTATGTCATCCTCATAGGTAGATTGGAGATACAAAAATTATTCAGTCTAGGCGAATGCGATATGACATTGTACAAAGCTTGTGAGAGGTCAATCATAAACAGATTAAACAAGTACGGTGCCAAGATACAGCCCTGTTTTAAGCCATGCATTATTGGAATTTTTGTCGATATTCTGTCCTCCGCACTCAGTTTTATTCTGACCCATGTCTTTGAGCAGAGAAGCTGAATAGGTTTTAATAGCGTTTCCGGTATGCCGAACTTGTGTAATTTGGCCCAGAGCACATTCCTGTCTGCTGCATCCAACGCTGCCTTATAATCCACAAAACAGAGATGCAAGTTCTGAATGTTATCCTTCATTTTGTCAATTAAAAAGGAAAGCAGCATGATGTTTACAGGTGTTCCAGTACCTTTTACAAAAGACTGTAGCAAACGTTTTAGCTTCGACGTCTAATAGTGCTACCAGTTGACAGTTCGCCGGGTCGTTCCGTCTCCACCCTTAAATATTGGGCTAATTATCAAACCTCACCAGGTTTCTGGAATTATTTCAGCTTTCTAACTATAATTGAACAGTATATTCAGTTTCTCTGCCCAAAACTCTGGATCATTCTTATATAGGGTTTATGGGATTCCATTCGGGCCAGGTGCACCATCTCGACGGCCTTGTCTCAGGACAGCAGAAATCTGTTTTGTAGTAATGGGGGCTAACTTTCTTCCAGAATTATCCCCAGATGATTTGTGGCACTCCTTTTCCTCCAGTTACCTGCCTCTGAAATGTGATGTTAGATGTTTGATCCAGTCCGTTTCTGTTATATAGGATATACAAAGTGGCTTCACAGATCTTTTAATACTATTGACCATGTGCCAGAAAGTCTTTGAGTAGCTCTTTTTGCAGGCTTCAATAAGTTTCTGCCAATACAGATCCTGTTGTATTTTGGAGTCTTCCCGCAAGATTTGTTTTATAGGATTTCCTCACATTCCGTAACTCGGCGAGCTGATGCAGATTGGCCTCTTTGCCTCTGATGGCTCTTAATGCTTGATTAAGCTTCCTATTTGCCAGCCGCACCATTGATGGGCGGCGTCTGGATCCAGCTGGCAACGAGAAATTGACTTAAAACAGACTTTGGCACGAGTGTTTTTATATACATGTCGTTTAGAGTCCAGTAGAAATCTGCCCATAACTTTATCTGATCAGGCTGTGTTTCTAAGCTCTGTTTAGCTGATAGTTCGATGGCATCTATTGATTTAGCTGACTGCTTAATTCTTTTATATTTATTCATATGAGTTATTCCATTATTATCTTTAGCTTCCTCATATTTTGATAGTGAAAGTGCCAGGGTTATTGATTGAGGACAGTGGTTGCTGTCCAGCCCAGGATCTATACCGAAAAACACAACTGCTAGAAAAAGGAATAGTGCCATGAAGGTGTAATCCAATATTGATTGGTTTGAAGAAGAGTTTTCTGTATATGCCTGGGATGCATCCCGTGGGGGAGGGTATACCAATCAGTGATCTTAGCCCTAGCTGTTTCAGCTCCTCTGCCCGCACATGACCTAATTTATCTCTTTGCATGGTATTTATTGATTGCACAAAGACTGCAGGGATATTCCAAATGCTGGTTTGTGCAATGATGTCTTCGTCAAGATCTGATGCATGAATTAAGTTCAGATTAAAGTCTCCTGATAGAATGATTTGAGCTTGTGTTGATCTTTTTATTAGCACTAGAATTGTGCCCAGAATTATTTTGGATGATTTGGAGGAGCACGTGGTATTATTGTTGCTGGGCTAATGGAGGTTTCTGAGTACCTCTGTTCCTCTAGTGGATGGACTAGTTTAGCACTCCTTTTGTTCGTTGCCTCTTTTAGCTGATACTTTATCTTTTCTAAGACATATCCACCATTGCCAGAAATGAGCTTAGTTTAACAATCACTGGTGAACATGCATAGCTTCTCTGTTTTAGTACCAAATCCTGCGTAGATGGGCGGTTTGATAGATTAGGCACTGACTCTTGCTTAGCCCATGTGATGAGGCTGTTAAGATTAGCTAGTTTAGTGTCAGTGCCTATGACGTATAGTGCTAAAATATTAAGCAAATCCACCTGTAGTCAAGTTTCTTTGATTGATATCTTAATGCATCAACATTCCTTTGAAACGTTTTTAGAAGTAAGTTCCAGGTGCAGTCTGATGAGTCTGCCATCCAGTCCAAGTAGATTGGATTGGGGTAGACTGGATTGGTATAGATTAAGTAGAGTAGAATGGTATCTTGGCGTAGGGTGAAGTAGAATGGAGTGGAGTGGATTAGGGTAGATTGGAGTAGGAGGGTTGGGTAGATTAGCGTGATAGATTGGAGTAGGATTGAATTGGGGTGGAGTGGGGTAGATTGGAGTAGGGTAGATTGGAGTGGGGTAGGTTGGAGTGGAGTGGGGTAGTTTGGGGATGAGTGGAGTGCAGTGGATCGGGGTAGATTGGAGTGGGGTGGGGTAGATTAGAGTAGGGTGGTGTAGAGGTGTAGATTCGAGTGGAGTAGTGTAGATTCGAGTGGCGTGGGGTAGAATGGAATGGGGTAGATTAGAGTGGGATAGATTGGGTGGATTAGGTTAGGGTAGATTAGAGTGAAGTGGGGTAGATTGGAGTGAGATAGATAGGAGTGGGGTTGGTTAGAGTGGAGTTGATAGAGTGAAGTGGGGTAGATTGGGAAGGGGTGGGGCAGATTGGAGTAGAGTAGATTGTAGTAGGATAGATGGGGTTAGGGTGGGATAGATTGGAGTGAGGTACATTGGAGTGGGGTGGATTGGATGGGGTAGATTGTAGCAGGGTAGTTTGGGGTGGTGTGCTATAGGGTAGATTGGAGTGAAGTGGAGTGGAGTGGGGTAGATTAGGTAGAGTAGAATTGAGTGTGTTAGATTGGGCTAGGTGGCGTGGGGTAGATGGATCGATTGGAGTGAGTAGATTGGAGTGGAGTGGAGTTGGATAGATTGGAGTGGATTTGAGATTGGAGTGGAGTGAAATAGATTGGGGAAGAGTGGAGTGTGGTAGATTGGAGTTGAGTGGGGTAGATCAGAGTCGAGTGGAGTAGATTGGAGTTGGGTAGATTGAAGATGGATGATTGGAGTGGGGTGGGGAGGGGTAGATTGCAGTGGGGTTGGGAGGGTTAGCTTGCAGTGGGATGGGTTGGATGGAGGTGGAATGGAGTAGATTGGAGTGGGGTATATAAGGGTAGATTGGGGCAGGGTACATTGGAGTAGGGTAGATTAGGGTGGGGTGGAGTAGGTTAGATTTGAGTGGAGTGTGATAGATTGGAGTGGGGTTAGATTTGGTAAGAGTGGAGTGGGGTGGATTAAGGTACTGTGGGGTAGATTGGAGTGGAGTAGATTGAAGGAGATTGGGGTAGATTGAAGTGGAGGAGTGGGGTAGATTGCATTGGGATAGATTGTGGTGGAGTGGGGTAGATTGGGGCAGAGGGGAGTAGATTAGGGTGGGGTAGGTTGGAGTGGAGTGGGGTAGATTGGAATGGAGAGGAGTAGAGTGGAGTTGATTAGGGTGGAATGGAGTAGAGTGGGTGGATTATGGTAGGGTAGATTGGAGTGAAGTGGGGTAGGTTGGAGTGGTGGTGGTTAGAGTGGAGTGGGCTAGATTGGAGTGGAGTAAATTGGGGTAGATTGGAGTGGGGCAGATTGGATGGGGTAGATTGGAGTAGGGTAGTTTGGGGTGGAGTGGGGTAGGGTAGATTGAAGTGGGGTGGAGTGGGGTAGTTTGAAGAGGGATGTTTGGGGTGGAATATTTTGGGGTAAGTTAGATTGGAGTGGAGTAGATTGGAGAGGGGTGGGATAGTTTGGAGTGGGGTAGATTACAGTGGGGTGAGATCAAGAGTGGTAGAGGGGGGTATATTGGAATGGAATGCAGTGGATAGAGGTGGATTTGAGTGGGGTACATTTGAGTGGGGTAGTTTGGAGTAGGGTAGATTGGGGTGGGTTAGATTCGGAGCGGGTGGATTGGGGTGAAGTGGGTTGGATTAGAGTGGAGTGGGGTAGATTTGGGTAGAGTGGGGTGTGGTAGAGCGGAGTGGGGTAGATTGGAGTGGAGTAGGTTGTAGAATGTGGTGGAGTGGGGTGGATAGATTGTGATGAAGTGAGGTAGATTGGACTGGAGAGGAGGTGGATAGAATGCAGTGTGAAATGGAGTGGGGTAAATTGGACTGGGGTAGAGTGGAGCAGAATTGAATAGATTGGAGTTGAGTGGGTTGGGGTACATTGGAGTGGTGTGGAGTGGAGTGGAGTGGGGTAGACTTTGGTAGATGGAAGCAGAGTGAGGTAGATTTGAGTAGAGTGCAGTAGATTGGGGTGGAATAGGGTAGACTGGAGTGGGGTGGGGTTTTCATTGGGTTAGATTAAGTGAAGTAGTGTGGCGTGAAGTGGGGTAGAGCAGAGTGGAGTGTTGTACATTGGAGTAGTGTAGATTAGTGTAGTGGGGTAGATTGGATCGTAGTGGAGTGAATTGGGTTAGAATGGGGTAGCTTGGAGTGGTTTGGGGTAGATTTGGGTGGGGTGGCTAAATTGGCGTGGGGTAGATTTGAGTGAAGTGGGGTAGATTGGAGTAGAGTGGTGTAAATTGAGTGGAGTGGTGTAAATTGGGTGGAGGGGGGTAGTTTGGGTGGAGAAGAATGGGGTACATTGTAGCGAGGTGTGGTGGGGTAGATTGGGGTACTTTATTGTGGAGTGGGGTAAGTGATGTGAAGTGGAAGGGCATAGAGTGGTGTGTTGTGTCAAGGAGTGAGTGGCGTAGATTGGAGTAACCTGGAATTGAGTGGCATGTCGCAGAGGGTCGTAGAGTGGAGTGTCATAGAATGAATAGAGTGGCTTGGCATAGAGTGAAAGGGTATGGAGTGGAGTGGCGTAATGTGGATTATGCATGGTGTGGTAACGCCCTGCCATTATAGCCAACACATTTTCAATTGAAATGACCATTACATTTGCACCGAAATACGGTTTTACTGCACACAAACGATAATGTGTGCTAATGTCATCACCTAGTGTATTGATGTGTTTTGATCGTATTCAAATATTTGTTTCCACCACACTTCAGAATTACAAAACAATGTGCTTCATTTGTACTAATTCTGATATATTCAGAAACATCAGCACAGTTAATTTTTTAGTTCTCGCCTAGGCAGCGCTTGTGCTGTCTCTCCGAGACATGCTGTATTCAGAATGTGGCTTTACGCTCCGCCCATCTTCCGCCCATGTTTTTTATAGGCTCCTTTGACTGTCTTTTGGAAATGCTTCTTTTTCTTTGGTTAATTTCTTTAGTAGTCCCACCTTAGTCCCTCCTTTTCTACTGTTGTAACCTCCCATGAGGACTGGCCCTGTTACATGTGACCTTACTCTGTACGTTTTATTTACAGTTTCAAAGTACTCTTTTGTTAATTACTTTTTCGTCATAGCTGGCGTTGCAGGCACAACAGCTATGCACTTCCCTAACTGGGGACATTGTCATTTTCAACACCAAGAGCTTTAACTTTCAGAAATGCAAAACCGATTGCATTGCAAATGCTTGTTTTGTTGTGTGCTAGAAAAAAAAACATCGTACACCCTCTCCTCTTACATGGATACTCAGCACTATTGTCACATACATTCTATCACTTTGAAGTCAGAGAAAGAAAAATAAACACCAAGCTTCCCGGAAGAGAGAGCCTGACATTTGACCTCGGTCTTTGAAAGCACAGCAAATGTGACTAGATAAGGACAAGATTTAAAGTCCTGTTTACAGAAAGCGAGTTTGTGGAAAACTACAGTAAACAAGGGTTGGGCAACGGGAGGGACAAACTCAAGCTGCACAGCCTAAAGCAAATAAAGGCAGTAAATAGAAAGCCAGAAAATGTGAGTTGCAAACCATAAAGCCAATGGTAAGCAACGGGCGGAATGCATTCCTAGGCCAACTTTCTGAATGTCCCCAAGATGTATTTAGCAAACCAGACTTCTGAGCTGTCTGGTACTCTTCGACCTAAAAACGAGTAACTGGTATGGTTTCAAGTATAGAAGGAATCTTCCTGGAGGCTTGCAACAACTGACCAGATTGGAACACAATCAATACTCACTAAAAAGCCAAAACACTGGGTTTAAATAGAAGTGTGCAACCTATGGCGACATATAAAAAAAATCAGCTTTGTGTCATCATCGTAGCAATCACCTTTATTGACCCAGTCTGGACTGACTTACGTTAATTTGGTTACTGTTTTTGACTTGCACGTAGACTGGCTGCTGGCTAATTCAAAGCCTCAAATGTTTGTGATTGGGTATCGTCCCTTCTTCAGGTCAATTATGATGGAATTCCTTCCTCTAGTAAATTAGTTGACGGGAATGTTGTGCAGTGGGGTGTTTTTCTGTAACCCCATCGCCTCGTTTCAGATGATGTATTTGGTAATAATCTTTCAAAGGGTAAATTGATTGTTCCTTTATTCCACAAGTGTGGTGTTTAGTGCCCTTTGGCTAAAATATCTTATGGACAATATACTGATTTGGCCGTAGCACCAGTTTAAAAGCAGGATTCACTCCTTCATTTACAGTTGTTTATTTTCTATTCTGTCCAGTTTTGATCTTTGTCTCATGTATTATGAAAACAATTTGTACCAAACCATCTGCAACCAGTGTACCCTAAGTGATATATTATTTACATTTTCAGACAAGCATCAATGTGCTATACATAAATATATTTGCACTTTCAGACAAGCATTAATGTACTATACATAAATACATTTGCACAGTCTGTTTTATTCACCAAATGTATAGTATAGAAAGGCGGTCACAAATAGGCTTTCTTTTTAGTGGCAAAGCTTCACAATTGGCTATGTTTCTAAAGTTGTATTTCAGTTGCACGAGTGGGGGTTCAGTGAACATCCACAGTTTTTGATGTTAGTTAAGGCTTCTTTTGCAACTGACTTGCTCCATTTCTACACGGGTTCTGCCTACAGTAGTATGCCAACATGTTTCGTTTCAAAAATCATTTGTCAAGGCATGTTCTACAAGATGTAGCATAAACACAGGTTATTATTATATTTTAACAAAGTGAAAGCAAATTGTTCATACACACAAGGGTATGCACAGCTTTTGTGATATGAAATAAAACAAGAAAAAGAGCGTAAATTTAGGTGGTGTTTGTACAGCCAAGACGTTTCAAGGACATCCACTTCTTCAATGACAATGTTTTATTGGATGTGTTCACAGATCAGGAATTCTATGGCAGGACCGGAGGCTCAGATTATGCTTCTCAATTCTTTACTACTCAAACAGCAGCCAATAAAAAAATAGTAAAACATAAGTAAAACACTACATATCCCATGAGGCTTTGAACCACGCCTCCTTCATTAACCAATCATCAAGGTCCATAGTATACAAAACAGCGAGGCACCATCTTGACCGCCTCTTTCTTTGCTGCTCCGCAGTCAAGATAGGTGTCTCGTTATTTTGCTCATCTGTATTTTATCTGTATGCCTTATATATGTTTTCATGCTTTATGGTGTTTTAATGTAAGGTTCTTTGCTTAGCGCTGTCGCGCTCGCGCTGCGTTCGGCGCGCGACATTATTGCTTTGATTGTTCCCCAGCGCGTGTTGCGCTGTTAATTTATTAGCCCTTTCTTCCGTTTTCTTGTTTCCCTTTCCGCGATTGACATAGAGATTTCACTTGCGTTTGCGAGTATTATTGCCGTGTGCGCGCGCGCTCATCGCACTATCGGCAGGGTCTGGCCCCCCCCTCTGGGAGCAAGGTCACGTTGCGGAGCCCGCTCGGGCTGCCTGCGTGTGCCTCGGGAGCCTGCACGCGTCTGTGCACGCGTCTGCAGGCTCCCTCACATGCTGAATGACGCCTCTCGCCGGGCTAGCAGAATAGAGGGAAGCAGCAAGGCAGTGTTGTGCCGGTACCAGCCCTCAGATAAGAGATTTGCATACCCTTTTTAAGCGTTTGGGACCACATTAACTCTTTCATTGATTCTGCCTGCAGAATAATAATTTTTTGAATCTCCCCTGTTTAAACTAGGCAGGAAGGCTCACTCCCTCCAGTAGTCCTATATTACAGGGGTTTTTTGGTACCTTCTGTGGCCTCACTGTTCCAGCTTTGGCTCCCTTTCGACGCCCTTTCTCATTGAGGGTCAGGGTTGTAAAATATAGCTTCCCACTGGGGATTCTGAGTAGAATATAGCCTTATTCACCATGATGTCGGACTGTGATGTCTATGAGGAGGAACTAGCTGCATTGGGTCCTGCAGAGGATGAGGATTATTATTACGACGAGAGTATGGAGACCCTCATAGATAAGACTTTAGATAAAAAGTTAGATAAAGCCCTTTCCTCCACCCTCCTGCCCATCTCCCTCCACCTGGATCAGTTGGTAGGTGCCTCACCTAACCCTCTGCCTGGTAATCCTACTCCTTCCCCCACTTTCCCGTCCCCTGAGCCCCAAGTCCATGCTTGGCCCCATGTTACGATTTATTCCAAGTTAAAAAAGGCCAAAGACCACGATTACAATGCGGATCCCCTGGGCCCTTCCCCTGTGCCTAACCCTTCCGACTCCCCTCCCTCTGACTGACACGGACACTGATACTGATTCTTCCCATGAATCACGCCATCGCAAACGCACCAAGAAGCGTAAGCACTCCCTTTCCCCCGTCACTCCTTCGCCGTTCACAATTGACCCTTCTAGTATTGTCCACCCACACTCTTCGGATTGGGCACCCGCCCCGGCAGTGGCAGAGTATATGCAGACGAATCTGCGCAACAGCTTCGACAAAGAGGTTCGAGCCCGCTTGAGATCAGAGTGCCCTCGACCAGAACTCCCAAACAAAATTCCTTGACCCCTAAAATAGATACGTCCATGCAGACTTTTCTAAAGAAATACAAAAAAGATCCCAAGAAGGGCATAGATAGGGCTCTTAGAGCTTGTCAGGACAAGCTTTTGGATATCTCTGGCCCATTGGCAAAGATTTTGGAATTAGTGCTTGAGGCGCAAGAGACGGGTGCAGCTATCCACCCGGAGGTCCTAGCTGGATGGACACAACGGGCAATCTGCCTCCTCGGAAATGCGAACTGTGCCCTTTCTTCAGAGAGACGCAAGTTGGTCCTCCTATGAATTGACCCACAACTCGTGGAATTGGCCTCAGCCGAACCAGATCCTCTGGCTGAGGGCCAAGTTTTCGGAGAACGTTTTGTGAAAGACATTGCAAAGTTTGTTAATACATTCACTTCGCTGGACAAGTCTCAGTCCTCCCTCAAGAGGGTTTTCCATCCCCTCTCTTGTAAGGCCGTTCGTGGCAGAGGACGCTCGACCGACCGATTCAGTCAGCAAGGTCCTCAACGTGGATTCGCCCCTAGACGTAGGGGTTATACCCAGGAACCAGAACAAACAGGATTCTACCCCACCAGATCCCGGGGTTTTCGTGGTCGGTATAACAGAGGGATCAACAGAGGCTTCAGGAACAATGATGCCCAATCCTCAGGTAACAATCCCTTTTCTTCCTTTGATTCCTCCGGGAGGCAGACTGATGCATTTTGTGCACAATTGGGCAAAGATTACATCAGAAGCGTGGATCATAAACACTGTTCAGGGGTATCAAATAGAACTGATCTGTATTCCCATTCCACGAGCTCCTCTTGTTCCTCTCCATTTTTCCCTACCAGAACAGTCTTTTATAGACTCAGAACTTCGAGAACTTTTGACAAAGCAGGCTATTGCTGCGGGACCCTTCATCCCCGAAGGCTTTTGCAGCAACGTCTTCTTAGTACAAAAGAAAGGAGGAGGACAGAGATTAGTTTTAAATCTCAGAGAGTTCAACCCCTTTGTTGTCTACAGACACTTCAAGATGGAAGGAATCCATCTTCTAAGAGACCTGTTATTAGAAAAGGATTGGATGGTTCGTTTGGACCTAAAAGATGCTTACCTAACAGTGCCAATTTGCCCCTCTCACCAGAAATATCTCCAATTTCAATGGAAAGGTCAGTGGTTTCTCTCCCCTTTGGCCTCTCATCAGCCCCTTGGGTTTTCAAAAAACTATTGAAGCCTGTAGTCACTTGTCTACGGGAAATGGGGGTCCGCATGATCGTTTATCTCGACAACATGCTTCTATTAGCTCAAGACCAGACAAAGTTGTACACTCACTTACAATGGACGATCTCTCTATTGCAGGAGTTGGGCTTTGTGATCAACCTCAAAAAATCCATGACAACACCGTCCCAACAGGTAGAGTTTTTAGGTTTTCAAATCAATTCAGTGAAAGCTCAGTTGCTTCTCCCGGCGACCAAGATCAAATCCATCAAAAGGGAGATACGAACAACTCTGTCAAGACAGATGGTTTCTTTGAGGTCCCTGGCGAGGATTGTGGGCCTCCTGGCCTCCTCGATTCAGGCTATTTTCCCCGGACCTTTCCATTACTGAGCGTTACAACGGCTCAAGATTCATTATCTGCAACAGAAGTTCTCGTACGATCACTTGATTGCTCTGTCTCAAGACGCTCAAGAAGAACTGCAATGGTGGTTAACACATATGGAGGCTTGGAATGGCAGGGCCATTTTCGGAGCTTCTCCCGATGTAGTTATCGAATCAGACGCCAGTCGATTTGGGCTGAGGAGCAAGATGTGGAGACTTTGCCACAGGCGGCCGCTGGTCAGCAGAAGAGTTAAAGTTACACATCAACTGTCTAGAGTTGTTAGCCGACTCGTTTGCCATAAGGTCGATCTCCCCACTGAAGAGCAATTGTTGCATCCTCCTCAGGATGGACAATGTGTCAACGGTGAGATATATAAATCGCCTAGGATGGACGAGATCTCGTCTGTTGGCCAACATTGCCAGAGAATTTTGGCATTTCTGCCTGGCACAGAAGATCAGGATAGTTGCGGAATACATTACCGGCAAGAACAATCAGGTAGCAGATTGGAACTCCAGGTTTCTGAGGGACTTCAGCGACTGGAAGCTCCATCCTTCCGTGTTCATAGAGATCATGAGTATTCGAGGCCCATGTCAGATAGCCCTTTTTGCCTCTCGCCTCAACGCCCAACTTCCCCGCTTCTACAGCTGGAGACCGGATCCGATGGCGTTGGGAACGAATGCGTTCCTTCACCACTGGGGATCTCAGAGGAATTATGCCTTTCCCCCTTTCGCATTAATACCGAGAGTAGCGGCTCAGCTCTGACGGCAGGCAAACTCTTTGGTTTTAGTCACTCCATTATGGAAGACACAATCGTGGTTTCCGACTCTGTTGGAGTTGTCTGTGGATCTGCCATTTCAACTGCCTGTTTTTCCGATGTTACTCCAGGACCCAGTGGGCTCCCCGCATCCTCTGGTCCTTCAGAATCAGCTAACTCTAACGGTTTGGACGCTCTCAGGAGACATGAACGAATTGAGGGCCTTTCATCGGCGGCTGCCGAGTTTATATAACAGGCTTGGGCTCCATCCACCCGTAAGAGATATTCTGCAGCTTGGAAGCGATGGATGGGTTGGTGCCTTCAACGGCAGGTGGATCCCGTGGGATCTGATTTGAAGGAGATCTTAAATTGTTTGTCGGAATGGGCAGAGTCAGGTCTTTGTTATAGATCAGTGAATAACTTCAGATTGGCTTTATCAGCTGGACATGATCACATTTATGGGAAACCAGTGGGGATCCATCCGATGGTGTGTAAGTTAATGAAAGGCATCAGAGTGGCTCGTCCTCCGAGACCCAGATATACTACGCTATGTGATGTGTCTAATGTTCTTTCTTTGTTAGAATCATGGCCGGACAATAAAGATTTGTCGCTGAAACAATTGTCAGCAAAACTCACTATGTTATGTCTTATTTCCTGTCGCAGAGTTTCTGATGTGCATGCTTTAGATCTGGCAGGCAGGGTTTTTTCTCCCCAGGGTGTATGATTTATTATTTCCAGAAGAACAAAAACGATGTCTCATTCGGTTGAGTATCCTGCTTTTCCTCATAATAATAAGTTATGTGTTTTGAAATGTTTAAAAGTCTATGAAGAGCGTACCTTATCCCACAGATCCGATCCTTTAGGACCATTACTTTTGTCAATCCAGAAACCCTTTCGCCCAGTATCGGCGGCCACTTTGGCACGTTGGGTCAGATGGGTGATGGCTGAAGCAGGTATAGATGTTTCTGTGTATGGTGCACATTCAACAAGGGGCGCTATGGCATCTAAAGCCTTTATTATGGGTTCCAGGTTGGAAGATATTCTGAAGGCAGCAGATTGGTCATCGGACTCAATGTTTAAAATATTTTATTATAAACCCATTGCACATGTTTCTTCTGTTGTTGTTGGTCAGCTTTGAACCAGCATAATCTGAGCCTCCGGTCCTGCCATAGAATACAAAATGTTCCAGCATTCGCGACAAGAATTTTAGATTCTATTAAGGACACGGAGGCGAGAATTATCCCACCCGTTGGGACAGGTAAGAAGGATTTACAACTGTCATGTTGTCATATGCTGCATAAGACATGTTTATTCTCTCCCACCCTTATGTACCAAGCTTTGGGTTCTATGGTTTTCAAACTTGTTTCTGATTTCAGGAACGGATTCCAAACAGAGCTAATCTGGGATTTTTCGTGGCGATGAAGTCTTCACTGTTCGTGGACAAGTTGTCTCTTCTGGGACCTGTTATGGAGTTGCTCTCCGTTGAGAGCCAGAACTGTATCCTGTTTTGTTTACTCAACGATTAAGACTGCTTGTTGCAAAGAAAGAGGCAGTCAAGATGGTGCCTCGCTATTTTGTATACTATGGACATTGATGATTGGTTAATGAAGGAGGCGTGGTTCAAAGCCTCATGGGATATGTAGTGTTTTACTTGTGTTTTACTGTTTTTTCATTGGCTGCTGTTTGAGTAGTAAAGAATTGAGAAGCATAATCCTCGCCTCCGTTTCCTTAATAGAATCTAAAATTCTTGTCGCGAATGCTGGAAAATTTTGTATCCACCTTGAGACAGACATCACTTTAGTTCTGTTTGATACGGCTTCAAGAATTCAAAATGGTCCGAATCAAGGGTTACGCTCGATTTTTCATAGCAGCAATGAAGAAAGCTATATTGATGATTAATCTTGTAGAACACATTTAGGCAATAAATTATATTTGAAATGTTTCTAAAAATTCCCAGAATTTTTTTTCTACTATCAACAAATTCCTTCTTGAAAATAATTCTGCTTTACTAGGTGGGTACCTAGCAGGTTGGCGCACACCTCTAGTCGCTGAGACGTGGTCTCCAATAAACCCAGTCCCATTTTGTTAACATTGTTGATCCATGTTTACCATTCAAACGTACCTACATCAGTATTATAGGGGTTACATCAATTTAATATTTAATTCTAAACTGCTCTCTGGTGCATTGCAGCTGGCTTTCCATGGTGCATTACCTTGTTCAAGAAGTGGATAGCAAATGTATACTTTTTGCTTCTTTTTAGGTCTTGGTTAGACAGCGCATGCACCGTCTCGACAAGACATGTTTACATTCTGTAGGCTTCAGGCCACCCAAAGGCTTACCATTTGCTCACTCCATCGTCACTCTCATATGCTTTGTCCTTGTTTGTCTATGGCATGCATGTGTCATGACTCTTCTTGTGTTTAGCCCTCCCCAGAGCATGGACCAAGTACTTGTGTCCATCCACTGCTCCCGTTTTAGGAGCTACTTTTTTCTTTGTTTGAGCACTCCACCCGAGTGCTCGTGTTTTCATTCGCGCCGTCCTCCTTCACCTCTTTTCCCCCTCCCTCACTCCCACCCACCCTATCCAAACCCCAGCCACTTCACCTTCACATCCGTCCGCTGCTTTCTCTTTGTTTATATGTCTTGGCTGCTCATGTTTGTGAGTGTTTCACACTGTACACTTTTGTCAGTAAATCACACCATGGTTCTCGTGTGTGGTTAAATCACACACAGTATTTCACATACAAGGTTCATTTGTTAGCATCTCACACTAGTTTTCCATGTTAATGAGCTTCTCTCACCCCACGCTTCTGCTCACAAACATAGGAAGCCTCGAGTAGAGAAGGTTTAGAAACAGAACACACTGTACCAAGCATAACACACAAAATGTTTCATGTGTTAGTAAGTCTCCCACATACTTTGTCATACAATATTTTGTTTTGCAACCTTCTTGTGCGGTGTATTAATTCGTAAGATTTTCTCACACACTACACTTACTGTATTTGCAAGTATCTGACTCGGCCTCTCGTGTCTGTGCTCATCTCAAACACCACACTTCTGAACATCACCCACACACATCTCGTACTGTATAGCTCACTATGCTCCTTGCTTGTGTGTATTTTCCGCTCCACATCGTGCTTCTCGCATGTGTACCTATATCTCACACACATGCATCCTAGCATCTGGCACAATGCAAGCTTTTCGCATTTGCAAGCGTCTCCCACACGCTTTGCATCTCGTTTTGTACCTCATGTACGAGGCTTCTTTTATACGTGTCTCATAACTTCATTTCTCATGCCAGTGTGCATCTTAAAGTACTCTGTTTGCAAGCATGGGATAAAATCGCCTTCTGGTGTGTATCGCTGCACAAGTGAGGCAATACCAAAACAAAATTTTCTGGACTCCAAACACATCAAAATGGGCCAACATTTCCTTGTGTATGACCAGTCAAGTTTGTGTGCCAAGATAAAGACAGCGACACGAGAAAAGCATATCTCCTTCCCATTTGAACACTCAATAAGATGTGTTAAAGCGTTCTAACGCCATGTTGTGGAATAAAAGCGCTACATCAATACACTTGTGATACAATGCGTAGTTTTGTCTCAGTGCATGTTTTCACATCCACACGAGGGCAGTACAGGGTCATAATGTGCTGCTTCCGTTATGTATTCTCTATTTTATGGACACGTATTGCTCGCACACAATTCTATGTCAGGACCGGAGGCTCCGATTATGCTTCTCATTTCTTTTACTGAAACTCACAGCAGCCAATAGAAAACTTAGTAACAAAACACAGAATAGATCACATGATCAACCATAGAGTATCTGCCTATATAAGGTCCATCCACATAAACAGTGTCCTCTTTCTTTGCTGCTCCGCAGCCAGTTTAAGTGCTCTTTGACTTCTATGCTGATTACTTGCTTTGGCTTGTACATTATAGCGTTTTTATAGCAGATTGCTTATTTCATGTCAGTTTATGCTGCTTAATTGCCTTACCGACTTGATTGCTTGCTTTGCGCTTGTCTCGCGGTGCTCAGCATTGTCGTACCCGTTTTGGCATCCGATCCGGTTTCCTTGCAAATTGCAGTGTGATCCACTTGTGTCCAGCGCGCCTCCTTTGCTCGTGTTATCCGACGCGGATCGGGCTTCTGTGCCCTTCGATCGTGTTTTTGTGGAGAGGGAGGTGCGGGGGAGTGAGGACGCGCGAGTCTACTGTACCGCACAGTCCTCTTTTCATTACTTCGAGCGGCCGGTACCGCGCATGCGCGGCGGCCATATTTGCCCTCGTAAATCATTACGGGGCTTCAGTGAACGCTGGAGCAGCGTTATTTGTGCTCCTGACCCCGTTTTCACGGCGATTTGCTCCGTGTTTGGCTCGTTGTGCTCCCCCTGACGTCCCACATCTTGCTATCGTGTGGGGCTGTACAATCACGCATAGGCTTTGCCTAGAGTGGGTTTTTGGGCAAGTCCTTCCTCCCTCCACGTCTTAA
Source organism: Calotriton arnoldi (assembly GCA_963921515.1). Taxonomy (NCBI): domain Eukaryota; kingdom Metazoa; phylum Chordata; class Amphibia; order Caudata; family Salamandridae; genus Calotriton; species Calotriton arnoldi. The sequence goes on from CAWUFW010004684.1 coordinate 349,382, forward strand.
TTAATTATTTGAATCCTTTTAGGATTGTGTCTGGCTTGCCTGGGGTTTACCACTCCCCCTGATCCTCTGTATTTTGCCTGATCTCTGTGGCTTTACCCTCAAACTTCTTACAGGCAGTCCTCCTGGGGTCTTGGACTTACACTTGCAGTGTGTCATTATGGCTGAGTATTCTTACGAGGAGGACTACTACTACTATGAGGAAGACCCATCTGGGTCCATGGAACAAGACCTCGTTGAGGCCCTGGACGCAGGAGTCCAGCATTCTGTCAATAGGGCTCTAGTCAGGGCCATTGAACCCCTCAAGCGTCACTTGTGTACCTACGCCAAGCAACAAGGCTGGCTTCCCACCGCAGGTAATCGCCCTGGAACCGGCGGTAAAGGGGTTAGGAACCCGCACGCTGCGGATTTCGCCAAACTCGCAAAGAATATGGCTGATCAGGAGTATTCCACTCCCAACAGAGAAGCGACTATCACAGAGGTCGACCAGGATGATGATCGCCATCCTCAGATCCTTCTACTGACCAGGAAGAGGCCCCTAGACCCGCCAAGAAGGCGAGGAAAGAAAAGCACGTTGATCCGTCTTCGGCCCCCAGGGTCCTCAATTGTGAGCCGGCTGAAATTGTACACCCCAATTCCTCAGCTTGGCTACCACCCCAAGAGGTGGCGGAGTATGTCCAGTCTCATCTTCGCCAGGCTTTCGACAAGGAGGTGCGGGCGAGACTTAGGTTAGAATGCCCCAGACCTGACCTGGCAGGCAAGGTAGCGGAGACCCCCGAGGTAGATCCCTCAATGCTTACCTACTTAAAGAAATATTCTAAAGATCCCAAGAAGGGTCTCGATAGATCTTGGAAGTCATGCCAGGATAAATTGCTGGACATGACCGGACCCCTGACTAAAATTCTCGAATTAGGTTTTAGGGCCAAAGATTCTGCGATGGCAATCGATCCTGAAGAATTGATAGACTGGGCCCAGAGGGCGGTATGCCAGCTTGGCAACGCCAATTGTGCGTTATCTACAGAGCGACGTCGTTCTATCTTACTAAAGTTGGACCCCAAACTAGCGGAACTCTCCACATCTGAATCAGATCCCTTGGCCCAAGGTCTGCTTTTCGGACAACCTTTCCTTAAAGAACTAACGAAATTCGTCGCAACGTTCAGTGGTCTTGACAAGGCTCAGGGGTATCTCAAGCGGGCTTTCCGCCCGGTTTTCGGCAGGGCCGGACGATTTCATCCGGCCGGGGTTATAGTCAAGGCGCCCCGCGTGGCCAGCAAAGAGGGAGGCTATCAAGACTCCAACTCAAATAGCAACTCCTCCTTCTATCCAACCCGACGCTCCAGAAATAGGATCCGCAAAGGAAGATTTGGAGGCAATTCAGGCGGCCAACAGGATGCCGGAAATACAGGTGAGACTGATTTCCTGTTCAGAAGTGGTTTTGGGGGGCAGAATAAGGTTTTTTCTAGACAGCTGCTGCACAATCTCTCAGGATGCTCGGGTCTTGGAAACCGTGCAAGGGTACAAGCTAGAGCTGTACGACTCTCCTTTCCAGGTCGGACCCCCTCTTCAGATGTCTTTTTCCCAACACGATCAGACCTTTATCTCCGCAGAAATAGATTCCCTTCTGCAGAAAGGAGCCATAGTGGTTTCGACTCTCTACCCTCGGGGTTTCCTCAGCAATGTCTTCCTTGTGGAGAAGAAAGAGGGTGGATCCAGACTAGTGTTAAACTTAAAAGACTTCAACGCTTGGATAGTCTACCGACATTTCAAGATGGAGGGCATCCATCTTCTGCCCGATCTCCTCCGAGAAGGAGACTGGATGGTCCGGCTGGACCTGCAGGATGCGTATTTGTCCATTCCCATTTTCGCCCCTCATCGCCGGTTTCTGCAGTTTCTCTGGCGAGGGGTTTGTTACGAATACAGGGTTCTCCCATTCGGCCTTTCGTCAGCACCGTGGTGCTTCACAAAACTTTTTCTCCCTGTAGTGGAGTCTCTCAGAGCCCGGAGGTTTGTCTGATCGTCTACTTAGACGACATCATTATCATGGCGAACTGCCCCCAGTTAGTCATCTCGCACCTCGAATGGACAATCAATCTTTTGCAGAGTCTGGGGTTTATTGTGAACCCACAGAAATCAATGTTGACTCCAACTCAATCGATCGAGTTTCTGGGATTCTTAGTCAACTCCCTGACGTGTCAGCTCCTTCTACCTATGCAGAAGATCAGAGCTATCAAACGAGAGCTGAGATCAACACTTCACAAGCAGACGGTATCCCTGAGATCCGTAGCTCAGATCGTGGGCTTGTTAGCTTCGTCGATTCAGGCGATCTTCCCGGGTCCCCTTCATTACCGGGTCCTTCAGCGGCTGAAAATTCGACATCTCCAAAAAGGCCTTGGATACTCAGAAATGATTCCCCTCTCAGAGGAGGCGAGGCTCGAGATGTTATGGTGGTTGAACCACATGGAGGCTTGGAACGGCCGAGCTCTCTTCGGATCGACTCCAGATGTAGTGATTGAATCCGAGTTCTTCCGGCGTTGGTCGCCGGAAGAACTCAAATTACATATCAATTGCCTGGAACTCTTATCTGGTTCCTTTGCGATCCGTTGCTTGTCCCCTCAGAAAACAGACGGTTGTATTCTTCTTCGGCTGGACAACATATCGGCGGTGCGATATGTGAACAAGTTAGGCGGCACGAAGTCCCGAATGTTGGCGGAGATTGCCAAGGACTTCTGGCACTTTTGCCTTCAGAACAGAATCTCAGTAGTGGCGGAATATCTCCCGGGATGCAACAACGACGTGGCCGATTGGCATTCCCGTCATCTGCAGGATTTCAGCGATTGGATGCTGCACCCCCACGTATTTCAGAACTTGAACGTCCTTTGGGGTCCCTGTCACATAGATCTGTTCGGGTCTCGCCTCAACAGACAGATTCCCAACCTTTACAGTTGGCGGCCGGATCCGGAGGCTCTAGCCACGGATGCGTTCCTGCAGGAGTGGCCAACATCCCTATGTTATGCCTTTCCCCCATTCATGATGATCCCCAGGGTTCTGGCACGAACCAGGCGTCATCGAGCGGAACTAATTCTGATCACCCCACTCTGGAGAGTGCAGGCATGGTTCCCAGTTCTTCTGGAAATGCTCTGTGCGGTTCCTATCTGTAATAAGGTGCTTTCATTTCCCTACATCATCTAGCTATGCCTGTCTCACTATGTATTCATTTGAAGTGACACCATGGTGATAGAACCTGGTGGTAGAGGTTACTGGTTGTGAGAGTCAGTTGCATCTGACTGAGCCTGCTGGATGGATGAGACATTTTCTTCCTGGAATAAACTTGCTTCAACATACCCCTGACTTCTCCTTGAGTCTGATTAACATGATTCTTCACTGGCGACGAGGATGGGATTCGAACCCACGCGTGACTACCCCACCTTTTTTTCTGTCCTCACCTGGTGATCCACCTATCAGGTGGCAGAAATGGAAAAAGGTATTTGAAAGGTACGCAAAAGTGTGTGGGACTAATCTTAGTGCGGAAAGGAGAACTGCCCTTCTTCGGCATTGTCTTGGCTCAGAAGGGCAAGAGGTGTTTGATCACTTACCTGAGATTCTTGATCCAGACTTAAATGAGTATGAAATTTGCATATTGAAACTAGACAGGCATTTTCTGCCAAAAGTAAGCACAATCCTGGAATGATACCATTTTGGTCGCAAGACTCAAAATGATGGAGAATCTGTTGAAAACTACATAACTGCTTTGAGGAAGTTAGGGTCCTCTTGTAAATTTGGTGCATTGTTGGAAGAGAGGATAAGAGATCAATTTATGTTGGGATGCAATGTTCAGAAAGTCATGGATGATATTTGGCAAAAGGATGATCCCTCGTTAGAGGAAGTGATAACCATTGCCAAACAAATAGAACATTCTCTAAAGTGTGTGGAGATCATTACTAAACATGAAACTAAGAATGAGATTGTACATGAAGTGAAAACATCCTCTAAAGAAAAACATGTAAAAAAAGGATATAGTGTTAAGCCTGATATGAAGGTCTCTCACAACTTCCAAAAACCCAACTTCCAACCTAAGTGTTATAGATGCGGCAATGTAGGACATTTTGCAAATGACAAGAAGTGTCCAGCTTTAAAAGCTACTTGTTTAAATTGCAAAAAAGTTGGGCATTTCACTGCTGTCTGTAAAGCTAAAAAAAGATAAGGCGAGAGTCAATGTCATTTCACATGATCCTCATAGTGATAGTGATTCCTGTTCCGACTTTGACTGTGGTCAAATTGTATCCCAAGTAACCGACAATAATAAGAAGGGACCCATTGATGAAGTATTTGTTGATGCAAAGGTACTTGTGTGTTGTTTGATTCGGGGGCGAAAATTACTATTGTCTCTAGACAATTTTATATGCACAACTTGAAAGATAAGGTAAAAATCTTGAGAGCTGACATTCAACCCAATGCCTATGGTGGAGAACCTATAAAGCTCATAGGATATTTTCATGGTCTAATTGAGTACAAAGGGAGGTATATTTCTGGTAAAGTTTATGTATCACACAAAGGTGATAGTATCCTAAGCTGGTTCCACCAGAAAGATCTGGGTGTGATTTTGGATCCCAATAGTGATCCGCCCATAATATTGAAAGAAATTTTTCGTGTGGTTGAGATTACCAAGCAAGACTGTAGTGATGAGTATACCTCAAATTTGAAGAAGACATTTCCCAGTGTGTTTAGGAAGGATTTGGGTTGTCTGCGGGACTACGTGCTTAAAATACGGCTAGTGTCAGGAGCTCTGCCTGTAGCAGGTAAAGTTCGTGGTGTTCCTCTTGCAGTGAGGGACGAGATGAAATCACAATTAGAAAACCTTAAGTCTGAAGGAATAATTGAGGAGGTTGAAGGGACTCAATGGTTGGCGCCAGTGGTTGCCGCCCGAAAATCTTGATGGAAGCCTCCGCTTATGCATAGATTTGAGGGAACTCAATAAACAGGTCGTGGTGGATAGGTATCCACTTCCTAAAATCTCTGATATGCTTTTGCAAGGTGCGAAGGTCTTCTCCACCGTAGACCTTAAATCCGCATATCATCAAATAAAGTTGGATGAACATTCCAAAGACTACACTGCGTTTATAACGCCGTTTGGAACCTTCAGATTTATAAGGTTACCCTTTGGGTTGGTGTCGGCAGCCTCAGTATTCCAAAGGGCTTTGGAAAAAGTGTTAAGAGGACAGTTAGGTGTCAAGATCTATCAAGACGATGTTTTGATTTACGGCAGAGATCAGGAAGAACACAATTTCAGACTCAAGCAGGTGTTAGAGAGGTTTCATCAACATAATCTCACTGTTAGGCTAGACAAGTGTAAATTTAGCAAATCCTCAATTGACTATCTTGGTCACACCATATCTGGCCAGGGAGTGGAACCTAAGGGTGAGTTGGTGGAAGCCTTATAAAATTTGGCCTCTCCTACAAACAAGGAAGAACTAATGAAATTTCTCGGCATGGCTGAGTATTACAGCAAATTTGTGAAAGGTTTTGCTGAAAAGTGTCTTAATATGCGGAGTCTCCTGTGTAAAGGTGTAGATTTTGTCTGGTCTGAAGAGTGTGAAGCTGAAGTTTTACAGATTAAAGAATTGCTCAAGAAGACTCCCAAGTTAAGCAGTTTTGACCCCTCCATGAAGTCTATTCTTATCACTGATGCCAGCATGAAGGGGTTGGGGGCCGTCTTGCAGCAAGAGAATGGTGACTCGGAGAATGTGATCTAGTTCCTCTCAAGGAGTCTTAGGGGGGCAGAATTACGGTATTCGGTCATAGAAAGGGAGGCCCTTGCAGTACACTGGGCCACTAAAAAACTTAAAAACCTCCTGTGGGGCACTAAGTTTGTTGTACGCACGGACCATAAACCCCTATGTGAGGTTTTTAAAAAAAAGGGTATTGATGCTATTTCAGGCAGGATATCCAAATGGGTAGTGGCACTTTAAGGATATGATTTTAACGTTGAGTATTTACCTGGAGCACGGAACAGAATAGCCGACACACTGTCGAGACTTGTTCCACATAACGAGGACTATTTGGGTTATGAAGAGCAAGAGTCTAATGAATGGGTGTGCAATGTTGAAAATGATGGAGTGAAAGAAAGCAGGTGGCGTGAAGAATGTGTCTCTGATAAAGAGTTGCTGGAACTGTCTTCCTTGCTCAAGGAAGGGTGGAATAGAAAAATCAAAGGTGACTCTGAAAATATTGGAATGTAAGGCATGAATTATCTGAGTGTGGGGGTTTGATTTTTAGAGGGACGAGATTGATTCCGCCTGTAGTGCTTCGTAGTGAACTACTTGAGTTGGCTCATCAAGGGCATCAAGGAATGTCAAAGACTAAAGAGAGACTCTGGCTCAACTACTGGTGGCCTGGAATGGACCTGCAGGTCGAACGCCTTGTGAGAGAATGCATACCTTGCACTTTAAGTGAAAAGTGCCTTAAGCCTAGGGTGCAACCTATGGTTATCAGAGAACATCCAAAAGGACCTTGGGAAGAATTAGCATTAGACATCTTGGGTTCCATTCAAGGAAAAGACTTTGATAGTTATGTATTTGTCCTCATTGACATGTATTCCAAGTGGCCTGAAATTAAGATCACAAAGGGTATTGACACAAAACATGTTATTTCATTTCTCAAAGAGGTTTTAGCACGAGAAGGACTACCTGGTTTCTTACTGACCGATAATGGGGTCCAGTTCGTTTCCAATGACATGGAGGAGTTCTTACAAGGTTGTTCCATCAAACACAAACGGTGTTCACTATATCATCCCGAGACGAATGGTATGGTGGAACGATTCAACCGTGTTCTAAAAGAAACCATTGCCATGTCCAAACAAAACTGTTTGGACTGGAAAGAAGAAATTAATAAAAAGGTGGAGATGTACAGGATTTCCCCTCATGCAACCACTGGATGTACTCCCTTTGAGTTGTTCAGGGGAAGACATCCTAACACATTGATTCCACCTTTTTGGGTCAATGAGGCTGAATCAAAAAAAGGGAGGACGTTCACAGATGGGAAATGAAAGCTTAAAGAGGCAAAATGATGCACGGAAACTAACTTATGACGCAAGAAAAGCTGTCAAAGTTACTCCGGTAAAAGTTGGTGATTGGATCATGATCAGGGCGCCTTTTGGCAGAAAGGCGTCTGGTCTGTTCCAAAGACCGCATAGGGTTGTCAAACTGTTAACAAATGCCATAAAAACTGAAGACTCACGTATCTGGAATCTTAACAGAATTAGTGTTATCAAAAACAGTTCTTTACTGCGTAATCTGTGTGCTGGTCAATCCTCTGACTTGATCTTTTCACGCCCATCGGCTTCAGGTCTGACACAACAAAGAGAAAAAAGAGTGGTAAAACAACCCTCTAAATTCAAGGACTATGTCATGACGCAAGCGTGTAGATAAGGTTTTTATTGCATTACAGTTTTGGTTTTTAGAGCTTTGTTCTGTTTCTTTTCTAGTTTCATTTTCTGTTTATTATTGTAATATAAAGAGGGAAGGTGTGTAATAAGGTGCTTTCATTTCCCTACATCATCTAGCTAGGCCTGTCTCACTATGTATTCATTTGAAGTGACACCATGGTGATAGAACCCGGTGGTAGAGGTTACTGGTTGTGAGAGTCAGTTGCATCTGACTGAGCCTGCTGGATGGATGAGACCATTTTCTTCCTGGAATAAACTTGCTTCAACATAACCCTGACTTCTCCTTGAGTCTGATTAACATGATTCTTCACTATCCTTCTTCCTCGGTTATGGAACCTGTTGCTGGATCCTCTACAGAATCCTCATCCGTTAGTGGAGTCGGGTCAACTCCCGCTAGTAGCCTGGCGGGTTTCAGGGACAGATGGAAGGTCCCAGGCCTTTCAAAGGAGGCTGACAGATTTATCAACGAGGCCTGGTCGGCCAACACCCATAAACGATATTCTTCCTCTTGGAGACGATGGTGTTGTTGGTGCTCTCAACGGGAAGTGGATCCCGCTACAGCACATGTCTCTTTAATTGTTAATTTTCTGGCTTCCATAGCGTCCTCAGGCTTAGCCTATAGAACAGTGAACAACTTTCGGTCCGCCATCTCCGCAGGCCATATACCCATGGATGGCAAACCTATTGGTGAGCATCCGCTGGTGTGTAAACTGCTCAGAGGCGTTCGGATGGTTAAACTCCCGTGCCCTAAGTATTCACAGTTATGGGACGTTTCTGTTGTCTTGAAATTTCTAGAGGCATGGCCTTCTAATAAATATCTCTCTCGAAAGCAGTGATCCGCTAAACTGACTATGTTACTATGTCTAGTTTCATGCAAGAGAGTCTCGGATGTTCATGCACTAGACTTGGCGGGACGTAGGTTTTCCCCAGAAGGAGTGTCATTCACTATATCTCGGAGGACTAAGTGTAACACTTCCTCAGTTTCCTATCCAGCTTTTCCCAATAATCCGAAGCTGTGTGTTGTACAATGTGTAAAGGATTACGAGGTAAGTACTGCAGAATTTCGTGCTGATATGCAAGGTCAATTACTAATTGCTCTGCAGAAACCCTTTCGCCCAGTGACTCCAGCTACCTTGTCACGATGGATGCGTTGGCTCATGGGCGAAGCGGGTATTGATGTTTCAAAATTTGGGGCTCATTCAGCCCGAGGTGCTATGGTATCTAAGGCCTTTGCAGCAGGTGTCAGTCTGTCAGACATTATGAACGCAGCTGACTGGTCTATGGAAAGTACATTTAAGGCCTTTTATTACAAGCCCATTGTTGATGTGGCCTCGGTGGTGGTGTCTAAGCTTTGAACAAGCATAATCGGAGCCTCCGGTCCTGACATAGAATAAAAAATTTGCTAACATTCGTGACAAGAATTTTCAATTCTATTAAGGACACGGAGGCGAGGATTATCCCACCCAGAATGAGGTGTTAACAGGTTATCAAATGTTATGTATTTTATACTGCATACATGTTGGTTTTTTCTCCCGGCCCTTTCTGTTGATACAATGATCAGACAGTTATCGAATGGTGTTACGCGGTTTTTCTCTCTATTCCTTTCAGGTGCTGATACCAAATGAAGCTTGAGAATCTCCTGTGGAGAATAAGGCGTTACCACACGGTTCTTCCTGTGTTCATTGGGCCGAGTCCCTGTTCAGAAATGGAGCCCCGTTAGGTCTCAAGTTAATCGGGCAAGAGGAGTTCTTATTTGATGCTGTTCGTCTGGAGCAGATTGTTCAGTCTTAACTGATTCATTGGTTTGCGAAAGAAAGAGGACACTGTTTATGTGGATGGACCTTATATAGGCAGATACTCTATGGTTGATCATGTGATCTATTCTGTGTTTTGTTACTAAGTTTTCTATTGGCTGCTGTGAGTTTCAGTAAAAGAAACGAGAAGCATAATCCTCGCCTCCGTGTCCTTAATAGAATTGAAAATTCTTGTCACGAATGTTAGAAACTTTTTAATTCTCGCTGCAGGTAATTTTCTAGTAGTGTTTGAGACAGCCTGATTGATTCTTGTCAATGCTTCTTGCTCCCTTTAGAAAGACAACTGGAGGACATTGGCGCTGCATTTCAGCAAGAAACCGTTTTATATCAACTCCAAGACCCCCTGACAAATGTGTAACACTCCTAAAATACGGCTTCAGTGCACTTGGCATTTGTGCGTAGTCTTAAGATTAAAGGGCCCAGCCATCTTTCTACATAGCGAGTAGGCGTGGAGTTTGGGAATACATATAAACACCCAGAGAATGTTGGACTACGACTTGTGTCTTTACAGCTGCCTTAACACGCTTTGTACAAAACAGAAAATAAACAAAAAGAAAGGAGCAAACCCAGAAAACGAGGATAAATCAGGGCATCCCCTGCTTAAATTGTGTGCTCTTGGGCTACATGGCTAAAAGACAAATAACATTAAGAAAGCCAATAGCTCTCGCATCGCTGCGACTTATTGGCTTTGCCAGTGCTTGTTTGTGGATTGCTATTGTTCATTCAATACTTGGTTCTAAAGTAGACTTTACTAAGCATCCCATTGTTTATAACCTTGTTTGGGAAGATGATATTAAAAACAAACGTTTTATTGCTTTTTCTGGATTTCCATGCTTCATTAGTCTGTAAATTTCTGTAAAAAGAGATAATCATATATTTAAATATCCAGTGTTCAAATTCAGGGATGCCTTGTGTGGGAAATGATTTGTGTGCTCCGTGGTACACGGGTAACTGGGGACCAGTTGTTTCAATTAGAGCCTTTTACCTCTGACATTACAGGGCCTACTAATGTACCCCGAACTGGGCACCAAGTACATCCTTGTAGCCCTTGGAACTCGGGGTAGCAAAGCAGAGTGACACAAGGCTTATTTCCTGTTTTGGTGTTGGGGTAGTCTCTGAGTAATCAGATCAGTGACGAGAGTGCATTAACTTAGTGTCCAACCAATGCTTTATATTTAAGAAGAGAAAGTACTTTATTTTACATACACAACACAGCCGATAACCAGATTGAGGTGTTTATTCAATGCACTGGCAGCAGTCCAATTATGTGGCTGATGATAGTGTTTATTCCCCACTATAACGCTGTAATCCCCTGCCTTGGTGCACAGGTCGCCTCTTCAGCTGCAGTTTCTGACCTCACTTATTTGCTGACGGCACCGGCCATCTACATAGAACTAGCATTGGCAAATGCAATAAATCTTGGCTTTGAGTGCGACTGGTTTTGGCAATGTTTTGTAGCCATGCTGTACTGCAGAGGGCTGATGTGCAGCATGGTTAATCTAATAAAAAAGCGCATTAGTGCTGGCCGCCTCTTTATGATTTGTTTTTTGAAAACATTTTTTTGCATTTGTGGCTTTGAGGCAACACAACGGCAGGGCAGGAGAGAAGTGGGGCTGGAGACGACAGGCAAGAGAGTCAGGGCCGTTTCTAGGTGTTTTGCCGCCCTAGGCGAGAATTGAAAAATGCCGCCCCCTCCCTTTTACTACCATCACTCATCAGCTACAAGCTCGTAATCCTTGCTAAGCACACTCGGTCTTCCATCCTGCCGAGGTAGGTAAATAGAGCAATCGTGACACCTGTTATTTGCAGCCTTTGGAAACTGTATACGCATCGTGAAAAGCGCTATATGAAAATGACTGTATTATTTTTGTTTGCGGGGTGGCAAAAGGACGGGGTGGGGGATGGTTGGGTGGGTGGGGGTAGCAGCGTTCTGTGACATCACATGATATAGTCTTCGCTCGATCAAGTGACCAGAAAGAAGAGCGTCAGTCAGTGCGCTAGTGCATGGGAAGCCAGGTTGAAGAGCCCCAGGCGCTTTTTGCCTGAACTTGGGTTTCATGAGGTGCTTTCTAAAGGTCTATCTGTTTGAGCTATGAATTCACCGACTGTACAATGCAATGGGCAAATAGATTGATGCTGTAAAATTTAATTTCAATATTCAACTTGGGAAGGAGAAATGTATTCAAGGCGAGCATGAATAATTAATTAATATTATTACTAATAATTCAGGCTGTATATGCATCAGTGAATATTATATTTATTTACACACGATGCCTACTATCAAGTATCCGACAGAGAATATCTTCTGCTCCTTTCAATGAATGTGGAATTTCACTTTGTTGTGGCTCTTACAAAAATCCTGCCTTCCCATTTTCTTTTCGCCTGTTTAATAGTATGCCAATAAAAGTATTACCCAACTTTGTCATTGGTTTTGTGTTAAAGTTACTACAATCGAATGTACTTTCACGTTGTTATTTTTATAACTCTCGCCATAGTAAAATACTTTGATATTTTGATTACAAAACAATTTACAATAAAAAAATATTTAATTTCCCTTTTTTACACTATTTTTACAATAAAAGTAATAGTTTACTTAGTACTGGGGATGTGATAAACATATTTCGATAAAGTGTTATTACACGGTTTTTTAAAATGAATTAACAAAACGTGTTTGTACACTTTTTGCATTCCTTTGTAATTAATATTATGATAAAAGTATCATAACACGTTATTTAATTATTATAGCAATTACCATGTTTTTACATGTATATATTGCTTCTTATCACTCTGAAGGTGCCTTTACACTGTTGCTCCATCACAATATACGTGGAAATTACACAGTTGGTAATTTTGGGTGCTACCTAGAACAACGCTGTAAAAGTTACTTTACTTTAATCATAGCACGAACAATCTCCACCTAATGCAAAAACTACAATACTTGGCCAAAGTTTGGATAAGCACTTACTTGCTAAAACCATTTGGGAATTAGTAGCATGTTATTAACATTATTAACAGCGCCACGAAACCAGAAAACACCAGTAGCAAGCGCCTGGCTCCTCACTCCTGACCCACTGGTATAATCTTCTTGGCGCACTGAATTACTGACGCCGCGCAGCTCCAGGGTGGCGCAGAGCTCTTTCATCCCCGTCCGTCCAGAGCCTGATGTATGGCACCTCTCCCGGCCACCGACCCACTTTTGCCGCCGGATTTAAATTCTGACACATTTGTTTCCGGCGCCTTTTAATAATGAATGCGAATAACTGAGACAAAAGAGGGACCCCGGGCTGAGCGCGTGCGCGAGGAGCACGACCGGAAGAAGACATCTGCCAAGCACTTTGCTGCCCTGGCCGGTCTGAAGGTCCCTGCGCTCTGATAGTGGCGTAATTGGTGAGCCCCTTACCGCGCCTCACATGTACACTCCCTTGGCAGTGCTGGGGATCCCTGCACCTTGAGAGTGTGGCTTAACGACGGCGACCCCTGCCCTCTTCTGCACCTCACCGCAGTGCATATGCAACACTATGGCTGTCCTCATAAGACGAGCTGCGCTGGAAATTGGGCCAATGTCATGTGTACTCCGAAATACGAAGTTAGCGCTTTTCGGGTAGGCGCTCCAACCAATCCGGTCAGGCCAGTAATCAGGATTGAGAGGCAAACATGAGTTTGTGCCCAAATAGGGATCTCGACACTAGAGCAGAGATACCGTGCTTTCCCCCCACAAATTACTCCAGGCTGAATCAGGCAACATATATTTGGAGAAATACTACACCGTCAGAGTTTTTGCCACTCAGAACAAGGGAAAATAACCACTTTTATCATGTTATGCGCAGTTCGTATATAGATAACTTGGGATGGGGAGGTAATGTGGTCGCCAGTAAATATTGCAGTGAGCAGTATCTGTTTTTAATGAGTTCAATGTTGCGAAAATAACAGGCAACTCGTAATGGGAACGGCCTGGAGGCCCGCCATAGAGAACTTGTATCACATAAGAGCCAACATCGAATGCTAAGAGTGTTTATAATATATGTGTGTTTTTGTCTTCTCCCTTCATAGGAAAAGGTCACATGCCTCAATGTAGGGATTCCCTGAGCGACTGGCGCCACGCGCAATCTGTAATCTATCTCAACTGTAGAAACATGAAATGAAATGAAAGAAACAGAAATCTTTTCCATTGTGCCAATGACTGTTGCAATAGAGGAGAAGGTATTGTGAAAAAGAACCAGCTGCTTGCGCCCACACCCCTTGCTCCGTTTTCCTTAACAGTTCAGTTGGTTTCAGTGAAGAACTTGGCGTTGTTTGGCGGACGCTGTCTGACCCCGGTGTGCACACCACCGGCTCCCACTGCTGACTTCAGTGTGCACATCACAGGCTCCCGCTAGCTGACCCCATCACCGGCTCCTACTGGCTGACTTCAGTGTGCACATCACAGGCTCCCACTGCCTGACTTCAGTGTGCTCATCACAGGCTCCCGCTAGCTGACCCCAGGGCCGTTTCTAGGTTATTTTGTCGCCCTCCCCCTTTTGCCGCCCTAGGCGGCCGCCTAGTCCTGCCTAATGGTAGAAACGGCCCTGAAGAGAGTTTGGGGAGTGTACAAACAACGAAGTATTGTCGGGAGGGGTTAGGGGCAAGCAATAAAAATATGCTTCAACCGAAAATATGACTTTGCTGTATAATTTAGTTTTGAAATTCAGTTAGAAAATACATCTATCTAGTTTGCTTATTAATCTTTGCACTAATATTTAAATTAGTGCTTGGTAAACATAAAAAAATATTTGGTACACCAATCTCTTCAGAATTATCATCACTTCTGGAAGGGGCATCTCCAACGTTAAACCTTCTAAATAAGAGCGTACAGCACTATTTATGTACGAAACAATAAAATCCATAATTTTATTTGGAAAAGGATTCTGTTTTATATCTACAGGTGCAACAGTGATGTCTAAAGTATTTGAAGAAGGAAATTCAATTTCTCACGCAAGTACCACAAGAAAAGGAAGCTGGGGTCTTCTGGTTACTGGACTCATTGGTGGAACATTGGTAGCCCTTTATGCCGTAGCCACGCCATTCGTAACTCCTGCACTTAGAAAGATTTGCCTTCCTTTTGTGCCTGCAACTACAGCTCAACTTCAGAATGTTCTGACAATGCTCCAGAAGAGATCTGGATCTTTGGTTGACATTGGAAGTGGAGATGGCCGCATCGTAAGTTTAAAATATTTGTGAATATGTATGGGTGTAGTGGGTTCTGATAAGAGTGATATATGACTGAGTTAAGTTATTTAATAAAAGTGGGGGCTGTGGGAAGATGAGCGAGAAAACATGTACATTGATTGATTGATTTAATACCAAAAGATTTCATGCTGCTGAGATAGAAACAATGAAATCGAAAGAGAATGCTGACAAGTTTGGAAGCATTTCTTTCAAATTATATTTTTGGTCAATTAATAATAATGAATAATAATAATTTTCATGTTGGATCCAATATGCAGATGCTGAGTTAATATGATTATAGTTGAAACAATTTTAATATGAGGTATGGAAGTGTGTTTATTAACATAATTCAGTTATGCCACATTTATGTGAAAACTCCATCTTCGATAAAATGGATGCCGTTTCTTTACTTCTCTCCTGTATTCACCACCCTCCCACAATTCCCCAGTGTGCAGCTTCTCTCCTCACAACCTCTGCAGAACGAAGACAACTGATGTAATGCATTATTCCCAATAGTTATGAGTACAAAGCTTTCAATGAGTTTCTAGTGTTCCTGGTGTTTTGCATTACCAAGGTCTTTCCACTATAGTTCCGCTGCGTAGACTGGTCCTATTCATTTGTGTGAAATGATTTTGTTGAAGTGTTTCATATTTTGTTCGAACATCTCTGAATGGCAGTAGCATTGAAGATACTGGGTGCTTTCTTAAAATGGGAAAGTGCCTATGTGCTAAGGTACTAACATTTACAATTCAAATTTGCTAAAAAGTTGTTACTGACAATCATGCATGATGAATCTACTAATTTAACTCTTTTGATATGCAATAATTGTGTATAACAAACCCTTCAATTTGGGGGTGAGCCAGAAAATGTTTGAACTTTCCTTGATGCTGATCGAGATGTCAGACCGGTTTCTGATTTTGCTTCTCATTTGGGACTTAGAATGATTTCAGATTTTTGGCTTTTCTGTATAACTCTGCATTTGAGCCTTCATGGCATTTATTCTGTATTGTTTGATATTGAGATTTCTGTAGTAAACTCTTTAACTTCTCTCCTGGTCTAGAACTCAATTATTGAGTGCTCCCAGTTACTTGTTTTACTAGCCTGCTAAATTTATGTTAGGGAGGTTGCTTTTTTACACAATTATTTCTTGTGGGAGAAGTGTATGAGGTAAAATTTGGGGTTTCTGAATTTTGAGGTGTCATAAATCATTGGTGTACGTTTTTGCTCCCACAAGTAGCAGAGAGTGGTTGCATAATAAAGAGCACCTCCTCTTTGTGAGGGGTCCATAAATGGTTTTCTCAGTCCCTGATGCCCATTCTGAGGCAATAGTGAATTTTCTGGAATTCCTCTGGTGGTTCCTGTTGCCATAGTTTCCCCAGGAAGGTCTGACTTGCAGTACTTTCCTAAACAATTTGGATTGTAAGTTTGAATAGGGTGAACTGATTTATGTATGGAGTGAGCATTCAAAAGTGTGTTGAAGTATGAGTTTGTGAAATGGATTGTCATGCTTTTTGTGATATGTTTGGACATGCGATGATGATCGAGGGTTCAGTTGGTGGAATGATTACTGTATTGTTGATGTACTATTCACATTTGTGAATCTATATTGTTTAGAATTGGTAAGTTTGGTTATCAGATTCATCGTAATTCAACCTCTGGAGATACTGTGGTTTTAGTTGTCTGCATAAGGTAGTGTGAGGTGCGAGGCGCCGCATGCACACAGTTATCTCTTTCCTAAATGAATGAATTTTCCTTTCCAGGTCTGTCTCTCTAATCTAGGTTAGGGTATCTTTGCTCCTAAGTGCACGGGGTAGACGCATTAACCAGGGTGAATATCTGCTGTGCGGGTGTCTCCCTAGTGTGTATTTAACCGCTTGCGTGCTGTGGCTGTGCTAGAGATGTCCATAGCACTAGTGCTCAGGTGTTATGGACGGCTCCAGCATGTCCTAGCACTTGTGGTAGGAAATCCTTCTGGAGCTTGCATTAGAGGGCTTTCCTTTTTTTAGTTTCTCTCTGGGCTGCTTGGGAAGAGCGTCCCCAGAAGCCTGAAGCATTTCTTTTAGTTTGTAATGATGGTCGGCGCAATGACCTCATTACGTTGAAAGCGAAAGTAAAATAAGCTGATCATCTCATTTCACTTTCACTGCGTTAGTGCTTGGGGGCCTATCTCAGCCCCTAGGCACCGATTCAGATGGGGGTAGAGGGGGTATAATTGGAACAGGAAGAATCTCCTGTTTCCAATGGTAACCTTCGCTGGATCCCTGCTTGGGGATCGCCTCAGGAGGGCAATACTCTGGCAGGGACCCACCCAGTAGACTCCAGGGACTATTCCCCCATCTACAAAAGTATTTATTCAACTCTCTGGAGGCAGATTGAAGATTATGATCTCCAATCGAGGGCGGGGGGGGGTGGAGCTCACAATTTACTAGACACCAGGAATGTATTTTTAAACAGGTGTTGGTGGCCCACCCAGCCATCAGGCCTAGCCCCCAATCAGCACATGATGCCTGGGTGAGCCACCCGCCCGTCCTAAAAAAAGGGTTTGGGGGCGGCTCGCCCAGACATCACGCTTTTCTCCCACTCCAGAAAGGTGCATCAGTCTTTCTGCCCCACCGGGGGTGGATTGAGGGTGTTTACCCACAGTCTGCCCCCTGGGGACAGAAATGCCACTAGACACCAGCGCTTTCAGCATGGTGTCAAAACAAAAAGCTAGGGTCACCTACTTTGGCATCGAGCCAATTATCGTACTCCAGAATTGTGTCCTTCCTGGGGACTAAAGCATCCCCATCTCTATGGCAAGAGGAGAAATTGTGATTCTTTTGGATTATTTTTCTTTACTTATGGGTTGCAGATTGGGGCTAAGTCCCAATATTGTCCTACTTCTATGCTGAATGGCTGCACTTTCCTGGCTCGGGTCATCTGCCACCTGGGGAAACCTACCAAACCCAGGCATTTCTGTAAACTAGACATCTGGAGGAGTCCAGGGTGATGTGCCTCGTGTGGATCCCACAACATTTTCTTACCCACAATGCCATGCAAATCTCAACCTTTGACTAAAATTGCACATTCACCTTGGTAGTAGGAAATTTGAGGCTCCCCGCAGATTCCAGAAATATCCATCACAGAAATGTGAGGAAACGGTGTGTTTTTTAGTCAAAGTTTGAGGTTTACCTTGGCTTCTGGGTAAGAAAACTTGGTGAGAGCCACGCAAGTCAACCCATCCTGGATTCCACCGGGTGTCTAGTTTATAAACATTTGCAGGTTCGCTAGGTTTCCCAGGTGCGGACTAAGCTAGGCTCCAAAATCCATAGCTACTAACTTTGCACCAAAAAGTTCAGGTTTCAGGGGAAAAAAATGTGATGTGTCCATGTTGCGTTTTGAGCCCTTTCCTGTTGCAAGCACTAGGCCTTTCCACATAAGTGAGGTACCATTTTTATTGGGAGACATGTGGGGACAGGGAATAGTAGACCATTTGTTATTACCAATTGGATTTCTCTGCATTTGTGCCTTCCAATTGTAAGTCAGTGTGTAAGAAAGAAGGCAATCTGAAAAATGCCCTCTAAGTCACATGCTAGTATGGTTACACACAAATTCAGTGATGTACATATAGCCACTGCTCCTAAACTCGTCTGGTGTACATTTCAGAGATACATAGGTTTCCTTTATACTCAATTTTCACTCTTTATATTTTATCATATGAATTGCTGCATAGTAGGTACACAATGAAAAACCATTGTAAGGTGTAGCTCAGTTGTTGGCTCTGGATACCCTTGGTTCTTGAAGAACCTACAAACCCTATATATCCCTGTGACTAGAAGGGTCTAGCCGACGTAACGGTATATTGCTTTTGTAAATTGTCCATTCTGACAAGAAATTACAGATTAAAATATCGTCACAAATGGCTGTATTTTCCTACTCCTTTTCAATATGTTTTTTGTTTTAACAGTTAATTTCTTTGGGAAAACCTTGAGTGATCTACATAAATGACCCCTTGCTGAATTCTGAATTTTCTATACTGGTCAGAAATCTATAGCTTTCCGGGTTCACCCATGAGGTTCTCACCTATTTCCACCACAAACTGGCAGTAGGTTGAAAGCTCAAAAATTAGGAAAAATGGGATACCTCTTTAAAAAAATGACAAAACTGCGGATAAAAAATTGGATTTTTGATTTAGCTCTGCATGTTTCTGAAAGCTGAGAAGATGGCGGCTTTAGCACAGCAAACTTTTCATTGATGCCATTTTTAGGAAAACAAGCACACACTTTTATTCAGAGCACTTTTTTCCTATTTTTCCCAAAAAGCCCAAATGTTGTGACTATTTTCTCAGTCCTCTCATGGAGAGTCTACAAACCCTGGTTACCTTTAGAAACCTCAGGATGTTGGAAAAAAAGGACACAAATTTGGCATGGATTCCTTATGTGGAAAGAAAGTTATGGAGGACTAAGCGCAAACTACCCAAAATAGCCAAACAAGCATTGGCAAAGTCAATTAGACTCGCCTATGCAAGAGCTATTGCTTTGCCAGTATGTTTTAGCCATGTTGTACACCAGCGTGGCTGTTGTTCAGCATGGCTGAAAGCTAGTGCCATAAAGGAGAATGGAGTGGAGTGGAATGGAGTGGCACAGAGAGTCATGGAGTGGCGTAGAGTTGAGAGAAGTGGAGTGTTTTTGAGTGGTGTAGGTAGAGTGGAGTGGCGTAGAATGTTGTATAATGTCGTGGAGGAAGTACAGTGTTCTAGAGTGGAAGGGTGGAGAGTGTCGTAGAGTAGAGTGGCGTGGAGCAGAGTGGAGTGGGGTAGAAGGTGTTGCATAGAGTGGCATAGAGCAGATTAGATTGTCTTAGAGTGGAGTGGCATAGAGTGGAGTAGTGTAGTACAGTGGAGTGACTTAGAGTAGAATGTTGTGGAGTGGCATAAAATGTCATAGAGTGGAGTAGTGTTTTGTAAAATACAGTGGAGTAAAGTGGAATGCAGCAGTGTTGTAGAGTGGCATAGAGTGGAGTACAGTGTTTAAGAGTTGAGCTGCAGAGTGGAATAGAGATTTACAGAGGTAAGTATCATAGAGTGGGGTGGAGTGCCCTAGAGTGAAGTGGCGTAAATTGCAGTGATGCAGAATAGACTGGCGTAGAGTGCAGTGGTTTAGAGTGCATTGGTTTTGAGTAAAGTGGTGTAGAGTCTAATGGCGTAGCGTGCACGGACAAAGCGCAAAGTGGCACAGTTAAGAGTGGAGTGGCATAAAGTAGAGTGGCGTAGAGTGCAGTGGCTTAGAGTAGATTGTTTCAGAGTAGAGGGAAGCGGCGTGGAGTGGCGTAGAGTACAGTGGAGTAGTGCAGGGTACAGTACAGAGGTATAGAGTAGAGTAGCATAGAGTAGAGTGCAGTAGCTTGGAGTGCAGTGGTGCAGAGTAGATTAGAGTGGGGTAGAGTGTGGTGGCGTGGAGTGACGTAGAGTGAATTGGTGAAGAGGGCATTAGAGTTGAGTGGTGCAGTGACACAAAGTCAGTGGTACAGAGTAGAGTTTAGTGTCAGAGTGCAGTCTTGCAGAGTAGAGTGCAGTGGTGTTGAGTAGAGTGGCGTAGAGTGCATTGGCATAGAGCAGAGAGGTGCAGAGTAGAGTGGTGTAGAGTGCAGTGGTGCAGAGTAGAATAGAATGGCGTAGAGTGCAGTGACGTAGAGCGCAATGGCATAGCGTGCAGTGGCGTAGAGTGTTGCAGAGTATTGTGGTGTAGAGTGCAGTGGTGCAGAGTAGTTGACTTAGAGTGCATTGGTTTTGAGTAAAGTGGGTTAGAGTGCAGTGGCATAGAGCGCAGTGGAATAGAGGTAGATTGCTTCAGGGTAGAGTGAAGTGGTACAGAGTAGAGCGCATTGACGTAGACTGCAGGGTACAGTGGCATAGAGTGGATTAGCGTGGTGAGTTGCAGAGTAGAGTGGAGTGGCCTAGACTGGAGTGGTGTAGAGTACAGTGGTGCAGTATAGAGTTGAGTCGGGTAGAGTACATTGCCACAGATTAGAATGATGCAAAATAGCTCGGCGTAGAGTGCAATGGTGCACAGTAGATTAGAGTGGCGTAGTGTGCAGTAGATTAGAGTGCAGTGACATAGAGTAGAAAAGAGTGGCATAGAGTTCAGTGACATAGAGTAGAGTGTTGCCGAATAGAGTATAGTGCAGTGGCGTAGAGTGTATTGGTTTTGAGTAAAGTGGTGTACAGTGAAACGGCATAGAGCGCAGTGGAGTAGAGTGGTGCAGGGTAGATTGTGGCGTGGAGTGGCGTAGCGTTGAATGGCGCAGGGTGGCGTAGAGTAGATTGTGTCAGAGTAGAGTGAAGTGGCGTAGAGTAAAGTGGTGCAGAGTAGATTAGAGTGGAGTGGCATAGAGTGTATTGGTTTTGAGTAAAGTGATGTACAGTGAAGCGGCATAGAGGGCAATGGAGTAGAATGGAGTCTGCAGAGTAGATTGCTGAGTGGAGTGGTGTAGTGTGGAATGGCGCAGTGTGGCATAGAGTAGATTGTTTCAGAGTAGAGGGAAGTAGTGTAGGGTAAAGTGGTGCAGAGTAGATTAGAGTTGTGTAGTTTAGTGGCGTACAGTGCATTGGCATAGAGTGCAGTGGTACAGAGTAGAGTGGTGGAGAGTGCTGTGTTGTAGAGTAAATTGGAGTGGAGTGGTGCAGAGTAGAGTGCCGTGGTTGCAGTGTTGTAGAGTGCAGTTGAGTGTCGTGGAGTGGTTTAGAGTAGAGTGGTGTAGAGTTCAGTGGATTAGAGTGCAGTGTTGCAGAGTAGAATGTTATAGAGTGCAGTGGTGTAGGTAGAGTGCATTGGCGTAGAGTGGCGTAGAGAGCTGTGGCATTGAGTGCAGTGTTGTAGAGTGGCGCGGAGTGGAGTGGTTCAGAATAGATTGGAGTGGCCTAGACTGGAGTGGTGTAGAGTGCATTGGCAAAGAATGCAATGGTGCATAGTAAAGTGGTGTAGAGTGCATTGGCATAGAGTAGAGAGGCGTAGAGTGAAGTGGTGCAGAGTAGAGTGTAGTGGCGTGGAGTGGTGCAGCGTGGAGTATGCATGATGTAATAGTGCACTGCCATTACAGACAACACATCTTCAATTGAAATGACCATTACATTTGCACAGACATACAGTTTTACTGCTAAAAGTATGCAGCGTGCAAACGAAAATGTATGGAAATGTTGTCACCTAGTGTTTATTTTGAGCATATTAAAATATTTGTTTCCACTACACTTCAAAATTACCAAAAGATGTGATTCATTTGGGCTTTCCTAGTTCTGATATATTCTGAAATATCTGCAGTTAATTTACAGGCATTTAAATTTTGTGTGCTAGGAAAAAATAACATTGTACAGCCTTGCTCCAGAACACCTCCAGTCGCCAGCATGATTGTCACATAAATCCTCTCACTTTGAAGTCAGAGAAAGAAAAGTAAACACCAAGCTCCCTCATAAGACAGAGCCTGACATTTGACCTCTGTCTTTGAATACACAGCAAATGTGACATGATAAGAGCAATAATTAAAGGCCTGTTTACAGAAAGTGAGTACTGGTGGAAGAATACAGTAAACAGGGTATGGGCTACAGAAGGGACAAACTCAAGCTGAACAGCCCAAAACAAATAAAACCAGCTAATAGAAAGCAAGCAAATGTGAGTTACAAAACTCAAAGCCAATGGTAAGCAGTGGGCGGAATGCAATCCCAGGGAAGCTTTCCGAACATCCCTAAGGTGTTGTTAGCAAACCAGACAGCTGTGCTGTCTGGTAGGCTTCAACCTGAAAAAGGTTTAGCATTCTAGGCGAACAAGGCTTAGCAGCGAAAGGTTTAAATAGTACCAGGAAGGGTGCTGTTTGTTGCTCTTTCATTATTGTCAGAATTGACTTGTCTTACTTTAATTTGTTGTTTTTCTTCCTATTTAGGTTGAGCAGACCAGGATTTATTTAGTTTATTTTGAATTAAAAAGGTTTTCCAATTGTCTTTCACGTTCACTGAGTTGTTGTTCTGTGATTGGTTAGTCCACCAGGGCGCCGTGCTGGGATTGGTGAGACGTCACCACAAAGCTGTGCTGTCATTAATTGGTTGCTGATGGAGCCTTGACGTGATAGGTTGACCTTTGACAGAGTTGCGCTGGGAATAATGGCAAATGTACTGAAAAAGCCTAAGGTTTGTGTAGAACCTGCTGCTGAGGGCCAGATAATACCAGCTGAGGGGACGCTTGCACATGAAATGATGACAGACATTGGGTTCTATACTTGCACCTGGATTTCTGAATGGCATCAATATACTGCATCTGATAAAGCTTTACAGTTTTCTTAAGAGGCTACCTTTAACATTCAAAAGCTGGATTTCCTTAGACAAACCATGAATGACATGAAGCCGATGCCCAGACCTACACAGTTTGAGGCCCTAAATAAATGGGATTGAATGGCTACATTGAATGAGAGAAAGAAATTATCAAAGCAAGCAAAGGGTTCATTTACACTGTGATTGAGTGTAAGTGGGGTGCACAAGAAAAATGCTGGAGGGAAGGATCTGATAGAAGGAGTTAGAGCTTATCCTGCCATAGTTCAATAAACAAATGATTAAAGTAAGACAAAGGAAGGAGAGAAGCAGGTCAATGATTCTGATGTGGAGGATAATTTCCTTAATGATCATTTGAATTCCAGACCTCCTCCATATACAGCTAGAGTAGTGGGAACAAATGGTTTTGGGTTGGTACCTGACATGGGAGCGGGAGGAGATGGCATTACAGTGCAAGCTCCAACAGCTGTGGTACTGTGTGCACTAACTGAAATGGCAATGACAGCATTTCCCGATACTAGTAGAGATATCCTATCTGTTGCTCGTGTTCAAGTCGATCTACCTGATAGACCAGTAGTGGTCAAAATTTCTCCTAAAACTATCAATATTGGCATTTTAAAAATCAAATTTCATGTAATGTTACTGGGAAACATTGATTTAAATAGGCTAGCGACATATAATGCCGATGAGATATTTGATTAAAGAAGCAGCCAGGTAAGAAAATGAAGCACATTATAGACTAGAGGAGTTAGCTGATGAGTGTGAAGTGGACATTAGTAAAATGAGAAATGTGAAGTGAAATTATAAAATGGATTGGACGCATGATGAAATTAAAGACATGGGCTTAATCACTCTGAGAGCTCATATTAAGGATTTAATTGAAATAACAAGGGAATTAAGTGACCTGAATAAATACAAGGAAAGGTGGAAGAAAGGATCAGCAAGTAAAAATAAAATAATGGAGATTGAAGATAGATCAAGGGGTGCAGCTTATGATTCGGAAGCTTGGACAGGAAACATTCTAGACTTTCCTCTAAAGGAAGTTCATGGAGGGGATCGTATGCGTGTGCCATAGACAAGGGCTGATCTTTATGCTTTTGCTACACATTTTCTGAAATTGTGAGTGGAACCGGAGAAGTGGTAGTTAAAAGAGATGCTCTTGAATTCATTATTCAAGACTGTAGTTCCTAGTGATTTGTGGGCAGAATGTAGAGCGGTGTTTGCTCCTAATAATACTCCTTCTGAGGAAGTAGCTAACAAGTACAGACAGGTAATTGAGCATATGAAGAAAAGAGTGCCTGAAAAGGATATAAATTGGGTGAAAATTTTGAGAACTTCAAAGGAACCAAAGGGACAAAAGAGTCCGTGCATGCTTTTCATGAGATGCTCATGCAGATTTTCAAGAAACAGTGGAGTCGATGATCCAGAAAAAAATTGTCAGTTTCTACTTTTGTTAGAAGTTTCTGACTAGAGCTTAGTAATCATACACAACAGAACGAATTGTGCTGTCAGACAAAAAGCATAGATAAAATCCTGAAGCTGATAAAATATAGTAGTGATTACTTTGACATGAAACAGAAAAAGATCAAAGAAATGTTGATGATTGCTCAGACAAAGCAGTTTGAGAGAGGATCCCGGAACCAGATAGGTTCAAATATGAACTATGTTCAGGCTAGAATGAATGGACTGAATGGGATGAATCGGATGGATGGAGAAATGCAAATGCAAGGTGGTGAAGGAAGTATGATGAATAATGATAGGATGAATGTGAATGTTGAAATGATGAAAAGAAACACTACTTGTCATATCTGTGGGAAAATCGGGCACTGGAAACGCGTGTGTTGTCAGAATCCAATTAGAATTCAGTGTGAAGCTATTCCTAAAAGTCATAAAAATATGATGGTGTCAGCTGTCCCAAATTCTGAGCAGAGTGTACAGAATCCGAGACCATTTCGAATGTTGATGCCTTCAGCACCAGCAAAATTAGAAAAGCAAAATTTGAGAAACAAGATGCCATATAGTACAGGGTACTAACCAAATCCATTGATTCTAAGTGATGGTTCAGCAGTGAGCAGTTCACAATTACGGTGCCTGAGGGGGAGGAGGATTGCTTACTTGGAATGGTCCTAGAGGTAGACCAAAGTGGCCCATATATTGACGTAGAAGTCAATGGCCATCCTGTTTCATTTTTGATTGATACAGGGAGCTACCTGTTCTACTGTTCATTCTGTGGAAGTGCCAAACATGTCCCTCTCGAGAACAGAAGTCCAAATCATAGGCATAAGTAATACACAAATTGTTAATCAGGTTACAGCAGATGTCACAGTTAAAATTGGTCAGATTTTACAGTTCATTTTGTGTGATTCAAGTTCTGTGAACTTGTTGGGCAGAGACTTGGTTTGCAAAATGAGTTGTGTGGTTTATTGCACACCGGATAGTGTTGCTATAGAAACACAAGATGAGCATTCAGTATTTAAAATAAAATCACAAGAAACTAGAATTCAGTTGTTTCTGCCTTTAACAAAAGGAGACCTGCCTCTGGATTTAAGACATACTGTCAAGTATGAGTTATAGGATTTCTCTGGAAAAGAGTTTGAATTGGTTAAAAGTGCTGAACCACTTAAACTAAAAGTGAGACCAGATGCAACTTTCCATAGAACTAAACAGTATAGACTTTCAAAGGAAGCAGAGGAAGAAAAGAAGCTGTGATTGAAAAATGTATTGAGCAGGGAATCCTCTGTGAGGTACTTAGTATTGGGTATAAAGAGACCGAGTGGAAAATGGAGAATTGTTCAGGACCTGAGAAAGATAAACAGAATTGTCATCCCATGTTGTCCGGTGATACCAGATCCAGCAATAATTTCTTCCTCATCACTTCAGTTGCAGAATGGTCCACAGTCATGGACTTTAGCCAAGTGTTCTTCTCAGTCCCTTTGCATGAAGAAAGTCAATTCTTCTTTGCGTTTTTAATTCCAAAATAAAGTTCTTGTGTGGTGTAGAATTCCACATGGGTATACAGAATGTCCTTAATTTTTTAGTCAAATCATAAAGAAAGGCCTAGAAATTTGAAATTGCCTTGTAACTCAGTCTTAGTGCAGTATATCGATAACATGTTTGTTACATCCAAAACTAAAGAGGACTGTAAAGTTGATACTATTACTCTATTAAATCATGAAGCTGTCAGTGGACATTGGGTCTCTCAACAAAAATCCAATACTGTAAAAGAGTAGTAGTCCATCATGGACACCATTTTGTAAAAGGTGCGAGGAAAGTCTCAAAATAACGTGTTTCTGCAATTCTGAAAATGAGCCTACCAAACACCCTGAGAGAGGTTTGGATGTTTCATGGAATTACTGGCTGCTGTTGTAAGTGGATTTCAAACTTTTCCTCAGTTACGAAAACTTTAGCAAGGATTACCCACAGTGACATACAAGATCTGGCCCCATTTGACAATGAATGTTCTCAAGCCTTAAAAGAATTGAGAGTAAGTCTTTGTTGTGCACCAGCACTGGGAATACTAGAATAAAATCTAATTTTCTTTCTGTTTTGAGAATGATGGGTATGCATTATCAATCCTTGCACAAAAGCATGGTGGGTTGATGCGGCCAGTGGCATATTTTTCAGCTGTAATGAATTCAGTAGCTGTAAGTCTTCCAGGATGTTTGAAATATGTTGCAGCTGTTTTTGATGCCATTAAACAAAGTGAAGAAATAGTGATGGGTCTTACTTTAATTGTATATGTCCCTCACTTGGTTCAGATTTTGTTAACACAAACAAGAACACAGTACATGGTAAACAGTAAACTGACTTGTTGTGAGCAAGTTATTCTTGCAGTGGAGAACATTTCGATCAAAAGGTATACTTCTTTGAGTCCAGCAACACTGCTTCCTTTTCCAGACAGGAGTTGTTAAGACAGGGAAAATAATGAAATTGATGATACACCAGAGCACAACTGCATTGCAGTTACTGAGTTATGTACCAAACCAGGACCAGATATTAAAGAAACTCATTTGGAAATGGCTGATTTTACATTATTTGTTGATGGTTCTTGTTTAAGAGACCAATATAGAGCACTGAGAACTGCCTATGTAGTATGTGCCCTTCCTTTCTAATACCCTGGAAGCATCTTTTCTGCCAAATGTAACCTCAACACAGGTGGTAGAAATAGTAGCATTAACGAGAGCTTGCTGCATATCAGAAGATTTGAATGTGAAAATGTATACAGACAGCCATTATGGTTTTGGAGTGGTTCATGACTTTGGTCAACTGTGGTCACAAAGGGACTCTATGATATCTTCTGGAGCTCCTATAAAGAATAGCGCTTACATATTGGATTTATTTAAAGCAATACAACAGCCAAAAGAAATTGCAGCGGTTACGTGTGTTGCCCATAAGGCTGGAAAATATTTAGTTACACTTGTCAATAAATATGCAGAACACATGGCAAGGTGTTGTGCATTACAGGATGAAACAGTGGTGCAATTAAATAAAAATGACAAATCAAGAATGAGTACCATACAAAATGCAGAAAATGTAAATTATGAGTTCAATTCAGACTTCTTTGGGTAAGCTGAGAGACCATAGGGAGGAAGTTTCAGACAATGAGAAAAAGAAATGGGAGGATTGTATTACAAGACAAATTATCAAGATTTGTATGTTAATGCTAAAAATAATTACATTCTCCTAGATACAGTGGTGTACCCAGTGGGTAAATATCTACATGGCCAACACACATGCGTAGAGCTAGCATGATACATGGATTTAGAAAACATTGGGAAACTACAGAATTTAGAAAGGCGGCTGAGAATATATGTGTGAGGTGTCTGTTATGTCAAAGAAACAATCAAGGTAAAACGTCATTGACAGTGATGAATCATATTGGCAAATCAGAAGGGCCATTTACAAAACTACAAGCAGACTTTGTAGCGATGCCAGCATACAATAGTTTAAAATACATCTTTATCATTGTCTGCTTGTTTTCTAAATGGGTAGAGGCCTACCCTAGCCGGATATCAGATAGTCTTACTGTTGCCAAACGTTTGTTGAGGGAATTGATACCGAGATTTGGAATTCCAACTTCAATCGAGACAGATTGTGGTACTCATTTAAAAAAATTGTTTTTTCAAATAATTTGCATGGCATTCCAGATAAGTCAGAAGTTCCATTGTCGTTTTCGTCCTTGAGAGCTAATTGAGCTCTCAAGAACAAATTGGTCTAAGCGTGTGCTTCAACTGGTTTAGAGTGGCATGACACACTTCCTCTTGTTTTGATGAGCATGAGAACCACTCCTGACAGAAAGACTCGTTTATCGGCCCTCAAGGTTATCATGGTAAGAGCAATGAGACTTGCCTATATTCCTTCTGCTGCATTAGTTTCAATAACTGAAGGCATCTTGCTAGATTATTGCTAAGGTCTGAGTGATACAGTAAAATTTGTCTCTCATCAAGTGAATTTGGCAATAGAAGCAACAAAGGACATACCTGTCACAGTCTAAATCGTGGAGACTGGATAGTGGTCTAGAAGCACATCAGAAAGAACTACTTAGAGTAGCGGTGGCCTGAACCTTATAAGATAATACGGACAACTAACACTGTGATAAATTCTGCAAGAGTGTCACAGTGGATCCATGCGCTGCATACAGAAAGAGTGAAAGCAGCAGAACTGGTAGAAACAACCAGTGAAGCAACCACTGATCCACAAGCTCGAGCACAAAGTTAAGTTCAAAACCAAGCTCAAGTTTGCAACATGGATCTCGGGGGGTGGGAGGGGGAGATAATTGTGAAACTGGTGTAGAAAGAACAGGACTTATATCATTTCAGGTTAGTGAAAGTTCTGATGAAGAACCTGACACTGAAGTGCAGTTTCAAAGCAAGAATCACAGTGAAGAGCTGTTACTGTGTAAGCATGGATGGCAGAAAAAAGTAGCCTCTTCTGATCCAGACAATGAGAAATTGCAGTTGTAAATCAGTTTTACTTGAACCCCCAGAGGAAGAAAACAGTTTTCAGTAAATTGTGCTGACAAGGCTGATCAAGTCACACCCAAGATCAAGCTCAAATCTAAGTTCTTCAGAGAGTAAAGAAACACTGACAAAGACTGTTGGTAAACAAAGAAAAGATGAAGAAGATAATCCATGGAACAAAACAGAAAAGCTTGAGAGACAATTAGATTCTAAAACCAGTAGAAGTGAATCGCCTGTTGCTAAAAGGTTGACGAGTTGGAGAGTTCCAAATGGAAAATATGCTTCACCTAAATGGGTATATCTACATAAAGTGTCAAGAGGAAGAAGCAGAGTTAGTAAGCTACAATTCAGTGATTGAATGTCAGAAGAAATTTGAGAGTGACTATGAGAGTGGAACAGAGACAGAAGAAGAACCACCTTTAAATAATAAAGAAACTGTTGAGACAGAGCCAGATCAAGGAACAGTGGTAGACCAAGATAAAAGACTTAAAATCACAGGCAGAAATTAACATTTGAGAAAAGTAACGAAAAAGATTATTTAGAATTTTTGTTTTGAGTATTACTTTAAAGAAATAAGAAGAAATCTATGATTGTTTTAAAGAAAAAAATTATTTTCTCAACTAGATGATGGAGAACAGCAAATGCTGCAAAATTGTAGGATTAGTGATAAGACTAACAATATTATTAAACTTACTGAGGCTGTTGTGCTTACTGGCTATAGTGGGACATGCGTTTACTATTAGGAATGAATTGAAACATGATATGCTAGTGCATAAAGAAAACTTGGTTAGTGGATTTTGAGATAACATCTGTACTAAAATAATACATGAATACATAAATAATATGAAGATTGGAGGGTATTTTATTTGTGCTTTTCTTCTTTTGCTGGCGAGGGATCAAAATATGTTCAACTTCCAATTTCATATGCCGTCGTGTAATGTACATGTTGCTATATTTAATAATAACGAATATCTTTCTCCTTATCTAATGAATGTCAGTGTGTCTTAAATATGAAAAATATTTTAGGGTAATAGCACAGAACAAGCATGAAACTAAAATTACTAAATCAGGTTATGTATGTGATTTGAGTAGTGAAGAACACAATTTCATTAGCGAATGTAATGAGAGGGAAGTAAAGATTGGGAAGAAGAAAAGACTGAAATGGAATAGATAAAGGAAGAGGAAGAATTTAGATTGTCGGATTTTCATCCTAGGTTGAGAATAGAGCGATAGGGTGAATTGTGCATGGTATAATGTAGTCCTTTGAAAGGTGGTAAGGCTGATTATGTGGGAGAAAGTATGAGTGAAAGAAGTTATGAAGTGAGTGGAAAATATTTGTTTAGTGGAGAGCCAATCTTGAGGGAGATTTAGTATGTTTGTTGGAAGACTGCTTATTTTAATTTGCCGCATAATTGGGTTGGATCTTGTTATCTGGCTTTAGTGTTTCCTATAGTTTATCATATGAGTGAAATGGATGGTGAAATTGCCATGAAAAAAGTAAAACGGAGTTTTGGACAGGTAGTTTTATACATATTAGGTGCTCTAATTCCATTTGTAGGTGTGGCAATGAATCATTGGAAAGTAAATGTCTATCGCCATTAGTGGATAAACTCGCACTACATACAGCAGGAACATTGAAACAGGGAGAGTTGATGGCTATAGGGTTATGGTTATAGAAATTGCTTGGCATTAGAAAGTCTCCTGGCAGAGTTTGCAAGGTGACAAGGCTAAAAGGTGTTGCACATACATTCCGGATAATAATACGGTTTTTAATTCTTATATGACTACTATTTTGCACAAACTTCAATCTTTTGAAGAACATGGCTTATGGGAAGCTGTAGGTTCCTGTTTTAGTGGATTAGGAAGGGTTTTAGTAAGATTGGTGAATGTTTAGACAATTTGGGTAGGAGTACACTTAGATTAATCTTAACCCGCGTAATAATTATAATTATTTATGCAGTTGTCCTAGTTTTCTAAAATGTTCTGGGTGTTTGTTTAAAAAGTGTGGGAACAGAAGTAATAAGATTAATCTAAAGAGGAAAAGATTCGAGGAGTATGAAATGGAGTATATCAAGGGTCGTGTCTACAACCATCTAAAGATGGCAGAGGAGAATTCCAGAAAGAAACAGAAAGGGATGTAGAGTGAATAATTTTCACATGATGGGTTTTAGTGATTATAAAAAATTCAGAGGGTGGGAACCGTGAAAGCTTTTTTCTTTATCCATATTTTTGTGCTATAAATATTAATAAATAATAATTTTTATGTTGAATTCATGCGCAAATGATGAGTTAATATGATTACAGTTGCATCTATTTTAATAAGAGGTATGGAAGTGTGTTTTTTAACATAATCTAGCTGTGCTACTTTCATGTGAAAACTCCTTCTTGGATAAAATGGATGTTGTTTCTGGCATTCACTCCTGTATTCACCCTACTCATTGTGTCCCCCTGCGAAACCTCTCACAAGCTCTGCAGAGTGAAGACAGCTGATGTTATGGATTATTCCTTCAGTTATGAATACAATGCTTTCAATTAGTTTTTGTGTTCCTTATGTGTTGCGATATCCAAGGTCTTTCTGCTGTGGTTCCGCTTCGTAGACTGTCCTAATCAGGTGTGTGAAATGATATTCTTGAAATGTTCCATATTTTGTTCGAACATCTCCGGATGGCTGTGGCACGGAAGATGCTGTGTGCTTTCTTAAAATGGGATAGTGCTTATGCGTTAAGGTAATGACGTTTACACTTTGCTAAAACGTTGTTATGTATGATCATGCCATGAGGAATCTGCTGTTTTAACTTAGTTGTGATCCAAGAATTGTTTATAAGAACCCCTTGATTTTGGGGATGAGCTAAAAGATTTTTGAGCTTCCCTTAATGCTAATAGGAATGCTTTCCGAATCTTTTCTGATTTTGCTGCTCATTTGGGACTTAGAGTGATATCTGATTTTTACCTATCCTGTATAACTCTGCATTTGAGCCATCATGGCATTTATTCTATATTGTTTGATTTTGAGATTTCTGTAATGAAACCCTTTAACTTTTTCCCTGATCTAGAGCTCAGTTATTGAGTAGTCCCAGTTACTTGTTTTACTACTCTGCTAAATTTATTTTAGGACGGGTGCCTTTTTACACAATTCTAGTGGGAGACGTGTATGAGGTACATTTTGAGGTTTCTGAATTTTTGGGTGTCATATTGGGGAACGGTTTTTGCTCCCACACCAGAAAAGCATGCAGTCTTCAGTCCTAGGTTAGCAAAAACAAAGGTTTTGATAGCCCTGAATCCCAGATGATTCTTTATTTTCACGATCTCCGTAGACAGGTAATTCTGGAGCCTAGGTACCGGGTACTGCAAATAGTGCCACAGTGAGCATTTCCCTCTTAATCTGAGGATACAGAGGGGAAGAAGTTTTCCAGTGCTCGGCAACAAGCTGCTGTATAGAGGCCATAAACGAACTGGTTTTGGCTTCAGCACCTGAGTAAGACAGTTGGAGCAGGAATATTGAAACAGGCGGGTAATCAAGTTCTTCCTGAATGCTGAGTATGGGAGTCTTCTACCTCTTTTAGTGAGTTGGAAAGATGTTGTATAAACTTGGAAAAAACCCTGCAATCTTACTTTCGCCTGACTGAGTGAACTTGGCTGAGATAGCCCCTAATGTGTAATCGTTTCAGGTGCTTCTCCTGTTGAACTTAACGTGGCAATGCTAATCTTCTTTTCTAAGCTAATTTCTTCATGGAGACCTTCATCAACTTTCTTCTCTTATTTGTTGGTGAATTACCAGTGCTTTACATTTTTACATTTTCATACATAGTACTTTTACAGATTGTGTCGTTGAGCAGAAATGCTCTTGTAGTAATTTACATATGAGATATTAAACACAGCACTAGCAAGAAACTGAACTCTATAAACACACAATTGTGTATTTAACTTCAGTTCTCCTAAGATAATACGTCTTTTATATATTGTTTTTATTGAGTCTTTGCTTTGTCTACAAAATAAAATGAAAAATTATACAGCCACAAAGTTAATGCCGCTGCTCCATTACTGTAAACACAAACAGTAATGCACTTATAAGTTCAATGCAGAGTATGTTACAACATAAATCGCCTCTCACAAGTCGATACAAATTATTAACATATTCATAGTAAGATCCCAGGCCAACTATTCAAGTCCACGCATACTTTCTCAATCTGTCCATGGCAACTTCTGCTATGTTATATTACCTTCTCTGCTTCCATACATTATTCCAGGTTTTACACCAGTTATCATCTGATGAACCCATCATGCTGCCACATTTCTGTGCTGTATCTCCATGTACTACCACTTCAGTAAAATCTGCAAATATTCACTGGTACCTTAAAATATCCAAGTTTTCCCTCAATCTATGAAAATCAAGACCTTACTGTAGGAGTATCCGCTACTACATGCAATTGCTCTTTGACACCTAATCCAGAATTGCTGCAATGTTTGGGCATTGCCAGGTGATATGATAGAATGTACTTTTCTGACCAATTCTCTAAGACACATTGATGTAGAAGAGTACTCAAATGTCTTGATTTGGATGCCGAAGTAGTACACTCTGTAGAATTTTTAATTAAATTAACCAAAAACGTGCCCTGATGGCAACTTCTGTCTAGTTCATAAGTGCCTCTTACTAGTCTTCCTCATGCAATTCTCCCATATCTTTTCTCAGATTTGTTTTTCAGTTTACAAAATTGTGTAAAGTATTATTAGTCATAGCAACTGCTTTGGATTTCACATACTCAGTAAGTGTAATCTAGCAGTTCTTCCCCTATGTAACATATTTCCCAGTGTGTGGCACAACTAAAGATATGTAAAGAATTCAGATTTTGACAATTCATATTGGTGCTTCCACATTGTTACTTGACTGTTGTTTTTGCTTGTCCCTTCTCCCCGTGTTGTTGCTTGCCTTGTAATACCCACTACGACACCAGCCACCCGATGTTGTTTGCCCGTCCCACCCGCATCCCTTCCGCCACAAAAGAAAAGTACTGACAAAGCCAAATAGCTCTCTCATGCAGAAGAGGTATTTGGCTTTATCAATGTGTTTTTAGCCATGTTTTACAGCAGTGTGGCTGCTGTATAACACGGTGGAAAGTAAACAAGCATTTGCAATGCAATAGGTCTCGCATTTACAAGAGTTTGAGCTATTAGCATTCACAATGCGAGACCTATTGCATGCTTTCACGTTAATGAGGTCGCACCCCTTTCTTTAGGCAAGCCACATCTAAAGAAAGGGGCGTGGCCGACATTAAAGTGAAACCTGCGGCATGGGGGCTTTGACAAAAATAAGCATCTGTTTGTCAAGTTGACGCGCTAATAAACAAAACAAAAAATAAATAAGCAAGGCCGCTATACTTAAAGCGGACCGCACTGCTAAAATAAAGAAAGGCGGCCACCATAGTTAAAGTGGACCGCCATTAGTAATTAAAATAAAAGAGGGTGGCGTGCTGCGACATAGTGGGTGGAATAGGGGCAAATCATTGAACAAAATAGTGCTCACAGCCAAGATACAGCAGAACGTGTAACGACAAGAAAAAGGTCCAGTTGTTATGGGAGGTTACAAATGCAGACAAGGCGGTACCAAGGAGGGACTAACAAGCCTATTCAGGAATGAAAAGCAACGATTTCGCAAGGACGGTAACAGGAGCCAAATGAAAAGATGGGTGGGACATGGACAGAGCTTCAAGTCCCTCCCTCAATACAGCATGCCTGGCAGCGCATGCGCTGCCCAGGCTCGACCTAAAAAAAAGCTGTGATCTCGAGGCCAGTAACTATTGTTACCTACTTCATTGAGATTAACAGCCCATACTGTCCACCTGACTTCACTCAGGGTGATTTGAAGCTGCTAGTGTGTGGTATTTAGTGAAAAGAAAACTGCAGCATATTATCTGATGAACTGCAAAACAGGGTTATTCGGACAGAACGGTAGGCAGTGGCATAACACAGGTCCCCGCATCCCCCGCAATGCGGGGGGCCCCCGAGCTGCAGGGGGCCCCCGAGCTGCAGGGGGCCCCCTCTGCACAATAGAAGGGCCTGAGAGCTCTGGATTCAATCCGGAGCGGGGGCCCCTCTGTCTACATTGCAGGGGGGCCTCTTAAACTTTCGTTACGCCAATGACGGTAGGGTGAAGTCAATCCGGTGGTATGAGGTTGAGCTAATATGGAGAGAAATGGCTAAAGCTCTTCTACCCTTGTATATACCACCTATTTAGTTTTGTATTGAACAGAACAAACATATACTCACATCACACTTGCAAAGCATTAAGGGAGCATGCATGCCATAGAAGTCCTCTAAACTTCGCTTAACTGCAGATCTCTTCACCATTCGGAGGAAGTTGAAGACTTGGCTATTCCCTCTTTAATGGCCATCAGTATATGGAGCTCTTGTATTATTGGTTCTGCGCCGGGTTATCCCTTAGGGGATGATGAAGCGCTTTATAAATACTTTAATAATAACAAATAATAATACAACAACCTCTGATAATACTTTGTTTATTACATGTCACGTTGTACCACATTTCTGCTGTTTTTAAGCACTGTAATTAACAGATGTTACTATTACCCAATTTAATTGTTCTCAATTTACTAACCTTGGAAGGATGGAAGGCTGAGTCAGTCTTAAAATGATTCAAATTTGTAACCTTACAATGACTGCATTTTTCAGTGACTGTTTTACTCTTTGAGTTATTCTGCTGGTCTCATAAATAAAACAGTATCTCTCAAATAAAAGGTTTCCACATTTATTCTGCCATCCCTCTTTCCTCATCAAATACTGGGTGGTCCCAGCAGAGAAAAAACATTAGTGCTTTACTGGCATGCCTAGATAAGTCTTGATAAAGCAGAGTTGTGCTTGACACATTTTATGTTGCAGCACCTCCCAGTAACAATCACCCCAGAACACAAATGCCGTCCATTTAATAGGCAGTTCATGACAGCATGTTAGCCTGTGCAAAGCGCATGAGAGGATCTCATGTTGTAATTTCCGTGTGCGTCGAAATAATTAAATATGTCATGCATATCTGATCCTATTTATTGGCTATGGCTCACATGCTTTACATAGGTTGCAGACAAAACACTGCAAATTCGGCACCTTAATCCAGACAATATATAAAGGGCAATTTTTTCCCTCCCCAAATTATTTTCAGTTTTCTTTACCCTACACGTTGAATGAACACCATCTCAACTCAGAATGGGGCCTTAGCTAACATAGCTGCAACTGTCACTAGAATAACGCTATCATTCACAGGATAACCAAATGACTGGAGATTTAGGAGCTTATGTTGGCTTTGAGGTTAATGGATTTGTACTGGAACATGCTAACAAAATTGTTGGGACTCAATTCTTATGAATAGCAACCTACGCCATTGATTTCCGATACCATGCATGGCCTACTGCTATACTGCTGCAACCCATCACTCCAGGGCCATGATAGAATGACAGGTGAATGGCTGCACTCCCAGTCACTTTCTTCCTGCTTCAATCAGCCAGTAATTGTATTACCTTGAAGATGGTCCTGGAATTCTCCCTTCCCTCTGCCTCTTTTTCCTCCCTCTGTTCTTTTTGTAACTTCTGATTTCCTATCTTGCTCTTAATCTTGCTTCCTCCTTTTAAACTCACCATCCACTCTCCTTTTACACCACCTTTTTAGGTCTCGTCTGAAACAACTTGTGCGTGCTGTCGCGACAATCTATTGTTTCAACAACAAAAAACCTCTGTAACTCTGTTGGGACGTAAAATTCCATGCCTGGTTAAATACTTGTGCCCATGCCCTGAGTGCCTAACTGTACTGTTGTCTGGATCCCTAATTCTGATTTTTTTTGTCATAGGTAAACACGGATCATGCGTGGGCCCTATGACAAAGGCCTGTCTCATTGATTGCGGTCTTGTTGGACCAGGAAGGGAGCCAAAATTGCTAGCCTCATCGTGTTGGAAGGCTACTGCCTTCACCAAGAGTTAAGCAGACCAAGCACGGTGGTGGCAGCATACCGTGTAGTGAGCAGTACTAGTGAACAGGTCCTTTTTACCCTATGTCACTAGAGTAAAGCCTATAGGCTCACTCACCTTTTTAAGTTTCGCTGCTGATTGCTTAAATCACTTTTGGCCTGCATCAGGAAGATGTGGAGTGCTGCGCAGCACAGGAGTATTGACAGCTTTGTGTATATGTGCACCTGGGAAGGGTATAGTACAGGGTTAGAGCTGTACTGTGCAGTATATGTGTGGTTAGTGCATGTTCTAAGTGTATGTATACCTATGGGGAATACATTACATGAGAGATGTAGTGCTCTGCAGTGCTAGAGCAATAGAAACAGGTGCTGGATGTATGTGTGCTTGCGTGAAGTCAGTCAATCAAGATTTATAAAGCGCAGCAAATCACCCATGAGGGCCTCAAGG
Source organism: Calotriton arnoldi (assembly GCA_963921515.1). Lineage (NCBI taxonomy): Eukaryota > Metazoa > Chordata > Amphibia > Caudata > Salamandridae > Calotriton > Calotriton arnoldi. The sequence continues at coordinate 386,503 of CAWUFW010004684.1, forward strand.
CGCTGGAGTTGCTTGGTGCTTCACGGTGTTCTGTTCATTCCAATAGCTAGGTCTTGAGTCCTTTCCTGAATATTCATAGTGATGAGGAAGTCCTAAGGTGCAGGGGATGGTCGATCCAGGCTTTGGCCACCAGGTGAGAGAAGGAGCGTCCTCCGCTGTTGGGTCTGCGGATCTGGGGGGTGTCTGCGTGGAAGAGGGAGCTGCATTGCAGGTGTCTGGTCGGTTGGTGGAAGGTCATTTGTTTGTTGATGTTTGCTGGTCCTTCGATGTGTAGGGCTTTGTTAGTGTGGGTCAACATCTTGAACTGGCATCTCTTCTGGATCAGGAGCTTCTTGAGGTGTGGAGTGATGTGGTTCCGTCTGGGGAGGTTGAGGATGAGTCTTGCAGCTGAGTTTTGTATTGTCTGTAGTCTTTTCAGGAGATGTGTGATGATTCTTACGTAGAGGGTGTTCCGTACACCAGTCTGCTGGTGACGAGGACCTGAGTGACGGTCCTTCTGGCGTTGATTGGGAGCCATCTAAAAATCTTTCGGCGCATGCATGCGTAGGGTGTGGAAGCAGGTGGATGAGACTGCGTTTACCTGTTTCTGCATAGATAACTTGCTGTCCAATATGATGCTGAGGTTGTGTGCGTAGTATGTCGGGGAGAGGAGGGGACAGGGGGGCGGGTCTAGTTCAGCAGGCCACCAGACATCGTTCCACGCCGAGGTATTGCTTCCAAAGATGAGGACTTCTGTCTTCTCCGTGTTGCGCTTGAGACAGTTGTCCTTCATCCGGTTGGCGATGATCTTCATTCATTTGTGGAAGTTGGCTCTGGAGGTGGAGGGCAAGCAGAGGTGAGTGAGTGGAATAACGGGCAAAACAGAGCAAAAAGAGTTGGCAAAACATAGGAAAAAGCGATGCACAAGGAATGAAAGAGCCAAAAGAATGAGTAAAAGCAAGATGAGAGGAGTGAGTGGACAAATGAGCAAAACAGAGGAAAAGAGCAGGCAAAACAGAGAAAAAAGAAATGTACAGGGAATGAAAGAGACTAAAGGGCACAAAGAATAAAAGAGACAGAAGGACAAAGAGCAAGAGGAAAGGAGATCAGAAAAATTGTGTGCAAGAGTGAGAGAGAGGAGCACGAGGCAGCAGTCACAGAAGCATCAGAGGCGGGGCCTCTAGGCGCAGGAGCGAGGTCTGTGAGCGCCGAGACCAGTCAGGACTGGTCTAGGTAAGTCTACGGGACAGAGCCCAGGTACCTGCTTAATGGTAGGTCTGTGCTGTGGCTGCCATTAAGTAGGTCTTGGGAGGGGGAAGAGCGTACGGGGCGTGGGCGGAACTTGGGATTGGGGGAAGGAGGAACGAGACATCGAAGGCGAAAAAAGAAGAGTGAGGGGGTAGCAGAGATACACAGAATGAGGCAAAAGATCAAAAAAAGAGCCAAAAGGGCAGAAAAAAGGCAAGCAGAAAACCACAAAAGGGACAAGAGTGAGAGGCAAACAAGAATTAAAAGCGGCAGAGAGCGGAGATCGGCAAAAGAGGCGGCAAAAAGAACGAAGGGTTAAAGGTAGCAAGCAGAACATAGGCAAAAGAATAAGTAGAAAGCGAGCAGAGGAGAGTGAGTTGAAAACCAGAAGAAAAAGAGCAGGCAAAAAAGGAAAGAGAGCGCTGCACAAGGAATGAAAGATACAAAAGGGCACAAAGAATAATAGAGACAGAAAGACGAAGAGGAAGCAGAAAGGAGATCAGAAAAGGTATGCAAGAGTGAGTTAGAGGAGCACGAGGCGGCAGTCGCAGGAGCAGTAGAGGCAGGGCCTCTAGGTGTAGGAGCAGGGTCTGTGGGGGCTGAGAACAGTCGGGGGACTGGTCCCGGTAAGTTTAGGGGACAGGGCCTAAGTACCCACTGACCAATGCTTCATGTTACACTCAGATCAATGTAACAGGTACTTTATCAAACTGAGCCATCCTACGCAGTTGGAGCCTGTAATTTTCATTCTCCTCATGGACCCTACCACCAGGCCATATCCTAAATGAGCCAAAAGTATTGCTCTGGGTGTGCACAAGCTGCTCCCCTCTTGGTGGATGTGCAAGTCTGAGGGTGCACAGCCGCTCTAGGGTTTGCTCGACCTCTGAGCACCTGTCTAATCCCTCCACCTTTGCTGCAGGTGGCAGGTAATTGCCTGAAACTCTTTTCCCCAGGATGTTACCCTCAGCTGCTATAGGTTCCTTCCTTCGTGCAAATTTATCTACATATTTGGAGTCTGTCGTGGCCCAGATGTAAATCTTCCAAAGATTGGCTATCTCTTAGATTGCCAAAAGTACCTTGCTTGCATCAATCAATCGATCAGTAGATTTGTAGGGCGCTTCTTGTCACCTGTAAGGGTATCCAGGTGCTGTCAGGGTCCAGTTGATTAGCCGAATAGCCAGGTTCTCAGCTACTTCCAGAACTCTGAAAGAGATAGGGAGGTCCGTAGATGAAAGGGTAGCCTGGTCGTGTCTTTACTGCTAGGTAGGAGAAGGAACGACCTCCGCATCTGCTACGTCGAATGTGGGGAATGAGGATTAGAGAAGGGGATGCAGAGCGGAGGTGTTTGGTGGCATGATGGAAGTTCAGGAGTTGGTTCAAGTAGGCAAGTCCGCAGTTTTATAGGGCCTTGTATGCATGGGTCAGGAGCTTGAACTGCCATATTTTCTGTACAGGCAGCCAGTAGAGTTCACTGTGGTAGGGGGTGATGTGTGTTCATCTAGGAAGATCCAGGATGAGTCTAGCTGTGGCGTTCTGTATGGTCTGTAGTTGTCGTCGGAGGTGAGCTGCGATCGTTGTCGTAGTTCAGTCGGCTGGAGATGAGGGCCTGGGTGATGGTGCGTCTTGAGCTTTGGGGTAGCCATTTGAATAGCTTACGAAGCATGCGGAGGATGAAGAACCAGGAGGAGGAGGACAGAGTTGACCTGTGTTGTTATGGTTAGCTTGTTGTCCAGAATGATGCCTAGGTTCCTAACATGGTCAGTGGGGGTAGGAGTAAGTCTGAGTTCTGAGGGCCACTAGGATGCGTCCCATGGCGAGCTTTTGTTTCTGAAAATTAGTACCTCTGTCTTGTCTAAGTTGAGCTTCAGGCAGTTGTCCTTCATCCAGTTGGCGACGTCTGTCATGCAGTTGTGGAAGTTGGTCTTGGTGTTGGTGGTGCCTTCGAAGAGGGATAGGATGAGTTGTGTCTCATCTGCATAGGATATGATGTTGAGTCTGTGGGTTTTGGCGATGCTGGCCAGAGGTGTCATGTAAGTGTTTAAGAGACTGGGGCTGAGCGAGGATCCTTGGGGTAGTCCACAGATGATTTCCTTGGGTTCGGAGGTGAAGGGGGGAAGGCATAATTTTTGCGTTCTCCCGGTGTGGTAACAGGCGATCCATCTGAGAGCGGCTACTTGGATGCGTATGTTGTGCAGCCTTGTGACAAGTGTGTGGTAGGAGCCCGTATCAAAGGCTGCCGAAAGGTCTAGGAGGATCCGAGCCGCAGTCTCTCCTTGGTCAAGTTAGCTTTGATGTCGTCTGTAGCTGTGATGAGGGCTGTCTCTGTGCTGTGGTTGCTGCAGAATCCGGATTGGGAAGAGTCGAGTAGGAGGTTTCGTTCCAGATATGAGGAGGGTTGTTGGTTGGTGGCTTTTTCTATCACTTTGGCCGGAAACGGGAGCAGGGAGATCGGTCGGTAGTTATTGAGTTTGCTGGGGTCTGCAGATGGTTTCTTTAGTAGGGCGTGGACTTCTGCATATTTCCAGTCCTCGGGGGTAAGGTGGCTATGGCAGTTGAGGTGTTGAACATGGTGGTGAGTAATTGGCTGAATCTGGGTTTGTCTAGGGTGACGATGTGGTGAAGGCATACGTCTTTTGAGGTCCCTTAGTGTACCAAGTTCATGATGGAGGCAGTGTCTTGTGGGGCACGCTGGCTCCATTTGGTTAGTCAGATGCCTGTGGTGGTAGCGGGGTCGTTGTGTTGCTTGAAGAAGTCGGTGGCCTTGGGCTGGGGTTTGAAGTTTTTGCAGATGTTGGCGATCTTGCCATGGAAGAAGTTTGCATGGTTATCGCAGAGTTCCTGTGAGGGTGTAATGTTTGTTGCATGGAGAATTCTTTGACGATGTTAAAGAGTTTTTTGCTGTTAATAGGGCTTGAATCGATGCATGAGGCTAAGGCCTTTTTCTTCGATTCTCTCAACTGTCTGTGGTAGAGGTTGAGGGCTCTCTTGCAGGCGGTCTTGTCGGTCATGTCCTTGCTGGTGCACCATCTCCTTTCCAAGTTGTTTACAGTGTCGTTTAGCGGTTCTGAGGTCTTCAGAGTACCAGCTAGTCTGCTTAGTGGATCTTCTGTGGGTGTTGTGGCCAATGGGAGCGTCGCAGTTGGTGATCTAATTGTTGAAGTTTCTGACATTCTGGTCTAGGTTGTTGGAGGAGATGGGGTGGGTGGTGTGGAGGGCATTGATCCAAGTGTCATTTGAGACTTTGCTCCAGCTGCGGCGGGGGTGTTGGGCAGACTGGAGTTGGAGTTCCATGGGCTGGTGATGTTGAAGTGGACAATGGAGTGGTCAATCCAGGTTAGTTCCGTGGAGTGGCTGTACCTGATGTGGTCGCTGGAGGTGAAGATGGAGTCCAGCGTGTGACCTGCAGTGTGCATGGGATCATGGACGATTTGGGTGAGTCCGATGTTGTTCATGTTATCGAGGAGGTTGGTAGTGTTGATGTCATTGTGGTCGTTGAGATGGCAGTTGAGGTCGCCGAGGAAAATGTAGTTCTTGGAGTCTATGTCGAGCCGGGCGCTGAAGTCAGCAATGAAGTTGCAGAAGGAGAAAGCTAGACGTGGTCCTGGAGGATGGTAGGCAAGGATGCCCCTGATGGTGGTTTTGCTGTCTGTTTGGAGTCGGAAGTTGAGGTGTTCCATGGATGGGGTTACGTCGTCAATTGTGGTGGTGCATTGGATGGATTCCTTGTGTATGATGGTGATACCTCCGCCAGGCTTGTTAATGCTTGTTGCGGTGGGTGATCTTGTATCTTTCGGGTACTGCGTGGCGATGTCGGGCACAGAAGTGGGGTTGAGCCAGGTCTCAGTGAGGACGTTTAGGGTGAGGGTGGAGATGAGGTCTCAAATCTCTGTGGTGTGTTTCCATTGTGAGCGTGTGTTGAGAAGGGTGCATGCGATTTGGTGGTTTTGTTCAGGTTGTGTGTTCGGGGTGGGGCTGGTCGGTGGGCTGGTGGGTGTGTTATGGCAGGTGAAGTGGCAGTGGATGCAGGTGAAAGGTCCTACTGTGGAGCGTGTGTTGGCGCCATGGCAGTGTTTGTTGCAGCGTCAAGGGTATAGAGCTTGACAATGGTGTGTCTGCGGGGGAAGGAGGGCCAGGGGTTGTGGCACTGGGCGTGGTCCAGGCACGAATGGGTGCATACAGACTTGTCTTTGGCGCACCCACTGTGCGCGTCCACTGCGCAGTCACGCTGCGTCCAGCATTAGGTAGGTCCTGGGGTGGGTGGAACTTCTGATGGCGGGAAGAGCGCTGAGCGAGAAACCCAGGCAGTGTCACTGGTTTAGGCTGGAAAATGAAGGCCATAGGCAAGTGGCAAGCTGGGTGGCCAGGTGCCGCACATGACACGTCTCACACGACGCTTGTCTCACTTCGTGGGACATTTCAAAGGCCAAAACTGGTTTCCTTGTATTGACTTGTGTACCTCCTACAAAAATGTGTTCCCATCACCCACGACGGAAGCCGGGAGCTGATAGTATTTGGCTAATCAAAGTAAAATCTGTTATCTCGGTACAAGGTAAGTTTGGGGACTCCATAATTTTGCTGACAAGAAGCAAGCGGCTGGAAGTCTGTAGGAGTGCGTTAACATGCTTATGCAAAGTTACAGTTAATATGGTAGGACTCCATCTTTTTCTTATTATTGATTATAGTAATGGGTCAGGCTCAAAACCTTGATTATTGTTCGTTCTATAATTTATGTTGAGTGATATACATACACATGCATATCAAGTTCAGAGATGTTGATACAAGTGTAACACTGTCATCACCAGGGTCGGACTGTAACAGAAAATAGGCACCAACTCCAATAGGTTTCTCCTATATGGGATCTACTGGCTTTGTCAGTGCTTTTTTTTTCTTAGCCATGTTCCATAGCAGCGCGGCTGCTATGCAGCATGGCTGAGAATAAAAAAGAAAACACTATGCGGTCAACACTGGCTATGTCATAACCCTTTTTTTTTTTTACCTTTCAACCATGTACAGCAAGCCTAAATAAAACATCGACAAAGCCAATAGATGTCTCATAGTCAAGACATATTGCTCCTGCCCTCCTACTTCCTCTCCTGTTTTACATTCTCTCCCTCCCCCTACTTTATTGTTTATCCTCTTCCATTTCCTCCTTCCCACTTCCTCCCTTTCCAGAAAATGAACCAAGCACAGGGCTCATGACTCACTTGGAGGATCCATGATTCATTTTATTTATCTAGACCAGTTAAATCATATGGACAGAAAAAGATAGACTAGTGACAGTTGATCCAAAATAAATCTGAGAGCTACGAATAGTCCCCATTACTAGCTATACATTCCAATGACTAAGTTAAAATCATGTGCTTGTGGCATTGTGTTCTGCAGTGCCGGGATAGTATGGTATTTGGCACCCAAATAAACAAATATGCACATTGTAATACCATAAGCAAGATTACAAATGGCATACTCTCCAATGAAATGCAACAAAGTATGACATCATATATATATATATATATATATATATATATATATATTCACAGTAAAAAACATAGGTTTCAGGGACGTTATAGTTAGAAATTAGCATTTAAAAAACCATAGAAATTCACTGAAAAAACCATAGGTTTCAGGGACGTTATAGTTAGAAATTAGCATTTAAAAAACCTTAGAAATTCACTGAAAAAACCACAGGTTTCAGGGACGTTATAGTTAGTTGGACATTTCACTCGTACAAAACCAGAGAAATTCGCCCGTTATAGTTAGTTGAGCTAACTATAACTCACGCCCCCGCAATGCACTGCTGATGATGACACATATTACATCATTCATGACATGGTCAGTGACATCACTGATGACATCTCAAATGACATCACTGATGACATCATCCATGTGATAATTTGATGCACCTCCTCAAACCCTAATATAACCTTTGATACACCCACTCTAAAATACAGACTACCATTTTCGAAACTATAGACACACCAATACCAGTTACTACATACCCACTCACTGATTCCTAGGTCTACACACACATCCACTCATTCACCCATACAGTCACTCATACATGCAGTCACTCATCAATACAGCACTATCATATGCACTCATACACCTATACAGACACACACACCGCCACTCATCCATTGAGTTACTCACACACCTAGTCAGTCATGCAAAGAATCAATCACACTCCCATTTACTCACCTATACAGTTATACACACACCACCTCACTTATTCATACAGATACTAACACATACTTACTCTCTTATACAATAACTGATACAAGCACACACTCATCCATACAGCCACTCTCACAATCACTCACTCTCACATATAGTCATTGATATACTCCAACACTCACATATACTGCCTTTCACATATGTAGTTACTCACACAGGTACCACTGAGACATCTATTCACTCACCAACACACCCATACACATACAGCCCTTCACAGATGCACTCTTGAACCCATACACCCAGTGAATTACTTACTCACACATCTATACACAGAGTCACACACCCCCCACCCACCCACACAGACACTCAGGCACCCATACAGATACTCAGACAACCAATCAATAACCCATATAGACACTCATGTAGCTACTCACCAACCCATGCAGCCGCTAACACACCAACTGACAGACTGATAGAGACATTTACACAGTTTACTCACTAACCCATGCATTCAGTAAGACACGTTTAATCACTCACTTATACAGTCAGTCACGCACCTACTAAATCATCCATTCAGACACTCATACACCCACTCATTCTTCAATACACCTTGGCATTTATATATATAAAACATATTTAAACTTTTAAGAAACACACAGTCACTGGATAATGTCATCAGTGATGTCATCAGTGATGTCATTTGAGATGTCATCAGTGATGTCATCAGTGATGTCACTGACCATGTCATGAATGATGTAATATGTGCCATCATCAGCAGTGCATTGCGGGGGCGCGAGTTATAGTAAGCTCAACTAACTATAACGGGCGAATTTCTCTGGTTTTGTACGAGTGAAATGTCCAACTAACTATAACGTCCCTGAAACCTGTGGTTTCTTCAGTGTATATATATATGACCCGCTCACCCGATGCCAGACCGGAATGGAGTGCCTCGGTATTTCTGGCATTTGAGGTGAGAAAGGGAGAAGAGAGAGGCACACACCTCTCTTGGACAGTTTTTGACTCCAGCTATTTGGGAAAGTATTTTGCTGCTACTCAATGACATTTCGTGCACGTAGTCACTTTATTCCAGAGTGCAATATTTCAAAGGAGGAAAATAGTGCAAATGGCAGTGTGGGAAAGCTATTAAGCAAAAGTCGGATATTCACTGCATTTGTACAAGTTAAACAACACTGGTGCACCTTGGGACTTGAAGTGCTGTGTACTGTCACATGACTTTCATTTGAGCACTTGCAATTAATGGAAATGTCATTCACCTGTGATCAAGGCTATAAAAAGCTGAAACGCGTAAGGACACGAGTTGGCAGTTGTGAAAATAAATACCTGGAATGGTCACAAAACCGGGCTCGGCAATCCTTTTTCTGATGTTCTATGACAGGATTCTCCATTCCTGTTGCCGCCGGAGCCGCCCTGCAAGGTCGGGGGCCCCTACCATGGAGGTTTTGTTTTTCGTGTTGCACACACTATGGGGGCATGACCCGCTCACCCGATGCCAGACCGGAATGGAGTGCCTCGGTATTTCTGGCATTTGAGGTGAGAAAGGGAGAAGAGTGAGTCACACACCTCTCTTGGACAGTTTTTGACTCCAGCTATTTGGGGAAGTATTTTGCTGCTACTCAATGACATTTCGTGCACGTAGTCACTTTATTCCAGAGTGCAATATTTCAAAGGAGGAAAATAGTGCAAATGGCAGTGTGGGAAAGCTATTAAGCAAAAGTCGGATGTTCACTGCATTTGTACAAGTTAAACAACACTGGTGCACCTTGGGACTTGAAGTGCTGTGTACTGTCACATGACTTTCATTTGAGCACTTGCAATTAATGGAAATGTCATTCACCTGTGATCAAGGCTATAAAAGCTGAAACGCGTAAGGACACGAGTTGGCAGTTGTGAAAATAAATACCTGGAATGGTCACAAAACCGGGCTCGGCAATCCTTTTCTGATGTTCTATGACAGGATTCTCCATTCCTGTTACCGCCGGAGCCGCCCTGCAGGGTCGGGGGCCCCTACCATGGAGGTTTTGTTTTTCGTGTTGCACACACTATGGGGGCATGACCCGCTCACCCGATGCCAGACCGGAATGGAGTGCCTCGGTATTTCTGGCATTTGAGGTGAGAAAGGGAGAAGAGAGAGGCACACACCTCTCTTGGACAGTTTTTGACTCCAGCTATTTGGGAAAGTATTTTGCTGCTACTCAATGACATTTCGTGCACGTAGTCACTTTATTCCAGAGTGCAATATTTCAAAGGAGGAAAATAGTGCAAATGGCAGTGTGGGAAAGCTATTAAGCAAAAGTCGGATGTTCACTGCATTTGTACAAGTTAAACAACACTGGTGCACCTTGGGACTTGAAGTGCTGTGTACTGTCACATGACTTTCATTTGAGCACTTGCAATTAATGGAAATGTCATTCACCTGTGATCAAGGCTATAAAAAGCTGAAACGCGTAAGGACACGAGTTGGCAGTTGTGAAAATAAATACCTGGAATGGTCACAAAACCGGGCTCGGCAATCCTTTTTCTGATGTTCTATGACAGGATTCTCCATTCCTGTTGCCGCCGGAGCCGCCCTGCAGTGTCGGGGGCCCCTACCATGGAGGTTTTGTTTTTCGTGTTGCACACACTATGGGGGCATGACCCGCTCACCCGATGCCAGACCGGAATGGAGTGCCTCTGTATTTCTGGCATTTGAGGTGAGAGAGGGAGAAGAGAGAGGCACACACCTCTCTTGGACAGTTTTTGACTCCAGCTATTTGGGAAAGCATTTTGCTGCTACTCAATGACATTTCGTGCACGTAGTCACTTTATTCCAGAGTGCAATATTTCAAAGGAGGAAAATAGTGCAAATGGCAGTGTGGGAAAGCTATTAAGCAAAAGTCGGATGTTCACTGCATTTGTACAAGTTAAACAACACTGGTGCACCTTGGGACTTGAAGTGCTGTGTACTGTCACATGACTTTCATTTGAGCACTTGCAAATAATGAAAATGTCATTCACCTGTGATCAAGGCTATAAAAAGCTGAAACGCGTAAGGACACGAGTTGGCAGTTGTGAAAATAAATACCTGGAATGGTCACAAAACCGGGCTCGGCAATCCTTTTTCTGATGTTCTATGACAGGATTCTCCATTCCTGTTGCCGCCGGAGCCGCCCTGCAGGGTCGGGGGCCCCTACCATGGAGGTTTTGTTTTTCGTGTTGCACACACTATGGGGGCATGACCCGCTCACCCGATGCCAGACCGGAATGGAGTGCCTCGGTATTTCTGGCATTTGAGGTGAGAAAGGGAGAAGAGAGAGGCACACACCTCTCTTGGACAGTTTTTGACTTCAGCTATTTGGGAAAGTATTTTGCTGCTAATCAATGACATTTCGTGCACGTAGTCACTTTATTCCAGAGTGCAATATTTCAAAGGAGGAAAATAGTGCAGTGTGGGAAAGCTATTAAGCAAAAGTCGGATGTTCACTGCATTTGTACAAGTTAAACAACACTGGTGCACCTTGGGACTTGAAGTGCTGTGTACTGTCACCTGACTTTCATTTGAGCACTTGCAATTAATGGAAATGTCATTCACCTGTGATCAAGGCTATAAAAAGCTGAAACGCGTAAGGACACGAGTTGGCAGTTGTGAAAATAAATACCTGGAATGGTCACAAAACCGGGCTCGGCAATCCTTTTTCTGATGTTCTATGACAGGATTCTCCATTCCTGTTGCCGCCGGAGCCGCCCTGCAGGGTCGGGGGCCCCTACCATGGAGGTTTTGTTTTTCGTGTTGCACACACTATGGGGGCATGACCCGCTCACCCGATGCCAGACCGGAATGGAGTGCCTCGGTATTTCTGGCATTTGAGGTGAGAGAGGGAGAAGAGAGAGGCACACACCTCTCTTGGACAGTTTTTGACTCCAGCTATTTGGGAAAGTATTTTGCTGCTACTCAATGACATTTCGTGCACGTAGTCACTTTATTCCAGAGTGCAATATTTCAAAGAAGGAAAATAGTGCAAATGGCAGTGTGGGAAAGCTATTAAGCAAAAGTCGGATGTTCACTACATTTGTACAAGTTAAACAACACTGGTGCACCTTGGGACTTGAAGTGCTGTGTACTGTCACATGACTTTCATTTGAGCACTTGCAATTAATGGAAATGTCATTCACCTGTGATCAAGGCTATAAAAAGCTGAAACGCGTAAGGACACGAGTTGGCAGTTGTGAAAATAAATACCTGGAATGGTCACAAAACCGGGCTCGGCAATCCTTTTCTGATGTTCTATGACAGGATTCTCCATTCCTGTTGCCGCCGGAGCCGCCCTGCAAGGTCGGGGGCCCCTACCATGGAGGTTTTGTTTTTCGTGTTGCACACACTATGGGGGCATGACCCGCTCACCCGATGCCAGACCGGAATGGAGTGCCTCGGTATTTCTGGCATTTGAGGTGAGAAAGGGAGAAGAGAGAGGCACACACCTCTCTTGGACAGTTTTTGACTCCAGTTATTTGGGAAAGTAATTTGCTGCTACTCAATGACATTTCGTGCACGTAGTCACTTTATTCCAGAGTGCAATATTTCAAAGGAGGAAAATAGTGCAAATGGCAGTGTGGGAAAGCTATTAAGCAAAAGTCGGATGTTCACTGCATTTGTACAAGTTAAACAACACTGGTGCACCTTGGGACTTTAAGTGCTGTGTACTGTCACATGATTTTCATTTGAGCACTTGCAATTAATGGAAATGTCATTCACCTGTGATCAACGCTATAAAAAGCTGAAACGCGTAAGGACACGAGTTGGCAGTTGTGAAAATAAATACCTGGAATGGTCACAAAACCGAGCTCGGCAATCCTTTTTAGGTCTCGGCCTGCACCAGCGCTTGCGCTGGTCTGGCCGAGAGTTTTAGTAAGTGGGTTTTGGAAGTGCAAACACTGGCTTTCGGCTGGCGACCAGCTTGAGTTCACGATGGCGTGCACGCGCAGCTGGCATCTGGGTTTCCTATCTCTTCCTCATTTCCTCGTCATGGCTCATTAACTCTCTGGACTCTGATGTTTCAATCGCAGCAGCAGCTCACATTACCAACTGAGGGCCCTGGACTACAGTCACATGAAAAACAACAGCGATTAGCATTGAAATGCAAGCTTTTTTTTGTCTAGTTAGAAATATTGCTTCGGTGGGTTGATTTCACCTTATATCGCTATTTGTTTTATATTGGGAGTCACAGCCTAATTACCAGTATTTTTGTCTCGCACTGTTTTTTTTTTTATATTTATTCGCGCAAAGCACAAAGCTATATTTAAGGTTACTTTTTCCGCGTCACTTCTTCACTCTATTTAAACTCCACATCCCCCACTCTTATTGTCTCTCTCCTTCTCTCTCTCTCTCCCCTCTCTAATTCCCACACTACTTAATTAACTCTCCCTCTCTATCTTTTTTAGCCTTTCATTCTCTCTCACCCCTTTATCTGTTTCTCTTTCAAACTCCTTCATTCACTCTCTCTCCCCTTCTTTCTCTCTCTATCCCGCTCCACTCTTTATTCTATGTACACCCTTTCTCTCTCTTTCTCTCTCACCACCCTCTCTAATTGGGCATTATATCTTCACTCTATCTCTCACTCGGCAACACCACAGCATCACTCAGCGCAACCACAGCATCAATCAGAGCCAGCACAGCATCAATCAGAGCCAGCACAGCATCAATCAGAGCCAGCACAGCATCACTCAGCACCAACACAACATCTCTCAACGCCATCACAGCATCACTCAACGCCATCACAGCATCACTCAGTGCAACCACAGCATCACTCAGTGCAACCACAGCATCACTCAGCACAAGCACAGCATTACTCAGCACAACCACAGCATCACTTAGCGCCACAACAGCATCACTCAGCGCCACAACAGCATCACTCAGCGCAACCACAGCATGAATCAGAGCCAGCACAGCATCAATCAGAGCCAGCACAGCATGAATCAGAGCCAGCACAGCATCACTCAGCACCAACACAACATCTCTCAACGCCATCACAGCATCACTCAACGCCATCACAGCATCACTCAGTGCAACCACAGCATCACTCAGTGCAACCACAGCATCACTCAGCACAACCACAGCATTACTCAGCACCACCATAGCTTTACTCAGCGACACCACATCATCACTCAGGGCCAACACTGCATCACTCAGCACCACCACAGGATGACTCAGCACCACCACAGGATGACTCAGCACCACCACAGCATCGCTCAGCGCCACCACAGCATCGCTCAGCGCTACCACAGCATCACTCAGTGTCACCACAGCATCACTCAGCGCCGCCACAGCATCACTCAGCGCCGCCACAGCATCACTCAGCGCCGCCACAGCATCACTCAGTGCCGCCACAGCATCACTCAGCGCCAAGACAATATCACTCAGCACCACCACAGCATCACTCAGCGCCAAGACAATATCACTCAGCACCACCACAGCATCACTCAGCACCACAGCAGTATCACTCAGCAACACCTGAGTATCATTCAGCATCACCTCAGCATCGTCTCCGCAACAGTCACCACTACCACCACTACCACCTCAGCATCACTCAGCACCACCTCAGCCTGCTCTCGGAATCTGGCATCTGTTGATTCTCCCCTAGCGTCTGGCCGCTGCTAGTGTTATAATACAGGTACTAGTTCCCAACCTTCACCCTCCGATTGTTTATGCCCCCTCAAAAAAAAAGCTTTAACAAACAACCATTGCAATAGGCAGAAACAAGTTGCCAGCATTGCAAGAACAAAAGAAAACTGAGGACATTTTTTATTGTAAATACTTTTAATATGGTCGTTCAGTTTTACATAATGCCTTCTTGGTCATATATAAAGTAACAAAAATGCTTCTGACACTTTTTTATTATAACTTTTCAGCATGCCGCACAGCAGCCACACTTCTCTACAGCACAGCTTGAAGACATTGGCAAAGTCAATAGCTCTGGCTAAACACTTATAAGGCCCCAAAGGCGAGACCTATTGGCTATGCCAATGCTTGTTCTGATGTTCTATGACAGGATTCTCCATTCCTGTTGCCGCCGGAGCCGCCCTGCAGGGTCGGGGGCCCCTACCATGGAGGTTTTGTTTTTCGTGTTGCACACACTATGGGGGCATGACCCGCTCACCCGATGCCAGACCGGAATGGAGTGCCTCGGTATTTCTGGCATTTGAGGGGAGAAAGGGAGAAGAGAGAGGCACACACCTCTCTTGGACAGTTTTTGACTCCAGCTATTTGGGAAAGTATTTTGCTGCTACTCAATGACATTTCGTGCACGTAGTCACTTTATTCCAGAGTGCAATATTTCAAAGGAGGAAAATAGTGCAAATGGCAGTGTGGGAAAGCTATTAAGCAAAAGTCGGATGTTCACTGCATTTGTACAAGTTAAACAACACTGGTGCACCTTGGGACTTGAAGTGCTGTGTACTGTCACATGATTTTCATTTGAGCACTTGCAATTAATGGAAATGTCATTCACCTGTGATCAAGGCTATAAAAAGCTGAAACGCGTAAGGACACAAGTTGGCAGTTGTGAAAACAAATACCTGGAATGGTCACAAAACCGGGCTCGGCAATCCTTTTTCTGATATATATATATATATATATATATTCACAAATAGATAAGTTATAGTTAGAAGTATAGTAGTGTATGGAGAAGGGGGAAGTTAAAGTTAATGTAGTGTGGCAAGTGAGGTGACAAGACTGTGTACGGAGGTGTGCGAGTGATATTAATTTAAAGGTGGTATGTAAGTAAAAGTGTGAGTTATAAGTATGATTTATAGTAATGTGAAATTGGTGCGTAAATGATAAATTTAACACATAGTTATAACGTTTGAAGTTCTTATGTTTGCGTATTTTAGGTTGGTTTTGTCACAAATAAGAAATAAATAAGGGGCTAAATGGTGCAAAAATCATAAAATTATAAGAGAAAACTATAGAATTTCTAATGTTTCTGTAGTTTGAGTTGAGTTTGTATACCAAACATAAATAAAGTTTTCCTAGCTATAATTTATCTTTAACGTTTGTTTTTGTGAATTTCAATGGTTTTCATAATGTTAGCAACAAATTTGTAATATTCGTACAGTTAGTCTTGTGGAGTGGAGTGTTATTAAGTGGAGTATGGTACAATATAATGGAGGATAGTGCTGTAAAGTGTACTGTGGTACAGTATACTGTGGTATAGTTGAGTGGAGTGAAGCAGAATGAGGTATACCAGAGTGGTGTACACTGGAGAGGTATTCAGCGCAGTGGTGTAGAGCAGAGTCACATACAGTGGAGTGGCTTAGAGTGAACCTAGATACAGTAGAGTGATGTATATTGGAGTGGAATAGAGTATAGTGACTTACAGGGCAGTGGTACACAGTGGGATAGCAAGGAGTGGAATGTGGTAAAGAGAAGTTAAGTCCTGTAAATATTGTAAAGTGTATTCATATACACTGTACTTGTGTACAGTACAGTGCTATACAGTGGAGTGTTGTACAGTGTAAGGGCATATTTTGGAATATTATATACTGAAATAGCGTGCAGTCAAGTGTTGTACAGTGGAGTGTGATACACGGAATTGCATGAAGTGGAATAGCATGCACTGGATTGGGGTACAGTGGAGTGGGGGTACAGTTCAGTGGTGTACAATGGTCTTACATAAAGTTGATTGTGGCACAGTGTAGTGTTGTAAAGTAAAATTGGGTAAAGTGGAATTGCATATATTGGACTGGCATGCAGAGCAGAATATCATACAGTACAGTGGGGTTCAGTGTAATAGGGTACAGTGAAATAGCGTATAGTGGAGTAGCATAAAGTATAGTGCCATAAAGTGGAGCAGTGTAAAATTGAGTACTGTTCAGTATAATAACGTTGAGTTAAGTGGTGTTAAGTGTTCAGATGTACATTGGAGTGGGATAAAGTTGAGTAGTGTACAGTAGAGTGTCGTACAATTCGATAGGGTAAATTATAGAAGCGAAGAGTCTAGTGATGTACAGTAAAATTGCATGAAGTGGAGTGGCATAATTTGGAGTGCCATATATTGCAGTGGTGCAGAGCAGAATAGCATACAGTACAGTGGGGTTCAGTGTAATAGGGTACAGTGCAGTAGCGTATAGAGGAGAGGCGTAAAGTGTAGTCCCATACAGTTGAGTAGTGTAAAATTGAGTACTGTTCAGTGTAATAACATTGAATTAAGTGGGGTTAAGTGTTCAGATAAACATTGGAGTGGAATAAACTTGAGTAGTGTACAGTAGAGTGTCGTACAATTTGATAGGGTAAATTATAGAAGCGTAGAGTCTAGTTGCATACAGTGAAGTGTCGTTTACTGGAGTGGTGCAGAATGTAGTCTTGTAAAGTGATATAGGACACAGTGGATTGTGGTACAGTCCAGTGGAGTATACTGTATTTCAGTACAATGGAGTGCCATAGAGTGGAGTAGCGTACACTGGAAAAGTTTTCACTCCAGTAGTGTGCCATCAAGTGGGGCGTAGTGGAATAGCATATAGTGAAATAGCCTAAAGTAGAATTGACTACAGTGTAATAGAGTACAGTTGCGAGCAGTACAGTTTAGGGGCATCAAGTAAACTTGCATACACAAAAGTGTAATAGAATACAGTAGTGAACAGAATAACATTATAGAGTATAGTGGTGTTGCCTGGAGTGACGTACAATGGAGTGGGGGTGGAGTAGAGTGGATTAACGTACAGTGGATTAGAGCACAATGTAGTGAAGTATACTGGAGTATTGTAAACTTGAGTGGCATACTCTATATAGCGTACAGCGGAGTGGGGTAAAGTCAACTGTTATATAGTGGAGTGGCATAAAGTGGAGTGTGTAAATTAAAGGAAATGTAGCGTTAAAGTGTGTTAAAAGATGTCAATGTTATATCTCCGAAATATATATTATAATATGTAAATGTTAATTTTCTGGTTGCATATGTAAATAGTGTAAGTAATGTTAACCTTATAAGTTGTATAAAACGTATACCGTGGTAAGTTCACAATATACCACTGTATATGGTGCTGAGAACTGGTTATTTGATTAGTTGATGGCTGTGTGTATCAAAGGTAAAAATCAGCCATGTAGTTTTCATAATTGATTTTGCATTATTGTATGGTTGGCATTTTGCAGCATTCTGGGTTAGGGTCTTACATATATTAAATATTAGGTTTTATTGTTGTTAACAACCTATTACCACATTATTTAAGTGGTAATAGGTTAACTCTTTTGTTTTTGAATTTGTATATATTATTGACGTAGAGATTTTTGCAAATTTTGTCCCTTAATGATTTTGCACCTGTTGGACAAATGTTCACCAGATTTTGCAGACCTGTTGCACGTGTTTCATTGTCGGAGGAGTAAACGTTTTGCGAGGTTTAGTCAAGGGGGTGCAAAAAAAAGGGGGTTCCAAAACATGCTTAAATGCAATGTATTTTGCATACACTTATGTAGTTTGTGTAGCGCAAAAACAGTTGTTTGGATTTTGTTAAAAGTTGGCAGGATTACATATTATGGTGCATTGATTATGATTTTGGGTAGTGCAGGTGAGTAGGGTAACTATTTTATATGTTTTAAGATATTTAAACTTAGAGAGATTGGTTGCTGTAGTATTTTAGTGACATTTGGGGGTATTTCACTGTACTACCACAGTAGATAGTGATGGTAAGTGTTAGAAATGGGATCTCTGGTTGGCTAAGGCTTGCGCCAAAGCCAGGCAGAGACCACCACTCTAGTCAGGGCGAGGGAGTTACACGCCAAAGATAACCTCTGCTCACCCCCTTGGTAGCTTAGCACGAGCAGTCAGGCTTATCCCGGTGGCAATGTGTAAAGCATTTGCGCAACACACACACAGCAACAACATACTAGGCACACCACAAAAGGAACTCCACACAAGGTTATATATAAAAATAGCCTTTGTATTATCATAAAACACATTAGAATAGTACTCACATAATATACATCGTGCCACCTGGCACTAGGTCATATTTACAAGGGATTATTTACACCTGGCAGGGCCCACTGGACCACTGTCAGAACCAGCACAAAGTGAACATATCATAAATGTAGGACATATCATAAACGTACAACCAGTAATCACTGGTAACCACTGTACTCAGCATCATCCTGTAACATAAACCACATTATGCACAGTATCACATTAGGCGCAAAATACCTTATACGCCAACCTCATAAACCTAAACACATTAGACCAGAACCTCCTAAGCATAACTCACATTAGGGGCATAACTCACAGTAGAGAATAACTCACAACCTAAACGCATTAGGTAATAATAAAATCACAAGCATAAACACATTATGCAAAACCTCATAATCATGAAAGTACATTAGAGGCATAAAACAGGGTGCGTAAATCATGGTAAATGCATCACATTTCCTAGCACCACATAACTCGCATTAGCACATAACCTCCTAGTAAAAAGAACCAAAGCAGAGGCATAAATCACATTAGGGCCTGGCGCCTACAAACCTAACAGTCCCCTGGCCAACTGGCCATCTCAAAAGGGGCTCAAATGCCCTATGTCCAAGAGTCAGGGCGCGCTGCCAATGCAGCAGGAGTCAAGGGTGCGCACTTTGCGCAGAGCCAAACGTTGCAGCTGCCCACTACTTGCTGGGCAGCTGGGAAGATATGGGGCAAAGGAGTGCATCTCACTCCTAACTTTAAAAGACGTGCCCCCAAAGGAAAGAATGGCCTAAACGATGCAGCTGGCACTAATTGCTGCGTAGCTGTAAAATAATGATATGGGCCACTGGCACCAACCGTGCCCTGTAAGCAATGATGCCCAAAACGTTGCAGCTGCCCTCTCGCAAGCGGGGTAGCTGGGATCATGGCCAAAGGGGAACAGCATGGGCCCCTCTGGGCCCTCTTACGATAATTCAGCGAACGTTGGAGCCATCTGGGCTCTAAAACAAACTATGCCCCTCTCGTTAGAGCCACGCCGGCTATGAAACAATGATGCCACGTGGGAGCGGCCCGCTGCCAGCCGGGGCCGCTCAATAACCCACACGGTGCCGGGATCGGCACCCATCACACTGAAGGTAGCCCCTACTCACCGGGCTCTCCGGGGGCTCGGACTCCGCCGGTCTCCTCTTCTCCTGGCATGGGGCTTCCCTCACTCACGGGAGCCCCGCCGATCAGCTGGCTTCGCCCGGTCCCTCTTCTGGGACCGGGACTTCAAGGTGGAGCCCGCGAGGCTCCAGGGCGCCTTTTGCTTCTTCTCCTCGGCTGCGGGGGCGTGCGCGGGACTTCCCTCTTGAAACTGGAAGTCCCGCCCGCCACCAGGCACCATGTTGCCTGACTTCCGTTTTTACCGCGGCTCGGGCCGCAGCGGTGATTCTGGTCTCGGCGGCAATGAGGGGTAGGCTCCCTCGTAATAAAAACCAGAAACGCGGGGTGGGCACCCGCATAATAAAAATAACAAGCATTGGCATAGCCAATAGGTCTCGCCTTTGGGGCCTTATAAGTGTTTAGCCAGAGCTATTGACTTTGCCAATGTCTTCAAGCTGTGCTGTAGAGAAGTGTGGCTGCTGTGCAGCATGCTGAAAAGTTATAATAAAAAAGTGTCAGAAGCATTTTTGTTACTTTATATATGACCAAGAAGGCATTATGAAAAACTGAACGACCATATTAAAAAAGTATTTACAATAAAAAATGTCCTCAGTTTTCTTTTGTTCTTGCAATGCTGGCAACTTGTTTCTGCCTATTGCAATGGTTGTTTGTTAAAGCTTTTTTTTTGAGGGGGCATAAACAATCGGAGGGTGAAGGTTGGGAACTAGTACCTGTATTATAACACTAGCAGCGGCCAGACGCTAGGGAGAATCAACAGATGCCAGATTCCGAGAGCAGGCTGAGGTGGTGCTGAGTGATGCTGAGGTGGTAGTGGTGGTGGTGGTGACTGTTGCGGAGACGATGCTGAGGTGATGCTGAATGATACTCGGGTCTTGCTGAGTGATACTGCTGTGGTGCTGAGTGATGCTGTGGTGGTGCTGAGTGATATTGTCTTGGCGCTGAGTGATGCTGTGGTGGTGCTGAGTGATATTGTCTTGGCGCTGAGTGATGCTGTGGTGGTGCTGAGTGATGCTGTTGTGGCCCTGAGTGATGATGTGGTGGCCCTGAGTGATGCTGTGGTGGCCCTGAGTGATGCTGTGGTGGTGCTGAATGATGCTGTGGTGTGCTGAAAGATGCTGTGGTGGTGCTGAGCGATGCTGTGGTGGTGCTGAGCGATGCTGTGGTGGCCCTGAATGATGCTGTGGCGGCGCTGAGTGATGCTGTGGCGGCACTGAGTGATGCTGTGGCACCGCTGAGTGATGCTGTTGCGGCGCTGAGTGATGCTGTGGCGACGCTGAGTGATGCTGTGGCGGCGCTGAGTGATGCTGTGGCGGCGCTGAGTGATGCTGTGGCGGCGCTGAGTGATGCTGTGGTCGCGCTGAGTGATGCTGTGGTGGCGCTGAGTGATACTGTGGCGGCGCTGAGTGATGCTGTGGTGACGCTGAGTGATGCTGTGGTGGCGCTGAGTGATGCTGTGGTGGCGCTGAGTGATGCTGTGGTGGCGCTGAGTGATGCTGTGGTGGCGCTGAGCGATGCTGTGGTGGTGCTGAGCGATGCTGTGGTGGTGCTGAGCGATGCTGTGGTGGTGCTGAGTCATCCTGTGGTGGTGCTGAGTGATCCTGTGGTGGTGCTGAGTGATCCTGTGGTGGTGCTGAGTGATGCAGTGTTGGCCCTGAGTGATGATGTGGTGTCGCTGAGTGAAGCTATGGTGGTGCTGAGTGATGCTGTGGTGGCGCGGAGTGATGTGGTGCTGCCGAGTAATGCTGTGGTGGCGCTGAGTAATGCTGTGGTGGCGCTGAGTAATGCTGTGGTGGCGCTGAGTGATGCTGTTGTGGCGCTAAGTGATGCTGTGGTTGTGCTGAGTAATGCTGTGGTTGCACTGAGTGATGCTGTGGTTGCACTGAGTGATGCTGTGATGGCGTTGAGTGATGCTGTGATGGCGTTGAGTGATGCAGTGTTGGTGCTCAGTGATGCTGTGTTGGTGCTGAGTGATTCTGTGCTGGCTCTGATTGATGCTGTGCTGGCTCTGATTGATGCTGTGGTTGCGCTGAGTGATGCTGTGGTGATGCTGTGGTGTTGCCGAGTGAGAGATAGAGTGAAGATATAATGCCCAATTAGAGAGGGTGGTGAGAGAGAAAGAGAGAGAAAGGGTGTACATAGAATAAAGAGTGGAGCGGGATAGAGAGAGAGAAAGAAGGGGAGAGAGTGAATGAAGGAGTTTGAAAGAGAAACAGATAAAGGGGTGAGAGAGAGAATGAAAGGCTAAAAAAAATAGAGAGGGGAGAGTTAATTAAGTAGAGAGAGAATTAGAGAGGGGAGAGAGAGAGAAGGAGAGAGACAATAAGAGTGGGGGGTGTGGAGTTTAAATAGAGTGAAGAAGTGACGCGGAAAAAGTAACCTTAAATATAGCTTTGTGCTTTGCGCGAATAAATATAAAAAAAAAAAACAGAGTGAGACAAAAATACTGGTAATTAGGCTGTGACTCCCAATATAAAACAAATAGTGATATAAGGTGAAATCAACCCACCAAAGCAATATTTCTAACTAGACAAAAAAAAGCTTGCATTTCAATGCTAATCGCTGTTGTTTTTCATGTGACTGTAGTCCAGGGCCGTCAGTTGGTAATGTGAGCTGCTGCTGCGATTGAAACATCAGAGTCCAGAGAGTTAATGAGCCATGACGAGGAAATGAGGAAGAGATAGGAAACCCAGATGGCAGCTGCGCGCGTGCATGCCATCGTGAACGCAAGCTGGTCGCCAGCCGAAAGCCAGTGGGTTTGCACTTCCAAAACCCGCTTACTAAAACTCTCGGCCAGACCAGCGCAAGCGCTGGTGCAGGGCGAGACCTAAAAATGACGCAGCCATGTGGGGTGGGCACCCACAATTAAAATATAGAAATAAGCGGGGTGGGCACCCGCTCTCCACCAAGTACAGCGTGCGGCCATGACGCGGCCACAATCAACAAGAACGCGGGGTGGGCACCCGCTCCAACAGCATCACTGGGGGAATCCCTCACACTGGGATTCCCTTGAAAAAGGGGCGGCGCACAGCGCTGCGCAGCCCACGCTCCTGGCAGACAAGAGCCAGGGGTTCTGCAAAAGGGAACCAGCGCTCCTATAATATAACGCCTCTCCATCAGCTGGGCATTTCAAAAGATAGCGCTCCCAGGCGCTAGATGAGGCAAAAGTCCAGAAGCAAAGAGAGCAAGTCCCTAGAGAGGAAGGGGCATAGCTGGGCCCAGGGGCCAGCACACAGGGCCTTCCAGCAGGGAGGCAGCCCCCATGGCGGTCCCTCCTGGGCCCCAGCAGCAGCAAGCCCCCTCCGTCAGGAACAGAACAGGAACACTGAACATTTTTCTGGCGTCACAGCCGCTTCTTTTATACACAAAATCCCTTTGTGCAAAGGTGCAGGGTTTGGGGGAACCAGATACAACTGGTTATGGGGGAATTTGGAGCACTTTGTTTTGGGCAAGCTCCTCTTCCCTTTCAGAGTGTAGGCTAGGGACATCAGACGCACCACAGGAGGTGGAGCCAGCATTGTAGAGGGAAGGCACAGCCCTATTCAGGTCCCAGGTGCAACTCCTCCCACCCATCTACATGGAGATCTCTCCATTCAGCCCTGCGCTGACTCACCCTGCCCCTCCTGGAGCCACACACACCTCCCAGCCCCTGTCACTCACAAGCCAGACATGCAATTCACATCAGGCAGGCAGACACAGAGCACACAGAAATGCCAACTTCTAAAAGTGGCATTTCTACACCAGTCACAATAAATCTGCGCACACCATTGCGCAGCATTTATTCTCACAAATTCATACATACCAGACTTGACCACACTGCTCCTCTCATACCAGGAATTACCATGGACACACTTATCCCCCATGCATTCCTATGGGAGGGCAGGCCAATCTCACCACAAGTACACAGAGAGCGCACGCACTTTCCACTGGACCACAGTGCGAAAGTGCTCAGAGGCCTAAAATCACCAACACCAGGTCACAGACAAGGCAAAAAGTTTAGGGGTGAACCTGCCAAAAAGGGCCAAGTCCAACAGTAAGTCATTAGCTTGTTGGCTAATGACTGCCTTTACAAAGGTTAAAGGCATACATGTAGTTTTTAGGTACACTTTGCCTGTGTGCTGTGTTACACCTTCCGATGTAGGTAAGTATTAAGCTTGCCATTTTTGCCCTGTCTATTGCCATTTTAGTTAAGTGGTGATAGGTAGTGCAAAATATTTATAAGTTTCTGTATATTTGTTTTAAAACATACGGAGTAGCGCAGTACTACCGCGGTACACCAAATAAAGTTTCTACGGTTAACATTTTTGTTAATAAATTTCTATATATTTTTCTAGCAGTCTCTAGTCAACTGCATTTGTTTTAAGTAGTGTGGTAATTTTTACTAATTAACGCGTAACTCCAGTACACTTTTTTCAGCATATATAAATATGTGAAAAATAGAAAATACACTTTAGCAGACTATATATATATATAATATAGTGTTATATAGTACATTTCCAATTTTTATGTTTTTTTGGTATAGCAGTAGTACTGCAGCACTCCATTTAAAAAAACAAGTCATATATATATATATATATCTCTTTGTGAAGTAGGGGTTCTTTTGAATATATGTATATGTATATATATATATATATATATATATATATATATATATATATATACAAACGGCACACTGCATTTAAAGATCTATTAGTACACAGCCATGTAAACCCAAAGAACACCAATTGGCTCACACAAATAAAAGGCTTTAAAAGATGTGGCGCCTTGTAAATTCACTAATAACACGAAAGAAGTTAAACTAGAGATGATCAATAAAAATTGGAGGATTCTGAAACTCTTAACGTGTAAAACCGACTTTGTGGCATACATCATCACATGCCTGTGTAATAAATGGTATATTAGATCAACTACATTCCCAGCACAAAAAGAATCCTCGAACATTGGAGGGCCATCACAAACAACGACTTAACTTACAGTACAGCTAGACATTTTTGAGAAGCTCATCACAGCGAGTGGACCAAAGCCATATTTTTCGGCTTTGACACGGTCCTTAAACATCAAAGTGGAGGAAACAGACTTTCTGCCCTATGAAGACTTGAATCTTGGTTTATATTACAAGCAGGTTCTCTGATCCCATTTGGAATGAACAATGATGAAGAACTTCACTCCAATTTATAAACTAATGATGACCTCCCTTCATCCCCTACCAATTGATTCCCTAATACTGATGACTACCCGCCCTAACATAGCAGCCAAGGGTTCAGACTGCTTATGTATGACATTTTCATAATTTCAGTGTAATTATGAGTGACAGTCAACAACTATGAGTGACACTTTCTCGCGAGCAAAATCAAACAATGAAGATGAGGGAAACATATAAATATCAGAAATTACACCCATTTTAGCAACATGAAACTCTAAGAAGATCTTAAAACTACTGCGCAGCATCAGAAATGGAAGGGCACTGAGGGACTAAACAGGATGTGAGAGGCCCCATCCATGGCTGCCAAGTTTCAGTTTGCATATGTGTGACGTATCTACATTTGATATGTACTTATGTGTGAATTTTTCATGACGTGTGACATATCGAGTGACATTTTATCACAGGCAGTTAAATGGACCTAATTGTTTTTGCATACATCTCACATGTATCTAAAAACAATTAGTACATGATAGCATCTCACACTCTTCATATTTTTCAACATTCCTCATAGCGACCTTTTTAATGGTCTATGTTCCAAGAACTTTAGGGGTTAGACCCACTCACACATACGGAGTACATTCTTCTCAAGAGACATGTGGGAATGCCAAATGGTAAGACTTTGCTACTGGCTGGAACTGCCAGAGATTTCGGACAAATAAATGCTGGGAACAGTGCGTTTTTGTACTACACTTTGACTTTTGCAGGGCATTTTAGGTTCGAAAATATTTTTGGAGTTACAAAAGCCAAACCACCTTTTCTCCCCGAGTGTCTAGTTTTTTCTAATAAATGACCAGGGTTAGTAGGGTTCCCTTGGCGCCTGCCCGACCCAGATCTGCATTGTTGAGTGTGGGGAAGAACAATTACTAAGAAAGGGGAAGCCTTGAGTGTCTCATGATTCACCTTCCCTCCCTCCACAATGGTAATAAAAAGTATAATACAGTCTGCATAAATGGAAAATGCCTTGTTGATTTCATGCGTGCGTGTGTGCACGCACACACACACACACACACAACATCTATCCTCTGGCAAAAAGACTCCATCCTTGGGACACTTTAATATTTTTTTATGTCCTACAACATATGGTATTTTAATTTGTCTCAATCTTTACGTATCAATTCAATGGCACAAAACATTTATGTAATCACTTTAAAAGTCACATAATTTGACTTGTCTTTCACTTGAAAATGATTTCAATTAACCCTATGAAACAGCGCGTCCCTGAGTTTCTTCATGTTCAGACAGTCGCTGGTGAGTTAGACAATGAGATAATCATTTTCCTACCATAGTGTAAATGAGGCCACTGCCCCATTGTATTCTGCGTACTTAGCGAGCGCTCAGTTGTTCATGCCGCATCAGGTGATGATGCAGTTATCTGGCTGAATAGGAGACAACAAGCTGTATGTCCCTGCTCTGTGCTTCTGACACAGCCAGTCAGCTGGCAGGCTCCCTCACAGAAGAGTCGGCAAAGGAGACTACAGCACCCTTTAAAATGTGGCGGAGCGGTCAGCACTATGACTTCTGTGAACATGCTCCTTGCTCCGTGCCACAATTAGCCACCGACTGCCGCCCCGCACAGGGCTCTTAAGACCTATACAGTCTCAAAGGATGCACGGCGGGCGCCCCGCTCACCTGCTTCCAGAAGAGGCTTGGATCTCCTGAGCTCCCCTGGCTGTGAATCACATACCCTAGGCTCCGGCTCCTCTGTGAGAGAAGGCTGCTTCTGAAGAATGTGATGCACTGGGTCCGTGTGATGTGGCAACGTTGCAGAGCTTTAGTGTGTAGGCCTGGATTGTTTTCATTGACGCACGTTTGCTAGAGTGGGGCAGAATGTGCTTGCTGGGGAGGCGAACGCGCTCAGTTACTACATATTATCAAAGAGATTACGCCTGATCATGTTGCTGGGCGAGAAAACGTTGAGTGTTTGGGCCACCCAGGTGGCGCTTTCGGTCCTGATTGTCTGCCTGCCTCTGCAGCATTGCGGTGGTGTCAAGGATGCGGCACTATACATGCATGATGTTGCAATTTTGTGCGGTAATGCAGACCACTGTGCTAAAATGCATTAGTATAACGCCTGATGCGTGGCACTTGTCAGGGCTGCCCTAAATACCAAACACCCCTTCCGTATCCTGAGAAACCAGTTCTCACGGTGAAACTAACTCATGCATATGGGACCCTATTTGGATAAAATCAGGTTATTGAGCAGTAACCCAGAAATACTATTTTATACTACTGTTGATTATTAATATATTACAGGTATCAGTGGGACAGTTTTGCGAAGAATGTTCACTTGAATCCAGGGAGTTAAATGGCACAGAGAAGTAACACCATTGTGGAACCTCTTTATTTGCATCGGGACAGTTACCAGACAAAGGCTACTGGATCCGGTACTTTTCGCCTTTTATTACATATCACTTGATTCTATTACAATGGATCTGTGTTCATTTACAGACTTTTGAACAATCCCAGAAACTCCTTCATCCATGGAAGGTTTTATGCTCTGTCAGGTACTATACCATGATCAGACCCAAGGCAAGAACATTTCAGTGTTCCTCCACTGAGTCACCTACCTCCAAGACAATTACCAACCAGGTCTTTAGGCTCACCTAAGTATACTCATTCCTGTGCAACTGCGGGTCCCACCGCACGTTTAAGGACGGGATTGGGGTGGCAATGCAGAGTGGTGCACTCCTGTTTTAAAGAGGGGAAGGACATAAGGCCTCATGGGAATTGCAGTCCCAACCAGTATCAGATAAATTAATCGGCGAAATGAAAGTTCACATTCCTCCTGTTATTGTATGTAAAATATGTTGCACACAAATTGTTGAGGAAATTCAATGTTACTTATTTTCTTGTCACCTTGAAATAGAATTTGTTGATTATGTACACAATATTTTTTGGTTCTTGGGTATCACGCATATGCATGCTAGCAAAAGTCTATCTACTTTGTTGATGGAGTCAGGGCGCTCACCATGACAGTATTTATGTGCCTGAAATACACTGATGTGGTCATGTGGTCATGTGATCAAGACTCCAAGGAAACGTGTCTGTTTGTCTGCCGAAAAAAATAAAAATATCGCAAATCCATCGACCTTGTCGGAGTGGGTGTTTCTTTCCCCGCAGACCTTTCGGGATCGAACAACGTGTGGCATATATATCTATATCTATATCTTTATCTATATATATATATATATATGTGTGAACACTAACACCCCACTTCAACAGGAACTCCCATGAAGAAGGCACGGACTTCAGGTTCTCGGTATTCAACTTCTTTTATTTTATCGGGTCACCCACGACCCCGAGCCACAAGAGACGCGTTTCGGCTTCAAGGAAGCCTTTCTCAATCAGTTTGGCGCCATTCTGCTATCAACATATATAGTCACACCCCTTGAAGGCAGCCATAGACATAAATAAAATACTTTCAGGCGTATGTAGCATTGAACCCCTTGCTGTTACACAAATATATTGTCATCATTGTGAAAAAGCATAATAAGAAATTTGTACTCCTGCGCAAGGCACATATTCGTTATTACCATAATCACATTTGATGTTTGTTATCCGGGTAAAATAAATCTAAACATACACTCCTTATGCCGCCTTCGTGCGAGGTAAGTCACATTGTATCCCTCATTTGGCTCCAAAACACTCTAAATGTGCCGCCCGAATTTTTGCACTAAATATACAAATCACTTACAAATGTATTGTTGATTTGACAGTAAAAGGCACGCTGTAATAAAAACATAAAACACATGACATATGGTGCATTATTCCTCAAAGTCCCCTCTGACATGGATTGCAATACTACTAAAATAGACGGTCTACCGGTAATCTTGATGATGACTCACCCTGCCTTTCATAAATAGCCATGCTGAAATTATAACATCCCCCTCTGATATTACAGTGAACATAACGGTAGGGAGGTAACCTTCGTGGTTTAGGACCTTGTTTAAACATATTTAAGTCCATGAAAGACAAATGTCTACATTTCCTGCGCGTGCGCACATCTCTAGAAGGACTACCCATCCCATAATGCATTAGGGCAGTCATGAGCATGGATGAAATAGATCGCAAGAGTCACCATAGAAAGTCAGGATCCGTAAGACAAATATTACCGGGACCAGTATACCATCCAAATTGAGTCAATAAAATGGGGAACGTGTAATTGTATAATTGGAGGAAACACCAGTCTCAATGTCTTGCGTACAAAAATAGCGTGCCAAATAGTATTTCATCCAGACACAGGCTCAGGGTGGAGAGGGACCGATGCGTAAACAGATGTAGAAGTGCCGAATGTACCTCACCGCTTCGGCATAGGCGTCAGCAGTGCCCGGTCACCACGGGGCATCAGACTCCTGGGCGAGGCATTTCTTGCGGAGAAACATTGAACCCATGCTGGCAGTCATAAAAAACCGCCCCGCTACAGGAACTCTGTCTCCACTGCCGCCATCCTCGTTCCTCTGCCGGACGTTCACCGTGGGGGCTCACCCTCTAGCACTCCAGTACTTCCTCCAAGATTGCGGTCACTGGGGAGAGCCACAAACGACCAGTGTTCCGTGAAAGCGCCCAGACCACTGACGCTAAATCGAAATGAACACTAACACCCCACTTCAACAGGAACTCCCATGAAGAAGGCACGGACTTCAGGTTCTCGGTATTCAACTTCTTTTATTTTATCGGGTCACCCACGACCCCGAGCCACAAGAGACGCGTTTCGGCTTCAAGGAAGCCTTTCTCAATCAGTTTGGCGCCATTCTGCTATCAACATATATAGTCACACCCCTTGAAGGCAGCCATAGACATAAATAAAATACTTTCAGGCGTATGTAGCATTGAACCCCTTGCTGTTACACAAATATATTGTCATCATTGTGAAAAAGCATAATAAGAAATTTGTACTACTGCGCAAGGCACATATTCGTTATTACCATAATCACATTTGATGTTTGTTATCCGGGTAAAATAAATCTAAACATACACTCCTTATGCCGCCTTCGTGCGAGGTAAGTCACATTGTATCCCTCATTTGGCTCCAAAACACTCTAAGTGTGTCGCCCGAATTTTGCACTAAATATACAAATCACTTACAAATGTATTGTTGATTTGACAGTAAAAGGCACGCTGTAATAAAAACATAAAACACATGACATATGGTGAATTATTCCTCAAAGTCCCCTCTGACATGGATTGCAATACTACTAAAATAGACGGTCTACCGGTAATCTTGATGATGACTCACCCTGCCTTTCATAAATAGCCATGCTGAAATTATAACATCCCCCTCTGATATTACAGTGAGCATAACGGTAGGGAGGTAACCTTCGTGGTTTAGGACCTTGTTTAAACATATTTAAGTCCATGAAAGACAAATGTCTACATTTCCTGCGCGTGCGCACATATCTAGAAGGACTACCCATCCCATAATGCATTAGGGCAGTCATGAGCATGGATGAAATAGATCGCAAGAGTCACCATAGAAAGTCAGGATCCGTAAGACAAATATTACCGGGACCAGTATACCATCCAAATTGAGTCAATAAAATGGGGAACGTGTAATTGTATAATTGGAGGAAACACCAGTCTCAATATATATGTGTATATATGTATATATATATATCATCCATCAAAACATCCCCAGTTTGAAAACGCACTCGAAAAGCAGATGAATTTAAAAGGAAACTGGCATTTTCATTGCCTTACGCGTTTCAAAGCACTCAGCTTTTTGATCACACGCTTCATGATACTGCACACAAATGGTGAAAAGGCACTCCCCTCTGCATGTCCATTTAATTAGCCCTCAGTGGGCCTCACAGGTTAGATCAACTAAGTGTTGCATGCTGGGATCAGTAGTGCACTTTCAAAATTCCTTTTCTTAGTAGTTTTCTGTGCTGTGTCAAAAGGTTCATTTAATTTAAAAGCCCTCCAGTGGGCCTCCGAGATGTAGTTCCATGTCCTCGTGGCCCCCTAACCTTGATTGCCTTATTTATAATTGCATAGTATTAGATATGAAAAAAATACTTCAATTCTAACATTTGCAGTTTTAATCCTCCTAAAATAGGTAATTTTGGCGCAATGCCTTCACTGCTCAATGTAAAAATAATCCAACGTGAATTCATAATTACAAAAGTCTTTTATGTGCAAAATATAATGCCTATTGTAAGTGTTCCAAGTGCCGCCATTAATGTCCATCCCATCTACTTGCTATATAGCCACAATTTCCATCATTATATCACACCATTGTTTTGATTATTTCTCAATACCTGGCTTCGTAAATGGTGCAATACTGGTTGTATCCAAAAGTCTTGTGCTGAACAGCCTTACAATAAATAGGATGTCAGGAGCAGGGCAACGCGTATGGCATCGGCCGAGCGGTGAGGGCTTCGACTCTGATATTTATTGGAAGGCTGTTCAGCATGAGACTTTTGGATACAACCAGTGAAGCACCATCTACGAAGCCAGGTATTGAGAAATAATTAAAAATAATTGTGTGATGTAATAGCCATTCTTTCTTGCACATAAAGACTTTTGTAATTATGAATTCATGTTGGACTATTTTTACATTGAGCAGTGAAGGCATTATGTCAAAATTACCTATTTTAGGAGGATTAAAACTGCCAATGTCAGAATTGAAGCATTTTTTCATATCTAATGTTTTCTAATTATAAATGAGGCAATCAAGAGCATAATTATCAGGATTGAGAATTCTTGTGGCTCAGTCGAAACGTGTCTCCTGTCAGCAGCCGCGGTCCGTGCATGTAACAGCGGTGGGGCTGTGTAAGGGGGGATTTCGAGGGACGATGCAGAGGGAAAATTAATTATTTGTTTAATTTTCCCTCAGCACCGTCCCTCAAAATCCCCCCTTACCCAGCCCATCGCCCCACCGCTGTTACCTTCACGGACCGCGGCTTCCTGTCAGTGTTGTTAAACAACAGAACTTTGTGCTGCCTGTCATACTATAAGATGAATTATTTTCGTGCTGCTTTAAATAAATGATTTGTCCAGCCTTCGAGTGCAGGCTTTTCCATCATTTGGAGAAACTTTTGTTTGATGTTTAAAGAGTGCTAGCGGTAGCGCTTTATTCTGCACCATCTGCAATTAAGCTGCAAGCTGACCTAAACCGCAACTTTTGTATGGATATATATATTGCCATGGAATTATTTGGAGAAAAACAATGTACATGCTCGTAACTGCCTTTTAGCCGCAGTGTTTATGGTTGATTGTAGAATGTAATGAATCATATCCAGTGAGAATCATGTTTTGGACCATAGCCCATTCAGGGCGATATGAGGGTTAAAGTTTGGGTCAAATGCATTTATTTTTGAATTTTTGGAATTAATGCGGCCCATCCAGGGCTTGACTAAACTTTTTCAATATATTTTTCACATTAGCATATACAAGCACAGTGATGGCGATGTTGTCATTTGGACGGTATAATATGATGAATATTCACTAGGTCCACATTCCGTTGTAGACATTACAAGATGGCGGAATTTTCTGTGCTTAATAAGCAATGTTATGTATTAATGGTCCTTTTACTGTTTCTATTACCTGGAAATACGTAATGTTAATGAATATATAAAAATGGCGGCTCCGGCGTTTCAGTGCAAACATCGAAGAAGGCGGTTGCCGAAACGCGTCTGTGTGCCCCGAGTTCTTTTTGGTGAATAAAACTTGAAACTCGCCCCCGTGAGGGCTGTCATCTGTTAAGGTTACGATTACCCGGTGGAGTTGGGAGCAGAATATATATATATATGTATATATATATATACATATATATATTCACTGAAAAAACCATAGGTTTCAGGCACGTTATAGTTAGAAATTAGCATTTAAAAAACCTTAGAAATTCACTGAAAAAACCATAGGTTTCAGGGACGTTATAGTTAGTTGGACATTTCACTCGTACAAAACCAGAGAAATTCCACCGTTATAGTTAGTTCAGCTAACTATAACTCGCGCCCCCGCAATGCACTGCTGATGACGTCACATATTACATCATTCATGACATGGTCAGTGACATCACTGATGACATCTCAAATGACATCACTGATGACAAAATCCAAGTGACTGTGTGTTTCAATAAAGTGTAAATATGTTTTATATATATGCCAAGGTCTATTGAAGAATGAGTGGGTGTATAAGGGTCTGGATGGAGGATTTAGTAGGTGCGTGACTGACTGTATAAGTGAGTGAATAAATGTGTCTTACTGAATGCATTGGTTAGTGACTAAATTGTGTGAATGTCTGTATCAGTCTGTCTGTTGATGTGTAAGCTGCTGCATGGGTTGATCAGTAGCTACATGAGTGTCTATATGGGTTATCGATTGGTTGCCTGAGTATTTGTATGTGTGCCTGAGTGTGTGTGTGGGTAGGAGGTGTGTGACTCTGTGCATAGATGTGTGAGTGGTTGATTCACTGGATGTATGGGTCCAAGAGTGCATGTGGAAACAGCTGTATGGGTGGGTGAGTGTGTGTATGGGTGTGTTGGTGAGTGAATGGATGTCTCAGTGGTACATGTCCAAGTAACTACATATGTAAAAGGCAGTGTATGTGAGAGTTGGAGTATATAAATGACTATACGTGAGAGTCAGTGATTGTGAGAGTGGCTGTATGGATGAGTGTGTACTTGTATCAGTGATTGTGTAAGAGAGTAAGTATGTGTTAGTATCTGTATGAATAAGTGATGTGGTGTGTATAACTGTATAGGTGAGTAAATGGAAGTGTGATTGATTCTTTGCATGACTGACTAGGTGTGTGAGTAACTCTGGATGAGTGGTGGTGTGTGAGTGTCTGTATAGGTGTATGAGTGCATATGATAGTGTTGTATTGATGAGTGACTGCATGTATGAGTGATTGTATGGGTGAATGAGTGGATGAGTGTGTAGACCTAGGAATCAGTGAGTGCGTATGTAGTAACTGGTATTGGTGTGTCTATGGTTTCGAAAATGTTAGTCTGTATTTTACAGTGGGTGTATCAAAGATTATATTAGGGTGTGAGGAGCTGCATCAGATTTTCACGTGGATGATGTCATCAGTGATGTCAATTGAGATGTCATCAGTGATGTCACTGACCATGTCATGAATGATGTAATATGTGACGTCATCAGCAGTGCATTGCGGAGGCGCGAGTTATAGTTAGCTGAACTAACTATAAAGCTGGAATTTCTCTGGTTTTGTACGAGTGAAATGTCCAACTAACTATAACGTCCCTGAAACCTATGGTTTTTTCAGTGAATTTCTAAGGTTTTTAAATGCTAATTTCTAACTATAACGTGCCTGAAACCTATGGTTTTTTCAGTGAATTTCAAAGGTTTTTTAAATGCTAATTTCTAACTATAACGTACCTGAAACCTATGTTTTTTTTAGTGAATATATATATATATATATATATATATATTTATCCACACGCACAACAACTTCCGCGGCGTAAGTAGAAGAGCACTCACAGGTCCTTGTTGCAAGTTGTTTATTCGGTGCACAAACTCCCCCGCACTGACAGACGCGTTTCGGCAATCTGCCTTTTTCGATGTCAGTGGCCCCAAGTGTATGACACATATTTAAAGTGGTAAACGTGATTTGATAGGTTAAAAAAGAAAACATCATCATTAGCAAGTTTAAGCCCCCAATTTAACACGCCTGTTATTTTCAGGGGAGTGATACATATATATACCAAATCATCATGTCCAACGAAGCGCTGCGAGAGAGGGAGGCAGCCGCAGAAGCATTTTTTGATAATTTACCGAATGTATCGACTTTTGCTAGAAGTGCAGAAGCTAATACAGGTACTACTGATCACAGCTACAAAACCAAACTGAAAACACTTGAAAAACCTATGCGCACAGAAATCACCAAGTGGTGGGAAGCTAAATCTTTGCAGAAATACCGAGAGGCAGATCGGGTCCCACGAGGTCTGAGAATAATGTTGGCGCCTAGCTTTGAGCAACCTAACCCAGACATGCTAAAGGAATGGGCCACAAGCAACCTAGAGGCCTCAATGCGTTTGGTGATCATATTAATTAAATATGCTGAAATTGACAGGGCCAACTTGCAAAGACAGATTGATGCTTTGAATGAAGAGTTGGATGCCATGAGCCCAAAGGATGCCATCTCTAAGGGCAGGGATGAAATCAAGATACGCCTCAGAAAACATGAAGACACTATTAAAGCACGTAAAGTGTTCAAATTTGCCCGGGACAAAACAGATTATGAATGTGGGCACATTTTTACGTTCGCTAGAAAATACGACTCCATCAGAACACAACGTATGAACAAACAAAATCAACAGGGGCAGCCTAAACCACCAGCAGGCAACACCGACGGTGCTGAGTCTGCCTCCCTATCTGATATGAGTTCCTTGGCAGAGAGTGGAGCGGATTCAGATGACGGAGGCAGATGGAGAGCTAACAACATGCCCGGCAGAGTGAACCCAAGCCCAGGAGAAGAGATGGATTTTTTAGTCTTCGACCGGCGACAGACCCTCAGGCCAAGACCGCAAAGGAAAACAAACACCGACGCAACCGAAGGAGGCGGGAAAGGCGGAAACTCAGAAAAACCAAAGCAAATGAACAAAAGACGAGGCAATTGGAGAAAGTAATGAAGAATGATACCAAGACTATTATCAATTTGAGCACTATGGACCTCACTGAAGCCGAAACACAGCTCCTTACGTTGGGCCTCACCTTTTGCCCGGAAAGCTCATTTGATTACAGCAACACCCGAATTGACGTTTTCAAATTCATCAGGAAACTTAAATTGATTAAATTCTTCAAACTCAAACAAAATAATGTCACCGCTACCGACACTGTACCAGCCGGCCAAATAACTGAGCAACCACTCACGGTGGCGGATATCCCGACATTGCGCATCTTGGGGGAACTAGCAGTGCTGTGTACCCCAAGGCCTACTCAACAACTTCTACTTGATGAGGGTATTGAGAGTTTAAGCAGAATCCCTAGCCCTTTCAAGCCGCACTCCACTTTTACCCCCATGATGCCCAGGGATGCGATTGACATATACAGTGATGTTATCATTGATGAGCTTAAGGCGCTACATCTCAAAACCAGGAGGCACACGAATGCAAAACGTATATAGAGTCTTAAATACAATGAACTCATGACTAAACTCCAAAATAACAATGAAGTCATCATCAACAAGGCTGATAAAAGAGGGAATATTGTGCTGTGGCCACGCAATCTGTATCTGGAAGAAGCTAACAGACATTTGAGCGACAATCTTTGCTACCGACTCTCGAGCCACAATGACATGGCCAACAGTAACAAGGAACTCAGGAAACACCTAAATGAGTTCAAATCTAAGGGCCAGTTGAGTAAAGATGAATGTGCATTCCTTAACATTGAGACTCCAGTCCTACCTATCCTTTACTTTCTGCCGAAAGTGCACAAAAATGTGACCCCCATTCCTGGTCGACCCATCATCTCGGCCAGAAAAAGCATCTGCGAGAACATTTCCAAGTATGTGGATTTTTTCCTGCAAGATCTGGTTACCAGCCAAACAACCTACCTCAGGGACACCAGTGATTTCCTGCTTAAAGTAAAAGACATTCCATGGCAGGAGGACTATTTGCTAATCTCCATGGACATTACATCGCTGTTCACCAGCATACGCCACCACGATGGTCTAGCTGCATGTAAATACTTCTTGGGGAAAAGACCCATCAATTGTCACTTGCATAACAAACTCATTTTGTTTCTAATTGATTGGTGTCTCACACATAATTTCTTCATGTTTAACAGGAAGGTATATCAGCAACTCAGGGGTGTGGCTATGGGAGCCTGCTTCTCGCCCAGCTACGCATGTTTACATGTTGGCTGGTGGGAGGAGCGGGTTCTCATGGTCAAACACCTGACAGCTTTCAATAACAACATTGTGTCTTGGCTACGCTATATAGA
This sequence comes from Calotriton arnoldi, assembly GCA_963921515.1. NCBI lineage: Eukaryota > Metazoa > Chordata > Amphibia > Caudata > Salamandridae > Calotriton > Calotriton arnoldi. Next base: position 423,102 of record CAWUFW010004684.1, read on the forward strand.
TGATGTCTTTTTGATTTGGCGAGGTGATGTTAACAGTGCTAGAATTTTCATTAATGAGATCAATGACAATGATCTTAATTTGGAATTTAATGCTAACATTAGTGCCACCTCTGCTGAATTCCTAGACGTCAATCTGTACATCGCCAATGGCTCTTTGCATTCCAAGCTCCATCGGAAGCTTACCGCAGGAAACTCTACACTGCACGCCTCCAGCTTTCACCCTAGGCACCTCATAACCAGCATTCCATATGGGGAAATGTTACGCTTAGCCAGAATTTGCAGCACCCAAGAAGATCGCTTGGAGTGCCAGGGGAAGCAGCGAAGAGATTCAGGGCACGGGGTTATTCAGCGGCTGTCATATGGAAAGCCATTGACAGAGCCAATGCCATCCCTAGGGAGGAACTGCTAGTGGTCCCATCCACACCTGCGGTTACTAATGCAGCCAACATACTCAGTGAACCTAATAGCCCAGTCACCCCGAGGTTGATCATAACGCACAACACTGAGGAAAGAGCCATCAGGGCTGTAATCAACAAGAACTGGGGTATTATTAGATCAGACCCAGTATTAGGACCTGCAGTAGCCCACAAACCTGACATAACTTTCAGAAGAGCTTTTTCCATGAGGGATGCACTTGTCAGAAACAGCCCAGAGATCGCAACATCTCAGAATTGGCTAGCGGACAGAAAGGGTTTTGTCAAATGCCAGAGTTGCAGGGCTTGTAAATTTGGCAAGAACATCACAAAGGTAGACTCAGCCTTTAGACACACGCCACTCACTATCAAGCACAGACTCACTTGCAGAACTGATTTTGCGGTTTACATGTTAGAATGTAACTGCGGGCTGCGCTACATCGGGAGCACTAAATTGCAAGTGCACCTGCGCATTCTCCAGCACCTCAGAGCAATAGTTAACAATGACCCAGCCTACCCCGTAGCCAGGCATTTCAAGGACGTGCACAATAACAATCTAGAGCACCTCCGCTATTCAGTCATTGATTGTGTCCCACCACTCAGACGGGGTGGTAACAGGGAGAAGCTTTTGAGGCAGTTGGAGAGTAGATACATTCTGCAATTCAATACCAAGTCGCCCGCTGGGCTCAACACCACGGAGGATCTGCACCACTTCCTATAGCATAACATGGCATTCACATCCTTAGTGAGCATACCATCGCTTCACAGCTGTATATCTATGTTATCACCTGTATATATTTCACTCTGTACATCTACTGTTTATATTCCACTATTAGGCTCTGCCCGTGCACCGACTGTATTTACATGTAGTTGGGTTTCCCGTTATTTATGCTATGTGCGACCACATAGACATTACCCAGTATTCATACTGTCATTTTATTTGTCTAAATTTTGTTTTTCAAACATAGGCACTGCAGGCTTGTATACCTATGTTGAACGGCAACTAACGTACATATAGCATGACTGCGTATAAATATGAATTAGATTGTTACTTTTTCTCAATTACGCTGTGTTATACACCCACTGCTGTTTTAGTCATATTTTGTTCAAGCACGGACAGTCTTTGGAATATTTCTTGCGCTTGCGCACACATCTTTTCCTCAGTACATTCTTTGCATTTTTATGTCACTTAAATGCTCTTGAGGAGGCACAAACACTACACTTTAGTAATTTTACTTAATTTTGCACTCACGCTTTCCTCAACATGTATATACACGCCCATGTGCACATTTCACCCTCACTCACACTTTTAACTTTTTGTTATATTTAGTGGCAGTTTCGAGATTCATTGCATTTATGCAGTTATTTCATTTGTATCTGTATTAGCACCAAAGCTTGACTTGGAAATTCCCACTTTAGCCTTGGTTTTACACGCAGCGCTAGCATTTAGTGCTGCTTGTGGCGCACCGTGAACACAATACCACTGACACATACATTGTTTGGGCATGACTCAACTTCGCACTATGAGCTGTTGGGAAACTTCAGCATGTTTTCTTAACAGAGACATGCTTCCCGTCTTAATGTGCACCGCGTCTAGACGCGTTAGTTGTTCCACAGGCGTTTTTGATTTATCTTTAGAAACGCGCCGAGAGCAGTAATTTACTGACTCGCTCAGTGTGGGGATTTTAACGCGTGTTTAAAGATGTATTAGCACACGATATTTGTTTCTCAAACTGCTCACAATTTGGCATTCTTTCCGCAGCTTTGTGTACTTACACGCTCAGATGATTGACATTGGGGACGCCATTGGCACCGATTTCAGCTTCCAGGATACATATGCGGGAGGACTGGGGCTATCACTGGCTTCAGCAGACAGGCAGCTTATTTATAGTCTGCTTACACTTGCGGTACTCACTGGAGTAAAACATGATGTCACACATGTGCTTTACTGCATTTTGCCCACAGTCATACGCTGTAAAACTCCTCAGTCACCACCATGAACATAGTAGAAACACTGCCACTAACACATCTGTATAAATATCACCCTTTCACCAGTAGAGCGCTATGTGATCAAGGCCGCATGTCTGGCGGGCAAAACGCGTCATTTGGACATTTGATGCTCGAATAAATCATCATTTTACTTTCTAACTTTGCCTTTGGAGTCTGTTTCCTGGTGTTGCGCCTTTCTTTGGATGGTGGTACCCCTAGGATCCTGCCGTGGAATATATATATATATATGCATATATATATTCACTGAAAAAACCATAGGTTTCAGGCACGTTACAGTTAGAAATTAGCATTTAAAAAACCTTAGAAATTCACTGAAAAAACAGAAGAGAAGAGGGCCTCGTGAAATTACTGCAAATGCATTCATATTTTCTGCTACTTTACGTTCCATTGCGAAGTTTTTAAAGCGCTAGGTTGCTTCACGGCGCTTCTTGCGGTTGTGAATGCGAATGGAGTGGCAGGCTAAGTTAGTAGCTGAGAGAAGTGATGCATGAGTACGTTGAGATATGGAAAAGGTGCAAAAGAACCTATGTGCTGGATGCACAGTATGGTCGAAGCGCTGTAAGTGTCGAGTTGTTTATATAGTTTTTCTTACCCACACTTAGCCCATTGCTGTGCCTACTTTCACTTTTAAGATATGGGAACTGACGTATGGGAAGATAATATACCCATGACCACACAGTGTAGCAAACGGGGATACGGGATTTTGAAACTCTTGTCACTTGAATACTGCATTCATTGTCTTTTTTCCGTCGGACCAAACATGAAAGATATTGCCCCCCTCCCATTTCTCCTTACGTCCTGAACAGGATAGTAACCTCCCCCCCACACACACACCCTTCCTGTTAAAAACACGATCCACTGCTCTCCCCACAATTACAGCGGTCCCCCCGCTTATAAATTGCAACACTCGCGCAGACATAGCATTGGGTTTAAGCTGCAAGACCGGTTTGTGTTGAGCACGTCCCTGGTGATACAGTAAGCGCCACGAGGCAACGACGAAACCATAGGTTTCAGGCACGTTATAGTTAGAAATTAGCATTTAAAAAACCTTAGAAATTCACTGAAAAAACAGAAGAGAAGAGGGCCTCGTGAAATTACTACAAATGCAGAATACATGGCGGCCATCTTAAGACTTGTTCCAAAGTTAATACAATCAATGTAAGTTCATCAGTGTTTCAAAATCATATATCATTATATACAGCTATTTACAGGTGGTCAAAAATTAAATCTGTATATACATTTATATACACATTTACGATGGATTAATCTAGAGGTACATACTCAAGGAAAATTCCTAGAAGTTACACCCATCAACTAAGTCAGTCCTTAAAAAGGTAGTGGATTGTGGCTAGGTTGAATACATATATCCCGCCTAGATGACAATTCATCTTATCGTTTAATACCTATAAAAAGTAATAGTGTACTGACTTAAAAAATCGCCTAGTTAGGCAAAAAAAGACCACTCAGAACACTGTGAACTATACAAAATTGTGCCCTGAATGGGCAAACCAAAACAAAGCCATGAGCGTGAGGAAACCTTAAAAACAATTCATTTATATATTTAAAGGGAGTTGGAACTCACATTAGGCTCTTTGCATAGAGTCAGTATATTTCAGGGGATAGAATAAATGGTCCAGATACAGATGGGGAGTACAGATAGAATAATGGTCTCTCCAGTTAATCAAGGTGTGACCATAATTCCTCATCAATGTTAAGGCCTAAGGGAACCCTGGTTTGGAGGTCTATTATATGTTTAGATTCCAGGGCCCTCAATGCCCTTGTTCTGTCTCCACCTCTTTCATTCCTGACCACCTGATCAATACAAAAGAATTTAAGCAGTTTAGGATCACTTTTATGCATTAATAATATTAATATTAATTATATATATATATATATATATTCGCTCACCGCTACAATCCGGAAGGTTACGGAGCTTCAAAGTGCGGCGGTCCTGGATAGGGCCCGAAATCCCTTAATATAAACACGCCGTTTCGTTTTGGCGTTGCAGCGCGCGCAATGTAATTCATTTTATTTATTTATTAAGTTACTGAACTCCGTTCGGCCTTAATCCGGAGTTTACTACCCCCCACCATGCCCCTCCCCCGCCTCACCACCCCGCAGCACTCCCTCCAGGAGCCGCTACTGCCCCCATCTCAGCTCATCGCCTGTGGACACGCCGCTTTAGAATCATCTTCTCTCTGTTTCTCGCTGACCAAAGTCTACTCCGTAATCCACACCTGTCTGCTAGCTAGCTGCGGGTAGGTTGCTCCGAGTGACGCTTTTTCAGCTCTTCGCCTGTGGACAGGCTCCTCTACCATCCTCCCCTTTATGCTTCACGCATGGGGACAGTCTGCCCTGGGATCCTCTCTTGTATGTGTCTAGTCTTTACACAAGGTGCTCCTGGTACCCCCTTCTCAGCACTTCAAGTGTGGACAGGCTGATGCAGGATCATCTTATATCTGCTTGTCAGATAAGGACAGGCTGCCCTGGGATCCTCCTCTCTCTGCTCCTCTGATAAGGACAGGCTGTCCCGGGATCCTCCTCGGATAAGGACAGGCTGCCCCGGGATCCTCCTCGGATAAGGACAGGCTGCCCCTGGTGCCTCCTCGGATAAGGACAGGCTTCCCTGGGATCCTTCTCGGATAAGGACAGGCTGCCTCCGGATCCTCTCCTCTTAGGGTGACCAGGCGTCCCGGATTTGCTCGGACAGTCCCGGTTTTCCACCAGCTGTCCCGGCAGATTTCAGGAAATTAAGCTAATGTCCCTGTTTTTAGAGAGGGTCGGATAATAACGGTGGGATGTATCTTTTTATGTTTTACAAGGCAGGGATACTTAGCAGCTGTTATAACAAAGCAATTTAATTAACAGGCATGCTACTGGCTCTAAAAAGGCGTCTTATGTATGTTCTTATTGACTCTTTTGTAATTCTTTACTAAGGAGCGCTGTCATTCTGTGCACTGGGTTGAAATAAAATTGTAGTCCTTCTATTTTTGGGAAATGTCCCGGTTTTTGGCTTTACAAATCTAGTCACCCTATCTCCTCTGCTCTGCTCGTCTGTGGACACGCTGCCTAGCTGTGTCATTTCTGTCCCTCTCAGCCATGTCTATAAGGAGTCCACCGGTCGGCCCTCTCGGAAGTGTGCGGACCCAGGGCTTGGCGCACACCCCGGGGAAGGGGATGTGTGCCTCAGCCATGCCTTGGACTGGGAGCATCGCCTTCCTCCTCCTCCAGCTGCTGCACAGTGCCCGCGGGCAGGGCTTCCCAGGTGAGTTTAATGCCCCACGCCTGGCACAGGTGCGCCAACTACCAGTGGCTTACAGTCTTCTAGAGTCAGGGGCTGCTGCTGGCAATGTGGAGGAAATGCCTAACTCCAAACTCTACCCAAGAAACTATAGCGCCTGCGCACCCGGGGGTGGAAATAAGGGTTGATGATACAGGAGGGAAAAGTGAGTTCTGGTACTAAAAGTTTAATGAGTTTTAGTTAAACTTGGCGCACAGAGAAATATGTACACCCCATAGCAGCTTTTTTGTTGACAATAACTCAGAGATCGGCATTAAACAATCGCCTCCTCTGCCCCCAGTTTGAGACGTTCCTCATCGCGCCTCTCGTGTGTGTAGTTCACGTTTGAGATTAGTGTGCAGCGCCACGGCACCTAGGGAGACAGCTTCAGAGCACTATAATGCGATAATACGGCAATTAGAGCAAAGACATTGTTACTAATGATTGTAAACGTGAGGACTGGTCCAATTGCTTCAAGTCAGGTGAAACAGGACTACATCTCCCAGAATTCCTTGGGTAGTTAAATGTCTAATGCCAGGGGGGTCACCTGATAGTATTATATAGGGGGCTTGGACCCCTCTACGCCTCCCGCAGCATTGTGCCTTGGCATGTCTTCCCCTGCTACTCCAAGGCGCTGGCTGCCCCCTGAAGACGTCTTCAAGGCCCTTTCCTGACAGACAGCCTGACAGAGGGAGTAAAACCCACGGAGCGTGTGTGGGGTTCACCTTTGAACCCAGTGCACCTGCCAGGGCCCCTGTGCCGCGAGGGTTTCCGCTCCCTGGCCTGTGTGCTGGTCTCGCTCACTAGCACCGGTAGAGACGGCCGAGAGCCAACAGTGGCCGCTTGTGTGCCTTCGCCGAGCCTGGCATCGGATGATGTGCGGGGGGCTTGTTCCCAGTCCGAGGAGCTCTACGCGACGGGCACTGGTGCAGAATGAGACGTGGAATTATGGATGAAGGAATGAATTGACTCACGTATGCAAAATACATCTATTCAGGAAGCGCACAGGCAACGGACACCAGAAATCCTGGCTGAATGCATTCCTACAGGATACCCAATTCTGCCTTTAGACGCGTGTTTGTATTGCCTGTTACTTGTATAGCTCGCGGTTGTAACTAGTGTTGCATCGTAGCGCTCAAACGTGCCTCAGCGTCTACAGGTGGGCCCGATTTTTTTATCCAGGCAACGCGTCCTTATTGTAATATTTTCCCAAATGTATGTTGAAATGTTCATATGCAAGGCATGGAGCATGCTTTAAATGCAAGCAAGTCAGTAAAAAATGTGGGGCAACTTCCCACAACTTATTTCCAGAGTATAACAAAAACGAACCAGCATTAAAAGCGAACGCGGATATTGCGTTGCTAGGCTCATAATATGGAAGGCTTCGAGGCACTCGAGACTGCCACCGAACCCCGAGCTACATACAGATGTCGGCGGCGACGAGCTCACCCAGAACCCTCTCGGTTCCTTTCATGTTGCCGGGACCCCTTTCATGTGCCGACCCCAGCACGGCTTCGCCAGACAAACCCCTCATGTGGGAGCTTTGTATAACTCACAGTTGTCCCCGCACCCTGACGCTTTAATGCGAGGAACGCTGCCCGTGACCCTGCTCTCTGTACATAAAGAGGTACCCTGAAAAGGCGAGGGTGGGGGTGCGCCCCTCCCGGGATGCCGGGCGATCTTGGGCTTTCAGCTGCACTCGACAGAAGCTGCCCTAATCCACTGAGTCTGTACTTCATTAAAGGGCACGTGCAGCCAGACGCCACTCCGGGTCTATAAGCGAGTGTCTCGGGCACACTTTAAACAGCATTCATATTTTCTGCTACTTTACGTTCCATTGCGAAGTTTTTAAAGCGCTAGGTTGCTTCACGGCGCTTCTTGCGGTTGTGAATGCGAATGGAGTGGCAGGCTAAGTTAGTAGCTGAGAGAAGTGATGCATGAGTACGTTGAGATATGGAAAAGGTGCAAAAGAGCCTATGTGCTGGATGCACAGTATGGTCGAAGCGCTGTAAGTGTCGAGTTGTTTATATAGTTTGTCTTACCCACACTTAGCCCATTGCTGTGCCTACTTTCACTTTTAAGATATGGGAACTGACGTATGGGAAGATAATTTACCCAAAACCACACAGTGTAGCAAACGGGGATACGGGATTTTGAAACTCTTGTCACTTGAATACTGCATTCATTGTCTTTTTTCCGTCGGACCAAACATGAACGATATTGCCCCCCTCCCATTTCTCCTTACGTCCTGAACAGGATAGTAACCTCCCCCCCACACACACACCCTTCCTGTTAAAAACACGATCCACTGCTCTCCCCACAATTACAGCGGTCCCCCCCACTTATAAATTGCAACACTCGCGCAGACATAGCATTGGGTTTAAGCTGCAAGACCGCTTTGTGTTGAGCACGTCCCTGGTGATACAGTAAGCGCCACGAGGCAACGACGAAAAGCGCTGTACAAACAAGACGAAACAGAGGCAGACTCCGAAGAGAGGCGTGTCTGTAACTGAAGAGAGGCCGAACTCTGGATTGAACTATAAGAGCAATCCATGGAGTAAAGGGGAGGGGGGGCCCTTGGCCTTGCCTGTGTAGGCACGTTTTAGGGATGTGTTCTGGTATAACAGCGGAAGTGTACGCCTGCACCACACTCCGGGAGCTGGGGCCCTGCTCTGTTTCACTCCTCCTTCAGGCGGCTCCTTCACTTATCACCCCCCTCCCAAAAAAAACAACAATTTCACCCGCTTTTATCCGTCTCTTTTCCTATGGTTTCAAGTTTCTGCTGCTTTCTAAGACACATGGGACGCTGTTCTGAAAGGAAGGTAACATACACCTCTCTGTAAGTTTACAACTTTTTGATATTCACAAACTACTTTCGGAGTGGTAGGACTTCCATTCGTAGGCAGGGTTCTCCGCACCCGGAGACACCGCAAGGTGGCCTCCCACACCTTCCTTCATGGGGGTCTGCGTTATGTTCCTGGTCCCAGCCCTGCAGAGCGGTGTTCTCCTTTGTACAGCGCAGCAAACATCCAGCGCGCTCTAGGAGCTAGATACGAGTTTACTCACTTAAAGAGACTTTAAACTCACTCGCTGGTTATTTATTGATCTTTATATGCGTGGCACCGGTTGCAGACTCCCTTTCCCCGCTGCACAGTTTCGGTCTCTTGCACCTGTCCTTGTTTGCTTCCCACACACCTTCCTCCCCATGTTCTCGATTGTTCTCCTTTTCCTGCATATCCCCGACTGCCTGTTCCTGTTTTATCTCCACCTCCTAGCTTGCTTGTTATGCCCCAACTTGTTTGCCCTGTCGCTGCCTGCTTTTCCTGTTCTAGCTTTCTCACTCCTGCTTGCTTTCCCTGTTCGAATGCCCTGTCCCATATTGCATGCCCTGCTTTCTTTCTGTGTCCCTCCTCTGTCCCTGCTTGCTTCTCCTGTCGCTTCTTGTTTTCCCTTCTTGCTTGCTCTGCTCCTGCTTATTTTCTCTGACCCTCCCCTGTACCTGTTTTCTTCCCCTGTCCCTGCTTTCACACTATATCCGAGACTCCTGTCGATGCTTTCTTTCCCTGACTGCTTGCTCTGCTCCTGCTTTTTTCTCTGACCCTCCCCTGTGCCTGTTTTTTTCCCCTGTCCGCTGTCCCTGCTTACACGCTCTGTCCCAGATTTCTTGCCCTTTCTCTGCCTGCTTTCTCTGAGCTTCCTCTGTTGCTTGCTTCTCCTGTCGATGCTTTCTTTCCCTGCCTGCTTGCTTTCTCTGATGATCCTCTGTCCCTGCTTGCTTTCCGTGCTTTCCCCCGATTCCTTGACCTGTCCCCGATTCCTTGCTCTGTCCTTGCTAGCTTTCGACGACCCTTCTCTGTCCCTTCTTGATTTCTCTGCCCCCTCTGCCCTGCTTGCTTCACTGTCGCCGCGTGCATGTCCCTGCTTTCTACCACGCTGCTGTCCTTTTTTGCTCTCCCTCTCCTTACTTGAAAACCCTGCCCTTACAGTTCCCTGGTTTGTCTTCTTCGACTTACTCTCCCGCCTCCGCACGTCCTCCCGTCTTTGCTTGCTCTTTCTTGTCCTTACTTGCTCTCTCAGCCCCCGGACGCCCCCGTCCCTTTCTAATCCCCCTTTCTAGCTCTCCCCTGCTTGCTCATCCCTGCTCTGCCTGTCCTCCCATGTGCAGCGCTCCTGCTCTTTCCCTCTCAGTCCCTCTGTTCCTTCTCTCACTCTCCCTGCTGCACCTGTTGCCCTACCTCCTCCTGCCTGCAGCTGACTGCTTTCCGTAATCCGGCCTCTGTCTCCGACCCGACTTCGTCTCCCCCTGGAGAGATCTGATGCCAGCCGATCGTTCTAATGGTACTCCTTTCATCCCTTTCTCTCTGTGCATGGCCAGTAACAGGGATACGCTGATTAACAAGGAGGGCCGGGTGTAGTTGTGCCTACTTTGCTGTGGCATGACCTACCTGTGACCTTGCGTGCCTGCGACAGCCCCACACGGACTGGCATACACAGATGCCTAGTCTGGATTCCACCTGATCCCGCTTTCTTCCACCAACCTTCACTTCCTGTCTCTCTGTCTCGTTTTTTATATGTTCCGTTTCATCCATACTTTACCCCTATGCCACTGTTTCCCCTCCATCCTTGTTCTCTCCTATACCTTTAGAAGGGTCAACGTCTGATGGTAAATATGTCTGGGTCCTCGAGGATAAGCGCCGTGCTCTCCACCTGCAAGCACCGGCACAAATTAAACATCACACTTTAGTTTTCCAACACAAATGAAACATCACACTTTAGGTTTCCAACAAGTCCTGTACCAAGGGAGCGGCTCCATCCCATAAAAAGAAACCGCAGTAGCTTTATCCCCCCCACCCCCAACTTCCCCCGCAAACTGTTGTGCTTCCCGGTGACAAGCTGTGTGGCACCGTAGAGAGGCTGCTGTCATTTCAGGCTGCATAGAGTTAATTTCTCAACGGATCACGGCCTGGCTTCACCCCTGACCTTCACGTGCTCGGTAGGTAACCTGCTGCAGATATCTGCGCGTGCCACTGATTCGTCTTTCGACCTTCCCACTGTCCAAAACGTGACTAGCTTAGGAGGGAGACTCGTAAAACGTGCAAGCACAGCGCAGCGAAGCTGCCAGTCTGTGGAAACAAGTGTGGGACAAGAAGCAATTTATTATTTACAATAGTTGCAATTTTTTTGCCCTGTAAAAAGTGCTCCTCTGCGTACAGCGCTGCGATGCCCATATTGATGTCTCTACAATTAACCAAAGCGCTTTCATATTCCAACAAATATATCTAAACTTTCGAACTAGACAAAGACAACATCACCCAGAGCGGGGCAGGGAGTAGATTTAGAGATTATAGGATATACTATCAGCCACAGTTTGTGAGTTTGCTAACATTACACCTCGTTTAAAGTGAATCGCTTCAAGGTGCTAGCTTCGAGAGCTGCAGTAAAGAGGAAAGCCTTGGAGCGGAGGTGACACTAGCGTTTCTTGAGGGTTTTGAATATAGGGAACTCTAGTACCAGGCGACTCCATGCCACGTGCTCCAGTTCCGGAGCGTTTATTTAACAAACTGAAGACTTTTGGGAATTGTAGTTCTGGTAATCTTCATCTGAACGAAATCTCACAGCAATGATTAGTAAAACAAAAGCATAGGACTGAAGCATGGCGACATTGGTAAAATATAGTGGACTCAACAGGCAACTTTAAACAAAAAATACCCCACTCCCCCAGCGGAGGAGGCAGGCTTCAGGGCACTGTGACAGAAGAGCTACTGCGACGAAAAGCGCTCGGGACCTCGCTCATTAGGAGCCTGTTGAGTAAAAAATACCCTCATATTGTCATTTTGGGGGAGATACTCTGAAACAAAGTTGCTTCCTGCTTGTTTGGGGCTTCAACAATGCGAGCAACTGAAGGGAAGGGAGGCGCTGGCAAGGACTGATGTCTTGAGCGCCGAATCTTTTTAATTAGGGATATCTTCAGCAGCCCAAAATGCAGAGTCAGGACTATGTGAAGGTTGCTAATGATTTTCGCTGGTCTGCCTGTGCTCCGGCAACCCGCCTTTGCTTCCTCCGTGGCCACCCAGATGCTGCGCGAGGTGCCATCTTCGGAGCTGCGCGCCTGCGCAGTGTGTCATCTTCCCAGGCAGTGATCGCAGCGGCTCTAGGCTGCTTATAAGACATTGATCGTTTGCTCAGCGCGCTCTGCCGACTATATTGGCTCGCGCTGCTCACTTCACCGTTGTGCATTATATAGAGTGCAAAATACGAGCACTGTATCACAAACGTCCATTTTATGCTTAAATGACTCTTTCAATGTTCTGGCATCTCTCGCCCACCCAGGGGCCTCATTAAAATGAAGCGCGGAGCTCGCGCTTCATTTTTAAAATAATTTCAGCGGGATTCGCGACCCCAACGCGAATTCCGCCGAAATTATTTTTAAAAAATGCTTTTTTTGGCCCTGGGGGTCCTTGTGGACCCCCTGAGCAGGCCTAGGGGGTCAGGGTGTTTCTACCCTGCCCCCTTTTCTTCATTTTACACTTTGTTTTACTGTTTTCTTGTGACTAAGTTCTACCGAGTCACAAGATGGCTGCCAACACTTCCTGGTTTGGAGTGTTGGCAGCCAATTAGAATGAAGCTCGTGGTCGGGAGGGTTCGCGAACCCTCTTTGGCCACAGATATTGAAACCTTTTCTTTCTTTAATTTCTCAGGAACTACTGAACGGATTTACACCATTTAAAAAAAAGGTCGCTTTCTGAACCAAGACCTACCTTTTTGCCAAATTTGGTGTAATTCCGTTCAGCAGTTCGGGCTGTAGCTTTGACTAAAGTTTCCTATGGAAAATAACATGGGGAAAATGCGTTTTGGGACCCCCCTTTTTTCTCGGCCCCCGCTTGATGAATCACCCCGAAACTTTCAACACAGGAGCTGACCGGAGCGGGCCACTAGTTTTGAAAATTTCGCGAAGATTCGTCAACCGGCGCCAAAGTTATTGAGAAAACAAAAACGCTTTTCCTATGGAAACTAGGTCCTAACTATAACTACATAATATATATATATAGATATATATATATATATATATCGGGGCAATATGCCACGTGGCATCACTGTGTGTACTCTATGTGTACAAGATGGGGACTTTCACTGTCTCTGGAGGTCATAGGCAAGGTAGTTCCACTCTCCAGGCCAGGCTCAGTGACACAGTGACAGTGTGCAAGGACCCAGACTAAGGAGTGTACTGTTAGGATGCTGTCATGCAGCTGCACACAACACTTAGGAACAGACACACAATACGTTTTGCAGTCGAGGTGTGTTGGGCTTGACTGGAAACAAGTGTCTGCTGTCCTCCGAGACCTATCCCTGCCCCAACCCTAATCTCTACCTCTGTCCCTGACTTAAGATTCATTTTCAGGATGCAGGAAAGACCTCATCACTGCATGCCCTGCTAATCTGTTACACATATGACACCATTGTTACCAGAGACTACAAGCAGCCTGCAGCTGGGCATATAATAGTGCTTCACAGTGAACACTACAGTTGAGGCCCGGATTTAGATGGGGCATGTGGTGTTTTACATCACAGGTATTTGGGGTCCTATGTCATTGCATTCTGTATGTTAGAGAATGTGATGACGGGGAATTGGAATATTTACGGGTGGTGGTTTGGAGAAAAGCCGGAGGCGAAGGTTCTTGTGCTCCTTGTGCTGGGGTTTTCCTGCTAATAAAACGTACAATGAACTGGTATTAAAGAACAGCGATGAATTTTGGAAGTCCCCAGGGAACCCATGTTACCGAAGGAATGCTTGATCAATTAAAAGGACTCCGGTGCAATGGCGTTAGAAGCGTTAAGAATATACAGAGTTATCTTTTGGATTTAACAGGATTCCGCCGATGTGGCGTGTTTGTGAGTACAATCAGTCAAGTTAATGACATATGGAAGCAGTATAGCCTTGAACTTATTAAATAGTAAATAACGGTTATGTGCTTTACTTATGGCTCGTGCATTGCATCACACGCAGGAGGCTTCTGAGCAAGTTCTGAATGACATGCCCCAGAAGTATTAGCGCATGATTGACCAGACTGAGTCATGCATAGACGCGCTGTATCATAAACAACGCGCTGCCATTTTGGGCTTTTAGCACTAGTACACTGAAATTATTATTTCACCACGGTGAGGAGGAAGTATTAACACATTATGAAGGTATTTTTTTTTATTGCTAATAATATAGAGTATTGTGTCTTTAACTCAAAAGCACTACAAGTAACTGTCAGATTCAATAGCTAAATAAGCAGCATTATCTGCAGAAACCATGTGTGCACATTCATAAACATTGACACCTCCATAGCTATTTTTGCCTGGGCCAGGGGAACCGGTTATGAAGTGGCTACAATGGAAAGAATTTTTTAAATTACATTATCACTATAGAAGATGACTGAAAAAGAATATTGTTACACACACTATGCCCTGAAGGACTGAAAGTTTATCAAAAAATGGAGAAAAAATGTCTTGCACCATCAGAGAGTGATGTATTTAAAAACACAATAGAAGATCTTGATATTCACTTCACACCTTCCATTTGTATCTCTATAGACCAGTTCGATTTTTCCCAAAGGAAGCAAAGTGCACAGGAATCGATTCAGGAGTATGTTGAGGATTTTTAAAAAACTGGCTATTTTGTGCAGATTTGGCAATCTTCACGATGAGCTGATTAGAGATCAAATAGTCATGTATACTAATGATGCAAATGTTCAGGAGCGACTTTGGACATATGGTGATTACAATCTTAAAGAAGCAATAGTCATAAGTAAAGAGGAAGAATTATCAAAAAGATATGCAAAAGTGGCTGGAAATATCGCAGGGGAAAAAGAGAGTCTGTGTAAAGTTGGAACTTCCTATACAAAAATGGGAGAGCAAAAAAATAATAGTGGAAAAAATGACTATAAGGAGAAAGGAGGACGAGACAACAAGAATTCATGCTACCGTTGTGGTAGTAGGGACCACTTTGCGAAAGATAGGCGTTGTCCTGCAAGAGAACAAAAATGTTAATTTTGTTTCATATTAGAACTCTTTGTTAAAATGTGTCGTAAAAAGAAAAGAAACCGTGATACTACTCTAAACCTTTTAACAGAACAAAGTTTGTCAACAGATAGCAAGAGTAATGATGATCTAATTTGTGTTTTGTGCATTGAAACAAATGTGTTAGTGCTGGATGAATTTACCATGTCCAAACCTGTATGCTCTGTTACCTTGGGTGGTGTCACTATAGAGATTGTAGCAGATTCAGGGTCCCCGTATACAATTGTGTACCAGTTGCTAAGGGAAGAAAATTACAAGGAGTCATTAGAAGATGAATTAATCCCAAAAGACATTCATCTGGAAAGTTCTACAGGAGAACCAATACCCATGGCCGGGTATCGAGTGATTCAATTTTAAATTAAAGGGAGAGAACCAGTAGGGAACCTGTATGTAGGTGAGAAGGGACTATCGGTTTTAGAGTGGAAGGACCAGCGAAAATTGGGTATCATACTAGAGCCTAACAGCCGAGAACAGAATTTATTGTTAGATCATATGGATTTCTTTACGCACCAAATAAATGAGGTGTTTTTGGGGCATGCTGGTGAATTACAAGGGTTTCTACATAAAATTAGATTGCAGGATGACATTATACCAGTCATTCACAGAGTGAGAAACATACCATTTCATATAAAGAATGAAGTTAGGGAAGAATTAGACAAGCTGGAGAGGTAAGGCATTATTGAAAGCATTGAGGCGAGTGAATGGTTGGCACCCCTTGTGGTTGCACGTAGAGCTAATGGGAAGGTATGGTTATGTATCGATTTGCGTAGTCTAAATCAAAACATTGTCATAGATACATTTTCCCTGCCTAAGATAAATTAAATGCTGGGGATGACAAATGGTTTGCTTCCATAGACCTAGCATCAGTGTACCACCAAGTACTTCTCCATCCCCAAAAGTAAACATTTGACTCAGTTTATGACACCATTTGGGTGTTATCAGTACAAAATGCATGCTGTTCGGTTTGGCATCTGCGGCAGCAGTTTTCCAACGCCTATTGTATCAGTTGTTTAAGGATCATCAAGGGGTTATGTTCTTTCAAGATTATATCCTGATCATCAGGAAGAGTAGGCAAGAACATGTCTAAAGAGTGAGAGATGTATTGGCTGTGTTGAGTGATAAGGGGTTAAGTGCAGAGATCACAAAATGTTGTTTAGCTGTAAATTCTATGACATATTTAGGTCTCAACATCTCTGAATATGGGATTTTGCCCAAAATAGATTTACTTAATGCCATTCGGAAGGCTCCCACACCCACTTCGAAGGATGATGTAAGATCCTTTTTAGGATTAGCTGAGTTTTATACCAAATTTGTGAAAGAGTTTGCAGACAAAACATTTAAACTTTGGCAATTACTTAAAAAACCAAGTAAATTTGAATGGAATGCCACTTTACAAAATAGTTTTGAAGGTATAAAAAAATTACATTTGTTCTGCATTACCCTTACAATGGTTTGACTCCAAAGCCACAACCATTATAACTACAGATGCAAGTGGGCGAGGATTGGGAGTTGTTCTGTCACAAGTTGGTGAGGGTAACCAAGAGATTACCATATGTGCTTCACGATACCTAACACAAGCTGGGAAAACTTTTCAACAATAGATGGTTTCAACATTAATATTACACCTGTCTCTGCGTTTACCTTTTTTTTTTTTAATGTACTATGGTGGACATCTGAAGGCAGTCAGTCAGCGTTCCATACTTTAGCAAACACTGAAACGATTTCGGCAAGTGAAGAGCTGTGATTCCAGAAAGCCTCTTAAATAGCTTAGCAGGTAAACCATCTGAATCTCCCATACAGAAGTGCAATTTGAACCTTGTGTTTACATGAAGTCTGTCCATATCTCGAAGCTTCATATATGAAGGCAGGAGCTCTACTATATTCCCTAGTTCCAGTTTCTTTCTCTATTGACAGAAAAGGCACAGAAGTGGTTTGCAAGCATATTTGCCATCTCTCAATCTTTTTGAACCTTGAGCCCATTCCTGTTGGTCATATCAGAGATTTGCCTATCTTCTTGATCTTACCTGCCGAGTCACACAATCAGTCTGCCTGCTTTATTAAGAGGCTCAAACAGTCTTCTTTCATTATCCACTAGGCTTCTATATTCCACCTGTTTTAAAACCATTTATCCCTAAACTTCCAGGGCTGTTCCCTCATTTGTTTCAGTGTCAACAGTTCACTTTCTAATTCTGTAATCATTTTATCCTTGCTTTCCTATTTCTTGAAATTAATGCAGTTGCATGTCCCCTCAGTACAGTTGTGTACTGTCCACAGATTGAACTTTCCCAGTGTTCACACCGAAAGAGTGGTCAGTAGCCTCAATAAGTTTTTCTACTGCCTTTGGGTTCTGAAGGTCCCATGTGTTGCGGTGTCATCATCTGCCTGCCTATTGCCATATATCCACATGGAGATGACTAATGGGGAATGATTGGAAATCCCTCTTGCTAAATAAAGTACATAAATAGGTTTTTTGCCCTAGGGACAAGTAAATAGACCAGTCTGGAATATGATCTATAAGTGCCAGCGTAGTGTGAAGAATCGGTATCAATTCATATTAGTTCTTCGTACATTCGTTAGGCCCATGGCCTCAGTAAATGCCCTCAACCTGTGGCCCTGCTTATGAACTGTACTTGATGACAGTATGTCCATGGCCTCATTCATAATTAGTGTAAAGTCACCTCCTAAAATTATCACTGCTCCACTTGTCCCCATCATCAAGGTGACCACTTTAACATGCAACCTCTGTTGGAGTCTAGGGGTGTGTGTAGATATATATCATTTATTTTTAAACCCCATATAAGCCTAGTAAGTAAAGAGTGGAGTTTAGCAAACATCCATCTACCCTGGGGGATAGGTATATTGGTCAAAAGATAAAGAAATCTAGGGAGTATCAGCATTATACTATGCTTTGATATTAATACTGTCCGCCAGACCTGGGGATGAACACCAGAATACATCCACTGCAGCATTTGCAGAATCTTCCATTTAATGTGTACAATATTTCTCATGTATTTTGTCATACTGCTCTGACTTTGAAGTTACTGCTTCCTCTGAGTGCAGCCTAAAGCTCTTGATATTTCCTCGACATATGCCTCCAGCCATTATTTTTCTCTTTTAACCCTTCAACTGACCTGGTTTGAGTGGTGATCTAGCAGTAGCCTAGCAACGGCATATGGTTTACATGATTTTATGTCAGGACTGGAGGCGGGGAATATGGTTACGCTTTCCTCTCTTTATTCTTAGCAGCCATTTTATTGCATTTGAATCAGAAACCACATTTCCCATGAAACACAGGGAATTGGTAAAAACAAACAACGGACAACATAGTCCAACAGTCCCTCAGTGTCCACACAGGTGACAATGCCTCATAGTCCATTGCCACTGTTCTTTGCTCCTCTTTCTTTGCTGCTTACAGCCCGATAAGTGCATTACTTTTTTCTCATGACTTAATGCGTGGTACATGTGTGATTTCTACTCCGTGTGAGTGTCTTGACAGGGTCGCAGGACCACGTATGCGCTCCTACGCCACTATGTTATATTCCTGATGACTGCTGGATGCGGAAG
Source organism: Calotriton arnoldi (assembly GCA_963921515.1). Taxonomy (NCBI): domain Eukaryota; kingdom Metazoa; phylum Chordata; class Amphibia; order Caudata; family Salamandridae; genus Calotriton; species Calotriton arnoldi. The sequence goes on from CAWUFW010004684.1 coordinate 441,432, forward strand.
AGCCATCCCTCCACTAGGTGGTGCTGTGGTAGCGCCGTTTCTCTATGGTCTGCAACACACGATTTTGGAAATCCTGTTGGAGGGATTCCAGAATTGTGGGCTGCTTGCCTGATCCTCTGCTGCCCCTGGAGAGTACGCCCCTTCATTTTGGGGTGTGTACAGGCAAACAAGCCTGAGATTTGGTGGCCTTGATGCCCTTCTTGACAAGGGTCGGTTGTGAGTATTTACATTGATGCCCCCAGGGGTCTGTATTGGTGTTTAAGACTGAGAGAGCCTTGAAGGGGACACAACCCCAGGCAGCTGCTCTTAACCCCATTTTTGTAATATAGATGCCGAGGGGGTTGGTGTCGGGGGGTTGGGATCCCTGTAAATGTATGGCTCCTCCCCATATTGACTTGCTAGGCCAGAAAGTGCAGTGCCTCATGCTGCACCTCACTTATAAGCGCTTCCCATTAGTGCGGCGCATAGGCACAAATTCACGGTAGTGCCCGCTGCCATTACCTGGGCTTGACTGCTTCCTCCTGGTCAGTGACCATGAAAGATGAGGACAATGTCCAGTATGAAGGAGATCCCCTGGCTTCACCCCAATGGGTTGAATACTTTCATAAGGCAGTAGATGCCTCTGTCTATAGGGCGGTGGAGGAGGTTATGGCCCCCATGGAGCAGCGCTTGGCACAGCAAATTACTCACAAATGTGCAAAGATGTCCAGTTCCCAGGGGCAGGCTGCCCCAGATCCCCCAAACTGGCCCAGCCATTTGATACCAACTCAGTCCCAGCCAAACGTCCCCATGAAGTCAGGGTGATCGTGACACCTTTGCACGCCTTAGGCAGGCACTCCTAGCCCAAGCCCACCCTTCTCCTGCACCCAAGGACTTGTCTGACCTGGCAAAAGGGTCCCCAGACCCGGCCTCGCCTACCCTCCCAGATGATGATGCCCATAGGGACCCTGATGATGATGCCAGGCCTTAGCACCCCTCTCCTACTCCTCCTGCCACTGGCCCCAATGCCCCTGATGATAGGTCAGACATGCTTGACTCAGAGGAACTGCTCCATCCCTGTTCGTCTGAGTGGGCCCTCTCCACAAAGGTGGCAAACTGCATAGTGGGGCTAATCAGAGCCATGTTGGGGAAGGAACCTGAAAAGAAGCAAGCCGGTAAGTTCAGATAAAGTAACTTTATTTCCAACAAGACAGGAGCTGCCGCAAGCCCATCTGTCCAGGCCCTGGATCCAACCATCTCCCCTGCACCTCCCGTTCCAGAATCCCTTCCCCAGTGGAATTCCACCAACGCCTCGAGCGGCAGACAAGAACAAGAAACAAACCCAACATATCTTCCCCCTATACAATGAAACAAAAACGAGGAATGGGATAAAATTAAATAAAACATAAGGCATAAAATTATAACAAGGAGGAGAAAAAGTACAGAATAATGCATAGTACAATGACACGTTAATGCGTAACATAGTCCTGAAACTTATTGGGTAATTTTGTTAACCTTGAGGAAGGAAAACGATTCCTGATGTCGTGGCACACCACACCCTGATTAGCACCTTGATTGGCACGAGACACAAGATGCCCAGACGCCACGTCATGATGTGACTTAGGAACTGAGATTTTATTTTTGTTCCACCATCTGCCATCCTCCAGTTTCACCGCACTTTTGTTGACTCTCACAACAGTCTTAAGACCAGAGATACTTGGATTCTCCCTTGGGTAAAATCCGTGGACACTTGACCCTGACTAGATCTCCAACTTCCACTCTTATCTCCCTAGTTCTTGGCTGAACATATTTGTTCTGAGCTTCCACTCTTTTCTTGCTTACCTCCTCATCTTTGCTTCAGGTAACTCAAACACACCCATCCACTTCCTCAACAACTTTGAAGAGGGAACACGACCTCTCAGTAAAATGAACGGAAAAACCTCAGTATCAGAGTTAGGAGTGGTGCGCACTCCTAACAACAGATTTTTCAGTTCATTTTTACAATTCAAACCACTGGCTTTTGACAATTGTATATTTTCTTTGATTACTTTGTTAAATCTCTCAACTAGACCATTGCTCCGTGGGTGGTAAAGAGAGGTTTTGGTGTGTTTTATACCCATGAGTTCCATGAACTCCTCATATTGTAATGAAGTGAATTGAATGAACTATGCCCCACTAGCAAGCCAGAGCTTCTCGCTCCACCACAGAGTACGTTGCTTCAGTTCCTCTCAAACCTCTGGAAGCAAAGGCTATCACTTAATCCTTGCCGTTTCTTTGTTGCATAAGAATGGCACCCAAACCTTTCTGACTAGCATCAGTCATGATTATCGTGTGGTCATTAATGCCAAAGGGTTTTAGAGGAATGGCATGTGCAATTTCTTTTTTTATTAACTTGAATTCCTCAGCACATTCTTCACTCCACTTGAACACTACATTCTTTTTGAGAAGGTTCCTCATATGTTAAGTCTTAGCAGAACAATTTGGTACGAATCTAGCATAAAACTCAGTGAGTCCCATGAAGGATCTCAATTGGTCCTTTTCACCAGGTGCACTAAAATCTTCTATTGCCTTTACTAGGCTAGCTTTAGGTTCAACTCCCTCACCAGACAGTTTGTAACCTAAATATTCCACAGTGCTCACATTCAATTTACATTTTTCAAGACTCAAAGTAACTCCTTTACTCTTTAAAATAGAATAAACAATGTAATATTTCGTTGTGTTGTTTATGATTAACACCATACACCAACACATCATCCTGGAATGCCATCACCCTGGACATGCCCTTGAACATACTCTCCACAATCCTCTGAAAAACTGCACATGCGGACGCAAGTCCGAAGGGCATGCATTTGAATTGAAATAAACCTTCCGGGGTGATAAATGCAGTGTAGTGTCTATTTTTTTTTTTATAACACATTTTATTGATTTTCTTAAAATTATCATTTGCAGCTTCTTTACAACATATATTATATCCGCACAGTAGCTAGAAAGCCAATTAAGCAATCATAGACACATATAGAAAGAGCAAGTTTCAATAGTGATAATATCCAATGGTTTGCATGGTCTATCTTTCTTCCACTGTCATACAACGTCTGTGAGATTTCCAACGGTTCAGTCTACACAGTATAACATAGTGATTACAATAAACTGAACATTTCCCTCTCCCGTTACCATTAACAAACCAACTAACTAAGTCCCTCCCCCCGCCCCTATCCCATGCACAGCTCTGTTTGCATTTGGTTAATTCAGTCAGCATTACAGTACATCACATTTACAGGCATTAAGTACATACATGTGAGCAAGCTCCTACAATATAACACAATGAGGTATCAACCCGATCACATCTCTTATGCTGATAACCCGTGCTCAGTAATTGTACAATAATGTCCTCCCTAAATTATCTGTGACTCGGTCGCTATAAATTCTTCTAGCATTGCATTCCAGTCCAACGAAATAGGTGTTTTTCGTAATCCCCTCTGTTCCTCACGTTTGATTTCTGCACTTTCGGCTCTACCCCACCGGACCACCTCATTATACCAGTCTAATACTGTGGGCGGTTTCGCCGCCTTCCAGCACATTGTTATCGTACGTTTAGCCAACAACAATGCCATATTGGCAAATTTATTTTTAGGTACGTTTTTCTTACATCTGGGGTTCAATCCCAATATACAACATTCTAGTGAGTCTCCTCCGCCCCCAGGGGCAACCGTGTTTAATATGGAGTGTACTGTTGCCCAATAGTGTGCTATTCTCGGAGAAGACCATAACATATGAAGCAAGTTAGCATTTGGGGCATGACATCTAGAACATGTGTCCACTGTATCCGGAAACATCAAGCTTAGTTTACGGGGAGTCAGGTATGCTCTGTGCGTTATCATGAGTTGTATAAATTTAAATTTTGGATTACGGGACACCTTTTTTGGGTATTCCAATATATGTCCCCACTCTTTGTCCGTCAACTCTCGGCCTATATCAGCATTCCATTTATCTCGTAGTATTTGTAAGGAGGTAGCAGCATGTGTCCGGATTCCCCAGTACAACCAACGGGTCAGGTGGCTACCATTCCCCATGAGATACTGCATGTGTACTAGTTCGTGTGTCGGGTTTTCCGCCCCAGTCGGTGCCCATGTGGTCCGAACATATCTGCTAATATTTGCATAGAGTAGGAATGACGAATTAGGCACACCTTGTTCCCTTACAAATGTGTCCTGATTCATTAAGGTATTATCCAGGAACAACATTCCCACTGTATTTATGCCCTCGTCCGCCCATTTAGTTATATGTTGCGATGTTACTGTACTAGCGGTAGAGGAATGCCCAGCAATGGTATGTTGGAAGCATAGGGGACTAGTGCCTTCGTATAACGAAGTGCTGCCTTCCAATATTTCAATGCAATGGTTAGTAATGGAGGCGCATTTGGTGGGATTTTGCTATCTGGTAACAGAAGCTTATGCAATTCCCCTCTCTCCCATTCGCGTTTAGACATAGCTATCTCCTGCAGGTTACGCCCTGCTATCCAATACGCAAGCCACTGCAGTTGACCCACATAGCAGTAGGCTTTCAAATCAGGAACCCCCAGTCCCCCATTTTTTGTGCCGAATTGAAGTTTTGACAGACCTATTCGTCTGCGCCCACTTCCCCAGATCAATTCCACCAGTAGAGTATCTAGCGTTTTGAATATTTGGGGCGGGACCACGATTGGTAGATTCGTAAAATAATAAAGCAATCTGGGGAGCATCACCATTTTTTAAATCGCCACTCTCCCTGCTATTGATATTGGCAGTGACGTCCAAAATGGTATTTGCGCTTTGAGTGCAGCGATTGCCCGGCATAAATTGCCATCCAGGATGTCCTCAGGTTCTCTATATATTTGAATGCCTAGGTATCTGAAGGTGATTGTCGCTGTTTGAAATGTCCAATGACCAAACCGTAACGGATCTACCTGTGTGTTGTCTGTAAAGAAGTATGCGTATGGCTTGTTTTCATTTAGTGCTAGCCCAGACAGTAATTGAAATTTATGGAGTGTGGTAGGGATTGGTTCATGGTCCGCTGTAAGATCCTTGAAGTATAATATTAGATCATCTGCATAGGCAGAGATAAGATGCGTGTCGGGTCCTATTCGTATTCCTTTGTGTGCCGCCACCGTTCGTAGTTTAATAGCTAAGGGCTCGAGGGCTAGTATAAATAATAAAGGTGATGGCGGGCACCCCTGCCTAGTACCTCTCTCTACTGTGTATTGTGATGAGATATGAGCACCTGTACGAGCACGTGCCGTTGGATTCGTATATAGTAGACTAACCCATTTAACATAAGCATCCGTTATGCCAAACTTCGAGATTGCACATAACATGTAACTCCAATGTAAGGAATCAATTGCCTGGCGTAAGTCTAAGGATACACACCCCTGCTTGTTGTCTGTTATTGTAATAGAATAGTGGGAAACCCAATATACCCTTGGAGGTTTGGGCAAATAAACAATTGTTTACGTAAAGATACCTACAAGGGTTTTTATTTACTAAACTTAGTTCAATTTCTTATAGACTTATTATCTATTGGTCAAGTCCCAATTGGTGGCTTAACTTTGCAAAAGTCTACACATCAATGCAAATGTACATCAAATTAATATCCAACAAATGAAACTAAAAAACACAATTGAAAAACACAATTTAGAAAACAATTAGAAAACACGGGTATATCTTACTTTCATAAATATACAATTTTAATGTGAAACAAAAAATGCGAGGGTACATTCAAAAGCTATAAAACACTATGATAGAGGATACAAGAATGAACCTGCAAATCATAAGTGTGATCATCTATTCCAAGGAAATACACATAGAGGAAAAAGAAACTGAATTAGAAAACAATTCCTCAGACGCCTTAGTTGTTAGGGAAATAGATGCAAGAGTCGACGTTTCGGTCTGTCGTGGCAATAACGTCCATCAGACCATCTTCAGGACATATAAAGGTTTATAAAACAAGTCCCTCAAATAATATTCAATAGTTGTATCAACCCAATATTGGTTGAGTGATAAAGCTGAAGAAAGGGCCTTATGAATGGGCTCCTCTCTTAGTCAAATGGAAAAAACCTTTTTACGAATCTAAATCCAGGGGAAAGTAAGGTATAGTCTCTCCACTTTGTCAAGGGAGGCAACAGTACGTCTTCCCAGAGTTCAAGCGATTTATAATGAAACTCCACACTAACTAGTTAACAATGACTCGTCACCTCACGGGGCTACCGCATACAAAGTTAACGGTATAGCTGCTCTCGACATGACTTGGTATAGACGTCTAATATTAAGGGCCGTGCACCGCCCAGGTACAAACCCACATTGGTCCACATGTATTAATTTAGGTATAAATTGGAGGATTCTGTTTGCTAATAGTTTGCTTAAGATTTTATAGTCCGTATTTAACAGTGAGAGGGGGCGATATCCTGCCATATTCTTACTGTCCCTGCCCGGTTTCAGCAGCGAAACCACCACTGCCTGCATTGTAGTGGGGGGGAGGGAGCCCGTATCAAGGGAGACTTGGTATAGGCTTTGTAAGTGAGGTACTAATAACGTTATATACTTTGCAAAAAACTCTATTGGTAATCCATCCATACCTGGCGCTTTGTTGTGAGGGAGTTGTTTAATTGCAGCCCTAATCTCCGCTGTTGTTATTGGTTCCTCTAATTCTTTCCTCTGATCAGCTGTTAATTGTGGAAACTGTAGATCCTCAAAAAAGGACTCATAGTCAGCTTTGCACGGTTCTACTGGCGCTGTATACAGCGTCTCGTAGTATTTCTTAAAGGCAGCATTTATTTCTAACTGGGTACGGGCTGGGGGTCCCTCCTGTGTGGTAATTTCAGTAATAGGTGTTATCCCCGGTTTGTCTTTAATAATCCGAGCTAGGAGTGAGCCTGCCCTGTCCGCCTCAGCATGTTGCTTTTATGTATATGCGCTGTGGTCTATAATGCGAAGGTCCCCCAGCAGTTCAGCATGTTTTATGTGCGCCTCCTGCAACTTATCTCTATTATTGTCATTTGTTCCTGCTTCACGTTCTAATTCGCTACTGCCGTTAGTTCTCTGAGTAAAAGTGACCGGGCCCCCACTTGCGTACTTATAGCAGTCCCTCTTATTACAGTTTTAAATGCGTCCCACTCTATCTGGCGTGTACTAGCAGTGCCTGCATTTTCTGCAAATTAAGTAGTAATTGAAGTGGAAAGTGAGCTATGAAAAACCGGATCCTCAAGTAGTGAAGGGTGCAATTTCCAAGTAGGTATTGGTGTGGGAATATTCCCCCATGTCAGCGTGATTTCAAGTGGGTTGAGATCCGAAAATGTTTACCCCTAGTACGTGGTGTCTGTCACATGAGTAAGTAAACGCGTAGAGCAAAATATTCTGTCTATACGCATGTGTAATCCGTGTGGTGGGGAGAAGAAGGAGTATTCTTTGCTATCCGGATTACGTTTACGCCAAGCGTCATCAATGTTTCGCCCATCCCTTAAGGGCGTCCGCCTGTTTTTTACAACTAGTACTCTGTAATGGAGGGTGTGATCGGTCTAAGCCCACATCCAATACGGCATTAAAATCCCCCCCTATAATCCAAGGGTAAGTGTCCCAACCTGTCAGAGCATTGGTAAGTATTCCTAAAAATGTATCCTGATCCAAATTCGGCGCATATACACTGCCTAAGACTATATGTTCCCCGTCTAGGATACCATGCAAAAGGACGTATCTACCCTGCACATCTATTCTTTGTTCTATTAGCGAGAAGGGGGTACCGCTTCTTAACCATATCGCAGCCCCCCAGGCAAATGCCGAGAGGAAGTAAAAAATAATTGCCCTCTCCATTTCTTTTGCAACTTTATGGCCTCTGTGTGCGTAAGGTGGGATTCTTGAAGAAAAACAATATGCACCCTTCTGCAGTTGAGCTGTGCAAGTATTCTATGTCTCTTGTTGATAGAGCCAAGACCCCTTACATTCCAGGAGAGACACGTATATTTACCAGGTTGAGCCATTGGTCTGTGCATAATGTGGTGTGACGCGTCGGGCCTCGGACCCTCCCTCCTGACCGTAAGAAGACTGAACAATATCTGAGTCTGTGCATACATACCCCATGAAGACTCTCAATACTAGGTTCCCCTTTAGAACATTAGAGGACCAAACAATGACAACAAGTCCAACCTGAAACCTGTAAACTCTGTAACATAGTGCAGTCGCCACGGGGGACATGGTAACTGCCAATCCTTGTATGCGCATGATAATACGCACAACATTTACATATGCGGTGCTCTCGCTCAAGCCCCATCACAGTAGGGAAACAAATTACACTGGGCGCATCCGCAATCACACTACATTGTATTGTATACTCATCTGTTAAGGCATATAATCAACATTAGGAGTTCGTAGCGTTCATCCTATATATTCATTCGCAGTCTACGGAGTGACCAGGGGAAACAACGCCAAACTGTTCTCAGAGTCTGAATGGATAGTGTTGTCTTCTGAAGAATCCACTGACTCAGCTATAGACGTCGTGTCTTGTTCTAACATCGCCGCTGCAGTTCTTATAACGTCCATTTGATTTACTGAGATCTGTGCCGGAGTAGGGTTCTGATCGGAGACAGCTTGAGTCTTCTGGCTGTTGGTCTGCTTTAGTCTGCTTGGTCTAGGTAGTCTTTGTGATAAAGGCAGCTGCCGTTGACTTGCTTGGGATGATGCCCGTGTCGCATTCGGTGTCAGAGTAACTTCTACCCAGTCCATGGCTTCATCCGGGGTATCAAAAAACAAGGCTTTCTGATTATAAACAACTTTTAAGCGGGCAGGGAAGAGTAGTGCATACTTCAGATTATGGGCTTGAAGTGTCTTTTTAACCTCCTGGAACGTGTCCCTAGACTTCTGCACTGCCATGGTAAAGTCTGGGTACAGTGAAATACGTTTATTTTCGAAGTAGATTGGAGCGTTGTCCCTTGCAGCGCGTAGGATCATGTCCCGGTCTTTATAGTTCAGTATACGCGCTATGATTGGTCTGGGCGGTGCACCAGGAGGCGGAGGTCTCGGCGGCACTCTATGTGCTCGCTCCACACTATACATGTCCGTAAGGCCCGTTAGTGCAACATGATCTTGTAGCCATGTCTCTATAAATTGGGTGGGATTGGTTCCCTCACTGCGTTCCGGTATGCCCAGAATTCGAATATTATTGCGACGGGCTCTTCCTTCCGCATCGTCCACCCTTTCTTGTAATCCCACCATTTGTCTCTGTAGTTGTTCTATTTGGGAAGTGTTGGTTTGTTGTTGAGGTACCAGATCGTCTAACAGTATTTTGTTATTTTTCACCTTCTCCGCCAGGTTCATATGGTCCGCCTTTAATAAAGTGAAGCTAGTGGTCAATGTACCAATTTGTGTCTCAATAGCCGTGCGTGATTCCCTAATTTCTCGTAGAATCAGATCTAGTTTATCCGTAGGTTGTCCGGGATCCGTAGGCGGTATCACATCCTGGTCTGAGGCTTGTGTTAGTTCAGTGTTAGTTGCATGTTCCATTACTTCAGAGGACGGGGGGTCTGGTTGCTTGGTTTTAGTACGGCCCATCATTGTCAAGGTAATCTCACACGTTGTCCCAAGGCCGTTTCCGAAGAGTGCGTATTTCTGCCTTCCTCGCTTGCCCTGTTCCGCCTATAGAATACACCTGTAGGTACTACTACGCTACGACCCCCTCCGCTGTGCGTCGATATATGAGGTAGCTATTCCGTTGAACAGAGTATGACCCCGACAATACAGCTTTCTTTTCTGCCGTGTTCTGCACCGTTTGTAGTCAATACATGAGGTATGAGGAAGAATGCGCCGTGCGTTCGAGTCTGTGGTGTCCTTATATGCCTTTCAGCATACTATTTCACCCAGGAGGTTCATAGGTGTCCAACACGTCGCAGAAGTTCCACCGTAGTGTGTTTTGGTTACCAGCCCAATCGCCTTTAAACACTATACACTGTGCAGATGGTATGTGGTATAGCGTCTGACAAGGTTGCGCCGCAAAGTGGATGGCAGAACATACGTTTATGCCACCAAAAGGAGAGGAGAAACCGGGATGTTTATTATGTGCACCTCCAGTTCCAGCAATGGGGGTCTATTTCCCAAGTTACTAAGCGCCGCGGGTCAGTGCCATCAGAAGGGGTCGGACCGCACCAGCAGAGTCCACAGCATCCATATTCCTGCAGGCTATCGGGGTCCCCACCTTCGCAGGAGTGCCTTTGCAGCCATAGTCTCCCTCAGTTTAGCGGGCTTTAGGGAGTTTACTTGCATGCCTGAGCTCTGGCGTCTTCCAGCAAAGTAGCGCCCGCCATTTTGTTCTGAGCCACAATACGCTCCGTACCTTGAGTTCGGTTTTCAAAGGGGATGTGAGATCTCCTTTTCGGTCGCGTCCAGTACAAGCAGGATCCGGAATCACTGCCTCTCGTTGCTGTCGTCACTGCACAGCCATCAGTTGCCACAGCGCTTCCCCTCCGGTACCGGCAGGTAGTCTCGCCCAGCGTTGCTGCGTAGCCGGTTGAGTCGCTTCGCCTCCTTCAGCGAGTCCGCGCTCGATTTCACTCTCTGAAGCGCCGCCGCATTCCCGGGCGTCTCCGCAGCACTATACTCTACATCCAGAGTAGAGATGAACGCCCAGTGTCAGGATGATTAGCGAAGTGTCGGGGCTCGGCTCGGAGCTCCGCTAGTTCCCATCCGCCATGTTCGGCAGTCGGCCACGCCCCATGCAGTGTAGTGTCTAGACCCGGGGTGCAGATCGATCTGATGATAAGCAGACGTCATGTCTAGCAAACTGAACCAGTTACCATCTTTCAGAGTGGTTGTGATTTCCGTGATGTTGGGTAGAGGGTGTTGATCAACCCATATGTGGCAATTCAAATCGCGAAGGTCAACACACATGCGCAACGCCCCATTAGCCTTCTTGGCTAAAACTATACGAGAAACCCAATCGGAAGATTCGATAGGTTCTATAACATTGCTAGCACACAACTTGTCCAACTCTTTTTCTAATGCATCGCGCAAAGCTAAAGGTACTCTGCGGACTTTGTGCACGACTTTTTCCCCTCCTTCAACCAACCTTATTATGTGTTTGAAACCCTTAAATTGACCTAACTCATCCTTAAAAGGTTCAGGGTATGTTGACTCCCATCCTTCTTCCTTGATAGTTTGCACACAGACTAAATCTTTCTTTAATATGACCTGGTTGGGATCATTGGGATCCAGTACGATCCCTAAATTACCTTGGTCATGCCACCCCAACAAACAATCATCATCTTTGGCTACATACACAACCACTTGAGATTTACTGTTCTTGAAACCTAAATTGGCATAAAATTCACCTATAACATCAATGGTTTTTCCACCATAACCAACTGGTCATATTGTCGAATGTCTTAGAGAAAACCCTTGTGACTGAAACAAGTTTTCCCATATCTTGTCACTAATAAGTGTAAAAGGGGATCGAGAATCGGCTAGCATTTTGATGTCCACTCTGTTGACGTTCAGTACACACAAGGGTCATCTTACTCCTTGTATGCTAGTAGTGTCTGCATTAGCACTGTGCAAATATTCTCGAGATCCTGTTGCCATGTAAATTTGATCTTCTTCACTTGAGGATGATTCTCCTGTGGGTTGTTCTACTTTGAGCACTTTCTTGGATGAATCTGTATTGAATGACATTCTGCCAGCAGGCTTACAGACGTTAGCAAAATTTCCTTTTTTGAAACATTTGGCGCAGGTTTTATCCACAGCAGGACAAAATCTGGCATTTCCAAGATGAGATGTGCTGCCGCATCGGTAGCACTCCCAATGTTTTTTCGAGGATTTAGAGCCAACTTTCACGTTTTCACTTGTTCTTTCTTGGCGTGCTTTATCTTTCGAAATTTTGTATTTGCTTTTGACAGCTAAAACTTCCTGGGTTGGAGTTTTAGGATTTGAAATTGCCATTTGTTCCAGATAAGATGTTGTACTTTCAATCCTGGTGGCTATTTCCAATGCTTTTTGTAAGGTCAAGTCAGGTTTGGACAACAAAGCTTCTTGAACCTTTTTATTGCTTGTTTTCTCTACTAATTGGTCTCTAATCATCTCTGCTTCAAATGCTTTAAATTCGCATGAAACAGCCAAAATACGTAAAGCACCCACATAGCTAGATGCAGACTCTACAGGTAACTGCGACCTTTTGTAGAATTTGTGCCTAACGTAACATTTTTACAGGCTTTGAATCTAGTGTCAAGAGATTTAATGGCTGTGGCATATTCATCTTCAACTCCGTCACCCTCACCTTCAATGAACAGAACTACAATTTGTGGATCATGTTTTAAAATACTGCGGCCTTATAATGGAAAATTTATTTTTGTGTGTGAACGAATCGCCGTCAAGGGCATCTAAATATGCCTCAAAACTTTCTTTCCATTTTTCTCAGTCGGATTCGGGGTAAGCAGGATTAGGTGTGAACGCAGCAGGAGGCATTATAGCTTGTAGCATGACTTGGAAGATATGCACAGGTTTATAGGGAATACTGGGTTAAAAACTGGAAATGTAGTGGAAAATACAAATTAAATAAAATTAATTGGACAAAGTTAGTGCCACAATAGCTAAGAATTGATGTTTGTATTATTACATATGAAGAACACACTAGGAAGAAGATAAGGTGTGTGTGTCACTGCTTAAATTTGACATTTAATAAGGGATACACATGGTAATAGGGTGTGTGTATCACCGATGTAGGAGAAGGACACACTGTTAGAAAAGGTGTGTGTGTCACTGCTGTAATTGCAAGACTGCAGTGTGGACGGAAAAGTTATTGAAGGTTATTGGGGTGGATTCAGCCCAAAGCAAAATGGCCCCCACATTGTATATTAACGTGTGCTCCGATGTGAAGGACAGGCACAAGAGTTTTGTTAAAGAAGGAGGCTTAAAATGGCCGCTGGCGTGACGCGCGTACGTGCGCGTAGATCCGGTGCAGGACAGGCAGTGTGTCTCAATATGTAGATTTGAGACACAAAATGGCCGCTAATGTGATGCGCATACGTGCGCACGTTAGGCCAACGCAGGACAAGCAGGCCAGGCAAAGGTCAGGCAGCTTGCGCCGGAGCTCGCGATGAGTGCGAAATCGCAGAGACTACGAGAAGAAACAAAACAGTACCTCAAAGGACAGCGATGCCTCTTAGGATGTGCCGACAGCGTAGAAATTCGAGCTCCTCTTCGGATTCAAGGCCTGTCTCTTCAGCGACGAAGCTGGCACAAAGATTCACTACTCCGATGCTGCTCGCTCTTCACGCGTGGGCGTCTTGTTGGCTGGCAACTCGTCGTCAGTGAAAAGAAGCAAGCCGGTAGGTTCAGATAAAGTAACTTTATTTCCAACAAGACAGGAGCTGCCGTAAGCCCATCCGTGCAGCCCCTGGATCCAACCGTCTCCCCGGCACCTCCCGTTCCGGAATCCCTTCCGGGGGAATTCCACCAACGTCTCGAGCGGCAGACAAGAACAAGAAACAAACCCAACTGAACCCTGTAAATTGCCTTAAGGCCGAGTGCCCTCGCCACTCATTGGAAGGGAAAGTAACCCTGACTCCAGAGTTGGACCCCAGAATGTCCACTTTCTTTGCCAAGTTCATAAAAGACCCCAAAAAGGGCATCGGCCTGTCCTGGCGGGTGTGCCAGGATAAGCTCCTGAGTGCCCCTGGCCCCTTAATTAAGATCTTCTACATGGCAGTGGATGCCAAGGCTTTGGGATCCCTCATCACCCCAGAGGTCCTCTCCGGTTGGGCCAGCGTGCAATCGCCTTCATGAGAAACGCTAATTGCACGCTGTCCACCAAACTGACATGTTTCTTCTTAATAAAGGTGGACCGGAAACTTGGAGACCTCGCTGATTTCAAGGCAGGGGCTGTGACACAGGTGGGGCTCTTCAGTGAGCCTTTTATGACAAATCCCAGTCCAGGGTGTTTTCCTCCTAGGTTTTTTTGTGGGGCTGGTCGAGGCAGAGACCACTCGGCCAGCCAGTCCTTCTCCCAGTACCCTCCTAGAGTGCAAGGCTCCAGGCGCAGGCAATATCAAGACCAAGCCCGCTTTGGAAATTTCTACCCAAGGAAGGACCTTTAGAGGCTGAGGATACAAGGGATTTGATGCTACCTCCACTTCCGGTGAGTGTTCACCTATCTTTCCTCATAAGAGTAGGAGGCCATCTGGCAAATTTTTCCATGTTTGTCAATCACAAGCGATGCATGGGTCTTGCAGACGCTATAGGGGTTTCAAATAGTTTTGTTGGTCCCTGTGTTAGGTTACACGCCCCAGACTGCTACGGTTCACTCAACAGGAGGTGGAATTGGTGGATGCAGAAGTTACCTTGCTCCTCGAAAAAGGAGCTATTCGTCCTACCACCCCCCACACCCATGGCTTTATAAGCAACCTGTTCCTAGTAGACTAAACCGATAGGGGTCAGAGATCAGTGGTAAATTTATGCAGGTTCAATGAGTGGCTGGTGTACCACCATTTCAAAATGGAGGGATCCATCTCCTTCAGGGCGTTTTGTGCCCCACAGACTGGATGGTCTGCCTGGACCTTAACGATACTTATTTGGTCATATCAATTTTCCCTCCTCACAGGAGGTTCCTTCAGTTCATCTGGCGACTACAAACATTTTAGGATTGTATCATTTTTATTGGTTTTAAGTACAACATCTTTCGCCTACCTCCTTTGGCCGGCGAAGAGATATACAAGAGGAAAAGAAGAGAAGATAAACAAGGAAGAGGTAGGACGGGATCAGAACATAGGGAGGGATAAAACATAACAAACATGCTCTTATCTGATGATCTCATTTGAGTCTGTCTTCTCCAAAAGCTGTGAGCACATTACTTTCCAGCCTGGGTGTTGGACGTAAGACGTAGGATACGCAAGTATATTGGACAGGTAAGCTCACGAAACGTGGAGGAGAGGTGTTTTATACATGATCCCCAGGTTTTCTCAAATTTGGGCAGGGTATGGTTGATCACCGCTGACCGCTTTTCCATGCCCACCAGGTCCCATAGTTTGTGCAGCCAGTCCAAATGTGATGGGATTGTGTCTGTTCCACATTTTGATAACAGGACTTGTTTTGCCGCGCATAGCGCCAAGGTGATGGCCCTTCCCTTAGTGGAACGTAGTGGGTATGTTTGGACATTTGGCAACCCCAGGAGAATATATCTGGGGAAGCGGGGCAGTTCGGTGTCAAACATGTGATCTACGTCTACCAAAACCTCCTCCCAGTATCGGTGAAGTTTAGGACAGTAAAAGACACACAATTGATGGACGGAATGCAGAACAAATCAAAACATTCACCCCCAGTCAAGAGATCTGGGTTAAATCCATCATTCTTTTGCTCACCATGCCACCCCAGTTTAGACCTGGCCATATGCAAATCAGTCTTGACCCTGTGCCTCATGGGAACAGTCCAGCTCGAACTGCTAAGCCAGGTCCTCCCTGGACCGGAAACAAGCATCCTAGGACCGGTTTCGGGGTTTCACTCCTCTTCAGCCAGGATAGCTTGAATTCAGTGGCACAGTGAGCCCGGGACCCACGTCTGGGCATACCCGGCGCACTTAGGGCGAGGAAGCAAAAGTCACACAATTGATGGACGGAATGCAGAACAAATCAAAACATTCACCCCCAGTCAAGAGATCTGGGTTAAATCCATCATTCTTTTGCTCACCATGCCACCCCAGTTTAGACCTGGCCATATGCAAATCAGTCTTGACCCTGTGCCTCATGGGAACAGTCCAGCCCGAACTGCTAAGCCAGGTCCTCCCTGGACCGGGAAACAAGCATCCTAGGACCGGTTTCGGGTTTCACCCCTCTTCAGCCAGGATAGCTTGAATTCAGTGGCACAGTGAGCCCGGGACCCACGTCTGGGCATACCCGGCGCACTTAGGGCGAGGAAGCAAAAGACACACAATTGATGGACGGAATGCAGAACAAATCAAAACATTCACCCCCAGTCAAGAGATCTGGGTTAAATCCATCATTCTTTTGCTCACCATGCCACTCCCAGTTTAGACCTGGCCATATGCAAATCAGTCTTGACCCTGGGCCTCATGGGAACAGTCCAGCCCGAACTGCTAAGCCAGGTCCTCCCTGGACCGGAAACAAGCATCCTAGGACCGGTTACGGGGTTTCACCCCTCTTCACCCAGGATAGCTTGAATTCAGTGGCACAGTGAGCCCGGGACCCACGTCTGGGAATACCCGGCGCACTTAGGGCGAGGAAGCAAAAGACACACAATTGATGGACGGAATGCAGAACAAATCAAAACATTCACCCCCAGTCAAGAGATCTGGGTTAAATCCATCATTCTTTTGCTCACCATGCCACCCCAGTTTAGACCTGGCCATATGCAAATCAGTCTTGACCCTGTGCCTCATGGGAACAGTCCAGCCCGAACTGCTAAGCCTGGACCGGAAACAAGCATCCTAGGACCGGTTTCGGGGTTTCACCCCTCTTCAGCCAGGATAGCTTGAATTCAGTGGCACAGTGAGCCCGGGACCCACGTCTGGGCATACCCGGCGCACTTAGGCGAGGAAGCAAAGACACACAATTGATGGACGGAATGCAGAACAAATCAAAACATTCACCCCCAGTCAAGAGATCTGGGTTAAATCCATCATTCTTTTGCTCACCATGCCACCCCAGTTTAGACCTGGCCATATGCAAATCAGTCTTGACCCTGTGCCTCATGGGAACAGTCCAGCCCGAACTGCTAAGCCAGGTCCTCCCTGGACTGGAAACAAGCATCCTAGAACCGGTTTCGGGGTTTCACCCCTCTTCAGCCAGGATAGCTTGAATTCAGTGGCACAGTGAGCCCGGGACCTACGTCTGGGCATACCCGGCGCACTTAGGGCGAGGAAGCAAAAGACACACAATTGATGGACGGAATGCAGAACAAATCAAAACATTCACCCCCAGTCAAGAGATCTGGGTTAAATCCATCATTCTTTTGCTCACCATGCCACCCCAGTTTAGACCTGGCCATATGCAAATCAGTCTTGACCCTGTGCCTCATGGGAACAGTCCAGCCCGAACTGCTAAGCCAGGTCCTATGTTCAACACTCCGTCCATCATCCCCTTTGGTTTTGCTATGTTTGCCCTAAGTTGGCAGGGGATGCCCAGACGTGGGTCCCTTGCTCACTTTGCCACTGGATTCAAGATAGCCTGGCTGATGACGGCTGTAAGCCAGAAACCGGTCCCAGGATGCTTGTTTCCGGTCCAGGGAAGACATGGCTTGGCAGTTAGGGCTGGACTGTTCCCATGAGGCACAGGGTCAGACTGATTTGCATATGGCCATGTCTGAACTGGGGTGGCGGAGTGAGCTAAAGAATGATGATGGATTAAACCCAGATCAGTTGACTGGGGGTGAGTGCTTGCTATGTTCAACACTCCGTCCATCATCCCCTTTGGTTTTGCTATGTTTGCCCTAAGTTGGCAGGGTATGCCCAGACGTGGGTCCCTTGCTCACTTTGCCACTGGATTCAAGATAGCCTGGCTGATGACGGCTGTAAGCCAGAAACCGGTCCCAGGATGCTTGTTTCCGGTCCAGGGAAGACATGGCTTGGCAGTTAGGGCTGGACTGTTCCCATGAGGCACAGGGTCAGACTGATTTGCATATGGCCATGTCTGAACTGGGGTGGCGGAGTGAGCTAAAGAATGATGATGGATTAAACCCAGATCAGTTGACTGGGGGTGAGTGCTTGCCATGTTCAACACTCAGTCCATCATCCCCTTTGGTTTTGCTATGTTTGCCCTAAGTTGGCAGGGTATGCCCAGACGTGGGTCCCTTGCTCACTTTGCCACTGGATTCAAGATAGCCTGGCTGATGACGGCTGTAAGCCAGAAACCGGTCCCAGGATGCTTGTTTCCGGTCCAGGGAAGACATGGCTTGGCAGTTAGGGCTGGACTGTTCCCATGAGGCACAGGGTCAGACTGATTTGCATATGGCCATGTCTGAACTGGGGTGGCGGAGTGAGCTAAAGAATGATGATGGATTAAACCCAGATCAGTTGACTGGGGGTGAGTGCTTGCTATGTTCAACACTCCGTCCATCACCCCCTTTGGTTTTGCTATGTTTGCCCTAAGTTGGCAGGGTATGCCCAGACGTGGGTCCCTTGCTCACTTTGCCACTGGATTCAAGATAGCCTGGCTGATGACGGCTGTAAGCCAGAAACCGGTCCCAGGATGCTTGTTTCCGGTCCAGGGAAGACATGGCTTGGCAGTTAGGGCTGGACTGTTCCCATGAGGCACAGGGTCAGACTGATTTGCATATGGCCATGTCTGAACTGGGGTGGCGGAGTGAGCTAAAGAATGATGATGGATTAAACCAGATCAGTTGACTGGGGGTGAGTGCTTGCCATGTTCAACACTCCGTCCATCATCCCCTTTGGTTTTGCTATGTTTGCCCTAAGTTGGCAGGGTATGCCCAGACGTGGGTCCCTTGCTCACTTTGCCACTGGATTCAAGATAGCCTGGCTGATGACGGCTGTAAGCCAGAAACCGGTCCCAGGATGCTTGTTTCCGGTCCAGGGAAGACATGGCTTGGCAGTTAGGGCTGGACTGTTCCCATGAGGCACAGGGTCAGACTGATTTGCATATGGCCATGTCTGAACTGGGGTGGCGGAGTGAGCTAAAGAATGATGATGGATTAAACCCAGATCAGTTGACTGGGGGTGAGTGCTTGCTATGTTCAACACTCCGTCCATCATCCCCTTTGGTTTTGCTATGTTTGCCCTAAGTTGGCAGGGTATGCCCAGACGTGGGTCCCTTGCTCACTTTGCCACTGGATTCAAGATAGCCTGGCTGATGATGGCTGTAAGCCAGAAACCGGTCCCAGGATGCTTGTTTCCGGTCCAGGGAAGACATGGCTTGGCAGTTCGGGCTGGACTGTTCCCATGAGGCACAGGGTCAGACTGATTTGCATATGGCCATGTCTGAACTGGGGTGGCGGAGTGAGCTAAAGAATGATGATGGATTAAACCCAGATCAGTTGACTGGGGGTGAGTGCTTGCCATGTTCAACACTCCGTCCATCATCCCTTTTGGTTTTGCTATGAAGTTTAGGACAGTGCCACAGCAGATGGGAGAGTGTTTCGGAATGGTTGCAATGCCACCAACATTTATCATCCTTCCCTTTTTGCCACTGGGCTAGACGAGCAGGTTTATAGTACCAGTAGTAAACTGTTTTAAGCAATGTCTCTTTCCCAGAGGCGCTAGTGGCCGATGTGCAGGCGCGATGAATAATGTCTGCCCATTCTTTCTCTGTGAATCTACTGCCAAATTGTTTTCCATCGTTTCCTAGCAGGTGCGCTTAAGGGATTCACTACAGTGTTTAGGAATATGTATATGTCTAATAGTAACCTGCGATCATCTCGCCTAGACAATAGCCAGCGCTCAAAGCGGGTGAGAGGTCTGCTTGCGTGGGGTCGTATCGAGGGAAGTGTTACCCAATGCCGCACTGCAATGTAGTGCCAGTGTTCGGATTCCGGGAGTCCAAAGTCCTGTTGTACCCTCTGGAAGTCCAACAGTCCTTGCTCATCGAACAAGTCCCTGATGCGTTTACAATTGTTTTCTTGCCATCGTGAGTATGTCTGCCCCTGGACTGCCTGCAGGTAATCCGCGTTCCCCATGATTGGAGTGAGGGGGGAAATAGGGGTGGAAAGCTGTTTAAGTATGCTGACTTTATCCCAGACTCTTATGGTGACCTTAACCACCGGGGAGATGAACACTCCCGGCGGGCGATTTCTGCGTGGGAGCCAAGGTATCTTCCAGATATGGATTCCGGCCACCGCTTGATCTAGAAAGCACCAGTGCTTCTCTGTGAGTGGACGTTGCCATTCCACGAGGAAGCGTAATTGGGCGGCCTGGTAGTAACGCACCAGGTGCGGTATACCCAGCCCTCCCTCTGCTACAGGGAGATGTGTACGGTTTTTGGTCATTCTGGCACGCTTACCCCCCAGATAAAGGATTCTATACTCAACTGAAGCTTGTTTATCGTAGAGGCAGGGGGTTGTAATGGCATCACCTGCATGAGATATAAGATTTTGGGCAGCAACGACATCTTCACAGCTGCTATTCGTCCCAACCATGAGATGGGGCCCCCATGCCAGGACTTGATGAGAGTCCTTACCTCGGTCAGTAATTCCGAATAATTGTGTAATACTGAGGCCTCAATGGTGGAGAATATGCATATGCCCAGGTAGGGAATTCCCTACTTAGCCCACGTGAAAGGGAACTCTGTTGCGAGGTATGCCTGTTCTTCTTGCGGAATAGTGATATTTAGCGCTTGGGATTTGGAGTTGTTCACCTTAAAGGTGGAGACTCTGCCAAATGCTGCAAGTTCCTCCAGCAGTGGTGGCAATGACTAGCGGGGTTTAATGATGGTTAGCAGTACGCCATCTGCGTATAGGGTTATTTTATGTGATTGGCCACCCATCCAGACTCCCTCTATTAGGGGGTGTCTTCTAATGCGTTCTGCCAGCGGCTCCATACAAACTGCAAACAGGGGTGAGGAAAGTGGACACCCCTGTCGTGTTCCCCTAGAGACTGGGAATGTAGGGGATAGGGAGTTATTGGCTCTGACCAGCGCTTGTGAGTTTGCATAACCAGCCCAAATCCGTTGCTGAAAACGTGGACCCAGCCCAAAGGCGTCCAAAACCATGCGCAGAAATGGCCAGTGGACTCAATCAAACGCCTTCTCCATGTCTATCGAAAGAAACAGTGTCAGAATCTTAGACCGCTGTGTCTTATCTAACAAGTGGAAGAGGCGCTTAGTGTTATCTCCAAACCCAGATTGGTCAGGGTCTACCAACCGGGCATGTGTTGCCCTAATCTATGAGCCAGAATACCTGTGAAAATCTTTGCGTCCACGTTAAGCAGAGGTATAGGCCTATAGAATGTGCAGAACTGAAGGTCTTTCCCAGGTTTTGGCAGGACTGTTATAATTGCAGTACGCATGGAGTCTGTGAGTGTATTTCTGTGGAGCTGAAAGAGTTGTACAACCGCGCCAACACAGGGGAGATAAGCTCCACATACTGCTTATAAAAGACAGCTATGTACCCATCTTGACCTGGGGCTTTCTCTAGCTTAAGTCTCCCTATCACCTCTATAACCTCCTGGTCTGTTATGTCAACTCCTAATGGTGCCGCTATTGGTTCCAGGGGTAGCGTTAGCGATAACTGCGCCATATAAGAGGAGCAGTCTGCAGTGAGGGGTGCGTCTGCCTTATACAGTTGCGCATAGAATTGGCCAAATTCCCCCGAGATGTCCTCGTCTCTCGTCTTGAGTTTCTGCACTTGGCCTATCAAGCTGTGTATGTGTCTGGAGTGCGTTTGGAGCCTCAATCTATGGGCCAGTAGCTTCCCAGCCTTGTTGCCCCCTGCATAGTACTTCTGTCTCGTGCGGAGCAAAGCATGCTCCCCCAAGTCCATGTCGAGGGCTTTGAGCTGCTTCCGGGCGATAGTCAGCTGTCTCCGTGCTTTGTGAGAGCCTGACTGTCTGTGTGTCTCCTCCAAATCCCTCACCTGCGTCACCAGCCCGTCGCGCTTTGTCTTACGTTCCCTATTGAGCCGCGCCGCTATTGCTATGTATGTTCCCCGCACCACTGACTTGAGAGCGTCCCATAGTGTCGCTATTGTTGTATGTGGTCTGTCGTTAATCGCGATGTAGTCGGCGATTGTGCGCTCCACCTCCTTAACTGCGGGCTCGTAGGATAGCAATTTAGGGTTGAGACGCCGCATCTTAGAGCCCTTATTACAGGCCGGGAGGTGCAACACTATTTGTATTGTAGCATGATCGGAGATGGAAGCTACATCGATGTTTGCGTTTGTCACTTGAGAGAAAAGAGATGCTGAGAGAAGAAAATAATAAATTCTGGCATAGGATTGATGTGCGGCCGAAAAGAAGGAGTAAGACCATGTGGAAGCGTGCAGTGTCCTCCATATGTCAATCAGCCCTGCATCGGCCAACCAGCGAGTGCCCTGTGGGGAAATGATCCCTGTAGACCCTGCTCTTTTGGGAGTCCGGTCCATGGCAGCGTTGAGATCCAAATTAAAGTCACCCCCACCACTATGTGTACATCAGGCTTTGTAAGCATGGTCCCAATTGCTTGGTGAATAAAGGGTTCTTGATGATCATTAGGACCGTAGATACATGCTACTGTGAATGTGTGACTGTATAATGCGATGCGTGCCGATAGCATCCGGCCCATGTGTTTGGAGGATTTGTCCCTGGAAATGTCTCTGGGGGTGTGCGGACCACATGTGTTTCCCCTTCCCAGACAATATGAGGCGAAAAGGGTGTCCCCATTTGTAACGTAACCCTTTATCCCTTAGGAATTTCGTTACAGGCTTCATGGTGGACATATCCCCTGGTATAGGCGGAACTTGTTCCCTTCGAAGGATATATGTGGTTGGTCCCTTAGAGCAGCCATTATGAGCTCTTTTTGGCGGTAGTCTTGGAGGCAGGTAAGAATGTCTTGTGGGGAGCCGGGTGCCTGTGAAGGATGACCAGCCTATTCGTACGGTCCAACAGGAGGTCCTTCCCTACTAATTCCTGGACGATGTGGCGGAACAATCGTAGAACATACTCCTCCAGGTGGCCCTCATCCGCCTGCAACGGGACACCCTTGGATATTGGATCTGCGTGACCTGTGTTCCAAATCTTCTAAATGGTAGTTAAGATCTGCATTATGGTCTTTGAGTTCTAGGATCTCCCTACGGACTCCTCTAGTTCTTCCTTTCTTCCCTGACTTCTCCATCGTGTCCACTCGTTGCTCCAGTATGCTCATTTCTTGGCACAGGTCTTTAACCTCCTTAGTCACTTTAGTCCTCAAGGTCGCTATGTCTTCTCGCAGCGTGCTAAAGAGGGACTCCATAAAGCCACGTGGAATGGGAGCCTCCTCACTTCCTGCTTTCCCGCCGTATTTAAGGCGGCAGTGTCCGGAGAAGCCAAGTCCGAAATAGGCCCCATTTGTTTAGTAGAGCTCTTGGCGAGGAGGTCCTTGATTGTGGTATCCTTTTTTGGCCTGTTGGAAGGCATGGGGACGGCTCTAGTGGTACCTCTCGTGATTGCTCCCGAGTTCTCACTATCGTTCCCACCTCCAATGGCAAAGCAGGTTCCGTTATCCACTTCCCGCTGGGCCCTGTGTCTACTGCTGGCTATCTCGGTCACCAGGCTCGCCTCAACCAGTCCAGATCCGTTAGCAGCCGAGGGCAGTGTAGGGGAAGGTTCCACAGCCGGCCTGTTTATGGGTCCTTAAGTTGACCTCTTTATGTCGTTCCTCTGTGCTGTCGGACACCTCCCTGTGTTTCAGTTGTGGCCGCGGGGTGTACCTTTGTTAAAGTCCACCTTCTGGCGGTTCCAAGGCACTGACTCACCCGTTCTCTTGTGGCTGGTATCTCCAGTTGGTTCCAGGATCTGTTGACCCCCAAGTGGTAGTGACCACCAGCACAGGTCTGCTGCTTGTTCAGCCCACTACCTTTGCCTTCAGACTGATCGTCGCGTCCCGGCTTCTAGGGGGCCTTCCCTTCTGCTCTGGTGTGTGGGATGGCAGGAAAGGGTGGTGCGCAACCGGCCACTGCTCCAAAACATTCACTCCCCGTGCCTCACCGCAACTTAGGCACTCTCTGCTCTCGCTGTGTTCTCCAGCCGGCCTTGGCTGTCCGAGCCTCTCTTCTCAGCCCGTGGCCCCTTCATCCTGCTTCTCCCAGATCAGGCCCGCCCGGCCGCCATTTTAAGGTCAGGCAGGCTCGGGCGCTCTCAAGATCTTTGCCACTGGGATCCGTCGCTGTCGGATGTCCCTAGGCCGCTGGCAGCCATGTATGGCCCGATGTGGAGCATCTGTTCAGGCCCGGTAGGCACCACGGGCCATTACTTCTCAAGAGGGGCAGCGGGGAGGAAGCGATGTACAGAATGTCGCTCTCTCACTGAGCCCCGGTACCCCCACCCCCGCCTCTTCACTGCAGCCCGCGCACTCACCGGGTCCGCCAGTCTCCGGCCGTGCCCCCGCTCACCGGTGAGCCGACGGCTCGTCTCTGTCTCTCACTTTGCTCAGAGGCGCCTGGTCACCATCTTGATTTCAGGCTGGGCAGTCTGATGGGCCAGCATTGCCTCTCTGTGCTCGCTGATCAGGTCTCCGGAGCGCGGGGTGGTGCCTCCGACTTCCCCCACTTATCGTTGTCTCCACGAAACGGCTAGCCCTCCTGGGAACCACTGCTTGCAACTTCGGAGCAGCGGAGCTCCATAGATCTGCTACCATATGGGCACCATCTTGGACATGTCCCCCTATAAACATTTTAGTTTGCAACTCTACCCTTCCGTCTGTCCTTCGCCCCTTGATGCTTCACAAAGGTGCTCAAACCTGTTGTGGAGTACCTCTGGGCGCAGGGGATCCGCCTCATTATTTACATAGACGATATGCTCCTCCTGGCACAGGACCCCGACAGTTGTCGGCCCAATTGCAGATAGCAGTCAACCTGCTCAAAAGTCTCTGCTTTGTGATAAACTAAAAGAAATCCCTCCTGATTCCTTCTCAAAAGGCATTTTTTCTGTGGTTCGTCATAGACTCCATCGAAGATACCCTGAGTCTTCCTTCTCAGAAAATGTCCAAGATCCGACATGAGCTTTGGAGAACGTTAGCCCGACACAGTGTCCTTGCAACAGATTGTTCGCCTGGTGGGTCTCTTGTCATCCATCCAGACCAATTTCTGGGACCCCTGCACTATCAGGCCCTTCAGAGACTAAAGGCGGCATACCTGTGAAGGGGCCTCACTTACTCCCAGTCGGTCGCCCTCTCGGGTGATGCACATGAGGAGATTCTCTGGTGGCTTTCCCACATGGAAGCATGGAACGGGAGAGCGATTTTTGGGTCTGCTCCGGACCTCATTATAGAGTCAGAGCCAGCAGGTCAGGCCGGGCCGCTTGCTGTGGCGACTTCTCCACAGGAGGGCTGTGGTCTCCCCCAGAACAGAGATTACACATCAACTGTTTGGAACTTTTGGTCGGGTCCTTTGCGGTCCAGTGTTGGACTAGAGACAAGATCCAGTCCTGTGTCCTGCTAAAAAGATGATGATGGGTGATACCCTGAAATTGGGCCCAGGATGCTTGTTTCCAGTTTAGGGCGGACCTGGCTTGGCAGTTCGAGCTGGACTGTTCCCATGGGGAGCACGGTCAAGACTGATTTGCATATGGCTGGGTCCAAACTGGTTTGGCTTGGTAGGCAAAAAACGATAATTAAACCTAGATCTGTTACTGGGGGTGAATGTTTGATTTGTTCAGCATTCCGTCCATCATTTGTACTATTTGCTGTTGTCACCCTTAGTGGGAAGGTTATACCCAATAGTGATTCCCGTGCTCACTGTGCCACTGGATTCAAGCAGCCTGGCTGATGAGGGGTGATGCCCCAAAACCGGTCCCAGGATGCTTGTTTCCGGTCCAGGGAAGACCTGGCTTGGCAGTTCGGGCTGGACTGTTCCCATGGGGAGCAGGGTCAAGACTGATTTGCATATGGCTGGGTCCAAACTGGGGTGGCGTGGTGAGCAAAAAAACTATGGATTAAACCCAGATCTGTGACTGGGGATGAATGTTTGATTTGTTCAGCATTCCGTCCATCATTTGTTCTTTTTGCTAAAAATGGCCAACATTTCGGCCGTCGGGTATATCAATCACATGGGAAGCATTTGATCCAAGGTACTCTCAGATCTTGCGACCAACTTCTGGTAGTTCTGCCTGGATCATCAGATCTTGGTCACGGAGAAATATATTCCCGTCAGGATAACCGGGTGGCAGACTGGCAGTCCCGTCACTTCCGGGATGCCAACCTTTGGAAGCTTCATACGGAAGTCTTTGCCGGCCTGCAGACCGATGGGGTCCATTTTTAGTGGACTTGTTTGCCTCCAGACTGGATCATCAGCTGCCCCGGTTCTTTGGTCGGAGACCGGATCCTCTGGTGACGTCCACAGATGCATTTCTACAGTACTTGGAGCTGGAGACAGGGTATGCATTTCCCCCGTTCGCAATGATTACAATAGCATCAACTCAGATCAGACGCCAGCAGGCAGACGTAGTGCTGGTCATCCTGATTTGGAAATCTCAAGTCTGGTTTCCAATTCTTATGGAATTTTCTTGAAATTTTCCAATCCGTCTCCCCCTATTCCCAACTCTTTGTCTCAATCCGGATCGGCTTCCACAACAGATGGTGCTGGAGGGGTCCTTCTGCCTAATGGCGTGGTGGATTACAGGGGTCGATGGTCGCTCCCAGGACTTTCGACACAGGCTGAAGACCTCCTGTCAAAGGCCTGGTCTGATAGCACCATCAAGCGATACCGGTCTGCCTGGTCAAGATGGTGTTATTGGTGTGTGCGATGGGGTTGTGATCCCGTGGGCACTGAATTAGTTCAACTACTGAATTTCCTGTCCAGGTTAGCACAGAAGAGTATGGCATACCGCTTGATAAACACCTTCCATTCAGCGATCTCAACGGGACACGTGTCCTGAAGGGTCCCCGGTGGGAGAACATTCCTTAGTATGTCGCCTTTTATGTGGCACCCGATTATCACTTCCCCGGAACCACCTTATTCTGCTCTGTGGGATGTTAACAAGGTGCTTGACCTTTTCCTATCCTGGTAACCAAATAGGTTCCTATCGCGGAAGTAGCTCTCGGCGAAGCTGGTGATGTTGCTCTGCATGGTATTGTGCAGAAGGGTCTCCGATGTTCGAGCCCTAGACATTACCAAAAGGACTTTTTCCCCCTCTGGGTGTCTTTTACTCTTAGCATGCGTACCAAATCCAATACTAGGGTCATAGAATACCCAGCCTTTTCGGATTCTCCTAAGTTATGTGTAGTTCAATGCCTTAAGGCCTATGAGGAGATATCCGCGGACTTCAGGCCCCCAGGTGAGAGACAGTCCTTAATCACCCTCAGAAAGCCACAGAAGGCGGTGTCCTCCCCGACCATAGCCCGTTTGGTATGGTGGGTTATGCAGGAGGCTGGATAGGATCTAAAACTCTTTGGTGAACATTCCACTTGTGGAGCCATGGCCCCCAAGGCGTTCAGTCTGTGTGCCTGCCTGGAAGATATTATGAACACTGCTGATTGGTCCTCGGATTCTACCTTTAAAAGGTTCTATTTTAAGTTAGTGTTAGATATGGCTCCTTTGGTGGTGCGTAACCTTTAAACTAGCATAATGCTCGCCTCCGGAACTGACATTGAATTTAAAATGTCCTAGCTATCGTAATGGAAAGTTTCAATTCAATTAATGACTGGGAGGTGAGTATTATCCCACCCACGGATTGCTGATTGGGGGACCCTCCCAGTGACTATTAAGTATTGAGTTATCTATGACTATTGCAAGTTTATGCGGATTGATGAAAATGTGTTGTGCAAAACTTGCTTATTGACGTAGCCTTCTCTGCATGTACCTTTGGTCATTTTATTTCTTTTTCCAGGAATGGAAAATGGGAAGCAGAATTCATGAAAAAAGGGCTATGGCGTGACTCGCGCAGCGGAAGAGGAGCTAAGAACAGTGGCAAGGGACTATGAGGCTGACGCTGTCACCTGATTGGACCCTGAGGGACTGTTGGACTATGATGTCCATTGTTTGTTTTGACTAATTCCCAGTGCGTGATGGAAAATGTGGTTTCAGGTTAAAATGCAATAAAATGGCTGCTTAGAATAAAGTGAAGAAAGCGAAAGCATAATCCTCGCCTCCGAGTCCTTAATAGAATTGAAACTTTCCGTTACAATAGCTAGGAAACTTTTAATTCTAGTGCCTATCAAAAGTTCCTAATATAACACAATCTTCTCAAATGTAATGTTTCTTTCTACATTCTTGCATCCTCAAGCTGCATGCTGTCTCAGGAATATTATCTACATTCCTTAAATCTGGCATGAACTACTGACCTTTAATTAAAACTTCTGATTGTTGCCTCTTTTTTTATCTGTTTCAAATGTCACTCTCTTCCCTTCCATCCTCTGCATTCCTCCTCTCTCTGAGCACAACCTACTCCAACACATGCCTGTTTGCCTATTCTCTACTATTATATTTGTGCAAATTGCAGACAACTCATTTACGATATCACAAACTCTCCTCCTCTCAAAGTCATACCTATGCTAACAATTTCCTAATCTCCTCTAAATTCTCTATTAATCCCATAAGCCATGTGTATGAGCTCATATACCGTCCACTAATGATCACAAATAACATCTATTAATTTAATCCACCAAAAAGAAACTAGAATGACTGCATGGAATGTTTTGCTTGAGCGCACAAGACTAATCCCAATACACTGGACTAACCACTAACCTTGGTTTCCAGGACAGCGTGCTGCCTGGCATGAATCGCTTCAATGCCTAGTCAGGGGTAGTAATCACTATATAAATGAAATTACAATCACAATTTTGATCAGGTCTATTCTGCCTGATATGGAAATACGTAGTGTGATCCATCGCTCCACTTGTGTTAAGAGCTTACCGAGTATGGATTTGTAGTTATCTGTTAGGATTGACTCCCTAATTCTATTTACGCGATACCTACATTTCAGACCAAGTCCTCTTTCCATGTCAAGGGATACTCCAGGGCAACTTTCCGGGTGTCATCTGTTAGCGCTAAAATTTCAGATTTTTCCCTGTTAATTTTTGGGCCGACATAGGCACCAAAGAGAACAATGTCTTGAATATTGAGACTGTAGTTCTTTCCTGGATTGTTAAGCAATAAAAAAAAAAATATTGCTGGCATATAAGGAGAGTAAAAACTTCATTTGGGGAACGTTATACCTCTCTGGCCATGCTGTGCAAACAACAGGGACATGAGGTTCAATTACAAGTGCGAACAGCAGTGGTGACAAGGGGCAACCCTCTGCATGCCTCTGCCCACTTTAAAGGTAACCATTCACCGGACCCTTGCTGTTGGATTGGCATATATAGCAGTTCCGCCAGTCGCTTAAATTAGTGACCCAGGCACATTTGCTGCAGAGCAGCAAATATAAAGGGCCATTCAAGAGAGTCAAAGGCCTTCTCGACCTTGAGGAACACCGATTCTGCCTGGACCTTCGAACTAGCTCGATGGATCATTGCTAAGAGTGTGCACACATTGTTGGAGGTAACTCTGCCTGGAACAAAACCCTACTGATCTGCAAACACGAGTCTGGCCATTAATGTTTTTAACCTATGGGCCAACACACATGCTAGAATTTTGTTATCAGCATTCATAGAAACATCGGTCTATATGAGCTGGCGTCTCTAGGATCCTTACTGGGTTTTAGGATTATGGATATCAAAACCTCATTGGAAGCTGGAGGCAGTGTACTGGTGTCAGGAGCTTCTCAATACAGCTCCAATACCCAGGGGACACACAGCTTATTCTTTAAAGAATTCAATTAGGCCATCTGAGGGGCTCTGCCGTTAGTGAAACTGTCTATTGCCAAACGTATCATTTTGATTCGTAGAGTGTTGTAATTTAGATGAGTACAAATCCACATAATAACAGTAAAAGGTTTGGAGTATCAATTAATTCATGTTTATGGACTCCTCGGCGTGTGAGCGGAGTTATTGTATTACCATCTTAGGTTGTGCACCCCTCAGCAGCCATTAAAGAGTTTTGCTTGGTCTCTCACCCCCACCCACAATAGGCATGTAGTTGCGTGTGTCTACTTAGATATGAAACCTCACTGTCAGCTGCCTCCCTGAATTGGGCTTGGATAGATTTAGGGACCCATGCATGCTTTGAAATAGATATACCCCTTATGTAAACTTTAGAGGTTTCCCAAACTGTTAGGAAGGAGAGAAGGGAACCTATGTTAGTGTTGAAAGATTTCTCTGTCGCCGTTGCAATGTCTGCCCTGAAAAGAGTCAGCCAGACGGGCAGAAGGAAAACACCAGGGTTAATAGCTAGGCAAGGGTCTGGCACCATGATAATCAAAATCACGGAGAGTGGCCCAAGAACGTTCCCTAGTAAATATTCAGTAGAGTGCTCCGACTGGATGGTTTCGCTGGACTGAATCCAGAAATCTATGCAGAATGCGTGCTGTGTGCAGAGGAATAGGAGTATGCAGTGCCTTTGTTTTTAATCTCATGCCACCCATCCACCAGTCAATCTGAGACAAGAAGGTGGTTAAGTGTGTGCACAGCATTAGGATTACCGACTTTACAACTATGTTAAAGACACCGCCCCATATAATGTTGTAGTAATTTTGTGTTTGTAATATTGTGCAGGCTTCTAAAAAAAAACTCAAGGGAATCATTGTTCGGAGGATATGAGTTAATAAGTATTATGGGATAGTTGCGGATTAGCTCAGAGAGGTATATATAGCATAGTTATCTGTGAAGCATAGTGTCTTCCGCACTAGTATTTTAACACCAGCCACATATGAACTACAAGAGGCGAAATAGTGCGAGTCCAGCAGTCAGCAAGTAAATGTTATGTTGCTTTTTATTCCTAGTATTAAGGCAGGCTTTAACGTGTTTTATGGTATCCTTCGGAGAAGTGAAGAACATGGTATGGCCATACCTCTGGAAGTTTATTTGGGCTGGGTACAGTATCACACATGGTATTTCTTCGGCCCTAAAGAATTTCTTGATCTCTGTAAAGGCTTGTCTGTCCTCCAGTACTGCTATTGTGAAGTCTGTGTAGATGGAAAATTCTACCCCTTAATACGTCCCATGCTCTTTCTCTCAAGCGACTCAAAGCAGTGTCCCTATCTATATAATTCAAGAGTTTTGCAATAATGGGGTGTGGAGTGGCGCCGGAGAGGGGTCTTAGGCTCAGGGACCTATGGGTCCTCTCAACTATGAAGCATTGGGGAAAGTTATCTCTACCAAGTATACCAAATATATAATCCAAAAAGTATAATTGTAAAAAATTATTGTGCAACATATTTCAGCGTGTTATCTCCCTTAGAATTTTGCTGCGCCTGTGCCAAACAGCTTGCAAACATTTGCTGACAGCAAAAACAATAGCCGGGTCGTGTCACTTTTTATAATTCTTTGGGCCACTAGATATCTTGACAAGCCCAAGGAACAACATATTGGATGAATCCATTTACAATGAGACCCTAGGTATGCTGAACAAAAAAACAATATGTAAGTCTCAGTCTCTATGTCTAAAGCACAAGCAGGACAAAGGCTTGTGGGCAGGTCCTTGTTCCATTTATCAGTAAAGGATCTCAATGGAAGAATGCTTAGGCGAAAGCGAACATACAAGCTTTTTGCCAGGAAAGGAGATATAAAATCTAAAAATGTTTCAAAACAAAGGACCAATTTGAAATCAAGATACATGTTAGTCAATGATCCATTTGATCCATTTCTTATGTAACCTTCATGTATGTGTGCACAATAGCATCTTTTCAAACTGACAATTTCAGCTCGAGATGTAGCATTTTGCGCATCCATAACCTGTTAAGACCCAGCCTCTGGAACCAATGTGAAATAAATTTGAGCCAGGGAACTTCCTTTGCGCCCCTTAAGTTAAGGAAATCTTTGTGCCCATCTCTGTAATCACTTTACTCCGGTGTAGACCAGAGACGAACCCAGTACATTAGAGGTTTAAGTGCTGCCTGATCGTTGATTCTCTTCAGTCTCAATTCAAAATATAATGGAAGGGGTGCTGTTCAGATCAGAGACCAGCTTTCTTGCAAATGTATTTTCAGCGATGGATAATGGGGTGCACATCTGCGTAGCCCCAGATCTCAGCACCGTAAAGTGCAGCTGCCTTTGCTTTTGCGTGGTCGACCTCTAGGGCTGGTGAAACAAGGCGTGAACTTGTTTGCTTTTGTAGCCTAATAATAGCATTTTATCTCTGCTCTTTTAACATAGCGCTCCTAGTGGTTTGTCCTGTCCATTTAAAACTCTCCATTAGCTTGATCCCAAGATAGTCAAAACTGTGCACCCTCTCTAGTACTTCCCCCACCCACACGAATGACATAATTTTTGGACAGGCCCATTCCAAACACCATATATTTTGGTTTGTTTACGTTAAGCTCTAGGTCCCTTGACCTACAAAACCCTTGGAACTTGTCAATTAAAATTTGAAGCCCCATCGGGGTTTTAGAAATAAGTAAGGAGTCATCCGCAAATTAAAGAATAGGAATCTTCCTCTTGTTCAGGTCGGGGGAATCGTTTTTACAATTCGACAGTACATCCACTATATCGTTCATGTATAGAGTGTAGGTGTAAGAACGCATCCCTGGTGGACACCACGCTCGACAGGCAACGGTTCAGTTAATTCACCCTGGCTGCCATATCGAACTTGAGCAAAATTTCTAGTCATAAGCTGTATAAGGTTAGTAGGGACACCCATGGATCACTAACCCGTCATAAATTATTTTGTGGAATAAGATCAAAGGCGGCCCTGAGATCTACAAAGGCCAGGTATAGCTTTTGTTTGAGTATTGTGACATACTTCCAGTGTAACATTGCAAATCTAAAAATGTGGTCGCAGGTGCTGATCTTTGTTCGGAATCCAGCCTGGAGGGGAGTCATAATATCATTAGATTCAACCCAATCTATCAATTTGTCCAGCACTTGTTGTGCAAAAACCTTCTGCAGGGTTTCGATCAAACTGATCAGCCTATAGTTAGAAGGGATACATATTTCACCTTTTTTATAAATGCAAATAATTTTGGCTCCTCTTTATGATTCCTGTATCTCACCCCCTGATGCTATTGCATTTGACAGTAAATTAATGTATGGTGTTCAAACAAGTGACTCATATATATATAAGAAACGCGTCGATTTTGACAGACTGGCTCTGTTTTAAAATAAATATCAATTGAATAGAAGGATTTCTGTGTGCGGCTAAAGTTTGTTGGAAAATTGATTTCGGCCATTGGTCCGGCCCATAGCCTGCACCCGCTGCTGAGCGCTCCGGCTTCCTGACGCGTTTCGGATAACTCCTTCGTCGAAGGAGTTATCCGAAACGCGTTTGTTGCGCTGTGAATAAACACCGGCAAACTGCCCCCGCGAGTGCTGTTCTCTTTCTTACAATTGACGAAGGAGTTTGGAGCAGTTATTTATCGTTGGGGCACCACCACGTATGAAGCACCTGTCCGCGAGTGATCCGCTGTATGGTGGAGTGGAGCGGTTATATATATATACATAATTTCTGTATGTTTTAAAGACTTGTGGGTGAAATGATCACCAAATTAATACTTCTTTGTGTTTAGGTCATTGCAGCTGCCAAAGTGGGATTTCAAGCTGTTGGATATGAACTGAACCCCTGGCTAGTCTGGTACTCAAGATACCGTGCCTGGAGAGAAGGGGTGCACCACAAGGCCACCTTTCACATTTCTGATCTGTGGAAGGTTTGTATTTATTCAGAAGGTGTATTATTGTTCAATTGTGCTATTATTTCTCCTTTATATATAAAAATTGGTGGACTTCTGACTGGCCTGCATAGGTGCAGTTAACAGTTAAAAAAGTGGCCAACCAAAACTTTACAAGGTAAGTGGTCCAATAGCTAACCAACCAATTGATAAAGACAAATTATTACTTCATTGAGATCAGAAGGTAGTCCTAAACTTGGTAGATAACTGCACCTTTTCTGAGGTACAACAACAAGACCAGGCCTCCATACTGAAAAAAGTGTGTTTTGCCTTCTCTTCACAGACTGGCTAGACAGCACACATCAAAAATGCTGTTTAAGTCAAAGCTTTTTTAAGACAGTTGGTCTAATATTCAAAAGAGTGTCATAGCTGCAAAGCAAATCCAATATTGTAAAATTGACTTACAAACCCCAGCTAAAAAAAGTGAGGGCGCCTTAAGATAATAGTTTTACCTGCCACAAAGAAATAAGCTTTGCTGTGCTTTGTTGGGTAATGCAATCGTTTTAGACCCACTTTTCCCAACATTGCTGCCCCTTTGTATTATCTGCTGGAAAAGTCTGCTCCAACATGAGGAAAATGGACAGATGAAGTTTTTTCTACAAACTGAAGACTCAAATTAGATTGTTTGAGATGTTGCCCCAATCTTGAACATTAGCCTTGTACTCCTCTGCCATGAGCTAAATATTCCACAGTAGAGGCGGCAGAGTTTGACTAAAAGCGGGCAGTAGAGATTTTGAAATATTATTTCTTAGGCAGATTTTTTTACCTAGCGCTGTAAATATACTAAACAGTGCATATTAAGATGGTTCTTGACCCTAAGGCATTCTCCTTCTCCAGGATACAGACACTTTTGTCATGTTATCCTAAGTCCTCACTGCCTCGAGGTCAGGGTTTAAGGGTCTGGAGGAGACCTGATATCTTAGCGCCACAACTGGTATCAGGACAGCCTTGGTGTGTGCGTAGCCCAACGTAGTATGTTTATTATTATTTTTTTTAAAACATATTTTATTTCCTTTATTGCACATCCGCATTATACCATTTGTTGCGGGGATTCTGCACCTACACAGAACTATGCGCAGGAAAACAGGACCTCGATGTATAGGGGTGTACCAACCTACCACCTTAGTGCCCAAAATCCCAAAACCGACTAGCTATAGTGTCTCATTCGTTCTCCTCCAAAATCAAGAAGCCACAAATGATTAGACAACCCAGAACACAACACTCCCGTCTCTCTCAGGAATCGCGGTGGCAAGACATACCCTTTCGCTCGCTCACTCGTACTTGTCCACAAATAAGAATTGGCAGAGTCACTGTAATAGTTCAAAATGTTTATTTTAACTATCGTGCTCTATAATACAGTATACGAGCCACTACCAGCAGCAAAATGCATAAACTCAGAACAATTAGCATTGTTACAATTCCATAGAGTACAAAGGGGGAAGTCATTTTATAAAGACAGTGGAATAAGGACTATAAGGCCTAACCTCCCTCCCCTTGACTGGAAGAAGTTTATTATAAAAAGGAAGATCTCTGGGCTTTGTCAGCAGACCCCATACCTTAAAGCCTAGATACAAGGTTTACATCATAGGAACAGCATAGCTCTTCTCCATGGAAAGGGCTCTCTCCAAGTGTCCGTTAAAACAACATGCATCCCCGTAATATCAAAGCATGAGTCTCCAGCATTGCAGCTGTGTTTAGCATGTTATGTCTAGGTGCTAGGGACTGACCAGAACAGAATAACAAGGGGCATTGTTTATCGACCTTGCACATCGTGTTCAGACTAAACTCCAGGAACTCAGCAGAGAACGCGAAAAGCAGACAGTTCTCATGTGAAAGGCACAAACAGAGTCTTGTGAAAATAAAGTTATTTAGTAACGTGCGCAAAAGCAGCATCATGGCAGCAAAGCTCATGCTAACTTAGCAATGTCGACAATAACCCTAATGGCCATATAACACATTGTGTACATTATACTTTACATTACTGGTTTTCTTGTTATCATATACTTACATCAGCTTAGGTCAATCCATCTATTTAAGTTTAACATCATGTTTATTCTTAGTTTCCCCCTCCCGAGCCCTCACTGCAGGTCGTCGGCTTATCTTGTCCCCGCTAAACTGATCCACCCTTTATTGCCTATTGTGTGGTTATCCATCTGTCGGATGTTGATCCTGGTCTTGTATCGTCCTATGTTCCCTATTTTATCCTACGTAGTTGCGTCTACGGGATCCTGTTCTAATGCCCCCTCCTGGTTATGTCTTATGGTGCTCCCCTGTCTTGAGTGTGTCATTGGTGTAGTGGATCCGGATCTCTGGTCAGTGTGTTGCATCTCCTCTACCAGTGCCTCCCAGGCCCTGGCCCTCTCAAGTTTACCCAGTCCCTGTTGTGCACTCCTGAGCAGGATTCTGCCCTCGCGGCCCGCCCATTTCTCCAATTCCTGCTTCCATCTATCTACACTAGGGCCGCTGGGTGCCTTCCACCTGCTAGTAATTTCGCGCTTGGCTAGTATGAAGGCCAAGTCCTGAAATTTGACAGTGACCTTTGTCTTGGCTGTATGGGGGAATAAGCCAAGCAGGCAATGTGCCGGAGTGCACAGCACTTCTCGGTCGGTGATTCGGGCCATTTCGCTCGTCACTGACTGCCAATAAGGTGTCAGGGCCTGGCAGCTCCATATCATGTGTATGAAGCTTGCTCCCACCTCCCCACATCACGGACACTCCGCATCATCTCTGTGGAAGTAGCGGTTAATTCGGTTCGGAGTGATGTATGCCCGATGCAGTATGTAAAAACTAATCAAGCATAATCGGGCATTTCTTGAAACCCTGGGCATCCTCTGCAGTATGTTCTCCCAGTCCTTATCCTCAAGGGGTCTTCCTAGCTCTTCTGTCCAGTAGTTTCTCAGCGTGTCCAGTGGCTTAGCGGAGCCTTTGCCTATCGCCCTGTACAGGCAGGTAACTGCTTTTATGGTGCCCCGAGCTGTTCCTATGTACGCACACGTGGTGTGGCGAGCAGGCTCAAGGGTACTCCACCCCAGTGTCATCGTATAACTCCTGTAATCGCCCTGTGGAGCAGAAACTGGCCCTGAGGGATGTCCCAGTCCGTGCTAAATTCCTCAAATGGTATCAATTTCCCATCCCTGTATAAGTCCCCCACTTTCGTGGCCCCTGCCTGCTCCCATTCCACTAGTCCTCTCCATTGCCCCCCATGTGGTAAAGCCCGGAGCATTGTCAGTGGCAGGTCCAGTGAGTAGGGCTGTCTAGTCTGTGTCCTCTGGAGGCATCTACTCCAGCACCGCTGTGTCACCTTGTGTTCGTTTGTGTATGTTGGTGTGTCCTTGCGGTTTTCATAAGGGTGCAGATTAGTACATCTCTCTCAGGGGTGAAGGGGCCTACCTCCCTATCCGGTGTCATTTTCCCTGCTATCCACTGTGTAAGTCTCTGTAGCTGCCCTGCCAGGTAATATGTCTCACAGTCAGGGAGGGCCGCACTGGGCAGGATGCGGCTGAGGACGAGCCGGCTATGGGCAAGCCCCTGATGAAGGGCTTTGCCCGAAATGCATTGGGCACAGCTATGTTTATGGATTAACATGTTTAACAACATACAATCAGAATGGATTCTATGAGATGAAGCAGAATATCATTTATGAAAAGAAAAATGAAATGAAATAAAAATTTCACTTGATAACCTGAATACAATTGACGATTACGTTTTCTATGAGTGCGGTTTGGAGACGCTCCCTAATGTTTAGGGAAGTGCTACTATAAGTATCAGAGTCAGGGACCGCCAGCCCCTCCTCCGCCGAGGGTCATTTTAGTATTGTCAGGGCCACCCTGCGTCTTCCAGTCCCCCATATAAAGGATGAGAGGCATAGTCTAGCTCTCGAAACCACGCTCTGGGTATCCACACAGGCAACGTGGTAAAAAAATACAATAGTCTGGGGAGGGCCACCATTTTTAACATGGCGATCCTTCCAGCCACGGAAATAGGGAGTTTCCCCCAGAAGGCCATGTTGTTTTTTAAAGACCTCAACTCCCCTCCTATGTTCCCTACCTGGATGTCCAACAACGAGTGGAATGCTTTTACCCCCAGGTATTTAAAGCATCGGGGCTCCCACCGCAGGTCTCCCAATCCCTCAGGCGGTTGCCTGTCTTCTACTATCGGGAAGAGTCGAGATTTCTGCCAATTACCTCTTAGCCCCGAGAGGGTCCCGAACTCTTCCATCATGTTCCAGGCCCCTCGCAGTTCCTCCTTAGGTTCCTTCAGAAATAAGGGAAGATCGTCGGCATATAACGCTATGTGATGTACCTGCCCTCCCAATCGTAGGCCTCTGTATCTGCCGCTCGTCCGTGCCAAGCAGGCCAGGGGCTCCACGGCCAGGGCAAATAACAGGGGGGAAAGGGGGCACCCCTGGTGCGTACCCATCTCCACTTGGTACTGTTCTGAGATCATGCGGCCCGTACGCACTCTGGCCAGTGGGTTGAATACAGCAGTTTTACCCATCGTATGAAACCCTGGCCCAGTCCCATCTTTTCTAAGACGGCATAAAGAAAGTCCCATTCTAGGATGTTGAAAGCTTTTTCGATATCTATGGCGAAGATTGCTCCCTCCTGTTCCTCGCTTTTGCCC
Source organism: Calotriton arnoldi (assembly GCA_963921515.1). Classification (NCBI taxonomy): domain Eukaryota; kingdom Metazoa; phylum Chordata; class Amphibia; order Caudata; family Salamandridae; genus Calotriton; species Calotriton arnoldi. The sequence goes on from CAWUFW010004684.1 coordinate 479,370, forward strand.
GACTCCAATATGGAGAGAAGCCATCTTATATTTAAAGTTGTGTTTCTACCCGGGATGAACTCCGCCTGGTCCGGATGGACCAGGGTGGTCATGTATGGAAGGAGTCTAGTCGCCAGCAATTTACTTAGAATTTTAAAGTCTAGATTGAGCATCGACAATGGCCTGTAGCCCACACATTCTAGAGGGGACTTATCCGGTTTGAGCAGTGGAATCACAATTGCCTCTTGGGTGGTCTTTGGCAGGATTCCCTCCTCCCCAGCCGCTGTATATAACTCTACCAGTTTGGGGGCCAGTTCTTCCACATAGGTGGCATAGAACTCCATAGGGAGTCCATCTGTTCCCGGGGTCTTGCCTCTGGTCAGTCCTTTAAACGCTGCTCTAATCGCGTGCTCTGAGATTTCAGTACTCAGTTGAACCGCCTCCTCGTCAGACAGCGCATGGATCGGAAGCTGGGCCAGGAAGTCCTGTGTCATTCCTCCCCCTCGGGACCCCGAGCTCTTATATAGGTGTTTATAATATTCGGGGAACCTATTGTTTATCTCAGCCTGCCTATATAGGGGGTGTCCTGCTTGGTCAGCCACTTCCATTATATTATTACCTCTACGGGCCGGATTGGCCAACCAGGCAAATAGTCTGCCCGCCTTATCTCTCTCCGCGTGGGTTCGGTCCATATATGTTTTATAGTCGAACCACCTCAATCGTTCTTCCTGGACTGCTACTTCCCCCTTCGCATCTAGGAGTTCCTGGCGGAGCTCCAAGTGTTCGGGGCGTCGTGTCTCTTTGTCTCTCAATACTACGTCCGCCCTTTCCACATCCGTAATTAGTGCCCGCCGTACTCCAATGGATGTCGCCATGCACCTCCCTCTGATCACAGCCATAAAGGCTTCCCTGAGGCCAGGGTGTGCATCTCCTGCAACAAGGCAATGTGAACCCCGTGTCTACTCAGGTGTGAGAAGATTTTATGTCGCTTTTGCATGGAGTGCATGCTCCATAAGTTCCAGGACAATAGATTATATGTCTTTCTACTGTTCATTGTGTCTTATTCCCCCTTCCCTCTTCTTTTCTCATTCCCAGGGTTCCCTGAAAGGTGGAACGGATGGGTGTGACCATCGTTTACTGTCATATAGTCTTTCCCAGGCTCCCTGCAGTGTCCCCAACTTAAAACTTTATAAACACCCCAACCCCCCGCCCCAGGACAAGTGAGAATCTCTCCCCCATCCAAACTGTGCACTTATGTGCGACTACTGATAAGGTCTAAAGTTGAGGTAGAGGTGGGTCAAACGCTCAATCCAGAGAAGAGCAGTGCCCTCCTGCCCCCCCCAAGCTCCCCCCCACTCGGTACCTACATTGTTCGGCTAGCAAGCCTTGGTCTCGAGCCTTCTCAGTCCCTCTTAGTATGTTATTGTCTCTCTGAGACTCTCCCCCGTATTTAATATTCCCTACTATAATTGCGTGTCCCACAGTGTTCAGATAATTTGATCTGCCGATCTGGGAGTCACCGACCGGAGTTCTTGGCTGGCCTCTCCCACTGTACTGGAGCTTTGATCCGAGTCCGAGTCTCTGGGATCGTCCCCGGACATCGAGATGGTGTCCTGCCTTCCAAGTGCGCTGAGGGATGCTATCGCCTCTACTGCTCTATCCCTTTCCCGTTGCGTCTCCGCTACCGAAGGTGCACTTGCAGTTTTTCCTCCTCTCCCTCTTTGTCGAGCCGGACCTTGCTCTTGTCTCTCTTGTCTTGAGTCGTCCCGTTCCTGTGGTGCGTGCTGGTCGATCCATTCCCACACTTCCTGTGGCGTATTGAAGAACCTTGTCCCTTCAGTAGTTACCACTCTCAATTTAGCAGGGAACACCATGGAGTATTGTATGCCCTGCTGTCGCAGTTTCCTTTTGGCGGTAACGTATGATGCTCTCTGTTTCTTTACCTCCCGGGAGAAGTCTGGGAATATTCTGACAGTACTATTGTCCACTATGAATTGACCCTTCAATCGGGCCTGACCCAGCACATGGTCTCTGTCTTTGTAAAATAGCAGGCGTGCCACCACTGGCCACGGAGGTCGTCCCAGTAGGGGTGCTCTCGCAGGTGCTCTCGCAGGGACTCTATGTGCTCGCTCCAGGGCAAAGTATGGAGAGAGTCCTTCTTCCGCCACGTTGGTGCGGATCCATTTTTCTAAGTATGCTACCATGTTGTCTCCCTCAATCTTTTCCGGCAGTCCCACTATGTGCAAATTTTTGCGCCGTGCTCTGTTTTCGGCATCTTCCACCCTAAGTTCCAAGGCATGCACCCGCTTCTCCATGTCCATGAGTCTATGTGTAGTTGAGGCCACCTGGGGTTTCATGTCACGGACATCTCCTTCGGTTGCCGTGACCCGTTCTGCTAACTTCCTATGATCCGCTCTCAGCAGTCCCAGGTCCTCTCTGGGTGTCAATTTTCGTTTCCACCGCCACTCTTGAGATCTCGATAGCTTGGAGTATGTCGTAGGGGGCGGGATCCTCCGGAGCGTCTCTCCCGGGGTTGCGACCAATGTTCCCTCTAATTTTTTTCCTCTGTGTGCGGCAGTGTAGGGTCTCTGTGCGCTGCAGCCATGGCTATGTGCGCCAGGAACCAGACCGCGCTTGTGCGCAGCGCCAAATATCACTCCAAACTTTTGCTTAAAAAACTGAAAAGACGGTGCATTTCCACACATACAACCCACGTTAAGGGGCTTATGGCAGATTTGCAATTTGGATACCCAATGGAGTAATGGAGAAATTGGTAAGAGAGGGACGGAAAGAGAAAGGCAGCCAGAGGCTTTGGAGAACTGGGAGGGAGAACGGAGAATGGAAAACCGGTAAGAGAGAAAGCAAAGAACAGGCAGCGAGAGGGAAATGGAGACAAGAATGGGATGGGGGAAAAGGGGAAAGTGGGTAAACGTGGAGCGGGACTGATATGAGGAAGAAGAAAAAGAAGAAGAGAAGGAGACGGCGAGAGCAGCTGGGGAGTGCAAGAAAAAAGGACATAAGATATGTCAGAGAAGACAGCGAGTGTGGTATGGCAATGCTTCAGAAGTAGCGTCTCTGCATATCGACGTTGGGGGGTTCTATAGGGACCCTTTTTCGCCATCTTGTCATTTCTAAACGCTTGCTCTATGTAACCGTGCTCACCTGAACGAACTAAGAAGGGTGGAAGGCTGGTTAGGCCTTGTCAATATTTTTAATCTTGCCAAGATGCAGGTCTGAGCAAATGGCAGCTGCAAGTGTGTAAATGACTGATCCATCTGTCGGGAGTATTCTCTTCACTAACACTTGCTTCCCTTTTCTTTTTGAAACTCAGGGGCAGCAACATTGTCGTGGTGTCACCAGGGCTTTAAGTGGAAGCTTTTTCAATATTATATAGAAGCCATAGTTGCTGCTTATTTATCTTATGCAACTAACAACCACTGACAAAGCCAATAGTCTGACTTGTTGTAGGTACGATGTTACTTGATGTATCATATATCTGGATGCAATGACAGAAACAGGAAAATACAAGTCGGGGGCACACTATGCCAAGCACAGAAAAGTTAAAAAAGTCACACAATCACCCCACAGCCCAGCTCAATTAAGAAGAGAAATACAGCAAGTCTACAAACACAGCGTGTGCTTTACACGCCTGTTTGTAGAGTTGCTGCAGTTCTTTTCATAATAGAGCGCAGCTGCAGGGTGATTGTGTGCCTTTGTTAAAGTTTTCAGGTTAATCGCAGCACCCGTCTGGAGCTGCAATTAACAAAAAACTTTCAGATGAAGTGAAACGGGATGACTTAGAGTGGGCAGTGCGCTTAGAGGCTTTATAGGTGAGAAAAGTGATCACTGAACTGCTATGCAACTTTCAAATCCTTGAAAAAAATACAAACTTAGACCAACATTACAACGCTGACAAGAGATCTGTGAAAACCTGCACCATCACTGAACTGGTACATCACCTAGTCCCGTAGAATGCTCAGGTCACACACTCTTTCTAGATGTCAGTTTCGCAAGACAATAATAGAATAATAATTAAGACCCTAAAAAGACTCTGCTCCTCCACTGCTCGAGACTACTGTTACCATCATCAGTGTCTCACTGGGTCAAGGTTCATCTAGTCTATTCTTCAGACTTGCCATGATGAGCACCTACATTAAAAAAAATAGAGAAATGCCACATACATTTCCCCTTTCTTCCTTCCTCTGACCCCATTAAACCTGGAAAGAATAATCACCCTACAATTTGAACAATATTTAGAAGCAAGCCAGCTGTTGAATTCCCATCGGTCACTTTTCTGTCCCAACCACAGTACGGAAGCTGCACTCCTAGATGTATGGCAAGCTCCTATCACAAGACAGTCTGCTTAACCTGATGAACTTCAGAGCTGAGTTTTGTACAGTAGATCACCCCCTTTCGCCCTAATATATGCAAGTACAAAAAAGGGGATCTCATTAACAGTCAAACTGCTTCTTGTTAAAGTTAAAATGTCACATTTTGTCTAAAGGGGTTGTTAAAACTGTACTACCAGCGTGACCATAACAGACACTCAAGCAAGTCTGTCATTGGCAGCCTCATCACAACCAGAAAGATGGCTGGAGAGTTTCGCTGTCTTCAAATTCAGATGGATTTAATTTATACAAGCCATTGTTGCTGCGTATTTATCTTATGCAACTAGCAACCACTTACAAAGTCAATAGTAGGTATGATCAGGGCTTTAAGTGGGCCGGGTCTCACCAGTGCTGAGCACCGGCAGTTTTTTAAAGGGGGCCTCGAAACGGGTCTCTATCGGGCTCTGTTTTGTGCCCTGGCACAGGCGGTCCATTTTTTTCCTGACTGCAGTGACAGTAGGCACATCGATGTGCGCGTGCTCACACTGCTCACTTCTCACTAGTAGAGAAATCTGAAAGAGACACGTTAGTGACAGATTCCTTACCTTAGAATATCCCCAGGCGTCAGGCTGGATCCGGAAAGTTTTTGCGTAGCAGTACCCTTGCACGTCGGTAGGCGGCGTCGTGCGGCTCCGCGTCCGTCGTCGGTGTCGTGATCGCCGGGATGGCGTCGCGGGCAGTACTTAGGCGCCGCCCCTGCGCGCTGACGTCAGTTCTTCTTTTTCCGCGCCAGCAAGCGCAGATCCGGGAAGAGCAGTGCCCTAGTCATTTTTTGACTAACTTTTTGGGTGAATTTTTCACTGTTTTCTTCGAATCGACTTCAAGGTGTCGTAGGGATGCCCGGTTTTAAACGTTGCGGCGCCTGTGCTCGGATGATGTCCATCACAGACCCGCATCGGGAGTGTCTCTTCTGCCTCGGCCGAGGCCACGACACGGAGTCGTGTTCCGACTGCCGGGCCCTCAACCCGAAAGCTTTGCGAGAGCGGTCTCGAAAGCTCCTCGAGGCCCGGCATTCGGCTCCGCGCCACGCCAAGCCCCGGTCGCGTGAGAGGTCAAGGGGTCGGTCGCGGAGTCCTCACCGGTCGTCGGCATCAAAGTCTTCATCGTCCGGTAAGTCCAAGCACAAAAAGTCCAAAAGCATCGTCTCTCTAGGACTTCGCCTCGCCGGTCTCGCGACTCGGCTGAGGCCCCTCCCGGCACCGTCCCCGCCCCGCGGCCCCGGACATGCCTGTGGAGTCGCCCCGCAATACCCGTCCTTCCCGGGTTCGGGCGGATCCGGCCCAAATACAGGAATTCCTGTCGGCCATGGCCCGCCTCTTCGGGCCTCAAGGTCCCTCCGGTGCGCCTTCGGGCCCCGCGGGCCCTGATGGGGTTGCTCCGGTGTCGCCGACGGCTCCGGCCCCGGCGTCACCCGTGCCTCCAGCCTCGATCCCGGCTCCGGCTCCGGCCTCGATCCCGGCTCCGCAACCCCCATCGACGCCGGTCGACCTAACAACGCCTCCGCTGACGCCGATGTCTCCGGTGCCGTTCTCGACGCCGCCTGGGGCTCCGGACGGCGTTGTCCCCCAGTTCCTTCCGGCTCCGGACATGGACCCGGACCGACGTCGCTCGACGCCGGTTCCGGCGCCGATGAGACCTTGGGTCCCAAATGTCCCTCCTCCTCCTTATTTTGAACCAGAGGAGGACCAGGAGGACTGGGAGGGTCTGATGACCCTCTGGCACAACAGTGTCAGTACGATGAGGACTGGACAGAGGGTCTAGGGGATGCCAGTGGTCTAGATACTTCCCCTGACACTGGCATGCTGTCTCCTCCCGTGGCTACGGAGGAGGGAGCCAATTTTGCTACGGTGTTGCGTAGGGCGGCTGGAGCCTTACATCTCCAACTCCCTACTGTGGCGGTCAAGACTAATCTCTTGACAGAGGTGCTTCAGCCGGCAGCCTCCTCTACGGAGACTGTGCTGCCGTTTAACGATGCCCTCACTGACGTTCTTTTGGGCGCCTGGTCCAAGCCCAACACAGGGGCTCCTGTGGATAGGAACGTGTCCCGACCCCATCGCCCAGCTCCGGGCGACCCCTGTTTCTCTCTGTCCACCCCACTCCTGAGAGCTTGGTTGTCCAAGCCTCCGCTTCCCAAACCGCCTTCCCTACCGCCCCTCCGGATAGGGAATCCAAACGCCTGGATCAATTTGGGAAGAAGGGTTTTTCTTCCTCCAGTGCTGGCTTGCGGTCCATCAACACCGCTTGTCTTTTGGGCCGATATACCCACTCCTTGTGGGATTCGGTGGCGACTGTTTTGCCCCAGTGTTCTGAGGAGGTCCAGACACTGCTTTCCCGCGCCATTGCGGAAGGAAGGGATGCGGCCAAATACACAATACGATGTGGCCTTGATACCGCCGACTCGCTGGGCAGGTCTATTGCAACGACGGTGGCGCTGCGACGCCACGCCTGGCTGAGAACCACTGGTTTTTCAGGGGATGTCCAGAATACTCTCATGGACATGCCCTTTGATGGAGTCGGTCTTTTTGGGTCCAAAGCAGACCATGCGTTGGAGCGCTTTAAGGACTCACGGGCTACTGCCAAGTCCCTGGGCCTTTCTGCTACACGCCCTCCGCTGACTTCTGCTTTTCGCCCCTATCGTGGCCACGGAAGGGGCGCCCCGTCACGTCAGCAGCCCAGCCACCGGCCCGCGCAGCAAGCGTCTTCGCGTGGCCGAGGGCGTGGATACCGCCGTGGCGGTTCGGGCAACCAGCGTGCGGGTCAGGCCACCACCTCCAACCCGTCCGCGGCCTCCAAGCCCTCCTAGTCCCTCCTTTCAGGTGCACAGCACGCCAGTAGGGGCAGGGTCCGCCATCACCTTCACCACTGGCGTCCCATCACCTCGGACAGGTGGGTCTTGGACATTGTCCGAAGGGGCTACTCCCTCCCCTTCGAGACCACCCCCCAGCCATGCCACCTCAATTCCACCGCATGTCGGGGGATCACTTAGTACTTCTGCAGAAGGAAGTCACGGCCCTCTTGGCCAAGAGGGCCATCGAGCGTGTTCCGACCCCAGAAGTAGGGCGTGGTTGCTACTCCCACTACTTTCTGGTGCCCAAAAGGACAAGGAGGACATGCGTCCTATCTTGGACCTCCGGAACGTCAATCGCTTCCTCCGGAAGGAGAAGTTCAAGATGCTCACCCTAGCTCAGGTCTTGACTGCCCTAGACCCTGGAGACTCGTTGGTAGCGTTGGACTTGCAGGACGCCTATTTCCATATCCTCGTCCTGCCGGCCCACCGGCGTTACCTTCGGTTCACGGTAGGCCTCGAGCATTTTCAGTTCACCGTGCTCCCCTTTGGCCTTACCAGTGCCCCTCGGGTGTTCACGAAAGTGATGGCGGTGGTCGCAGCTCATCTGCGCCGGGCAGGGGTTTCAGTCTTCCCCTACCTCGACGACTGGCTGCTGAAGGCGGGCTCGTCCCAGGCAGTCGTCTCCCACCTCCAGACTACGGCCGAACTCCTGCACTCGCTGGGGTTCTCCATCAATGTGCCGAAGTCGCATCTGATTCCTTCTCCACAGCTCCTTTTCATCGGAGCAGTTCTGGACACGACGCAGTTTCGGGCCTATCCTCCCGAACGGCGAGTCCGGGATATTCAGGCTATGATTCCGATCTTTCAGCCTTTAACCTGGGTTTCGGTACGGATGACCCTGAGGCTGCTGGGCCTCATGGCCTCCTGCATCCTGCTGGTCAATCATGCCAGATGGCATATGCGGGCTCTGCAGTGGGACCTGAAGTTCCAGTGGGCGCAGCACCAGGGCAACCTGTCCGATCACGTCCAGATCTCGGAGGGGACTGCAAAACAGTTGCAGTGGTGGCTCTCGAACCGGCAATGGGTCATGGGCAGATCCCTCTCCCTTCCCCAGCCAGAGCACACAGTTGTGACGGACGCGTCCCTTCTGGGATGGGGCGGTCACATGGGAGAGGCGGAGATCAGAGGCCTCTGGTCTCCAGGCGGAGTCCCGGCTCCATATCAACCTTCTGGAGCTCCGGGCGATCCGACTTGCACTCAAGGCATTCCTTCCCTCTGTCAAAGGGAAGGTAGTGCAGGTGTTCACAGACAACACCACCGCCATGTGGTACTGCAACAAACAAGGCGGGGTGGGGTCGTGGACCCTTTGTCAGGAGGCTCTGCGCCTCTGGACATGGCTGGAACATCAGGGCATGTTCCTGATGGTTCAACACCTGGCAGGTTCCCTGAACGCCAGGGCGGACGAACTCAGCCGCAGGTGCATGATGGATCACGAATGGCGTCTTCACTCGGAAGTGGCGCAAGGACTCTTTCTACAGTGGGGAGAGCCTTGGTTAGATCTATTCGCCACCGAAGAGAACGCGCAATGTCATCAGTTCTGCGCGTTGGAATTTCCAAGGCGGCACTCGCTCAGCGGCGCTTTTCGTCACGAGTGGAGTTGCGGTCTATTGTACGCCTTTCCGCCTATACCACTTCTACCCAGAGTGTTGAAGAAGATTCGGCACGACCGGGCCCAAGTCATTCTTGTGGCTCCGGACTGGGCTCGAAGAGTTTGGTATCCCGAGCTACTCAATATGAGCGTAGATCCCCGATCCGTCTGCCTCTTCGGGAGGATCTTCTGTCGCAGCAGCAGGGACGGTCCTCCACCCGAACCTGTCCAGTCTACACCTGCTTGCGTGGAGATTGAGCGGCGGCAGTTGATTCCTTTCGACTTGCCTCCCGAAGTTTGTGATGTGATTCTGGCAGCCAGGCGTCCCTCCACTAAGGTGGTATACGCCTGCAGGTGGAGACAAATTTGTGGCATGGTGTACAGCAAAGGCTGTGAATCCCCTTTCTGCCCCTCTTTCTGAGGTCCTTCTGTTCCTTCTTTCTCTGGCCCAACAGGGTTCTGCCCTGGGTACCATCAAGGGTTATCTTTGTGCTATCTCGGCCTCCCTCAGGCTCCCTGATCAGCCCTCCCTTTTCAAGTCCCCTGTTGTTAACAGGTTCTTAAAAGGCATTACTCACCTCTTCCCTCCTGTTCCGTTTGTGATGCCTCAGTGGGACTTGAACTTGGTTCTTACCTTTTTAATGTGCGCTCCCTTTGAGCCTCTACATAACTGTCCTCTTCGTCTTCTGACTCTGAAGACAGCCTTTCTGGTGGCCATCACCTCCGCTCGGCGGGTGAGTGAGCTCCAGGCTCTATCTTGCAAACCTCCCTTTCTGTCTGTTCATCCAGACAAGGTTGTTCTTCGGACGCGTCCGTCCTTCTTGCCAAAGGTGGTTACTGCTTTCCACATTGGGCAGACCATCACTTTGCCCACCTTCTTTCCGCCTCCGCATCCTTCCAGAGAGGAAGAGAGGCTCCACCGTCTGGACCCAAAACGTGCGCTCTCCTTCTATATCGACCGCACAAAACACTTCCGGGTGGATGACCAGCTCTTTGTTGGCTACGTGGGCGCCAAAAAGGTCGGGCGGTGCACAAGAGGACCATCTCCCGCTGGGTTACCTTGTGCATCAAGACCTGCTATTCTTTGGCTAAGAAGGAGCCTCCTGTTGGGCTGCGTGCCCATTCCACCAGGGCAACGGCTGCTACCACGGCCTTGGGCCGCGGTGTTCCGCTGCCGGTTATCTGTCAGGCAGCTACGTGGGCCTCGCTGCACACGTTTACAAAGCATTACTGCCTTGACAGTCAGGTCCGGAGGGACGGCTTCTTTGGCCGTTCTGTCCTCCAGGACTTCCTTGTCTGATCTTTGTTCGCAGACCCACCACCGGGGTTGGTATTGCTGGGGTATCTATTCTAAGGTAAGGAATCTGTCACTAACGTGTCTCTTTCAGATGCACAAGTTACTAACTTGTGTAACGATATATCTGTAAGAGACAGTAGTTAGTGACAGATTCCTACCGCCCACCCATCCTCCCGTTCTGCGAACTGATTTCTAGGGTTAAGGACATCCCTTTCAGGGCCCTAGTATTTTTCAGACACCTATGTCAGCTTCTTGCATGGCTCTGCGTTCCTGGCGCGGAAAGTCGTGTACAGAACTGACGTCAGCGCGCAGTGGCGGCGCCTAAGTACTGCCCGCGACGTCATCCCGGCGATCACGACGCCGACGACGGACGTGGAGCCGCACGACGCCGCCTACCGACGCGCAAGGGTACTGCTACGCAAAAACTTTCCGGATCCAGCCTGACGCCTGGGGATATTCTAAGGTAAGGAATCTGTCACTAACTACTGTCTCTTACAGATATATCGTTACACAAGTTAGTAACTTGTGCGTTAGGGCATGACGTCATGCCAGGTGAGCCTTGTAGGGGAAGAGAAATCCTTTAAAGAGAGTCATTTTCTCTCTGGATTTCCCTTCTCTTTTTGAAACTCAGGCGCAGCAACATTGTCGTGGTGTCACCAGGGCTTTAAGTTCAAGCTTTTTCAATATTACATACAAGCCATAGTTGCTGCTTATTTATCTTATGCAAATAACAACCATTGATAAAGCCTATAGTCCTGACTTGTAGGTATGATGTTACTACTTGTATCATATATCTGGATGCAATGACAGAAACAGAAAAATACAAGTCGGGCGGTACAAAATGCTAAGTACAGATTTTTAGCTTATGTGTCTTAAAGCCACGCCCTTGATTACACTGGCCACCCCCTTTGCAAGACCCCCCCAGTTTTTTCATCCCACTTAAAGCCCTGGGTATGATGTTACTTGTTGTATCATATATCTGGATGCAATGACGGAAACAGGAAAATACAAGTCGGGTGGCACTGTTGTATTGTACTATTACTATTTACTTTGATCACAGCGCCATACAATCTGGGGTTCATAACAATGAACCAAGGGAGGTTAGCCAGAGCAACCCAGAATTTAGGCAGGTAGTCCAGGATGACACTGTCGCCCCAGAAGAAGCTAGTCTTGGTAGAAGTGAGGAGGGGCATTTGGGTGTTATTGAACCTTTTGGGGGATGTGAGGATGTTGGGGGAAGTGTGGATGCTGGCGACAGTGGAAGAAGGACAAGAGTACTTCCGGGGTGGCTGAAAGAATATGTTATGTAATCTCATGTCTTTATTCTTTTTGTTTTCTCTCTGTTTAATTTTTAATTATCTCATTGTTCATTGCATTGTAAGGGGGGGGATGTGTTGTATTGTACTATTACTATTGTTTGGTTACTATTGCTTTGGAGCGTGGCGCAGAGCGAGGCATGGAATGCACTTGATGTTCCAATGTGGATTCCAGTCCAGGACATCAGTTACTGCCGGTGTCCTGGAGTGGATGCTGTGCTGCCTGGCTCTCGCCTGTTTCATCTACTAGACTTCAATAAATACTTGGATCTACCACTGCGTGACCTCATCATTACACACACCACAGCTGCGCTCTATTAAGAAGAGAAATTCAGCAAGTCTACAAACACGACGTGTGCTTTACACGCCGTGTTTGTAGAGTTGCTACATTTCTTTTCTTAATAAAGCACAGCTGAGGGGTGATTGTGGGCCTTTGTTAAAGATTTCAGGTCAATCGCAGCGCCCGTCTGGAGCTGCAATTAACCTGAAAACTTTAACAAAATCAGACAATCACCCCGTAGCCCAGCTCTGTTAAGAAGAGAAATTCAGCAAGTCTACAAACACGACGTGTGCTTTTCACGCCGTGTTTCTAGAGTTGCTGCATTTCTTTTCTTAACAGAGCTGGGCTGCGGGGTGATTGTGTGCCTTTCTTAAAGATTTCAGGTTAATCGCAGCGCTTGTCTGGAGCTGCAATTAACCTGAAAACTTTAACCAAGTCACACAATCACCCCGCAGCCCAGCTCAGTTAAGAAGAGAAATTCAGTAAATCTACATAAACGGCGTGAGCTTTACACGCCGTGTTTGTAGACTTGCTGAATTTTTTTTGTTACATAAGCGCGGCTGTGGGCAGATTGTGTGCTTTTGTTAAAGTATTCATGTTAATCGCAGCTCGTGACGGCGCTGCAATTAACCTGAATACTTAAACAAAAGCACACAGTAGGCACCGCAGCCGGGCTCTACATATAAAAGAAGAAACCAAGTGCCCAAGACTTACCTGCCGCTCCCTCGCCTTTTATTGACGTCTGTCTATTCCGCCGCTCTGCCGGGAAACACCCGTTTTTCGTGCTGCTCGCTCTTTAAAAGCAGCGGCGCGAATGCTCTAGCTGGATGTGCTGTGTGTGTGCGTGCTCCACACACAGCACTGCGCGCTACAGGTAATAGAGGTGCGCGCGTTATTGGGAACAGTGGTTGCGACCAGTTACCTTCGACGTGGGGCCCCCAGGGTCTCCCCGCCTGTTCCTGCTGCTCTGAGTCCCGTCTTTTAGACACCTTCCCCACGGTGACTCCCCATCCAGTGTTCAGGTCTGTCTTGTAGGGCTTCCTGCCTCTTCGCGGCCTGCTCCCTCTGCTCAGAGATTCCAGCCTGAGTGGGATCCGTTCACTGGGTGCCTCTATTTCCTTTGTCCCGGGGGTCTCCCCAGCCAGGTGTGGCAACCCCCAGACCTCCTATAAGCCCCAGAGATGTGGGGGATGCCCCGGCTTCTCTTCTCCGCTCTTCGCCCCTCAGCTCTCTCCAAGTTGCTCTAGATTGTGTCCCTGTGTGGGGTTCAGGGGCTTATTTGCAGGGCTTGCCACTTTCTCTTTGCCTGTTGCTCCCTTTACTGCCTGCTGCCCGCCAGAAGATTATTCAGGCTCCGGGGCCCACCTCCGTCGCTCCTATCCGTCTCCCTCTCCTTGGGTCATGCCGCTATTTTTTTTAATCCTGTTTTTTTTTTTTGCCTTTATTTTTCGCCCACCTGGAGGCTGCCCCAGTGCCTCGGCACTCCTCCTATGCTCCTGGGGGTTGTATGATGTTACAACGCATGCTTTACCCCGCATGCCGTTACAACACAATTTTTTACCCCGACTTGCTGTCGGGGGTGCACTGGAGTTTGGAATAGTATAATTTACTATTCCAACTCCAGTCTGTGCAACAGTAGGGAAGGTGTTGGAGTTAAATCCAACACCTTATACCCCCTACAGCAAGCCATTTTCGTTGTAATGGCACGCGGGGTAAAAGCATGCGTTGTAATGCATGCGTTGTAACGGTTGTTTCCCGCTCCTGGGCCCTGTTCGCACCCCTGGCTCGCCAGGGCCTTCTGGCTTTGTTGGGGAGCCGACGCCTCTCTCCATGGTTCAGTTGGGTGTCAGCCGCATTCCTCACTCTTCCGATTGTCGGTTTATCCCAGCCGCCACCCTCGCCGCTCCATCAGGGGGAGGTCGGCCCCATCATCTCTCCCAGGGAAGGGGGGGATCCCCACTCGCCGCGCTTCAGAAGTTACCTCTAGTAGTGGCCTCTCGCCTGGCCGCCAACCCCCACGTCTGTGTGTTTCCTCCCGGGGCTCTGCTGTCAGGCTCCTATCTCAGCTCCGGCCTTTGCCGCCGTTTCTCCGGCCGGGGATTCCCAATGTTCTCCCCGCACTCTGGCTTCCAAGGGCTCAGATTCTCTTGGTGCCCCTCACCGGTAGGTCTCGCCTTGGCCGTGTCTCAGGGGTTCCGTGCCGGATTCACCATTCTGCCGCGGGCGCCATCTTGCCTTCCCCTCGTGGCTCCGCTTTGCAACTTCTTTCCGCCCCTCGCTACTAATTCCCAATGCTTTTCCTGCGCCCTGACTGCCGAGGCTCCGGGTCCTCTGGTGTCCCTCACCGGTAGGTCTTGCCTTGAAGTCCACTGTGCCTCTGTGTCTCAGGGGCTCCGTGCCTGGCTCATCATGCTGTTGCGGGCGCCATCTTTCCTTCCCTCGCGTCTCCGCTGTGCAATGTCTTTTAAACCCTCGTTGCTTCTTATCAGCCCCTGATGTCGGGCTATGTGCGTCCGCTGTTCCGTGGGAGTTGGGTCTGTTATTTTGTCCGCTTCAGGACCCCTTGATTGTGTCAGGATGGCACCGGATGGGGGATCGCCGGCAGGAGCGCGGACCAAAGCTCCCTACTCCATCAGCGCCAGGCCACGCCCCCCGTAGTATGGTTATTATTGTTATTACTTTATTGTTTTTTAGACCAAAGGTCCTTTAAAATAATTACATTCAATGATATCATTTACAATCACTATAAAGCAATGTATTTTATCATATATGCAATAAAACTGTGTCACAAACCTTTAGACTTTTAACGGTGCAGTTAAAAGTTCTGCTACCGCCAGGACCACAGTTACTGATTCCAAGCCAAAAATAAAATCCCTTGCAACCTTAGTAGATCTAACTGAACATGTCCTCAAAATAGGAGTAAATACTGTTTCCAATGTACAGGAACAAAAATGTACATGCTTTGCCTGATTTCCAGTATGGCTGATTTTTGTTTAATCCAAACCCCAACCTCATTTTCAACAAAAGTCAACAAATTGTTGGGTCTCTTATGGAATTTACATAAGCAGAAAGACCAAAAGATGGTTTGATGCCCTGGTTTCATATTAATTGTTTTATTTTTTTACATAATTTAAGGCTTCTCTGAAAAAGTGCTCATTAGATGGGGCCTTCAGTCTGAAATTACAGAAGACCATGACATCCTGTTGCTAACTGGAATTTCATATTTTCGTAGTTAAGAATAACTTCGTTCCTGGACTGCATTTGTTAACTGTAAGCAACCTTCCATTCATTTGGTTAGAGAAAGCTAGGCTATTGACTTCTCTTCAGCTCTAATTTACAATGAAATGTAACTCAGGTTATTTCAATTTTAATATATATGGCACGTAATTCTAGCTCTGATCAAATATCTTCAATCAGAATACTTTTTGTAAGTCCCAGGATAGGTTTCCAACAATCCCTTTCTAACTTACAGCGTCTTTGATTTTCCAGTAAAGATATTATCGGAGCACTGTACCATACACTAGGCTTAAATTTACTCACATAAGCTCTTCTAACTAGTTTCAGGGAAAGTCCACCATACTTTAGTTTGAATCGATTTAATGCTCTCACAACTTTGAGAACATTGACATGTCCCATATCAAAATGAGGAGACCAGGACAGAAATATATATATATATATTCACTGAAAAAACCATAGGTTTCAGGAACGTTATAGTTAGTTGGACATTTCACTCGTACAAAACCATAGAAATTCCGGCGTTATAGTTAGTTCAGCTAACTATAACTCGCGCCCTCGCAATGCACTGCTGATGACGTCACATATTACATCATTCATGACATGGTCAGTGACATCACTGATGACATCATCCAGTGACTGTGTGTTTCTGTAAAGTTTAAATTTGTTTTATATATATGCCAAGCTGTATTGAAGAATGAGTGGGTGTATAAGTGTCTGTATGGAGGATTTGTAGGTACGTGACTGACTGTATAAGTGAGTGATTAAATGTGTCTTACTGAATGCATGGGTTAGTGACTAAACTGTGTGAAAGTCTGTATCAGTCTGTCTGTTGTTGTGTAAGCTGCTGCATGGGTTGGTGAGTAGCTGCATGAGTGTCTATATGGGTTATTGATTGCTTGCCTGAGTATTTGTATGGCTGCCTGAGTGTGTGTGTGTGGGTGGGTGGGAGGTGTGTGACTCTGTGCATAGATGGTGAGTGGTTGATTCACTGGGTGTATGGGTTCAAGAGTGCATGTGGAAACAGCTGTATGGGTGGGTGAGTGTGTGTATGGGTGTGTTGGTGAGTGAATGGATGTCTCAGTGGTACATGTGCAAGTAACTACATATGTAAAAGGCAGTATATGTGAGTCATGGTGTATATAAATAACTATATGTGAGAGTCCGTAATTGTGAGAGTGACTGCATGGAGAGTGTGTATTTGTATCAGTGATTCTATAAGATAGTAATTATGTGTTAGTAGCTGTATGAATAAGTGAGGTGGTGTCTGTATAACTGTATAGGTGAGTAAATGGAAGTATGATTGATTCTTTGCATGACTGACTAGGTGTGTGAGTAACTCTAGATATGTGGCAGTGTGTGAGTGTCTGTATAGGTGTATGAGTGCATATGATAGTGTTGTATTGATGAGTGACTGCATGTATGAGTGACTGTATGGGTGAATGAGTGGATGTGTGTGTAGACCTAGGAATCAGTCAGTGCGTATTTAGTAACTGGTATTGATGTGTCTATTTTTTCGAAAATGGTAGTCTGTATTTTAGAGTGGGTGTATCAAAGGTTATATTCAGGTGTGAGGAGGTGCATCAGATTTTCACGTGGATGATGTCATCAGTGATGTCATTTGAGATGTCATCAGTGATGTCATCAGTGATGTCACTGACCATGTCATGAATGATGTAATATGTGACGTCATCAGCAGTGCATTGCGGGGCGCGAGTTATAGTTAGCTGAACTAACTATAACGCCGGAATTTCTATGGTTTTGTACGAGTGAAATGTCCAACTAACTATAACGTTCCTGAAACCTATGGTTTTTTCAGTGAATTTCTATGGTTTTTTAAATGCTAATTTCTAACTATAACGTGCCTGAAACCTATGGTTTTTTCAGTGAATTTCTATGGTTTTTTAAATGCTAATTTCTAACTATAACGTGCCTGAAACCTATGGTTTTTTCAGTGAATTTCAAAGGTTTTTTAAATGAAAATTTGTAAGTCTAATGTACCTCAATCCTATGTTTTTTTTATTTTCTATATATATATATACATATATATATATTTAAAAAAAATTGTGAATCATTTTTAGTTAGGAAAACTATATTCATTCTTTTTTTTTTTTAATATTATACAGAAGTCGCGCACCCTTCGCGCACCTACACGATGGCTGCGCGCATTCCGGTAGCCATTTTGAAAAGTCGCGCTGGGGTCGCGACTTCGGCGTAATTTGTAAAGTATGAAATATCTTTAAATTAATTATAAATAAAAGTTTTCCTTTAAGTGTTTGTCTAAATGTATTAATAAAAGTATTTTTAAAGTATTATTTTCAATATAATTTAGACGAAAAATTATTCGATTATTATTGGATTCGGAGGTTAAGAGGGATGGCCATTTTGCTCGATCTGTTTTGCAAGATTTTTTGGTCTAGCCAGGTGGACACCTTCCTCCGGGTGAGGTACGGCTTGGGGATTCTATTCAAAAGGTGAGGAATCCACAGGCAGAAGTATCCATCAGAAGAACAAGTTACTTACCTTCGGTAACGCTTTTTCTGGTGGATACAGTATCTGCCTGTGGATTCCTCACTGTCCCACCCGCCTCCCCGTTGTCCACCTGTTTCTACCAAAAAGATGCTTTTACTGTTTGGCATGAATGTTTTTAATATGTCTTAATCATGCTTATGTTTTAATAGTGAGAAATGCTTGATCTGTTGCTATTTCTGTATGCCTTTATTGGTTATGCATTTGTATATATATTTAGTATACTATGTATACATGTGAAAATGTGTCGGTCCGCCTGTTTGCCTCGGTGGCATGGAAAAAATGGGTGGAACTGACGTCAGCACACCGACGAGGTCCTCTTATGGCTCCGATGACGTCATACGGTGTCGCGAGCGGAGCCGTGCTATTATGACGTCCTCGTCGACGTGGGAGAGCTAGGAAAGAATTTCTGCGGAATGCTGGCGCAGGGGATATTCACCTAAGTGTTCAGGCTAGTCCTTTGGGAGCAACTGTTTATGTTGCCACTCCAGAAACCGAAACCAGTGATCCGAGGGCAGAGGCCCTGCAGATGGCACACGAGGTGGGGAGCTCAGTCGTGTGCACCGGCGGGGCAGCGAAGTGACAAGCACCACTACCCACAAAAAAGGTAACGAGGGCACTGAAAAACACAGGATCTTCTCTTTGTATCTGGCTGGAACAACGAGGTTAAAATGCCCTAGTTCCAAAATGTAGAATTAGTGCTACAACGGTCTTCAAGAGGACCTGCGATGGATGCCGCTTCTGCCTCCCGTACCCTGGAGGCGGCACATGGGTCACGCGGTACGGTCATACTGCGGTGGGACGCACACTCGTTGACCTCTCATGGCACTGCTCCACACTTCGGGGAGGACGCTTTCCATTAGCTGTGTTTTCTGATGACGTGTCGCGCCGGCCCCGTCCAACAACAGAACTCCTTTAGATCCAAACAGACTCTTCCACTGGAAGTGAAACCAGGCCACGCGGACACTTTCACAATACAACAGCCGGGAATGCACTTTTCGGTAAAAAAAACACATTCCTTCCTCCTAATTTATCAAATAAACGACGCACTGAAGAACAGGGGCCAGCTTCGATCAGTAAACAGCCGTTGCAACGACTTTTTTACTTCGCGATACCATTACAACGCATGCATTACCACGCATGCGTTGTACATCGCGAAGTCATTACTACGCATTTTTTTTAGAACGCATGGACATTTACCACGCATGCCTTTACAACGGATTTCGTTGTAAAGGTATGTATGGTAAATGACCATGCGTTCTAAAAAAAATGTAGACGTTCCACGTCGTTGTAAGGAAACAGAGGCTGTTCCGTTTCCTCACAACGACGTGCACCGCCCCTCAGAGACGAAGTGAAGCAGGAACCACGAGGAGAGAGGAACCACGAGGAGTGAGAGGTAAGGGGGATTGGGCATGGGGCGGGTGTTACTTTTCTAGGGTTTAGGGTAGTGCAGTGGTGTTTGTGTAGTGTAGGGGTCGTGCTGGGGGTAGTGTTTTAGGGTTTAGGGTAGTGCAGTGGTGTTTGGGTAGTGTAGGGGGTCGTGCTGGGGGTAGTGTTTTAGGGTTTAGGGTAGTGCAGTGGTGTTTGTGTAGTGTAGGGGGTCGTGCTGGGGGTAGATTTAGGGTTTAGGGTAGTGTAGTGGTGTTTGTGTAGTGTAGGGGGTCGTGCTGGGGGTAGTGTTTTAGGGTTTAGGGTAGTGCAGTGGTGTTTGTGTAGTGTAGGGGGTCGTGGTGGGGGTAGTGTTGTAGGGTTTAGGGTAGTGCAGTGGTGTTTGGGTAGTGTAGGGGGTAGTGTTTTAGGGTTTAGGGTAGTGCAGTGGTGTTTGTGTAGTGTAGGGGGTCATGCTGGGGGTAGTGTTTTAGGGTTTAGGGTAGTGCAGTGGTGTTTGTGTAGTGTAGGGGGTCATGTTTTAGGGTTTAGGGTAGTGCAGTGGTGTTTGGGTAGTGTAGGGGGTCGTGCTGGGGGTAGTGTTTTAGGGTTTAGGGTAGTGCAGTGGTGTTTGTGTAGTATAGGGGGTTGTGCTGGGGGTAGTGTTTTAGGGTTTAGGGTAGTGCAGTGGTGTTTGTGTAGTGTAGGGGGTCGTGCTGGGGTAGTGTTTTAGGGTTTAGGGTAGTGGAGTGGTGTTTGTGTAGTGTAGGAGGTCGTGCTGGGGGTAGTGTTTTAGGGTTTAGGGTAGTGCAGTGGTGTTTGTGTAGTGTAGGGGGTCGTGCTGGGGGTAGTGTTTTAGGGTTTAGGGTAGTGCAGTGGTGTTTGTGTAGTGTGGGAGGTCATGCTGGGGGTAGATTTAGGGTTTAGGGTAGTCCAGTGGTGTTTGTGTAGTGTAGGGAGTCGTGCTGGGGGTAGTGTTTTAGGGTTTAGGGTAGTGCAGTGGTGTTTGGGTAGTGTAGGGGTCGTGCTGGGGGTAGTGTTTTAGGGTTTAGGGTAGTGCAGTGGTGTTTGTGTAGTGTAGGGGGTCATGCTGGGGGTAGTGTTTTAGGGTTTAGGGTAGTGCAGTGGTGTTTGGGTAGTGTAGGGGGTAGTGCTGGGGTAGTGTTTTGGGTTTACGGTAGTGCAGTGGTGTTTGTGTAGTGTAGGGGGTCGTGCTGGGGGTAGTGTTTTAGGGTTTAGGCTAGTGCAGTGGTGTTTGTGTAGTGTAGGGGGTCGTGTTTTAGGGTTTAGGGTCGTGCAGTGGTGTTTGTGTACTGTAGGGGGTCGTGCTGGGTTCTAGTGTTTTAGGGTTTAGGGTAGTGCAGTGGTGTTTGTGTAGTGTAGGGGGTCGTGTTTTAGGGTTTAGGGTCGTGCAGTGGTGTTTGGTAGTGTAGGGGGTCATGCTGGGGGTAGTGTTTTTGGGTTTAGGGTAGTGCAGTTGTGTTTGGGTAGTGAAGGGGTCGTGCTGGGGGTAGTGTTTTAGGGTTTAGGGTAGTGCAGTTGTGTTTAGGTAGTGAAGGGGTCGTGCTGGGGGTAGTGTTTTAGGGTTTAGGGTAGTGCAGTGGTGTTTGTGTAGTGTAGGGGGTCATGCTGGGGGTAGATTTAGGGTTTAGGGTAGTGCAGTGGTGTTTGTGTAGTGTAGGGGGTCGTGCTGGGGGTAGTGTTTTAGGGTTTAAGGCAGTGCAGTGGTTGTGTAGTGAAGGGGTCGTGCTGGGGGTAGTGTTTTAGGGTTTAGGGTAGTGCAGTGGTGTTTGTGTAGTTTAGGGTTTCGTGCTGGGAGTAGATTTAGGGTTTAGGGTAGTGCAGTGGAGTTTGTGTAGTGTAGGGGGTCGTGTTTTAGGGTTTAGGGTAGTGCAGTGGTGTTTGTGTAGTGTAGTGGGTCGTGCTGGGGGTAGTGTTTTAGGGTTTAGGGTAGTGCAGTGGTGTTTGTGTAGTGTAGCGGGTCGTGTTTTAGGGTTTAGGGTAGTGCAGTGGTGTTTGAGTAGTGTAGGGGGTCGTGCTGGGGGTAGTGTTTTAGGGTTTTGGGTAGTGCAGTGGTGTTTGTGTAGTGTAGTGGGTCGTGCTGGGGGTAGTGTTTTAGGGTTTAGGGGGGTGCAGTGGTGTTTGTGTAGTATAGGGGGTCGTGCTGGGGGTAGTGTTTTAGGGTTTAGGGTAGTGCAGTGGCGTTTGGGTAGTGTAGAGGGTCGTGCTGTGGGTATATTTTGGGTTTAGGGTAGTGCAGTGGTGTTTGTGTAGTGTAGGGGGTCGTGCTGGGGGTAGTGTTTTAGGGTTTATGGTAGTGCAGTGGTGTTTGGGTAGTGTAGGGGGTCGTGCTGGGGGTAGTGTTTTAGGGTTTAGGGTAGTGCAGTCGTGTTTGGGTAGTGTAGGGGGTCGTGCGGGGGGTAGTGTTTTAGGGTTTAGGGTAGTGCAGTGGTGTTTGGGTAGTGTAGGGGGTAATGCTGAGGGTAGTGTTTTAGGGTAGTGCAGTGGTGTTTGGGTAGTGTAGGGGGTCGTGCTGGGGGTAGTGTTTTAGGATTAAGGGTAGTGCAGTGGAGTTTTGGTAGTGTAGGGGGTTGTGCTGGGGGTATATTTAGGGTTTAGGGTAGTGCAGTGGTGTTTGGGTATTGTAGGGGGTCGTGCTGGGGGTAGATTTAGGGTTTAGGGTAGTGCAGTGGTGTTTGTGTAGTGTAGGGGTCGTGCTGGGGGTAGTGTTTTAGGGTTTAGGGTAGTGCAGTGGTGTTTGGGTAGTGTAGGGGGTCATGCTGGGGGTAGTGTTTTAGGGTTTAGGGTAGTGCAGTGGTCTTTGCGTAGTGTAGGGGGTCGTGCTGGGGGTAGTGTTTTAGGGTTTAGGGTAGTGGAGTGGTGTTTGGGTAGTGTAGGGGGTTGTGCTTGGGGTTGATTTAGGGTTTAGGGTTGTGCAGTGGTGTTTGTGTAGTGTAGGGGGTCGTGCTGGGGGTAGATTTAGGGTTTAGGTTAGTGCAGTGGTGTTTGTGTAGTGTAGGGGGTCGTGCTGGGGGTAGTGTTTTAGGGTTTAGGGTAGTGCAGTGGTGTTTGTGTAGTGTAGGGGGTTGTGCTGGGGGTAGTGTTTTAGGGTTTAGGGTAGTGCAGTGGTGTTTGTGTAGTGTAGGGGTCGTGTTTTAGGGTATTGCAGTGGTGTTTGGGTAGTGTAGGGGTCATGCTGGGGGTAGTGTTTTAAGGTTTAGGATAGTGCAGTGGTGTTTGGGTAGCGTAGGGGTCGTGCTGGGGGTAGTGTTTTAGGGTTTAGGGTAGTGAAGTGGTGTTTGTGTAATGTAGGGAGTCGTGCTTTGGGTAGTGTTTTAGGGTTTAGGGTAGTGCAGTGGTGTTTGGGTAGTGTAGGGGGTCGTGCTGGGGGTAGTGTTTTAGGGTTTAGGGTAGTGCAGTGGTGTTTGTGTAGTGTAGGGGGTCGTGCTGGGGGTAGTGTTTTAGGGTTTAGGGTAGTGCAGTGGTGTTTGGGTATTGTAGGGGGTCGTGCTGGGGGTAGATTTAGGGTTTAGGGTAGTGCAGTGGTGTTTGTGTAGTGTAGGGGGTCGTGCTGGGGGTAGTGTTTTAGGGTTTAGGGTAGTGCAGTGGTGTTTGGGTAGTGTAGGGGGTCATGCTGGGGGTAGTGTTTTAGGGTTTAGGGTAGTGCAGTGGTGTTTGCGTAGTGTAGGGGGTCGTGCTGGGGGTAGTGTTTTAGGGTTTAGGGTAGTGGAGTGGTGTTTGGGTAGTGTAGGGGGTTGTGCTTGGGGTTGATTTAGGGTTTAGGGTTGTGCAGTGGTGTTTGTGTAGTGTAGGGGGTCGTGCTGGCGGTAGATTTAGGGTTTAGGGTAGTGCAGTGGTGTTTGTGTAGTGTAGGGGGTCGTGCTGGGGGTAGTGTTTTAGGGTTTAGGGTAGTGCAGTGGTGTTTGTGTAGTGTAGGGGGTCGTGTTTTAGGGTATTGCAGTGGTGTTTGGGTAGTGTAGGGGTCATGCTGGGGGTAGTGTTTTAAGGTTTAGGATAGTGCAGTGGTGTTTGGGTAGCGTAGGGGGTCGTGCTGGGGGTAGTGTTTTAGGGTTTAGGGTAGTGAAGTGGTGTTTGTGTAATGTAGGGGGTCGTGCTTTGGGTAGTGTTTTAGGGTTTAGGGTAGTGCAGTGGTGTTTGGGTAGTGTAGGGGGTCGTGCTGGGGGTAGTGTTTTAGGGTTTAGGGTAGTGCAGTGGTGTTTGGGTAGTGTAGGGGGTCGTGCTGGGGGTAGTGTTTTAGGGTTTAGGGTAGTGCAGTAGTGTTTGGGTAGTGTAGTGGGTCGTGCTGGGGGTAGTGTTTTAGGGTTTAGGGTAGTGCAGTGGTGTTTGGGAAGTGTAGGGGGTCATGCTGGGGTAGTGTTTTAGGGTAGTGCAGTGGTGTTTGGGTAGTGTAGGGGGTCGTGCTGGGGGTAGTGTTTTAGGGTAGTGCAGTGGTGTTTGGGTAGTGTAGGGGGTAGTGTTCATCTTCGGAAGAAAAATCGACAACAATAGATCTCGCCAAGCGACAGCGCATGCGCTGCGTCGCTAGGCGAGACCTAAAAAGCATTGCACCAAGATGGCTGCCAACACTTCCTGGATTGAAGTGTTGGCAGCCAATTAGAGCCAAGCTTGTGCTTGTGTAGTTAGGTCCCGCCCAGATATATAAAGATTTTTTTCCTTTAATATCTCAAAAACTACTGTACGGATTTACACCATTTAAAAAAAAAGGGCTCTTTCTGAACCAAGGACTACCTTTTTGCCAAATTTGGTGTAATTCCGTTCAGCAGTTCGGGCTGTAGCCTTGGCTAAAGTTTCCTATGGTAAATTGATTTTCCGAAGTCTATTTTTTGAATTTCTCAGGAACTACTGAACGGATTTACACCATTTAACAAAAAGGACTCTTTCTGAACCAAGGGCTACCTTTTTGCCAAATTTGGTGTAATTCCGTTCAGCAGTTCGGGCTGTAGCCGTGTCTAAAGTTTCCTATGGAAATTAACATGGAGAAAACACGTTTTGGGCCCCCTTTTCTCAGCCCCCGCTTAGCGAATCACCCCGAAACTTTCCAAGACAGGAGCTGACCGGAGCGCCCCACTAGTTTTGAAAATTTCGTGAAGATTCGTCAAACGACGCTAAAGTTATTGGGAAAACAAAAAATGCTTTTCCTATGGAAAATAGGTCCTAACTATAGGTAATATTAATATATATATATATATTCACTGAAAAAACCATAGGTTTCAGGGGCGTTATAGTTAGTTGGACATTTCACTCGTACAAAACCATAGAAATTCCCCCGTTATAGTTAGTTCAGCTAACTATAACTCCCGCGCCCGCAATGCATTGCTGATGACGTCACATATTACATCACTCATGACATGGTCAGTGACATCACTCATGACATCACTCATGACATCTCAAATGACATCACTGATGACATCACTCATGACATCATCCTTGTGATAGAGTGGCAGACCTCCTCTCACCCTAATATAACCTTTGATACACACACTCAAAAATACAAACTAACATTTTCAAAACAATGGACATACCAATACCAGTTACAACACCTATTCAGTAATTCCAAGATCTACACACACATCCACTCATTCACCAACAGTCCCTATACAGTCACTCATACATGTACTCACTCATCATATGTACTCATACACCTATACATCCTGTTACACACCGCCACTCGTCCATAGAGTTACTCACACACATAGTCACACATGCAAACAAAGTATCAAACATCCATTTACTTGCATATACAGTTATACACACACTACCACACTTACTTCTACAGAAACTTACACATACTTACTCTCTTAAACAATCACTTATAGAAACACCTACTTATTTGTACAGGAACTCTTCCAATCTCTCACTCTCACATATACTCACTTGTATACACCAATACTCACATATACTAGTTTAAAACATATGTAGTTACTCATAAAGACACTATTGAGACAGTCATTCACTCACTAACACACCCATAAACATACTCATCCACCTATACAGTCCTGCATACATGCTGTCTTCAACACATACAAACAGTGAGTCACTCATTCATGCATCTATGCACTAAGTAATACCCCCCACCGAACCATACAGACACTCAGACACTCATACTGATTCTCAAAAAACCAACTAATAACCCATATAGACACTCATGTAGCTACTCACCAACCCATGCAGCCACTTATACACAAAGTGAGAGACTGATACAGATATTTTCATATTTAAACATTACTCACTAACCCATGTATTCACTAAGATACACTTAGTCAGTTATACAATCAATTTTACAAAAACAAATCATCCATTTAGACACTTATATACCCATTTATTCTTCCATCGACCTTGAGATATACATATATAAAACATATTTAATTTTCAGAAAAACACACATTCACTGGATGATGTCATCAGTGATGTCATCAGTGATGTCATTTGAGATGTCATCAGTGATGTCATGAGTGATGTCACTGACCATGTCATGAGTGATGTAATATGTGACGTCATCAGCAGTGCATTGCGAGGCGCGCGAGTTATAGTTAGCTGAACTAACTATAACGGGGAATTTCTATGGTTTTGTACGAGTGAAATGTCCAACTAACTATAACGCCCCTGAAACCTATGGTTTTTTCAGTGAATTTCTAAGGTTTTTAAATGCTAATTTCTAACTATAACGTGCCTGAAACCTATGGTTTTTTCAGTGAATTTCTAAGGTTTTTAAATGCTAATTTCTAACTATAACGTGCCTGAAACCTATGGTTTTTCAGTGAATATATATATATTTATTATACTATGTATACATGTGAAAATGTCTCGGTCCCCTGTTTGCCTCGGTGGCACGGAAAAAATGGGTGGAACTGACGTCAGCATGCCGACGAGGTCCTCTTATGGCTCCGATGACGTCATACGGTGTCGCGAGCGGAGCCGTGCTCGTTGACGTGGGAGAGCTAGGAAAGAATTTCCGTGAAATGCTGGTGCAGGCGATATTCACCTAAGTGTTCAGGCTAGTCCTTTGGGAGCAACTGTTTATGTTGCCACTCCAGAAACCGAAACCAGTGATCTGAGGGCAGAGGCCCTGCAGATGGCACACGAGGTGGGGTGCCCAGTCGTGTGCACCGGCGGGGCAGCGAAGTGACAAGCACCACAACCCACAAAAAAGGTAATGAGGGCACTGAATAACACAGGAGCTTCTCTTTGTATCTGGCAGGAACAACGAAGTTAAAATGTAGAATTAGTGCTACAACGGTCTTCAAGAGGACCTGCGATGCCGCTTCTGCCTCCCGTACCCTGGAGGCGGCACATGGGTCACGCGGTGCGGTCATACTGCGGTGGGACGCACACTCGTTGACCTCTCATGGCACTGCTCCACACTTCAGGGAGGACGCTTTCCATTAGCTATGTTTTCTGATGACATGTCGCGCCTGCCCCGTCCAACAACAGAACTCCTTTAGATCCAAACAGACTCTTCCACTCTCTCACCGGAAGTGAAACCAGGCCACGCGGACACTTTCACAATACAACAGCCGGGAATGCACTTTTCGGTAAAAAACCACATTCCTTCCTCCTAATTAATCAAATAAACGTCTCACTGAAGAACAGGGGCCAGCTTCGATCGGTAAACAGCCGTTACAACGACTTTTTACTTTGCGATACCATTACAACGCATGCATTACCACGCATGCGTTGTACATCACGAAGTCATTACTATGCATTTTTTTAGAACGCATGGTGATTTACCACGCATGCCTTTACAACAAATTTTGTTGTAAAGGTATGTATGGTAAATGACCATGCGTTCTAAAAAACATGTAGACGATCCATGTCGTTGTAAGGAAACAGAGGCTGTTCCGTTTCCTCACAACGACGTAAGTGTACATAAAAACAGTAAATCCTCTTTCCTAATACAATACAGTGAGAATTAATTAAAACCAGTAGGTATAAACGGGTGTTACAAAGCCCGGTTCAGAGCAACTTCAGGTTAACAGAATCGTAAAGTTCAATGTTTCGCAAGATCAATCTCATGTACTTCATGCAAAATACGCAATAAGGGGTCCAAGTAAGATGTAACGCTCCAATACCTGACCAGTTTGCACTATATAAAACTGCAGAAAAACTAGAAATAAAAAGTGTTTTGCACACTTCTGTCATTGGGCTATAGGTGGGCTACATCTGGGTGATATTTGTGCTACATTTGGGCTCTTTTTTCTCTGGTGGCCATCTTGCGAGACTTATTTGTTATGAAGTTTCCTAATTTCGTCATTTACTGCAGTCTCCTCAGTAGGAAATGCTTTCAGTTTTTACTTTGATTCCATCAAGAAGGCATTCAGATGTGTCACACATTTGCCATAAATTCAGAATGTTAGCACTCTAGTTGTTCATTAGATCACTGTAGTAAAGCTACTGCTCACCAGGGAGTTAACTGGAAGTCTACTGCTGGTATTGAAAGTGATTGTTTCAGTCTGCATGTCAGAATTTTCTAATGAAATAGAAGAGGATTTGAGATCTCACTTAAAACATGCTTCAGGTGTGCCATACTTTTGTCATAAGTAAGACTGTTAGCGCTCTAGTTGTTCTTTAGAACACTCTGGGAAGCTGCAGTAGAACACAAAGGCATCAACTGACAGGCTGCTCCTGTTGAAATATAACAGGAAGATATTTGAGATCACACTTGAAACATGTCCTAATTTTTCTTTCTACAGCACTAACCATAATTTCTATGACAAAATGAACCCCATAATTTTGTCCCTTTTTAAATTAAATGTTTTAAGTGTTACCAGTTTATTCCAATCAAGATGGCTTCAGGTGTGCCATACTTTTGTCATAAGTAAGGCTGTTAGCACTCTAGTTGTTCTTTAGAACACTCTGGGAAGCTGCAGTAGAACACAAAGGCATCAACTGACAGGCTGCTCCTGTTGAAATATAACAGGAAGATATTTGAGATCTCACTTAAAACATGTCCTAATTTTTCTTTCTACAGCACTAACCATAATTTCTATGGCAAAATGAACCCCCATTTTGTTCCTTTTTAAATTAAATGTTTTAAGTGTTACCAGTTTATTCCAATCAAGATGGCTTCAGGTGTGCCATACTTTTGTCATAGGTAAGACTGTTAGCTCTCTAGTTGTTCTTTAGAACACTCTGGGAAGCTGTAGTAGAACACAAAGGCATCAACTGACAGGCTGCTCCTGTTGAAATATAACAGGAAGATATTTGAGATCTCACTTAAAACATGTCCTAATTTTTCTTTCTACAGCACTAACCATAATTTCTATGACAAAATGAACCCCATCATTTTGTTCCTTTTTAAATTAAATGTTTTAAGTGTTACCAGTTTATTCCAATCAAGATGGCTTCAGGTGTGCCATACTTTTGTCATAAGTAAGGCTGTTAGCACT
The DNA here is from genome assembly GCA_963921515.1 of Calotriton arnoldi. Lineage (NCBI taxonomy): Eukaryota > Metazoa > Chordata > Amphibia > Caudata > Salamandridae > Calotriton > Calotriton arnoldi. Next base: position 507,604 of record CAWUFW010004684.1, read on the forward strand.
CTAGTTGTTCTTTAGAACACTCTGGGAAGCTGCAGTAGAACACAAAGGAATCAACTGACAGTCTCTGCCCTTGTTGGATGTACATGTTTTACTGAGAATGTCAGACTTCATTCTCACATGACTGAGAAAGATAATGTGAATTTACAGAAAATATGCTCTCATTTTAGCTTCTGGAGCACCTTCCAAAACTGTATGGGACAAGCATGTGAAAATAGTTTTCTCTCAAACATGATTCATGATATCCCAGCAGAAGGTTTTTCACAGGGTAAAATCACCTTAGAACACACCACAATTCCTGAAATTAGTATGGTACCATCAACAAATGAATTCTAATGTAACTAAAGTCTGTTATCACCCTTTATAGTTCTCCTTTTGGTAACCCTCAAAATCTTCGATTCACTACAATGCATTTCAATGGGGTACTATCATTTATATTGGTCCCAAGATGGCTGCCAGCAATTCCAGGATGAAGTGCTGACAGCCAATCAGATCTCACGATGACATGTGTGGTTAGGCTCCGCCCAGATATATATGTGTTTTCTTTTTCAAATTTCTCAGGAACTACTGAACGGATTTACACCATTTAACCAAAAGGCACGACTCTGAACCAAGGGCTACCTTTTTGCCAAATTTGGTGTAATTCCGTTCAGCAGTTCGGGCTGTAGCTGCGATGAAAGGTTCCTATAGAAAATTGCATGGGGAAAACACGTTTTGGGACCCCCCTTTTTTCTCGGCCCCCACTTGACGAATCACCCCGAGACTTTCAGGATAGGAGCGGACCAGAGCGGGCCACGAGTTTTGAAAATTTCGCAAAGATTCGTCAACCGGCGCCAAAGTTATTTCAAATAGAATGTTGCGGATTTCCTATGGAAAATAGGTCCTAACTATAACTATCTACTGGCGACCGCCAGTAGATAATATATATATATATATATATATATATATATATATATATATATATATATATATATATATATATTCTATCCTTCTCCAGGGTCTCTATTCAGAAATCTTATGGAGTTTATTGACCTATTGCCAAAGTCCATATCTTGGTCTTTGAGTTATTTATACTAGGCTTATGATTAAGACAATACACATCCAACAATTTATTTTACATTGAAAACCAGTTGGTGTTTGATCTAGTATAACCACGTTGTCAGTGTATAGTAACACATTCATCAACAGCAACTGAACTATGGGGAGGGGACTCTGTGATTTAGACATAACAGAGGGTAAATCCGCTAGTAATAATTAAGCCAACAAGGATGCTAATACACATCGTTGTTTTAGGCCATTAGAAACTGTGACTGTTTTTTATAGTGCTCCATCCCCACTTAAATACTCCTACATCTGATTTTCATTGTAGAGAGCTTTCTCAAAATATACCAAATATGTGGGGCTGGCCCAGTTTGATGACTTCTGCCAATGAGTTAACTGATCTACCAAATCAGCTGCAGCTCGGAAGTCCATGAGGCAGGAATACAAAGCTCCCTGCGACATATGTTTTCTTGCCACTTACTATAAAGCAAATACATGGTGAAGGGTGCTCATCCCACACCGAAAAACTGCCTGCTCAATTGGGACAAGATTATTTCTGACACCCAAGTACTGAAGGCTTCTAACAGCAAACATGCAAATATCTTTCCTGCACAATCTAATGAAGTCATTCATCTATAAGAAGCTGGGTGTCATTACAGTTTCCTTTCTAGTACAAACAGTTGAAATTGGCCTCCCACAAACGGGGAATTCTCTCTGATCGGATAGTATAGTTAAATAAGCGAATGACTACTGATGCTCATTGAAAGGACTAACTGAGCTTGGTAAAGCGTCTGCATCAAGAGTCCTGCTAGGCGACAAGAGTTTATAATTTTAAGAACGTTCAATAGAGTAAGAGAATAATTCATGAGGTTATCATTACAATAAATATCAGATGTACAGTCTCATGGAGTCCTCCCACACACAGCATGTAGAGACAAACAATAATCCCTTTTCTGTAGTAGATGATCAAGGGAATGGGTGAGGTTTGTTGTACCAGTGGCTACTAAGAGCCAATCCCCACGTACAATCTGCATATAATTTTTTTCTTCCATCGGGGACCAACATTTTGTTTTTTTTATTGACATTTTTGAGCATATTTCTGAAGCACCTTTTTGCCTCTTTTAACACCTGGCTCATAAGTGCTTTCAGTTGTACAAAGAATGTCCTTGTTTAGTGAGATGGGGACGTTCTCGAACAAGTATAGTTAGTTTGGCAGCCACTCCATCTTCATTAGAGCAACTTTACCAGCAAAGGACAAAGGCCCTAATCCATTTCCCAATTAGTGTTGCATATACTGAGTCTTTGATTCAGCTCCACAAGATATTTTTTCACACCAATGGGTGACACTAGTAAACCTAGTTCAATGCACCAATGCTAGAATGTAAAAGGCAGGTTTTTGTAGCCCCGCAGAACCAAACCCACTACATAGCCGAAGTGGGGTCAATGCTTTTGAGTTCCTAACAGTCCCTAACAGGGATCCAGGGACGCCATGATGATTGAAAACAAACCTATTTCATTCTTCTTAATACCACACACACAAACTGCACTAAGGAAAAGACACTTTAACTAAAAACCGTTTATTTCAACACATTTGCCCTGTTGCTTAGCGCATCTAAAACAACCACACAGAATATAATTAAAACAGCCAAAATGCATGTTGCGAACAACAAGAATAAAATAAACATTTCTACCATGGTTAAAAGGTTGTCTGAGAACCTAACACCCTGAAATCTACTTCTATGCGCTACGCTAGGAGAGCATGGAGTAGTATAACTTCCTTCTAGAGTTTTTTAGGGAGAGTCAGCGCACTGCATACATATTTACAGCTAGAAGCTGTACTTATCAGCAGTCAGGGAGGCCGTGATCCCTGCGAAAGGCAAACATGCGTCTCATCAGCTCCTCTTCTTCCGGACTCAGCTCGAAATCAACTTTCAGTAGAAAGTTCAATGCAGCAGCATCTCTGGCAGTATCTTGCACGATATTTTGGGGCGAAGGACCTCTTCTGACAAGTGGTCAAGTGTCGGGCCTTTTATACTAGATCTTATCTAAGATGGGAATTTCCCATATCACCTTAGGAATGTCTGGCATAACCAATGTACATCAAGATGCTAGCCTAAGACGGATTCTCATAATCAAATAAGGTAAAACAACGACAGCTCAGACTACTCTATATATAAACAATAAAAATGAGTATACATAAATGTAATTTCATAAAAGCATGATTACATAAGATAGCAAGAAGAAATGCTATAACCTGTGCTTGAATTCTTTTCTTGAAGCCTTACATGTTTCAAGCAATAAAATGGAAACAGTTAAAGGCATGATCATAAAAGCATTATATCAGTAAAGAGGGATGCGTGTTAGCAATTATACAGATCACACATGATACTGAAAATGGCAAGTAAGAATTATGCAGCTTTAAAAAAGGAAAATATAAAGATAAAAAATAGTCTGTTGAAAATGTTCAGTTTTACAACACAGTCTCTGTGGTAGGTTAGAATACTGTGCATGTTTCTAATTGAATCACACATTGTTTTTCAATCCTCATTTGAGGACATGTTGACCTCATTAGATTTACATGCAGCATACAAGTGGTCATGGAGAAAACCAGTCAATGTGTGCATGTTGTTGTTAGCTCACGCATTGGAAGGACCAGCAAGCGGTTGCAATTCTAAAGTACTCCGTGATGGTGAGAGTACTTCTTTTGGCGGCTCGAACTATAACAGTGAGTCAAGCCAGTCATTGGGCAACTCATCGAAGAGTGACGCTGGTACAGTTGATTCATTATAGTTGGCATTGTGTAGTAGGGACAGATGCATTTTTCAGGATTGTCTCTGGTGTGATTGCAACAGTTATAGGAGCATTTCCATGTCTAGGAAAGCCACTGGAGATTGCTCTAGATGTAAATCCAAGATGATTTCAGCTGTACAATGTATACACCAGAACACAGGTTTTACTTGCATAGCGTCTATTTTCCAAAGGTTAGCATCCAGTTCTCGCTAAGTTCTGAAAACCAAGCATGTCCCAAATAGCGTGCTAGGATCTCTCTGCATCTTTGTCCAGCTGGATAAGTGTACTCCTTATTATTGAGTTCCTCGTCGAATCAGGAGAAAGATGACAATATCACAGTCGATGAGCAGTAAAATGTTCGGAAATCCTCCAAAAAGACTGGAGAATAAAGAGTAAAAAAAATGATGGTATCCGTCCAAACACTGCTTTAAATCCAGTCTCCAGACCGAATCCAATGTTTTTAAAAACACACACAATACCAGTTGTTGTTGAGGAATTAAATATTGTGTGTATGATATAAGCAATGTGAGTTTGGTATTGCGTCTGTAACAGCCTTTGAATCTTTGAAGCAGTTCTGGCTGTCTGCCAAGTTGTAAATTTCTGCCACAAAAGTCAAAGGGACTTCTTTTTGTAGTAACACTGCAACCAATTTGCTAATTTCGTCAAAAAGCATGACTCTAATATCAATGCTAGGCTAAGGAACATTTTTGATTACATGTTGAGGTGGTGGATATAAAGTTCTTCCACAGTATTGTATTGTTTTAGAAACCTTAATTAAGTATAATAGGCCTGGTTTCAAACCGCAACAAGTGACATTGATTAACATTATATAAGAACCATTGTACAGTAGTTCATGGTGCGTGGGGATGGATGTATTAGGAATACCTGATAAAACGCCACATAACACTGGCATCAAAGCACTACAGATTTGTGCAAGGAAACTATATCACACAGAAAAAAGTGACCTAAGGAATTTCTGCAGTTGGAAGTGCTGTTAAACACAGGGTCATCTTCATTCAAACACATGTAGGAAAAAGGAAACTTCCATGAATGGAACAGATTGTGCATTGTTTCATACCAGCCAAATGATTTAAATTTCTGGCAGTTATGAAAATGAAAAGTTGTAGTCAGTAAAGTAATAATTTCCTGTATTAGCCATGTAATAGGTGGATGGTCACTAACTGAAATTGGTGCTTCTTCCACTTGTTCAATACTCAATAAACTGTATGCGGATTCTTATTTAGCCATTGTTTTCTCTGTTAAAGTCAAATTATTAAACCTAAAATGGCTGTCTCATTCAGAAGTTGCCAAGGCACAACACCTGATCTGAGTGTCTGTCAGGCAGTCAATCAACTTTATTCGACAGGCAATCCAGCCATAAAAGCACAATTAAAAAAACATACAATAAAACATAATTCTGTTGATAAGATCATCTAAAACACATACAAAATGTGTTATAAAAAGGATACAATATACAATTAAAGGGACAAGAGGAACTATCCTCAACCATACACTGAGCACACCCATATAATCACTGTTATTTATGTGAATAATGCTAGACCATACCTCTTTCCTGTGACTAAAGAACTTTCAATAAAGTTATTCACTGCTTACCAAATTTGGGGAGTATCTAACTTCTGCATTTGCAAAAAAAACAAGAGCTGTCTTATAATGTCTAATATTAGCAGCGCAGATTACCGGTACCAGAAAGCACTTCCTGTGCGAGGAATACAAAGTGCAAAACAGCATAAAGTGCAAAGTGTTTTGCTTTGTGTCACAGTCACAGGTACAATTCGGGAGATTGGTAAACCAAGTACTGTGCATGGGATATGCCACAACAAAATTAATAACATTAAAATGTAACTTAATAAGATACAATCTCTACCTCTCATTTTGTATCAAAGACAAGTAAATCTCCAGACCTACTGAGGATTTAATAGATACATAGTTCAAAGCTGTATGCGATTGATAAAAATCCCTCAGGCGGCTCTGTTCTTGCCATTTGTAAAAAAGTTCTTTAACTAGTGATTTAGTACCACTCGGAATACTATTGGGATTTATAAAATACTCAGGAATTCCTAAGTGCCAAAAACAAATTTTGCATACCTCAACCAAGAGATTTCCCCAACATTATCCAAACAGTCGGATCACCTCCGTATTGAGACTGGCCTCTGGTATCATGCAAATCCTTAACCAGAAGAGCAAGAGACTAAGTTTAATTCTGTCCTCCAAATAGTTTGAACCAAGCTCCAGATGACATGCAAAAGTGGACAGGGATTGTGGTACAGCCATCAGTCTGTGCAGAAACGTATTTTCCACTATCTGGACAGTATCTTCGTTTTTGTAGCTCCACACCCCAACTGCATAAAAGGCAATCGCAACATACTTAGGGCCTTATTACGACTTTGGCCGTCTTCGGCTGGGTCAGCCGCGGTCCCAGGTAGACCGCCAAGGCCGTAGGGAGCCTGCCCGCCAGATTATGACTTTAATCCAGGGCTGGCGGTGCTGCGACGGTCTCACAGCGGTGGTGTGTTAGGATCATAGGAGAGCCTAACAAGCCTACCGCCCGCAGTGAGATAGCCTGCAGCAGGTTCCTGCACGGTGTGGCATGCACCATGTCGTGCATGCCACACCGTGCAGGAACAAGGGGGCAATTCCAGGGGAGCCCAACATATGCCCCCCGTGTGCACCCCCAGGCCCAAAATCGGCCAGGTGCCCTGTTAAGGCCCCCTTACCTGCATGTCCGCCACCCTTTTCATTGCGGGGTCCCCGCCAGGAAAAGGGCGGTGGATATACAGGTCGGTATATGCTCACCGGTGCCGGCAATGGCACCGCCAGCATATTCAGGCCATTGTCAGACCGCCGCCGCAGTGGGATCCTTGATCCCGGCGGAGGCGGTGGTCTAGTAGCAGTCCCACCGCCACACTCGTACTTGGGTGGATGGGTGGTGGTGGTCGGACCGCCACCGCGAGTACCTTGGCCCCAGGACCAAGTGGGATGTAGCCTCAGAAGGAAATCAGAAAAAAACATGTTTTCTTTGATTGAGGATACATGCTCTTCAAACTGAAAGACTGGAATGTGTTAACCATTGTTGGCACAGATTGCCCACACTGTATGTGGGAACTACTACAGGTGTATGTGTGCTATATCGCGGATCAGGGAGATTAGCTTTAGGATCAGGGGTGTTGGAAAGAAGACAGCACATGCAGGTATTGAATCATAAAGCTATAAGGCTAGGCTAAACCTTCAAACGATACGGAGTGGAATTATATGTTCCTTTCTGGATCATATAATTTATATCAGAATCTGAAACATTCATTTGTAATTGCCAATTATTAAACAGGGTCAAAGTAACTTTCGGTATAGAAGGTTTCTTAAGGTCTTTCATGGTACCAAATCCCAGGCAGGTGGTCTGCTGGATGGGTTTGTTCTGAAAAATAATTTATTTAGGTATAATGCATGCCCGAAGTTCGGCCTCTATGCCTTGAATTTGCCAACATTTTGTTCCCCAAATGCTTTTCTCATCGACAATTTATTTCCAGTACTCATATCCTTTGATCGCCAGATTCTGACTTAATTAGTTTGAATGAATCAGTTTGTTAGTCGTGATTAGATTCTTCTGAAGTCGTTGAGGACTTTTTGAAAAAAGGAAGCTGAGGGATGTGATCTGTCCACATTCTGGAAGTAAGGAAATTTGATTATTTTATGTCTAACATTCTATGTTGAGTCACGTTATGTTATATGTAAGTCAAAGTTTTAACGCTTCCGGGAAGTAGGAAGTGGAACACGTGTGGCAAGAGAAGCCACATGGAATAGTGCATTGTCTGAGTTCATATTGGTGATAACACAGGTTGTGTTATGATAGGGACATTTTCTGTATAAAAGGTGTGTGAGTGAAATAGCAACCGGTTTTCTTGTGAAACTCTGGCCTTAATTCTCAGGAGCAGTGTAGTCTCCACATGTGTTTTATCCCCAGAGAAACGGGTTTACTCCTTGCTTGAAAGAAGGGTAAGGTAGAGGGAAGTGCTACACTTATCGAACGAAACTGTATTCTTGCGAGCTAGAATAGACTGTCACTTTTGTTTAGCGAAATCAGACAATGGAAATGTGTTTTTAATGTTGTAATTAACAAAGAACTGTTGAAAAGTAAATTGCCGATAAATTTTGTAAAGGAGGGGTCAGGAGCAGAACTGACGTAGACAAAAGCCGCGCTGGGATTGGACAGTGCGCTAGTCATACAAAACTGACATAGACAAAAGCCGCGCTGGGATTGGACAGTGCGCTGTCATACAGAAGCAGCTCTGATTGGAGCGTTGGTGTGAGTCGCGCTGGGATTGGTCAGATAAACCAGTGACGTAGAAGCTTAGGATTGGAGATTTGGTGTGAGTCGCACTGGGATAGGTCCGAATAACGCATAGAGAACAGTGTTGAATCGCGACTTTTGAGAAGGGAAAGAAATTGTGAATCATGGCTTATTATGAGTATGGTAGAGAGAAAACGTCGTGGATGTCAAAAGTTAAGAACTTTTTAAGAAGGACAAAATGGTAGTGACTAGAGAGGGGCAAGTAATTCCTCCGCCGAAGTCACCAGCTTCGCACATGATGTTGAAGTACGGATATCATACCTGCATATGGTTAGAAAATTGGACTAAATATACTAAAAATTATGGAGCATTGGCTTTTCCTGAGAATGGTTCATTTAGTGTAGCTGTACTTCGAATTTGAGAGAGAAAATGGCAATGCTTGAACCTAAACCTAGACCGACACAGTTTGAAGCATTAAGTGAATGGGAAGATGAGATGTATGAACGAGAAAGATTCAGAGGATTAAGAAATCATGAGTTTGTACCCGGAAGGTTGTGGGAGTGAATCATGAGGACAGAATAAAGCGTTGGAGATATGCTAATATGACAGGAGGTTTGTTTCCGGCTTTTACAGTTGAGGAAGAAGCAAAGAGAAAGTGTACAGAGAAAAGAAACATGTGGTTACTGAAAAGTATGGGTATGGTGGTAGTGAGACAGAAGATGAATTGCTGGAAGATATTCTAAACAGAAACCCACCTCCATACCAACAGAATTCTGCGGTGGTGACACCTAATGCACCGCCAATGGAAACTGGGAGGAATAAAAATCCCGAACGAGGATATGAGATAAATAGGTCACAAGATCAGTTGAAAACTCCACAAAATGAGAAGACAGAAAGTGACAATACAACTGAATTAGCAAAAACCACAAGAGAATTAACTGAAAAGATACGAGAATTAACCATGAATATGGAAGCTGTAACTGTACCAGTAACAATAGGTCCAGTAATACCAGTTTTTGAGAATCAGAAACTTGAAGAACATTCTTTAGTCATTCCTATGAATTCACACTTGCAAAGAAGGAAAGAAGGGATGGAATTTGACAGTGAAGGTGCAAGAAACTTGGTTAGTACATATAGACCAAGCCCACCTACTAATCTAACGATAAATGAGAATGAGTTTAGAAGAATACCTATGGTAACTGAGTCTGCATCAGAGACACCAGAAAGAAGTAAAAATTGGATAGAATTAAATAGTACGCCTGTAGGTCCGACTCCAGATGAATTGAATGAATGGATGAAAACTCTAAAAACGAAAGAAACAGAAACAAAACCATTAGATGTAATTAGGTTAAAAATAGATATGGAAGAATTGATCTTAGGGACAATTGGCACAGAAAAACTGAAATCTTATCAGGATGACGAGATTATGTTCTTATGCAAGAGCATTACATGGAGAGCTAGAAATTTACATGACAAATTAGAAGAAACAGCAAATGAACTAGGAGTAGAATTTGTAAAAGTGAGAACGTTGCAGAAACCATATAGAGTAGATTTTTGCGAAAAGATTTAGAGAATTTGAACACATCAGGAAGATTAACCCAAATAAAAGAATTAATTGTTTTACTGAGGAAATGGGGTGATGTGGATAGATGGAGAAGCAGATGGACTAAAAGGAATGAGAAAGTGACAGACAAAGCGTCTTTGGCTTTTGCGGTGACAGACAAGGAATCAATTGTAAGGGAGTACCCGATGAGAGAAACTCCAGGAGGTAGTTATGTGCATGTTCCATGGTCTAGACAGGATATACTGTCATTTACAAATGACTTCCCAAAATTGAGAGAGAAGCCAGTAGAATGGTACAGACAAGTGGAGAGATTTGTTAAAGTTTCAAAGGTGTTGTGGATAGATTTGGATGGGTTGTTTGACATAGTAGTACCAGCTGATTTGTGGACAGAATGTAAGATTACTATTGATTGGCCAACTGTAGAATATCCAAGGGATGCTAAAACATGAGCGCCAGGACCAGAAGTGATGAGGAAATATGATCAAGTAATTACCTTTTTGAAGAATAAGATTCCGCCCAAAGAAACGGATTGGGTAAAAATAGACAGAACAACACAGGAGAGTAAAGATTCAGTACACGCATACTATGAGAGTCTACTGTTAGTTTTCAAACAGTATAGTGGCTATGAGACACTAAATGAGAAGGATATGAGTCATTTTGTATATAGATTTGTTTATGGTTTGAAACCAGAGATAAGTGAAATGATTAAACAGCATATGATTTGTTGGCAGAATAGCACAGTGGATGAAGTTTTGAGATATGCCAAATATTGTAGTGATGACATTGAGAGTAGACAGCGTAAATTGAAAGAGAAAGCAATGTGGGCACAAGTGAAAGTTGCAGAGAAGCAAGAAGCTCAATTGAGTAATCTCGTTAATGAGGCAGGACCAACTAGATTTAAACCAAATATAGGTAAAGGAAAAGGTCAAATGAGCATAGAAGAGGCAAAGAAAAAGTGGCCATGCCACAACTGCGGAAAGTTAGGGCATTGGAGAAACGAGTGTAAATTTCCTCCAAAACCTAATACGGAAAATCAATCATTAAATCCACAGGTGCAGAGTGAGGTAGTTACCCAACAAAGTCAGGTGCCACAACCACCACTTCCCAAGAGTGTTAATCAACAGAAATACAGTGCAGAAACAGGATTCTACGGAGGAGAGCAGGTAACACAATTGCCGCGCGCAGCTGCCATATCTCAGTACTGGCTACGACAGGATGGTGATGAGTCGGATGAAAGTTTATGACGGTGCCTAGGAGAGGAGGAAGAGTGCGTGCTTGGCGCAACTCTAGAGGTAGATCAAGCAGGTCCATTTGTGGATGGAGAAGTGCATGGTGCAAATGTAACATTCCTTGTGGACACTGGAGCTACCCGTTCTACTGTTAGGTCAGTGGAAATTCCAAACCTTCCTCTCTCAGGTGAACATATCCAAGTAGTGGGTGTTTCGAATCAGCAAATTAAGGCGCCTCTTACTAAATTAGTGGAGGTAAAAATTGGTCCATTTAGTGAAATGCACCGATTTGTGGTATGTGATTGCAGTCCTGTGAACCTATTAGGATGCGATTTGCTTTGCAAGATGAATTGCACCATCTATTGTACGCCAGATGGAATTGCATTTCAGACCCCAGATGAAGATGTATTGTATAAAATGACAATGGTAAAGTTAGAATCAGAAGTGAACGATTTATTTCCCATATTTGATGTAGAGAAAATCCCAAGTGAACTGAAAGAAACAGTGAAACAGGAAGTGTGGGACTTCACGGGAGAAGATATAGGGTTAATGAAAGAAGTAGACCCTGTTAAAATTTCTGTTAAAGAAGGAACGAGTTACCCAAATACGCCACAGTATAAATTGACACCAGAAATAATTGAAGGAATAACACCAGTAATAGACAAAATGATTGAGCAACGGATTCTGAGAGAAATAATGAGCAGTCCATGTAATTCGCCGATAATGGGACTGAAAAAGCCGAATGGAACATATAGAATTGTACAGGATTTGAGAAAGGTAAACAAAATTGTTGTGCCTTGCTGCCCAATAGTGCCAAACCCTGCTGTAATTCTATATCAGATTCCACGTGAAGCAGAATGGTACACAGTTATTGATTTGTGCCATGCATTTTTCTCTATTCCATTACATCCAGATAGCCAGCCATTATTTGCGTTCAGGTTTGGAGAGCGTATTTTGGCATGGTGCCGAATTCCTCAGGGGTATACAGAAAGCCCCTCGATCTTTAATCAGATTCTAAAGAAATCATTGGAAGATTTAAAAATGCCAGAGAAGTCAGTGATGGTTCAGTATATTGATGACCTACTGGTGGAATCAAAAACAAAGGAAGCATGTGTTAATGATACAATTGCTTTGCTGAATCATTTAGCAAAAAGAGGACATAAGGTGTCCCCATCAAAGTTGCAGTTTTGTCAACAAGAGGTCCAGTATCTAGGGCATAAGATTGAGAAGGGAGTGCGAAAGGTAACGACAGAAAGAATAAAAATAATCCAAGGAATGAGAGCTCCAATGACACAAAGAGAGGTAAGAATGTTCCTAGGAATGGTTGGATATTGTCGACAATGGATAAGTGGATTTTCATTAATTGCAAAACCATTACAGAGATTAACAAAGAAGGATGTTAAAGATCCTTTTGAAATGAATGATGAGGAAATGAAAGCATTCAGAGAACTAAAAGGAAACTGTGTGAAGCTCCGGCATTGGGAATGCCTGACTATGAAAAAGATTTTGAGTTGTATTGCAGTGAAAGAGATGGGTGTGCGTTTTCAGTCCTGGTGCAGAGACATGGAAACATGAAAAGACCCATTGCATATTTTTCAGCTGTTTTAGACCCAGTAGCGAAAGCGTTGCCTGGATGTTTGAAAGCAGTTGCTGCTACTTGTGTAAGTCTGGAGCAGAGTGAAGGCATAGTGATGGGATATCCACTGAGAGTAACCCCTTCCATCGTTTTGTTTTAATAAGATTTCGTTTGCAAATGGCTCCCTGGTTTCTGTCAGTTCCTCAGGGCTTTTTTAAACCTGGCACCTTAGAACCCTGTCCTTGTGATAATTTCTCTGAACAGGATACCCTTCATTTTATTTTTCTGTGATTATTATGTTTCTTTACGCAAGAAATTTATATTACCACTACTCAGAGATTGTCACTTTGTACAAGCTAGGCCAGCCCTATTATATCTCCAGATGTTAGCTTCCCCCATGGTCTGTTTTGGGGTTGCAAGTTTTCTAACGGGAGCCTTTAGGCGCAGGAAAAATTTGGTTTTTAAATTGTTATTATACCTTTTATATGTTTTTATCTAGAGGCCCACTAAAAGAGGATTATTTTATCTGATTGAGTCCGCTTTATTGCACTTTGCACTTTATAGAAAGCTCGGTACTGTAAATTTAGCTGGTCTTGGTCCCCTGACTGACAATAGGAGTGTTACAAATGCGGAATATTTTATTTTGAGCCTGTTCCTTTTTGCACTTTGCACTTTATAAAATATTCTTGTACTGTATGTATCCTAGGGCTAGATTTTCTGGTCATTTGCAGGAATAACACAAGAGTAGCCTATTTTGTACTTAATATTGTTTGTCTATTTTGCACTATGTATTTTATAAATTGTTATTGTAGTGTATGTATTTTAAGCCTTGGTTACCTGGCTGATATTTAAAAAAAAATTGAGTTTTTACTAATATTTTAAAGAAACGTATGGTTGCATGATATGTTTTCTTTTATGACATTAAGTTGTCGAATAAAGCATTCTTGACTGACTGACTGACACTGAGAGTATATGTCCCTCATTCTGTGGAAATTCTGTTGACAAGAACCAAAACCTAATACATGACACATAGTCGGCTGACTAGGTATGAAAAAGTAATTTTGAGTGCAGACAATGTGACCATTGACAGATGCATGAATGTGAATCCTTCAACATCATTGCCAGATGAAGAGAGTGTGATTGAAATGGATGAAGTTGATCATGATTGTCTGAATGTACTCGAGTATTGTACAAAACCGAGACCTGACATACGGGATGAGCCTTTAAAGGAATCAGATTATATTCTATTCGTGGATGGCTCATGTTTGAGAACGGATGATGGAGTTCTAAGTGCAGCATATGCAGTTTGCACAGTAGCTGCTGTAATGGAAGCATCTTGTTTGAAAGGGATACGTTCTGCCCAAGTAGCGGAGTTGGTAGCTCTAATTCAAGCATGCAAGTTGGGAAAGAATGTTCGAATAACAGTTGTCACGGATAGCCAATATGGCTTTAGAGTGGTGCATGACTTTGGGCAGATCTGGTCTCAGAGAGGTTTCTTGACGTCTGCAGGAACGCCGATAAGAAATGGTGAGTTTGTGAAAAAGTTGCTTGAAGCAATACAGCTGCCTAAACAGATTGCGGTAGTGAAGTGCAATGCACATAAAAATGGGGAAGACTACATAACTGTTGGCAATAAGTTTGCGGATGAAATAGCACAATACTGTGCTAAAAATGTGGTCTCATTGAACCGGAACCAAGAAAGAGAGCATATTTCATGTCCTTTGCTTTTTACTAACCCTGTTGAGACATGGGATGAGGTGAGACAATTACAGGAAGCAGCAGATGATGAGGAAAAAGATAACTGGATAAAAGCAGGATGTAGAAAACATGAGGAAAATGATGTTTGGGTTTACAGGGATGAAAGACCAGTTATGCCTGATAGCAGGATTTCTGACATGGCACGGATGTACCATGGACAAGCTCATATTGGGAGAGACTCAATGATCAGACTTTTTAGACAAACATGGTATAATCCAAAATTCAGAGCCAGAGCTGAGAGTCTTTGTCAAAGGTGTCTTATTTGTCAACAGCTAAATCCAGGAAGAAAGACAGTAGTGAGTCTAGGAACAATAGGACGAGAGGGAGGTCCTTTCACGAGAATGCAAATGGATTTTATAGAAATGCCTCCGAGCAATAGACTAAGGTATGTCCTTGTAGTCGTCTGTTTGTTTTCCCGTTGGGTGGAAGCATACCCGACCAGAAGGAATGATGGAATTACGGTAGCAAAACTAATGCTGCGAGAATTCATTCCAAGGTATGGTTTCCCAGTAACGATTGAAACAGATAGAGGAACACATTTTCAAAACGAATTGGTTCAATTGATTTGTGAAGCACTTAGTATTAAACAGAAACTGCATTGTGCATACAGACCAGAGGCTTCTGGAATAGTAGAGCAAGTGAATGGAACAATTAAGAACAGACTAGGTAAAATGTGTCAAGCCACAGGACTCAAATGGCCAGATGCCTTGCCATTAGTCTTAATGACAATCAGAAGTATACCGGAAAGAAAGACAGGACTCAGTCCCCATGAGATAATTATGGGACGAGCAATGAGACAAGCACATGTACCTGTCAACAAACTACTGACTATAACTGATGATCTGGTGCTGGATTATTGCAAAGGATTGGCTGATGTGGTACGTTCTGTGTTTCATCAGGTTGGACCGGATGCGACCACTCTTGAAAGAAAACCGGCTCACGATTTGAATCCAGGAGATTGGGTCCGCATAAAAGTCAATCGAAGAAAAAACTGTTTGGTTCCTCGCTGGGACCAACTACGACAAGTGATCCTGGTGACAACAACTGCAGTCAAGTGTGCTGGAGTGAAACACTGGGTACATGCCAGTCACACCATCAGAGTTTCAGAACCTGAAGATCGACCTGTAAGTCGACATCTGGAAGTATTGGATACCAGTTCAGCATCCGATGCAGAGGAAGAGACGAACAGAGTTCCAGAAATTGAAGATCGACCTGTAAGTCGACATCTGGAAGACCCAACTACAAGTGCAACGACAGGAGGAGTGGAGAAAATAGCAGAAGTTCCAGAATCTGAAGATCGACAGGTGAGTCGACATCTGGAAAAATCAGACACCAGTTCAGCATCTGATACAGAGCATTCGGATTGTGAGGAAAATCTGAAAAGAAATTGGAAATTTGATATTATAAAAGAAGAAACTGAGCAAAAAGACAGTAACAGTGAGCAACCAAGTGCAAGTTGTGGTGAAAACACTTCAGAGATAATATTAATAGACGAAGAAGGGAGAGTTTCAAATAGAAAGTTAGAAGAATCGGAAGATCCCGAGGAGCAATAGGGACAGATCGACGAACAAAAGAACAGGGAAATTTAGAGGCAGATAGAGAGATTGACACAAATTCGGAAGAACCTCGAGGAGGGACAGAAGTAGGTGATCAAAAGAAAACACGAGAAAAACCACAAATAGATGAAAGAAATGAAATTATAAAATTTAAGATAAGAGACAATAAAGGAAGAACTGAAGCAGAATCAGAAGAAAGTGGAGAAGAAGGAAACCGGAAACTAGAGTCGAGAAAGAGAACTTGGAGAACAGAAAGAGAGGAAAAAGAAAGTGAACCAAAAAGGCCAAGAAAAGGAGACAATTGGCCCAACGAAGTTAGAAAACTGAGATACAAGATCATAAGGCGAGATGGAAAAAGTGCAGAACAAGTAAATGAGATAACAAGTCAAAAAGAACCAGAGAAACAAGGTGGAAAACACTTGCAGAAAACAAAAAGAATAAAGAAAGCAAATCTGAAGTATAAATCGCCTGAATGGTTATACATTGCATTGACTGATATCAAAGAAGAAGAGATCACTCACGAAAAGCTAGAAGAAAGCTGCAACCAAATGGGTGAAGGTGAAGTGCAACAAACTTGAAGAAATTTGAACAAATTTTATCGGATTTGACGAAAACACTGGATCTGACAAAGAAAGAGTTCTGAAAAGAACTAAAAGAAAGTACCAAACAAAGATAAAGTGAAAGTGCAGGGTGACTAAGAGGTCATTTCTGAGGTGTGTTGACACATTTTTCTGTACATATTATAAAGTAGGTAACAATAACAAAATGGTAGATACTAAAGATAGAAAGTGTAGATGTGAGTTCTTAAGCAGGTGGTGTAAGTTGTGCTTCTTTTGTACAGGATTATTAATGACAGTATGGATTATTTTAGCAATCACCATTCCAATTAGTTTAGCTGTAGAAGAAACGTCTAACAACACTGAGAAAGAAAAAGGCGCTAAGGTGCACGAAACAGCTATATTTAAAAGTAGTGCAGAATTGCATAAAGACAAATCAATAACAGATTTTTCAAAGAATGTTTTTACTAAATTATTATATGAATATGTAGAAACAATGGATGTAAGAGATTGTTATGTTTGTATGCAATTACCTGCGTCTGTTGCAGAAGGTGTGACCTATCATCACCTTCCTTTGACGTATGGAATAACATGTAGTGTTTTAGCAAGTCTATTTTACAAGACTGGAAGATTAGAATATTATTACACTAATATAGATAAGATTTTTGCAAAGATTCCTGTAGTTTCAGAACTAAATAAAGTGAAAGAAGCAAAAACATTTGGTGAATTTTTCATAGAAGATAAGATTCTAATATTAGATGATATAGTTAAAAACAACCTTACCTGTGAGTTAAGAAATGAAGAAAAGGTATTTTTAGAAATGGTCGAGGATAGAAGAGTGAAATTTCAAAGAAAAGTGATAGAAGAGACAAAAACACCTCTTTGGGCGTTTGAGGAAGAAAATCATGTCAAGAAAAAGACAAATGCAGCTATGTCTCTGGTTTGGCCCCAACAGGGAAGGTTGTGCATTAGAAGAAATAGAACAAGATATGACAATTATTTCGTGGGTTCCAGTGATTGCCAAGACAATTATAACATTTTAGGAGGTTGGGGATTCAAAGGGGAAAAGATCCAATATTTCCTGGGATCTATTACATATGTGGTAACAGAGCTTATTACAGGTTGCCGGACCATTGGTATGGATCATGTTATTTAGGCCTGGTCTTTCCAAAGATTTTTCATGTAGCTAGAGCAGAAAAGGGAACACACGAAATGGTAAAGACATTTACACGTAGGAAAAGGGAGAGCTTTTCAGAAATAGTAGGTGATGTTTTTGGAGCATTGATACCAGCAGTGGGAATATCTTTGAATGCATTTAAAATTCGGAAATTATGCACAGTAGTAGATCGTTTATCTACAGATACTGCTGGAGGGTTCTTGATGGTAAATACCGAAATGGTTGCCATGAGAGCTATGGTGATGCAAAATCGACTTGCCCTTGACATTCTTTTGGCAAAAGAGGGTGGAGTCTGTGGAATGCTGAAAGTCCAACATTGTTGCACTTACATTCCAGATAAAAGTGAAAATATACAAAAGTATATTAAGAATATTACCAATTTGCACAAAGAACTTGTTCCACTGGAGGTTGAAAATGCATTGGGAAAACTTGGTAAGAGTTTTTCCTCAGTAATAAATTGGTTTACTAGAATGAGTAGATTAGTAATAGGGAAAATAATAATAGTAGCGACCATGATAATCATAATAGTTTTAGTACTAAAGCTAATCATTACATGTATAAAGAGAAGAAGAAGGCAGAACAAAATAGAAAAGAAAATAAGATAAACAAAGAAAGAGAAAGAGAAATGGGTGAAATAGAACTAGAAGAAATAAAAGAAAACATGTATAAGAAGACAAAGAGACAAGTTGAAAGGGATACAGTTGTGTAAAACTAACAAAAACAAACGGACAAAGAAATATGCTATCTGATAGAATTGTATAACATGGGTTTTTGTGGTGATATTAAAAATCACCAAAGGGGGAGTTGATGGAGCAGGGTAAATGAAATTTTTTAACCTCCTAATATTTACGTTAAATAAATTAACACACAGGTTCGTCTTAGTGAATAACCAACCATGTATGTTACATGTAAAGGGTTAAAGGTAACACGCTATATATGTGCAAACTAATTTACTTACAATTGTTAACGTGGATAACATAAGTCTGACAATTGCGTACTAATTAGAATAATAAATGCATGATTTGTGCTTGGAAATAAGCTGTGTAGTGGCAAAAGAAGCTTTGGTAAGTAAGGAATAGCTTTATATGTCGCTTTTGCTAGGTAATACCTAATTGGGGTACGTAGAATGACGGGAGGGAAACGAAAAGGCTTATATTCTTTATTCTTAACTATGTTTTGTTTATCTTTATAATAGTGCACTTAGGCCTGTTGAGCAGCGAAATAAAATGGCCGCCATGAGTTAGAGTACGCAGGCGCGAGAGGGGTTACAAAAGAGAGAAAAGCCGTGAACAAGAGGGATCATGTGATCATTCCAAAAGCTTAGGATGGAAGCGTGGTCAAGGCTGTGATGACCTTATCGCATAAACGTGTGCCAAAGCAAGACATCGAAAAGCGTGAGAAGTCGCAGTGAATAAATGAATGGACAATAAACCAATCGACTGAAAAGTATCAGAAAAGGATACAGTTTGAAACCTATGAACTAAGGGGTAATGTCATGAACCCGTGAGAAACGACAAAAATATGAACTTGCCACAAAGAACTGGTTGAAACAAGGATATTCATAATGAGATGTATACTGACCCGAATGGACCAATTAGAGAGAATCTCGCCATAAAGATGTAACATTTTCACTTAGTAAGCTAGTATTAGGGTATAAGAAGACCTACTCTTAGAGGGGAGGGGGCTGCTGCTGTTGCTGCTAGCTGCTATTGATGCTGTTGTTTTCAACGCTGCCGTTTTTTTACGAACTGATGCTGCTGCTGCTATTTTATATTTTTGATTGAGCATGAGACGCTGCTATTGGAGAACCTTTTTAATCCTAATAGATTTTTCCATTTAAACTATTAGACTTTTATTCTTAAAATACTAAAAGGGAAAGGAACGAGAAGGCCTGTTTTCCAAGACAGATAGATAGATCCTTCGGGAGTTCTTGCTGTGACGAACTTTATTTTTCCATCTAATAGGTATGCATTGCAATTTCAATTTATTCTTATAATAATGCTAAATGTAATAACCTGAATAATAAATTTGAAACTTATTCATGCTTCTAAACTTTATATAAACTTTATTATCTTTAAAAACAATGAGTCAGTGGTTCTTTAGCTCAATGATAAATGTAAATGTTTAAAGGTTTATAGTGATTGAGCTGGTCTTAATCACCATCAACTGATTCCTACTAGTTGGTCCATCGACCAAAGAGCGGAATAACTTAGAGCTTGAGAAGTATTATGTCGTTTTTATAATAAGGTATCCCGTCTCCTTCCAGCAAATCATTAACTGTTTTCTCCTAGGTAAGAACGGATGAAATCCAGGGAATAAATGAAGTGAGTGAATGTATATGCGGTGTTATGGGCCCCACCGTCATATGGATATAGTTGTGTTTAAGAGGGATATTTGCACCTGGACGTCCAAAGACATATAGGAGAAGAAATGTTATTGATAGCGCTGGATCAGTAACTCAAAAATCAAAATGGAAGAGAATTCTAGCTCATCTGAACCAAGGAAATTTTACAGATGTGGCAGCTTAGAACATTTGGCGTTTTGTAAGAAATGTCATGCCAAAAATAAAAAATATTCAGTATGTGGTATCCTGGGACATTATGCGAGAGTGTGTAGGAAAAGGAAGGCTAACAAGGTAAAATGTATCCAAGAGGAAGATCAGTCAGGTTCTGATCAGCAAGAAGAGGATACTGATGCCATTGGTGTTTTTTGTACTTAGTGCAATGTTTTAAATGTTGAACATGCCATAAGAAAAAAAAACTGTTTTTGAATTGAATATTGGTGAGGTAATGGTGAAGGTGGTTCCGGATTCGGGATCACCGTTTACCATTATCAATAGGAATGTATGGAATGATTTAATTTTATAGGTGCTTGGGAAACATTTGGAACTACCAGATGTGAAAACTAAATGTTATACCGGTGAGATCATTCATTTAATTGGATTCAGAACCCTGGGTTTTGTATTTAAAGGGAGAAATGCTATGTGCAAATTATACGTTTCCGAGAAAGATCCTCTGTACTTGGAAGGTTTGATCAGGGGGATTTGGGAATAATACTGGATCCTAATAGTTCAGAGCCTGTTTTGTTTCGTAAAATATCATGATATTTTGGAAAGAGAATATTGGATGAATTTCCCAAGTTATTTTCTGGAAAGGTTGGCCTTTTGAACGATTCTAACCATAAAATTGAACATAAATCTGTAGTCAAGCCGTATATTCATAAAGTGAGGCATATTCCTTTTCATATTAGGGAAGAGGTTTTAAAGAAATTGAAAAACTTAGTTCAAAATGGTGTAATCGAACAAGTTGTATCTTCAGAGTGGGTGTCTCCATTGGTGGTGGTGAGACTTCTAATGGTAAGGTAAGATTATGTGTGGATCTTAGACAATTGGATAAGAACATACTTGTTGATCAGTATCCATTACTTAGAATTAACAAAATGTTTGCCAACACGAAGCATGTAAACTGGTTTTCAACATTGGATTTAAAATCTTCCTATCATCAGGTGCCATTACATCCTGACTGTAAAAAGTTGACAACATGCATTATACACATGGGATGTTTTAAAGTTTTAAGGGTACCCTTTAGTCTTGCGTCGGCCACTGCAATGTTTCATAGACCCAAGAGTAACTTGTTTGAGGGTATCAGTTGTGTAATGTTTTTTCAGGATGACATACTTATTATGGGAAACACCAGAGAGGAGCATGGTGATAGACTGAGACAGGTGTTGAGAATTTTGGAGGACAAAGGTCTCCCAGTGGCATATGATATATGAAAATTTGGCAGGGAGGAAGTCACTTACCTGAGACACAGCATTAGTGCTAAAGGTATTAAACACAAGAAAGTGTTGGTAGATGCCATTGGGAGGGCTATGGCTCCCAAAAGCAAGGATAATGTCAGATAATTTTATTCAAAATTTGTTCACACTTTTTCAGAAAAAACATATGCCACTCAAAACTTACTCAAGAATAAGGTGACCTTCTTTTGGTCTGAAGAGTGTCAGAATGAATTTACAAAACATAAGGCAGAAATTAGTACTGTACTGTTTTTTAAAGGGTTTGATCCTGCATGCAAAATTTATATACAAAATGATGCAAATAAAAAAGGATTATGAGCAGTATTATCTCAGTATGATGGGAACAAAACTGAATGAGTAGTAGCATCTGCTTCATGGGCGTTGTCTCCCGTGGAGGAGAAATATTCAGTCATTGAAAGGGAGACTCTTGCGTGTGTGTGGGGTCTCACTCATTTTCACCAATATGTGTGGGGTTATTATGTTCTTCTAAGAACTGATCACAAACCATTAACAAAAGTACTCCCCACTACTGGTTTGCAGAAAGCATCACCCAGGTTAGCAAGAATGTCTATCAAACGTCTGGATTTCAATTGTGATATTCTCTATATAAAAGGTATTAAGAACAGAGTTGCTGATTTTTTAAGTTGGATGCCTTACCTTTAGATGATGGTGGTGAACAATTTTTGGATGAAGAGTGTGTGGTTGGATTGTTTGATGAGGGCATGGACGGTATTAAAGTCAATGAGTGGAAAGAACAAGTGACCAAAGACAAAGGTTTGCAAAAGATTTTGATGTTTGTAAACAATGGATGGCCTTGGAAGAAGAGATTAAGTAAGGATGAAAGTATATTTTAGGAAGTGAGAAATGAGTAGAGTGAAGAGAAGGGTTTGTTGTTAAGGTGGGAAAATGTGTACCTCCGATAATGTTTAGGAGAAGGATATTTGAAATGTGTCATGAAGGACATCTGGGTATCTCCAAGACCGTGCAAAGTATCAGAAATGTGTGTTGGTGGCCAGGTTTGGATGGTGACATTGAAAAGCTGGTGAGAGAATTTGTGGAATGCAATAGGTCAGACAAATGTCCAGAAAACCTACCATCCTCACCTTTTGCCTATTTCTTCCCCAAATATGCCATGAGAAAAGATCGGCATGGATATAATGGGTCAGATTGAAGATAAAGTCTCAGAAAAAAAATCTATCATTGTGGTTGTGGATCATTTTTCAAAATGACCAGAAATTGAAATTGTGAGTAAGGCCGATGGTGAGAGAGTGCTGCAATTTTTCGACAAGATGTTCATGAGGGGCTGCCAAAATGTATAATTTTTGATAATGTTCCGCAACTTGTTTTGAGTTGGTTTTGAAGAGGAATAGCATAATTCATAAACCACCTCAGTGTACCATCTCAAAGGAAATAGTTTAGTGGACCGCTTTAATTGTATAATAAAAGGGTCCATACAACTAACTATAAGCAGTGGATTAAAATGGAAAACTGAGATTATGAAAATGATATGGGCTTTCATAAGATAGCACCTAGTAATAGTACAGATCATAGTCCAGTTGTTCTCATGAGGGGGCTTGGTTGCCTGTTGCCAAACTAGTAGAATGGTCTCCTGAGAATGTAAGAAAGAAATTAACATTAGCAAAACAAGGTTACAAGAATTGGTATGACAAAAAACGAGGAGTGAAAATTGTTTCTGTTTGAATTGGTGATTGGGTGAAGGTAAGAAAAGAGAGGAAGGTACCTAAAGGGGAGAGTAACTTCTCAGAGCCTTTAAGAGTTTGTAAATTGTTTTGTAATTCTGCCTTGTTAAGTGATGGAAAGGTGTAGCATTTGAGCCAGTTGGCTAAGTGTAAGTATGGACTAAATCAAGTTAATGTGGATCAACGAAGTTATAATTGGATGGACGAAGGTAATGATTCTATAGGCAGGAATGACTGTGTAAATTCCTCAAATGTTAGGAGTGATAATATGAAAGTTGCAGAAGATCTGGAGGTTGGAAGCTCCAAACTGTCTACGTGTCACCATAAAAATATGTTCGGGAGGTGTGGTAGAGTTATAAAAGAAACCTCAGAGGTTTAACGACTATATATGTACATGACCAGTTATAAAAGCAATGTGTGGTATGTATTGAAAGATATGTACCCATGGAAAATGAGTCAGGATAGATAATTAGCGTTTATAAAGTAAGCATTTTTCATGTTCTTTTGTTTGACTATCTTTGCGAACATCAATGTTATTTGTATTTCTAATGTGTTTTTAACTTTCTTTGCACACAGTAATTTTATTTGTTTCAAAAGAGGAAGCTGTGTAGTAATGTATAGGGTCTATATATTTTATGTTTATTTTAGAACTTTAGGGTAGAATAGAATGTAGAGATGAGATTCCATGCAGAGGAGATGAGATAAGGGTTGCAGAGGAAGACGGTCAGTTGATGTATGTACCATGCCTGGGGCTGTAATAAATATATCTTGGACAGGCAATGTAGTCCCGGAGTTCATTCTTACACTTTGGTACACATTATATGCCACATTGCTTTCCTGTAACAAAGAATCTATGCTGAAGTATAAATTTATCAGGACAAGCAGTATCCAAACAGGCATAAAGCATATTCGATGTCTAAACGATCAGATTCCAAGTATGTTCACCTTTTTGTCGAGAAAAGTATTAGGTTGTACTCTGAAATAACGTTTAAACTCAGTAACAATTATTAGAAATAAATGACAAAAGAGGGGCCATTGAGAGAGTGGATGCTCTCTGGATCCCTGGCCATTTAGACCGGTTTAAATTTTGGCCAAATGATAAGCATTTTACTTAAAGTAGAGGACATACTTGTGATGATGAGGTAATTGACAACTATCCTGTCCCCACTGACACCCCTCTGTATCAGTCCAATGTTTTAATCAGCAGTCATTCTGCATGGAGGGAGGAAAACTGCAGAATGCTACCAGACATACGTTAGGGTGGTAAAATATGTTCCTAAGCAGATTGCAGGAGGCGATTTATGTTGGGAGCTGGCGGAATGTTCCATTTTTACCAGTTAAGGCATTAGGTTCACAGTTTTATGATGACACGCAGGACTCCCAAATGTAGGTAAATATCTTTATTAGAGATGATGACTCTGACATGGTGTTCCCCACTCCAGCCAAGCAGCAATTCACTGGATGTAGAATGTCACCACACCCAAGAGAACGGCAGCTAGAACTTTCAACTAACATTCTAACACTTACAAATTGTGCAGATTATTTAAAGCTACAACATGAGACATTGGGTTCACCAGAAAGCAAATAGATGGGCGGTGACCAGGGAGAAAACTGACTTCAAGTAAATTATAGTGACATTTGAAGGTATGAAGGCACTGGTATCCACGCTTTAGTGATTGTTCATTAACAGAGATGGGAAACGTATATGGAAAGACATGTTGAGATGCTAGAATATATTAGGCAGGGAAATTCAGATAGAAGAATGTGAAAGATAGTGTATTGACATTGAAAACAATAGGTTATTGATCCAACCTTGAGCAAACAAATATAAAGTCTTGAAAGGTTGGACCTTTGAAAACATTTGCCCAGCTGCAAATGGGCTGTGCTGGAGGCAGTGTGAGGAGGAGTGGAGTACTATAGAGATGTGATGGAAGTGCTCAAAAATCTAAATCGTTTGGAATGAGGTCTTGGGAGACATAGGAGAAGTGGTGACATATCACGTTCTAGTTGACACCACAATGGTGATGCTGGGACTCCCACCTAGTTAGTGGGGCAAATAAAAAAATAAGCTGGATGGCCTTGGAAGAAAAGAGAGGCTCCCGCAATGGGTAAATGGTGACATAAAATATGGGAAGTAATGACCATGGAATGTTTGTTGTACAGGTCATCGGAGGGTAGGGATAATTTCTCTTCATTGTAGGTGCCTCTGCTAAACTGCATGTTTAAGAATTGCATAGTGGTCAAGTTCTCCAGGGGGCTGAGGGTGCGGGCTCTCGTTGATCGAACATGACAGAAGCATTACCACGTGGTATCGTGAGCTACTGGAACACACCCATGCAGCATTGGGGTGGGGATTGTAAGCTTACAACAAGACCTACGACACATTGCAATTCACAAACTATGTGCACAGTTTTAGGACTGCGCACTGCCTGTGCTTATATGTGTGCAAAGTTCTCTGCCCCAAATGCGGAGTCTCCGCCCACGTAAGTATACTTTTTAGTAGTAAAGTTGGGAGGTTTTGGGTTGGAAAAGAGGCAGACTTAATACTAAAGAGGATGGAATTTGGGAGGGAAGCCATAAACCCACACAAGAGTGATTCATCTGCATTACTCTGGGGGTCGAGACATGTACCTTACACTTTAGTTGTAAGTTTACACTTAGATGTAGAATCTCAAAAGTAGTAAACGCACAACAAAATGTAAACTTACTCAAAAATGTTACTTACCTTTGTGAATCAGGCTGTTTGATTGCCATGATGACTTACTCTCTCGAGCGTTCAACATCAGTCTGCTTCTGTGTATTGCGTACATCCAGATTCCTAAAAAGCATTGCTCATGATGCAACACAGAAGAAAGTAATATTTATAGCTTGGATGCTCCTTCCTTGAACATCAGAACAGGTAATTGGGAATGAGCTTGATGGATGGAGTGGAACAGGTGAGATGGTGTTAAAATGAACATAGAATTACACAAGGTTTTTATAAATCTGAAGGGCAACAAGCCACAGAGATGTTTATTTAAGTTGTACCTTGCTTGGGGATCCTGTATCAAATAAAGTTAATTTTAAAAATAATATATTTATCTGGTGTTGTGTTGCCCTTAAACCACCCCTATGTGTAAAAGAATACCAGGTGTCCTTCCACTTTCCCCAGCCACCATTGCAACACTCTTCCCAAGCCCAGAAATATATAAATACAATAAATACCAGATGTCCTACATTCTCCTTCTTCCACCCTTGGTTTATACCCTCCCCTCTTCTGCAACCCTCTGGGGCTTCCCTCCACCACTCGACTTTACAGACTCTGTCAGTGTGGAGAGGGCTGACCTAAACATTGCTCTGTCTGAGCGGCTTCCAGCATGGGAAAAAAATCCACTAACGCACAGGTCATTACTGACCTGTGGCAGGAAAAGATGAATGCATTCCCCTTCCTCCTTTTGGACTGTGATGATCAAGAGAGACTTGGAATACCACAAACCTTCCCCCAATGGTAGAGGTACTTCTCAACTGCGAGTTCTGCTTTAGTACCTTGGATGTCACCCTTTGTAAGTGTCACACAGGCAATGTCGGATATAATGGGGCTGTTCTGCATTGAGTTCAGGTAGCTTAATCAGTCAGTACTTCCAGCGGCGGCTCCTCTGCAATGGCGGAGGAGTATCGCCCCATGGGCTCAGAGCCAGCAGCAGAAAAATAGAACAATATTTTACTACTGTTTTAGTTTTCAGCTGCTGACTCTGAGCCAGCGCGTTTAGGGAGAGGCGGGGTTGGGCCATGGGAGGAGGGAGGAGGAATGTTGTGCACTTCTAAGTGAGCATGTCTGGACGGCCGGCCAAACAGACATGTGCACTTAGGTTTCTCTAACCCAGCTATATTCTACAGCCGGGTTAGAGAAAGACACAGACTCCCTGCGCCTGAGCGAAGCGTAAAACCAGCCCTCTCAGTCCAATCTTCACGCTACTCTCATAGTATGAGAGCGGCATCTGGATTGGATGGGGAGCCTGTTTCCCCAGGGACTACCGGGAGCACCAGAACGGTGGAGCACTGAAGCACAAGGCGGCCAAAGGAACAGGTAAGTTAAAAAAAAAAACATTATTCAACCCCCCCCACCGTTGCTCCCCGTCTGCTGCCCTGCTCCCCCTCCACTCCATGCTGGCAGTAGCCGCAACTGGTGCTTCCCACATGCAGGCTATATCCGCAGCTAAAAATTTACTTTGTACATTATTAGTTCTGTGTTAAGAATTCATAACTCAAATGACAGGGTGGGACATTGGCACTTTAGTTTGTCATAGAGGTTTGAAAGGCACCAAGTGTAGGTGGTGTGTTGTAAGTGAGCAAATAGATTTTATTTCAACTCCACTAAAGATTCTTGCATGCCTACTGATATTAGGCCTAACAGTTTTTCTTATGACAGATATTTTTATTCATAGCTTATATCATCTGCCATGAACACCTTTGTCAATAAAAATAAAATATGTAAAAATTAAAGTTCATTTCTGAATTGTAAATGCCAGGTCTTCTTAAAGTCTAAATCTATTTTTGATATTGCGGATGCAGTGAGGTGGTCATGCACGCTCGCAGAGCTTTTGAAAAAAAGACACAGGCGATGAGAATCCAATGCCAAGAGGTTCGCCATTCCTTTTAAAGTTCAGTAGGATAGTAAAATATAATCAATAAATACAACAAATTACCCTGCGGCTTCTCCAGTATAATAAATAATATTTGCATTTTAAAAACATAATTTATAATGCAAAAGCTAATTGATCACTTTTGTATTGTTTCCCCTTTTAGGTCTCTTTCTCAGAGTACTCAAATATTGTAATTTTTGGTGTGCCTCAAATGGTAAGTTAGTTTATTTTCATTTGTACGATTATGATATATTTAAAAAATGTAGTCCATACTGTAAACATCCTACTAATTTTGTGTCAATACGGTGTCATGTGGTCTCATAGGCTATTCAGGGCTTGTGTTCATCCTCTGTTAACATAGTCTTACCACCAAATTGTTTTTTGTTTACCTTACAAAAATGTCACATATCCCGTTACAGGGTCTCCGAAAGCTGAACTTATAGGGTCAGATGTACAAAGCTATTTTTCAGTCGCACACGGCCCGATTCACAGAATCAGGCCATTTGGTAACAAAAAAATTGGTATAATTCGGTATTAGGAAGGGGCGTGTTTAGGGCATCCCTTTCTAATACTGAATTGCAGTGGTATGTGTGAATGTTTTGCGACCGAAATGCGGTTGCAAAACATTTGCATATTACCATCTACTTCAATTAGTTGGTAACCCATTCGCGAATAGGAAGTGGTCCCCAAAGGACCCTTTCCCTCTTGTTAATGTTTGTAAAAACATTTTGAAGAGCTGTGAGTGGTCCCGCGGACCACTGCCTACTCTTAAAAAATAAAAATAAAACTTTGCATTTTTAGATTTCGCCTGCACAGCGCTTGTGTTGTGCTTGTGAAATCTATTGTTATTAATATATCTTAAAAGGGGTTTACATCCCGCCTTCACTTCTTATTGGTCCGTGTGCTTGTCACTTTACTTTTCCTCATTTCTATTGGTTGTAGGCGTTCTATTTCCTTTTCCATGTGTGTTTCTCACTTATCAGTTTCCCAGGGCTAAAGTACTAGTTCTCATCCGCTGGCTTTGATGTGAACTTCTTTTATTTGCTTAAGGCTGCACAGGTTTATTTGGTTTGAGGACTTCAAGCATTTAAAGCGTACATATCAACCAGCTTTGATGTGGACTTCTTTTATTTGCTTAAGACTGCACAGCGTACCCACATAGGATCGGTACCCTAGCGACACATATACGCCCACGCCCTGATCCAATAGGCCCTCGGGCCCCTGCCTGGATGGCCCCACAAATAAGCTAGGCCCTCACTGCCAGTCCACCTTAGGAATGTACCCCCCCCGCACGTGCCCCCGATCCCCCGCACGGATGTACCCACTACTGTGCATAGGGGTCAGAGACACGAGATACTGCACCACACTAGAACCTTGCCTAAATACTGAAGAAAACACACTACTGCACCCTGGGGAGGGTCGCCCATTCCGCCAGAAGCTGTCAAATAGCGATAGAAGTTCGTTTGTTTTGTTTTGTTTTCGTTTTAGAAAAACGTAAATCAAAAAGTAGTAATGTGATTACAGGACGCAATTGCAAATGGACTATTGTGATAGTGGGATATTAAAGGTCCCTAGAAAATTGTACCAGCAATATGGCCTAGGTTACAATGTAAAACTAACTTCTTTATGGCACCTCCTAAAGTTAGCGCTCTATGTGCTGGGAACGGCGCCAAGCTGCTGTTTACCGCTGGGCAACAATATACCGCTTTGATGCTTGTAATATGATGCCTGTACATTGATCCTCACATGCATACTAGCAATAAAAAAAGTTAAAAAAAAAAAAGGAAAGACTGCACAGCATTTATTTGCTTTGACGACTTCACACATTTAAAGTGTGCTTCTTGATAGGTTTTTTGCGGCTGTCTCCAATGTTTTTGATTTACACTTTTTGTGTCTGCACACTTTTCGAGTGTACTTGTGAGACCAAGCAGAAACTCGAACCCAGCTCCAAGATCTTCATTTCTGGCCTTAACCCCAAACTCGCTGTCCTGCCCCTTCTCTTCTATTTCGGCACTCTAGTTGTTTTCCTTCGAGCGTCGCATTCAACTTTGTGGCTTGTTCATGAAGCATACCATGAGAATGCTTGCTTCCAGCTATCTCTCTTGTATGCTTCGCTTCCCAACGCCACTCACACCCCCAGCCGTCACTCTCTTGAACAGTGGTTTGAATGGTATTTAAAACCGGAAATTGCTCAATGAATCTATTTTATTCGAGCGCTCTGGCTGAAATGACGGGTGTAGCAACAACCGAGTTATATGTCCAACATCGCACAAGCTGAGGACATTTGCATTTCCAACAATTCAATTTGTGTTGAGCATCCAGAATGAACCAGTTGTATTTCACTATTAGTAATTAAAATAGTACTGCATTCTCCTCTGTTGGCAGCCTTTTTAGGTCGAGCCTGGGCTGCACATGCGCTGCTCTGCGAGGCATGCTGTATTGAGGTAGATACTTGAAGCTCCGCCCACTCTACGCTCGTATTTGTCATTGGTTTGTGTCATTGTCCACTGTAAACTGTGGCTGTTCATTGGTCAAAAGGCTTAGTAGTCCCTCCTTAGTACTGCCGTGTCTCATTTTATAACCTCCCATGGCGACACCCCCTGTTACGAGTGTTGTTACTCCGTAGGCTTTAATTACAGCCCCCGAGCACTATTATCTCAAATAGCTTTGTTGTGCATGCTGTTGCAGGCAGGACATGTTCTCTCCTAATGCTTTTTAAAAAAAATTATAGCACGCATTTGCAATGCAATAGGTCTCGCATTTGCGAGAGTTTAAGCTATTGGCATTGTAAATGACAATGCCTTTTATTTATCTGTTTTAAAAACAACACATAAATAAAAGGCATTGGCATTTACAATGGCAATAGCTCAAACTCTCGTTAATGCGAGACCTATTGTTTTGCAAATTTTTTGTTTAGTTCAGGCGTCTACAATTCTTGAAGCCAAGTATTCAAGCCGCTTTGGTCAGAGTTTCTCTGCGGAATAAATGGGACAGCTGAGCTCCTGCTGCTCGGAGGTGAGAAGTTGTTTGCATCTTGTCGCCGGATGCAGCCGATGGCATGCTGCTGTCACACGGGGTGCTGCACTGTCCATCATGCATTCTACATGAGCCACATTGTGGCGTGGGACCAAACAATGAGACAGAAAGTGATGTGTGAGACTGCATGATGAGTACAGCACTGATGACTCTGACTGCCTTTATACGTGTCTGTATCTACCTGAGGCTGAATAAGTACAGCATGGTTGAGTGAGTGAATGTATCGCAAGCATGTGTGAGAGACTTTGTATGTTTTGTACAGTTCAGCCGCCCTGCATTTGCAAGTGATCTGTGTGCGACTGCATAGGTACAGCATGGCTGAGTCTTACTGCATTGGGGTGTGTGTGAGACTGCATGAGCACAGCATAGTTGAGTGGGTCATTGCATTCTTAATTGTGTTTGTGTGAGACTGCACATGGTCAGCATAGTTCAGTCACACTGCATTCACAAGTGATGTGTGTGAGACTGCATGAGCACAGCATAGCAGAGTCTGACTGCATTGGTGTGTGTGAGACTGCATAAATACAGCATGGCTGAGTCTGACTGCATTGGTGTGTTTGTGATACTTCATGTGAATAGCATGGCTGAGTTTGACTGGATTGATGTGTTTGTGAGACTGCTGAGTAGCGCTTTGTTTTACTTTACTTTGTCACAGCAGCTCACACTGCTGTGCAACATGTCGAAATAAACATTGACAAAGCCAACAGATCTCGCATTGGCTCCAAGACCTTGTGATGCACAAGTTAGACTCTGTTGTTAGTCTATGTAAGACCAGGTGGTGCATGACTCCACCCGACAATATTTATTATACACCACCTTTCAAAATCTACTTATAATTTGCCTTGCTCAAACAGAACACAGTAGACAAATTCACTAACACCGTTGCATAGATCCCCTACAAACCCCCCCCCCCCCAATTTGCCTCTGCATTCAAACCTGCTTTTCACAGTTTTATTTTGGGGTCTGTTTTATTTAGTGCCAACATCACCCGAAGGTGCAGAAGCACTTTATATTACCACCAGTTACTTCATAGAAGCACACAGGTAACTAATCGCCTAGACATTTTAATCTGCTTTTCGCAATTTTATTTCAGGGTCAGTTTTATATAGAGCCAACATCACCTAAAGGTACAGGACCGCTTTATATGACCCACCACATACTGCACAATATATTGCCTTTCTAAAAAAACAAGTCATAACACTTTTATGGAGTTTCTTTAACTTATATTACAGAACTGCTCACCAACTTAAACTTACCAAAAAATATATATATATTATTAATCACATAGGCGAAACCTAATGCTTGTTCTTTTTGAAACGCATCCCGTTTTCCTTTAAGGAAAGCGGGCAGCATTTAAAAAAAAAAAAAAAAAATATTGCTTTATTGAGAAGCAATCACAGACATGGTGGTCTGCTGACCCCAGCAGGCCACCATCCCTGTGATTTTTGCGATTCCCAAAGGGTCGCAAACTAAGACCTACCTCATGAATATTAAAGAGATAGGTCTATTTGCGACCCATTGGTACTCGCAATATGTGTGAAACAAACATTTGTACACGGGTGTTTGGGAATACCAAATAGCGAATTGCAAAAATTTGGTAAATTGCAAAACCTTTCCTACGTACACCTGGCCCGTAGACACAATATATTTTAGACTTAAAACTTCTTAACCTGCAAACTACAGATGAGTATTTTTAGACACATTTTCAGTGTGTCCATTGACCCTGGCCTCCTGTGTTTCCATGTGGTCATCATGTCTGTCTTGTCCTCCCTGACTGAAAAGACTTCACCACAAGAGTCCTTAACAACCCTTCCTTCCTTTTATTCTCTTGAAGAATTTAGAAGCTGCTGGTACAATATTTGCTCCTAATGGGCATTTCCCCCAGTATCATCATGTAATTATTCAATTGGATTTATTCTAATTCGGAAAAATAGGAATCATTACATTGGCTATATTTCTACAACCATAATGAAATAAAAATTGTTTGAAGATTTGTGTACTTAAAAAAAAAAAAAACTTAGAATCCACATATCAAATAATCAACGTCCGCCTTTAAGAAGTTAGATATTTAGTCCCCCAGCTCCAGAGGCTACAGCTTCCCTACAACCCAGAAACATTCCATGACACCCACCCCACACCTCCTGACGTCCCTACGGACAATTCTTACCTGCTCAGAGCTGGTGATATATACGTTCATTAAACTTCCCATAAGTGGGGAAAGCCTGAACAAAAGGATCCAGTAATTCCGAGTTTAGCAGGTTACTCCCCATTCTGGGAACTTTAATTTGTGATCCCCATTAGTTCATGGGGAGATGCTGGCTAGGATCATAAATTCAGGCGCTGGTATGTGCCTTTGGGTATAAAAGAGAACTCGAAACGGAGGCCTTATGTTTTTAATAATTCTTGAGGATATTTAGAGTTTTTGTTATAGAACGCTTCTTGCCTCCTTCCAGTTATTTCAGAGCTTTAGGGAGTTAGGGTTCAATCTGTGAAGGGTGGGTTTTGGTGCGGCATTCTACAGTGCCTGCCACTAGCGATGTGCAGTTTAGGTGAATGCACACTGGAACAGTCAGTTTTCAGGTCTTTACTGAAAGGATTATAGACAGTTTGGTTTACCTATGATGCTTGGGTTCATTGAGTTATTCTACATTCTTGGTCCCCAGGCCTCTTGAGATCTGCCTCTATATTCCGTCTAAGGTAATGCGGTACAGTTTGCAGGTTTCTGTTGGGAACCTGCATTACTCAACCTCATTTGCTAAATCAGGACAGAATCTCGGAGTCACCTCTGCTTTCACCTTTCTTTCCGTTTTTAGGTCTCGCAGACCTAGTGCTGGAGCGGGCATGTGCTCCTCGCTCTGCGAGGCTTATTGTAGTCGAGAAGATTTCAGAAGGGGACTTGAAGCCCCGCCCATCATTCCCATTGGCTGGCGTCATCATTTATGCTAAACGCTGGCTTCCGATTGAAAACAAGGCTTTTTTGTTACCGCCCTGTCTCCTTCTGCGACGGCCCATCCGGACTCGATTGTTTACTTGCGGTGTTATACTGTCTCCTTTAATTACTGTGTAAGCACTTTTTTTTTTATTCGCGCAATGGCGACAGCTTGTTTTGTATTTATAGCGCGCTTTCACTTTTACAATACGGCCACACGCAGCGCCCGATCATTAGCAGTGCGGCGTGCCGCAGGATTTATTTTTAATTATTGTTGACAGCGGGCCATGCCCGCTTTCACTTTTATAATAGCGTGCACACCACGCTAAATATGTAAAGTGATGGCCGCGCTTTTGTTTTCTTATGTGCAGCTTGCCAAAAACAACTTTACAAACATTGATTGCATACTTTTTAACAAAGCGGCATACCGCGCTTTCACTTTCTTTGTATCGGACACGCTCTGTGCCTTCCAGCACTGCTGCGTCCCCGGACTCACATGACACCGCCTGACCCCGACCCCACTACTCGGCAGTAGAAGCCAGAAGCAGCGGTGCCACAGTCAGGTATGAGGAAACATAATCTATTGGTTGTGGCAAAGCGAGGTCGCTCACCTGCTTCAGCCCGCCGCGTATAATTAAAACTACCAACGATCGGTTTCCCGCTTTGTAACTTTCTTTATTTAATCAGAGTCCCTGTGCTTTGTCGTTTCTCAGGGTCTGAACCCGTCTCCGGGCTGTACGGGACTTGTGGTTTAGAGAGGGCAGGATGCACACTACACCCCCCCCCCTCCCTTTTGCTGCAGGTGTCGTCGACAGTCCTAGATTCGAAGACCTCACGCTTCGCGTCCTGAGCCCCCTCCCTCTGTCTCTGAAGGCCTTTGAAAGGATGAAGGGTTCCTTCTCCGGCCGCAGACATCGGGCTGGCGCGCATCGCGTCACAAGGCAGCATTAGTTCTGCAGCCTAATCCGGTGCATACTCCCTTCCGCTATGCCTGCTGCTTCTCAAGGGACGAGGCTTTAGCACTTTTATTCCATCTTTCCATAGACATCAATAATTCCAGCCGCAGATTGTTTCCGAGTGGCAGAGACTGTTTGACCAGGTGCCACACTCTGCCATCTCTCAGAAACCGAAAAGTAGTGCTTAGGCCCAACGTCACATAAACGGCTCGAAGAACACCCTATGCAATAGCCAGGTGACCTCTAATGTCTGACTCCTAGTATGTCCACCTCCTGCATCTTTAAGGTCCACCGAGACCCTCACATTAAATTGGAATTCATAATGCTCTCTGCAGCCAAAATGTCCTTGAAGTACATACGTCACATTGAAACAAAAACAGGACAAGTCGTCATAAAACCAGATATTTTTTTCTCCACAAACTCACCCCTAATAGTCATCTAACTTCCTCTATAAGCCACAAGGACCGCAACATTAACCGAGAAAGGAAGGAAGCTGTTGTCTTAGCGTTTGCTGTAAACTGTGCGGAGGCCAGAGTTTGATGCCTTAATGCTCGCAAGCTCCTCTTCCTTCAGCTTGGAAATAACATGTTGCACATAAGGCACAAGTCACACTTCCTGAATGAGCTGTTCAGCTGGCCAGAGGCCACATGAAAATTAGCGGTCCAGTGTTTTATTTCTGCATTTGTCATTAAAGTCTTTTTGGAATCCCACCTGTTGGAGTAGTTAATTCGGAGCGCGGCGCACGCTTTAGGGACACCGCGCTCTGTTCATTTATTTATTTTTACTTTAATTCGGAGCGCGGCGCCCACTTTAGGGACACCGCGCTCCGTTTATTTATTTATTAGCGTAAGAGGCAGTCCGCCTTCGACCCTTGCTGCGGGCCCCAGAGTGCTGGCCAGGGGGTCGGGGGTGGGAGCAAGGGGCAGCTTCAGTGTTAAACCCCCTTCAGCCCCATGAGTTTGCCTCCCAAGGGGAGATGAGGAGGGGGTTGGGGGAGTCTGTGCTGGCTTGTCTTCCCTTCTCTACCGCCAGTCCCTCTTCCCCTCGCCTCTCCCAGGCTCCACCTCCTCAGGTACGACCCTGCAGCGACAACTGCTTCCCCCTCCCTTTTCCTGCACTTCCAGGCAGCACTAAAAACACACCGCCCCTGGGCGCAATTTTAGCCTCCTCCCCCACCCACGGAGTGCTTTCCAGTCCTCTATGGCTATGGACCGTGTTTCGAGCCACAAACTAGGATTCTGACCTCTGCGTTCTGTAAACCCAGCCCTCGGATCCTGCTGCCCCCCTTCTCTCCCCACCCCCGGCCAAGGACTCCGAAAACTGCAATTGTGCTCCCCCTACAGCTCCAGGCATCCAAGGAGGGGCCCTGGCGTCGCGCCTCCTCCCTTAAACAGTTGACGAAAGCCGGTTTATTATTGGTCTCCCAGACAGCGCCGTAAATACATCTCTCGCGGTCCAAGGTTGTTGCGAACCATCATTTTAAACTTATTTTTCTTTCACGTTGTTGAGCGTTTGAGCCGTTACCTACTCCATTTGCTGACTGTCAGATAAGTTATCCTTAAACACCCCGGACTAACAATAACACTATTTTTATATCAACTTCTCCTGCTCTGAGGCTCTGTAAATAACAGTTTAATGATACTTGTGAGAAGTTGGCCTGGCATATGCTGTCCACTAATTATAGTGGGCACCTTGCACCAGTCCAAACAACCCCTTATTGGAGATAGGTTAAAGACAACCTTTATTGAAAGCTATCCTAGTGGTAGCTATGGAGAGCAGCCTTCAGGCTAAGTCTTGAAGGAATGTAAAGCAGCTTGTTTTACCAGTCTATAATCTCTTGAGTGACCAAATGAAAGAGGACCACACCAGGTATATATTCAAAATATATGTATTTATTACTAAACACACCCCTCTAGTCTCTTTATGAGGCTAGAGTTCGAAGTACATAAATTATAAGTTAGTTATCTACAGTAATAGCACAAATACACGTTTGAGCCCTAGGGGCGTACCAAACCATATACCAATAAAGTGGTATAAGAACCACGACTGAGCTAGACACAGGGCCTAGAGCCTGTAGAAGTGCTTGGACCACAAGGAACCACCCAAGGTAGTGACACAGGGGACCCACGGGGGACGCGTGCAGTGTATGAACACAGCCGCGAATCGCCGTTAACGTCTATGGGGAAAGTCGCGGTTTGAATTTAAAAGAAAAGGGACACTTAGAGGAGGACTTGGAGCAAACCCTTTGAGAACTAGGCTGTTCTAGTGTCAATACCCACGGGAGCACCGGAGTACTCGAGTTACCTCACCCAGGGAAGCCGGGTGCATAGGTGTCTTTCGGGGTCGGGTTTCGTCGTCGCTTTCAATGGCGATCTGCTGCAAAGTGCTGCTGGCGGCCAAGTCGAAAGTGTTCGGGTGGATCCAAAGGTGGATCGAAGATCTGAAGAACCTGAAAGCAGAGGGGACAGAGT
Source organism: Calotriton arnoldi (assembly GCA_963921515.1). NCBI lineage: Eukaryota > Metazoa > Chordata > Amphibia > Caudata > Salamandridae > Calotriton > Calotriton arnoldi. The sequence continues at coordinate 544,661 of CAWUFW010004684.1, forward strand.
CTGGGTCACTAGCCAGTGACCAGGAAGGCGATGAGCAGATGCCCACCGATGTCGAGTGCTTCAGGTAGGTTGACGGTCGTCTTGACTCTTCAGCCACAAGGTCCAGGAGGCGTCGACGACGACCAGGAGCTGGATTCGAGCTGTCCCACGACGTCTGTCGATTGCAGGGGTGTCGGCGACCGGATTGGACCCAACAAGCCTTGGCAACGGCAAGTCTCGTGGAAATGGAAGAAGGACGATGTTGCAGACCAGCAAGGTCTGTGGGACTCACCCAGCGAGGGTAAGTCAGGGCACGCCTGGAGCAACCAGGGAGCCCAAGCAGAAGAAGATTGGGCTTCGGGAGGGCCTACTAGCCAACGGACTAGTGACCGCGAAGGAGCCTCGAGTCGACGCACGTGGAGCTGGCTCACAGGACACTCGTGGAGTGGAGGCCAGTGATCTTCGGTGCAGTCGGTGCTGGAGGCTGGGGCTACTCGGAGCCCAAAGCACAACTTCGTGGGAGACCCAGAAGAGGATGCACTTACAAAAGTACGCAGTGTTCAGGGGTCACGGTTCCACGTTACCCACGATAGCCACGGGCCTCAGCTCTGCTGGGGACTCAGGGTAGCCTCGGGGAAGTCTGGAAATCCACCTCTGGTGATGCAAAGACTTCGGCGTCCGGCGGGAGCTTCAGCGATGCAGACCGGACAATTGCTTCGTTGGTGCCTGCCAAGCAGGGGAGTCACTCCTTGACCCCAAGGGAGATTCTTCAGTCCTCTAATCTTAAAGTAGAGCGTCGAAGGTCCAGGATTCTGTGTCAGAGTTTCGTCCAGGTAAATCTAAAGACCTAAGGACTGGGGTCTCCTACTTATACTAAGGTAGGGGGATGGACATACTCTGTGGCCCCACCTATGGGAGGGTCAGGGCAGAGGGGTGGTTACACCCGTTTCGCGCCAGAGCAGGGGCTGGAAGCCCCTGAGCCGGTTTGAACTGGGGTATGCACAGGGACACCAAGTGTGCCCCCCAGTGCAGGATTTCAAAGCACCCGAGAGTGCTCCCGCCCAGCCCCAATACACACTATCCTGTCTGGGGAGGTGGTCACACCTCCCTGGGACAGGAAACCTATTGTCCAGGCCTCCCCTGCCGGAGTTTCGGTCAGCAGTAGGAGGCCAGACTCGTGTCTGTGGCAGCGGCATCCATTTTGTGATGCCAGGGCTCTGGAAAGTCAGTACCGGGTATACCGGTGTGTAGATGTCTTTCCCTCTAGAAGGGTGGAATGCTACCCCGCCGCCAGAACTGGCTGGGGGTAGTATTCCAAGATGTTTGACACCAAACACGACATGTTTCCGTGCAGCCATCCCAAAGTTAGCATTTAACGCGAGGTTATAATGCGCTTAAGAGTATATGGTCAGGCTGCACTACAAACAGCATCAGAGAAGGGTCTCCGAACGCTGCAGAGGGGCCCTGCTCATGCAGGGGCACCCTCTCACATAGGAACCACGCACTCTGCCCTCAGGATTGATAAGGCCTGCCATAGGAGTGACTTATAGGTTTATATGTGTGTATGTATGTAGTGATATAGGTAGCCTATATCACAGTAAGGGGTGCATGCACCACCTTACCCAGGCTGCAGTAGCAGACCTGTGGTGTCAGTTTGGATGGCCTTCCAGGGGTGGCACAATACATGCTGCAGCCCCTGGTAGGCCTCTGAGGTACCTATGCCCTGGGAACATAGTATACCATATACTAGGGACTTATAAGGGCACTCCAGATTCCAATCAGAGATGTGCCTAAGGCACATGGAAACCATTTTAAAGAGGAAGCAGATAGACTGGGGCCCGGAATAGCAGGATCCCAGTCCAACTAAGTCATAAACCAGCAAAACACCAGGAAAAAAGTGGGGGCAACCATATAGTCAGATTCCACCTTCCTACAATACTCTCTTTACCGACCTCAGAAAGGGGGGTTGCCTTGCCAGGGTTCAGACTCTGCTGCTCTGCCGTTCAGATGTGTTAAGTCGCTGAGCCATCCCAAATCCCCCTCAACATTACCAGAGTGCAAAGAAATAGAAAGGCTGGGCTAGAAGAACCAACCACTCCTACCTGGGATCTGGAAAACATTGGATCTCTGTAATACAATGTACTTGCTTTGTTCACCTTTAGTGTCATGTGCTTTAACTAGCAGCTGAACTACTATTACAGAGATCTGAAGTTCTGCTAGACTTGCATTTCTAATGTATGCTGTAAAATTACAAATCGCAGATTGCAAAGAAGACAGAACTTAAAGTTCCATCATGAGTGCCCATAAAACGGCCAGGCACCCCCCTCTCTCCTAGGAATTAATCAGCAATGTCGCGCTTTAGCTGTAAACTTAGTAAGCTAAAGTGCGGGTGCAGCGATTGCTTAAAAAGTAACCAAATAGAAAAACATTTTTTTTTCTATTTCTTTACTTTTTAAGCAATTGCGGCATCTGCGCTTTAGCTTCCGATGTTTACAGCTAAAGTGCGAATGGCACAAATGTCTCGCATTTGCCAGAGTTTGAGGTATTGGCATTGTAAATGACAATGGCTTTTATTTGGTTTTCAAAACACATAAATAAAAGGCATTGTCATTTACAATGCCAATACCTCAAACTCTGGCAAATGCGAGACCTATTGCATTGCAAATGCTTGTTTCTTTTACTTCCGGCACATCAGACAGCACACTTCTTTACTTATGCTATAAACATTTTCGTGCCTTCCCCAAACTGTCCTTTCATTCGTGTTTTCTACACCTAACTTTATTCATCCTCACCTCCTCTCCTTTTCCATCCACGAACTCCTCTCCACCTTACTCAGCGTCTTGCCTCATCATGGCACACTCTGGTGCCAACCTAACTGATTTTCAATCAGTTATGGGTATGTGATTGTTCAATTTGTGATTTTTTTTCTTCCTTCCAGTGTGATGTAAGTTGAAGTGTGTCTTGTGTTGTTTCGTGTACAGCTCGCTGATACCTCATGGTTGAGTGCTCTATAGAAGAATGCTTAAATAAATAAACAGCAGGGGGCCATTCCCCGGATGTATCTACGGCCTTTGCACCAGTAAGCTGTGCGCATAGTACAAACAACTTTGAATTGTATTCTTGAATCTACTGGGAGCCAAACGAGTGATTTCAAGGCTGGTTTTATGATGTTACATTGCTGCAGTTTCAGAAAGATTCTGGCAGCTTGGTTCTGGAGACTTAGAGCCCTGTCAGTGAGTTCCTTTTATAGCTTGGTGTAAATGATGATAGGGTTCGATGAGGGCTATTACATGGGCTCTCATCAGCTCTGCCCTGTGGACTCTTCTGCCTGTATACCTTGACTATATCCAACAATCTATCCCAGTATGCCTAGAACATAGAGCCTCAAGGACTGTTAATGGACAGGGAGCCAAGGAACATGGCGCCATGGCGAATGGACAACGCAGAGATACCTCTGGTTGGACAGAGAAAAAAAGAGGCCGGGATATGTTGGTAAAAGGGGCAGGGGAATAGAGAGATTCTCACGGTTGAGCTCCATTGGGTCAGAAAACATCATACAGAACAATGCAGGGGCAATAGAACACCAAGAACAATAGACACAATGCAAGACAGGGAAAGACCTGTTGCAGATACAAGGAGACAATGAAACAAACTCAAGGTGGACGGTTTTCATTAGAACTTAGAGGAGGAACAGTGCATCCCAGAATCGCAAACAAAGAATCCTACAAACATTGCAGTAGAAAGACTCTGACACACAACCACCTAGGTTGTTTCAGAGGGCACAAGATCCATTGCCCTTGCCAAAATGCTCTGCTGTAACTGATACAGGTTAGTTAGAGGGGTTCAGTACCAAACCTCACCCTGAAAACCACTAAGCAGAGACAACCCACAACACACTTAACATTGACACTAGATAAGGTGGTAGGTTACAAGTTCCACCTCCCTTCATGGATTCATCCACCCACACCAATGTGGTTAAGGAACAATATCCCCCACTGAATTGTCGCTGCCCTCTAAAGTCTGCACAGAGCACCAAGGGGCAACTGCTTTAAATACGAACGCCCAGCAACATTACATAAAGGTAAATAGACATCCTGGAAAATATCAAGAATGTACTAACTGGTCATATTTGAAAGTGGTCACTTTGCCTGCTGGGCATAAGCAAAGCTGCCCATGCTGAGCTCTATGGAAAGTGTGAGTGATGTGCTAACTGGGCATAATAAAAATATAAATGAGATGTCTACTGGAAGACATTCTAATTAAACCTAATGGAAACTGGTCTTGATGTGCTAACTGCGAATAAATGGAGCTGGCCATGAGATTATCATCATCAACATCATCAGCAAACTTTATTTTGCATCATTTGCGATGCATAAAACTACAAACATAAGATTTAAAACATTTTACGTATAAAAAACATTTCCATATAAAGTTCTCAATTAAAAACATTTAAAATGCAAATTCCTGCATAGAGTGCAAATTCATATGTAAACAATTTATTCCACAATTTGATCCCTATTTGTTTCCCTTCTAATAGTAAAGCAACAAATAAGTCGCCCCCTTCCGAGTATTGGGGAATATGGGGGGGGAAACAGTCCTATTTTTCTGTATACCTTGGGTTGGCTGTCTAGCAGCACATGTATGTTATTGCCTGTTATACTGCTCGCCGCGTTTTTGCAATGCATCTACCCAACACATACAAGGTAATAACGTGGAATGTTCGGGGACTGGGCTCCGTGCATAAGCGTTATAGAATTCATGCTCACCTGCAGAGGCGCAAAGCACATAAGGCTGCAGGAATCCCACATGGTGGAACAAGAGGCGGTGAAATTACGTAGGAAATGGAGGGGGCAAGTCTTCTCCACTAGTTACTCTGGGTACGCACGGGGAGTCACCATCTGGGTGAGACACAGTGTGCCATTTCTGCCCCTAGAACAAAGAATTGATCAGCAGGGACGCTATCTATTTATACGCGGGTCCCTCGATGGTCAACAGGTAGTACTAGGTAGCACATATGCGCCGAATTTTGAGCAGGAACGATTTCTAGCCACATTAAACCTGGCATTGGCGGGCTGGGAGATGCATCCCTGGATAATAGGGGGGGACAATAATGCAATAATGGACGTTGAACTTGATAGGTCCCATCCCCCTTTGAACGGGACAGGGGTGATTAAGCAGGCGAAGGCTCTATGCGGTTGGGCAAAGGGATGGGCGGTAAGTGATGTGTGGAGAATGCGGCACCTGACGCACAGGGAATACTCTTTTTACTCCCCGGTACATATGCTACACACAAGGATAGATAGGATATTCTGCTCGAACACGATAGCGATGCAAGTCACACACGCCACATACCTAGCAAAGACCTTTTCAGATCACAACCCACTCGAGATAGAGATTACGTGGGGCAGGATACCTACTCCAGTGCCTACATGGAGGCTCTGGCCACAGGTGTTGGAGGACACGGTTTTCCGGGCTACAATAGCAGACACTATTACCCATTATTTCGCTGAGAACAGTAATACAGCTTCTAACGGACTGATAGAGTGGGATGCCTTTAAGGCGGTCATACGCGGTAAGGCAATAAGTGTGACAGTGGGCGCCAGGCAGGAGGTTCAAAAATCCCTAGTGGAAACAGAACACAAGATGGACAAGTTGGAACAGGAAGCAGTACATGACAAAGAGAAGCAGATGCCGCTTCAAGAAGTGCGTATCAGGCACGCTGAGTTGTTAGAATCCCTCCGACTCATAGACTATCGGAGGTACACGCAGCTGTGCCACTCCGAGGCGGACAAGTCGGGGACACTGTTGGCAAAGATATTGCGAGATGACCCCCCCATAATTGTGATCAATGAAGTAGTTACCCTGTCGGGCGAACCGGTGCACACCCAAAACGACATTAATGCAGCTTTCTGCCAGTATTATGCCTCATTATACAGCCAGCCTGTGGATAGGGAGGAGGATTGCACAGATGACTTTCTACAGACACTGTCCTATCCCCAAATGACAGCGGAAGCTCTGGAAGGACTGGCAGGTCCCATCACTGCAATGGAAATTAAGATAGCACTAAACGGGCTCCCGCGAAATAAAACGCAGGGACTAGATGGGTTACCTGCGGAATTTTACACTACCTTTACGGACTCACTCCTACCCAACCTAGTGCACTTATATAATACGGCGCTGAAGGAAGGGGCACTACCCCTTACCATGGCGCAGGCACTGGTGGTCTCGCTCCCGAAACCAGGTAGGGACCCTGCGGACATGGCGAGTTATCGCCCATTGTCATTACTAGCGACGGAATACAAGATACTGGGCAAAGTGTTGGCAAATAGGATTCTGCCCCTTCTGAACAAGATGATCCACATAGATCAGACAGGTTTCTTACCGGCTAGGAGCACATCTCTGAACACTAGAAGGCTGCACCATCTCATGTTGACTGCCCCGGAGCGCTATGCTCACGCGGGATGCATATCGTTAGACCTACGTCAAGCGTTTGACACATTGCAGTGGGGGTACATGTTTAAAGCGCTGACTAAGTTTGGGCTCCCAGAGGGGTATATTAACTGGCTTAGAATGTTGTACAACGCACCTACTGCCCGCGTTCGAACGGGTGGGCATATATCGGCAGAATACCCGATATTAAAAGGGACGAGGCAAGGTTGCCCACTTTCACCACTATTGTTTATATTGGCGCTGGAGCCCCTGGCGATACGACTACGTAGAGATACACGTGAATTGGGTATAGAGATAGGGTCTACAATACACCTTTTCTCGGCATATGCGGACGACATTGTCCTTTACATCAAAAACCTTAGGTCAGATTTGGCCCCCATTGCGGAGATCTTTGCCACCTTTGAGCATATATCGGGATTGGCCATTAACCCAGCGAAGTCCCATGCCTTTTTCTTTCGCGAACATGACGCACCCACAGAAATTACATTTGGATCCACGTCACTAAACGTGGCCCCGCATACGTTCAAGTACCTGGGCATTCACGTATACAGGGCCCCTGCTGACACGCTGGAAGGTAACCTTACCAGAGCAATTAGTGCCCTGCGTTCTAGCGTTGCATTTTGGACCACGCTACCACTGTCGGTGATGGGCAGAGTGGCTATAACGAAGATGGTGATTCTTCCACGATTGATTTACTACTTCACGAATCTGCCTCTACTGGTCCCTCAAACTACCTTTAAACTCTTAAACACCTTACTTATTGACCTTGTTTGGGGGAAAGACAGGAGAAGGATAAGTCTTCGAAAGCTCCAGCTAGGTACGAGAAGGGGAGGGTTAGGAGTGCCGGATTTTAGAGCGTATTACTACGCCTGTCAGTTGCAATGGTTATCTTATTGGACGGCAGGGCGTAATCTGCAAGAAATTGGGTTCACGGAGCGAGATATAAGTAATGGGGCCCTACACACACTGCTCTTACCAAGGTGCAAGCCCCCTCACCATCTTCCACCCTTACTACATATAGCTCTGCAATGCTGGAAGGCGGCGCTACAATACACAAGCTTACACCCTGCGTATGCCGGCAACATCCCCTTATTGGGTATCCCACTAGCAGTCGGGAGGCTAACAAAACGTACAATAACGCCTTGGTTGGAAGAAGGAATTAGCACAGTATCCGACTTATTTAATGATGGGCAATTACTGGATCATGACAACTTTGTTCGAGAGACGGGGGCACCAGGACACTTGTATATGGTCCATGCGGCACTAACCCATTATGTCAAAACACATTGGGCACCACAAAGACAGGAACCCACCAACCACGAACTGATTAAAGCACTATATTATATGGGTCGGGGAGACACCTGATAAAATGGCTATATATAGGTATTCGGGCACATACAGAGATCGAACTTCTTTCATTACGCAATGCATGGGCGGAAGACATAGGAAGGGCCATCGAGGACAAGGAATGGGAGAGAATCATAGAACACCCCCGGAAAACATCCCGTAATGCCAAATTTAAGTTTATCCAAACAATGATTTTACATAGGGCATACCTCACCCCACACAGATTAGATAGGATGTTCCCGCAGACCCAACATCACTGCCCGAGATGCCACTGTGAGGGAGCTGACCTAGCCCATATGCTCTGGTCTTGCCCGCGTCTACGAGAGTTTTGGGATGCGGTTAGAGGTTACACGCAAGGAGCCACACATAGGAACATATCTAATACTATGGAAGAGTGTCTTCTGGGTCTTCATAGGCCATACACCAAATACAAAGTACAATACAGATTTGTGAACCTGTCGCTGCTGCTGGCAAGGCGGGCAATTACAATGCGTTGGAAGTCCAAGAACCCCCTTTCAGCTCGTGCGTGGTATAACGATCTGCTCCGCTGGGGCAGTGCAGAAAGTGCTGAAATCCGGAGGGAGGAGGCTAGGGGCCTGCGTAGGAACCCGATAGCATTAGATTGGGATATTATGTTAGAAGCCCTGAAAGCACAAGACCTGGACTCTATTGCCACCCCTCAGGGCACTCAGTAGAGCCAGATGGAAGAGCAATCTATCGTAACGCCCCGAACGAGGTACATGTAAGCAAGCGTTGGGGTACCACGAACAGGATCGACATATACGTATGGGTAAATTGCAATAATAGTTAATTGTATAGTGCTGCTGTAAGCTAAGCTACCATTATGGGCCATAAGTATACAAGGTAGATTTAAATGTCAACAAAGGGACTGCAGGGAGGGGGGAGGAGGGGTTTTGTTGGGGGTTCGTTTTTTAGTTTAGTAGTAGCCTGAAGCATGAAGAATTGTGGACTTCGATAGGGACTGGAAGATGTGAGGCTTACGAATATGTGATGTGATAATTATTATGGGAAATGTAGCACACTGTAAGCGTGTATATATGATTTACAGCAAAAACATTTGTTTACTTCTGTAAAGCAAAGTAGATTCCCATGCACTTTTGTTCAAAAAGTATCACCCCACATGATTTATGTAAAATATAAGATTATGACGATAAAAGAAGTAATAAAATTTGTTTAAAAAAAAAATAAGTCGCCCCCTTAATACAGTCAAATTTAAAACCTTATATACGCATCATTATACTCTGGTACAACTCCGATCTCTCCCAGTAACCTATTTTTATAAGTCAATAATACAGCATAAGAGATTAATAAATAGACATTCAAAGTACAACAACCAGCATAAGGGTAACTTTTCATCTCAAATACACAGGTCTGATATAACTGCCTATATTTTAAGGCGGCTCACAAAAACGTTGCTAATGCAAAGCACACCAGTGGGTCGTCAAGTTGTTGAAAATAAAATAGTGCTGGCCGACATTGAAAAAAATTAATTTGGCGCAGTAGATGAATTATATAACTATATATTTTTTCCGCAGGGAGGAATATATTGAGCAGAAAAATAAAATATGCAAATTTGACTGAATGGAGATATTGTCACAAGGACAAGGAGACAACCCATTCAAGGAATGGGAGTTAGCGGGGAAAACCCAACATGAGCAGGATGTAATTTAAGCAGAACCTTGTCAGAATAAAATGGTGCTGGGGGTTCTGTACAAAACCCAAATATGACTGCACGCCATGCTTTACAGGGGGAACCATATGATATAAACCAACAGTACTTTTGTTTTTGTTTTGCGCCCACCTATCCGCCTCAGCCTTTCTTAAAAAAATCTCTTTGAGCCTAGCCTTGGGAAAGCTCACACACTTCGATGGAAAGTCGAATAAGTATCGCAGACCCACGGCTGTTAGAGTGGACTTTACATAAGTCAGCTTTGGGATCTTATTAGCAAGATCCAGTTTTAGACAGTCCCTTAATACCGCTTGGTTCCATTTTACTCTCTCCCTTTTCCATATCGAGTGTTATAGTAGTAATGTTGCCAGTCAGATCATATCACCGCTGTAAGGTAGGCATAGCTCACTATGACAAACATAGTTTGAACAGCTACGTGCCAATGAGAGCACTCTTTTCCCATAAGTGTCCTCCACACGTTGCAATGGTAGTATTTCTGCCATGCCCCATATTGCTGCCCCATATGTGGCAATAACCTTGGCTTTGGCTGTATAAATATTTTACATTTCGGGAATTGGCTTGGACCCCAGTTTCTTTGAGAATTTAAATATGGCTGCAATACTTCTTTCGTGGAGGGTTGCTCTATTTAAGACCATTTCTTTGCATAAATACCTTCCCTCGAATAAGATCCCCAGGTATGAGAATGTGTCCAACACATCTACCTTCCGATGAGCTATATGGAATGTGGGAAGTTTCTTTGGGTGCGTCCCTGCAATGAGGACATAGGATTTTGTGTCATTCACACGTACATCTAGGCTGTCCATGAACCTGGTATACTTCTATATAAGTCACTGCAATGCTAAGGGAGTCCTAGCTAGAATCACTGCATCGTCTGCATAGAGGAGTACCGGTATCGTAACAGCCTCACTATAGGGAACCTCCCTGATACTCTCTGCCAGGACTGCGACCACCCTGTTAGTGTAAATGGAAAACAAAAATGGTGGAAGGACACACCCGTGTCTCACACCCTTCTCAATATAAAAAAATCTTGCACACTCCCCTCCCTGCCATAATGGCCGCAAGCGGTCGCCCCTGAGTAAAGCTGTCTAATAATTATAATAAAAGGTGGATCAACTCCCACGCCTTCCATAATTGCCTATAGTTTACTATGGTCCACGCAGTCCACTGCAGCAGAGAAGTTCTTGAAGGCCATAAAAAGTTGACCTTCCTTAGCCACTGTGTACTTGGCGATCACCACACTCAAATTGAGGTATTGATCAATGGTCCCTTTGCCCTTTCTAAAACCATACTGTGCTTCCGGTAATACTTTCTTTTCCTCTACCTATTCCTCCAATCTGTTTAATAATAACCGTCCCATCAACTTGGCCGTGCTGCCAATTAGAGAGATTGGCCTATACTTTTTTGGGTTTGCCTTGTCCCCCTTTTTAGGTCTCGCCTATGCAGCGCGCCTGTGCTGCATAGGAGGGGACCTTTAGGAATCGATTCGCTTTTGGGCCAAAAACGTGCACGCGTTGCATTGCTTTCAATGGCAACGCGTGCACGTTTGGCGATTCCCTTGCAAGAGCGAGCTTTGGCAACATCTGTTTGTAATTAAATTGCAAACAGATGGTGCCCCTGCACACTCCCGCAACAGAAACGCTTTGTGGGTCTGTTTTTTTTTTTTTGCTCGTTTTATTTCCCTCGTTTTCTATTTACGTACAAGGGCTTAATTCGTCGCAGTTTCTTCTAATTCACGTCTGCTTTCCCGGCTACGATGCATATTTAATTCGCAGGAGAGTCCCAGCTGGCACTTGTCTGTGAAATATTTCAGCATATCTTGTTTCATTCGCAGGAGAGTCCCAGCTGGCACTTGTCTGTGAAATTTTTCAGCATATCTTGTATTGTGCATGTATTTTTTAATTTCCCATTCCCCTCCCTCCGCCCCCCCCAGCCCCTCTAAGTAGCTCTTTCGTTCGGTAGGATACAGTGGGGCACCAGCCCCTGCCAGCGGGGGTCTCGCTGCTGAATGCAGTGCCAGCTGCATGCACTTCTCGTAACCAGCCCCCTCCTGCGGGGCCGGGTGGGGGCTGCGGACTGGATGGCCCCGATGGTCTGCTCTTCCATTCCCCACAATCTCTTGTTGTGCCTCCCTACGTAAGACAGTCGGGTTTGCCATCATGGCTTTCTCCCGTCTCCTTTCTTCTGCATCCTTTTCTACCTTGGGCCCCAATTTCTTTCTGTGGCGCGATCTCCTCTCCTCACAGACCCCAGCTCTTCTCTCTAACCTTTCATGCATTTTTCCTTACAGGTTCTTTCCTCTCGTTCCTCTCTCCTTTCCTCCTTGCTGGTAGCTCCCCCGGCTTCTCTCCTGCCTGTGACAGCCCCAATGCTCGTCCTTCCTGAACATGCTTCTTTTCCGCTTCCCCCATCTCTCCTCTATCCTTTTGCCAGCTCTTCGAAGCTCCCTCCTTCTCTAGTTTTTCTCTCCGCATTCATCCCTGTCGTCTCTTTGTCTGAGTTCCTTTTCCTCCTTCTTTCAGCTCTTCTCACTTAGACCACCTCTTACCCCTCCCTCTCAGCACCTGTTCACCCTGCTCTTGTCCTCTTTGTCATGTGTTCCATCTCCCGCTACCATAGGTCCTTTCCCTCCCAGCCACCCTTGGTCCTTTCCCTCCTCACTACCCTCTCCTCTCACCCCGACCCTCTGTTCTTTGCTTCTACCCCAGCTTCCCCTCCCTCTGTGGCGAGCTCCCCTTTTTCTCATACCCAGTCCAGTTGCTTCCCTCCTTGAGCCAGCCATCTCTGCTCTTTCCAAGCTCCTCTGCTCAAGCCCTACCATCTCCTGTCTACTTACCCTATCTCATCTTCTTACACCCCAAGCTCCCCTCCTTTCATCCTTCCTGCCAAGGCCGCTCTCCTCACAGCTAGCTCCTGTCCCCCAGTTCCTTGTTCCTTAGTCTGACAAAGCCAATAGTCCTGGCTTGCTGTAGGTGTAATATAAGTTGTTGTATTATATATCTGGGTGCAATGAGAGAAGAGAAGCAGCAAAATACCAGTCGGGTGGAGCTCTATGCTAAGCACAATTTTTTAGTTGATGTGTTTTTAAGCCACGCCCTTAATTACATCGACCACGCCCCTTTGAGAGACCCCCCTCCCCCCAGTTTTTTCATCCCACTTAAAGCCCCGGGTATGGCACCAGCATAACGATAAGAACAAGATAACTTGTGTGTCTTATTAGAATTTCGCCTCGTCCCATATCCTGAGACTCTTTACAACCCTTCTTTTCACAACTGGAGAGCAGGCAGACCTTCATTCGTAGCCATGGCTGCAGACAGTGTTAGCTGTCTAGGAGACCCCACGTCATCAGTTCTTCAAGAAAGTACAAATAAAAAGTTCCGAAAAAGGACAGGCTTTGGGGCACAACAATTCAGACATTGGCTTGCATGTGTTTTTCATGGCTTACCATTGCTTGAATAGGCTGTCCCTCAAAACAGTGGCATTTTGTGGGAACTTTCTTCATACCATTTGTGTTACCATTAAGGAGCGCATTTAGAGTTTGGTGGCGAGGGCACTCCGTTGCAGCAGTGACAGAGCACCCTCTCCCCAAACTCACAGTTCACCTGCCCGATTTAGAGGTGGGCGGACCTTAAGTATGGCGACAACGAAGCCGACTCCAGCTCCATTGCCAGCATACTCCTTCGACAGCCCAACGGGGTACGGGCCACCGGAGGTTAGTCATCTGACTGCCCCCCAGATTTAGAGTTGGCAGTCAGATGGCTTTTTCTAACTCTCTGTGACCGCCAGGTAAGACCTGCCAGTGAGGGACAGTACTTTTTTTTTTTTTAAACTGACCCCCGCACCATGGGAGAACAAGCATTGGCATAGCCAATAGGTCTCGCCTTTGGGACCTTATAAGTGTTTAGTTATCCAGCACAATATCCTTGGTGCAGCAACATCAAGTGTTGCATGGCTAAACACTTATAAGGTCCCAAAGGCGAGACCTATTGGCTATGCCAAAGCTTGTTGTATATGGGAACGATTATTGAGTTCTTCCACGTTTTCATTGGGCAGTTATGACAATAGAATAAAAAACTTTGGTCCATAACGGAGCCCATAAGTCCTTAGTCTCCGGGAAAATATCAACAGGGACTCCATTGGGGCCAGGGGCCTTCGGGGAACTAGACTGAGCAATTGCTCGCTCTATTTCTGTCACCTCGAAAACTATATAAACATTATTACTACCCTCACAATAATTTTGTCTATTACTTATGTCCCTTTCATTATTTTGGAAATTTTTCTGGAAATGAGCCACCCGGCTATCTTCCTCAATATGCATGCCCAATGAGGGATCCTCAGCCTCTTTTAAAAATGGTCCACCCAAGCTTCTTCCCTTAAACTATTTATCTTCGCCCTTCTCATCGCCCTCGAAAAAGGGAAGCATCTATGAGAACCATTACCAAAGCATGGTGGAGATTTGTTAAAGCCTTAGTGCAATCTGAATCAAACCATCGCTTCGATAGGGGCTTTCTACATGCAAATGAACGTGTCAAGCGTACTCTGATTTCACCCAGTACATCCTCAAACGCAGTGGTTATCTGTATGGAGTAGCACTATCGTCCAAGCAAGTCAGAATCTCAGGATGTTTACTTGTAAGTACCATTGGCAAAAAATCAACCTGATCCACTTTGTCCCATTTCAATACATATCCATTGTTTCTGGCTAACACTGGTTTAGGAAGTTTCCCCACATTTTTTCTGCTATAATTCTCCCATTTCAGATCACAGGCAAAGAAGCATGGTCACTAAAGTCAGAGAAGCTTACCTGCTTGTTAACTAAACTATCATTCAGTGTTTCTGAAGCTAATATATAATCATTTGAAGGACCTTTCTCAGCACTTTCAAAGGTCCCATCCATAAGTACATTTATCCTGTTTGCTATCCACAGGTTCCATGCAATCAGCAGTCTATTCAGGGCATTCTCATAATTACTATGGCTAAAGCGGATGATAGTATCCCCTTCACAGTCCATTATCCTATAAACTGGCTTCCCTAGCTTTCGGCAACTTCAGGTATTAAAATCTCCCATCCAGATAAGCTTCAGGGGCTTTCGATAATGGAAGCTCACGTCATTAATCGCCTTCTTCAATTCCCCTGCCACTTGTGACATATTACCATCAAAGCTGTTATTATAGAAGTTTATGATTATCAGGTCCCAATCTCTTGCCCCCCCCTCCACATATCAAATAATGAAAATAGAGCGACTCATTCAAATCTTTAAGGATTCTGATGTTGAGAGAATTAGCTATCAGTAATGAAGATACAAAAGGTATGCTGTTCCTAATATCGAGACAAGGGAAAACTGGTTTTATGTGGTCATAAAGTGTAGGAGGATGAGGATTCCTCCTCTTGGAATATAGGGCCCTCACACACCCGGCAAGGTGTCATGCTTCATCATATGGGCTGCTCCTCGTCAGGTCGGCGCTGCAATACCTGACGGGCTCCCTATGAGGAGCTCTTTGGTGGAGATCTTTTATTCCAAATGCAGTTTGGTGCCGTGGGGGTGAGGGGCCGAATTAGTGTAGATGAAAGTGTGGAGGTGTATAACCTGAAAGAAATTTTAAAACAGGTAAGGGAGTACCAGCGAAGTCTATTTTAATCAATGAGTCTCCCACCCTGATTAAAAGAAACAAAGGCGCATGTCTGAGATTATGTCTCAGGTAGGGCGCTCTATTGTGCGGTCAACATGTTTCTCGCCTGGTAGTTAAACAATATGGTGGCGATTCGTCAGGACCTAATAAAATCAAATCTATCTACACGTGGGTGGTTGTATGGTGTGATCTACCCTTTTAAATCAACCTAACACATGCTATGTGTAGTACCTGATAGCATATGACCAACCTGGTAAAGGAATAAAAACAGTTATTAGAATCAGATGTACCAGTATAAACAAAACTCTCGTGTTCCCTGTGTGACAAGCTCACAGCACACAGTGGTGATGACTAAAAACATACGTAACGTGAGTGCCATGTGGGTGACTCTCACAAACATTTTATCGTGAGGGTTACACAGGCGCATCTGGTGGAACACCACCATAGTTGCAGAAGGAATTGATGAACTCACCCCAGTTGGGTTTCTCTATCTACTTCATCGATACCCGGCAGGTATCTCACAAGGAATTTCCTTGTGTGCTGAGTGGGTTGTGGATTAAAAGAAACAAAAATTAGAGCATATCACATAAACAATTTGTTTTTAGATTATTTATAGACCAGATATGCTATACCTACACCAATACTAGTGCTGTTACTTTGAAGCAAAGTAATACTTACTCAACTCATGCCCAGGCTGTTCGTGATAGCGGCGAAGCCCGTTACTCACCGTATTTTATTGTCAACCCCTAGTAACATCGTTACTAGTTTGAAAGACTCCTGCATTGCTTAACACACCATAATCACATAGGTTATGTGATATGCTCTAAATTTTGTTTCTTTTCGGAATAGGCGCTGGAGTTGAAAGCGGATAAGGCTGAGTTAAGGACAAACTATGGGGACTGTGTTTATATTGCTGGCACCCCTCGCCCCAGAGCCTCCAGGCCGTGATGAAATAGCATTCCCCTGTTGTTGTACAGATTGTTGACACTTCACAGTCCCTCCCCACCTTTGGGTTTGGGACTGTTAATCAGAGTTGGCACATACTCTTTTGAAAGCAGGTTCAACGTACTGGATGGGCCGGGTCCGTGGTTTTCTGTACCACCCAACTATGTTCAGTTAGGTGTGTTAAGCGTTGTTCTGTAGCCTCAAGCCTATTTAATAAAGGTTGCACATACATTGACAGGACACATTCCAATCTACGACAAAGTTCGTCCGTGTCTATAGATTGCACATTCTGGGGCTGGGAGTGGGTCAAAGTCTCTGTTCCTGGCACTTTCTTCGATTTCTTCACTTTTGGGGGCCGATTGCTGTCTTGTCCCTGCCCTTTTCCTTTTTACAGGGGGCTCCATAGGGGATGTTACAGCAGGCAAACTGAAGGGGGAGTCTATTTCCGACCATAACCCTTGTGAGTCACTGTTCCCCGTTACTACAGGACTTTCAATGCTGGCCTGTCCACTTCTTACCTCTTCCAGAGACAGACGGTGTTCTGTGAGCTCAGTTTCCTTTGTTAGAACGTTAGCTGCCCTTACCAGAAATGAATCAAGGTTGGTGGTGATCTCTCCACCTGCCTCATCTTCCTTTTCCCCATGATACTTATATCGTCATCCACAAGACACCAGGCGTTAGTGGGGGGACCATTGGCCCGGGCTTTTCCTGGGCGAATCCCGCGTCGCGCTTATGAGCGCATGTTTAGC
The DNA here is from genome assembly GCA_963921515.1 of Calotriton arnoldi. Lineage (NCBI taxonomy): Eukaryota > Metazoa > Chordata > Amphibia > Caudata > Salamandridae > Calotriton > Calotriton arnoldi. The sequence continues at coordinate 561,468 of CAWUFW010004684.1, forward strand.
ATTGCAGGGGCTGATGAGGCTTGTAGTCCCCCAGTTGTCTGGCAAGGATGGTGCACAGCTTTCCCCTCCTCACAGGAACCAGCAGCGACTACGGTGAGCCGCGGGGTGGGGTCATGCTTATGAGCGCGTGTGTTCAGCATTACAGGGGCTGAAGGGGCTTGTGGTCCCCCAGCGGTGTGGCAAGGATGGTGCACGGCTTCCCCCTCCTTACAGGAACCAGCAGTGACTACTGGTTATGATATCATAACTGGGTATACTAGACACTAATTATAATGAATTGATTCCTATCCATTTATGCGGATAGGCAAATAGTGCATGGATTTGAAAATTCCGCGTACGCATATAGCACTGCTTAATAATAGACTGCTGCACTATTTGCACTTGCGCACTTTGCACACAAACAGTTTGCACATCTGCAGTTAGGACATGTGTATAGTGCACTTGCTGTCACAGCACATCTGCAAAGTAAAAACCAAGCCATTATAAGATGGCATAGCTTGCTAAAAACATGAACAACTGGCACCTAAAAGTACCTCCAGCAAAAAACAGGAGCAAAACTTATAACATCTACATTCAATACAAAACAGACATGTACCCAAAGAACCAAACACACATCACCACAAACAAATACACAACATAAACATGAAATGAAATGTTGATAATAATTTTATTAAAAATTGAACAACCATCATATATGTATTTTTACCCAGTGGCGGATGCCACTGAGTAGTTATTGTTAGGTCTGTGTTTCCATAGGAAAAGTGTTTTTTTGTTTGCTAATAACTTTGGCGGCATTAGATGAGTCTTCATGAAACTTGGAAATTAAAAAAAAAAAATTTTTGTCCACCTCAGCTCCTGTCTGGAAAATTTTGCGAGATCCGTCAAGGGCTGAGAAAAAAGAAGGTCCCTAAACCAAATTTCCACCATGCATTTTCTATATGCATGTCCTCAGAAACAGTGACACTCGCAGCTGTCACCACGGATGGAGCTCTGATCGGCAACTACATTGCATTTTGACACATATCACTGAGGATCCAGATAGCCTTCTGTTACATCAAGTGGAGGAGGCACCACAGCAGAGGAAGCCAAGGCCAATGCAGTGAAAGAAGAGAAGGATGTAGGTTCAGAGGACAAGGATAAATCCTTTGAACATGATACCATCTCATCCCATGAAAACATATAGTCTGAAAAACAACCAGCACCACCCGGTACTTCCCAAGCAAAGCTGCAAGATGGAGCTGCAAGCCGCAAGGAGAAGAGCTGTGGGACCACAAAACTGCCTACGCAGAACTGCTTTACGGCCCCAAAAATAGGCTGAGGTTGATGGTGGCGGTGACTGTGACGGTGGGATCAGCCGCAGCAGCACAGGCAGTGGCGATCTCTTGTGACCTGCAACAACACGCTACTGCATCATTATAAAATCGTTGTATTTTCAAATCATCAAGACCCCGGAGCTCAAAGCCCAAAACCTGGGTTGACATCTCTGGCGACTCACTCTGATGCGGAGGCACTCCTGAGGGCCGGTGGGTATTTGCAGCATCCTGTAGGCAGTTCTTCATTGGCTGAGGCAGCAGAAGGTGGTGAGGAGCGGCAGTCCGCTCTCTCACTCATCAACTCATGTATTCCACGGAAGCGGTTGATTTGTGCTTGTGCCCTTGGTTCTGTCCTGCCATTGGCATCTCCCTGCGACCTGTGTGGGTCCTTAGGGCCAACCTTCACAACAGAGCCTGTTCGCTGGGTAGGCGGCCTGAGGATTGGTAGAGCCGACTGGTCTCAGACGCTATCACCTTGTACACAAATGAGGACGCGTGGCAGACAAAGAATGTTCAATATTTGACTTGAAATAGCTTTGGGCCCATCGATAAAAGAAACATCAACAATGCTCAGGCACAAATAACCCATATAACAGATGCATCACTACTACTTGCAGTGGAGGATCATCCATCACTGCTGACTGTCCGTAGGAAGCTGGCTTTTTATGTAGTCTACCAAAATGAAGTACACTATGTAGAAAGTCCAGACAGCCCTTATTGGCTTACAAAGTTTAAATTTATAGTCCCAATTGGTCTCTTTGTGGTAGTGTGGGCGAGCAGTTTAGGCTTAAGCATTTGTTAAGCATTTGTTGCACACACACAGTCAATAAATGAGACATACACTCAAGAAGAAACTCAAGACCAATTTAGAAAAATAAAACAGATTTTTATATCATTTTAGACACCAAGATAATCGGAATCAGGTAAGTACTTTAGATGTTATAAATTTGTACAGTAGAAACAGTAGAAAATGACAGCTGTTAGATTTGAGGTATGAGCCTCGAACACGGTAATGTTATCCTATGGGAGTGACATTCGCTGCATATGTACACTTATAGATGACTTACAGGACTGTTCTTCTGGACTTAACGTAAGAAGGGGCCATGGTCCAAGAAAGCACCAACAGTTCAAGTTTACCTGCCCAGGGGTGTCCGGGTGCAGAGGTGCGGTACGTGGTGGTAGCCTTGAATGCTACACGCTAAAGTCAATAGAAAAAGTAACTGTAACAAAAAGACTGCAAGTGGGGACTGGGGGACCAGTTCGGCAGAACCCAAGTGGGGGCTCAGCTCTTGAGGGTCTCAGGACCACAGAGACACTATTAGGGTACTTGAGACCGGGCTGGGGAGCTCGGGTGCAGAGGTGTTTTGTCCGGTGGGTCAGTGTGTTAGAGGCTGTCATTGTTCTTGGTGTACCTGAAGAAGAGGGAAAAGAAACATAGCAGGGCCACTCTCTGTGTGGAGCTGGTCTCTCTTGATGTCCCTTGACATGCAGGTGAGTTTTGGCGGTGTTCCGCCTGAACACAAACCAGCCTTGGTGCTTGCAGTTGACTCTGGTACCTTGGATATCTGTGCTGGGCAGCTCCTGGGGTTCCTGGCATCTCCAAACTCAGCAGGGAGACAGATCTGACCTCCTGGAGCAACAAATACCTATTTCTGGAGTGTTGCTCCCTTGGTTTGCCAGGGGGTCAACAGAAGGCTGTACCGGGCAGATGCAGTCATTGCCTGCTGGTGCATGGAAGTGGCTCCTCCACCCCAAGGGAGATGTTGTTGGGTCCCTTGCATGCATGGCGGGGCGGGCCGCGGGCCACAGGCCGCAGGCCCCGTGTGGTGCTCCCGAGCCAACGCTGCCCGCCGTGTCGCAGTGCGTCCCTTCTATGTACAATCATAGGTCAGTCCCCATCATCGGATTCCCACCAGTCGGGTAAGGCCTTGTCTTGCTGTGTGGAACAGGGGTAACTCTGCTTCGTGCTATGTATTACTCCTCCAAAGCCTTGGCAGTTGCGCTCCGATCCAGAGTAGCCGGATGGATCAAGTGTGTGTGTCCCGGCCGAGAGGGCCCAGTCTCTCACGATGTGTCCTCCGTTGCGTGTTCCGTACACTGGCAGGCCGTGCAGGTCTCCCCGCTCCTCCCTTCTTCCCACGGGGGGCCTCTTACCGCAGTCTGTCTGCACTGGCGCTGGCTCCGCACGCCGAGACCGCGTCCTCCTCTGTTCAGCCGATCCGTGTCATCTGCGGCGGTAAGTCTGCCTCACGTCACCTAGCATTGGTGATTCTTGGTCTTTGGAGACTCGCTGCTTCCGAGCTCGGGGAGGCAGGCCTCTGGGCTGGCACGTCTGCCGGGTGGCGCGCTGCACTCAGATGGCGCCTTTTATGCTGCTTCTTTTGACGGCTGCCCCTTGAGGCATTTGAGGGATTACTAGCGGAGCGTTAAGAGCTCACGTCCGCCATGTTGTCTGGCTAGCCACGCCCCCCCGGGATGAATGGGAATAAAAAATTAGCTAGCATTCGCGCCACAAATTTTCAATTCTATTAAGGACACGGAGGCGAGGATTATGCTTCTCTTTCTATTTTATTGCCACTCACAGCAGCCAATCAAAACGTTTTTGTATGCCAATAAAACTACATATCCCATGATGCTTGGGTATACATCACTTCCTGTATGACCCTATAAGAGCCACCATGTCCATTATCTGAGCCTCTTTCTTTGCTCGAACATTTTAATCCAATAACAAAATTTCAAGTCCAAATGAACAAACATCCTCCAACGTGGAAGAAACCAGAACCACACTGGAACGTAAACGCCTTCTTGACCATAAGTACTGTCACTCCATCTTCTTGTCAGGACCTGGAAGGAAGGAGATACAAGAAACCCTGTAACTTCTGCTTGAACAGAAAATCAAGAATATACGGGTGGGTAAACATTACAAACATTGTAATATACCGGGTGGGATAATCCTCGCCTCCGTGTCCTTAATAGAATTGAAAATTCTTGGCGCGAATGCTAGCTAATTTTTTATTCTATTACAGGACCGGAGGCTTCGGATTATGCTAGTTTAACGCTTATCAAATACAACTGAAGCTATCACCCACCGGTTTATAACAAAACTGTTTAAATGTAGACTCAAAAGAGCAGTCAGCAGATCAGCAGATCGCATGATATCTTGAATAGTAGAACCCAACATGAAAGCCTTAGAGGCTATGACACCACGCACAGAATGCATCCCATACACCTGGATATCAATACCCGCTTGTTACATCCCTGATTTTAGCCATGAAGCTATAGTAGCCACAGACACAGGATTATATGGATTCTGAAGTGCAATGAACAATTGTGCCACACCATCAGAACGTGAGGACCTTGTACATTCCTCATAGGCCTTAGACATTGAACTACACAGAGCTTTGTATTACCAGGAAAAGCATGATAATCAACCTTTCTCGACAAAGTTTCAGTCCTGGTTGTGATGTTAAAGGAAAACTCCTTCCGGAGTAAATACTTTACCTGTAAAATCCAGGGCATGCACACACGGCATAACGCTGACAGGCCAATAAGCATAATAACATAGCTAGCTTGAATGACAGTTGTTTCCTACTGAACATATTATTATGTGACCATTTGTAAAATAAGGAAAGGACTAGATACACATCCCAAGGGAGGAATACTTAGGTGTAGGAGGATTTGCTACCCAAATACCTTTTTAATAACTTACAGATTACCGGATGCCTACCAACAGGTTTGCCCTCTATGTGAGAATGAATCGCCGAAATGGCAAAACAGAAGATGTTACCCGAACAGTACGCCAGAACCTTCTGACGCCTTTTTCAGATAAAAAATTCACAACATGGGGTAGTTCAGCCCCCACGGAATCCACGTGTTGCTCCATGCACCGAAGACTCCAGCCTATCCAGTCGGAAGAATAAGGTTTCCTGGTGGAAGGAGCCCAGGCCTGGTTGATGAAGGCTATCGCCTCCTCCGAAAATCCTGGCATTTTCCATCTGTGCTTGGAAGCCTCCAGGCCATCAGGGACAACTGTCCCGATAACACCATCGGGTGCATTTCTCCATGAGAGCCCCGGAGCGTCGTCGAGGACCAAGGGGTCATTCTGGGGAAGTCGCAGCTCATCTCCAACAATATTAGGAACCAGAACTGCGACTTCCATAGAGGGTTTTTAGAACCACTTCCGCCAGGTGACGAGATACTTATGTTGTTACCCTGGGAATCAATTTTAAGGGAGAAAAGTCATAATTCAGGCCCGTGGACCAATTCCTGAGAAAAAACATCTGTTGCGATTGCAACGGATCCGTCCTTCAGCTGAAGAACCTTTGCAAATGTCGCTTCAGACTAGACAAAAAGAGGTCGATCTCGCAGCTGCCCCATATCGCTTGCAACCAACTGACCATCTGGGGCTGGAGTTACCAGTTACTATAGTCCTTGAGATACTGGGAGTTCCAGTCCGCTACTATATGTGACTGCCCCGGAATATATTCGGCTATGACCGATATCCGACGACTCAGGCGGTAGTGCCAGCCGTCCTTCGCTATCTCGTCCGGCATTGAGGACTTGTGCAGCCCAACTTGTTGGTGTACCTTACTGCTGAGATATTGTCCATCCAAAAGAGGATGCTGCACGAGAGTTGTTTAGCTGACAATGTCTGGATCGCCAACGATCCGGCTAATAGCTCTAGACACTTAATGTGGGGATCAAGGTCGCGCAGGGACATTTGTCCTCCTGTAGAGATATTTCCGCAACGTCTTGGAAGATCAGAACTAAGTTCTTGAAAGGGAGGCCCTTCTGAAGATGATGCATCTTTAATCTGTGAAGGGCTCGATAATGAAGGATTCCCGGAAAATTGCTTGTATGGAAGATGCCAGAAGACCAATGACCCTGTCAATCAGTTGTAAAGGGACCGTCATCTTGGACAACAGAGTGGACAACTCCTTCTTGATGTTTCTCAATTCGAAGCGGGGAAGAAGTTATGACGAAGCCCAGAAGAAATCCATCAAGAATGAGCTAGCGCTGATTTGGGTTCGTTGATCACAAACCCCAAGTTGTACAGAGTAGTTATGGTTGTGTGTAAGTGCAGAGCAACTTGTGCTGGGGACTGCGCTATGATGAGTATATCATCCAGATAAAGTATCATACGAATACCCCATTCTCGTAAATGCGCTATCACCGGTTACATGACCTAGGTGAAACACCATGGCGTTGAGGAAAGGCTGAAAGGAAGGGTCAGGTATTCGACCCCCGGTTCCGCCATGGAAACTGCGGGAGACGGTGAATTGACAATATGCGTCCTTCAGGTCCAACTGGACCATCCAGTCCCCTGCAACAGGAGATTTGTTAAAGATGGATGCCTTCCATCGTAAAGTGTTTATATGTCAGGAATTGGTTGAACTCAAGGTGAAAAAACCCCCGAATCATCTGTAGGAGCCAGGCACCTAGTGATATTAGAGACCAACTGTGATAGAAAAAACTGGGTTGTGAATGTGTCCACAAACTTGGAGACATCTGAGACAACGCATTCTCCGAAGAGGTTGTCATCTGCTAAGGGAGGCCCAGTTCCGCTGATGCTAATTCTGTGAGGATGAAATCTATCCTCATGAGGAGCGATTAGCGCCGCTCCGTAGATAGAGCGCATTAACTTCCCCTAACCAGCATATGACGCGCTGGGGCCACCCTGTGAATACGTCGGGGTCCACTGAAGTGCCGGAGTCCTGCGCCTCTAAAGCTATTTGTAAAACTTTGGCCAGGGGACCTGCCACATCCAGGAGTTTGTCCTGGGAGCCTTGGCGTGGATATCCGGGGTGCCTGGATATGGGGTCTGGGCACTCTGAGCGTAGACTGTTAAGCCCCGTTAATACCAGCTTTGCGTAAGTTGTCGTGCAGATAAGCCGCAACTTTGGAGCGGTTGCTCAATCCGAAGACCTGGGACGAACTAAGTGTTAGAGAGAGGACATGCTCCTCGTTTGTAGACTTCTTTGACTGTTTCTTAGAGTGACAGTCCCTATGCTATCCGTGTCCATATTCGTGTTTACAGAAGTAGTAAAATCGTGACGTTTGCAATCGCTCGAATTGTTTAGTCATTGGCTTCAACGCAGCAGCCAGTGCTAGCTGCACAGTCCAAGAACTGCCTTGTCAATGGCCTGACTTACAGACTCTTGGACAGCAGCGTCCAGAGCCCCCACAATAATGTCCTCTACGGAAGGGGTTCCACTTCCTCTTCATATAAGTGATCATCATCCTCATATCTGACCCAATCCTCCATGATGGGAGAGAATATATGTGTAAAATTGAGGACAGGGTAGAGGAGTAAGGGGGGAGCCAACCCGCAGCACAAGAACCAAATAAAGTACCTAGCTCCTCAGCAATGCTGTATAAGGATTCTTGCAGCCCACAGGGCGTAGGGAGAGCCAAAAGAATAAGAGATATAAGGAGTTTGTGCACACTCCCAGGCCAGAATACTATTGCAGCCACATCAGGCGTAAACAGGATCTCGTGGATGAGAAACTCCGGGCTAAATAAGCCTCTGATTAAATTAAGGGACGAACACGGCCTGCGTAGCCCAAAAGCCTACCAAAAAGTAGCCCAATTGGGCTACGCGCGTCGTATCGAGTGAAAAGCTCTCAACGAACGCACCGGCTAATTAGGGAGGCCTGTAGCGTTAAATTTCATCAGCTGTTGACACTGCCGGGGGCAGCGCGGTACAAAATCTCCACGGGAATGATTCCCAATGCGTGATCGGGCCACAAACATGCAAGCATTGTAATCGCTCCCAGCGGGAGTCCGTCAGCGCGCTCAGAATGCTAATACATTAGCGCGATACACACGCATCTTGGAAAACATTACAATGCCCGAGCGGGCAGCCAGCATGGAATCGCCTATACACTCCCAGCGGGAGTCCTTCAGCACGCCCGGAGGGCTTTAATGCCTTAGCGCGATGCACGCGCACAGTGAAAACACCATAGAATGCCCGAGCGGGCCGCCAGCATGAGAAACAGCGAATGCGCTCCCAGCGGGAGTCTGTCAGCGCGCCCGGAGGCTTGAATGCATTAGCGCAATACACGCGCACAGTGAAAAACACTAAAGAAACACTCTATAATGCCCGACCGGGCCGCCAGCATGCAACAGTATAAGCGCTCCCAGCGGGAGTGTATCAGCGCGCCCGAGGGCCTAAATCATTCGTGTTAGCGATACACTAGCAAATTAAAACAGCAAAGCGGAGGAATGAAGACCGTTTATTTAATTCATCGTAATGCAGTGCGTGCTGTAATTAATAATAAAACATTTCAGTATATAGGTATAAAAGATCTTGAGCACTTAACTTCCTGCGTGAGCAGCAAAGAAAGAGGCTCAGATAATGGACATGGTGGCTCTTATAGGGTCATACAGGAAGTGATGTATACCCAAGCATCATGGGATATGTAGTTTTATTGGCATACAAAAACGTTTTGATTGGCTGCTGTGAGTGGCAATAAAATAGAAAGAGAAGCATAATCCGAAGCCTCCGGTCCTGTAATAGATTCATAACGCTTTATCCCCTCTGGCTGAGTTAAGGAATGTCTGTTCCACAGTGCTGGGGCTACATTTCCCATCACTTCTTGAGAATCAGGATGACCAACTTCCTGTTATGCCCCAACGGGCCATCATGACGTAGGTTCAGCCCACCGGCGGCGTTCATGAGGAGAGGCTTCACTCCATGCTAGTTGTACCAGCGGCGAGGAGTGGGAACAGCTAGGTCCCCGGGCATTGTGGACCTTTGGATGAAGTAAGGGGGTGTGGTGTGAGTGACATTTGTGGCAGCCATGCACTCTACCTACTACTATGGGAGTGTGAGTGTGAGATAGATTGGTTAGCATGTGTGTGGTGGGCTTTGTTTCCAATTATGCGTACCGCGTCGATATCCCCCTAGCAAAGACGACGGGTTAATAATCCTAAATACAAGTTAAGAGATGGACTATATATACATTGTCTGTTACCCTGCCGTGTTTGTGAATGTAACCAGAGCGATTGTGAATTGGGCCCCCGTATGCCCCTTTTGGAATCGCGTAAGAATGCTCATGCTGCTCGTTAACTCTCGAGTGAGGACACCGCGCTATTAACTTTATAGAAAAAGAAACAGCATTACTGGGGCTCATACCAACATTAATGTGAGAAATGACATGTGTGATCAAGTGAGAGCTCGGTCACTCTTTGTAGATTTCCGGTGATGCATACACGTGTTTCAGTATCTCTAGAGCCTAGACTGGTGCATGCATAGATCATGAGTTTGATGTTGACACGCACTGAGAGCATATACCTGTACCGAGGTGCTGAGACCCGGGCCCGCCTGATGGTGAGTGAATTGTGATTTAATGATTCAGGTATGTAGTACCTTATTTTAAAGCTAGGTGCATCTATGTCACGTACATGCAGTCGTGGCATATATTGAAAGAGACAGTGGGCCGTATGACTTTCGGCCTGCTTCAAACTACCAAATATAGTGTGTAGGAACTATGAAATATACTGTTGTCTAACAGGGGTTTCGTGTTATTGACCTATCTCTTCTCCGGAATTAGCGTGTGACTACAAAGGACAGCACCCCCTCCTTGACCAGATTACAGGCATCCCCTAAAATATGGGGTAAGGAGTAGTTGTTCGGTATTTAGTTGTGATGACCTAATGAGTTGGTATGAAAGATGACATGACTGCAATACTGCTTACTTAACGGTTGCATGTGGTCTCAAGAGGCATAATTGCCTTTCACCCATCACGTGTGACATACTGCAGTGTTTTGCAGTGACATCCACCTGCTTGCTCATGATTGCACGTGTTCATTTTTGAACTATTCACTTTAGGCTAGTGTTAGAAAGCTGTCCGCCACTGTTTATCAAAAAAATGATAATTCCTTTTCTTAGAAAAAATTATCTGTATTTTCAATTTTTGAATGTGTTCTATATAATACTATTGATTGTAATCTCTCCCAAATAGGTTGACCCACTAAGCTAGTTTGAGTCTCAGGTAGGAATAACCTGGGTGTTTGGTAATCTTGGTGTTTTACCACATAGGGCAAATTGAATCTATTCTTGATTTAAGGATCCTAGAGCCATGATGAATGCCCCAAACCAGGTAAGCTAGTTACTGTGGTCAAAAACATGTTGGTTAGTATGAGACAGGTTTGAGTCATTGTTCTCTGTTTACCCGTCCTGTAAAGTGTTTTTAGATATACCTAGAGTCCTCACTAATAAAGGTGACAACTGAGGAACTCCAAGGTATTTTTAGATTATCTGGATCCCGCTTTGTCCAGTAGTTTTATTCAAGAACTCCCTCCTACCGCCAAGTCTTCGAGGAGGTTGAGTCCGCTCTGGTGGTATTATCCTACCAGGGTGGGGAGAGGATGCCGATGATGAAGCATGACACTATTATGTTTGTGAGGCATCCTCTTCCATAAAGGATGGCTTTCCTACTTGGCCTGACAGAATTCCTGTTATGTCTGTTTGGTGCAAGTGCTGAACACTTTCCTAACGTTTAGGAAGCTGTTGTCCTTGAGATTTGTTTGCCTTCTTTTGCATTGGTGAGCCCCCGTCCTTTTTGTGATGTGCTAGATACTTTGGAGGGACGTACGGGAGCCTATCTTCCAGCTCTATTTTGTTTTATGATGGCAGCTTCTTGAGGCCACATACCTGCAACATATTTCAGTTTTTGGTGACATCCTGGCTTCTGGAAATAGTCACCCTTACCTGTCTGTTCTTGCCTTTTCTCTGTCTCTCATCCAGTGTGTTTTTCCAAGAGACTGAGATATCAGTGAACATCAGGCCATCACATTTGTCTGCCTAATCAAAGTGGTTAGATGTTTTACTCATAGTTATTTTGCAGTGAGCAAGAGAGCAAGAAGTATGGGGGATGCATAGGAGCATAGGCCTCCAACTCTTCTATCTGCTCATGCCAAAGGAGATTTTCAAAATGGTCATCCTGGCCCAAATTTTTGGCCTAGAGGTTGCATGTGAACTGAATTTTAAAGATGCTTATTTCCAGATTCCCATATAGCACAAGCAGTGCAAAACGTTTTGGCAGGTATTTTCAGCACAGATTGTTTCTGCTTGGTTTGAACTCAGAATCCTGAATGTTCATCAAGTTTATAACAATGTTAATGCTATAGCTTGTCTGATCAAATGTTATCCTTTTAATGTGCTCGTCAGTTCCTTTAAGTGACAGGCTCTCTTCTTTTTGGCTTTGGTTATCATTGATATGGAGAAATACTCTGTTTCCATCTAAGATGCTTTGCTTTATATGGACAGTAATGGGCACAAAGGTAAGAACAACATTCCCACAATTGGAGACTATGTCAACTATTTATTAGTCAACATGTAACTTTCATTTTAGCCAAGAAGTTACAGCGTGGGGGTTTCGAGGATGCTGGACCTCATTGTGTTTTATGCAGTTGGTTCTTTTTAATATATTGTGCACGAGAGCCACCCTGATGAAGATGACATCCATGTGGGGGAAGGAGGAAAAACTCTAGTATATGCAGATTCCAGTCTCAGACTGTGAGAGCATATCTGAAATGGGAGGCATTCACTGAGAATTGGAGAGTGAAAGCCGCCTTCCAGCTCCAAGCTCCTTAGGTATTCATCACCACCATTTTCTCTAAAGACGGGTACTGAAATAATACTTATATTGCAGCTCAATTTAAAAGCAATCAAGAAAAGTGATCCTGTCTTCATTTGAATGGAAACGTGAACACTAAATTATGTCAATCAGTGGCTTACCTTGTTAACTGCAGTGTATCCTCAGAGGGCAACTCTTGTGCTTGACAGTCAAACAGTGGTGGAGTCAAACAGGGATCACACTTTCTTTGAGGCCGTGTAGAGTTTACTGTGTTTACCCATAAGCCCAGCTTCAGTGTAAATTTCTGGAGGAGCACTAAAGGAAAATCCTACACCTACCTGCTTGAAAATGTTAAGTTTTGACATTAATGTTTTATGGCGCCAGTCAAGCTCGTAGTGTTTGTCTTCTAATTGTGTTGTCTTTGCCATTGTAAAGGCCACTTTGTTCTTTGTCAAATAAAGAAATAAATTGCTCTAGTTTTCTTGGTTTGTTTTGAAATAAATAATTTTACTTTATTATCATGTGTTGGGATGGAAAAGTCCCTCTCTTTGTATGGATGTGTACCACAGCCCTAAGTGCCCCGTGTGCTGTAATATTCCTTGGTAACAGTATATTGGTCTTGGGCAAACACGTATCGTGCTTGTAAGCCCTGACCTAGGCCAGTCTCACGGAATGTTGCTAAAGATGGAGGGGAGGGTGCCCAAAGCGTTACCCTCGAGTGGTGGAAGGCTATTGCTTTCACAGGGAGTTAAGCAGCACAAGTGCGGTGGTGGCAGCATACTGTGTTTTCAAGTAATAGTAATCAGCAGAGTGACCAGGCCTTCTTACCTATGTCACTGGGTTGGTGCCTCCTGCCAACTCGTATAAAGTTCCTCTGGTGTGTGCTTGAACCTACTTTGGCTTATATTTGATTGTATGTAGAGCTATGCAGCGCAAATAATTGCGTGTGCACGCTGAGCTGTATGTGTTCCAGTGAACTGATGCAATACATGAGAGTCAGCGTGCGTGATTGCGTGTGCGCGCTTGGATGTATGTGTGCCTGTAAAGGGGTACTGTACATGGGAGTCAGCGCTTGCGGTTTTGTGGGCTTGCTGGATTGTGTGTGTGCTTGTGAAGAGCTCTATATGTGGTGAACTCTGGATTCCATTTTATGAGACCCAGTTCTTGCTGGAGGAGCAAGTGTAGGTAGAGGAGTCCCCAAACAAATTTGTGGATGGCTGCGTTCCTGAGAGCTGGGTTGGATACACACTGGAGAAAGGAAGAGCCAGGCTCTTCAATACACACTTCAAAAAGGGGCTCTTTGATTCTAAAGAAAGGTCACTGGTCATGGGGCCTGAACACATCTCAGGAAGGAGATGGAGCTGATAAGTGATTGATAAATAATAGGGCTAGAGGCCTTTTGCCACCCTTTGATACACATATCTAAGCCTGGGCGGTGAACTCCTCTCCGCTCGCGGAGTTTGCGGAGTTTTCCGCACTCCGCGTTACGCGGAGCTCGCAGAGTTCCGAAAAAATCCGCTCCGCGTAGCGGAGTTTGTTTCCTCGCTCGCATTCGTCAACGTCATGTTGGCGAGCGAGGAAAATCCACCTCCCAGCCAGATTTTTTCTCGTTCGCGATCGTCAACATCAAGTTGGCGAGCGCGAGCGTGGAAAATAAACCTCCTGGCGAGATTTCTCAACGCGGGGGGGGGGGTCAGGTTTCTCATTGTGAGTGGTCGCATATGCTCGCGACCGCTCGCGTTGAGAAACTGCCCGTTTGCATTGAGAAAGCTGCCGCTCGAGTAAACATCTACTAGAGCAGTAGAAAGGAAAGCAGCGCCCGCTTGCGCTGTGCATGGTGCCGTTCGCTATGATTTGCACAGTGCGGACAAGCATCCGGCACTGAAAATCACCGCGAACGGCATTTTTCTATCGCACTCCACCGCGTGCGGAGCTCCACGTAGCGTGGCAGAGTTTTTTTTCCACTTCGCTGAGTTTCTCGTAGCGCAACTCCACGAACTCCGCACAGGGTTACACATATCACTGAGGCTGGCATCCAGGTGTGGTCCTCTAGTCACTCCCATGACCTGTGTTTGGGGCTATCAGTTTTGGAGCACTCCTCCTGTGATAGACTGCTCGCTGGAGTAAAAGCAGGACAGAGGAATGGACACTTCAAAACTGGCAACCCCCAGAACACGAACTTCAAAAACAGAGACATTAAGTCACATTTGTGTCTAAAAAGGATTATAAAAAGGGGAGCTTGAGTGTCCCAGATTGTCTTCATAAGGAATCGTATTACACATTTTCATATGCGACTAATATCAATGGATTCTTCTTCATAACTCATATAGCCAGAAGGATTCCTTGTAAGTAGTCCAAGTCCATGTGCCTGAAGCCCTTCCATTTGGCAGCAAACCTTTGAAGTACCTTGTAGGGACGAAACGCATTGGCTGGGCTGCCATTGTCAGTTTTTATTGAAAAAAACAGAAAGAAGCAATGAAGAATAAAGATTGATCATGTCTTTTTAACCAGTGGCATTTAAGACTTCTCATTGGATGGCATCATATTGAGAAACCTGGCTCAACATCTTTGACTTTGGATCTCTGCTGAGATGACTGGAAAATCAAGAATGAAATTGGACTTTTTTGAGTGCTTCCCCTTTGTGTGATTATCTTTGTAAGTGCTAGACTACAGACCTTATGAAGAGTGTGTTATTATTTAGAGTGAACCATATTTCCCTTTGTATGTGTATAAATATTCCTTTTTGTAAAATTGAGTCTTTGGCTGACATGAATTTATTGATGTTGCTGAACGTACATTGAGTTGTGAGGCAGTGTTCGCCCTACACCTACCTCCTCCCTGAGAAGCCTTGGACTGCTCGACTTGTGCTACCACTGAGAGTCAAGTGAGGAAGGGGTACTTGGCTAGTTACTCATAGCCCATAGTAGGTCGAGCCCTTAGACATCTGGAGTAAAAGGCCTCAACCACCACAGTTGGGCCCAGTAGCCCCTGCTTGCCTGGGTCCCCTCTGAAAGGGGTTCTGACATCATGTACCAGAATTTCAGCTACTAGTTCACTTATTTTTGTGCCCATGGACTTCTGCCTAATGGAATTACCCTCAATGTGCTTATGCATAGTTGCGAAATGCTTTGCGATATTGATATTTCTCTCCGCCTACAGCTCTGTACATTTTTAACATACATCTGGTCCTTCATTTTTGTAAAGTTAAAATCTTTCTACCACTCCGGATAGAAGATGAGTTCCCTAGCTTGGTAAGGAGAACTCAATTTGAGCTTTTTTCAGTCGCTGACCTTGAATAATTATACTGCAGCTGTATTAAAAAACAAACATCAATACAAAACTTGTCACTGCATGGTGTCTAGGAACGTCCTGTATTCTGGGGTTTATACTGAGAGGACAAATCTGGTCGAGTTATGCAGGTGCTCGTCAATCAGACACTTTCAAAACCTGAATTTCACTAAGCATGTCAGAGAAAAATGAATCACAAAAATAGGTAAAAGCAAATTGAAACCCCTTTTATTGCCCTTGCATGAATGTTATGGTACTTTTAGGCATCCGCAAGGCAAGAAATTAATAGAAGATAGCTTTGTTTCCAGTTGAAAGTCATTTTGAAGGGTGATAATCTCCATATCATCCATGCTAACAGAGTCAAAATTAAACAGCACAATAAATTGTTGAAAAATGCCACTTACGTCAACTTCCATTAAGTGGTTTGAGATAACCATCACGCAGGTCTCCAGTTTCTCAAAACTGCTAAAGCAACCATTGAACACTTCATCAGGAGGTTACTGTTTTCTCAATTTCGGGAAGCTTTGCTTTGCTTCTGCAAGTGTTTGGAGCACAGCTGCATGTTTCTGTTCTGTACATTTGGTATCAAAAGGGTAGGTTTTGACTTATTACTTATTTTTTAATTTGCTTTTAGGGCACTAATCATGTTTGGGATTGACTTGTGTTTTCCTTGTAATTCACAGTTCACATCATTCAGTTTCTCTGTCAGTGAGAAATGCCAGATTAAGAAATCACTCAATGCTTGAGTGATATCTTCATTTCTTGACTCTGTTAAAGTTTTGATTTCTGGTAATAGAGAAAGAAGTCAACTCATTAGTGTTGTCTTCTGATTTAAAAGGGGTTACAGAATGTTCGTCTATAGTGTTCCGGAATGTGACTGAGACTAGGCTCTAGGACACTGGTAGCGCCGGCAGTTGGCTGTTGGTCTCACTCCCGGTCAGAAGGAATAAACCTACCTCCTATCTTTACTTCGCTTTGGCCACTATTCCTTTCAATGGCGACGTAGGATGGCCTTTTGACCGGGAGGAGAGCTGCCTCGGGGTTGAGAGAAACTTCCCTGAGGCGTTTTGGACAAAGGTTCAGTTTTTGGATCATGTGCTGAGCTGTGTGTGGTGCATGGACTGGACTGGCTGCTGTTTATGGGCAGCTTCAAGAAGGTTACTGCATGAAAACTCCTGTCAGCAAGACTTTTGTTATTGATTTTGGGGGAAAAGCTGCGTTTCCAGGTACCGTCACCGCACGCGATGATTGATTCAAAGGGAGTTGCTTATGAGGCATCGCACGGTCACGAGGGACACAGTGTGTCCTATGGAGTAGTCGGCCCATGTTGCTAAGCAACGTCACTTGTGGAGACACATGACTGTGCGTCAACAGAACAGACAGGCATCAGCAACTGTTGCTAGTAGCACGTCAATAGCCCGAGTTCCCTAGAAACACCACGCGCAAGGAAGCGCCACTGTGTTTTGATACAGAGGAACTACGGCGTTAGTAATTTCTGCTAACAGCGCGTCATCAGTGCGTTACTGAGCAATTTCACGCACTAGAAAGTTTATCAGCGCATTGTGGCACGGGGAGTTTCAGTACCATATAGAAGTGGCAGATATAAAATGTATCTTAACTGCCAATAAATTTAAAAAATCACTGTTTGTGCAAGTTAATTCAGGTTTGATGCCTGATAACTAGTGATGATCTGCCAATGAAACATTGTAGGAAGGCAGCATTTTGGGCAGTCATAAATTCAGTGACACACACACTGAAAACCTATTGCGTGTTATTAGTTTGGTGTTCAGTCAACAAGACATGTTACAAAAGCAGCGTTTTGGGCAGTCATAAATGATGGAAGGCTTAGTGGCTCCTACATATTTCTTACAAAGCCCTGGAGAGCCCACTATACCATTGAAAAACTGGAAGAAAGGCTTTGAAGCCTATGTTCAAGCCATTGGGGGTGACATTTTCACAGCTGTCAGAAAGTTAGCCATGTTAAAACATTGTTTGGGAGCAGAGGGTAGACTAATATTGAAACATTTGCCAGCCTTATCTACGGAAGTAAAGGAAGAGGAGGAAGGTGAAGGAGAAGATTAGTATGAAATTGCAGTAGGAAAATTAGATGCAAATTTTGGGAAGAAGTAAAATGAAGTGAGAGGTTCAAGTTTTTAAAAAGAAGTCAGCTGCTTGGTGAGTCGGTAGAAAGTTAGGTTGCCAGTTTGAGATTGCTTGCTGCAACATATAACTACAAGGGTTTCCTAGACTAGATGTTAAGGGATCAACTGGTTTTGAAAGTGAACAACAAGAAAGTACAAGAAAAACTATTGAACACAGAAGGGTTAACTCTCCAAATAGCTATTGACTTAATTAAAAAAGCTGATTTGACGGATGAAGGATTAAAAGAGATAAAAAGTCGGAAGAAAAGGTAGAGACTCTCCAAAAAGAGACACGCAAACCAATGAAAGAAGAGGACAGTGGTATCAAAAGAACGGGGGACAAGAAAAATGTAATGTGCTAGAAGTGTGGTTACAGAGGTAATGTAGCTACTGACGAATCATGTCCAGCTATAGGACAAGTATGCAGGGGGTGCAGAAATAAAGGGCATTTTGCGAGGGTGTGTATAGGAAGAATGGGGGTGTAAATAAGAGAAGACCCTCAGTGAATGTTATAGGAGGAACTGAGAATGATGATGAATGCCAGGATGCAATTTTAGAAATTCAAGAAATTGGTAAGGTTAGTGAGGATAATACATTTTGCAACATCAGTATTGATGGTGCTGAGGTGAGAATGATGGCAGGCTCTGGAGCTAGGTATACTCTTATTGGAGAGGAATACTTAAAGAAATTTCCAGAACATGTACTCAGGAATCCAGATGTGAGGTTGGTGGCTTATGGAAATAAGCCGATTGAATTAGTGGGTTTCTTTGAAGCTCAACTAGAATTTCAACAAAAGGCTGTAACATCAAAAGTGTACTTTGCCAAGGAGGGTTTGTGTCTGTTGTGTTGGCTTCAACAAAGGGATCTGGAAATTCGTTTGGATCCAAATCATCCAGATCAGGTGTTGGGTGTACAGACTAAAGTGTGTCCGGTAGAAACGGGTGCCGTACATCACTGAGTATCCAGACTTTTTCAAGGATCAGTTGGGGACTCTCAGAGGATTCATGCATATTATTGTGTTGAGGGATGGGGTAACTCCTATACCCCATAAACCTCGGGGAGTACCACTGGTGATGAAAGAGCCTCTGCATCAAGAATTACATACGTTGTGTGAGAGTGGGATGATTGAAGAAATCGAATCATCAGAGTCGCTTGCTCCGGTGGTGATGGCTAAGAAGGGTAACAGCGATAGCAGGTTGTGTGTGGACTTAAGGGATTTGAATGCAGCAATCTGTGTGGACAGGCATCTTCTTCCCAACATAAGAGAAATGTTGACCACCATTAAGGGAGCAAAAGTGTTTTCCACTCTAGATGTTTTCTCAGCCTACCACCAGATTGTGCTACATCCTGAGTCTAGGCTGCTACCATCTTTTATCACCCCAGAAAGAGCATATAGATATAAGCATATACCCTTTGGCTTATTCTTGGCGGCAGCGGTCTTTCAGAGAGAAATGCACCATCTGCTAAAAGATATCCCTAGGGTGACGTATTTTCAAGATGACATCTTAGTGTTTGGGAACAATGAGGTAGAACATGACAAATTATTGAGGAGCGTGTTAAAAATTCTGGAAGAGAGTGGTTTAAGGTGAAAGGTGTGGAGTATTTATGGCACTGGATCAGTGGCGAGGGAATACCTCCTAAAATGAAATCGGTTTCTGCTATTGAGAGAGCCCCTTCTCCAGTGTGTAAAGACAAGTTGCATTCGTCTTTGGGGTTAGCTGAATATTATTCCCGTTTTGTACCCATGTTTGCAGACAAGACCAAATACATGCGCAGTCTTATGTTGTTTGGTGTGAGAATTGTGAAAGGGAATTTAAGGATTTCAAAATGAATATTGCCACAGCACCAGCACTTGAACCTTTCAACACCAATGATCCTATTGTAGTAAACACCAATGCCAGCATGATGGAATTGGGTGAGGTACTATTACAAAGGTGGAATGGTGTAGATGTCACAATTGCTTATGCTTCAAGACTTTGAGTCATGAAGTGTGTAAGCTGTTTAATGGCCAAAATGTGTCACAATCTACCAAACTAAAGCACAGTAGGGGGGGTGGGTCTTTCTTTTTCCAGGATTGACCTATTAGTTGTTTAGCTGCCCCCCATCATGTATTGTTTGAGGGCCCATTCATTATTTGTCATGTCTGCTAGATTGGATGGCATAAGCCCCAAAAGCATGCATGCTGGGCCTTCCGTTACCCTATGACATTTTTAATTTGCCCCAGAAACTCCTTCCAGACATTTTTAATGATCATACAAGACCACCAGATATGTTTGTAGATACCCTTCTCAGGACCACATCAACAGCATTTATCCAACTTTCGAGGGGAGATCCTATGGAGAAGTACTGGTGTGAAGTATCAGCAGTAAATTTGCTTATATGCTGCCTCTCTTAATGGGATACTTATAAACAATTTGGTTGTGTCTTTACATAGCGTCTCTGATTTAGGCTCCCGCATATCTCCCTGGAGATCCTTCTCCCATCTATGTAGGAAAATATATTTGTCCTGGGGTATATATTCGAGTATTTCTCACTATGTGGTTAAGATCAGGGCTTTCGTGCCGGTGAAACTTCGTACAAGCTTTCCAATGGCCTATTGCCAGCCATTTTGATTTGGGGGTGTAATGTCTAGTGTCTGAGTTGACAATTTTGCAGGCAACTGGATTCAGGAACCTGGAAATCTTTTTTAGTCTTGAAAGGATTATATCACACTGTTTTTGTCAAACAGGTCACACAAAGCCCTACATTCACCTTTGGTCCAGTTGGTGAACAGTTCTTCTTTAATGCCAAATGTGAAGGCTGGGTTGTATGCTGCTGAGGTGTACGGTGGTCGAAATGAAGCAAGACCATCTTTAGTTGCTAGTCTGTCCCATATCTCCATCACAGTTCTCATTGGGGTGGTTAGGTATATATTTCTTGGGCGGCAGGATTTATTTAAGCTCTCCAAGTCCCACAGTGAGCGCCCCGTGACCGCTCTATTCATAAAGATCAATTCACTCTCAGTGGTTGATAATTCAGATATAAACTGCAAGTGAGCTGCCCTATATGAGGCAAGTAGACTGGGACAAGCCAGTCCCTCTATATCTCTCGGGCCTTTACTCATTTCGCAGAGATAAGCGTTCTTCCCCTACCCAGATTAACTCCATCACATTCCTTTGTAGTCCCTTTATTTCATCTGAGTGAATGGGTGTTGGCAGGATTTGGAACAAAAACATCCTTGGAAGGATATTCTTTTTTGTTACATTTATAAAACCCAGCCATGAAATGTACAGGGGAAGCCACTTTTTAAGATCCTCTACAATGGCCTATCTGAGACTAGACAAACTAGCCTGCCTTTATGTATCAAGGCAGTTTGTCAGGTTGGGACCTACATGTGTTCCACTGCCCTCCCACACTCTGACCCATCCACTTCCTTCCATCCTCGAAGATAAGAAAAAACATAACCAGGCCAATGGGGCCTAAGAGGGAGCCTCTACCTGAGTAGTTAGACCTGGTTGTATGTTTGCTAGGCGGGGGAAAGCCCAGTACCTACTATAGGAGACATATCGAGGGGTGGTGTCTGATTTTGGTACAGGCCTCCTGCTACTGGTCTGGTGATTCAAAGATGCAAGAATAAGCAAAAATGTTTAGTGGGCATCTACCTCCGCTTTTGTCCTTAAGTGACCCAAGCCCAGTCCAATTACCACTACATTGAGTAATCATTTTTGTTCATCAGCTTTTCGTTGTTGATGTTTCATTGTGCGGTGGCACCATGTCGGGCATAGTCTCCTCCAATGGTTCTCTGATTCTGGATTACTTCTGCTTAGATTTCTTGTTGCTCAATGACAGGTCTCTACTAATTCCATGTTTATTATTGACAGTCTGCCATTCCAGTCTCAGTTCTCTTCTAGTCACTTTGCCACAAGCATCTGTCTCTCCCCTGTCCACACCTAGGAAGTCTTCGTCTTGCCAGGGAGCTCTTCACCTTTCACCACCCTTCCAGGTAAACATTAGGCAGAAAGGATGCCCCCACTGGTACAGGGTACCCTGCTCTCTAATGAAAGATTTGACTGGACGAAAGTCTCTTTGTTTTCTTAGAGTGGCGGTAGAGAGGTCTTGGTATAAGTAGAGTTTCCCTGATTTTGAGGGTCCTTTCCCTCGCACTTTGTTAATGATTAGCTCTTTTTCCTTGAAATAGTGAACCCTGGTGAGGATTTCCTGGGTTGGGGCGGGGGCTGTGGTCTTGCTGTGAGAAGACCCTATGGGAGTAATCCAGGGAGATTTGAAGCGCATAGGGAGACCTCAAACATCGTGTAGAAGGTCCTGCACATAGATCCGGATGTGGTCTCCCCTGTCCCTCTGGGAATTCCTCTAATGCAAATGTTGTTTTGATGACTGCAGTTTTCCACGTTTTCTTGCTTGGCCACCAGTTTGATAGTTTGATCCTCAAAGGTGCGTATTCTGTCCCAAACGTAATCGTGATTTTCCCATGTCATTAGATATGCACTCCAAGTGTTTCACTCTGTCCCCCAGTTGCCACACCTCGCCTTTTAGCTTCTAGATGCAGGTTTTTAAATCTGTTTTAATTGAGCCTATGTCTGAGCATTTTACAGGGGCTTTGTGAAATCCTTTAGTCATCTCCCTCCTCCCAGAGGAGGGTGGACACCAATGCCTCAAGCACCCAAACAATGTCCATGTGCGGGTTGAGGGTCATACGTGCATTGCAGGGCCACCACCCAAGACATCCCCATCCCCAGTAATTTGTCTGATTTTTTTCAAGGACCGGTAACCTTTCTGGGCCACAGTGGCGCTTCGCTTGGAGTCCGTCTATTGCACCATAACGGGGGCCCACACAGAAATCATTTTGCGTCTTTTCTTCCACTCCTCAAGGGCCTCTGCCTACCATATGTAGTGGGGTCAGGCAAGGCAGTAGATCTGTCCTCTGTGAGCCACTGAGGTATTCATTTTCTTGAAGATGTCTGGGCCTGCATTCGTGATGGCGGCCACCTTGTCACAGAGGGCTCAGCGACTTCACTACCTCAACAGGGACCCGCTCAATGTTGTCCGCAGTATCATCCTCTGTGAAGTCACAGGGCCCCCACACCACTCCTAAGGGGCCCTCGGTTATCGCCTTCCCCAAGACCCTCCTGGCTAGTAGGTCCTCTCATCAGCAAGAGCTAGCTCTTTCCAGGCCTCAAGATGGTGGGTGTGACCCCTGCGCTGGAGTAAGGCAAGTCCTGAGGCCCCGGGACCACCTGCTTCTGCCAATGGGCCTGCAGCAGTCCGAGAACTAGCTTCTCCCTGAGCTCCTGGGTGCTATTAAGGCAGACGGCTGGGTCGGTGGGTGCTGAATACCACTGAAATGGCTGGGATTGAGTAGAGCTTCAGCTACTTGTGTCTTACTCCATGCTCAGCCTCTACAACAAATTTTTTTAATCATGGAATGCGGGGCCAAAAAACTATACACCAGGTGTTCTCACACTTTAACCCTTTCAATTTTCCCTCGTCCTCTTTTTATGTCATGAAACAACACAGAACTCTCCAAACTTGCCCATTTAACCATTTATTTACGCCATCGAGCAATTTGAGGACCATGTGCCGATTTCCAGTGCATATTCAATTCTCTTTTTGCCAAACTCAAACCTAAGTCAGTAAATCTATTAGTAGTTTTCTTATTTTTAGGGCGAGGGCATCCCCCTAGTAGGCAGACCAAGGGTGTACAAGGGATATCCTGCAAGGTTACTCCATTAATATATTCTAGTACTTCCTTCCAGAACCCTGCTAATGAAGAGCACGACCATACCACATGGAACATTTCTGCTACAAGTACTAAGTAAACACACAGAATAGTTAAATGTTTCATAAACATCTTTTAGCATTACTTTTCCATGTTTTCATCCATGGAGTGATTGACTGGATTTAGAGTTTGGTCCGTAACAGACAGCTAGCTCTCGAAATTTCCAAAAGTCACCCTTTGACAAGGGGATTTACTCACCCTTTGGATTAATTAAAGAGGTCTGGGCAAATCACTTAATCTCCCCGTGCCTAACAAAAGGAATGTGTTCGTCTGTAATGTAACTGGTGCTCATGTAAAGCGCTCTGATACTTTCGGGTTGGGTTCGCGCTATACAAAAACTCCCCCCCAAACAAGCCTCACCTTTCAGTTAATTTTTGCTGGCAGTGTAACAGGGCGAGGAAAGTTTTTGACGACTGTTTCTCATTGGCCAGGTTGAAGTCATCCTGAGTTCAACAATCGTAACCCTTAGATATGAAATGGTGTTATGGATAGGCTTAATATATAATTCAGCAGAAGTCCACTGAAGAATATTGATGGTGCCAGTTACTGGAAAAATGGTACATGCTAGAATGAATCCATTGTTTCCATGTTTAGAATGTTGAGCTCAAAAATAGTAATGTAGATAGGACACTTAGTCATATAGTAATTATTTATTGCTAAACTGCTGTAAAACCACTAGAAAGTTACATTTACAACAGCCTATTGTTTATTCAAAGATAGGTGATGTAATGTGCTTTACCCATAGTTAAAATTCTATGAGACATGCAAAAATGCAGACAATAATATTTGCAGACATTTACAATAGCCGAAAGCCTCACACAGAGTGCTACATACAAGAGCAAAATTTAAGTCAAAACATAATGTTTTAGATTACAACGCAGTAACTGATATGATAAAATTTAACTGAATTGTCAGCACAAGTTTGTTTAGTACAGAGTAGTCTGGACGCTCTTGGACAATGCAGCGCTGTCTCTCAATGCGTATATGGTGTAGTGATAATTTTCTTACAGCCAAATGGTTGACCTGGTCCAGAGGCCTTTGAATGACAAAAATCTTGCTGTAGGTTTTGAAACACTTGAATTGTGTAATTCACCTTTTGCATATATATCAGTAACTTAAAGGAAAGGGAAAGGATAGACAACATGGTGGTTTGTATTGAGCATTAGTAGAGAGTCCACCATCCATCTAATGCAAGACAACAGTCTTGAGACCAGCTACCTGAGGAGACTAGATAGCAAAGGGGAGCTTCACATGTAAGAAGTCTACCCTCTTTTTTAGGCATTTCTCGTGTATATTCGTTTGCTTTGATGTATACAGTACTTTGCTTATCTGCCTTCTGATAGGAAGAAATGGATCAAACATTCAAGCAGGGACTGGTAGTGATTTGGTGGCACGTAAACCAATCCAGTATGACTATGCAGTGTTTTGGTGGTCTTGAGTTTGACTCTGACTTTAGCTTTGATGTTTACAGTGATAGACTATCCTCAGGTGTGCAGTAGAGGTAGCCATAACAAGAAGTGATGCATCTTATATGTGCAATAAATAGTGCTATCATAAACAAAGATACACACATATATACATTTAAATCTCTTCATTTAATCTCTTTGGTGCTGAAATGGGTCGACTTGACTGAGTTGTGTGAAGTTGAGACCGGCCACCATCATGATCCAAGATCTGTTGGGATGGTGAGGAGAGTCACTGGAAAGGAAATAGACTTACCAGGACACTGGGCTGTCACCAAGTGTGCTTTTATCAACACCTCTTGGAAAGGTTCTGCATCAAAGGGGGCATCAGATTTTCTTTTCCACATCTGCTGGGCGAGCACTCTGTCTCCTCTCTGGAAGACGATGATTTTTGCATGTCGTCTTCGGTCAGCATATATTTTCATCTTTTGTTTCTGACCCAAGTCCCTTGTACAAATGGCTTTCTCATCTCTTTCTCTCTGATTGGTCCACCGGGGTATCTTGGTTATCATTGCTCTCCTGAACATCAATATTGCCGGACTTTCACTGGTGGTCGAGTGAGGTGTGCAGTGAACAGTAAGCTCGCAATGTATATTTTAACACAATTTGTAAATTGAGCTTTTCAAGCGTAGCACGTGGCACCTTTTTCTTTAGCGTACTCATAAACCTCTCAACTAGTCCGTTGGCCTGCGGCCACAGAGGAGTGCTCTTTTGATGCTTTATACTCAAATGTTTAAAAAAAAGACTTTGAACTCCCAACTATTAATAGGCATGCCGTTGTCAGCAGTTTAGTATGGCTGGAACACCCTATGTCGATGGCATCCAGTCTTTCAATGACTCGTTCTTGAGTGGTGGATGAGAAATCATCAATTAATGGAAATCGTGAGTATTTATCCACAATCATCATCAGGTTATAACCGTTGTTGAGTGGGCCGAAAAAGTCAATGTATATTCTCCCCCAGGCATTCTTCGGGAGTTCTGGCATGTTTAGGGCGTGTTGAGTAACTTTTGTAGATAGGCAGTTGCATGGATGTGAGGCCTTTAATTCCTTCTCAACTTGCTCATCGAGATATGGGAACCAGACTCTGAGAGCTCGTTTCATGGTATTGATTCCCCTATGTCCTTCTTGGGCCACTTCAATCAGTTCCTGCTGCATACTCTCTGGAATCAAGATTCTCGACCATCGCAATATAGCTCCCCCTTGAGTTATGGCTAGTTCATCTTTGGCATTTCTGATATTCACTCTAGCTGGTGAGAGATCAAGTGTGCTGGTTCCATGACTGATGTGTAATTATATCTTTCAACTTTAGCATGTCACTATTGTGGCTCATGGCAGTGATAATCTGGGCTAACAAAATGGCAGCTGGTGTGTTTGATTTTATGATGATACTTGAATGGAGTGCCATGAACTTGCATGGACACTCTGGATAAGTAGTCAATACTGTTCTGATGCTTTCCTGGACGATGCACAATGTTAGAATTGTACTCTTGTAGCCGTAATCCCCAGTGTTCAATTCGAGGAGGCATCTTGGCTTTTGGATTACCAAATATTGTTAATAAAGCTTGATGATCTGACACAAATGTAAAAGGCTTTCTGTACAGGAATACATGAAAGTGTTCACACGCCCTTTTTTAGGTTGTGAGTAAGCGCGTTCTGGTTGGGACAAACTGCTACTTGCATATGCCACTATATGCCTTTGGGCATTCAGGTGTCCACTGTGCTGTGCAAGGATAGCACCTAACCCAACTGGGCTAGTGTCAACGACAACCTCTGTATGAAGTTTCAGATTGAAATAAGCCCTTAGTGATGGGGGACTTTAATTGCTGCTTTGAACCAATCGATGCTGGGTCTGGTTCCATTAGTGGAGAAGAGGACGAACTATGGGCAATACCTGCTCTCACCCTACCACCAATTAGGAGATGGTCAGCTGCTGTTTTACAGCTGAATGCTTTTGTTCTGGGTAACGGTCTGAGAGTGTGTAATAGGAGAACTCCATCAGACAAGGAGGGGAGGAACATGTTCAACCGGCAGGGGTGCCAGAGCAGAATAGATTACATTCTGTCGGACATCAGGTTATGGCCTCTAGTTGTTGACATGAAAGTAATACATCAGTAAGATAGTGATCACAATGCCCTGGACCTCACACTCTTTCATTGGGGCCCAGTGCCTTCTCTCGTGCCAATGAACCATTTGATAGGAGGCTCGTCCCCTCAAGCTATCATTGAAGGCTGAGGTGGTGTGTTATCTCCTCAACCGAGACTATCCGAAAACAGATCTATGAGGCACTTGCCACTGCCTTGGAAGCAGTCTTATTGATGGGGGGAAATGCACTGACTCCCGCTGCATAGGGCGATCTCGATATCATCCATAACTCCATGTTTCGCACATTCCAAGACACGTCAAATTTAAACATCTCGGCAGCAGCATGGACCAACCACTTTTTGGGGTTGTATGATTGGGGGGGGGGGGGCACTGATGAGGCCAGGACGTACCCTGGTAGTGTTGAGGGCCACACTGCCACAGCAGTAGAGACTGCCCACGCAGAGAATGATGCACCTAGGGAGCCCCCACTTGAATCAACTGTAGGTAAATTTCCCCCTATCACCGTAAGAGAAGTTATTAATGCCATAGACTGGATCACTCCAGGAAAAGTGCCAGGGCTAGCCAAGGTGCCTGGGGATTTGTTTAAGGCAGATAAGGCAATCTGGGGGCCCGTATTTTTCCAATACTTTAATTGTATTTTGGAAGGCTTACCTACTCTGCCCACTTGGGCAGCTCCCAAAAGCTTTTTTGTCGTATATTGTTGGATAGGCTGTGAGTGGGTTGAGGGCGTGGGTCTTCTAACTCCCCTCCAAGCAGGGTTTAGATCTGGAACCAGTACCATCGACCAAGTATTCCAGTCACAACTTATATACTGGAAGCATGTTGTTCTGGAAGGTAGTCGGCTCTATCTAGTTTTTGTTGACCTCCATACTGCCTTTGACCTTGTGCCAAGGGAGGCCTTATGGAAAGTTCTAACTGAACAGGGTGTCCCAAATTATCTTGTTGATGTCATTAAGAGGCTGCACCAGAAGAACTATGCGCTGGTTAGATATGGCAAACATGGGGAGTTAACACTATTGATACCAGTCACAAGGGGGGGTAAGACAGGGTTGTGTTCTTGCCCCAACCCTGTTTTAACTATACATTAACGATCTGGTAGCACAGCTAGAGAAGTGCAATCATGATGCACAAGCTTAGCTGGTATGAAGATCCCTGCCCTTCTGTTCACAGACAAGACCCTATTGGCATCCAAATCCCTTATGGGTATTCAATATCTCCTGGACCAGTTTGGTGCCTCAAGTGAGCAGAGAGAGCTTGAGATCAACCTTCAAAAAACCAAGTATATGGTTTTTAATCCAAGTCACACAACCCGCCCTGACCCGTCTCTGAATAGTGTTCCCCTTGAAAGTGTCTGCACCTTTGAGTACTTGGGCCTCACCTTGACAGAGAATTTTGGCTGATCTGCCCAGATCCATAAGAGCAAGTTAAAGCTCAAGCATTATGCAGGGGGCATCCTGAGGGGTTTTAAGGGTTCTAGCTTCTGACCAGCATCTCCGGCCATCCAAATCTTCAACCTACAAGCAACAGGTGGGGCCTTGTATGGGGGAGAACTATGGGGACACAAGAGGACTACCACATTGGAGGTGGACGAGAACCAATTTTAACGATCCATGGTGAATCTTCCAACTAGTACCCCACTCCTGCCATTACTGTTGGATTTGGACCTCAGGTCCATCACTCATAAAGCAGCCCTCAGTCCTCTGCTCTATAGGAGATGGCTATAGGCCACAGTGGACCCTGTTCTGTATCGGGCGGGTTTGGAGGAGCTACTCAGGCAACGTAGAGTTTCTAAGATTCCCTCGCTTGAGCAAATTAAGACTTACTTGGCAAAGTTGGGATGCGAACATTTGTGGAATAACCCGGGAGCCATTTCTGGTGTGTCTAAGGCAGCATTTAAGGGGATTTACTGGAGTTACATAGACAGAGAATTGAGCAGGAACAGGAGTTTGGGTACCTTGACACTAACCTTCCTGGAATTCAAAGATTGTTTCCTCATGGAAGAATATATGGATTCCA
The DNA here is from genome assembly GCA_963921515.1 of Calotriton arnoldi. NCBI lineage: Eukaryota > Metazoa > Chordata > Amphibia > Caudata > Salamandridae > Calotriton > Calotriton arnoldi. Next base: position 590,153 of record CAWUFW010004684.1, read on the forward strand.
TCAAACCCCCTTTAGCAAAAACCTTGTACATTGAATTTTTATTTGGGACCCTACCGTTGGGCTCCTTTACTGCTAAATGGGGGAAACATGATACTAACCTAGACCTGTCCTGCCCTTTCTGCCCCCAGATCAAGGAATGTATCAATCACATATTGTTCTTTTGTCAGCGCTATCATAATCACAGGAAGAAGTGGATATTACCGCTCTGTCGAAGCATGGGGATTTTAGGGTTGTCCCAGAATCCTCAGATCCAATACATCGACCTTGATTGTGTTTGCTCTGTCCTGCTTCTTAATGGGAGTATGGAGAATCAGACAGGGCAGTGTAGGGTCCTGAATACTGTATTACACTGCCCACCGCTGCTGTTGGCAATGTGACCTAGACAAATGCTCTAGTTACAATTTTAAACCCAATGGCCTTCCTTAACGAGGTGCTAATTCTTCACTAGAATCTAGAAGTGTAAGGCATATGGCTGTAGCGTGTTTTATGAAATCCTAAGACAAGCAATGTCTATTGATTAAGCATTGTTCAAAATAGCCTTATGACAGCTTTTGTTTTTTTATTGTATTGGTTTTACTGTTTTTCAAGTTTTTTATGTCAATTGTATTTATACGAACCTTTATGGCAGCATTTGCCGAATAAAGAAATAAAGAATAAGCCATTTCAGTAGCATTCTCAATGACTTGTTTGATTTTCTTAAAACTGTTCTCATATTCATGTGACCACTGAAATAAAACATTCTTTTTCATCAACTCTCTAAATGAAGCAATTATAGTGACAAAGTCTCATCTATATCTAGAACTGGCCATGCCATGAAATGAACGCACCATGGAAACATCTTGTAGGGGATCAGCATTTGACAGTGTTTGTACTTTAGCAGGATCTGGTGTCACACCCCCATCAGAAAAGATATGGCCAAAGAATTTGAGCTTTGCCTTATGGGACTCACATTTGTCTGCATTAAAAGTCAAACCTGCTTCAGCAAGTAAATGACATACTTGAATATAGGCCTTTTTTTCGCATGCCATAACAGCACATGCCATAACATCGCGGTCGTTACAACGACCCCGTTGTTATTTCGCATACCGTTACAACGCAAGTCGGAAAAACGACTTGCTTTTAGGGGGCGCTGGATGTTGGAATAGTATAATTTACTATTCCAACTCCAGTCTGTGCGGACACTAGGGAAGGTGTTGGATTTTAAATCCAACACCTTCTTCCCCCTAACGCAAGTCGTGTTTCCGACTTGCGTTGTAATGGTATGCGAAATAACGCGGTCGTTGTAACGACCGCGTTGTTATGGCATGCGTTGTTTAGCATGCGAAGTAAAGGCTGTTTACCGACATACTTGTGTAAGAGCTTTATCATGTTCTTTTTGGGTAGCTCCGAAAACCAATATGTCATCGCTGTAATTGAACGCATTCATGACTGGCTGTATGACGTCTTGAAATAGTTCTGCAGCGGATGACACACCAAAACTTAGTCTTTTGTATCGAAACAGACCAACATGTGTAGAAAAAATTGTAATGTACTGCAGTCTTCTTCGAGTTCCAACTGATAACCTTGATTTAAATCAAGGGGAAAGAAGACCTTTGCACTATTTAGTTGTGTTATGTCGGCAATGCGTATATCTGGATGTTGTTCTCGTTCAATTGCCTGGTTTGCCTGACGCATGTCAACACATATGCGTACCGCTGCTTTACCGTCCTTTTTGGGCACTGCCACGATAGGAGAAACTCGACGTCTTCATTAATATGCAACTTTACTTTCATAGGTTTAAGCTTTTCCAAATCTTGAAACAACGAAAGGAACTGACTTACTATTTCATGGTGAGCATTCATGTTGTAGTTGACGGAAATCAGCCCCGTATCAGCAGCTGTGGTGAAGCTGAGTAGAAAGGCACTTTACGCTGTCCCTTGAAGCACATGGATGGGTGCTTGCACCTTAAGTTTCTTGTGTTTCGTATTATTTTTTTATTTTAAATACCCATAGAACCGATTTACAATAATAATTAACATTTCATAAATATATATTCCAAATCTTATAAAACCTAACAAAATGGATTATATAATTCAATCAGAAAAGAGCCATTAATATCTTTTAACAAGTGTGGCAATTCATACATACATAGAATCGGTTAAAAAAAGCATAATAAAAAAGATAGACCGTACATTACAAAATCATGGTTGCTGCCATAGATTAAAACACTAATATATCCCATAGTGCGGCTAGGGTAGTGGTCCCATCTACATGTCTACCCCACTCCCACTCTTCTGCTGGTGACTGGACGCTGCATGTTATCTTTCCACCTCGCTAAGGGTGCCCAGATTGCCAGCCCCAGCTTCCTCGCCTCCCTACCCTGGCGTGAGTAAAGTGCAGACTCCTGGTTATGAACCCCTAAGAAACGGGCTAACCACATTTGGAAAGTGGGAGGTTCCACATCCTTCCACCTAGCAGCTAAAAGTATCCTGAGGACCGCTACGCACATAAATAAAAAATATTCTTCCTCCATTTCTCTACCCAAACTATTGTCGTGGCCCAGTAACATCAGAGTAGGGGATAGGTTAATCTTTTGCCCTAGCAGCCCCTCCCAAAACCTTACCATCTCTTTTTTAATTAAAAGTAACCTGTCACAATCATAGAACATGTGGATTAGGGTAGCTGGTCCTTCCCCGCACCTTGGACACTTATCATCTTCTCTTTTACCCCACTTAAAAAGTTTAGCGGGGGTAAAATAGACATTAAATAAGGTCTTATAATGTTGTGCCTTTAAGTTAGTAGAGCGGAAGATTTTATCCGCTAGCTGCAAAGCCTTATACAGATCAACATCTGGATCATTTAATTTAAATGCCCACATGGATTCAGTTTTTTCTAAATCATCCTGTATACTTTGTAACAAGATCCCATAAAGCAAGATGGCGGCCGCTTAGAAGGCCGGTAGCAGCACCAGTGACAAGCGGGCTGAATTGGCAAGTGGAAAGTGGAAACCCTGTGGAAATGAATAGTTTCAAGGTTTCCCAATGAAGAGAGCCCATAAATGTTGCTGCAGCGTATGGACCGATTGGATTAAACTCGGTCTGTTGATCTTGAGACAAGCGACAGCGGGGCTTGTATTTTGTCTGGACTGCGGTGAATCGGAGTGTAGCCGAGAGATGGGGCCGAAAGTAGCAGCGAGCAGTGGAGCTCCCAAAGCGGGGGGAAACCGTCAGACGCGCGGAGGAAATCCAGCGGAGCATGACTCACCGAATCAGGCGGATCCAGTATCCGGGTGCGGGCGGCGAGTGCAGCCGAAGGTTTCCAGCAGTGAGCCTCCAGCCGAGAAGAAAGGAAGAGGCGGGGGAATAGGGAAACCACGTCCTGCCGGCCCATCGGTGGCTGAACTCTTTCAACGAACCAGGGAAGCTCAGCCAGGAGTAAGCGGTGGAGAGACAAGTAAGCAAGATCGGGAGCAGAGCCAGAGTGAGAGGATGGTCGCTCCTCCGATGCAGTTAGCAGGTTTGGACTCATCTAAAACGCTGAAAGAAGGTAGGCAAGTGCAACTAACAGCAATTGGTATCACCATGCCAGCAGGGGTCGGCAATAAGGAAGGAAAATCAGGGGAAATACCGGAGCAGAGTGAGGAACGGGTAATAGAAAGAGAAACATTAGAGTTTGTTGAGCTCCAAGGTACTTTCGATTTTAACCAGGTATGCCCCCAACTCAAGGAACTAAAACTTTGAGACGAATCACGAGAATTTACAGAGGATGTGGACCACAATGATGGTATCCCTGGGCTTGAACCCAGGAATAACCCGGTGGCGGCAGGTCCACTAGAAAGCGATAAGAACAACAGGGGGGAGCCGGATAGAGAATCAAGTGACTGCTTTTTTTCAGTTTCAGAAGGAGCTGAATGGTCAGAGGATGGCCTTAGTTCTTCATCTGAAGCAAGCAATTTCGAATCAGACCCTGAAGAAGGTGATGAGTCACAGCCCCTGACGGCCAAAAAATTGAGTCAACGTACAATTGCACAACGCCGGGAGGGAAAAGATCTTAAATGGGATTATACATCCGCGACTCAGCTGGCAGGATCCTCAACTGGGGCGATTTCTACTGATGTTAGTTCGGTTCCTCCCACGCTAGAAATCATATATCAAGCAATATTGATGCATAGGGAAGAAACTCGTCAGGACAGCCGGAAAGCCCAGTCGGCAATGCGAAAAATGCAAGGGGTTGTGAGGAAATTATCTAAATCATGTGCTAATATAGGGGAAAGAGTGACAGATCTCGAGGCAAGAATCGTTACCGCAGAGGCTGATGTATCAGGTGCAGCAATTTTGACCGAGGCGCACGGATCACAAATCAAAGACATCCAGTGGAAGCTGGAGGACTTTGAAAATCGACAGAGGAGGAACAATTTAAGGGTGCATGGGGTTCCGGAAGGGGTGGAAGGGGCAGATCCCCGGGCATATGTAGTCGAGCTGTTAAAGTTCTCGTTCCCAGAACTGTCGGAATGGAATTGGGCAGTGGAAGTACAGAGAGCGCACCGGACTCCCTTCAAGCCTAGATTTCAGTCAAAAGAAGGAGCCAAGCCTCGTGCAATCCTAGTATATTTCGGCAATTTTTTGTTACGCCAAATAATTTTTGAGAAGGCTAGACCTGAATTCAAAAGATCAAGTGGTGAGGTGTCGTTCTTTGTGCGCCCAGACTTTTGTCACACCACTGTGGAAAGACGGTGGAGATTAAGGCAGATGATAAAGCCCTTCCAGGACAAAAATATTCAAGTTTACCTGATTAACCCTGCGCAGCTAAAGGTGATCCACGATGGGCAAACGCGATATTTCACGTCTGAAATTAAAGCAAAGGAATTTCTTGATGGCATGGACAAATAAAGCTAAAATAAGCCTGATTTAATGTATGTGATAAAGTAGGAGATAAAAAAAAAAAGGGGGGGAAAAATATATATAAATAAGATTCAGGGGAAGATAATTAGACACGGGCACGAAGAATAGTTTTAAGGAAACTAAGGTTTTGATATGTTTAGCCCTAGGAATTAATAGGATTCCACAGGGGAAGGGATTTAAATATAGTAACAGTATCAGCCTTGTCACGCTTGCTGCGCTTATCCTATGCTCAGACCTAGGTCCGAGCGCTTCACAGGGGTGGTTGTGGGGCAGGGCAGTCGGGAGGGGTAGTTTTGGGGAGGGAGAGGGGGGAGGGGGAGGAGAGGGGGGGAAGGTGGGGGGCAAAGGGGAGAAAAGTAATACTCAGAACCATATAGACAATTATGAGAAGTTATCACAGATTGAACCGTTAAAATTTTGTAGTGGAAGAAGATGGCTCAAGGAAACAAATAAGAATGGGGAAATTTAATATTTGTACAATAAACGTAGGAGGTTTAAATGATTGGAATAAGAGGCAGCAGTTAGAGGTATTTGTTAGGATGAACCACTTCGATTTGGTATGTATTCAAGAGACGCACATTCCCTGGGGAAAAAGAAACTTGTTGAATAAGAGGGGGTATGATCTGCTGGCTTGTTCATCGCAAACCTCCACCATCCGCCATCCGGGGCGTTACGATTTTTGGGAAAACGGCTCTAGGCGGGGCTAAGCGTAAAATAATAGATGCACTAGGCCGGTGGGCGGTGGTCGAACTCGGAACTGGGCTTACGATATGCACAATATACGGTTCAAATCAGGACAATCCCGAGATTTTCGAGCATCTGGAAGTAGAGCTTGCAGCATGGCCCTGCCCCTTAATTATATGTGGCGATTTTAACATATCAATTGATTGGAATAACAAGAATAGTTATATGGGGCGAAAGCCAAAAGTATATAGAGCCTTGAATTCTCTTATTACTAGCCATGGGATGGTAGATATTTGGGGAAATAAGGAACCAAATAAGGCAGGCTATACATATTATTCCTGCCCTCATAAAAAATATACAAAACTTGATTATTTTCTGGTATCATCTACCTTGGTCAGTGAAGCGGGGATTGAAAAACTTCCGAAAGTGATCTCTGACCATAATCCATTAGTTTTAAATATTGAGGTTGATACCCCCAAAAAGATAAATTCTAAATGGACTTTCGATAGGAAGCTTCTGGTCAATATGGCATATATAGAGCATTTGAAAAATTGGACGCAGGATTTTTTAGATAATAACCGATACAGTGCTAGTCGTAACTCTGTATGGGATGCATTTAAAGCCGCCCTTAGAGGGGAAACGATCAGCTTTGTGGCAAAGCAAAGGAAAGAAGCCCGGATCGAGAATGAAAGGCTATTAGGGGAACTAATAAGTGCAGAAGAACAGCATACAACAGCTATTTCCCAGGGGGAGGAGACGGTAGATTCACAGCACAGGATCTTGGCTATAAAATCAGAACTAAATAAATGGTTAGCCCAAAAAGCAGCGGATGAATATCAAGCTCAATGGGGTAAATCATATGAAACCGGGGAGCAAGCAGGGAAAATTTTAGCGCTCCGAATCAGGCAAAAAGGTACTAAAAATCTAATTGCAGCTATACGAAAGGATGACCAAATATACACAGAGTCTAAAGATATACTAAGAGTTTTCAAGGAGTATTATCAGTTACTTTATGAAGAAGAGCAGTTCGTAGATCCACCTAGGCTGGAGGAGACGGAACCAGGCCCCCAAGTAGGTAGCCAGGCAAAAGAAGAACTAGAGAGCGACTTCTCATTAGAGGAAGTAATTGCTTCTCTACAGGAACTTCCAGCAGGAAAGGCGGCTGGCCCTGATAGTATTCCAGCGGAAGTCTATAGGTGTATACAAACTGTTATTGCTCCTTTATTATTAGATTTATTTGTTGGAATACAACACAATGGCAAAGTCCCAGATTCTTGGAAAGAAACAAATATTATAGTATTCCATAAAAAAGGCAAACCAATAGATAATTCCGCATCTTATAGACCAATATCCCTTATAAATGCGGATACCAAGCTATACTCAAAACTACTAGCCAAGAGGTTGGGGAGGGTCATGGCCAGTCTGGTCTCCCCGTGGCAGCACGGGTTTATTCCCGGTCATGGAACGACAGATCATGTAAGGCGGACCATTACGCTTTTTGATATACAGGCAACCACGGTGGGACGGATGGCCATAATCCTCCTTGACGCAGAGAAAGCTTTTGACCGCGTGGCGTGGAGTTATTTATGGGGGATATTAGAGCGGAAAGGGTTTGGGCCAAGAATCATCAGAGCAATAAAGGCAATGTACTCATACCCAAAGGCACGAATACAATTAATGGGGGTTAGTTCGGATAATATTCATATATCCAGAGGGACGAGACAGGGGTGTCCCTGTTCACCAATATTGTTCGCCCTATACATAGACCCTCTGATAGAAGGACTGTTAAGGTGTCAAGATATTAAGCCCATTATCACTAATGGCTTTGAGACTAAATTGCTAGCATATGCGGACGATCTAGCTATTCTAACCACGGATCCGATCAGCGCGATTAAAGCAGCTACCGTGATTGCTAGGGAATTTGGGCAGAAATCAGGATATTTGTTGAATGAAAGTAAGACACTTATAGTCTGTACAGATAACATCAATATGAGGGATCCTAGGTGTACAGAGAGCGCTGTCTATCTTGGGGTGCGAATCAGTCCAGCAGTAAATACAATAGTCAAGATTAATTTCGACCCTGTAGTGAAGAAAATCTCCTCAGATCTTAAAAGGATAGATGGTCAGCATCTATCTATTATTGGGAGGGGAAATGTTTTTAAAATGACCATGCTCCCAAAATTTTTATATTTGTTTCGGGCTATTCCCCTCATGATAGATGAATATATTATGAAATCACTTGAGGCTACGTTTGCAAACTTCACCTGGCAGTACGGGAAAGTTAGGTGTTCTCTGAAGTATCTGACACTTCCACAGGCAAGGGGAGGGTTGTCGTTTCCTAATATTAGATTTTATCAATGGGCATGCTTACTGTGTCAGATGGCGGTATTACTAGTCCCGGTCAGTAGGGAAGTGGTTGAGGAAGCATGCTACGATACCATCCTTCGATGTTCGAGCTTATGCTGGGAAGGGAAGCCCGAGGGTTGCTACTGCGTAAGATAGATGGGTGTTACTATAGGAAGGTACGTTTTAAGGTTCTGCATAGTGCATGGGATGTATGGAAGAAAGTACAAAAAGCCATGTTAATTCCGAAAATAAATTACTATACACCATTATGGCGATCACATGCTTTACCGCAGGTATTTTACGACACGATGGGTAGGCTCTGGGAGCAACTCGGCGTAAAAGCGGTAGGAGATATATTTGAAGCAGATCAGTTACTCCCATTTGGCACCTTACAACAGAAGTATGGAATTTTCGCTGGTCAGTATTTTAAATATGCTCAAATATAGAAAAGCTTAGCGGGTCGTAGGCCATCGATATCCCCAGGGGGTAAAATCCCTCTAATAGAGCAAATTGCAGGGAGGGGTAGAATGATTAAGAATATTTATGGGATCTTGTTACAAAGTATACAGGATGATTTAGAAAAAAGTTTCTTGTGTTTCATCGTCGCTACAAATGAACCTGGTCTTTTTATGGGTGTCCAGCCCATGTATACGCTTTGGTTCACAATGGCATAAGTTGTGGTAAGGAATACAATTCATTATATTTCTCCTCAGGCATAATGTTTATCGATGCACCACTGTCGATGATTTCAGTGATGAAAGGTATCGAACAACCATTTACTTTCAGTGTTTAAATGACTTTGGTGCTTTGGCAGGTCGACTGTTCTTGGACTGACATTTTTCATCACATGCGGCCAGTTTGACATCCACACATCCATACATTTTTCTGAAGTAAACATCGACATGGCATACCCATCTTCTTCACTTTCACTCGATACTGATATGGATGACTGGTTTGACGATTTAGATGACAATCTACTTCGTTCAATGATGATTTGTCGTACCTGACGTCTCAGCTGGGCCTTGTGGGTGCGCATCGAACGTTGCATCTAGAACATTCCGGCGGCCATTTAGTCTTCACGCCGTGACGCACATTTGTTTTTCCCTGTGCCTTGCACACCGTCATGAAATGGTTCTCCTTCCCACAGCCCTTACATGCCTCTCCAATGGCGGGACATTTGTCTTTGTGTGGAAACGAAAATCCACATTTAAAACATAACTTCTTTTTACGTGTAGACATCACCTTGTGTCCTTCATTCTTTTGCTTAGATTTGCTTTTCACACTCATGACTGATTCATTGCGGGCACTTCCAGCCTCCATGTCAGCAGTTGTTGATCGGCATGGTCTTCATCTGTAGCAGCCATCAATACTCATTCCAGACTCAAAGTTTCTCTCAGCATTCGCTGTCTGAATGAATCGGACAAGCATCCATCAATGACTCTAAGACATATGGCCTCTTCATCATTAAATTCTTTCAACGTACAGTGTATGATGAGTGTGTCATTCTTCAATGGTTTCACCAACTTTCTGTCGTTCTTGACTAAAAAGATATCTTTCATAGGCAATGCTTGGACCACGGCAAACTCTCTGATAGAGCACTGCAATCTTCAGGTTACTTCTCTCCTATCTCGTCCCCATTTGAAGCATCTTCACAGCTGTGGTACCTACCAATAACTACGCCACATACAGAGCTTAGTAATACATGTCTTTATTCGTCTGCGTGTAACTGCAAACTCAACATTCTAAAGCAGCCTTCACTGCAACACCCTCTATTCATTATGTAATAGCTCTACAGAGTTCATCAGGAGCCAAAAGGGTTCCGTCATTGATAATTCGCAAGACACTACAAATTGTACATATAATTGTTCTGTGGACTGCCAAATACCTAGTCCACCAATCCGAGAAATCCACTTTAATGGACAAAAACTTTAATTTCTGAGGCTTCTTAATAAGGTCAGCTCTAGCAATGGACTGTTTGCCTAAATCTACTAGAGCCAGAATACATATTTCTTCCTGCTTCATCAAGCTGTGTACAGCTGTGCTGCATCTTCCAGCTGCTTGTGGACTTCCTGTATCTTTGTAAGACCGCACTTCATGCCACACCAGCTCCGGGTACCTCTGCTGGTGCCTCACCGAGTACCATCTGTTCCAGAATGGAAGAACATTGCCCAGTGGTCGGACGGAAAAGCTTCATGAGCACTGTTGATTTAGATGGCGCTTCCCTGTAATCGGCGTCCACACTGATTTGGATGCATCATTCTCGTCATAGAAAGGCGGTGTCTGCCATACACACCCAACTTTTGACATCGGACGGCATTGGAGCGTACTGAACTTTAGAACACCTGCCAGACCTGTGCATCAAGTATCAGTGTGAGGGTGGAATCGAAGTTTCCGTGTGCGGTGAGGACTCTGCTGCATTTCAGTGTGCCAACTTTCTGGTACATTTTTTCCTCAGAAGTAAAGTTGAGTCACTGCTGCTCTGTGTGGAGCATAGAATATTCTTTCCGAGCAAGTTCGTCTGTTTTAGGGGTGCGGAGGTTATGTGTGCTATTCTGATTTCAACCTAATCCTTTCGGAACCCTGGCCTCAATAATTGTATGCATACTAATCTTCTTCTCTCGTGCAGTTTCTCATACTGTGCCTTTTGAGTTGTGGTGTTGACTTTTTCCAGAATTTCTATTTCCAGTTGTTAAGATATTTTCCTTAGACAGTACTTTGGTAATAGATAACTAGCAGTATATAGCTATGATTTGATAAACTCCACTTAGTAATTCCCGTACATTCCAAAACTCCTTATTTTAGTGTTAAATTACAGTGGCTGCATCTAGTATGTCTCAACCACCACCTGAAACAGGTGAACCAGTGGTACCATGGAAACAGTATGTAAAACTTTTTGAGTGTTATTTAATTGCTATGGGGGGGAGGGTATAGATTTTCCGCATTATGCAAACAAAATATTTTATTGCATAACCACATGGCATTGTAGGGGGTTATGGGAAGGTGACGAAGGTCAGTCAGATGTATATCAATTTATATTGGAAAAATGGAAGAACAGTTTTGTGAAAAAAATCAGCATTGTGTTAGAGAGGCACCATTTTTTTTCTAGGTCTCACGAAAAGACCAAAAAGGTTATGAGTGACATAGAGACTTATCTGCTACATGTAAATTTGGGTTACTGACTGATTCCCTCATCAGAGGCCAACTTGTAAGGTGCACTCACGATCGGAAAAACGGGAGAAGTTAATAGAGTCCTGACTTACCAGAGACCGTAAGCATTGATAGGAGCATAGAACATACTGCCATATATATTAGAGAAATGAGTGAGTCGCAGAAGTTACATAAAGTGAGCTCAGGGGTTAATAGTATTGCTGACACTGAGGATATTTTCAAGGTTACTGGGAGACATACAAAGACAGAAATTGCAACCAGAAAAATTGAAGTGCTTTAGATGTGTTAATGCTAATCACTTGTTTTAGAAATGTGGTTTCTGATTGTCAGAGTATGCACCCTGTAAAAGCGGGAACCACAACTCTGGTCAGGGTAAGCTAGATACACACTAAAAGATAACCTGTGATCACCCTCTGGTAGCTTGGCACAGAGCAGTCAGGCTTATCTAAAGAGACAATGTGTAAAGAAATTGACTACACACACACACACAGTAACACAATGAAAACACCACAAAAATACTCCACACAGGGTTAGAAAATTAGATTATATTTTTATGAATAGAAGAAGACCAAAACGACAAAAATCTAATAAGTAGAGCCGGAGTTATGCTTTTTTAAAGATTAAATCAAAATGTAATGGTTAGAAGCAAATAGCGCTTAGGGGTTACTTGAGGTCGCGCTGGACTGGGGTAGATCCAAAGTTCAGGCTGACCGCGAAGGAGGGCTGGCGGGCTACAGGACTCACGCAGGTCCTGCTAAAAAAGTACCTGGGATGGAGGAAGTGTCAACATCGAAGACGCAATACGTCGGTTCTGATCTGCGTAGCTGAGGAAAGCTTCATCGACTAACCCTTTTACGATGCACGCAATGCATCGTCGTTGAGCCGAGCTGTCCGTCAATGTTGAGCCGCGCAGTCCGTCGATGTGATGACGGCGATCAGCTGCTGCATCGGCGTCAAAGAGCAATAAGTGGGTTCCGATCTGCGCAAAGTTGTCAGTGCATCAATTTTGATAGTTCTGTAAAGCAGAAGCTCACTTTCAAGGACCCAGGACTGGATTGGCACCACTTGGCAGGCCTGGACTCACAGATGGCAGAGTTCAGGTGCTGTTGCAGAGTTGAAGGAAGTCTTTGATGGCCCTTAGACTTCAGAACAGGGGACAAGCCAGCAAGCCCTTGGAGTCACTCTGGGTTCAAGTGAAATGGGTCCCTTCCAGGTCCTCAGCATGGCAGAGATCAGCAGGCAGCAGGGCAGCGCAGAAAAGCAGTTCTTCCAGAGCAGCAGTCAAGCAGAGTGGCAATCCTTGTATCACAGCAGGCTTTATTCCTGGCCGAGTTCTTCACTGATCCAGTAATATACTGTCCTGGTAGGGTCAGAGGCCCAGTACTTATACCCAGTTGTGCCTTTGAAGTAAGGGTGACTTGAAAGCAGTCCCTTGAAGTGCACAGGTCCCCCTTTCTTCCCAGCCCGGGCACCAGATTATCAGTAGGGAGTAATCAGCCCTTTGTGTGGAAAACAGGACACTGCCTAAGTGTCAACTCCCCCTCCAATCTTCCTGCCCAGGAAGAGGTATCAGAACGCAGACGAGTTCTCTGTCACACCCATCCTTCCTGTGTTTGTGGCTGTCTAGAGAGAATGCACAAAGTGTAACTGTCAACCACCCCAGACATCTATTGGAGAAAGGCTGCAGGCACACAGAGCAGTTAAAGCAGAGAAATGCCCATTTTCTAAAAGAGACATTTGTAAAATAGTAATGTTAAATCCAGCTTTACCAGTAAAGAGGCTTTATCCATACCATTCCAAAGATCTAAAACATGAATCAGCTACTCATTTCTAATCAGAAATTACAGCTTAAAGGTGTATTAAGGAATTCCTAATGTTAACCTATGAGCGTTGTAGTCCTCACAGTAGTGAAAAGCGAATTTGGGTGTTTGTCACTACCAGGACATGGAAAACTTAAAAGTACATGTCCTACCTTTTATTTAGACAGCACCCTGCCCTATGGGCTACCTAAGGCCTACTTTAGGGGTGATGTATGTGTAATAAAAGTGGAGTTTGAGGCTTGGCAAGTAGTTTTAGAAGCCAAGTCGAAGTGGCAGTAAACTGCACACACAGGCCACTCAGTGGCAGGCCTGAGACAAGTTTGAAAGGCTACTTGTGTGGGTCGCACAATCAGTGCTGCAGGCCCACTAGCAACATTTATGTTGCAGGCCCTGGGTATATGGTATCTAACTTTACAAGGGGCTTACAAGTAAACTAAATATGTCAATTGTGTATGCACCAATGTTACCATGTTTAGGGGAGAAGCATATGCACTTTAGCACTGGTCAGCAGTGGTAAATGCTCACAGTCCTAAGGCCAACAAAAAGAATCAGCAAAAAGAGGAGGTAAGCAGGCAAAATTAATGGTGGAAGACTACCCTAAGGATGACAGGTCTAACAACTTGGCTAATGCAAAGTGTCCTGCATGGGGTGTGACATGCAGAATGTGCAGTAGCAATGGCCATTTTGCCAAAGGTTGCAGGGAAGTGGAGAATAAAATAAGTCATATGGTTGAAACTGAAGAGGTAGAGAAAGAAAATGTTGTTTTACATGTTAATACCATTGAAAAAATAACTGAAGTAAATCATCCTACTTGTGACATCCGTTTAGATAGTGTAACCTGCAGGGTATTCTCAGACTCTTGTTCTTCATACACCCTCATAGAGTAGAAGAGATTTGTGAAGAAACTTTCTGGAAAAGATTTCACCCTCTTGCTGGTTGTGCCCTTGATAATGTTGTAATTCTATATGTAATTGATATTTTCCACCGCCTTTATTTTCCCTGTCGTTACTAGTTAGAATGTTCCTGGTGAGCCTGTTTAGAATGTTGAAGTGAAGCTTGAATAGAATGTTCATGAGAGGTGTTGGAAGTTGCAGTAAAAGAGACTGAAGAGCAGCGATTGGAGACACATCTTCTAGGCAAACAAAATTGATTAATTTGTCCTTATGTGCGTTCCTTGTTTACTTCAGATAACCACTATGGGCCTCATTATGATGCAGTTTGGACCGCAACCGCTTGTCGGTTGCGGTCTGAACCTCATCTACTGCTGCGGTCCGACTGACGCATTAGGATGCGTGCCATTCGGAGGGACCGACCGACGCCTTCCGACGGGTGCCTGTCAGTCGGTCTAAAGCTCCTTATAATCTGTTAAGGATGGCGTTTCCGCCATCGGGATTATGATGTTGGTTTCCGACAGCCTTTTCTTGTCGACTTTTCCGACATGGAAAGGCTGTTGGAAAGCAACATTGGGTGCCCTTAGCAGGGCCCCCTGGCCCTCCACGTCTGGCCAATCCCTGCACCGTGTGGCAGGCAACGTGAGGTGCCTGCCACACGGTGCAGGGATTTTCACAAACTCCCATTTCTCAATGGGAGCTTGTGCTGCGGGCGGTTTCCGTCTGCCGCACAAGCTCCCATAGAGAAATGGAAGTTTGCGACCGCACCATATGTGGTTTCATCGTAATCAGGTGTTCAGAACTGCCGACCTATGGTCAGGCGGTTCCCTCACCGAAACGGTGTCGGTTGGAGGCAACTCCAACAGACATCGTAATTAGGGCCTTAGTATTTTCTTGCTGTAGACACGGATCTCAAGTGCCTCATCAGGTTACAACCACTTAGTATTTTCTTGCTCTAGACACGGCTCTGCCAAGTGCCTCACCAGGTTACAACCTCCTTACAATATGTCCTTGGTATTGCACATTCACTTAGACAGTCTTTGCTATGCAGACTCTAAAAGAATTATCCAGTCATGACAAAGCAAGCTCCCTGCAGTCGGAAAGCTTTTGTCCTTTACAGGTATCTGCCAGTTGAAAATAGGTGGTTATTATAACCCAGCTACATCATAAATATTTGTAAACTAACCTGTTAGCATCACTTTGACCTGGCTCTTCGTATAAACACCTTGGGGACTACACACATACACCTGCCAAAGCGCCTGGCTACCATCTCGGGTGATTAGTGTGCTATATATATCAACATAACATGACACTTAGCACACAAGAGTTGTCAAACACCCAGCATTGTGGAAATCAAGAACAATATTTGTAAAGCACTGCTGTTGACTAAATTGAACTTCCTAAGACTGTTGGTCCTATGTGAATACTGTGAAGTAAAGAGAACCTGATTTGGAAGTGAAGGAGGTAGGGGAAATCTAAGTTCAAAATTAAGCTGGATTACAAGTGTCCTTGTTTTCAGATCCAAGCTGATGTTCTTCAGTTGATGGGATAGAGCAGAGATCCACTTGTCTTTATCCAGTTGGCACACTGGCTCCAAATATTAAGAGTAATTAATATAAAACTAGCAAGAGATGGCTTGCCACACCAACATTCACAACACCTCTGTGCAGCCTAGCCACGCCATCTGCTATGCTGCTGGGCTGAGCATAGAATGAAACAAAGTGTTAGCTTTGCCCAAATATCTTCATGTCAATGTTCCTGATGCTCCATCCTCCACCGTTGGTAAAGTCACACACATTAATCCGTGAAGGCCGTCCTTCGTGGCCTCCACACTATTTGGGCCATTTGCCGGCGTGATAACGGTGCTGCATGAAACACACCCCTACCAGAATATCGAAAAGGTTTTGTGTACACGTTGTGTAACCAGGCTGCCATGGCACTTTTTTCCCTCACCCAGTGCGAGGCAGACTGATCCTTATAGGAAGGTTTGGCATTGATTCTGTGGTGAAGAGTCAGCCGAGAACCAATAAGAAAAAAATATGAGGCAGAGAGAAATCAGCTGAATATTGTACAGGCAAGCACAGACTGAGAAAAGTGGGGCTGTACGTATTATTAGGACTGTGACAAAGACTAAGCAGGTCATATTGCTTTGTGGTGTGGTTGCATATCTGCAGCCATTCATACCTCTGACAAGACGTCGAAGTACATTAGCGGACGTGAAGCACCTACACTGTGGATGAATGCTTGATTGTAAGAGTCTCGAAACTGAAGGGCGGCCTGTGTGTGTGGAGTTTTGTTGTGTGTAAGTGAGCAGAGCAAACTCTTATCTTGTCTTGGGTCACTGCGCTTAGCATCATAGGCGCTGGGGGAGGCCACTAAGGTCCTCGTGTAGCCTAGGCTACTAAAGTATTTTTAAACAGCGTTTGTCAAGTAGCCCTTATTCACCTCAATCAACATCACCAATGAAGCTCCCCTGTTCTCATTTAAACGTGGGCGCAACATTAAGGACCACTTAGTTTGGTCATATAAACTATCCCGCAATGAGATCGCTGTGCAATCTTGTTTAGGTCTCCCACCAGTAATAGGCCACTTCAAGTGTGGAAACTGAGCTGCATGTCCACTCACGAAAAACACAAAAGTATTTTAATATGGCACTGTTGCGCACAAATTGAGCTTCTTTTCGAATTGTAACTCAGTCAATGTAATTTACTGTGTCCAATGTCCTTGCGACCTCATCTATGTGGGACAGACCACCCAAAAAGTAAAAGCGAGGATCAGCCAACATAAAAGCCGGATACGCTGCGGAATCACAACTGCACCATTGGTGGAGCACTTCATAGAAAAAGGACACTCAGAACAAGACCTACGCTGGCAAGTGATTGACATTGTTCGCCCACACACTAGAGGCGGTGATCCTCAAGCAATTCTAAATAGGCTGGAATGTAAATGGATGTTTAACTGTCGTTCCATTGAAAATGGACTTAATACTCTGGATGAGTGGAACATGATCCTGTGATAAGCCTCCAGGCTTTAAGTGTATAATTTCACTGTACTCCCATTAGTGTATATACACTATCATGCACCCTGTATATATTATGTAATCATGCCTCAACAATCTTCATGCCTTCACGTATGTGTAAATATCTCGAACTCTGTGCATATCTCTTCATGTACTACTCGGCGATCTAACTGCCTACAGATCAGGCTTTTAATCCTTCTTCTCTGATTATTTTTAAATCTGTCATTTCACCAATACCGTGTCTTACTCTACGGTATTCTATATATGCTATCTATATAGACACTCACCCAACATGGCGGCTACCTCTGAGCCACCATCTTTGCACACCGGTTCTCGGCATGCACTCTATTACTTAGCGAGGCTATGCTCACACTGCCCATGCGCATAACTCCGCGCGCTACGTTTAACTAAGCTCCACTGCCTCTGAGCAGCACTTGGTGATTTGTTCCCGTACTACTCAGATTCGTCTCGCTCCCGCAGCTACTAACAAGTAAGTCCCTGACTGGCTGTACGCACTTCCACCTCCCTCCCCGTGACCTTTTCTTAATGACCCCTTCCTTAATTTCAGGGATTAATTCTCCTGTACCTACGGCTGACGCAGTCCTACTACCGGCCCGACTTATCACGGGTCCCCCGCATCCTGTGGCCCCCCCCGTGGCCTCCTTAGTAAGTTCACCTTCCCTTACTCTGCCCGTGCTTACTTCCCAATGGTTACTAGGTTACCATTAATTCTTCCCCCTTGACTCACAGGAATCCGCAATTCCTTGCACCGCTCGTACATCCGGTCTCCTGGCAATCCGGACCTGTTCATCTACCTAAGTAAGTCCGCCTCCCGGTTATGCCTTCTCCCAAATTACCTCCTTCACCCCATCCATTGATCACTCTTCCTTGCCCCTTCAGCACCCGCCGCGTACCGGACGTGAATTGAACTCTTACTCCTGATTGAATAGCATTCCTCTAATCCGGCTCCCAGCTCACTCGGGCAAGTACCAGCGCCAGCTATGGCTCACGTTTTCCTCTTAATTATTCTTGCACTAGTCGCATGCCAGCACCAAGTTCTCCCGCTAGGGCTCTTCCTTCCT
Organism: Calotriton arnoldi; assembly: GCA_963921515.1. Lineage (NCBI taxonomy): Eukaryota > Metazoa > Chordata > Amphibia > Caudata > Salamandridae > Calotriton > Calotriton arnoldi. Next base: position 608,042 of record CAWUFW010004684.1, read on the forward strand.
GCGCTTTCCTTCCATGAGGAAATACTAATTCTGTAGACATGGCTTGACTCCTTCTAATTTAATTTAATTAATTTCGCACTAGTCGCATGCTAGCCCTAACTTCACCGCCAGGGCTCTTCCTTCCTGCGCATACCTTCACCAAGGAGTTACCATCACTCCCTTGCTGAGCTTACTTTCCGTGAGGCGATACCATCTCTGTGGCTTAACTCTATCCTCCTCTAACGCTCCAACTTATCTACCTGTCTACTCAGAAAATAATTTTTCTCCTGTAAGCAAACATTAATTGATTCACAGATTAGTGTCGCATAGGTATTAATTCCTAGATCTGTAAGTTAAGCTGTTTTTTACTTGTTCATCTCGGGACCATTGTTTGATTTCTGGTTTTCCTCTCAATAGATTCTACCTGCTCACACTTGTCTCGTCCTGATGATGATCTCACATTCATGAGATCGAAACGCCGTCGACCTTACAACCAAAACTCCACTACCGCAATTAGTTGTTTATTGCTGTTGTCAATGCAATGTAAATTTTAATGTCACGAGCACCCCTCACTTCACGCACTTTCACTTTTTGTGTGAGCACTGGAACTATTACTAGAAATACACTATGATACTCCATTTATGCTGTTAATAAATGTGATGTCATACCAAACCTTGTGTCCCAGCATATATTGCGTAACCAGTCCCGCCTGGACTTCCTTACATTGTTTTACTAGACTAACGCTGTTTAAAAATACTTTAGTAGCCTAGGCTACATGAGGACCTTAGTGGCCTCCCCAGACCTGTGTTTTTCCAAAATACTTAACCACCCCCTGGTCCCAATACTGGGGTTCCCTTGTTCTTTGAAACATATAGCATCATAGGCGCAGCACCCCAAAATACCCATGCTGGAGTTCAGAGGGTGAATAGACAATAAAGATGCTTTTACATTTTATTTTCATCTTCTCACATTTGCTGGAAGTTGAGAGACAGAGGTCAGATATCATGCTCTGTCTTCTGTCGAATTGCTACTTATTCCTTAAAGAAGGAGATCGGTGTATACATTTCTGTCTCAGATTGCAAAGTTGAAGGATTTTGTAAAGTGAACTATCTGACAATCTTGCTTGGGTACAGGGAGTGTGAAAGGGAAGGCTGTAGAATGTTAGTTTTTTTTCTAACACAGTGCTTAATTTGTAAAAGAATAAGTGCCAGGGTCCTAGTCAGGAGGACACTGCTGCTTGCACCATTGCCCCTGTCAGCTCTGCCAGTGACAGTACCAACACAACTACTAACCGTTACACTCTTACAAGTGTGACAATTCATACTATTCCAGGCCCCCAAAGCTATAAGAATGGCTTGGGTGTCAGGTATCAGTCATTGTTAATGTATATTTAATTAATAAACAGATGTTGTGCTCATACCTAAATTAGGCAGACAGTGCCACCATGTGGCAGGCTGTCATAAGCACCAGCGGTGACAAGTGCCTGCCTGGAGCACCAGAAATCAAATAAAGCACTGAACACAGAACTACATTTAAATACCTGTAAATGAACTGTACAAATATATCAAAATAAATCGGCAGTTAGGAAAGCACAAATGAAAGACTTTTTTCTTGTAATTCTGAAGTGTATTAGAAACAAAGATTGTAATAGGCTCAAAACAAGTGAAGACCCTTTACTTGGTGATGTTCAAATAATAAATATTTTCTGAAACCCGATTTCCACACATTATCGTTTGTGCGCTATATAGTTTTATCAATGAAACTGTCAGTGTGAATTTTGTGGCCATTTCAAAGTAAACGTGCTGTCTGTAAATGACTATATGCTGCCACACCATGCTTTTGCAATATATTTGTGAGAGCGTTCTCTGAGATGCATCACCATCTACATACCATACCCTTGCCCCTCCCCTGCTGAATGGGCATGGCTCATTAGCTATACTTGTTCTTTGTGACACCTGTATTTTTCACAATGCCTATGACTTCAGTAATGTAACATTGATGGTAGCACTCCCTTCTGAAAACTGTTCCAGCACCACTCCTTAGCATGTAATGAGAGGAAGAGGAGTGAAAGATAGTGTTTTTGCGTTAATTTGTTTTTGATTCTGCATGAACAGGAAACAGACAACTGGAAAGGAGCTTAAAGTTGATTGAAAGAGCGGAAAATGTTAAACTGGTGGTGTGAAAGATGCCAAGCGCTAACATTTCTTAATTCATTGCCCCTGCAGCTCTGCTGGTAAGTGCCGCTGCCCGTGCTGTGCTGCGTGCTGTATTGTAAGGGGTTCGAGGCCCTCCTCCACCCGCAGGCTTCTGCCTGCGCCTCAACCCTGGTGGTCCAGTGGGAGAGCCTTGCTGTATTCATTGTAATTGGACTTATTTGAACTGTGCCTGTTTTTTCTGTTTTGCCCCCGTATTTTTGGCTGTTTTTCCTCTCCGTTTCCCCTTCCCGCTGCTGCTGCCCACGCAGCCCCTCCCCCCTGTCGATTTCCCCGTTCCTGCCTCCCAGCTGAGATTCCCTCCCCCCTTTCCTACTTAATGGCGGCCGCTGCGAGGGAGCACGAGCAAGACCTCTGACCTCCTGGTCAGGGACCTGCTCTCTCCCCCTGCAGCTCCGCTGGTAAGTGCCGCTGCCCGTGCTGTGCTGCGCGCTGTATTGTAAGGGGTTAGAAGCCCTCCTCTACCCGCAGGCTCCTGCCTGCGCCTCATCCCTGGTGGTCCAGTGGGAAAGCCTTGCTCTTCTGCTGGTTCCACTGTATTGTGCCCTTTTTTCTGTCCGGTTTGTCTCTGCCTTTATTTTTTCTTTATTCATTGTAATTGTACTTATTTGAACTGTGCCTGTTTTTTCTGTTTTGCCCCCGTATTTTTGGCTGTTTTTCCTGCCCGTTTCCCCTTCCCGCCGCTGCTGCCCCCGCGGCCCCTGCCGATATCGCCGTTCCCGCCTCCCAGCTGCGATTCCCTCCCCCTTCCCTACTTAATGGCAGCCGCTGTGCAGCCGCGCAGCGGGTGCGCCGCTGGCCGCCAAAGGCAAGCCCGACCAGCGCCAAGGACCCTGGATCTCCGACCCTCCACCGCTACAACCCAGCTGCCCTGCTCGCACTGTACCCCGGTAGAAACAGCAACTTCCAGCTATCGTCGCCAAACACCTCCCACGGCCAATTCTCCTGCCAACACTGCCGACATTCCTTCACCATCCACAGCACCCCTTCGACCTCCGCACCCACGCCGGACGCCCGCACCAACGAAGCGTTGAAATGCATCCTCCTTAACGTGCGCTCCCTGCACAGACACGCCGTAGAGATCTGGGACCTCCTCGACACCCTCTCGCCAGACGTCGCCTTCTTCACGGAAACCTGGACTAATGCCGCCTCTGCCCCCAACATCGCCACCGCCATCCCCGACGGCTACAAGATCCAGAGGAAAGATCGCCTCCACCGCCCAGGAGGAGGACTCGCCATCGCACACAAGAGCTCCCTACGACTCTCCACCTCCTGCACGAGCGACCTCCTCTCCAACACTGAACACCTCCACTTCCAGATCCAGACCAACCCCAGAACCACGCTACGCGGCACCCTTGCCTACAGACCCCCGGGCCCTGCGCTCTTTTCACCACCGTCAACAACCTCGACAACCGCAGCGACCAGGGACTCCACCGCCCTCCTGGACAACCTCGCCGACCTCAGACTGAAGCAGGTCGTCACCACCCCCACCCACAAGGCCAGACACATCCTCGACCCCATCTTCGCAGGCGGGACTAACATCCACTTCAGCCACACCTCGCATTCCCTCTGGACAGACCACCACTGTGTACACTTCTCTTTCAACACCACCACCGCACACAAGCCTGCCCCGCACCCGCCACGAAGGAACTGGAGCAAGGTCACAGAGGAGGACCTCAACTCTACCCTCGCCCATGAACCCCCCCTCCGCCACGCCCGACGCCAACTCTGCAGCCACGGAACTACACCGCTGGATCTCCAGCTGCGCAGACAAGCTCGCTCCCATCCCCCGCCCCGACAGACAATGCCCTCTGAAGGCCGCCTGGTTCACCACCGACCTCCAAGAAGCTAGACGCTCATGCAGACAGCTTGAGAAACGATGGAGAAACAGCAATACAGCTGAAGACCAGTCCTCCTACAAGCACGCCATGACAGAATACCATCAACTCATAAGAACCACCAAGAGGACCTTCATCAGGAACAAAATCCTCACCAACGCCAGCAACTCAAAGGAACTCTTCAACATCATCCAGCAGTTCACCAAACCCCCCAGCGAAGCCACGGGCATCACACCATCCCAGGACCTCTGCTACAAGCTCGGCTCCTACTTCCACCTAAAGATCAAGGCCCTCTACGACCACTTCAGCTAACAGACTCCAGAAACCATCCTCCCCTCCAGCAATGACAGCCAGCCCACCATCACCACCTGGACACCGGTCACCACCGAAGAAACCACTGCGACCCTGAAAAGCACCCACTCAGGAGCCCCCACGGACCCCTGCCAGCCTCACACCTTCCACAGAGCCACCACTGCCGTTGCGCCCGAACGACGCCACACCATCAACGCCACCTTCGAATCCGGCATCTTCCCCGATGTCTGGAAGTGGGCTGAGGTCATGCCCCTCCTCAAGAAACCCTCAGCTGACCCGACAGACCTGAAAAACTACCGGCCCATCTCTCCTTCCCTACGCAGCCAAAGTCACAGAGAAATTTGTCAACTCACAACTGACCACATTCATCGAAGAGAACGCCATACTCGACTCCTCCCAGTCTGGATTCCGCAGCAACCACAGCACCGAGACCGCCCTCCTCGCCGCCACCGATGACATTCGCATGCTACTCGACCAGGGACACACCGTGGCCCTCATCCTGCTAGACCTCTCCGCTGCCTTCGACACCGTCTCCCACCACACTCTTGCAACCAGACTCCACGCCGCTGGCATACAAGGACTCGCCCTCGACTGGATCTGCTCCTTTCACACTGGCAGAACCCAGCGGAGCAGACTCCCACCCTTCCTTTCCGAACCCACAGAGATCAGCTGCGGAGTACCCCAAAGATCATCGCTCAGTCTTCAACATCTACATGGCCCCCCTCTCCGACCATCGTCAGACAGCATGGGCTCAGCATAGTATCCTACGCCGACGACACCCAGCTCATCCTCTCCCTCACGAAGAACCCCGAAGACACCAGACTCGGATTCCAAGAAGGAATGTAAGACGTCACAACCTGGATGAGCGACAGCTGCCTAAAACTGAACTCAGAGAAGACAGAGGTCCTCGTCCTTGGGCCCTCCCCCACTGCATGGGACAGCTCTTGGTGGCCCTCCGCCCTTGGAAAACCACCCACCCCGACGGACCACGCCCGGAACCTCGGCATCATTCTAGACTCCTCCCTCACCATGACTCGCCAGGTCAACGCCGTCGCCTCCACCTGTTTCAACTCCCTCCGCATCCTCCGCAAGACCTTCAAGTGGATCCCACCCGAAGCCAGAAAAACCATCACCCACGCACTCATTACCAGCAGATTGGACTACGGAAACGCCCTCTACGCGGGAATCTACAAATCCCTGCTACAGAAACTCCAGACCATTCAAAACACCGCAGCCAGACTTGTCCTCGGCACCCCACGACATGAGCACATGACCCAACACCTGCAAGACCTCCACTGGCTCCCCGTTTAGAAGAGAGTAACCTTCAAGCTACTCACCCACACCTTCAAATCCCTCCACAACATCGAACCCAAATACCGCAACGAAAGAATCTCTTTCCACGCACTCAAAAGAAACCTCTGCTCTGCCGACCTCGCCCTAGGAATGACCCCGCGCATCCGCAGAACCAGAGCCGGGGGTAGAGCCTTCTCCCACGTCGCAGCCAAAGCCTGGAACGAACTCCCAGTCAACATCAGACACTCCCCCACCCTGCGCACCTTCAGGAAGAGCCTCAAGACCTGGCTTTTCGGCTGACCTAGAGCTGCACCCTCCCCCCCAGCGCCTTGAGACCCTCACGGGTGAGTAGCGCGCTTTATAAACCCCTGATTGATTGATTGATTGATTGATTGCTGCATCCCAACCATGCATGATGTGGCATTCATCATGCTGCAAAAACACAAATGCTTTGAAATTGTGTTGTTTGGTGTGTGTATCTGGATATCTTACCAGTGATATGTGCAATCTAAAGGACTGGTTTGTATGCTGCTCGACTTGAGTTATGTGTATGTAGTAACTGAGACTAAGGTACATTGTTAGGATCCACATTAGCCCTTTAAGTGAGACTAGTTGTGAAGTATTGGGCAGGTGTTGTCCTGGCGAGATAAACTGTTTCATGAGTGGAGTGCGTTCTGTGCTCTAATGTGTGTTTCATGCATGTGCATTGTTGTGATGAATGAGTTAGGTCTGTTTGAGTTTGGATTTTATTTTTTATTATTATTACTGTTACTGTTCTTACTGGTGTGAGCACAGTGAATATTTGAGCTGTGTTGCATTCGTGCGCAGTGTTCTTCCTAATGTGTTCAGTCAAACGTCTGTTGTTCCCTAGAGTAATAAATTGCTTTGTGCCCAGTGACATCTAATTCCCAGTCACATCTGCACGGCACTGCTTTCCCACGCGCAGCTCCAGGAAGTGTGCACGTGTGTGTTATTTAATATTTAAAAACGTGCATCTCTATTGAATCTTCGTTCCTCATTTCCACAGTGTAAATTGAGACTGGAACTATCTCTGGTTTCGCTAACCGTACAATGTTCTTCAGCACTGTTAAACTATTATTGTGACTGCGATTGCAAACAAACACTCATTGGGATTTCTGATTTATAATGAGGTAACAAATCATTGCGAGCTGTCCCTTGGAATTTACTGTCATTTTTAAACCTTATAAAATTGCCATGTCAGGAGCGAAAGAAGCTAATCAGACAAAGTCTTTGGATAAAAGTTAGGGCCACTGACCTATCAACACTACAGAAATATAGACATGTTCATTACCTTATGGAGTCGTATTCCAGGGTAAAACAAGATGACTTCGATTGTAACCTGGACCCAGGATGCAAACTAAAATATTTGAGATTCCGTTTTATGTTGATACAGAGAGCCCAATTTGAGGGCTCCTGGAACACCAATTACTCACCCTCGAAGGTTTGCCACCTATGTAACTATAATGAGGAGTTGATCGAGCATATCATTTGTTTGTGTCCTCATTTTTTAGATTTGAGAAATAAATATTTGAAACACGCATTTATTTCAAATAATTGTAGATCTGTCAAGGAAGCTTTCCACTGTTGTTTTTCCTCAAAAGATTGTCAATTTATTGGGAAATTACCCATATTTTGAGATTTTTTTATCGTCGTCTTAAGAAAGTGTAAATGAAATGTAGATTTTATGGTAGATTTACACCATTTGTGATGCTGTGGTATTTTATTATTATGATGAATATTTGAATAGCATAAAAATATTAATTAATTCAATATTGTGTTCGCTGTTGTGAGCTTGTTTCCGGCCCAGTGAAGACCTGGCTGGACTGTTCCCATGAGGCACATGGTCAAGACTGATTTGCATATGGCTGAGTCTGAACTGGGATGGCGAAGTGAGCTAAAGAACGATGATGGATTAAACCCAGATCTGTGACCGGGAGTGAGTGTCTGAAAAGTTTCAGTGCTCCGTCCATCATCTCCTTGTGTTTGCTTTGTTTGCCCTAAGTTGGGAGGGTATGCCCAGACGTGGGTCCTTTGCTCACTTTGCCACTGGATTCAAGCTAGCCTGGCTGATATGGGGTGTTACCCTGAAACCGGTTCCAGGACGCGTGTTCCCGGTCCAGTGAAGACCTGACTTGGCAGTTCGGGCTGGACTGTTCCCATGAGCCACAGGGTCAAGACTGATTTGCATATGGCTGGGTCTGTGACTGGGGGTGAGTGTCTGAAAAGTTTCAGTGCTCCGTCCATCATCTTCTTGTGTTTGCTTTGTTTGCCCTAAGTTGGCACAGACGTGGGTCTCTTGCTCACTTTGCCACTGGATTCAAGCTAGCCTGGCTGATGAGGGGTGTTACCCTGAAACCGGTCCCAGGACGCGTGTTTCTGGTCCAGTGAAGACCTGGCTTGGCAGTTCGGGCTGGACTGTTCCCATGAGGCACAGGGTCAAGACTGATTTGCATATGGCTGGGTCTGTGACTGGGGGTGAGTGTCTGAAAAGTTTCAGTGCTCCGTCCATCATCTTCTTGTGTTTGCTTTGTTTGCCCTAAGTTGGCAGGGTATGCACAGACGTGGGTCTCTTGCTCACTTTGCCACTGGATTCAAGCTAGCCTGGCTGATGAGGGGTGTTACCCTGAAACCGGTCCCAGGACGCGTGTTTCTGGTCCAGTGAAGACCTGGCTTGGCAGTTCGGGCTGGACTGTTACCATGAGGCACAGGGTCAAGACTGATTTGCATATGGCTGGGTCTGTGACTGGGGGTGAGTGTCTGAAAAGTTTCAGTGCTCCGTCCATCATCTCCTTGTGTTTGCTTTGTTAACCAACTGTATGAAATATCACAGCCCCTTTGGGTGGTTGTGGAAGGTACTGTCTAATGCGTTGTGCTGAGTGTTTTGTTTTTTGCTGCTGAGAGGAGAGCTGTTTTGACCCAAGTGTGCTGATATTGACTAGTAACATTAGATGTATCTGCATGTTTTGGATGCGTGATATATGTTGTCTCCTAATGTTTCCTATTGATGCTGGGTCTAGCTACTTTTTCTGCCAGCTACATTTGTCAGTCCCGAGATGAAGCATGAATCGTTTCATAGGTGAAAATAATCAATAATTCAGTATTATAAAAACATCTGCCTTCTACTCTCCTACGAGATCATTTCCTTCTTTGCTGCTTCTGAGTTCCTCTTCTTACCTGGGTGGGAGTCTTGGTTTTACCTGACCGCTGGCCATGACTACTGGCCCTGACTACTGCCCTGGCTACTGACCCTGGCTACTGACCCTGGCTACTGGCCCTGGCTACTGACCCTGACTACTTCATGGCTTTCACAGACACTCCGCGGTATGTTCTGGCCCTAACTGGCGTCACTCTAATTCATCCGCCCTGCTGGGTGTCTAATTCCCTTCACCAGTACAGACAGTGTTAATCAGCCTAGAGCATCCAAAGACGCTTCTCTGCTTTCCCAGACGTATTCCTATCCCTTCTTTTCCATCTGCGGTGACATTCATTCATTCCTTCACCCAGGTCTCCAGTCAGACTGACCTTGGCATCACCGCATACGAGATAATGGTGGGCCCATGAGAAGCATCTTGCAGAATTTTCTTAGAAGATTCGCCTGGAAAACTAAGAGAAAATAGAATTGTTGATGATGCGATTGAAATCTTATTGAATAGTTAAAATGTTGCATGAAGAATATTGCTGTAAAACATTATCTGTGCGGAGGAAAAATCCAGGGATTCTTCTGCTTTCTTTTGCATTGCCCGTTCAATCAAATACCTCCGGTTTCCAGTCCTTCGGTCCTAACCCCTTTTACGTCCCCCTGTGTTATTGCTTTTCTCGTGCTGTGCAAGTTTGTAAATTCTGACCTTATGTCTTCAACCTAGAATGCCACTATCTGTTGGTTCTGCTCATAGCTGCAAGCAAGTGTGGTACAGCAGAGTAGCTAGGTGCTAGGCAACGGCTACCGTGGTTTGCCTTCTGGTCTCCCTAAAGCCGCCCTTGCTCCCCTTGGTCTCAGGCAGCGTCAAAAACAGAACGTACACAGGGCTGTTTACTTTGTGTAGTTTTTCCTTGCCCTTTCCTTGGCTCTTCCGAACAAACAGGAGTTTGTTGAGGGGTAAAGTGGTGTCCCAGACTCAAACCTGTTCTGTAACAAAAGGTTTGTGATGACTCTTCTGCCGCTCCTGGTGCTTTGATAAGTCAACATCAGTCGTTCCAAGACAATTAATGTAAACTTGTTTGTTTCCCACTGATATTTAGTGCTCTCTTCAATGTGCTGCCGTAGTACCATCTAACCTGAGGGGGGCAGTGCAAGCCTTTACTACAGGACAGATTCGAATTTGAAATTCAGCAAAATGAAATGACTGTTGACAAAGCGGATTATGAATCTAGAAAAGCATACATGCCAATCGACCCGATTCAGGTGACAGACCCCATTTTTGAATTAAAAAAAGGCTTTATTTTGTCTGTCTTCCGCTTGAATTTCCCTGTGCTTCAAGAGTAGTCCATGGGGGAAATACATTCTCACGATTATTTAATTTTTTTAAATTTCCCACTTTCCTGTTCTAAAATGTTGGCCTGTATGGCAGTGGCGGCTGGTGACATTTGAAAGTGGTGGCCCGTAAACGCTGGGCATGATTTTTATATAGCGAGCGATGTGAACAAGTTCAAAGGACAAACCTGGGGTCCAGGGTGAGTCCCTCTCCTGAGAAAGAAATGAAAAAAAGATTGCCAAATGGTGCATTTTAAAGCAAATGAATGTAGCGATAAAGCAAGGCTTATTAAGCAGTGGGAATGTATAGTCTTGAAATATTAAACACATTAAAAACTGCCCCATATCGTCTTGCATTAATTTGTTCTACAGTTACTGTAATGTGTAAATTGTTCTGCATGACAACTTTAGCCCTTTAAAATGTATGCTTGCCCAGTGTCTTGCACGGCATGCAGCATTAACTTTGGAAAAATATGCTCTAACCATACTTCGAGAAGCACCCACAGATGCTGGCTGTAACCAGTCATATAGAAATATGTGCAGACAGGTCTTTAAGTGAGATGAAAAAAGTGGGTGCTCTCTATAAAGGAACATGTCAAATACATTTCTGTGATTCCCATAGTGTGCCATCAGACCGGTATTTTGGTTTCTCTCTGAGATGTAATTTTATCCATATAAATGGCACAGCAACTGACATACGCCTAAAGCCTACCAGTATGATTGGCTTTGTCACTGGGTGTTAGCTGATTAAGATAAATGAGTAACAACAATGATTTCTTATAAATAATTAACATTGGAAGTGTTTAAATTCTGAAATAGTGAGTCTGTGAATTAAATAACATTGAGGCCTGTGGAAGGAGTTTTGGCCTTCAATTATGTGTGCTTTATGTTAGATATGTATCCTCTTTTTCTCTGCATATCTTGTCCATCTGCACATCTTCAACCCCCTCTCTTTCCTCTTCAGCATCCTCTTTTCACTCTACCCCGAATGCACTTCCTTGCATCTGTCACTTCACCGCCCCCAACATGCACTGCACTCCCTCAAATTTAAGCACTTTAATTTCTCTTACTTTTGCCTTGCAAATATTTTGACATCAGTGTACCCCCTTCACACACATATCCACAGAATTCCAGTTGCAAATGGAATACACAAACATTGTTCTGTGTGCTCTGCAGAGAGGCCAACCCACTGACGGGCACTTTGTTTGGCTTTAGCCTTAGCGCCTGAGCGCTCAATCAAAGCCCCTCATAAACACCTGACATGGCTCAAGCCTCAAAGTAGGCACAGAAAAAAATACAGATAAACAACAACATTATAAAATAGCTAACTCGTGGGGAATGCAAGATTAAGTAAAGCATGTAAAATAAGAGAGGAACTAAATCGCTGAAATGCATTCCCTCGATGTTTTAACATTCATTGTTTGCAAGTCAATCCATGTTTTTAGCATCAGTGTTAACTTAGGGTCATGTACACAGGGCCAGTTTTAATGCCATACATCAGAGAACTGGCCACTGTAAGCACGTTACACAGTAAGCACCACAGTAAGCACATATCTCTCGCTTTGGGCCTGACTCTGATATTTTGATCCATTTCACAAGGGAACAAGAGCGAACCCTGCTCCTTATTTCAGCTATTTGGATCCATTTCACAAGGGAGCAAATGCCGCAGCTCCACTTCTAAGGGAGCGAGCGATCTGCAGTAAGGGCCTGAGGTGTCACAGTGGGGGAGGTTAGCGCGATGATGGGTCTCGGCACAATATACAGAACACAGCATTAGCTTGCAATCACTTACCATTACCGAGAACAAGGCACCGGATCAGACGTGCTTGCATCCACTCTCACGTATGATGAAAGGGTGGGAGCTACGCCTTTGAATGACGGACGTCTGAAATCACGCAGGGATGAAATCTCTGACGCCCGAAACCGTGACGCTTATTGCGTGACTGCCCTACAGAGTGCATACAACCAGAGGCCCTAATGGTAATGAAGGGCTTTAAAACAGAAAGCCCTGCGTTGTGCATCACGTTAAGAAAGTTGATTTACTGCCTGTCTTCCGTCTCGTGCGGCAGGGCAGGCAGCCTGAAACAGACAACCCAGACTTAAATACATCAATTTATTTAGAGATACGATCGTATCTCTAAATAAATCGATCTATTTTATATTTGTTAATGTAAATGTGTAGGAATTTTCAGAGGGGCGCAGCCCCACAGCCCTAATGGAGAAACCGCCCCTGCTGTATGGAAAAGGTAAGATGAACATAGCTCACCCTGTACTAGTGGGCAGTTTCATATCAGTGTTATGGATTGCTGCTTTTGTGTGAATGTTTCCAGCAGTGTTTAAAGATTCAGCACAAAAAGTAAGGCAGCATTTTGAAAGAACAATTCTTTCAAATTCCTCTAAAACTACAACCCAATGAACTAGAACATATATATGTGTGTGTGTGTGGGTGTATATATTCACTGAAAAAACAAAGGTTGAAGTGACATAATTGTTATGTACTTTAATGAGATAAGATCTAACTTTAAAAAATGAAAAAACACTGAAATTCACAAATTAGAGTTTAGTGAACTAACTATAAAAAATAACAGTGTGAACTAACTATAACTTGCAACTCTGTGTGCGTCCAAACCTGCAGGGGGCACCCTCACGATATTGATAGTGGTACCACTGTACCACTAGGGTGGCCTTACTGGGTACAGCGGTACTGGGTGGTGATACCGCAAAACTGGTGCCTCGAAGTAATAATTTGTTTAATGTAACGTAAAGGAGGTGTCCTTTGGGACCCCACAATGGCCCTGTCGGTCAGGGTGTGCCTACCCTACCTCCTTAGGTGAACTTTTTTCCAGGATTTGGGGACCGAGTCCCTAAGTCCTGTAAGGGTGGCGGCAGCATTTTCTTCAGTTTTGCAGCCAGCCAATCAGATCATTCGGTACATGCTGTACCAGCACCGGTACCATGGTATCGAAATGAATGACAGGATAAAAGGGTCCCTCGGCTAATCAGAATGGCCTATTTTTATTTATTTTTTGATACTGCAGGACTCCTGCAGGACCAATCGTCCAGATAAACCTAACTCCACTGAGAGTTAAGCCCTTCATTCCCCACCCAATCCCCCTTTTAAATGCTTATTTCTTGAAAACGGCTTCTTGGATTTACACCACATCAGAAAAAGCATGATTTCTGAGTAAAGTTCAGGGGGTTTTGTAAAATTTGGTGTAATTCCACTCAGCCTTTTTTCAGTTTTGGAGAGCAAAGTGTAATCTGGGAGTTAAGATGGGAAATCACACTTTTGGGACTCACCCCTCCTTTTTCCAGCCCCCCCACTAGATGAGCCAGTGCAAAACTTTCCATGAAGGAGCCAAAGCAGATGAACTTTTTTTAGAATTTGTTTGTGCAGATTCGTCAAATATCACCAACGTTATTAGCAAAACATAAAATGCCTCTACTATGGAAACTCTGACGGGACTATAACCATACACAGTGGCGACTGTCACTTTGTAATACATATAAATATACACACACAAACACATATGTAAGTATTTTTATTTATGATATATATACACACACACAAGAGAGAGAATATAAGAGAGAGAATGATAAACTGAAATTAAATGAAATCTATAAATTTACCTCTGTAGGTCTGGAGCAGTTCTGTTTTTTTTTTTTTTTTTACTTTAGTGGCGTTTTCTTCTGCTTACCTTTTTCCAGTTCAGCAATGTGAAATCGTCTTCGTTTTGGGGCGATTGATTTAGCAACCCACTTTGTTGAACGGTGGCTGGCAGGTAATAAGTCCGTTGTTTACCTGTTCAATTTGGATGCAAATTGCAATTTTTATTTGTTAGTTTATGGTTACATTCAAACATGAATTATACTCACATGCGGGTGGAAGCAATTTAAACATATACATCACTAGGGAAACAAGCCCCAAAGTTTAAGGACCAAACTGAATACAGAAGCATGAAGGCAAGTAGAGGCTGCAACACAAGGCTATAACTACCTGTTAGCTATCAAAACAAAGCAGAGTTTCATAGCTGTAGTCAGGTAGTGTCAGAAAAGTTGTAATTTTCAATTAAGACTCCGAGGCTGCTATGATGTTTGTCTGTCTGACTTTATTGTAAATAAAAGACAAGTTTGTATAACCCAAACTGCACTCACCGTACATTTTAGGCAAGAGAAACATCCAATGAGAGCACACACTCCCAAAGAGACATTAAGAAGTCACCTGTAGGCATTCTGCACTCTACTATGAACTTCAGTCCCTCGTTTTTTTATTGAGCATTTGATTAATGTCTTTGAAGCATCTAACCAAAGCCAGAAGTAGGAACAAGGTCAGAAAAATTACAATTCTCTTCTGGATCCTAGTTTGGAAACTAAGGCTGGATCTGAATACCAGGGTACATGCAAATTCACAGGAACTAACTTGTTAACGAAGTACAGGGCTGAACCAGGGTAGGAGCCGTGCCTTTAATGAAATTAGAACTTTCTTCACTCTACCAGTAAGGAAAATTCTAATTTTAAGGCAACACTAAAGGTTCCTATTATTCCTGTAGAAAGTATATTAGTGACTCCCATAGAAGCACATGCTACCAGCTTTCAATGAAAAGTGCAGTTTCAACCCTACTCTTTGAAAGTGCCTTCTAAAACGTGTGAAAGGTCTTTGGTGTGGGAGTCCTTTTCAGTGGTACTGTTGAGTTATTTTTCTCATTTAAATTTTCTAGCAGAAGTACATGCGGTAACGTCAGATGCTCTTTTAATAGAAACCAAACCTAATGGTGAAATCAGTTGTGCAGATAACGCTTTTCGTCATAGACTCACATTATCTGGCCAGGAGTGCACAACGCTTCTGCCTAGGGATATATGTACCACAGCGCCATAAAGCTGTGGCTAGGATGTTTAATTAACCCAATGCCTTGGAGAAGACAACATACGACGGAAGTTCCTCTTTTGGTCTATATCTAGCCTAGAATGTTCGGCCGAAACAACAACACTTGTTGACTGGTTCACATCACTGACTGTCTTGCTAGGGACACTAGAAAGTTTAATAGGAAGGTTACATTTGCTAAAATTGGATTGACTGCCCATTCTACCCAAAGCTGTACAGGCAGATTTGTATGCCGCACATGTTCCTAGTGCCCATGGATTTTGAGTGATACTTGCATCTTCTTCTGAAATGCCTCTGGTACTCCATGATCACCCAAAATCACCATGCCAACAGGAAACGGGATCTGGAGTTTTTTTGCTTGTGGCATTCCCCTTTACTTTTTGTCAACTGTTGGGAAATAGAGGAAGAATTACTGGGTAATCCATCATCAGTTCCAACAAAGTTAAGAACAAACTCAAGATTACCAAGAGAGTGTGACCATCACCAAATTCAGTTGATGACATCCAGTTTGGGTCGGGGTTCTATCTTTTATTGCTGAAGGATAAAACAAGTAATGTTCACTTTCCGATGAGTTCTGAGAACAGCATCTGTAGCCAAAGCTTCCGGTTCCCGTCTCTAGCTGATGAAAATTGGTCAATGACATTTACCGTTAATGGAGCCAATAACGAAAACATCCTTCGTAAGGATGAAGACTTAAATTACTGTTATCCGGGTAATGTCTGGAGTGCCAGTCCATTACCATACTCTATACTTCAGGGAGAATGTCTGTTGTAACTAACATTTTGTGAGCTAGGCATAATTTACCAAAGCCTTTTGCTTATTCTATTTCTCCCAAACCTTTGATTTACTTGATGCCTGTTAAGGTTTTCAGCAGGCCCTGTTTATTTTGTAAATGTTTTGATTGATAATGATCCTGGAAGCAGTTCTTAAAATTATTGGCATGATTTACAAGGATTTTGCTGTGTCCTACTTTTGTAGTTTTCTTGGCTTACTCCTATATGAATAAGTCCCTTTATTGTCACAAGAATTATCCTTCTTTGGCTCATATTCCTCCAGTTAGAGAAATTGCCACCTCCATCTCCCGTTCTGCTCAGCAGGCATCTGATTCTAAGGCAAAGCATAGGAATGTATTAAACATGGCAAGTTGTTTAGGTGGTTCAGCCACCATGAGAGCTGTGCCTTTCTATGCAAGGGAATACTTTTGGAACAAGTCAGCCCCTTTCTCAAGAAGTCAATCAGTACATTTTAAAGGGCACGGTACTGTAATGAATCCAGAAATGCTGCTTGAATTGAAACCAAACAATCTGGCCAAATGCCGGAGCGAAACTCGGGAACTGGATAGTGCAAATTCATTTCTTTTTTCACAGTGAATCTTGAATGTACCGCAAACCGTAGAAATATACTCCTAACTGCAGGAATCTATTCTGATGGATGATCTTGAATTCATCATCCTTGTATACAAAGCCCAGGCATGTAGTAGGCGCCTTGCTGATTAAACTTGGCGCACAGAGGTGATAGCTATGTAGTGGCCACAACGTCACTTACAGCCTGGGACGAACCTGACATGGAGTCGCACAATGGCACGTATTGATGTGCAAGGGAATTGCGGAATCATTCTACGGGTCCAATCTGGCACCTGGGGGTAATCATAAGGGGAGAATCTGCAGTTCGAAGTATCCATCAGAAGCTTCTGTTTCTTTTGAAAAAATGTGTATTTCGATGGATGCATGAAATAATAATCCCGCAACATAAAGTACAATTCAGAATATAATATGTAAAGCAGGAGAGTTAATGATTCCTGTTCAATAATATGTCAGAAGGCAGCTGCAAGCTGAGTGAAAGAAGGGGAGATACGCTGTGTGTGTGACACACTTTCTTAAAATGGCAGCTATGAGTAGGACACACTGCCCTAGTGAACAAATGCCCTTGGATCTTGCCTGGCTCGCAAAGCCATGGACAGTGTCACAGCCTACTCTTTGATGTTAAACTACTTGCTTGCACTGCTCAGATCTTCAACAGGTATGTACAGTGGCAACACCAAGTTTTACTTAGCAATATTGTGGCGTAGAGAATGGTACCTGCGAGTAATCATCTTTGTGCTACTTTGCCTTATCTCCGTATTTTACACTGATAGCCTTGGACCTGGGTGCTTCAATTTTAAGCCCTGAAGTGCCCAAGGCTGAGTGTCTATCATTGACGCCTCGTCACAGAGCAGGGTGGAGACAGCAAGTCTCACTGACTCTAACCCACTCTGTGACGAGGTAGGAGCTGTAGCCTCTTCTCTTTTGCTGACCTAAGGTCAGCCATTGAGAGGAGGCGGCAATTCCAGTCCTGCAGGAACCTCGAGGCTAAGATCTGTGCTGTAGCCGGTAAGTTATTTTAATTTTAATGTTTGATGCGTGCGTGCATGTGTGTATGAGTATGTGTATTTCTGAGTGCATGCTATGAATGGGTGTGTGTGTGCCTTTGTGCTTGTGAATGGTGGATGTATGCATGCACGCTTGTGATTGTATGGTGGTATGGGTACATGTAGGTGTGTGTGTGTGGCCCCGCCCCACCCTCCTGCTTGAATTACCAGGTCCCTGCGGATGCCCCAACCTTTGGGGGGGGGGAGTGGTAACTACAGTTCGCAGACGATACGTTGCTAGTATCAAAAACACCAGGAGGGCTCCAACTGCTCTTAAATCGTTTTAAAATGTGGTCTAGAGGTCATCACCACAAAGATGAAGCTTCTACTGCTTAATCCTCACAAGTCTTTTAGAGGTAAATTAACACTAGGAGGGGTTCCCTTGGGGAGAACCTTTGACTATTTGGGCATCACCCTTTCAGAAGACATGTCATGGAATCCCCATGTAGCTAAGCAGACCCTAAAGCACAGACAAACGGTAGGGGCCTTGATTAAACAACATAGCAGCTCATTTAGTAAACCAGTGGCAGCCCCACTCCAGATCTACAATGCCAAAGCTGTAGGCTCCGCTCTTTACGGAGCCGAATTGTGGGGTTTTGAAAAGATGGATGCCCTCTTGAACTCTGAGAACAAGCTCCTCAGGTCCCTGGTTCCGCTACCGCAGAGTATGCCACTTCACCCGCTAAGGCTGGATTTGGGTAGAGTCTCTATTACTGAAAAGGCTAAGCTACGCCCCTTACTGTTTTGGCTGCACATAAGGTCCACTCCGGAGTTGCTCCCGTACGCTGCTGCCCTTAAGGAAGTTAGTGCACTCGATCGTTTTAAGAAGATAGGCTAGATCTGTTATGCGAACTCCCTGTTTAACGCAATAGGCTTCAAGGGTTTCTGGGATGCCAAGGATCCATCATTGCTCCCTAGCAAAGATGCAATCAAGAAGCATCATTGAGATTGGGTAGAACAGGGCTCACTCACTAGCTCATCTTGGGGACGTCTAACCACGGAGTTCATGAATTTTAAATTGATTAGTTCATATGAACAATACTTGGAGATTATTACCATACCCGAGGACAGGAAACTCTACATGCAGTTCAGGTTTGGTTCCCTTCCTTTTAACTCGTTCACTGGTTTCTGGCGGCAGTCATCCACTACCTCTCAGTCTTGCCACAGCTGCATTTCTGCAATAGAGTCCATTGCCCATGTATTCTTTGTCTGTCCCAAGTATTCCCGCCTGAGAGGAAAATGGCTGAGGCCAATTTGCAAGCAATTGGGTAGGCGTTCCCACGACAAAGCCCTCTGTAGTTTAAGATCAGACTCCAGCCTGGTGATTGCTTGCTCAGTTGCAAAGTTTTTGGGACATATGTGGGCAATCAGGAGGATTTTGTTGAAAGAGCGAGACTGTTGCATTTGATTTCGATCCTTTTTCCCTAAGTAGCTCTAATAATGTTTTTAGTAGTCTGGTTGATTATGTTTTATGTTTACTGATAATATTTATTCGGCCTTGAGTGTTCTACAACCCTAGAATTTAGGCAGCATAGCGGGCCATGTCGTCCACTTGGGAACAGGCATAGGCTTTTGTTGGCTCAGGGCCCACATGTACACTCATGTTTAATTAATCTATTCAATGAATTTGAGATTACGCCTTGACAGATATCATTTAGCATGGTATTAACACATTCTGTTTGGTTTTTTAAATCGTTTTGCATGAAATGTATTGAACTTGTTCTTTTATGGTCTATGACCGGAATAAAGTTTTATATGATGATGAATTACCAGTCACCACAGGAAATACCCACATGGTTAGGAGACTAAATTATTTAAAACCTTTGAGCTTCATAGGGCTATGCTCTTAAATGGCAAGTCAGTCTGACAGCCAGCATTACAAATGAATCATGGTAACAAATGTCTGTTTACAGTTGATTTCTTCTTTTAAAAAATGCCACCCTAACAAAAGGAGTCGACCTTTTGTTTATGTACCTTAGATCATGATCATTAACAAGTGTATACTATATCTGTTCTTGCAGGATTGTAGTTCTTCCACCTAAGTGGGGCCAGGTGTGTTTACGAGAGTAGGGATGTGAAAGAACATTGGTGGTCTTCAACTCTACAAGATAACTTCAACTACAATGCACAGGGGCCATTAAGTCAAGAAGGCTATTTCCCATACAAAATATTCTTAGTTCTTACTCTAAACATTTTGAACATCTGTTTGAGTGCTTATGTAAATAAAAATGCAAGCAAGTTGATAAATGGTTTGATGACACAATGTTCTGACAAAAGGAGATAGTTGTGACTTGAGAATTCAAAGCTATACTTAAAGATGGGGGAGATAAGAGCCTTAAAAAATACTAAAAAAAGATACTTTAAAGGGAAAGAAGAACCAAATCCACCAGGAATGTTGGTGCACCTCAAGTGTCAGAGTAGTGAGTTAAGTAATTATCAAAGAATAGATGTGGGTGGATTATCTTGAAAACCTTTTTTGCACAACTGCTTGTAGAGCTAGAGCAAAGATAGGAACAGCTCTCCGCTTTGAAGTCTGATAGTAGGGTTGTTAGACCTAGTATCCTTGGCATGGTTTTCCCCTAACTTTTTGCCTTCAGACCACTTGTTTTTGCTGACTTTGTGTTTACTGGCCTTAGTACTCTGCTAACTTTACCACTGCTAACCAGTGCTTGTGCTCTTTCCCTAAATCATGATAACATTGGCTTGTACCCAATTGGTATACTTAATTTACTTGCAAGTCCCTAGTAAAGTGGCACTACATGTGCCCAGGGTCTGTAAATTAAATGTTACTAGTGGGTCTGCAGCACTGGTTGTGCCAACCACTTAAGTAGTACTTAAAACATTCTCAGGCCTGCAATTGCAGAGCCTGTGTGTGCAGTTTTAAACTTCCATTTCGACCTGGCAAAGTTAACCTTTTGTCCGGCCTAAACCTTCTTTTTCAATTCATATGTCACCTCTAGGGTAGGCCCTGGACAGCCCCACGGGCAGGGTGCAGTGCATTTAAAAAACAGGGCATGTACTTTTCAGTTTTACATGTCCTGGTAGTGAAAATCTTTTAAAATTGTTTTTTAGTACTGCAAGGCCTACCTCTCTCATAGGATAACATTGGAGTTGTCTTATTACATTTTATAAGTGTAATTTCCAAATGGGAAGAGTTAACCAGTTCATGTTTGGTGTCTCTGGAATCATGATTTAAAATCCTAAACTTATGGTGAAGTCGGATTTTAAATTGCAATTCTGAAAATGACACTTTTAGAAAGTTCAGAAAAAGAGAGCCCCTCCAAATTTACTATGCTAACCATCCACAGGATGGGGAGAAAACTCTTGGTTTTCTTATATAACCATCACCCACCAGAGTTGCCCCTTGTTGGTATGCTTCATCATAGGGTTTTTCCTGTTCTGCTGCGGAACGGGGCTTTCTGGAACTGATGGATTACGCAGGAGCACTAAGTGGTATACTCTAAATGACGAGAAGAATAGGAGTTGTATGGGTTCTGGGTGGGGTTAAGAATGCCTGCCTGGTAGGTCAAAGATACTATTTAATATCTTCTCCGGGCGGTATGGTTAAAAAACTGGGAGAGAGAGCTAGAAAGCATAGGTTCTAATGTACCTGCCCTTCCAGTGGTCTACATATTTCAAGTCAATCCCCATGGCTTTTCTTCAGGACCAAGGATCTAATTTCCTGATTCCACTCCTACAATTGTGTTTGCGCAAGATGACTGCTTTCACTCTGCATGCTACAGATAAGAAAGTGATTGCACCTATTTGGTTGTCACTGCTTGGTAACATGTAATCATGAAAGGGTTAGCCTGCCAAGAATTGGCTGAACATAGAGCTAAAACTCCAAGGAGATGGCACACAAGGCAGGACTGCAAGTGAAGTCCACCTTCACACCTCCTTCCACGGCAGTCCCATCGGAAATACTTGCATTTGAGAAAGCAGTCCTGAAGGATAAAGGAGAAATAAATCCCAGCCTCCTAAAGACTTCACAACACGACCAATGAAGAAAAATCTGCCATAAAGGAGTTGGACAATGATAAGACCATAGTGATTGAACAAGCAGACAAAGGGGAGCCATTGTCAGTCAATCTACGGAGGCATACCAAAAAGAATGCCTCCTGCTTCTCATGGATGATAGAAACAAAACCAATCTCCTTAGAACAAGAATCAGCAGTGTGACTGGACAAGCTTTGGCCAACAAATGGATATCAAAAAACAAAGGTGAATTCCTAACCAACAAAACCCCAACTAAAATGTACAGATTAATTTTGGGTTTCCTTGTGCCTTACCCTGACAAGAATTGTGGTTGCTGCTTCATCAGGGCTCACACCCCATTCAACCAGTAACCCAATTTTGCACAAGGGTGATAGCGGAGATGATTGAAATTCTGAAAGCATTACAATCACCTGTCTCTGCAGGCACCTCCGCATCTTTACTAAAGTTGGCTCCTGAATAGTGGGGTTCAGTTATGTCTCCTCTGTTTATTTAACCACAGCTGCAGATAGTGAATTCCTGCAAATGTATGCTCTCTAAGCTCCTTTGGATTCATGTTTTATATATAATATATTTACCAGGGAAATAATTTGCTAGGTTACTGCTCATTCAGTTAGTTGCGGATCATAGCTAAACACAAAATCTAAATGAAGAACTGACTTTGGCCAGGCTTGCCCCCTTTTAATTTGGGATTTGTAGAAAATATGTAAAATCACTTAGATTAGGATGTAGTTGGCATCTTTACAATGCATACTCACCACTAATCCATCTAAAAAGGACTTCCCCACATATGATGAGAGGAGGTAAAGGTAAGCAAAACAAGAAATAAAGTCAGAAGACTCCATGAAGTAAGAAGGTCTAAAATTATCATCTATAACAATAGACTGTTATGCTACCCTACTACAGTTTATCTAGAGCCTCATTCTCCTCTATCAAGACATTTCGCACAATTGTCCCACTTTACCGAATATAGTCCAAACATCTCACAACCCAAATTATTTCAGAACCTCCAAACCACTAAGTGCCATCTACCTTAACGCACGCTCCATTCCGAAGCATTCAATGGAGATGTGGAGCCTTATGGATATGGAGACACCTGACATTTGCTTTGTCACGGAAACCTGGTTACATGAGTACACCTCCACCGATGTACAGGTTGCCTTTCCACCTCAATACAACATAACCAGAGTGGATAGAAAGGAGGCAAGAGGAGGAGGTCTACTCATAGTCGCTATCCCTGGCCTGACTATCACCACCTTAGAAACCATAAGCTCAGGCCATTTAGAGTTATGTATCTTCAGAATTGAAGGCCTAATTGGGGGCACCTGGAGGGGAGCCCTAATATACCGACCTCCTGGTCCTAAAAGCGATTTCTTAGATAAATTATTGGAGATAATCGCTCCACATATATTGGCATCTGATTCCTTTTTCCTAATAGGGGATTTTAACTATCATGCTGAAATATTGTCGAATTCGGACACAGATCAGCTGATCACAAATATGAATATATTGGGGTTGACCCAATTGGTAACAGGTCCCACCCATAACGCAGGCCGTACGCTTGATCTCCTTTTCTCTAACTCTTCAGATATCATCGTTGAACCTCCCACCCCACTGCTATGGTCAGATCACTATCTAATAAAATTTGCTATTCCTGCCCATAGGATCAAAGAGGACCCCAAAAGTGAACTAATATGGCGAAGGTCTTGGCGTAAAGTCACTCCATCTCTGTTCTCAAAACATTTTAGTCTGTCTCAGTCAAGCCAGAACGAAAACATCAACCTTGCGACAACTGCTTTTGAAAAGGCCATCACGGCCGCACTAGATACAATAGCCCCTCTTACTAAGATTAAAGTTAAACCTAGGGCTGCTCCCTGGTTCACGGAGCAACTAAAGATAGTGAAGCTCTCGTGCAGAGCAGTAGAGCGTAAGTGGAGAAAAAGCAAAGAAAGGATCGACCGCGAAACATATAAAAACATCCACCATGGCTACATGGAGGACATCAAGCAAGCAACATTTTTTTTTCTTTTAAACCGAATAGACAAGGCAGAGAACTCCTGTAAGGAGCTCTACAGAATCCTAAAAGAATTCACAATTCCTCCCTCCCAGCTACTAACCCCAAATTCCCAAGAATGGACTGATTCTCTCTCCAAATTTTTTGAAGACAAAATCGCCACAATTCATCACTCCTTTCCGTCCCAAATAATTAATGACCATTCAGAAAATGCGTTTAGCCTGCCCTCAGACCCTCCGTATACCCTGGACGAATTTGTTAGTTGCAACATCGAGTCAGTGGCAACTGTCATGCAGAAAATAAAATCAGGTTCCCCCACTGACACTGTCCCTCCTAAATTCTTTTCAATTATCGCGCCGGTGTTTTTGGAAAATGTAACCAATTTATTTAATAAATCACTATCGGAGGCTGAATTCCCGAAACTATGGAAAGCTGCCAGGGTAAGGCCTATTCTAAAAAACCCCACAGCTGATCCTAAACTCTGCCTGAACTATCGCCCCATTCCGCTGCTTCCCTATTTCGGGAAAATGCTGGAATCATTAGTAAACCAACAGCTTGTCACTTATCTAGAGAGCCATGGGCTACTGGATCCTTCACAGTCGGGTTTCAGGGCGTCCCATAGCACAGAGACAGCATTGGTGGAGGTAACAGACAACATCAGATTAGCTCTGGACAAACGTCAGTCAACAATTCTTGTCCTGCTCGACCTGTCCGCTGCCTTTGACACCATCTCCCATAGCATTCTAGAACATCGGCTCTGGGAGATTGGTGTCAGGGGGAACGCCCTAAAATGGTTTAAAAGTTATCTAACAGACCGTGTTACAACGGTCCAGGTGGGAAACACTGTTTCATGTACCAGACCGGTCAAGATGGGAGTACCACAGGGCTCCATCTTGAGTCCGACTCTTTTTAATCTGTACATGACGCCACTGGCCAAGGTGATCAGATCTTATGGTTTTGATGTCGTGTCGTATGCTGACAACACGCAGATCCTGGTCACTCTTGGACCAGACCCATCAGAAACAAAACAGCATTTAAAAAAATGTATGTCCCACATTGACAGGTGGATGAGTACAAACCATCTCCAATTAAACGGAGGCAAGTCCGAGATCATGCTCTTCGGCAAGGCTCACGAGCATTGGTCTCATGACTGGTGGCCCCCGAACCTTGGCCCTTGTCCAACACCCAAACCGACGGTACGGAATTTAGGCTTCCACATGGACAGTCAAATGTCTATGAAAAATCAGACCAATCACATAATCGGCTCATGTTTTGGAGTGATGCGTAATCTACGAAAGGTCTTCAAATGGATTCCGATGGAGGCGAGGAAACCATTAGTCCAGGGACTGATAATAAATCGCATGGACTATGGAAATGCCCTGCTGTCCTCAATAAACGAAGGCCTTCTCACTAAACTCCAGATCTTGCAGAACACTGCGGCCAGACTGGTTCTGAATCTCCCGCCAAGATCCTCGTCTGCCCCTTGTCTGAGATCTCTACATTGGCTCCCAGTCAGACAGAGAGTCCTATTTAAGACTCTCTGTCTAACACATAAAAACATGTATGGAAAAGGCCCGGGGTACTGGTCCAAAAAACTACGTTGGTACCAGCCTTGTAGGTTGCTAAGATCGAGCAATGAATCCCTTCTCACACCCCTCAGAATCCGCACTGCGAGATACGGAGGAAGGTCTTTTTCCTATATTGCTCCTGTCTCCTGGAATAAACTTCCCTGGAACTTACGTACTATCTCAGATCATAACTGCTTTCGAAAAAAGTTAGAAACATGGCTATTCGACAACTAAACGAGTACTCTATTAGAGCCGTCTGCAAGCGCCATGAGACTTCCGAGTGATATGTGCGCTATACAAATGTCCCTGATTTGATTTGATTTGATTTCCTTCCTTTTCCATCGCATGCTGAGCAGCTTAATGCCTGTCGTTCATCATCTAATCTCACTCGTAGATTGACAAGACATGCAATAACAATCCTTGTATGCTGATAAACCTCCATCTTTTAGTCACTCCCCCCGTTTGATACTCCATTTAGCTTGTTGATTACAGTTTCTTTTGTAATGTTTTACTGTTAAAAAATCAAAAAAGATATATATTTTTTAAAAGTATGATATCTTGTCACCAAGTAGTTCTGGCTCTATCTTTCCAGATTCTCAGTGCCTCCTTGCGGATCTATGCAAGAGTGTGTTTATAGTTCTATCAAAATCACCACCCCATAAAACCTTGTTCTGGTGTTCACCACACTTAGTTATCATGTTAGCAGTGAACAAAAAAATCTGGATTATCCCCATCAGTGATATTTGTTAGGGACTCGACCCTGCCTTTCATTTCTTCACAGTGGTATACCATCTCCTTTATGGATGAAGATTCTAGAAAAACGAAGCATGACTACCCCTGCTATGCAAATCACAAACCCCCTCGAATCTGTGGAGGATGTGACCTCTGACACTTTCGCTTCTGAATTAGTGTTCTTTTTAGGGATGTTTTTAGGTCGAGCCTGGGCAGCGCAAGCGCTGCTGCGAGGCATGCAGTAGTGGTGTATGGCTTTGAAGCCCCTCCCACTCTCCGACCCATATTTTTAATTGGCTTGTGTCATTGTCTTTTGTAAATGCTGGCTTCCGAGTCGTTATTAGGCTTGTTAGTCCCTCCTCGGTACCGCCTTGTCTGCATTTGTAATCTCCCATGGCGACTGGCCCTTTTACTTCTGTTGCGACATGGTATGTCTTATTTTAGTCTCTAAGCACTATTTTCTTTAATCAGTTTCTCCTAGTGCAGGCACGATGTGCTTTCCTCGCCATGCACGCTTTCACTTCCAAGCAGCCCCAGACAATGGTGGTCGCTTCTTTGAGGTGAAATAGGTCTCGTAACAAGAGTTTGATCTATTGCCTATTGTAAATGACAATAGCTTAAACTCTCGTAAATGCGAGACCTATTGCATTGCAAATGCTTGTTTTCTGTTGAAAGGTGGGCTGCACATCATGTCTTGTCTGCATGACACTCATTTCGCCACCCCCAAGGGTACAGATGATTGTAGAGTGAACTACTTGTTCCCTGTGAGTTTTTGCACTGATTGTGCATCTATTTTTGACACAATATATTTGTAATAGAATACATTGTCATTTTGCACTATTTGGCCTTTTTTCTGATTGCTTTGTGGATGTGTAAGAATGAAGAACTTTTCCCCTTTATGCCCACATTTTGCCTATATCTGGGTGTTTTTTGAGAGACTGGTTTATTAAAGGGATTTCCCCATTTCGTGTCTATGGGAAATGCCTCAGTACATATCGGCCTAAGTCCTGCACTCCTTTTTTCCGATTTTGTTTCTTGTGTATTTAAACCACACAAACAGCTGGAAGTATTGTCTGGCTTCTTTGTGAATATTTTTTTTTAATAAACCCATATTTGCAATTATTGAAATTAAATGTGGAATACATTTGGTTGTATGCAGATAATGCGTATTTAATGGTTTCAAGCCACAAGCTGTGACATCTGGCTTATTTTTACTTTCAGCATTAGAGGTGTGCCGTTGAAGCTACAAAAAATTAGGTCAAATGCCTCTAGAATATTTGGATCTCCCTTAGCTTTTATTTGCAGGTTAATTTTAAACTTTAAATGTTACTATTTACCTTTGAATTAAAGATTCTCATTTGAGAGCATTTGCTGCTGGAAACATGGAACTATTTAAACACCAACCTGACTAATTTCTTTTATTATTTACTTAATACATAAATTTAGTTTATTAGCAGCGTTCATTGTAAAATCCAATTACTTTATTAACGGTATAAATTACCTAAGGTTAATGAATTGCTTTCTCCATGCTGCACATAATTATAGAAGTAATTGTTTTGCACGCTATATACCTGATGCTTTTACAGCTATATGCAGTTTATTGTGAGCTGCACATAGATTTCTTGGATTTGGTATCAATAGATTATTGACCTTCGGTAGTTGAGGTAGAGGGTGTAGCTATGTACAGATTTGATTGTACTTTAGTGACTTAAGGCATATTCCAGCCATGCCCAGCAGGTGTTTTATTTGTGTAGAGCTGGAAATAATGTGTTGCCACGAGCTACTTTTTAGTGTGGCAGAGCTGGGAACTTTGTTGAGTTTAATTTAGAGATCGGATGTATATTCATTGTAGTGGTCACATTTTTGCCTCTATGGCTGCTTTGGCGCTTGTGTGCACGAGTTCAGTCAATTCAATTATTCAATTCAATTATTTATTTATTTTGTTTTGGAACTCCAACGGAGGTCCACAAAAACACACCAACAATTAAAAGGGCAAACTTTACATACAATACAAAATTCTTCCTTATACATTGCTATAAAAATTATATCAAACATACTAAGAAATGTGCAGATAATGCTATAAATACATAAGACAATCAAATAACCGACCAATAAAAAATTCTTATATCAAACATATTATAAAATGTGCAAATAATGCTATGAATACATGAAACAATCAAATAACCAACCAGTTGGTATTAAATCATAACCAGAAAGCTACTGTTAGAAAATTTTCTAGTAAATAGGCAAAATGTTTTAAAAAATTGATATATCTTAAAACAAACCATTTCATTCGGAGGGGACAAGACCAAAGATCGTGCGTCCTGAGCCGAGTGAATATTAAATCTGATAAAAACTGGTTTTAAGAACACTCGCCTGGCACTTTGCAGCTTTGAACATACAAATAAGACATGATTTAGATCTTGGATTTGCAACTGGCACGAGTTCAGTCAACTGCCCTATTAAAACCACTGTTAAATCATGGTTGTCTATGTGTATGTAAATGTTTGTCTGTCCATGAGCATAAAACATTTTCTTCATGTAGCAAGGGGAAACCTCTAAACAGGTTGAGCTGGAACTGGGAGGATCAGCCACCTATCTTACCAAGCCTTCCATAGACATCATGGGGTAGCTTCCCAGGATGTGAAGTTCTTTGAACACGCCCAAAAATGCTGATATCATCATGGCCTGTGTTTTTTTTTGCTTTTGTTAAATGGACACAGCCATTAGAATATGGCCCTTTACAGTGTAGGCTGCCATGCGTCTTATTGTTTACGAAGATGTATGTTTAAATCAACATGTGGATAGAGCGGATGTATTTTCTGCCATGTTAGTTTAGTCATGCAGAATTCTTGGTTTCTTCAAACTCTGCATTATTACATAAATATGAGATAAAATCAGAGCTCAAACACTAGATAAACCTCAGGATTTGACCATTGATTCGCACAAGAATTATCCACAGTGGTCACGCCAGATTGCCAAGCCAGCTACTCTCAAACAGAGAGCTGATTTCAAAAGCCATGTAGCATGTGTCCTGCGCAGATCAGGGGTGCCAGTCTTCCCCTATCTCGATGACTGGCTTTTGAAGGCGGGCTCGCTCCAGGCTGTCGTATCCCACCTCCAGACTTCGGCGAATCTCCTGCATTCGCTGGGGAACACTCTCAACATGCCGAAGTCACACCTGACTCCCTCTCAGATGCCCCCTTTCATGTGAGCTTTTCTGGACACAGTGCAGTTTTGGGCCTATAATCCCGAACAAAGAGTACAGGATATTCAGGCTATGATACCAATGTTTCAGCCTCTATCCTGGATTTCGTTGAGAATGACTCTGAGGCTGCTGGGCCTTATGGCCTCCTATATCCTGCTTGTGACACATGCCAGATGCCATATGCGGGCTCTGAAGTGGGACTTGAAGTTCCAGTGGGCGCAGCATCAAGGGATTCTCTCCAACATGGTCCAGATCTTGGAGGGAACTGCACTGGATCTGCAGTAGTGGCTGACCAACCGTGATTGGGTCAGAGGTAGACCCCTCTCCCTTCCCCCACCTGACCACACAGTAGTAACAGATGCGTCACTCCTGGGTTGGGGTGGCCATCTGGGAGAGGTGGAGATCAGAAGACTCTGGTCTCGGACTCCACATTAACTTGTTGGAGCTCCGAGCGATTCATTTGGCATTCAAACCCTTTATTCATTCAATTAAGGAAAAGCTGGTCTGTGTTCACGGACAACACCACCGCCATGTGGTACTGCAACAAACGGGCGGGGTGGGGTCGTGGACCCTTTATCAAGAGGCCCTGCGTCTCTGGACATGGCTTGAACAGCAGGGCATATCCCTGATGGTTCAACACCCGGCAGGTTATCTGAAAGCCAGGTCAGACAAACTCAGCCATCTGAAAGAGACCGTAGTTATAGATTCCTTACCTTAGAATTACCCCCAGGCGTCAGACTGGATCCGGAGAAACTTTTTCGAAGCATTACCCCTGCGCGTCGGTAGGTGACATCGGTCGACTCTGCGTTCGGCGTCGGCATCGTGGTTGCCGGGATGTTGTTGCGGTGTCTACTTAGACGCCGCCCCTATGCGCTGTCAGTTCTTCCTTTTCCGCACCAGTCAGCGCAGATCCGGAGAGAGCGTGCTCTTAGTCACTTTTTGACTAACTCTTTTTCGACTTTTGTCAACATCTTTTTTGAGTCTTGCGACTCCTGGTGCACGAGGGATGTCCAGTCGTCGGCCCGGTTTCAAGCCCTGTGACTCCTGTCACAAGTTGATGTCGGTCACCAATCCGCACCTCGTGTGCCTTTGGTGCCTGGAGCGCAATCACAACCTGAAGTCGTGCTCAGACTGCCGGGCCCTGAACCCGAAGTCTTTGTGGGAGCGGTCCTGAAAGCTTTTAGAGGCCCGGCAGTCCGCTCCGCGCCATTCGAGGTACCGGTCGAGGGGAAGGTCGCGGGACTAGTCGCAGAGCCATCACCATTCGTCATCAAAGTCTTCGCACTCATCAGGTAAGTCAAAGCACAAGAAGAAGGCGAAGAAGCATCGTCCCTCTTTGCCTTCTCCCCGTCTGTCGGCCGACGCGACGCGGGACCCGGAGCGTCGCCGCTCTCCTGCTCCGTTCTCGGAGCCCGCTGGGATGACTCCGCGCATCCCTCCCTTTCCAGGAGCCGGAGTGTCCCCTGCCCAGCTTTGTGCATTTTATGAAGCCCTCCACTCCATCTTTCGGCAGACTGACTCCACCGGCGCGCCTTCGGGCCCTGCGGACTCGGCTGGGAGCTCTAGGCCTTTGATGCCGACGGCTCCGGCCTCGGCGCCGCAGGGCCCCCATGGATCCACGCCTGGATCGGTGCCGGTTGACCTCACGATACCTTCCCCGGTGCCGATTCCAGTGGCGACACCCCCGACGCCGGCTGCGCCCCCAGGCAGCGCTGACCCCAGCCTCACCCCCGACTTGGACACGGCGCCGGACCGACGTCGGTACCGGCGCTGGAGGGTACTTTTGTCCCACTGTTCATCCCTGGTGTTCCCTACCACCCTGAGTGGCAGCCAGTGGAGGGTGAGGAGGACTGGGAGGGTCTGTTGACCCTCTTGCAGACCAACTTGAAGAGCCGGACTGGAGAGAGGAGTTGGGTGATGGCAGTGGTCTGGATACCTCCCCAGACGGTGGTATGCTTTCTCCCCTTACCGTGGTTACGGAGGAGGGAGCCTCCTACGCTGTGGGGTTGTGTAGGGCGGCTGAGGGCCTGGGCCTCGAGCTTCCTACGGTGGTTGTCAGGACTAACTTCCTGGCTGAGGTGCTTCATCCGGCAGCAGCCTCTTCGGAGCCCCTGCTGCCTTTTAATGAGGCCCTCACTGACATCCTTCTGGGCACTTGGTCCAAGCCCAGCACAGGGGCTCCAATGGACAGGATGATTGCCCGGCCCCGGGCGACCCGCTTTTCCTCTCCCAACACCCTATCCCCGAGAGCTTGGTGGTCCAAGTCTCAACCTCAAAAGGCACATTCCCTACAGCTCCCCCAGATAGGGAATCCAAGAAGCTGGACCATCTTGAGAAGAAGATGTTTTCTTCCGCTAGCTTAGGACTGCGGTCGGTGAACACCGCGTGTCTCTTGGGCCGTTACACACACACTGTGTGGGACACGGTTGCCAAGTGCTGCCACAGTGCTCGGAGGAGGCCCGGGCCGTGCTCACCCGCGCTGTTGCAGAGGGTCGAGACGCAGCAAAGTTCACCATCCGGTGTGGGCTGGATACCGCTGACTCGCTTGGTAGAACGATTTCAACGTCAGTAGCCCTGAGGGGCTACGCCTGGCTGAGGTCCACTAGCTTCTCTGGGGATCTCCAATTGACTCTTTTGGACATGCCTTTTGATGGCTGTCGTCTGTTTGGCAACAAGCCGGACAACGCGCTCGAGCGTTTCAAGGACTCTAGGGCTACGGCCAGATCCTTGGGCTTTGCTGCCACCTCTCGCCCAATGCAGTCTGCCTTTCGCCCCTTTCGTGCCTACGGAAGGGGTATCCCACCACGTTCCGCCCAGAGCCACAGGCCTGCGCAAGCTACCTCTGCGCGGCCGGGGACGTGGGACCCAGCGGCGTGGGTCTGGGGGTCAGCGGGCGGGCCAGTCCACCAATGCCCCCCCCCGCAGCAGCCTCCAAGCCTTCCTAGTCTGACCTTTCAGGGCCACCAGTTCTCAGTGGGCGGCAGGATCCGCCATCACCTCCCCCACTGACACAATATCACGTCGGACAGGTGGGTTTTGCAAATAGTCTGAAGGGGCTTCTAACCCCCCTTCGAGACTACCCCTCCCTCCATGCCACCAACATTCCATTGCATGTAGGAGGATCATTTGGCCCTTCTCCGTCAGGAAGTTACGGGTTTTTTGGCCAAGGGAGCTATTGAACACGTCCCTGTGCCAGAAGTAGGTCGTGGTTGCTCCTCCCACTACTTCCTGGTACCCAAGAAGGACAAAGGCCTGCATCCTATCTTAGACCTCAGGGACGTCAACCGCTTCCTCCGGAAGGAGAAGTTCAAGATGTTAACCTTGGCTCAGGTCTTGTCTGCCCTCGACCCTGGAGATTGGATGGTAGTGTTGGACTTGCAGGATGCTTACTTTCACATCCCCGTCCTGCCTGCCCACCGGCGTTACCTATGGTTCACGGTAGGCCACGAGCATTTTCAGTTTACCGTGCTCCTCTTTGGCCTTACCAGCGTCCCTCGGGTGTTCACAAAAGTGGTGGCGGTGGCTGCAGCTCATCTGCGCAGATCAGGGGTTCCAGTCTTCCCCTATCTCGACGACTGGCTGTTAAAGGCGGGCTCGACTCAGGCTGTCGTCTCCCACCTCCAGACTATGGCGGACCTCCTGCATTCGCTGGGGTTCACTATCAACGTGCCGAAGTCGCACCTGATTCCCTCTCAGAAGCTCCTTTTGATCGGAGCGGTTCTGGACACAGCGCAGTTTCGGGTCTATCCCCCCAAGCAGCGAGTCCGGGATATTCGGGCTATGATACCGATGTTTCAGCCTCTATCCCGGATTTTGGTGAGAATGACCCTGAGGCT
Organism: Calotriton arnoldi; assembly: GCA_963921515.1. Classification (NCBI taxonomy): domain Eukaryota; kingdom Metazoa; phylum Chordata; class Amphibia; order Caudata; family Salamandridae; genus Calotriton; species Calotriton arnoldi. The sequence continues at coordinate 640,809 of CAWUFW010004684.1, forward strand.
GCTGGGCCTCATGGCTTCCTGTATCCTGCTAGTGTATCATGCCAGATGGCATATGCGGGCTCTGCAGTGGGAACTGAAGTTCCAGTGGGCGCAGCATCAGGGGAATCTTTCTGATGTCATTCAGATCTCAGAAGGGACTGCAAGTAAGTTGCAGTGGTGGCTCATGAACCAGAATTGGGTCAGCAGCAGATCCCTATCCCTTCCCCAACCAGAGTTCACAGTAGTGACAGATGCGTCACTCCTTGGATGAAGCGGCCACATAGGGGAGGCGGATATCAGAGTCCTCTGGTCTCCGGCGGAGTCCGAGCTCCACATCAACCTCCTGGAGCTCCGGGCGATTCTTCTTGCACTGAAGGCATTCCTTCCCTCTGTCAAAGGAAGAGTAGTGCAGGTGTTCACGGACAACACCACCGCCATGTGGTACTGCACCAAACAGGGCGGGGTGGGGTCGTGGACCCTATGTCAAGAGGCTCTTCGCCTTTGGACGTGGCTGGAACATCAGGGCATGTCCCTGGTGGTTCAACACCTGGCAGGTTCTCTGAACGCCAGGGCGGACGAACTCAGCCGCCGGTGCATGATGGATCACGAATGGCGTCTTCACTCGGAGGTGGTGCAAGGTCTCTTTCAGCAGTGGGGAGAGCCTTGGTTAGATCTATTCGGCACCGAAGAGAACGCGCAATGTCAACAGTTCTGCGCGTTGGAGTTTCCAAGGCGGTACTTGCTCAGCGACGCTTTTCGTCGCGAGTGGAATTGCGGCCTCCTGTACGCCGTCCGCCTGTACCACTTCTGCCCAGAATGCTGAAGAAGATCAAGCGCGACCGGGCCCAAGTCATTCTTGTGGCTCCGGACTGGGCACGAAGAGTCTGGTACCCCGAGCTCTTGAGCATGGCCATCGATCCTCCGATCAGACTGCCTCTTCGGGAGGATCTTCTGTCGCAGCAGCAGGGGACGGTCCTCCACCCGAACCTGTCCAGTCTCCACCTCCTTGCGTGGAGATTGAGTGGCGACAGTTGACAGCTTTCGACCTTCCTCCCGAAGTATGTAATGTCATCTTGGCAGCCAGGCGTCCCTCCACTAAAACGGTATACGCCTGTAAATGGAACAAATTTGTGGCATGGTGCACAGCAAAGGCTGTGGATCCCCTTTCTGCCCCTCTTTCAGAGGTTCTCCTCTTCATTCTTCCTTTGGCCCAGCAGGGCTCTGCTCTGGGCACTCTTAAAGTCTATCTTTCGGCCATTTCGGCCTTTCTTCGCCTTCCTGATCAGCCTTCTCTTTTCAAGTCCCCTATTGTTAATAGATTTCTGAAGAGCATTACTCATCTCTTTCCTCCTTCTCCTTTCATAATGCCCCAGTGAGACTTGAATCTTTTCCTCGCTTATCTTATGTGTGCTCCCTTTGAGCCACTACATAATTGTCCTCTTCGTCTCCTTACTTTGAAGACTGCTTTCTGGCTTGCCATCACCTCTGCTCGCAGGGTGAGTGAGCTTCTAGCCTTATCTTCCAGACCTCCCTTGCTGTCCATCCGGACAAAGTAGTCCTCCGTACTAGGCCCTCTTTTCTGCCCAAAGTGGTTACCTCTTTCCACATAGGCCAGACCATCACATTGCCCACCTTTTTCCCGCCTCCGCACCCTTCCAAAGCGGAGGAGAGACTCCACCATCTGGACCCAAAATGTGCGTTGTCTTTCTACCTTGACCCCACCAAAGACTTCCGGGTGGACGATCAACTCATCGTGGGTTATGTGGGCGCCAAGATAGGTTGGGCAGTGCACAAACGTACCATCTCTCGATGGGTTGTCCTATACATTAAGATCTGTTATTCTTTGGCTAAAAAGGAACCTCCAGTAGGACTGCACGCCCACTCTACTAGGGCGACGGCAGCTACTACTGCTTTGGGATGTGGAGTTCGGCTGGTTGACATCTGTCAGGCAGCCACGTGGGCATCCCTGCACACGTTTACTAAGCATTACTGCCTGGACAGTCAAGTCCGGAGAGACAGCTTTTTCGGCCGTTCTGTTCTCCAGGACTTTCTGGTGTGAACTTAGTTCGCAAACCCACCTCCGGGGTTGGTATTGCTAGGGGAACCAATCTAAGGTAAGGAATCTATAACTACGGTCTCTTTCAGATGAACAAGTTACTTACCTTCGGTAACGATGTATCTGTAAGAGACATTAGTAGTTATAGATTCCTTACCGCCCCACCCATCCTCCCCGTTCTGCTAACTGACTTCTAGGGATAGGGACTCCCTTCCAGGACCCTAGTTGTGTGCACCAGTGGTCAGTATCTTGCATGGCTCTGCGCTTCTCGCATGGAAAGTCATGTCAGAACTGACGTCAGCGCGCAGGGGCGGCGTCTAAGTAGACACCGCGCCGGCGACCACGACGCCGAACGTGGAGTCGACCCACACCACCTACCGACGCGCAGGGGTACTGCTAAGAAAAAGTTTCTCCGGATCCAGTCTGCCGCTTGGGGGTAATTCTAAGGTAAGGAATCTATAACTACTAATGTCTCTTACAGATACATCGTTACCGAAGGTAAGTAACTTGTTCGTCGATGCCTAGCAGATCATAAATGATGTCTCCATCTGGAGGTGGTGCAAGGTCTCTTTCAACAGTGTGGAGAGCCTTGGTTAGATCTGTTTGCCTCCAGCGATAACGTGCAATGTCAGCAGTTTTGCGTGCCGGAGTTTCCAAGGCGGTTTTTGCTCTGAGACACTTTTCATCTTGAGTGGAGCTTAGGCCTCCTATATGCCTTTCCGCCTATACCACTCCTGTTGAGAGTGCTCAAGAAGATCAGGAGCGACCGGGCCCAAATCATTTTTGTGGCTCTGGACTGGGCACGGAGAGTCTGGTATCCTGAGCTTATCCAATTGAGCATCGATCCTCCGATCAGGCTGCACTTTCGGTAGGACCTTCTGTCGCAGCAGAAGGGGAGGGTCCTCCACCTGAACCTGCAACTCTATGCCGTCTTGCGTGGAGACTGAGTGGCGGCAATTGATAGCATTCGACCTTACTCCCGAAGTTTGCAATGGTATTTTGGTGGCCAGGCGGCCTTCCACCTAGACCTTGTACGCCTGCCGGTGGAACAAATTTGTAAAATATTGTATAGAAAGGTCTACTGATTCTCTTTCTGCTTCCCTCTCTCAAGTTTTGCTTTTTATTTTGACCCTTGCCCAGCAGAGCTCTGCACTGGGCACTCTCAAAGGGTACCTTTCTGCCCTGTCTGCCTTCGTGAGGCTGCCCAACCAACCCTCTTTATTTAAATCTCCTATTGCAAATAGATTTCTCAAAGGCCATATTTTCCCACATTTCCCCTTTCATTATGCCTCAGTGGGACCTTAATTTGGTTCTTACCTTCCTGATGTGTTCTCCATTCGAAGCTCGGCACAACTGCCCCCTCCGGCTGATTACCATCAAAACAGCCTTTTCAGTGGCAATCACTTCTGCCAGGAGGGTGAGCGAATTGCAAGCTTTGTCATCCAAGCCTCCTTTCCTGACAATATTCCATGATAATTTGGTGCTTCTCACTAGGGCCGATTTCCTCCTGAAAGTGGTAACACCAATCCATGTAGGGCAATCTTTCTCCGCTCCTCCGCACCCCTCTAAAGAAGAGAAGCAACTCCACCGTCTGGACCCAAAAAGAGCATTGCCGTTCTACCTTGACCACACTAAAGAGTTCTGGGTGGACAACCAACTCTTCGTGGGGTACATTGGAATGAAGAAAGGTTGTGCAATGCAGAAGAGGACTATCTCGCAATGGGTCATCCTCTGCATCAAAATTTGCTATGCTCTGGCCAAAAAGCAGCCTCCTGAAGGCTTAAGGGCTCATTCCACTAGAGAGAAGGCTGCTACCAGGGCGTTGGTTGTAATATGGAGTTCCAGTCCTCGACATTTGTCAGGCAGCAACGTGGGCATTCCTGCACACTTTTACCAAGCACTACTGCCTGGACAGTCAAGTCCGCAGGGACACCCTTTTTGGCCGCTCTGTTCTGCTGGACTTCATGGTCTAAACTTGTCCGCAGTATCTCCTCCGGGGATGGTATTGCTTGGTTATCTATTCAAAGGCAAGGAATCTGCGGCTATATGTCTTAATCAGATGAACAAATTACTTACCTTCGGTATTGCCTTATCTGGTAGAGACATGCTCTAGCTGCAGATTCCTTACCGACTCACCCATCGTCCCCGCACTGCGGACATGTTTCTAGGGTCAGGGCTGATCCTTTCAGGTCCCTAGTTGTTCGGAAACTGACGCAGCGCACTGAGGTTGTGCCTATATAGGTGACGCGAACATCACTACAGCGCCGCCGACGTCATGCGGAGCTGACTGCTGCCACCTACCGGCACACAGGGGTCTTGCTCGCATGAAAATCTTTCGGATCCAGTCGGACACCTGGGAAATTCAAGGGTAAAGAATCTGCAGCTAGATCATGCCTCTGCCAGATAAGGCATTACCGAAGGTAAGTAACTTGTCCTTTAAGCTTCCGACTTACAATGGAAACTTCATCTTCTGATTCCTGTTCATAATACTCTTCTTTGAAGGTACCACTTACTCTGTTAATGCAGCCTTTGCAGCAGAAGGATCCTAGTCCCAGCTTCTATATTGTTGAGGCACAAGATTTTGGTTCATTGTGTGATTCTTTGTATAACAGTTGGAGGAAACACATAAAATGTTACTCAGCTGTAACCAAACATTTCCCTTAACAAAATGCCAGACCTATTAGCCTTGCCAGTTCTTGTTTAGTGCTCTGAGTAGCTTCTGCAGAATCTCATTAAAATGTTCCACCAGTCAACTTGTCAACATATAAGGATACACAGTTGGCTGCCATGTAAAATATGTGTTTTGTGTAGGAGCCAAGAAATATAAAATGCTTGTCAATGCATGGTACCGCTTTATTTTGACATGTTGGGGTGGCAGGTCGTGTAAAAGGCAACAATTTAAAACTTGGGCCAATAAAAAGCATACTTAAACATGTATCTACAAGATAAATCTGTGCTTTTTCCAGGAATGTTCCCAAGAAATAAAAATACCCTAGGGCTGGGGGCACTACGTAGGTCAGCAGTTATCCCAACACTTTTCAATATTTACTTATGCCAGTTGGTGAGGCTGGTAAAATCGTTTTTCCTCCAGTGTAGAACTATGTTGATCATACTCATCTCATCATCACTTTGGATGGGTCTTGTGTTGACTCTTTTGAATTCTTCCATCAGTGTATGGTGACAGTTTCAGCTTGGCTGCAACATAAGTCGTTAAAGTTTAATTCAGACAAAATGGAGGTGCTCTGGATAAGACATTCCCGTTTCAAGCCCTTTTCCGTTGAACTCCTGTCCACCCTCCTGGTCTGTCTTGACTGCCCCGGTTAAAACGTTAAAAAATCTGAGTATTCATCTGGAGCCTGAACTCTTTCTTGCTGAATAGGTTAAGCCTGTTGCCTCAACTTGCATCTTTGTTTTGAAGGTGCTTAAGAAAATTCTGCCTCTCCTCCCCAAGAATGTCCATCATGTGGTGGTTCTGGCTACCGTACTGAGTCGCCTAGTTACTGCAATTCTCTCCTTTTGGGCATGTATCTAAGCCAAATAAGGAAGCTGCAGAGGGTCCAGAATGAAGCTGCCAGACTGGCCTTAGGACTCGCGCTGCTCTTCTCTGCGGCATTGGCTTTCGATAGAAAAAAGGGTTGTTTTCAAGTCCAGGTGGCAAGCTTTTAAAGCAGTACATCTTATTGGCCTGGACTACTTATCTCAAAAATGTACCCACTTTGTACCCACACTTTGCTTCCGTTCCTCTGAGGCCCGCTGCTGGACTTGCCAAGAATCAAACAGATTTGCTCCGGTGGTAGAGCTTTCTCAGTCAGAGCTGTAAAACTCTGGAATGAGCTTCCCTGTAGTCTGCGGAAGATTCCCTCTACTTCATTTTAAGAAGTTCTTAAAGATCTGGCAACCTGCGAATTTTAAACTATAATGGTAAAAGCAAACTTAAGAGTACACAAATACAAGTTCTATGGTTAGGTTAAGAGGGAAAGGTTCCCTGCAAAGGGCACAGCCGTGCCCCCTGCCCTGAGTTCCAAGTATCTGCTATCCTGTTCTTTGGATTTTGGCCTCAGCTTCACACTGAGCCGGTCCTGGGCTTGCCCTGGGCCTGCTCTTCATAATGATAGAGGACAACTGTCTGTGTCGCAGGTTCATGTGTGAAGCGTGGTGGTGGCAACATGCCTCATTTTTGCAGTGCCCTTACTGTGACCAGACCATTTTAGTTGTGCGACAAGAGTGGTGGCCTACTGGCCCATTTGGGGTAAAGTTCTGCTGTTACCAGTGAACCCGGGTTCCTGCGTTGATATTCTGAGAGCATGCATGTGCGTAATTATGTGTGTGGTTTGCATGTTACACACAGTGTACTTGCTTGAACCAGAGTGAAGGCGGCCTGTGCGATCCATTTGTAAGCCTCTAGCCTGCTCACTTAGGATGTGAGGTTGCTCTCTCAGATAGTGCAAGTGTATTACTGATAGGCCTGAGATTGAAGGGAGGGGTCCTAGACACTGAGGTGGGGAAAGAGGAGACCAGCGATAAACACACATCCCTGGTCTGCTGTGCCTGTGGGAGCTGTTGAATGCCTTGTTGTTCTAGTTCCAGGTTCTCTTCAACCAAAGAGGGGGTGCTCCAAAGAGTACCCAGAGAGCTACTGTGCTGCCAGTGCCTGTCTGACAGCCAGCTCCCAAGAGGTGAGGGGAGATCACCTTGAGTTGGACCTGTAAAAAGAACTGTTCTTTGTCTGGAACAGCTGGAGGATCCTGCCTGAGGAAGAGGGAAGGAGCGAGCCAACCATGCAGGAGGAGCACACTACTGTTATGGGCTAAAGCGATGAATGCTGTGCTATGGGTCTGGGTCCATTAAATAGAGACTCATGGAAGCATGACAGGCACGCTGGATGCTTGGAGTTGGTCATTGCATAGAGTTCATGGCACTGATATAGTATGAAACCACAGAAAAAGAGGTAAGAGGAAGCAGTCCCAAATCGCCCTCCTACAAAGCATTAATTCACACAACAAAGAAAAGGGACTGGATTAAAACTAACAGAATGGGTAAAGAGAGGAGAGGTATAAAACAGGCACACACTGTGTAGTAAACTGCCCTCACACACAGCGAACTGTGTCATGCTTCATCATAGGCCTGCTGACATACCTCGCGCTAGCTAACGCTGGAGGTGGAGCATAGGGAGGGGAAGACAAACAACATAAAAAATTAAAGAAATGGTGTGGGATCAAAAGTGAAAATGTAGTGGCAGAATAAATTGGTAAAACTGGTAACAGTGTATCCCTGCTATACCTTTAATAATGGGTACACTGTCCAGGTGCAAGAAATGGTCCTATCCAGACCCGTGGATGGTGGTAATGGCTACCACTATCAAGCCCTACCTCTCCACTCTGCCAAGATGTTGACATGCAGCCAGCACGTGCTAATACCTCGGTCTTCAGACTTCCACCTGATCAATCCCAAAGAGGCTGCTGTCCTACCTCCTAGAATCCAGGGTAAGGAACAAAGCACCATTCAGTGCAAGCTCTGGAATAGAGCATGGTAGAGCCTTTGCTCTCCATGAGGAACCGAGTTTACTAATAAGTCAAACTTGAACTGGCGGAGGGGTGCGAATAGCACCTGTAGTCACACGTCAGTCAAGGTGAGCAAGTGCATTCAATCCGCACTCCGACACCGCGGTGTCGGGAGTGCGGAGTTGAATTGCACTTTAGCTCACCTTGACGAACGGTGTGACTACAGGGAGCTATTCGCACCCCTCCGCCAGTTCAAGTTTGACTTATTAGTAAACTCGGTTCCTCATGGAGAGCAAAGGGCTCTACCATGCTCTATTCCAGAGCTTGCACTGAACATGGTGCTTTGTTTCCTACCCCTGGATTCTAAGGAGGTAGGGACAGCAGCCTCTTTTGGGATTGATCAGGTGGAAGTCCTGAAGAAAACCGGGGTATTAGCACGTGCCGGCTGAAACATGTCGACATCTTAGCAGAGTGGAGGGGTAGGGCTTTGATAATGAGTAGCCATTACCACCATCCACGGGTCTGGATAGGACCATTTCTTGCACCTGGACCGTGTACCCATTATTAAAGGTATAGCAGGGATACACTGTTACCAGTTTTACCAATTTATTCTGCCACTACATTTTTTCACTTTTTTGATCCCACACCATTTCTTAAATTTTTTTATGTTGTTTGTCTTCCTCCCTATTGCTCCACCTCCAGCGCTGATTAGCGCGGAGGTGTGTCAGCAGGCCCTATGATGAAGCATGACACAGTTCGCTGTGTGTGAGGGCAGTTTTACATACACAGTGTGTGCCCTGTTTTATACCTCTCCTCTCTTTACCCATTCTGTTAGTTTTTTAATCCAGTCCCTTTTCTTTGTTGTGTTATTTACTGATAAAGTATGCCCAAGTGAATTGCCCTGTTAGCTGTGCTGTTGTAGCAATGGCACTTGCTCCCCTGTGTGCCCAAGAGGTCTGTACCACTGAAGAAAAGGCTACTACCGAGCTGCGGCTAATGCCATGGATGCTGCTAGAGACTTTGCTTTCACAGCCATAGCACTTTCTCCAAATGTGCCTAAGCCATCCGCATCACTGAATAAGAGACCCAAGGAAGCCTGTGGCGTGCCCTAGGTGAACAAACTTGTATAGTAGCTAGTCCTGTGGCACTTGCCAATCATGTGCCCGTGTCGACTGCACGCAGATCATGGAGCTGCTGCCTCGAGGCACTTGCCAGAGTGTGGCTTAGTGATTGTGCGGCAGTTAACGTGCTGACAGGAAGGGAGCCCGACCAGAACACAGCTGCTCAGCAGTAAAGCAAAGACTGATGAGTGGGATGCTGGTGTGAGGGTTACGGGGCGCCTTGAATATGGGTAAGATGAATATTGAGAGATTGAGTGCTGTTAATGCCTACCAGATAGGGGGGTGGGAGGGGCACTGCCCCTGTGCTGAAGCTCACAGGGGTACCTTTATATTAAGGGAAATGTGGAAGGAAAAGTGAATGGCATCCTCACCTACAGGGCAAAACCCTGCACCAGAGACTCTGGGTATCTGATACTTTTGTGTAGTATTGAGTTTTACTGTGTTGTAAAGTATTTTTTTTTTATACAAAGATCAGCACTGAGCTGACAATCACATTATTCTGCTGTTGGGAGTCTGTTGAGTCTCTTGCCTATTGTTCCCCCGCACTAATCTCCATGAGAAGCCAGTGACTGCTTGCCATCGCTTCCACTGTGAATCAAGTGCTAAAAGGGTTGTACTTGTCTCAGTTTTCAGACCCGCAGGAGGACAGACCCTAAGACATTAGAGGCAAATGACCACAGCTGTGACTCAGTAGCCCCTTGGCCTCTCAAATGGGTTCTGACAGCCTAATATTCACAGCATTGGCAATAGTGTCATACGTAACATGGAGTACTTGACAGCTAGCCACACAGATAGGTGGAAAATAAAATGGAACAAAAATAAACATTTCCTCTTAATGAAGTATGATAGTTTATTTATTATTGGTTTTCTGCTTTAAGCTGTGCTCTGCTTCTTTATTGTCTGAACAAAAAAGTGTCTTCAGTAACAGTGTAAAAACAAACATTTGCAAGGCCATAATTTCCCGGTTTTAAATGGCCGAGCCATCGGCTTTTCCAATGTTTGTTTACACCGGCATGTGAATGCATTCACAAAGATGCATGTGTATACATGTCTGGAAATCTTGCAATAGATTTCCTATTAAATGAATGTAATTCTAAGATGGCCACTATTCCTCATGACACATTTGCACTGATACGTCACAACACAAGTGAGGACACGCAGATATCACTTTGCGGCCACCACTTTGAGGAATGGTAGAGCAGGCAGGAGTGTGTAAACACTGCTGAATGTCAAGGGCAAGGGGTGGGAACACCAGAAGAGCAATGTTTTTTTTTTTTTTACAAAAAATGATAAAAAAGCCAGGAGGGGTTGGCGGGGGCAGCATCAGGCTTGGAGAAGGGGTGGGCCAATATGAGGGGGGAAGAAGCACATGGAAGGGAGAGCAAGAAAAGGAATGCATTCCCTTGGAGAGCTGAATATAGAAAAGTGGCTCCCTGAATGCAAGCAAAGTGAGCAGTGGAAGGATACAAGTCAAGCAATCAGAAAAATATGAGATTGAAATGGTTTAGGGCCAAACACGAAAAAGGGAGGAAAGCCTGAATCGAGAGTAGGGCACTGTGACAATACGGCCCTCCAATCACGAGGAAGGGGCTCACACAACTGTATGTATATTGGAAACAATAGGTCTGACTAATAGATGGCTAAAAAGCAGTTTGTTCCAAGACCTAATGAGTTTAATTTATTCTGCTCCTTGAATGCCTCGTTATCTGGTGTTTACTTTTCTTTCCAGACACAAAGGTCCAATCCAACAACATGGTTGCAATGGGATGTACAAAGCCTTGGGCGAGGAATGCATCGCCTGGCTCAAATGATTTCTGTTAAGCACTAATGTTTTTAATATCAGGGCTGAATCAGTGAACTTTGTTGAAAAAATGCTTTAAAGAGAAAGTACACCATTCGTGACATAGGATACTGCTCAATCAATCTCAAAACGACTAATTCCACTTCCCACGCTCCACAGCCTCTGTTGGGCTTTGGCATATAGAGATGCTGATCCAAGGCATTCCTAAGGTTAAAACCTAATAAATAGACTTGGGTCACCCTTCCTTGCGTGAGAGGGCTAATAAATGAATCTATTGATTGCTGCAAATTGCCCTGCCACTTTGTTTGTGCCTTTTAGGTTGAGCATTCAAGACCTGTTGTAACTTCTCTTGTGGGCTTAAAGCCATCCCCCTGCTTTTGATTTGTTTGTTTCACTGTCCTTTAAAAATCCTTGCTTGCTAGTGGTAAGCCCTGCTTCTTTGTCCCTCCTTTTTCTCTTCAGTTCCTCCCATGCACCAGGGACTAAGTACTGTTTCATTACGATATGGTTCTTTATCTGTCTTCAGTGGACTATTTTGTTCTTGGTTTCCTGCTCTGTTACTGTCTGCCTTTGTTCAGGTTTGGTGCCATACCTGCTTATTTTACTATAGCATTTCTCCCTCCCACCTTCTCTTAATGCCACAGTTGTGTTAGTGCTCCCTCCGCGCTGTGCCTCCTGCTCCTTTGTGTGTGTGTTTTTTAGCTTTTTTCGATGTCCACAGTCAGTTGGGCTTTTTTTGGTATGATATTGGTTTGGGCTTTCTTTGACGGTGGATTGGGCTTGTTGAAGTTTTCTTCGTAAGAAGGAAGAGGCATTACAGCCCCTCCCACTCCTCCTTGTGCTCCACACGCCTAATTATGAGGTGGACTCCAGCTCTCTGGGGAGATGTGGGAGGAGGTGGTGGGGGGTGGCACTTCCCGAGAGTGCACAGCTAAGCAGTGCCCAGGCTCTTGCCTAAGGCTGATGGCACATCGTTCTCCCCAACTATAATCAGTCCCTCTTGCTCGATAAGCCGTGCACCGCCCAGGGCAGGCCCGGCCTCCTCTAACAGGCACCTCCCACTCTCTAACCCCATCCGCCTCCCCTGCTTTGGTCCTGACGTCATTCTAAAAGCGGCAAAAGGCAGGTATTTTCTTTTCTACATTGAGCCGCATCTCCTGTAAGAAGGAACTTTAAAAATAATATAGTGGCTCTGCCACCATACTGTCCTTACGAGCCATTGGAGCAACCACTGTAAACGAGGGGTGGGCGGGGCTTAGAAGGGGTGTGCAAAACATAATGACGTCCCTCCTGCTTGATAAGCCGCGCATCGCCCAGGGCAGCAGGCCCAGCCTTCGAATAGGCACTTCCCACTCTAACCCCCATCCACCTCCCCATGCCTTGGCCCTGACGTCGCTCCGATGCATAGATGGTAAAGTGCTGTGATAGTGACACGGAAATACACAAAGCCAGTTATTAGATTTTTGGAGCACTTGTTAAAATAAAATCGAATTCAATAGAGTGCATACACAGCTGAAAAATGTGATGGAAAGAAAACCTTCGTAAAGTTATGGTTTCCGTTCACTAGTTAGTCACTCCTGCCATCTAGTGGTAATTATCCGTTTTTTTCCTTTTAAAAACAAATGACTGTGAGAAACACAGCCTGAGAGAGCTCTGAGCTCTTAGTGTTTTCAGCTGGATACGTGCAGGTTTCCAGTGTTTGTGTGCTGCTTGGCAGTGAGCAGAAGACAATCTAACTAGTACTATTGATACAGGCAGTGCTTTAAATGGGCCGGTTCTGTCCGGTACCGAGTCCCGGCACTTTTTTATTTTGAGAAGGAGAGTACCGGCACTTCTCAAGAAAAACGTAATAGTTTTACTTGGAGAGTACCAGCAGTTCTCAGAAACAAGCAGGTACTCTGCACTTCTGTTTTTCCATTTCAAGCACTGGATACAGGCAGTGCTTGAAATGGAAAAATAGAAGTGCAGGTACTCTGTACCAGAGTACCTGCTTGTTTCTGAGAAGTGCTGGTACTCTCCAATTAAAAGTATAGCATTTCTCTTGAGAAGTGCCGGTACTCTCCCTCTCAAAATAAAAAAGTGCCGGTACTCCATACCAGACAATACCGGCCCATTTAAAGCACTGGATACAGGGCTAGGACCACCACTGATCCATTACCTCACCCGACGGCAGCCTCCACCCAATCCAGTATCATGACAGATAGAATGCACTACATGCAGACCTGTAGACGCTCAAGATTTTTCAAGTCTCGTGGTTTTGAGTGTTGACATATTGCACAGATTATGCATCTCCCTACTTTTATGATTTACAGATATAATTTTTAATACCTAATTTCAAAGCACCGGTTATATATTGTGCAGGTGTGACCATTAACAATGTGAAAATGTTGTGTTAAAGAAGCGCTCTGACGCCATACCAGTGGCCAATGCGCACTATAAAAATACAGGTAATTTAACGGGGAAAAAAAAACACAAGCGAACACAACGCTTCTTTAAAAATGTCTCAATGCTTATTTATTTTACATATCAGCACACTCACGGTAATTCATGTGTCCCGCTGTCAGTGCGTGATTCCCAAAAATAACAACTTCACCAGGGTAGAGGCTGGTACCCACTTCGCAGGGCCCACAAGGAGCTATTCTCTGTTATGTGACCTTGATGTATCTCCTGAAGAAACTTCAAGATAATGTTCAAGATGTCTTTTCTAAAGAGACGCAGTGTGACCTTCAGTATGGATGCTTCCACCAGCATAAAAACAGGCAAAAACAGTCTACTTATTCTGCACAGTTTATCCCAACAAATGGAAAAAAGCATTTCTATACTAAAAACTCCTTTGATGTCACAAAAGATACATACATTTTAGGAGGAGCATAATGACTCAGCTGGAAACTCAACCAACCACAGAAAGCAAGAATGAACATCGACATTGCTCACACCATGAGGATCAAAGTCAACAAAAAGAACGTAGAAATGTAGAGGTGAACTGATACAACCTTTACGGCCAATCTGGTATCATTACTTGACACAGCAGCTTCAATCACCCATACCGCAAGCAGAGAACCAAAATTAAAGACCAAGCATCACACCAACACCACAGTCAATCTAATCAAGATGTTGCTGAATGGCTGAACAACAGCCCAACCTTGTCCAACCTCATTCTAACTACAACAGCCACCTCAAATGTTTTTGCCATCAGCCTCGTCTCAAAGCGAACTATCGTTTCGCCAGACATCTGAGCACAAGTTTGTGTGCAGAACACTCTCACGGTCAATTTAAAATACCCCCAGGCAAGATGTCAAGGCTGAATCTATATTTATGGCCAAATCATCTGTTTTTCTCTCAAACATGTTTGACAGATTTATATCAAGCAGCTAGGATAATCCTAACCAAACACTAAGCAACCACAACAACAAAATATAAATGGAAGAATTTACAACCAAATAATATGTTAACAGAAGTTACCCGTAATACACACTGGACATAGAGATCTTGCTGGCATGTGTGCACCACAACATTAGTGACATCCTCAGCAAATCGGCTACCTCAAATTGAGAAACATTTTAAACCTGGGCTGAAATCGTCCTCTAAGAGACTTACTGAAACACTGCCCAAACTCAAATGCGAACGTCAATGGCACAAGCCACTGTCTGAGGAGGCTACAATAATGCTATAGTTAGTCCTTCATCTCAATCGCATGCATGAAACCCTAAATCTGACAAAATAGATCCTCACAATCTATTTTGAAATGACCAGCCCGGAAGCCATAACTGCCGCCCCTCGCCATGAATACAAGAGCGTAGAGTGGACCTTCTAATGTGTTTTGAGTCCAAACATTTGAGACTCTGGCTTGCTTAACCATGGACTGTCAGTGCACCACACCAACCGCCTCCACCTGAGAAAACCATCCCTCTACAAGAGAAGGTTCACATGAAAGGCAAATATCCCCTTCTCATGTGAAACTCCTGACAGAAAGACTTGGAGACTGTTTTTACCATGTGACATAACCTTTGAGCTACTTACATGCTCCTTTACTTTAGCTGTATCTCACTCTGCAAGCACATGGCTGTGGAACAAAATCAGGGATTTTATCTTGGGGCTGATGGTGACTGTCTGGAGTTGTGTTTTAGAGAAGTTATTTCTGTTCTTATTTGGTGTGAATGTTTTCTTTGATGCCTTTTATGTGGAAACTTTGTGGTTGCCAATTAATGGGATTGTTTGTTCTTTGCAGTTTTCTTGACTACACCAGGGAATTTATACTCTTGTGGTTCTACGAGTGGCAGGACTTGCATGGGTGCCAGTTCAGCAGATGCGCCTTTTTAATAAAGCCTCATATGCTGATGAAATGCAGTTTTGACTTATTGGGATTAGTGGGCCACATGTGCACATTTAGTCATGTGTCCCTTATGCAAAGTACCCACTCACGCTGTTAATACTCTTATGTGCCACATATTTTGCTGTTTGCAGCATTTATGCTTGGACATGCTCATTTCGCAAATGCATATATGTGATAGTTCCATATTTTGAACTTAGCTGAAAAGTAATGTTCTTTAAAGAGAAGCATCTACAACTCTAAATAGGATCATGGTTGATCAAGAACCTGGGTACATAGGCCGAGAAAAAAATAGTATTGTGTTTTATTCAAAAATGCGGTTTCATGCTTGGTTTATGCACAGGTGCTATGATCTGTTAGCTCATTGTTAGGTCTCGCCTGAAGCACTGGCACACGCCCTGTCTTTCGAGATCTATTGTATCTTAAACAAACCTAAAGTGGGCTTACAGCCCACCCATCGCTTACCATTGGTTAGCATCTTCGTCACTCGCACTTCTTTTGTCTTTCTTGGTCAGCGACATCTGAGCTGGTTTCATGTAGCCGGACAGTCTTGCTCGAGACTTATTTAGATCTCTCTCTTTCTTTTTCTTTTTCTCTCTCTCTCTTTTTCTCTCTCTCTCTCTCACACACACACACACTTCAAGCTAGCACACATCATATGAGTCACTCCACAATGCCACTCAATGCCACTTTCTTCACTCTGTGCCCCTCCATTCTACACCATTCCACACTCTTCCACTCCACTCTACGTCACTCCACTGTACAACACTCTACTCCACTCTGCGCCATTCCATTCTAGTCCAGTCTACGGCCTCCACTGTACACTACTCGACTCTATGGCACTCTACTCCACTCTACACACCTCCACTCTATGAGATTGTACTCCACTTTACGCCACTTCACTCTAACACTCCACTCAACTTCACCCTATGCCACTCCACAGTGCTTAATTTGTAAAATATTAAGTGCAGGTGCTCAAATTGTTTTGGGAGGCCACACCCACCTACCCCGGCTCCACCCACTTCCTCCACTGGCTCCACCCACATCCTCAACTGGCACTGCTGAAAGCCAGATGCAATAGTGCGAAATAATCTACCCTGCAACCCTAGGTAGTGTACGGTGGAAGGTGTTCTCCAAAAAGCTGAAGGTGGGATAATGGTGCGTGTGTGCCACTGCTTTAATAATAAGGTTCCTCTTAAGTGGTTGTGATAGGCAGTATGATGCCCTTTTAAACTCAGTGAGGACTAATTGTAACAGGTCAAATACATTATTGATAGCTTTCTTTTTATATCATTATATGTCTATGTGTCAAAGGTTAGTTTTGTATTTGTTATTTAACTTTTCATTAAGGCTTCACATGTTGATTATCTTATTGTACTTTAGTGTCATTTTACTGTTTATATTAATGCAGGTCTAAATTTAACCCCCAACAAAACAGATTTTGTTACATCTCAAGGTACCTAATCTCTAACCCAGTCCCAACCTACTTGGATTCCACAATTATCTTAGAATGAACACGGACCACCACTAGTTGCTCTAAGTCTCTCAATTTGCGTATAGATAGGCACCTCGCCCTCCGCAAACATATTAACCTTACAGCAAAAAACATCAACTGTACGCTGATATTCATCCATGGGATAAAACACTTTATTTCGGAACAAGATCTCACAGATGTTGCTAAATCCCTAGTCATCTCCAGTATTGAGTATAGTAATTGCATTCTTACAAATATTCCTAAAATGTATCCTCCCCACTCACTTCAAGTCATCCTTCGTGCTGTTGCCTGACTGACTTCTGGGAATGGTGGCTCTATTAGTGAATTATTTAGATCTTTTGTATAAGGTCTAGCTTGTTATGCAAGAAATAATGTTCCCTATTTGTGTTGCATTTAATAACTTATCATTTTGTCTTGATAGTATTCATAGTGCTTATGCACTATGTAAAGCGCTCTGATGCTCTTGGGACTTGTATGAAACATCAACTGGTAAAATAATTTATAAGTACATTAAATATATCGAATCCATGGATGGGCTAATGCATTGTTTTAAAAGCTATGGATGAACTAACAAAAAGTTCAGAACCCAGGATACTAAAAGAATTCTTGATTTAGACATGAACAGAACACCACTGAGGAATCCTCCCATTTACAGAACCAGTTATTAACTGACTCTCCTAGCCCCAACACACAACATGAGGCCTCATCCAAACTTCCTTTCATGGCTACAGATAACCCACAGTTCTGTTTACACAATTACACCACAAAACAAGAGAAAAATAAAGTTAGGAAAGCTGGAGTGCATGCTTGCCGACCTATCAGTAAATATTATTGTGAGACCTTCTGGTTGTCTGTGAATTCTGTTTGTGGGGACTTTCTTGGACCATTCAGCTGCACGTCTAGGTAGTGTGAGTGGTACTTGCCTTCCCATGCCATTGACTCTAGTCAACCGAGACCCCGTTGTCCTCCAACACATACACGTTCCATACTAACTCCATGATTGTCCAAGGTTTGGAGATTTACCCATCTATAAATTCACTCGCATTACAGAGTGTAAGCTTGACTTTCTGCCTGCCACTGTAATAGTGTCATACACCTCCTGTTGTTTAACTGCTTCCATGCGCTTCATGACACTGCCCAAAATGTGCAGTGACATTTTGGTTCTTGGCTTGGTCCCTTTAAATGACATAAAAATGAATTAGTCTGTTACCCCATTGTTAGTGGTTAATATTCCCCACTATGTTTTGCAAGTTTCATGACAAGATGCTGCATTCCCCACTGCTCAGTGCAACCATTCCTTAACTATACAAATCAGTCTTTTGACAAGAGAACTGCTTGCAGGCACTTAAAAGGGGTGTTTCTGTGTCCTACAGCCATAATATAATGGAGCTGCTTCACTTCATTGACGTCACCTCCATTCCTTAGTCTGTAACCTGCTCAAATGCTTTCTTCATAAATTGTATCATTACAGTGGTGGTAAGCTCTGTAAACAAGAGTCACAATCCGCTTGCTTCTACATTACAGCCCATGTCATGATCTCTTTGGGAAGTAGGGTGTCCTACCAGTAATCATGACAAGAGGACAAAGGATATCTAGAGCCACATTTTTCAGGGGTGGGTGACATTGCTATGGCAAACAAGGGAGGTTTCCACACCATGTCAATCATATTGCTCACCACACAACATACAACTTTGGCCCATCTCATGCCGCAGTGAGCAATACATAGGTTTCCTAACTGCACTCCTACATAGGTGACCTTTATGTGTCAAAACTGCAATCTGTTCCATGATGATCCTGTAAAGCCTCTATGCTGCAGGCTCAGGTCACACAGAACCCGGGGATCGCTATTTCTCCCTGCATATCATGCAGTGTGATGTAAAAAAATCTGAGACTGAGAGCAATGCACCATAAATAAACACCAAAATATTAGCCAATTCAGCACCACAATTATTGTTTAACACCATAATGAATTTATCTCATAGGCTCAAAAACTCCTATTCACCATGCTTCATAGTTTGCGTCATTATATTCAATCATGTTTATTAACAAAACAAGTATCAATCATAATGCACAATATATCAACACATTACATTAAAATATTTTATTCAACACCTTCTCGATGTTCAATTGTTAGAAATGCCAAATTGTACAAAACCAACAAGCAATTTACATTTGTTGGTCTGTGTGTAAAGGTTCCAGTGTGTTTGTTGCACTTGAGAAAATGAGTGTCTGTAGGTATGTTGGCCCTTTTGAATGCAAATTCTGTGCAAGTGTACCTGTATGTTTTTGTCTCTAATTACGTAGGCTGTACAAAAAAGATGGGGCTAAAAGACTACATTTCTATGTAACTTCTTCCACCCACAATTTGAGAGATTGGTGATGCAAACACTTGATTGCTTGAGAATGCGAACAGTATTGAGAACTGCATCTACCAGAATGCTTTGGGAGTACTGGCAAAGTCAGGCAGTTTGCTCCCCTGCTCCACCTTTTACATTTCTTAAATGATGATCCAGATGTGGCTTTGCTGAGTAAACTTGTCAGAACTGTTACAGGCCTTTCTATTTCAGGAGCTGAAGAGCATTAAAATGTCCTAAGGTGGGATTGGGTACTGTAGACCCACTTTATTATCACAAGATAAATACTGAATATGCCTGCATCTACCACTATGGGCAATGATCGATTCATTTTTTTATATATCTGCAGTGTTATATAGTCTCTTCAGGAGTTGTCAGTTCTGACAGGCGGGTCCAGCCATTTTGCCCATCATGTCATTAATCGCCATCATGTGTTGACTGCTGTGATGTCACATCTACAACAAGTTATTTAAGCATTCCATGAGTGCAGACTCAAATTGTGAATACATGGAAGAAACCTCAGTTTTTCGATAGACAGGGAAGTCTACTCCTGCAGAATCAATAATTACTCCTTGTCCATGAATGTTTGTACTAACCTACCACAGGGGGGCATTGAAAGCACTTGAGGAAGCCCACAATTGGAAACTCCACTTACGATACCTGGAAGGATTTACTGCTACACCTGTGAGAATGAGTCAGCCTACTACCCTGTGAATCACCTCACATTTACCAGTGCGAAACCACTCCCAACTACCATCCAAAATGACGACATCAAGACACAAGGAGGGAGGCAGGGAGCCAAGGGACAAGCGACTCCGTCTAAATTATTGTTACAACACTCAGGAATAGTTCTATGGAGTGAAGCTACAGATGATAATTAGCATGGTTTCCATACAGGAAACGACCTCATTAGATACAACAATGCTCTTCAATAACAGATTAAATCAACATTACACACTTGAGGTGTAGAATGTTATTTCCTGACGCACCACTAATGCACATTTTTGATTCACAACTGATGCGCATTTTTGTGTACCGTTGGTATGCACTTTGTGTGCAAAATGCCATTTTCGGGCAATCTTCTGATACAGAATCCTAATTTCCGAAGCACCATTGATGCGAATGTCTGTTTCACCGTTGAAGTGCACTTCAGACGAAGAAACCTAATGCCTTGTGCACTATTAATATGCACAACTTGGCTCCCACTGGTGCACGCTTAGGACGTGACTTCTTGTCTGTGCTGTACAACTGATGCAATGTTTAGGTGTACACCTGAATGGCCTCTTCCCGTGTTGTGACGTAGGTGCAAACATTGGGTGTACATGTCGACGCTGACCTTTGTTGTACAGTTGGTGCACACCTAAACCTGGTTGCCCAATCTCAATAGAAATGTGGCCCTGTAGTTATAATATGTATGTGCATATGCCTAGTTTACATGGTGATGTACATTACCGTTGGGGCACACTTATACACATGTGTGACGTATGCAGATATCATGGCTATTTGGTGTACGCAGCGACACACTTAGCTATAACCTGTGTCGACAATTAGTGTTACTTTCAAATGAGCATCATGATGTTGTTCTCCATGTACAATGGGTATTTTATCTAATTGCTGATAAGCGATATTGTTTTAACTATACATATGGGTGTAAATAAGGATGAACGCGCGTGAACTGTAATGTTGCGAAAAAAATGCAATTAAGCGCTGTGCATGGCATGGACATGTGTGGTGCACATACAGATGCCACAGGAGTGCAGAGTTAATGACTGCAGAGTGGTTGTTTATATTGTGATATCCCTTGAAGTCATTCATAACCGCGCCGATGTTTCTAATTGAGAACTAATAGAGGTGCTTAAAACTAGACGCGGGACAACAGGGTGCCATGTAAAAGGTCAGAAGAGAGTCAGCGAGGAGCCGGGCACCCGCTTGCGAACCCTAGCTCGAGGCAATTACATTCTTCTTTGGTGAGAATGGACTCTGAAGGGGCCACTGGGGGCTCAGTGAGTAGCAACGGGCTGGTGCACTCAGTGCCATATAAGGTGATATTTGAAAACCATATACCCCACCAACCACTCTGAACATGAATGTGTGCCCAATCCAGTTCCGCATCATCCATTCCTGTGTAACCTGCTAAATAAAGGAATGCCCGACAGAGAGGCTTAGTGTTCCGGGCCAAGCTGAGACGGATAACTTTCTGTTTCATTTATGCCTTCAAGTGGGGGTGAGCATAATTGTCTACAGGCAAGCTTTATGAAGCCACAGTTGTATTTAATACTTATTGCTGGTATACTTTTGGGAAGTTAATGATGCAAATTATAACCCAACAAAGAACAGGAACACCACTGTTGCGGTTGACAAGAACCTTTGGAAGCAAGGTTTTTCTTTGCGTGATGTCGCAAACACATTATTTATTACTCGGGTAGCCCGGCAATCGGAACTGAATGGCAGGTCATGCACATAAACACAAGCACGCGCAACAAATGAGAGGTGCACTTTTCCTTGCACGTACCTCAACCATTTAAAAACATACTTGCTTAACACTAAAGTACTATCAAATATTAAAATTGAATCATTACTTACTTTGTCTTTGGCTTTTGGTTTTAGAGGCCTGCCGCTGCACGACTCAGCGCAACACACGCTGCTTGCTTCTTGAGTAGACTAGCACTGCTGCGGCTGCGCAGTACACTGGGGTGGTGAAAAGTGGGGAAAGTGGTCTGATCTGCATTTGTCCGACTCCTCAAAGGGAAAGAAGATTCAGCGCCAAGGAGTAACGGACAGGGGCCGGGCTAAAAATCAATTTTTCATTTGTGATTGGTAGCGCACTAGCGCTACTATTATTGCTGTTAAGCTGAGGCAGGGGCCTCACCCAGGCATTTTAAGGCGGGCGGCCACGGTGTCCAAATTTAAATATTTTATGCACAAATCCATATCGCACGTAGACCCGGCCCTAAGAAATAAGTGCCGGTGCTAAGCACCGGAAAGCACCGGCACAAATTAAGCACTGACTGACTCTATGCCACTCCACGCTACTTTACTCTACTATATGCCACCCCACTCAGTGACACTCTATTCCACTCTTCTTCATTCTACTCCACTCCACTCTACAACAGTCTTCTCCACACTACTATACTTTACGCCATGCCACACCATTGTACTCCACTCAGCTCTACAATATTCCACTCCTCTCTATGCCAGTCCACTCTAAGACACTCTACTCCACTCTGTGACACTGTTCCACTCTACGCCACTCCATTATACTCCACTCTACACCTCTCCACTCTAGGACACTCTACTCCACTCTACCACACTCTACTCCACTCTACTGCACCTCACGCTAGTCCACTCTTGCCACTCTGACACTCCACTCTACTCCACTCCACTCAACGTCACTCCACACTACACCTCTTCACTCTATAACAATCTACTCCACTCCAGGACACTCTTCTCCACAATACCCTGCTCCATTCCAGCCTCTGCCAACCCACTCTACAGCTCTCTCCTCTAATCTGTCACACTCCACTCTGATCCTCTACTCCATTGTATGCCACTCCACTCTACTCTACAACACTCTACTCCACAACACACTACTCCACTCAATACTACTCCACTCCACTTTACGCCACTCCACTCTACGACACTTTACTCCACTTCTACAGCACTCCACTCTATGGCATCCATGCTAATTTGCTCTACTCAGTTACTTCACTCTATGCCGCACTACCCTACTCCACTCTAGGACACTCTACTACACTGTACTCTTATCCACTCCACTCTATGCCACTCAACTCCACTCTACCACACTCTAATCCACTCTAAGCCACGCCATTCTATGCCACTCCACTCTATGCTATTCTACTCTGCCACTTTACTCTACTACATGCCACTCCCCAACACTTTATTCCACTCTACTCTACTACATGTTACGCCATGCCACTCTAAGCCACTCCACTCTACAACATTCTACTCCACTCTATGCCAATCCACTCTAAGACACTCTACTCCACTCTGAGACTATTCCACTCTATGCCACTCAACTGTACACCACTCTATACAACTCCACTCTAGAACATTCTATTCAACTCTATACCACTCCACTCTCCCACACTCTACTCCACTGTACTGTACTCTACTCCACTCTACTTCACTCACTCAATGCCACTCCACTCTACACCACTTCACTCTATTACACTCTACTCCACGACACTCTACTCCACAACACTCTGCTCCACTCCAGTCTATCCCACTCTACAACTCCCTCCTCTAATCTATGACACTCCACTCTATGCCACTCCACTCTACGCCATTCTTATTTAAGCCACTTTACTCCATATACACCACTTCACTCCACAACACTCTATTTCACTCTACTTCATTCTACTCTACTCCACTCCACAACACTCTTCTCCACTCTACTACACTTTACGCCATGCCACTCTGCACCACTCCGCTCTACAACGTTCCACTCTACTCCATGCCAGTCCACTCTAAGACACTATATTCCACACTACGGCACTCCACTCTACACCAGCCTATGCCACTCCACTCTACCACACTCTACTCCACTCCACACCACTCCACTCTACTCTACTTCACACCACTCAATGTCACTCCACTCTACACCACTTCACTCTATGATACTCTACTCCACAACACTGTACTCCACAACATTCTGCTCCCCTCCAGTCTATGCTAATCCACTCTACAACTCTCTCCTCTAATCTGCGACACACTACTTTATAACACTCAACTCTGACAATCTACTCCATTCTATGCTACTCCACTCTTCTCCACGCTACTTTACTCAACTCTATGCCACACCACTCCACTCTATGATGCTGTACTCCACTCCACTCCACAACACTCTACTCCACAACACTCTACTCCACTAAACAACACTCCACTCTACGACACTCTACTCCACTCTACTGCATCCATGCTACTTTACTATACTCTGTCACTTCACTCTATGCTGCTCCACTCAAGGATACTCTACTCTGCTCCACTCTAGGACACTCTACTCTACTCCACTCTTCTTCACTCCTCTCTACAACACTCTACTCTATGACACTCTACTCCACTCTACCACACTCTACTTTACTCTATGCCACTCCACTCTATTACACTCCACTCTACGCCATTCTACTCTGTCACATTAAGCCACTTTACTCCACTATACGCCACTTCACTCCACGACACTCTACAACACTCTTCTCCACTCTACTTCACTTTACGCCATGCCACTCATTGGCTCTCCTGCACCATGAGTCACAGCATTTTACCAGATTACAAGTGAGAAGTAGTGCACTTCAGTACCAGGGCTTTAGGGCAAACCTCTCCTTTGATTTTTTTACTTTTTTTTTAATACTTTTATTTTCTTTTGCATAACTTTGCGAAAAATGCATGTTTGCCAATGTTTGTTTTTTACCTAGTCATTTCAAAATAACGTGTTCAAAACACAGCGTATCCTTTTGTCGGAGAACTTTATCTAATACATGCAAAAGGATACAATTTGGGAGAGTTAAAGCCAAGCTATCCTTCAAGGGTGCTAATTCAGTCCTTTTGGACTACTTCGCACAACCCCTGTGAGCAGACCAACTTGATGGCTAGTCTTTTAAAAACATATTTTACTTTTATTTTTTTCTTTTAGTTGGTGGGTTGCAGGAGTTGTATGTGATTTCATAGAATAACGATTTCATGGAATACCATTACTGAGAAAGACCTCAACTGTTTAATGGAAATTTGCAGGATGAATGGCATTTACCATTTCATAGAAACAAATTCAAAGAATGTATTTTTTTTTTAAATTGGCTTTTGCATGCTTATTTTTTAAGGTGTGACTACAATGGTTTCAGGCCTTACTGACATTTTGGTTGGAGGTATTTATTTCAGTGCTTTACTTCAGGGTACATTATTTCGTATTTATATGTTTTACGTTGTCAAACAATTACTCACATGCTCTTAATTTGCTGATCCCCTCACCGCCACTAAACAGCATTGATCCCTGACCCCCTTCACAACCCATGAACATCTTCATCCCTAGAGGAGTGGTCTTCAAGCTTCTTAATGCTGCCCCCCCCCCCCCCATAAAATAAAATAAAACCTCGGGCCACCCCTCAATGTTTTCACAATTATTCTGTTAAATTGGCAAAGTATAGCTCTTCAATCCATGGTTAGATTTCCCAAAGGGAGTATTATATAGGGGAAAGTCAACCCTATGTAATTGACACTGTTTTCGTGAAGCGTGTGCATCTTTTCTTTTTTTCTATAATATGGTATAGCGTGCACTTTTTTCTACATAATCACTCCACTGCAAACAAAAAAACATTAGAAAAAAACATTGTCATTTACAACGGCAATAGCTCTAACTTTCACAAACGCAAGACCGATTGCATTGCAAATGCTTGTTGCTTTGAGGAGGTGCTAGGTCCTTCGGGCCAGTCTGGAATGGTGGACTACAAATGGATGGGCACCTCAGTACTTTTTGCTTTGACCATTCACAGAGGGTTCATGAAGATGACTTCTGCATACTGCAGTCAACCTTCACCTTGGACAACTCTTTTGTAAATTAGGGACATTTGCACGCACTTTGGCTGTCCCGGTAAATCAGCCAAACAATTCCAAATGTACCCGGTAGAGCTGGACGACCCACTGAAGGCTCAAGCCAGATGCCTAGCTCTGGCTCAGCTTGAGATGCTCTTGAAACCTCTAACCAACAAGCATTTGCAATGCAATCGGTCTCGCCTTTGGGACCTTATATGTATTTAGCTATGCATCACATTAGCCTGGGTGCTGAATCATCTACTGTTCTTTAACATGGAGGGAAAGTAAGCACCAAACTGCGTGACACGCAATTTAAATAAAGAAAGTCCCTCAGCAGAAAGCAATTCTGGTATTTTACTGACCTCTACTGGTCGTTTTCTATCAAGACAGTTAAATAGAGGCAGTTGAACAGAAAAAAAAGTCCCTAAGCGGAAGCAGACAAGTCCTAGGGCTGATCTCCAGAGCCCACAAAGTACATACACATATAAGTATATACTAAAGTATATACAAGAGGTCTCGAATGCTCAATCTAAAAACTAATCGAGCAATCGTGGATTTTCCCTGCTGCATCCCTCGTTCTCTCACAACATTGCCTGCCTTCCTTTCCATGTGGGGGCAGAGCTACTGGTTTTTTTCCACTTGTTAAAACATTGCAGGATGCCCTGCCAGCCTCAACTTAGGGTGTGCGCCCATTTCCCTTCACACTAAGAATAGTTTTCCATTGAAGCTGAGATCAGATATACGGGCCAGCTGCACTTAATAAAGGTGGCACAGATTATACACAATCTACAGGTTCGCACAGCTCGCTCTTTGAATTGCATGTGCAGCGCCCAGAGCCCCAATAGATCTGTGGGATTTTTAAAGCGCTGGAGTGGACAGGCACGGGTCTCTGGGTACAGAGCAAACGGAAGGTGTTCCAACTCCAATTGTAGTATATGTACATTAATGTTTTTCCATGGTCCGCGGAGCCGTACTTCGCATGTGTTTTGTGGAGAGTGACCTGTGACCTCCATGAACATCTTCAATGGTTGGCTTTGTTTTGCTAATTGTTTTAACTGCCATCACTGAAGTGTTGAGCAGCTCCTAATAATGGCCTGTTTTATTAAAGCAAAGGAAGCTAATAATAGTGACATCACATAAAATGCATACCTTTCCTTAATCCTTATGCTTTTTCTAGAAATATTTTGTTCGTATATAGTGTTAACTTGATGTAATATGAAACATGTATTTATTGGGGAGGAGATGTGGCCTAGCTGCTTTGAAACTGGGGAACCAGGTTTGAATCCCGGCCTCCGCTCAACATCCCGTTATTCTTGTCAAATCACATAATATCCCTGTGCCTAAAACAATGTATCACGTGGTCTCCTGTTTTTGTAAAGTGCTTTAATTCCCTCAGGCTAAGTCGTGCTTCATAAAAAAAAACTGCAAAAAGTATATGATTTATGCTTGTGATAGAAATGAACACAAAACGATGACCGTTGTTGTTAAATGGGAAATTGCAGGCAAAATCCATCTAGAGCAGTGGTCTTCAAACTTTTTGATGCCGAGACCCCCCATCAAAATTTTTTAGGCGTAAGGACCCCCTCCTGACAAAAATTTCTAGAACCTGGTAGTCCTTATCATTGACAACCATAAATGTTCTCCAGAGAAACGGTCAATCTGTGGTTGCACCTCATTAGTACCAAAATATAGCAATAAGCAACAAAAAGGGGACCAGTACAGCTTTACAAAGGGCCTTCTACAGAGCGGCAACACCTGTTGCTGCTTTTTAGTAACTTTTAAACCTTTTGAGTAAATACATCTCAAGTTTCGTTACACTAGTGCTGAAGGTCAGAATGTCCGAAGTGTGTTTAATAAAATTGTAAAATTGCAATAGAATGCAACTGAATTGAGTAACGTGTGTTATTTACTGAGCTACAGCTCTTCAATATTTTGGCACCGACCACTTCATTAAAGGCCAGCTATTATGTGTTTTTTAAGTGTTCCACAAAATATTGTTGTTAGTGTTCCAAAAATCTACAGCGAGTCTGCTCAAAATAGTTAAATTACAATAGTTTTCAAATGTTTTGTTTAAACACATGAGAGCAGCTAAAAGCTTGGTCTCCATTGACTTACTCCTAAAATGAGGTCATTTTAGGGAAAACAGCATTTCTTGCATATAGTCAGAGTATTTTGCGTCACCTGAGGTAATAACAGAAGTAAAATCACCTGGGTGCCAACAATTTTACTGCTGGCTATCAGTTGACTAGCATCTGATCACAGCATTGGTGGTAAGTAATGCGGAATAACGAGAGCAAATGTTTTTTCACCCTTATTGGCCGTGCTATCGCCCTTTACATTCTGTTTTGCACGGAACAAGGGCATTTTTTGTTCAGAGCTCCTATAGTTAGTGTATTACATTGTCTGTCTGTCATTCTGTCGCCTAAGTCTTCACTGCCTGAAAGGTCTTCTCCCACCATCATCTTTGGAAACAAGCATTAGCTGCTTCCATTTTGTCAGACATTCTGGGTAACCCTCCAATGCTTCCTCACTCTGCGTGGATCAATAACGTGCCTCCCAGGACAACTGAACTCAATACATAGCCTCTTTAAATTACCAATCTCTTCCTCTCTAGTCAGAAATTATTATCTTACAATTTTACAATTTGCATTTAACTCTGCCATGTCGGTACGTCAGGTGCATGCTCGGAAGGACATACATATGCATGTATTACCATACAAAGACATTCCTTTCTCACTATCACAAAGCAGTATAACAATCTGCTAATTCTTCTGTACTTTTACATAGAACATTTTAATAAACAATCAATAGTGTTTCCCATTTAAAATGCAACTGACTTTAACAACCTTAGACGGATGAAACTCTGAATTACGTTTCCTTGCTTTTATCCAGCAATTTACAGGTCACACAGCTTTCAGCAATGCGCACTCAACTCACTGAGCTACCGTGCCGTTTTGGTTCAGTGTTTACAAAACATGAGACAAGATTTGGACAATAGGAATAGTAGGAAAACCAGGTAGAAATTCTGGCACCACTTCCTCTGTGAATAGTGTGGGAGTCGTCTCTTTAGATCAGAGTCTCCCCTGTACATTTGATAAAGAATCTTGTAATCAAATTTAATTTTGACCTACCAGTGTATAAATAGATTTGCTCAATTACTAAGAATTGTTTTTTTCAATTAAGTATACTAAAACGAGTTAGGTTTCTGTTCAACATCCAGAAAAGAATACAGATTTTCAATGTTTTGTGACTATGAGGTTTGATTACAGTAATGCTGTACATCTGGGGATCCTGCAAAAGCCTAGAATAAACCGCAATTAGTACAAAATGTCACAACGTGACTCATACTAAACATTAAAAAACAAAAGTCATTATCAAAGTGCCTAAATAAACATCATTGGCTTCAGATTTTTCACAGGGTTAACTTTAAATACATATGCTTAGTTCATAAAGCATTATATGGCGGTAGACATAGCCCTCTTACCCACATATCTAGGTTCTATACCCCCAAGTGCAGTCTGCGCCCAGAAAAAGCTTGGTTATTCACCCTTCCCAAGTTTCAGAGAACTTTATGGGGACAGATTTTTCAGTGGCTGCAGCAATGCTCTAGAACTGGTTTACACTGAATCTGAGAAGAGAACACACTGTGCTGAGATTTAGACTAGAGAGCTACTAAACACCTGGGGGCATATTATCAAGAATCAGCGTTAAAATTATCGCCGCTTTAGCGGCAGAAAACCGCCGCTAAAGCGGCGATAATGGGCTTGATAATATGCCCTTGAGAATTCCAATAGAAGCCCATGTTCTGGTGTCAACATTGGCTTCTATTGGAATTCTCAAGGGCATATTATCAAGCCCATTATCGCCGCTTTAGTGCCAGTTTTCTGCCGCTAAAGCGGCGATAATTTTAACGTCGTTCTTGATAATATGCCCCTTAGCTTTTCCACTACAAGGCTCCTGTGATTTTATATGACTGGTTAGTGATTTTCAGAAATGGTCTTTGAAAAATGAGCGCTAAGGTACCTACCTGGCTATAGCGCTTTAGAAATGCCCAAATGTAAATAAATAGCATGCAGAAAATTGCTCCTCTAATCACAAAATATTTAACGCTAAAAATAATCCTATATAAGGATGTGGGGCTCGGTGCAGTGTTAGACTGAACGTTAGTCACTGCTGCCATCATTTGCTTGGCAGATGCGCATGCTACTCACAGCAACCAGGGGCCTAACAAAGACACACCCGCATGTGAGGGGCCCCTTCAACATATCTTTCAGGGGGGCACCCTCACGTTTTGTTTAAGTCACTGTCTATTAACTACAACAGCACTCTCCAGTCCTTGAGAACTCAAAGCCAGACAGACAGCTAAACACACCTTTCTGCCAGTGTGCTGCTGGCCTGAAAGAAATGTAATGTGCACAACGAGTTAATCTGCAAATCCTTTGCATTTGCAGATTAACTCGTTGTGCACATTTACATTTCTTTTAGGCCAGCAACACACTGGTAGAAAGGCGTGTTTAGATGTCTGTCTGGCTTCGATTTCTCCGCACAGGAGAGTCCCTGAATAAAACTCCAGGGAAAGCATTTTAACTACGTCTGGGACGTTTTTTTCCAGCAAATGAAGAGGGCGACCCCCTTCCCATGCCTCCACGGCCCCCCTGTGGGTCGCGCCCCACAGATTGAAGACCTCTGAATTCTAGAGGTTAAATTATACAATGTTTAAAAAAGAAACCGGGGTTATAATCCCAGCTTGTTCACTTGATCATATTATGTGATCATACTGAATGTTTTTTATTTCACAGTGTCTCATTTCCTTCGAAGGCCAATTTGGAAGTACCCTGGAATAACTTATTTCACGATGTGCCCTGTAACGCAATTTATAAATGGTTTAATAGGCAATCATGTTGCTTGCACCTACCGACATAGGTCACATACAGTCCACATGACAAACCTGTTTCTCGGTTCACTCTTGGCAATGTTTTTAGAGTACTGGGGTTTTCTTGAATGCTTCATGTTTGAAACAATTACTTTCAATAAATGTCCCTCAAAACTAAACACTAATGCTAAAAATAAATACCTTTTTAATTTTGAAGGATCTTTCTCATATGTTTACATGACAACTGTTCCCTGATTTACATGCAACATCTTTGTATGGCTCAGCTCTTGTTAGGGTTCATAAAACAAGCCAGACCCCAGGCTCCCATTTTGGATTCGCTGGCCGGCCCCACTCCAGTGCCCGGTTTTTGGATCACCTGGGAAGAGTACTAGACGCTTTTCTATTTGGTAGGAAGGTTGTGAGGAGGTGAGGAGATGTCGACTAGGTTTTCGTTTGTTTTGCATAGATCGTGTTTCATTTGGTTTCATTATCACATAATGTAGTTTTGTATTTGACATTTGCAAATAGTAAAGCAATGCTGTTTAGAAATGCCCTGAAGCTTATTAAAAGTGTTTTCCTGTTACAGAATCATAAAAGCTCTCTTTCAAAAATAGATTTAAAAAACTGGAAGTCCTCCAGTCGCTGACTGGTTGCCAAAGCGTGCAATTAATTTTATCTGAAAAGGGAACAATGCTGCCTCAGACACCACATGAAATACATTTTTTTTTCTTCAATTCACAGATGCCACATTTGGAAAGAAAGCTTGAAAGAGAACTGCAGGAGAACGCCAGGGTCATTGCATGCCGCTTCCCCTTCCCACATTGGATTCCGGACCACATAACAGGAGAGGGAGTAGACACTGTCTGGACATATGAATCTGGGTCTTTTCTAAGAGACGACACAAGATGCGCGGAGCCCATACCGCACATACGTTCTGACTAATCGAAGAAGAGTAATAAAATGTGTTTTTGAACTGATCTCTTAGTCTTGGAGTGCCTTCTTTTTCAATTTATGAAATATTTCCCAATATCATTTGAGTGTAAAATTGAATAATTTAAATTTAAAAGTGTATTGTTCAAAAGTACTTGGATCAGTCATTACATTATTTAGCCCCCTCACTCCTCTAAAGTTATTAAAGACTGCTACACCCTCCGTTTTTAAAGAGGTGAGGCGGCTGTTGAAGCTGCTCCTTTTTTGTTCTCTTGTTTTATAATGTAAAGTTGCTGTTTTTTTTCTTATTTTTTTTAATGCTGTCTAATAGAAGCATTTTCCTGCACTTCATCTAGTGCACAGATATGACCTAACTTAGACTTGCTAGATGATGGATACTTCTAACTGCAGATTCTTTCACCTTTAGAGTATCCCCAGGCTCCAAACTGGATCTGGAAGGTTTTAACACCTGGCTCCTGTGCGCCGCTATGTGTCTTTGTGCTTCTCCGCTTTGACTTCGTTCTGCCCTGGAAATGATGAATGGAGCTGCATCCTAGTGCCACCCTTGCGTGCTGATGTCAGTTCCTTTCTTTACGTGCCTTTGTACGCAGAACTGGAGTTCGCTCCCAACTTTTTCCTCACCAGTTAATGAGTTTTTCTTCAAATTCTTTTGTCAGTGTGCAAAGGCTATGTCCCCTCCTAAATCTACAGGGTTTAAGCCATGTAGGTACTTTCACAATCAGATGTCTGTGACAGATCCCCAAGATGTCTGTTTCTTGTGTTTGGGTTCGGCACACGACTCCAAGTCCTGCGAGGAGTGTGCCCTTATGAACCTAAAGGCTATCTGGGAACGTGAAGCAAAGCTGTACGTCAGCAAACACTGAAAGAAGCCTTGGGAAGTTTGCTCCCAGTCCAAGTTGAGGGTGTGAATCCATTCCCACTCTCAAGGGCGTTCCAACAGCAGGTTATCATTGATGTCCAAGTCTTCTGGTAAGTCAAAATCTATGCAAAAGCAC
Organism: Calotriton arnoldi; assembly: GCA_963921515.1. NCBI lineage: Eukaryota > Metazoa > Chordata > Amphibia > Caudata > Salamandridae > Calotriton > Calotriton arnoldi. Next base: position 672,808 of record CAWUFW010004684.1, read on the forward strand.
AAGAAGACGAAGCAGGATTGGTCCTAGTCCTGACACTCTCCACATGAGACTTCACGAGTACATCAGGGTGCCTTGCGGTCTTGCTCTCGGTCCCCTCCCAAACAGCTGATTTTGCAACTGATTCTAATGCACCCCGTGTTTCCGGGTCATCAGTGATGTAAAAACAGATTGAAGCCTTCAGAAAGGCCATGTTGCAGATATTCAACACCCTTTCAGCTCCCTCTGACACACCTTTGGGCTCCAGGGGACCACAGTAACCTCCAGTTGGGCCACCGGAGGGTCCACTCTTAGTGCTGGGTATGCCTCCAGAACACACCTTGAATTCTACTCTGATCGCAGAGCTGACTTCCAACCCGGCACTAAAATCTATGCGGGTCCGTACAACATCGACACCAATGCTGCCTGTTCCGGGATGACTCCATTCCGATGTTCCTCTGAGCCAAATCCATCTCAGCCCTGACCAAGGTTGAGTCTCGATTCCATCCTGATGCACCTGCCCAGTTGATTCTGACTTAGAACCATGTCATTGTCTCGAAGTCGCACTCAAGCTCTCCAGCAACTTTTCAGTTCAGACTCTTTTCTGAGCCAACTGGCTTTTGTGGATGATAATGGTGATGAAGGGGAGTATTTACCATAGCATGATGATGATTATTAGAAATGGGGGTCTCTAGTTGGCGGTGGTATGCACCCTGTCCAAGTAGGGACCCTTCCTTTTAGTCAGGGTAAGAGAGTTACACACCCAAGATAACCCCTGCTCACCCCCTTGGTAGCTTGGCATGAGCAGTCAGGCCTATCTCAGAGACAATGTGTGAAGTATTTGCATAATACACACACACAGCAACACAGTGAAAACACTACAAATGGACACCACACCAGTTTAGAAAAATAAAGTATCTTTATCTGAACCACTCAAGACCAAAACGACAGAAGTCCAACATACATAACTCAAATTATCACTTTTTAAAGGTTTTAAGCAATTCTGTCCATAGAACTCTATGAATGCGTTGATTTTACACAAAGTACCTTAGATGCGTCAAAATCCACAAGAAAAAACAGCGGCAGAGGAGGGAAGCGTCAGAAAACACAGTGATGCGTCTGTTCCTGAGTCCCTGGGGAGGCGATGCGTCAGTTCTGCTGCATGCAGAACTGTTGTGTCGAATCAGAACTGTAAGGGGAAGCGATGCATCGAAATCCAAGATGGTTCTGGTCTGCAGGTGATGAGGTGGAAAACTTGGCGCACAGGTGCCATGGGTGGAAATCCGGACGCGCTGGAGGTCGATGCAGCGGCGGCGGCAAACAGGCAGTATGTTGATTTCTTCAGCCGCGGTCCCACGATGCTTTGATTATTTCAGCCGCTCAGTGCGGTGGTCTTGGACTTCGGAGACATGGTGCGCTGAACTCTGGCTGCGACCGTTACTTCGGCTGTGGGCAGCTGCGTTGATTTTTTCGGCCGCACAGAGGCTGTGCGTGGAAACCTTTCCCGCACAGTGGTGATGCATTGGAAAAACAGGCGTTGGATGGGCAAGGTGTCAATTTTCAAGTTTTTTGTAGCTTTTTGCACAGGAACCACCTCCAAGGGCCCAGAACTGGAATTGGCACCACTTGGCACTTCCAAACTCCCAGCAGTGGAGTTCAAGGATGCTACAGGTGAAGTCTTTGATGGCCCTGAGACTTCTTTACAGGAGGCAAGCACACACAAGCCCTTGGAGAAACTTCTCAATCAGGATACACAGCAACGTCCAGTCCTTTTCCTTTCCAAAGCAGAAGCAGCAACTGCAGGCCAACCCAGTAAAGCAACACACTTTAAAGGGGCAGTACTTCTTCCAGCTCTTCAGCTCTTTTCCTTGGCAGAGTCTCCTCTTGATCCAGAAGTGTTCTAAAGGTCTGGGGTTTTAGGTCCAATACTTACACCCCTTTTGGCCTGTGAAGTAGGCATACTTCAAAGGATTGTCTTTGTAGTCCTCAAGTTATTGCCTTGCATGGTCTTGGCTCCAGACACACTCCAGGGGATGGAGTGAGCATTGTGAGAGGCCAGGCACAGCCCTATTCAGGTGTCCGTGACCACTCCTCCCACCACTCTAGCTCAGGAAGGCCTATCAGCCTGGTGATGGGCAATCAGGCTATGCAGGGCACAGCTCAACTCCCTTTGTGTGACTGTCTAGAGTGAATGCACAAACAGGCCCCTGTCAGTCTAAACCAGATGTTGATTCCACTGGCAGGCAGAGGCACAGGATGATAGAACAAGAAAATGCCCACTTTTTAAAAGTGGCATTTTCAAACATTTAATTTGAAAACTACCTTTACTAAAATATGTGTTTTTAAATTCTGAGCTCAGAGAGCCCAAACTCCAAATCTCTAGCTGTTCCCAATTAAAAGTTACACTTGTAAGGTGTTACAATGCAGCTCAAATGATAGCCGATGGGAGAGGTAGTCCTTGCACTAGTGAAAAACTAAATTGGCAGTATTTCACTATCAGGACATGTAAAACACACCAGTGCGTGTCCTACCTTTCACATACACTGGACCCTGCCCATGGGGGTACCTTGGACCTACCTTAGGGGTGCCTTACATGTAAAAAAAGGGAAGGTTAGGGCCTGGCAAGTGGTTGTAATTGCCAGGTCGACATGGCAGTTTAACACTGCACTCGCAGACAGTGCAATGGCAGGCCTGAGACAAGTTTACAGGGCTACTCGTGTGGGTAGCACAACCAGTGCTGCAGGCCGACTAGTAGCATTTGATTTACAGGCCCTGGGCACACATAGTGCACTTTATTATGAACTTACCAGTAAATCAAATATGCCAATCTTGGAGAACCAATCAGAATCACAATTTACACAGGGAGTACTTGCACTTTAGCACTGATCAGCAGTGGCAAAGTGCCCAGAGTACATAAACCAGCAATAATGAAGCCCAGCACACCATTAAAAATACAGGAGGTAGAAGCAAAAAGATAGGGGAAACCATGCCAAGGATTCCAGGTCTAACAATGCTGACAATTTATATCTGGATTTGCAGGATGCCAGTGGGGTAGCAGTTCCCTGGATACTGGGTTATGATGTTTTTCCCTGGACCACTAATAGAAGAGAGTGCCTCCTTTGCTGTGGTAATTGGACGTGCAACTAAGGTTTTGCATTTACAGCTGCCCACTATGGAAGTCAAAACCAATGTAGTAACAGAGGTTTTGTAACCAGGACAAACGTGTCAGAAATATTACTTGCATTTAATGAAGCCAGGACTGACCCTTGTGAGCACCTGATCTAAGCTTGTTCCCGTCCTCCAGTGAACAAGCCGGTTGCCAGCCGCCGCAGCCGGATCGCAGGCAACGCTGCCTTTTTGACGTAACACCCTGTACCAGAGAGTTTGGTGGTTCAAACTTCCTCCAGTAGGGTGACCCCAATTCTTTTCCCATGACGCCTCCAGACAGAGAGTTGAAATGTCTTGAAAATTTAAGAAAAGAGATGTTTTCCTCAGCCAGCTTTGCCCTCTGGTCAGTCAATGCCAACTGCTTGCTAGACAAATATACCATGCAACATGGGACATGGTTGGAAAGAACTTGCCGGCAGTCCCTGAGGAATTTTGGGCCAATATGGCTCAAACCATCCAAAATGGTCAGGATGCCGCAAAGTGTATGATGCACTTTGGACAGGACACTAGTGACTGCTTGGGCAGGGCAGTTGACACTATTTTGGTGTTCAGGTAGCACGCTTGGATGCAATCCATCGGCTTCCCTGGGGATGTGCAAGCCTCTGTAATGGACATGTCATTTGATGGCGAGAAGGCCGGCTTGACATTGGAATGTTTTAAAGAGAGTTAGGCCACAGCTGTTCTCTAGGCCTTTCTTCCCCTGCTGACAGTATCAACAGTTTCCTCCATTTTGAGGCAACTCCAGAGGGTTAGCATACTGCCCCCGCCACAGGCACTCTAGTCCTTTTGGGATTCTGGGGCAAGGATCGAGCAGACAACATCCAGACTATCAGGGAATCAAGGACAGCAAACTTCCAAATCCCCACCCCTCCAGCAGCTACCTCCAAGCCACTTTAGTTTGCACTTAGCAGCACACATTCAGCCTGTGGAAGAAAGAATCAGATATTTTTTACAAGGGTGGCAAAAGATAACCTCGGACAGGGGAATCCTCTAGATTGTCCAACGAGACAATGCCCTGCCATTCCTTTTTGACCCACCATACCTTCCACCCACATCAGAACATCTCTCAGAGGAGCACGTGTCCATCTTTCTGCAAGAAGTCCAGGCTATTTTGGCCGAAGGAGGAATAGAGAGGGACCTGGGGACTGACTGTTACCCCTGTTATTTCCTAGTGCCGAAGAAGGATGGCACTATGTTAGATCTCCACTCTCTGAATGCTTTCTATTGGAAGGACAAATTCAGGATGCTCACGCTGACCCAGGTTCTGTTTGACTTGGATCCAGGCGACTGGTTGGTGGCTTTGGACCTGCAGGACCTTTACATTCATGTACCTGTCCTGCAGTCCACAGACGCTAGTTGCGGCTCATGGTGGGCCAGGCAAACACAAGGAGATGATGGACGGAGCCCTGCAACTTTTCAGACACTCACCCCCAGTCACAGATCTGGGTTGAATCCATCATCATTCTTTAGCTCACTTCGCCACCTCAGTTCAGACCCAGCTATATGCAAATCAGTCTTGACCCTGTGCCTCATGGGAACAGTCCAGCCCGAACTGCCAAGCCAGGTCTTCCCTGAACCAGAAACAAGCATCCTGGGACCGGTTTCTGGATAACACCCTTCATCAGCCAGGCTTGCTTGAATCCAGTGGCAAAGTGAGCAAGGGACCCACGTCTGGGCATACCCTGCCAACTTAGGGCGAACAAAGCAAACACAAGGAGATGATGGACGGAGCACTGAAACTTTTCAGACACTCATCCCCAGTCACAGATCTGGGTTGAATCCATCATCATTCTTTAGCTCACTTCGCCACCTCAGTTCAGACCCAGCTATATGCATATCAGTCTTGACCCTGTGCCTCATGGGAACAGTCCAGCCCGAACTGCCAAGCCAGGTCTTCCCTGAACCGGAATCAAGCATCCTTGGACCGGTTTCTGGGTAACACCCTTCATCAGCCAGGCTAGCTTGAATCCAGCAAAGTGAGCAAGGGACCCACGTCTGGGCATACCCTGCCAACTTAGGGCGAACAAAGCAAATACAAGGAGATGATGGAGTGAACGCTGAAACTTTTCAGACACTCCCCTCCAGGCACAGATCTGGGTTGAATCCATCATCATTCTTTAGCTCACTTCGCCACCTCAGTTCAGACCCAGCTATATGCAAATCAGTCTTGACCCTGTGCCTCATGGGAACAGTCCAGCCCGAACTGCCAAGCCAGGTCTTCCCTGAACCGGAAACAAGCATCCTGGGACCGGTTTCTGGGTAACACCCTTCATCAGCCAGGCTAGCTTGAATCCAGTGGCAAAGTGAGAAAGGGACCCACGTCTAGGCATACCCTGCCAACTTAGGGCGAACAAAGCAAACACAAGGAGATTTTAGAATGTGCCCCTCTGGTTTTCATGAAAGTGATGGTGGTGGTAGTGGCACACCTTCAGAGGTTGTGGATCTCCCTTTTCCCCTCGATGACTGGCTGTTGAAGGTGGGCTCGCCACAGTCATTCGTAGCCCACTTCTGGACAACGGCGAAACTCTTGACATCATTTGGGTTCACGATCAATGTGCCGAAGTTACACCTGACTCTGTTGCACAGACTCGCTTTCATTGGAGACATCCTGGATCCACCACAACGAGTCCAGGACATTCAGGCTATGATCCTAATGTTTCTGCATAGGTCCTGAGTCTTGGTGACAGTGACTCTGAGGCTTCTGTGCTTCTTGGCATCCTGCTTGTCAAGAATGCAAGGTGCAAATCATTCGTCTGATGCTGAAGGCCTTCTTACCCTCCATCAAATGGAGGCTGGTTCAGGTGCTCACGAACACCACCACTGCCATGTGGTACTGCAACAAGCAGGACTGAGTGGGGTGATAGGTCCTGTACTAGGAGGAACTTCTCTGGAGCTCCAGGGCATTTCCCTGGTCATAAGCCACCTGGCAGGATCTTTTAAAGTAAGGGCAGACGAGCTCAGCTGGCAGTGCCTGGCAGATCACGAATAGCGGTTACACCCTTGGTGATACAGGGCATCTATCAGCAGTGGAGAGAACCCTGGTTAGATCTTTTCACCTCTGCAAGAACGTGCAGTCTCAAAACTTTTGCAAGGTGGAGTTTTCATGAAGGTTCTCTCTCAGAGACGCATTTTGGATAGAGTGGAGCACAGGACTCTTGTATGTCTTTCCACTGCTATCTCTTACGCCCCAAGTTCTGAAGAATATGAGGAATGACTGTGCCCAAGTCATCATAGTGGCTCCGGATTGGGCAAGAAGAATGTGGTGACCGGAATGTCTGGGCATGAGCATCTGTCCTCCGATCAGGCCACCGCTTCAGCAGGTTCTCATGACGCAGCAACAGGGCAGGGTCCTGCACCTGAGCCTGCGCAATCTGTACCCTCATGCGTCTTGATTGAGCAGTGGCAGTTGACTGCATTCTGTCTTCTTGCAGAGAATGGGAATGTCATCCTTGCTGCACAGCACCCCTCCACAAAGTCTGTCTATGCTGGGCACACAGGGACAGGTTTATAGCCTGGTGTGGCACTTCCAATACCAAACTGTCGGATGTTCTGTTATTTGATTTACCCCTGGCCTGACAAGGACTTGCTGTGGGCACCGTTAAACGTTACTTGTTGGCTCTTTCTGCCTTTTTACGCTTATTGGACCAGATGTGCTTGTTCAAATTATCTGTTGTGATGAGTTTTTTAAAAGGTGTGACTAATTTGTTTCCTTCAAACCTCTGTGCAATGCCTCAGTGGGGTCTGAATTAGGTCCCCACTTTCCACATCATTCCACACCATTCCAACCCATGCACAGTTGTCGTTTACATCTCCTGACTCTGAAGTCTGTGTTTCTGGTTATTGTGACCTCGGCTCGTCACATGAGCGAAATCCAAGCTCTCTCAGCGCAGCCACCTCATAGCACCTTTTTTTCAGACAAAGGTGGCCTTTTTGCCTAAAGGTATTACAGCTTTTCATGTTGGACAATCCATCACTCTGCCAATGTTCTTTGCCCTGCCTCACCCCTCCAAAGGGGAGTAGAGACTTCATGGGCTAGACCCTAAAAGAGATTTGAGTTTCTACATCGATCACAATCACACCAAAACCATCGGGTGGGCGATCAGCTCTTTGTAGGGTTCTCTGTGGCAAAGAAAGGCAAGACAGTGCAGAAAAGGACTTTGTCATGGTGCATAGTATTCAGCATCAAAGTTTGCAGTGCACTGGCTAACAACCAGCTTCTGGAAGGGTTGAGGGCCCATTCAACCAGGTCCAAGGATGCTACCACTGCACTAGCACACAAAATGCCTGTCCTTAGCATCTGTCATGCTAAGACGTGGATGATAGCACACATGTTCATGAAGCACCACTCCATTGATATCCATGTCTGGCGAGAAGGGCATTTTGCTTGTTTGGATCTGTAGGACATTTTGATCTGACAGGCCCACCACCTTGGGAGGTATTGCTTTGGTATGTATTCTAAAGGTGAGGAATCTGCAGTTAGACTTATAAATTCAGAAGAACAAGTTACTTACTTTCAGTAATGTCCATTCTGGTGGATACTCTTAGCTAACTGCAGATTTCTCACTACCCTCCCTCCTCCCCATTCAGTCAAATGGTCTCCTTTCCACTATAAAAAAGGTCCCAACCTTGGAATCTGCACACTGGTATCGCTGATTAGTCTTGGGCTCCACGTCTCAGGGCGTGGACAGAGTGCACAGGGGTGGTGCTTATATGCGGCTCAGTTTGTCACTTCCAAGGAACAAAGTTGGTGCAGAGCTGCATGATGTCACTTTCCGTCGCATGGGAACAAAGCTGTTTAAATCTTCCAGATCAAGTCTGGAGCCTAGGGAAAAGATGTGGAATCTGCAGTTAGATACAATAGCCACGGGAAAGAGTGTTACTCAATGTAAGTAACTTGTTCATAGGTGTATTTTTTTCAGGATAAGCAAGGGCTGTACTGCAGTTATCTTCTCACCGCTGCCCACTGCTTGTGGTGTACTCCATTGATGCCAGTAACCTGCTTAATGTGAAAGAATCATTAAATCAATAATTTAGCTCTTTTCCGAAGATTGTGCTAAATGTTTAGTTTACTACCAAACTTGGCCTTAACATGTAGTTTTTGTGGTTGTGGACGATTAATGCAATAAATACTTACCCATCACAGTGATAGAGCGAAATGTTCTTGTGAATTGTAGGGGTGCATCATAATCACTGGTAGTCCGCACCCGCATGTACTCAGACATATATTCGCATATATTCAGTTGTATATCCATGCATGTTTAGTAAAGAATGAATAGTTCACCGAGATAAAGTGAACTCAGCAGTATAATTGTGTTATGATAATTATGTAATGTAATGCTTATTGAATTGTGTGAACATAATGCATAGAGAAATTAGTTCGTGTGTAATTCAATTGCAGTAGTTTAAACGTGCACCATATTAAAGTTGCACATGTAATTCATTGTTTGCATATGAATTGTAATGAAAATGCTTATAGGGAAAAGTAAGATGTGTGTTTAAAAGTTATATGTAAAGGCCTGACTACATATATGCTTAGGGAAGGCCTGGTTTATTCTTATGTTAGCTTATTTTGTAGGCAGAGAAAGTTTCTCTTGGTAAGGCTCTCTGGGCACAAACGGTAGATTTAATTTGCACAGTAGAAGGTTTCTGTTGAACGTATCTTTGTTGCAGGTGCAAGGACACATGTCTCGTTAGTAAAGACTAACTCTTTGTTTTAAAAAGTTAGAGAGATGGGAGGCATGGTACGGGAGTGCAATGGAATTTAGGGATGATACTTTCAGCGGAGAAGGTGCCTGGGACTCAAGGTCATCGCAACCGTCCAGGATGAAGAACCGTTTCGATGGAAAAGTACAAGAAAGAAGACCTGGCCAAGGAGGCGTGACAAAGGCGTGTACAATTGTATTGGGGTTTTGTATTAGGGATAGTGCCCTGAGGGAGGAGGCCAGAGAAGAGGTAGGGGAGACCAGAGAGAAGGACAGAGCTGAGCTTAGGTATTATGTGATTGCACTTCTTAGGAAGTCTTCACAGCTGACACCTTTATTCACTCTTGCCTGGAAAAATCGTTATGCAGGGATGTCACTAAGTGTTAGTGTAGGGACAGCAATTGATTTAAAGCTTGCTTAGATAAATGAAGAGTAACGTAGAAATTGGAGCAATCATAGCTTGGTTGATCCTTCTAGAACTATCTATTCTCTTTATTCTGAGTCGGATGAGACTCCTGCGTAGGTTATTATTTGTATTAGTGCCCATCTATTTCTTTAACCTCGTGTTGAGGTGCTTGCATGTCCAGTTATTTTTAGGCGATAATAAATTCTTAAACTTGAATTCGGAGTCAGTGGTCCTTTCAGACAAAATGAATGCTGTTATATAACCAGATGAGATTCTCTCCTTTACACCATTCAACAGGTAAAAAGATCTTGGCGACCAGAAGGTTCTTATAGATAATTAGATAAGAATCGGCGTTAACAACAGCACTGTAAATTGAATTTCCTCAAAGTGCTTCCTAAGTAGAAAGACATATATTATGCTAAGGATTCAGGTACAACGAGATACTTTGTCAAGGGATGGTGGCTTTATTTGTTTTCAATGGTCATGGCGAAAAATCTTCAAGAGACTGCTGCATGCTCAAAGGAATGAGAGTAGATTGTTGTTGTGTTAGAAAAGTGTGAGGACCTTTCAGGGATGTGATACTGTATTTTCATGGTGAGGTACTACGGGATCTGTCGGCAGATGCATACTTTGAAGAGACTCATAGTCTTTCAAGGAGATTGAGGACTTAACATGAAACTGATGCTCTGGTTATAAAGCTTTTTTATATAGTGTTTCCTGGTTGGTTAAGTAGCTGTTTCATTCTGCATGGTCAATGAAGGGTGTTATTAAAAGCTGTCACCTATGAATCTCGACTTTTGTGTTGTGAATGAAGGCCAGGGATTCTATAAAGCTTTTAAAGCTACCAGCCTTGCTGTAGATTTTATGTTTTGCAGGCCAATGTAGAGTGATTTGATGTATTTAAGTATTTAGTTGGTAGTAGATCCAGTTACTGCCCGATAGTCTTCAAAGGAAATGAATGGGCAGAAACTCTGGATGTGCAGAAGTCTGATCTTGAATCAATGGTGACTGCTTGACTTTTGATCTTGATGCTGTGGTATTGACTGACCAAGAATTAGTTGCAAGATGTGAATGGGTGGGAGTTTTGTGATGTGTTTATTTATTTGCAGTTTTATGTAACACATGAAAGACCCAAGAGTGTCAGAGCACTTTATAATTTCAACTTTGTGGATAGACTTAGGGCCTGATTTAGATCTCGGCGGACGGGTTACTCTGTCACAAGGGTGACGGATATCCCGTCCACCAATATATAAATCCCATTATATCCTATGGAATTTATATTTCGGCGGACAGGATATCCGTCACCGTTGTGACGGAGTAACCCGTCCGCCGAGATCTAAATCTGGCCCTTAGTGCGTCATTAAGAAAATACCGTAGACAGACGAAACAGCCAATAAAAAGTCGGGAGCTAGGCAGATCCTCATAATGGGGGCTTAACTTGAGTCTGACCATGTTCCCTTTTGGAATAGTTGAGATTAGTCAAAGCACTGAGAAGCAGTTCAGTTTTGGATCAATGATATGAACAAATTAACTGAACCTGTGTATTTCTGAAATGTATATTAGATACTGAGTTTAGGAGCGGTGGTACATCTGTGAATTTGAGGGTACCCATACTAGCATGTGATTCAAAGGGCATTTTTCAAAATGTCTTCTTTCTTCCACAGTGGCTTACTATTGAAAGGCACAAATGCAGAGAAATCCAATCTCCAATAACAAATGTTCTACTATTCTGTGTTCCTCCAAGTCTCTGGATAAAAATGGTATGTCACTTGTGTGGGTAGGCCTGGTGCTCGCAACAGGAAAGGGCCCAGAACATGGACACACAGTTTTCCACTGAAAATGACCCTTTTTTTGCAATGATGGTAGCTGTGGATTTTGGGCCTTGGCTCAGCTGGCACCTAGGGAAACCTAGCAAATCTGCACATTTTTTAAAAATCTGGACACCCAAGGGAGCCCAGGGCGGGGTGACTTGCATGGCTTTCCCCGGGTTTTCTTACCTAGCAGCTCTTGCAAACCTCAAACTTTGTCTAAAACACACATCTTCTTCACATTTCTATGAGGCACACTCCTGAAATCTGCGGGGAGCCATAAATTTCCTACCACCCAGCTTCCCGCCAAGTTTCCCGATAAATTTGGTACGTCACTTCTGTGGGTGGGCCTAGCACCTGCTACAGGAAAGGGCCCAAAACTCAATGTGGAGATATATCAACATTTCCTGTCTCAAAAGCCACCTGTTTAGGCAATGAAGGTAGCTGTGGTTTTTAGGCTTAGACTCGGTGGCCCCCCAGGGAAACCTACCAAACCCAGACATTTCTGAAAACTAGATACCCAGGGGTGTCTAGAGCGGTGTGCCTCGGGTGGGTCCAGGAAGTTTTGTTACCCATGATGCCTTGCAAACTCAAACTTTGCCTAAAATGGCACATTTTCCTTGCATTTCTGTGAAGTAAACTTCCGAAGTATGCAGGGAATCCCCTCGAGAGGACTCCCATTGACACAAATTTGATCCATTCCTGTCAAGGGCACTAGAGGGGTAGGGTTTGTATCGGGACAAGAGGTGAAGCACTGGGTGGTCGGAATCTGTGGATCTGTGCATATTCCAGAAGTGGCAGACCACACTGGACTCGGCTGGGTGTCCAGTTTTCAGAAATGTCTGTGTTTAGTAGGTTTCCCTGGGGGGCAGTCGGGCCCAAAATTCGCAGCTACCTTTTTTGTTTATGTTGTTTTTGAACCCTTTCCTGTCACTGGCACTAAGCCCCCATAGGTGTGGTACCATTTTGTATCGGGAGATATGTGAGAATGCAGAGTGGTAGAAAATGTGTGGCTCCCTGCTGATTCCAGTACTTCCTCTCACAGAAAGTTGAAAAAAATGATAGTATGTAGCCACAATTGAAATTTTCAAGGACTTCTGGTTAAGAAAACCTTGTAGGATCCATGCGTGACTCGCCACCCTGTAGTTCCCTGTTGTCTAGTTTACAAACATATCTGGGTTTGGTAAGTTTCACTAGAGACAATGTACACCCTGGCAGTAAACATCAGAAAAGAAAAGACAAAAAATACAGCACAACCATCTTCTGGTCAAGTACACACACTTAATGGTTGGATTTGGCATGAGGGTGACTGAAAAGTTCAAAATGTAAATTTTATCAACAAATGATTGCATGAAAATGCAGAAATCACTGTATAGATAATTGAAATTTCAGAATACTGAACCAGTGACTCACAGCTCATGAGCTGTAAAGCCACAACAAAGCACCAACAATTTTACAGGCCATTCAAGTATCTTTCATGCATTACACACTGAAAATCATTCACAGCACCACCCGCGGGCCGAACACATTACAACACTCACATCAACAAATGGTGCCATTCAAGGGCCCATCACTTTCAAACATCGACAGAACTGACATACCAATCACACTGGCTGGCAGAGTGACTGGCATTTGGCTGGCGATGTGTGTGGACTGGCGTTTGGCTGTCAGTGTGTGTGTAGTGACCAGCAGCTTGTTACTACACACACACTGCCAGCTAGCTGCTATTACACACACCGCCAGTCAACTGCTACTGCACATACACCAGCCGACCACCACTACAAATATTGTAAGTCAACCTCCATCACACACCGCCAATGAACCACCACCCCAAACACAATTCCACACATACCACCAGCCAAACACCAGTCCACAAATACTGCCAGCCAAATCAAAGTCAAATAAATCTTTGTTCAGTTCAAAACAAATAAACCATAAAAGACACCTAAAGCAAAACAATATCAATAAAATCACAAGAACATAAAAAATGATGACATACCAGCAGCCAAATGCCAGTCCACACACACCACCAGCCAAATGCCAGTCCACATACACTGCCAGCCAAATACCAGTCCACATACACCACCAGCTAAACGCTACTCAGACATCATCATGAAGCTCCACAACACTTTCATTTCTAAAACACTCCCAGAATGAACAGATTACACACACAAAGCACATGCAAAAATAAATAATCCCACTAAAAACCACATTATTTTCAGTTTTTTTTAAAAATTTAAAATAACCCACCTATTGGTAGAAGATGAAAAAACATCTATGATTGCATACACAACAGGTGTAACTAAACACATCAAACTATGGGCAACCTGATGTCTAAACAGAAAATATATAGCAATACAGACCATGGTCAGTTGCCTTTTACTCTTGTGGTTGCTCCCAAAGCTTGAGTTGTGTATGGTACCATTTAAAACATGAAGCACACATAGGCCAGGATTTGAAGGACACTCGGGTCAGTACATTTGACTCTCCTTTCGTACTCCTCTTCAGACACAGACACTACATCTCCGACAAGAAAAGTTTTTTTTGGGTGTTGGGGGAATGTAGTTAGTAAAGTGGCGATCTTTCATTCTTGAATTGTGACACGCTAGTTTTCGTGTCACAGTGAGTTGCACAGCCTTTTGCACATTTGCGAAATATTTACACGTACTCAATCATTTTGTCAAAGTTCATCCAAATTTTATTTGCATAGTTCATCCAGCTTTATCCGTTACGTCAAGGAAATTAATATCAACATTTTCAAGCATGGTAAATAACACTGGAATTGCCCGTCCGGGCCTATTCCCAGGCACGTAATCTGTCTCCATTCCTCCTGCATATTTTTTCACCCAATGCATTTCGGTCTAACTTCAGACCTTCCTCAGGGGTATCTATAAATATTGAAAGTACACGTCAGCCCCGTACAATTCATGAACAAAATCGATTTCAAACGCAAACTTTATGTTGCTCTATGTGACATCAAAATATAAACCATCATTTATAAAAAAAACTTTTATAAAAGAACATACGCATCCGTGAACATGTATCCCCCTGGATCACCTTCCTTTTGAGGTTACCAATGTGATGTTAACCCAAAATTCCTCTGTGTCAAAAATACCCATTATTTCAATCCCCATTGCAAAAAAAGTTTCCTTACCAAACACATGTAACTACTCAAACTGCAGATCTAACAGTACTGAAAACGCAAGCAGGAGTCACCACCACAGAAATCCAAAGGTTTCCACTGCAATAAAAAGGAGAAATAAAACATTAAGTTCACATTTGGAAATGATGATAAAAAATAAAATAGTTAAACTTATAAAGCACAACAAGCTGCTACCTCCATACATAGAGTAAAAATATCACTAGTGTCTAGTGATTCACCTGGGTCCTGTTGGCTTAAAAAATGACTAATCTGCCCTGGTCTGGGGGGGACTGAAAACAAAGGAGATGTGTGTTAGAATATGAGGAGCAATCCTTGCCCAAGGGGCCACTCCCTGACATAAGTCAAGGACTTCCCTGTTGGCTAGTGGTTTTCACCTCCCCCCCCTAATGGGCAGATCAGCCTAAAAAGTCGGTGATCTGCCGCGGGTGAGGGGGGTAGGTGGTGGAAAACAAAGGATTGGTCCTTTTCAAAATGGGAAGCGACCCTTGCCCAAGGGGCTTTCTCCCACCAAGAAAAATTACTGGTGGTCTAGTAGGATGCATTCCTGCTGCGCAATCAAGAGTCCCACATGTGATCTCACAGCAGGAATGCACTCAATAGAGACACTGGGGCGAAGGAAAGCGTTTTTCCTCTCCCCCAGTGTCTCTCTGCCTGATGGATTCCCCCCCTCTCCTGCACAGGATTTTCCTTCAGGAAGGTCCTGCGGTCAGCCGCGCTGGAAGCAAATGAGATGTGGCAGGGGGACCCGCGGGGAGCGCCAGCAATTCCCCCATGGGTGGGTGCAAGGACATGCTGGATTTGTCCTCAGAACCCGAAACACCGGTGCTAAAGGTGTATCCAGCACATAATTAGCACTTAAGGGGATAGAGAAATTTCGTCATTAGGACTGACGAGCTTCTCCTACTGGTCTTTGAATTTTACTGCCCAACCCCCTCAACTTTGATTGAAGTGATATTTCCTTCGAGTCCCTGCGCCACAGAGCCAGACTACAGTTTGGAAACCATTTTCCTGAGACTCCAAGAGGATCTTTACCAATAAAAGACAAAGTGGGGTTTGCAGCACTGTGTGGTATAGTTTTAGATAGAGTGCGGCTAGACTTTGTGAAAGACCTCCATTTTGATACTGACCTTTCTCCAGCCCAATGAGTGCCATTAACAGGCCTTAAGAACTGACAAAAATGATTTTGGGAACAAAGATGATATTTTGTAACATCAGCTTTGGGGGAAAGGTTTCAGTTTACCGTGCCAGGAAGCAGAAAAGCAGGTTTAACACTGACTGCAAAGTGCTGTTGATGAACTCACTGCCAGCTTTTCACCACTACCACCTCCTCCCTTATAAAATCCCCCCCCCCCCTCCCCCGAAAAAAAGCAGTGCAACAGGGTACTGGTAGCGGACAATGCTGGGGAAGAGGTCGGACACACCCGTTAAAAATAATTAAAATGAACAAGGCATAGAAGGTAAAGAAGGTGGGGGCTTCAATATGGATGCAAGCAGTAGATCCAACCACTGCTTAGTTTCCGGGCCCCAATTACCCTACCCACATCACCACTATGCCTTGAACTAACAGAAGAGTCTGGGGAAATCAGGGCACAAAAAGTTATGTGGAAGGCACAGGAAATAGAAAAACAGGAGACAGTTTAGAATTTGATGAAGGGAAGCCCCCAATATACCCTGGGTGTTGGTATACTTTATGTGGGGAAAAAGTACAAGAACCACAGGAAGCACTTTGGCTGCTATCGAAATATGTATGCACATTCACTTGCTTATCGCAGTTGAGACCAACCCCCTCGACATTCTGAGTGACACAATAGACAACTCGAACTTCGCTCTCGACTATCTTATGTTACTTGGAACCCCTTGTTGAAAAACATGTCCGTTATTCAGTTACCCATCTGTAATTGATATATTTATACAGGCCCTTTAAGGCAGTGATTAGACATTTGGAAACTGGTAACCAGAGAATCCTATCTGGCAGTCCCACTTGGTGGGTGATACTCACTACATAGGACAACTCTTAAATGAGAGAGTTCAAGTTTCAAAACAAAGGGATCAATTATTTAAGTCTAGAATTATTATAACCTGAGCAAAAGAATAGAAAATGGATCCTCACCTCACAGTGGTATTTATGTTCTCTCACTGACTTTCCTGTCCAGTTCCTTTGCAACAAAGCCATAACTGCAAAGTCATATTTTATATAATTAAAGGTAGGAGTTATACAAACAGTTGAGCAATTCTGAATATCATGTAGCACTGCACGCTTTTAAACAGAAAATGAGTTAAGGATGTACCTTATGTAATATTCTGCAAGTGAAAGTTTGGCTGCATTTTCCTAGGAACCCCAAAAATGTACATAAACAGTTTATTCTAATCAGTTTGTAAAACACAAAGGTCTGCAAATTCCCATACAATACAGGCTGCTTCTGGTTTCATTTATAATGTTTTCACATAATAAAGTGGATACTGACCACTATGGTCCTTATTGATTTTAGTCCTAATTAATTGACATAGTGATGCTGTTAGCCTTAGTCATTTCAGCAGCCTATATAACGTGGTGCATGAACCTGAGGCTAACGAAGTTGAAACATTGCAAAATAGTTTCTAATGGACTCTTCCAACCACATAAATCTCCAATCTGCCAATGCCACCACCCGGGGCAACTATATTTGCTGCCAAACCAGCAGCCCATAAGACTTTACGTGGTGCTAGGAGCAAAGGAAGTGCCATGGGTCGGGGACAACAGCATCCTTAGTCCTTTTTGGGGCGAGCATTCGAGCTCTCCTGTATATACTTTAGTATATACTTATATGTGTATGTACTTTGTGGGCTCTGGAGATCAGCCCTAGGACTTGTCTGCTTCCGCTTAGGGACTTTTTTTTTCTGTTCAACTGCCTCTATTTAACTGTCTTGATAGAAAACGACCAGCAGAGGTCAGTAAAATAACAGAATTGCTTTCTGCTGAGAGACTTTATTTTTTTTATATTTCTGGCAACTGCCTCTATTTAACTTTATTGATAGAAAACGACCAGCAGAGGTCAGTAAAATACCAGAATCACTTTAGCATTCTCTAGATTCCAGTCCATAGAAATTGTCTTCCACGAGCACCCGTAGACAATGATATTTTTTTGAAATCTTGTATTTTCAGTGATATGACCACCGAAGGTCCTGATTTTATATTAAAAACAGAGCTTTGGACTAAACCATTTCCCGCTGAAAGGCAATATTTCTCTCCATGTGTTCCCATACCTGGCGTGTCACGCAGTTTATTGCTTACTTTCCCTCCATGTTAAAGAACAGTAGATGTTTCAGCACCCAGCCTATTGTGCTGCATAGCTAAATACATATAAGGTCCCAAAGGCGAGACCGATCGCATTGCAAATGCTTGTTTTGTCTAGGAAACACAAACTGTCAGACCAATTGATGCTACAAATTGTCCAGGACGGTTATGCCCTTTTTTTCTGACTATACCACCACATGTTCCCCTAGTCTATGCATAGACATCCGGGTATCATATCTGTGTTTTCTCGAGGGAGGTGTTGCTGTTACTTATGAAGGGTGCAATCAAAATAGTGTCCAGAGCAGGGGCAGGGATACAGTACTTCTTAGTCCCCAAGAATGATGGAAGCTAGAGTCTTATTCTAGCCCTCAGGTTGCTGAACTTGTTCTTCAGAAAGGAGTTCATAATGGTGACACTCATGCAAGTTCTGCTGGCCTTGGAACGCAAGGATTGGATTGTGCCCTTGGATTTGCAGGATGAGTACTTCCATGTGCCAGTCCTACAGTCCCAGAGTATTTATCTTTGCTTTGTAGAGGAAGCTGATCACTTCTAGGTTACTTTCCTATCTTTCGGCCTTACATCTGCCCCTCGAGTCTTTATGAAGGTTATGTTGGTAGTCACATCCCATCTTTCTAACTCAGAGATACACATTGTTGAAGGTGAGCTCATCTCAGCTAGTGTTGGGTCACCTGCAGATCATGTTATCACTGTCTGCTCAGGGATTTTTAATCAACAAGTTAAAATCTCACCTAAAGACTTCCCAGAGAGTGCCCTTCACTTAAGCCACCCTAGACACTATTGCCCTGAAAGCTTTTCTACAGCTGTAGTGAGTCCAAGGCCTTCAGACTATGATCCCAAAATTTTGGGCAACCGCTAATGTTCCTGCTGTGACAGTTCTGAGGCTCATTGGTCCCCTAGCCTCCTGAATCCTACTGGTGCCTCATGCTTGGTGGTACATATGGGCACTCCAGTGGAACCTGCGTGTTCAGTGGCCTCAACACTGGAGAAGCCTTTCAGACAAGGTTTGTATTGCCGACAAAGCAGCTCAGGATCTTCAGTATTGGATGGCAGGTGCCATTCTGACCAGCCACAGACAATTTTCCTAACCCCTTCTGAGGGTCATGGTGGTGAGGGATGCGTCATCTGTTTGTTGTGGAGATCACCTGGATGACTTGGAGATCTGTCCGGTGAAGCAGCATCATCTTGTGGAACTGCGTGCAATGCGACTGTCACTCAAGGTCTTTCTGCCTTCCATCAAGGGCCAGTTGTTCCAGGTGCTAGCAGACAGTATGACTGCAATGTGGTACGGAAAAAATCGAAGGGCATGGGCCCCTCATGCTTTTTGTCTAGAGACTTTGAATTTACAGTATTGTCTGACACTGCACAGGAGCTCCCAGATGGCCATTCATCTAGCTGGATCACTTAACATTAGAACAGAAAAAAACAAGCTCAGCAGGCATCATCTTGCTTACCCCTCCAGTCGTGTCTGCAACAAGTGTGTTGTCACCCACTGGGACACGCTCATGGTAGACCTTTCGCCTGCCGCCATTGCTGTTTCTCCTGCAACACAGGGCCACCAGCCAGCACCAGATCCCTCACCACTTCTGCCCAGAAGACCATGAACAACCCGGAACCTTCTCCATTTTGCATCCTGCTCAACGCCCATTCCCTCTGAAAGAATGCCACGGAAATCTGGAACACCATCACCTTCCTCTCCCCTGACGTTGCTTTAATTACCAAAACATGGCTCAACCCCTCCTCGAGCCCCGACATCACCACCGCAACACCCGATGGCAACAAGAGGATACACCGAGACTGCACCAACAAACACGGCGGGGACATCGCAATCATCTTCAAGGAAACCATCCAATGCATCACCACCAATGACGACCTCTCATGGAACACCACAACTTCCAACTACAGACCGATGCCAAGATCACGATGAGAGGCACCCTCGTATACAGACCCCCAGGACCCCGCCCAGTTTTCTGCAACACCATCTCCAACCTCATCGCTCCCTTACCCATCGACTCCTACCACTACATCCTACTCGGCGACTTCAATTTCTACGTTGACAACCCCAGCAACGCCAACTCCACCACCCTCTTGGAGATCCTGAATAACATCGGCCTCACCCAACTGGTTACCAAACCCACGCACAAAGCTGGACACACACTTGACTCCATTTTCACCTCCAGCGACAGAATCAAATTCAGCCACATCACAGAACTCACCTGGACTGACCACGCCATTGTTCAATTCACCATCTCCGATGCTCTGCACACCATCCCCAAGCATCACAGCTCCTCCCACTGTAGCTGGGCCAAGGCAGTGCTTAATTTGTGCCAGTGCTTTCCGGTGCTTAGCACCGGCCCTTATTTCTTAGGGCCGAGTCTACGTGCGATATGGTTTGTGCATAAAATATTTAAATTTGGACACCGTGGCCGCCCGCCTTAAAATGCCTGGGTGAGGCCCCTGCCTCAGCTTAACAGCAATAATAGTAGCGCTAGTGCTCTGCCAATCACAAATGAAAAATTGATCTTTAGCCCGGCCCCTGTCCGTTACTCCTTGGCGCTGATACTTCTTTCCCTTTGAGGAGTCGGACAAATGCAGATCAGACCACTTTCCCCACTTTTCACCACCCCAGTGTACTGCGCAGCCGCAGCAGTGCTAGTCTACTCAAGAAGCAAGCAGTGTGTGTTGCGCTGAGTCGTGCAGCGGCAGGCCTCTAAAACCAAAAGCCAAAGACAAAGTAAGTAATGATTCAATTTTAATATTTGATAGTACTTTAGTGTGAAGCAAGTATGTTTTTAAATGGTTGAGGTACGTGCAAGGAAAAGTGCACCTCTCATTTATTGCGTGTGCTTGTTTTTATGTGCATGACCTGCCATTCAGTTCCGATTGCCGGGCTACCCGAGTAATAAATAATGTATTTGCGACATCACGCAAAGAAAAACCTTGCTTCCAAAGGTTCTTGTCAACCGCAACAGTGGTGTTCCTGTTCTTTGTTGGGTTATAATTTGCATCATTAACTTCCCAAAAGTATACCAGCAATAAGTATTAAATACAACTGTGGCTTCATAAAGCTTGCCTGTAGACAATTATGCTCACCCCCACTTGAAGGCATAAATGAAATAGAAAGTTATCCGTCTCAGCTTGGCCCGGAACACTAAGCCTCTCTGTCGGGCATTCTTTTATTTAGCAGGTTACAAAGGAATGGATGATGCGGAACTGGATTGGGCACACATTCATGTTCAGAGTGGTTGGTGGGGTATATGGTTTTCAAATATCACCTTATATGGCATTGAGTTGCTACTCACTGAGCCCCCAGTGGCCCCTTCAGAGTCCATTCTCACCAAAAAAGAATGTAATTGCCTCGGGCTAGGGTTCGCAAGCGGGTGCCCGGCTCCTCGCTGACTCTCTTCTGACCTTTTACATGGCACCCTGTTGTCCCGCGTCTAGTTTTAAGCACCTCTATTAGTTCTCAATTAGAAACATCGGCGCGGTTATGAATGACTTCAAAGGATATCACAATATAAACAACCACTCTGCAGTCATTAACTCTGCACTCCTGTGGCATCTGTATGTGCACCACACATGTCCATGCCATGCACAGCGCTTAATTGCATTTTTTTCGCAACATTACAGTTCACGCGCGTTCATCCTTATTTACACCCATATGTATAGTTAAAACAATATCGCTTATCAGCAATTAGATAAAATACCCATTGTACATGGAGAACAACGTCATGATGCTCATTTGAATGTAACACTAATTGTCGACACAGGTTATAGCTAAGTGTGTCGCTGCGTACACCAAATAGCCATGATATCTGCATAAGTCACACATGTGTATAAGTGTGCCCCAACGGTAATGTACATCACCATGTAAACTAGGCATATGCACATACATATTATAACTACAGGGCCACATTTCTATTGAGATTGGGCAACCAGGTTTAGGTGTGCACCAACTGTACAACAAAGGTCAGCGTCGACATGTACACCCAATGTTTGCACCTACGTCACAACACGGGAAGAGGCCATTCAGGTGTACACCTAAACATTGCATCAGTTGTACAGCACAGACAAGAAGTCACGTCCTAAGGGTGCACCAGTGGGAGCCAAGTTGTGCATATTAATAGTGCACCAGGCATTAGGTTTCTTCGTCTGAAGTGCACTTCAACGGTGAAACAGACATTCGCATCAATGGTGCTTCGGAAATTAGGATTCTGTATCAGAAGATTTTTTCAATGGTACACCCGAAAATGGCATTTTGCACACAAAGTGCATACCAACGGTACACAAAAATGCGCATCAGTTGTGAATCAAAAATGTGCATTAGTGGTGCATCAGGAAATAACATTCTACACCTCAAGTGTGTAATGTTGATTTAATCTGTTATTGAAGAGCATTGTTGTATCTAATGAGGTCGTTTCCTGTATGGAAACCATGCTAATTATCATCTGTAGCTTCACTCCGTAGAACTATTCCTGAGTGTTGTAACAATAATTTAGACGGAGTCGCTTGTCCCTTGGCTCCCTGCCTCCCTCCTTGTGTCTTGATGTCGTCATTTTGGATGGTAGTTGGGAGTGGTTTCGCACTGGTAAACGTGAGGTGATTCACAGGGTAGTAGGCTGACTCATTCTCACAGGTGTAGCAGTAAATCCTTCCAGGTATCGTAAGTGGAGTTTCCAATTGTGGGCTTCCTCAAGTGCTTTCAATGCCCCCTGTGCTAGCTTAGTACAAACATTCATGGACAGGGAGTAATTATTGATTCTGCAGGAGTAGACTTTCCTGTCTATCCAAAAACTGAGGTTTCTTCCATGTATTCACAATTTGAGTCTGCACTAATGGAATGCTTAAATAACTTGTTGTAGATGTGACATCACAGCAGTCAACACATGATGGCGATTAATGACATGATGGGCAAAACGGCTGGACCCGCCTGTCAGAACTGACAACTCCTGAAGAGACTATATAACACTGCAGATATATAAAAAAATGAATCGATCATTGCCCATAGTGGTAGATGCAGGCATATTCAGTATTTATCTTGTGCTAATAAAGTGGGTCTACAGTACCCAATCCCACCTTAGGACATTTTAATGCTCTTCACCTCCTGAAATAGAAAGGCCTGTAACAGTTCTGACAAGTTTACTCAGCAAAGCCACATCTGGATCATCATTTAAGAAATGTAAAAGGTGGAGCAGGGGAGCAAACTGCCTGACTTCGCCAGTACTCCCAAAGCATTCTGGTAGATGCAGTTCTCAATACTGTTCGCATTCTCAAGCAATCAAGTGTTTGCATCGCCAATCTCTCAAATTGTGGGTGGAAGAAGTTACATAGAAATGTAGTCTTTTAGCCCCATCTTTTTTGTACAGCCTACGTAATTAGAGACACAAAACATACAGGTACACTTGCACAGAATTTGCATTCGAAAGGGCCAACATACCTACAGACACTCATTTTCTCAAGAGCAACAAACACACTGGAACCTTTACACACAGACCAACAAATGTAAATTGCTTGTTGGTTTTGTACAATTTGGCATTTCTAACAATTGAACATCGAGAAGGTGTTGAATAAAATATTTTAATGTAATGTGTTGATATATTGTGCATTATGATTGATACTTGTTTTGTTAATAAACATGATTGAATGTAATGACGCAAACTATGAAGCACGGTGAATAGGAGTTTTTGAGCCTATGAGATAAATTCATTATGGTGTTAAACAATAATTGTGGTGCTGAATTGGCTAATATTTTGGTGTTTATTTATGGTGCATTGCTCTCAGTCTCAGATTTTTTTACATCACACTGCATGATATGCAGGGAGAAATAGCGATCCCCGGGTTCTGTGTGACCTGAGCCTGCAGCATAGAGGCTTTACAGGATCATCATGGAACAGATTGCAGTTTTGACACATAAAGGTCACCTATGTAGGAGTGCAGTTAGGAAACCTATGTATTGCTCACTGCGGCATGAAATGGGCCAAAGTTGTATGTTGTGTGGTGAGCAATATGATGGACATGGTGTGGAAACCTCCCTTGTTTGCCATAGCAATGTCACCCACCCCTGAAAAATGTGGCTCTAGATATCCTTTGTCCTCTTGTCATGATTACTAGTAGGACACCCTACCTCCCAAAGAGATCATGACATGGGCTGTAATGTAGAAGCAAGCGGATTGTGACTCTTGTTTACAGAGCTTACCACCACTGTAATGATACAATTTATGATAAAAGCATTTGAGCAGGTTACAGACTAAGGAATGGAGGTGACGTCAATGAAGTGAAGCAGCTCCATTATATTATGGCTGTAGGACACAGAAACACCCCTTTTAAGTGCCTGCAAGCAGTTCTCTTGTCAAAAGACTGATTTGTATAGTTAAGGAATGGTTGCACTGAGCAGTGGGGAATGCAGCATCTTGTCATGAAACTTGCAAAACATAGTGGGTTATATTAACCAGTAACAATGGGGTAACAGACTAATTAATTTTTATGTCATTTAAAGGGACCAAGCCAAGAACCAAAATGTCACTGCACATCTTGGGCAGTGTCATGAAGCGCATGGAAGCAGTTAAACAACAGGAGGTGTATGACACTATTACAGTAGCAGGCAGAAAGTCAAGCTTACACTCTGTAATGCGAGTGAATTTGTAGATGGGTAAATCTCCAAACCTTGGACAATCATGGAGTTAGTATGGAACGTGTATGTGTTGGAGGACAACGGGGTCTCAGTTGACTAGAGTCAATGGCATGGGAAGGCAAGTACCACTCACACTACCTAGACGTGCAGCTGAATGGTCCAAGAATGTCCCCACAAACAGAATTCACAGACAACCAGAAGGTCTCAAAATAATATTTACTGCTAGGTCGGCAAGCATGCACTCCAGCTTTCCTAACTGTATTTTTCTCTTGTTTTGTGGTGTAATTGTGTAAACAGAACTGTGGGTTATCTGTAGCCATGAAAGGAAGTTTGGATGAGGCCTCATGTTGTGTGTTGGGGTAGGAGAGTCAGTTAATAACTGGTTCTGTAAATGGGAGGATTCCTCAGTGGTGTTCTATTCATG
This sequence comes from Calotriton arnoldi, assembly GCA_963921515.1. Classification (NCBI taxonomy): domain Eukaryota; kingdom Metazoa; phylum Chordata; class Amphibia; order Caudata; family Salamandridae; genus Calotriton; species Calotriton arnoldi. Next base: position 697,378 of record CAWUFW010004684.1, read on the forward strand.
TCTAATTCAAGAATTCTTTTAGTATCCTGGGTTCTGAACTTTTTGTTAGTTCATCCATAGCTTTTAAAACAATGCATTAGCCCATCCATGGATTCGATATATTTAATGTACTTATAAATTATTTTACCAGTTGATGTTTCATACAAGTCCCAAGAGCATCAGAGCGCTTTACATAGTGCATAAGCACTATGAATACTATCAAGACAAAATGATAAGTTATTAAATGCAACACAAATAGGGAACATTATTTCTTGCTTAACAAGCTAGACCTTATACAAAAGATCTAAATAATTCACTAATAGAGCCACCATTCCCAGAAGTCAGTCAGGCAACAGCACGAAGGATGACTTGAAGTGAGTGGGGAGGATACATTTTAGGAATATTTGTAAGAATGCAATTACTATACTCAATACTGGAGATGACTAGGGATTTAGCAACATCTGTGAGGTCTTGTTCCGAAGTAAAGTGTTTTATCCCATGGATGAATATCAGCGTACAGTTGATGTTTTTTGCTGTAAGGTTAATATGTTTGCGGAGGGCGAGTTGCCTATCTATACGCAAATTGAGAGACTTAGAGCAACTAGTGGTGGTCCGTGTTCATTCTAAGATAATTGTGGAATCCAAGTAGGTTGGGACCGGGTTAGAGATTAGGTACCTTGAGATGTAAAAAATATGTTTTGTTGGGGGTTAAATTTAGACCTGCATTAATATAAACAGTAAAATGACACTAAAGTACAATAAGATAATCAACATGTGAAGCCTTAATGAAAAGTTAAATAACAAATACAAAACTAACCTTTGACACATAGACATATAATGATGTAAAAAGAAAGCTATCAATAAAGTATTTGAGCTGTTACAATTAGTCCTCACTGAGTTTAAAAGGGCATCATACTGCCTATCACAACCACTTAAGAGGAACCTTATTATTAAAGCAGTGGCACACACGCACCATTATCCCACCTTCAGCTCTTTGGAGAACAACACCTTCCACCGTACTCTACCTAGGGTTGCAGGGTAGATTATTTCGCACTATTGCATCTGGCTTTCAGCAGTGCCAGTTGAGGATGTGGGTGGAGCCAGTGGAGGAAGTGGGTGGAGCCGGGGTAGGTGGGTGTGGCCTCCTAAAACAATTTGAGCACCTGCACTTAATATTTTACAAATTAAGCACTGGGCCAAGGTAATGGAAACACAGTGGGCACAGGCCCTCAGCGCTGCCCAACCTGAAGCTTCATCAGACCTTGCCCAGGGCGTCTAGAACTTCTCCACATGGATCACCAAATGCGCCGACAGAATTGCCACGATAAAATAAGCAGAAACCAACAAAACCTCAAAACAAGCCAGCTGATACACCCCAGAGATTGGAACCACCAAGCACAACTATTACCAACTAGAGAAACAGTAACGTGTAACAAAGAACCCCTTTGACAGAGTCGCTTACAAAGCAGCCCGCAGCAACTACCACCAGCGCATCAAGGAAGCCAAGTGAACAGCCATCACCGCCTGCATTGATACAGCGCCGAACCACACAAAAGAAATCTTCAAAATAGTCAAGGAATTCTATAACCCAGCAGCCATGGAGAACACAATCCACCCCTCTCAAGAACTCTGCAACACCCTCTCGGACTACTTCCACAGCAAGATTGCCACCATCTACAGCTTTGACCCCCAGCCCACTGCTCTCAACCTCACCAGCCTTGACCAACCAGCGCACACCAGCTGAATGATCACCACTTGGTCTCCACTCACCACTCAGACACCATGGCCATCATGTCATCCATTCACTCCGGGACACCCACTGACCCCTGTCCCCACCATCTTTTCAACCTCCGAACCCACCCAATCAGCACGGAACTCACCAGCATCATCAACACCTTAATCACCACAGCAGCCTTCCCAGACAGATGGAAACACGCAGAGGTCAGACCCCTCCTAAAGAAACCCTCCACCGACCTCAAAAATTATTGTCCGATCTCCCTGCTTCCTTACTTGGCCAAAGTACTCGAGAAGGCAGGCCATCAACAAACAGCTTACCGAATACCTGGAACAAAACGACCTACTTGACGCCTCCCAATCAGGATTCCATTCTAACCACAGCACTGAGACCGCTCTGATTGCTGCCATGGACAATATCAGAACCTTCCTCACCCGCGGAAAGACTGTGGCCCTGATCCTCCTCGATCTCTCTGCTGCTTTCGACACCATTTCCCACCACACCCTCATCAACAGACTCTACAACATCGGCATTCACCAAAACGCCCTCAAGTGGATCGCCTCCTTCTTCACAGGACACACACAGAGCATCCAGCTGCCTCCCTTCACCTCCGAACCCAAGGATCATAACTCAGCCCCACCTTCTTCAACACCTACATGACCCCCTTCGCAGACATCATCAGATCCCACAGCCTCAACATAATTTCCTATGCAGACTACGCTCAACTCATCCTCTCGCTCACCAAAGACCCCTCCACCACCAGAATCAACTTCTGCGGCGCCATGACCAACGTAGTTAACTGAATGAGAGACAACTGCCTTAAACTCACCTCCACCAAGACAGAAGTACTGATCTTCGGGAAGAACACTTCCGTATGGGACCACAGCTGGTGGCCAGCAGAACTCGGACAAACACCCACACCTACAGACCATGCACTCAGCCTAGGCATCTTCATCGACAGCAAACTGAACATGAAATGACAAATCAATGCAGTCGCCTCCTCCTGCTTCCACACCCTTTGCACGCCCCTCAGAATCTCCAGATAGATCCCAGTCGACACCAGAAAGACCGTCACTCAGGTCCTCGTCACCAGCCGCCTCGACTACGGCAACGCTCTCTGCGCCGGCATCTCCACCCAGCTCCTCAAAAGACTACAGACTGCAAAATGCTGCCGCCTGACATCCTGGGCCTCCGCAAATTGACATCACCACTTTACCTCAGAAAACTCCACTGGCTCCCCATCCAGAAGAGATGGCAGTTCAAGATCTTCACACAGGCCTACAAAGCTCTGCATGATCAAGGACCGGCCTACATCAACTATCGACTGAACTTCTAGCTACCCGCAAGACACCTTTGGTTCTCCTCACTAGCCTGTGCGCCTCCCCCTCTGCAGCCGCAGTATTGGCCACTCCTTCTCCTACATCACCCCCATGACCTGGAACAACCTACCCCTCCATCTTCAAACAGCACCCTCCCTGGCAGACTTCAGGAAGAAACGTAAGACCTGGCTCTTCGATGGAGACGTCGCACCAACAGCGCCCAGATACCCATAGGGGTGACAGTGCTGCGCTATACAAATGCTCATTGATTGACCTTTTTGCTACTTTGAAAAATGCTCAATGTTGAGTGATGTGTGCTCAGGAGTTTCGGGGGTCTCTAGGAGATGTGTTCTACCTTTGCTGAAACTTCAGCCTTGTTCTACGTGTTTCCACCTCTTCCCCCGATTCCAATCGTCCTGAAAAAAATCAGGTGGGAATTAACACAGCTCATTCTGAGAGCTCCGGATTGGGCGCAGAGGGTCTGGTACTCCAAACTCCTAACTCGAGTATCCGCCCTCCATGTCGTCTGCTGCCGCGGGATGATCTGCTACCAGCATCAAGGCAGAAGGAGTGTAACTTCCGAACCGCCACAGTCTACAGGTTCATGGTGGAGATTGAGTTCAATCAGTTGAGAGCTTTCGACATCCCTTCTTAAGTAGTGAATGTTATTCTGGCTGCCATCCGTCCTTCCACCAGGTCCATTTATTCAAACTGCTGGACTCGTTTTGGCACCTGGTGTGAGGAAAAGCATATTGGCCTTTACATTCACAATTGCCTGATCATAGTGCTTTTGGTCTGGTAAGGCTTTGCTGTGCACACAGTTAACTTTTTTTTTTATTATAAAGAGATATATATATATGTACAGCCCTGGCTCAGGATATTCCTGTCCTGGACATCTGTCAGGCAACCACATGGGCATCCGTGCATACTTTCACTAGGCACTCTTGCATCTATTTTCAAGTCTGTAGAGAGGGCCTTTTCCTGTTCGGTTCTACAGGACTTTCTAGTGTAAGTGCACTCCTCTGAGCCACCTCCTTGGAGGGGCCATTGCTTTTGTATTGATTCTGCAGGTGAGGAATATGTGGGTAGAGGTATCTATCATAAGTTACCTTATTTAACACTCTTTCTTGTAGATGCTCATAAGGATCATCAAGTAGTTTTGCGTTCCAGACAAACACATGAAATGTATATAAAACTATAAAGTTTGGGTTGTGTGTACTATGCTATTCAAACAAAATATACATATTTCATGACAAGAAAGCCCCAGAGCCATACCTCAATGTGATCTTTACTTGCTAACTTTTGAAACAGACTGATTGCTTCACCGGGCAGCCTGTTAATAAAGCATTTCTGAAAAATCAGCTAAACAGAAATTGCCATATTTTCAAATACTGTTTGTTAACACTAGTTTTGCATGAACTGACATTCCACTCAGCAAAGCATAGCATAAGGTTTCGTAATAGTTGAACTTTAATCCTGTACCTATGGGGCTTGTAGGAACATAGAATAAAGCAATGAGGTGATTACTGTTTTGGCTGGATGTTAAAATGTATTTGTCTCAGCTTCACTTTGGTCCAGGTGCGCAGTCTGTGGTTACTTCTTTTGAATATTCAGCCCTGCCAGTGGATTGCTATACAAGGCATTCAATCTGACATGAAGTCTGAGTGGGAGGTAAAAAGAAACACAAGGCAAAGCCTGAATAAATTATGACATTTATACCAAACTCACTACCTAAAAAAAGGTTTCTTCCTCTATTTCCACAAGTAGTAGGGCGACCAGACCACCTGCATTTCCCCAGATAGTCTTGGCATTTTGTGGACTGTCGCGGCATCCCAAGTTTTAATTAAATCTAATAAATGTCCCAGTTTTGGAGAGAGGGTCAGGTGAGAGTGCACATTAGATTTAAAATAGAGTGCACGAGGGTGGGGCCAAGGTGGCGGCCATGTGAGACGCACCGTTCTACTAGTCCGCTGCCGATTCAAGCAATCTGGTGACCTATGGACCCCGCACATGCTGGGAGGGGAGACTGGAGCTGATGCAGCGGGCCCTGAGTGCACACACGGCTACTCCGGGACTACATTCACCGCCGGGCACCGCTCCTTGACTGGCGATCATTCTGCTCTGCGGCCCAGGATGGTGTCGTCCAGGTGAGTGACCTGCACCCAGCGCAGAGGACTGGTCTTTGATCCTGTGTGACCCCCTTCTGAAGCAGGGGGGGCCCGGAGACTCCTGTAGACAGGACTGCCCACACCTCACAGTGGGTGAGATGGCAGAGACGGGTGAGCAGTTTTTGGCCAGTGAGGACGATGGGACTGTGGCTGCTGGCCGGTATTGACCGGGCCCCCCTGGTTACTGCGGCAGGGTGGCGTATGCTTGGAGGTATTGAGGGGAGGGTCCTAGCAAGCGCAACAAGGTGTATCAAGCCCGAGGACAGTGGCCCCTACTACAGAGAGTTGGTGCCCCTGTGTCTCATTGTGACCTGTAGGATTAGGGCTCACCACCTGAACCCTTCATACTGCTGCAGTGGAGACTGGCTTTCTGCTGGCCAGTGGGGGCCGGCCTGGGGACCTGTGGCATTGTGGGGGCGTCAGGGTGCCCTCCGCCTCCCTTTTGTGTCTGGCATCGAGGAGTCCCCCCACAGCCAGGACGACAGCACAGTGGGATCCCCAGGGACAATAGGACTATCACCCCGGTGAGAGCCAGAAGGTGCTTCACACAGGCGACTGCGCCGGTACACCATGGCAGTGGCAAGGGCAAAGAAAGATCGCTCGTTGAAAGAGATACTGACATGCTGACATGCCCTGGGAACTCCGCAGCAGGGGATGCTAAACAACCTCAACAAGCCCAACAGCTTTCTGACGAGGGGGAAGTAGAAACCTGCTAACAAGGCCATTCATGGAGACGCTATTCCCCTCCCTTCACAACGATATTCACTCAGTGAAGCACAAGCTCTCACAGTGGCTTAAGGATGTCAAAAGAGACTTGGCTGAGGTGGGGGACAGGGTGTCTGCACTTGAAGGTGGAGAAACTGCATGCAGAGAGGAGGTTGAGCATCTCACAAAGGAGGTGCTGTGCCTGCAGGAGCAACAAACTGCCTTTCAGACCCATGCGGAGGACCTGGAGAACCTCTAATGCAGAAATAACATTTTCATACGCGGGGTGCCAATGTGGGCGGAAATTTCTAGTTAAATGCTGGCTCGCTTTTTTCACATTTTGGAGCCCACAGCAGAGAACTCTATAGCAGTGGCGGCTGGTGACATTCAAAAGTGGTGAGGCGTAAAACAATAGCCATACTGCAATGTTGCAAGCAAGCGTAGCGAGCAAGCCCGAACCACCTACGGGGGTTCGGGGGGGGTTTCTCCCCCCGAGAAAATTTTGAAAAAAGAGTGGGCAAATGGTGCATTTTCAAGCAAATTTGAGATAGCAGTAAGGTTAATAAAGCAATTGTGAATCAAATGCTCCTTAATTAACATTCTACACAAAACATGAAGAACACATCTATTGATTCCAATAGTCGCCCAAATGCAGACATCCCATTAGATAATGCATAGTATGATCCTATGTCATACTTACGACGGTTAAAAGTTCATTTTAGTTTCAAGACCGTTTTACTTTCACGTTCTTTATTGATTAAAGGTGTAATGCCAACAAATCGAAAACATCAACCACAGCTTATGCAAACATGCTTAGCACAGGGTAGCGTGAAATGCAATAGGAAGCATGTTATCAGATCCGCAAAAATAAGTGTCACAGCAGAGAAAATAAAAGGGCAAAACTAGTCTGGACCATTGCGGAGGCATCGAAAAATGAACTTGGTGTTACTACAAATTGACAAAATGTTTTGCAAACAGTAACTTGTCCTCCACGACTTATTTTTAATTCAATTGGGATTAAAAAAAATTTAAAAATACCCTTGATGGCCTTACAATATTCAGTAGATTAAATAAGTATTTACGGAGGCCGCCAGTTCCCTTGCCCGAACTAGCCAATATGAAATAAAAACCAACTGCACCAACGTTCAATGTACAATAAGCTCTGACAAAAACAAAGCTCCACTAAGGAGAAGCAGATACTCCTTGTGCAAAACCACAGTATCTAAAACGAAACATTTCGGCTAGTTGTAAATGATAACGTTTCAAAAACGTACAAAGCATTTACTTCAACTTTTGATATAAGTACTTTGAAGCAATGTGCCACTGGAGTGGCATTTAAAGATGAAACTGTGGACATCACCACCGCATTCTGGTTATAATACATGTGGCAGGCTTCATTTGAATAATTAAATTTAAAAGCTTAAAAACACACAGATGGTGCAATGCAGTAGTGTCCAAAAGGAGACGGTCACATCAGCGTAAGCATAACCCCTCCCACCCCCGGACTTTCCCCAGAAAGTCGGCAATTATGTATTTAAAATACTTAAGTGTTCAGGTTCTTTTAAAAACTGTATAACACTCAAGAGGCCTGAAACCCACTGACAACTGAAGATATGATAAAGGTCAAGACTGCTGTCCACGTAGATGCGCAATCAGATTGTGCCCTGGGCCTGAACGCACTTCAGCCCAGCAGATACAGGTCAGGCAGGCTGAGCCTAGAAAACACCAGTCCCAGCAAAAGATTGTGAGCCAAACTCGGTGCTTATACTGAGAATGAAGACAAGGGGACAGCGAGAGAAAGGGACACAGTAGCCAAGCGAGACAGGCATACAAAGAAGAGAAATACAGAAGCAGTGACAGACGGAGCAACAGGCAGATAGATATAGTTGCAGAGAGATAGAGGCAGCGATGCTGATTTTGTCTGTCTTTATCTCTTCCTAATCCTAACGCCCTCCAGCTGTCGCCTGTCTCCATCTTTCCTTGTCTTTCTCTTGTTGTTTTTCCTCCCCGTCTCCATCCTTCGTTCCCCTTCTTATTCTGCCTCTTTATCTTTCTCTGTTCTTCCGTGCCTCTTCTCTCCCTTTCTCTCTCCGTTTGCTCCTACCTTTAAATGCGTTTCTTTCTCCCCGTCTGTTTTTCCGTCTCTTTTGCCGGCTTCCTTTTCTATCTCTCTACCTATATTTCCGTCTTTCCTTATCTATATGGCTCTTTTGCTTGTCTTTTTCTGCCTCTCCCGCTTTTCCTGGCTTTCTTTCTAGGTCTGTCCGTGTCTTTTTCCGCATGTCTCTACCCATCACCATGGCTTTCACTGACATTGCGCCTCCTTTATTTCTCTCGCTATTTATCTCTCTTCCAGCCTCTGCATTCCCTGCAATGGGCATTTCGACTGTCTTACCATCTTGGGCGAAGTGCAAATGTTGATGTGCTCAGTCACATGCAAGCAGTCGGGCTCAGTCGCAATACTCGCAGGGGGGGGTCGCACGTGTGTGGGGGCCGGGGGGAGTTTAAAATTAAAATTAAATAAAAAAGAAACTTACCTGACTGAGTCCGCACCGCCTCTGCTCCTGGGCCGGGGTCCCGCGTTGGCGCCTTCAACTTCTTCTAAACAGGAACAGCCGCGTCACTGGCGGCAATCCCTCTCAGCCAATACTGACGCTGCTCCAGCAGCTCAAGGATTGGCTTAGCAGGTATACTCGCCGCGCGCCCGCCCATTAGGAGACCAAGGGTTGCGGCGTTGATCAACCCTCGCTCTCTCAATGCGCAGCCGCCAGCCAGAGCAAACACTAGTGCGCATGACTGGGCTGGTCAGAAAAATTCTCTGACCTAAACCCAACATGCGCACTTGTGCTGCTGCCTGCTGTGCGCTCCGCGCCACCCCCTGGTCTGACAATGCATATCAGTCAGCATGACGCCGGACCGCCCACCCCCTTCAGACTATGAAGGGGTGGGCGGTCCAGCGTCATGCTGACTGACATGCATTGTCAGTTCAGACAGAGCCGCCGAGGAGCTGCGGGCGTGGCTTGTGGGTCAATGCCCCAGCGCCCTAATGGACGCACAAACACTGCCCTATAGGGTTGGACAGAGTCTACAGGGTCGGGCGCCTCAGGGCTTGGGCAGGATGCCCCCGTGGATATCTTTGCATGTGTCTATGATTTCCAAATTAAGGAGACCCTGTGCAGTTCCGTAGCCACAAACCCACGCTTTACCAGGATCTCTCAGCCCTCACCCTCTAAAAGTGCAGATCCTTCCGCCTTATCACAAACTTCCTCTGGAACAAGGGAATCTCCTACAGTTGGGGCCATTCATTCTGTCTCATCTTTCGTTGGGAGGGGATGCACAGAAGTATCAATTGTGCGGCCTATTTTGAGTCATTGTGGGCCATACTGTGTAAAATAGCATGTTGTGTGTCACCATATATCCTTTTTTTACTGTTTTATGCTGAAAACTATAAATAAAAATGTTACATATCTTTCGTTGGGAGGGCACCCTACATCAACTAAAATCGATTGTGGAGGGCTGGCAGCTCCTGGACATTCTAGACACTGACGGAGAGGGCGCATCACCACAGGCTCGTGAATCCAGGGGAGGCCGTCCACACGGTGACCATTATGCCTCACGTTCTCCCACGGGCCACCGTCCAGATCCTACGACAATGGCCTTGGAGAGACAAGCGGTACTAGACAGCTTGACAGGCAATGGAGCTCGCCAGGACAGTGGTTGAGGGAGGGCCTCCAGTTGATGGTGGCTAACAGGCCTGTCAAATTTGAGGAAGCCCGTTGCCGGGGGTGGGGGGTGGACAGGACCCGCCGACTCCACTTACCCTATGGACTTCTTGCCAGTATTTGTTGAACAAGTTCACTGTTTGTTTATATTATGGGTGGAGTTCTCATGGGATTAATGCTCGCCCTACAGGGAGCTCTCACATACACTCACAGGGTGGTTCCCGCTCATCCACAGCACAATACAAGCTGGCTTTTGCACCCCCCCACCTTCACTCCAGCGCTGGACGGCAGATATGCATATGCATCCAAGTAGATGATCCCACACACTGACCTAAAGATACTGTTCCTCAGTGTTCGAGGGTCTAACAATCCTGTCAAGAGGAAAGCAATACTGTCCCTACTAAAATGCAGTAGGGGGGACATATGCCTCCTCCAGGAGAGGTACTTACTGTCCAGGGACTGGTACAGACTGCAGTCCCATCACTACAAACATCAATATTTTTTCTCTAACCTCACCAAGATGGGGCGGGGGTTGGCTATCCTTTTGTCTCGCCTCTATAAGGGGACAATAGGAGATAAAGTAACAGGGAACGGCTACTAGCCTACCACATCCAAGTGGGTGGATTATTCCTGACAATTGCTTCTATAGACACCCTGAATGACAACCAGGAACCGTTCACAAGGCAAGCTTTACGAGAGATTTTGGACTCCCCAGACGTAGTTGGAGGGAAGCTTAGTTTGGTGATGAACAATGAGCTAAATAGATCCGGTCAGTGCTATGGTCAGACTGTGTCGCTCACAGCAGGGGGAGTGCGACGGCTATAAGAAGTAGGGCTCCGTGACCTTTGGAAGATGGCTCACACACACCAGGGATTACACTTACTATCCCCCAGCTCATAAAACATATGCCCGCATTGACTATTTCCTGTGGACATCGACAACACAGGCTAGGGCCCGGGAGATAGAGATTAAACCCAGGGCACTGTCCGACTATGCTGCTTTGGCCCTAACCCTCTGGGTAGACACTCTACTGCAACACTGTGACTCATGGAGGCTCTGCAACACAATTCTACACTGATCAGACACAGTCCGTAGGCTCACTAGTACACTTAAGGACTTCTTAGCAATCAACGACAATGCAGCCACCTCGGTTGCCAATCTATGGGAGACGGCGAAAGCAGTGACACAAAGGAAGCATATTGCCACATCAGCTGCTGAAAATAAGCAAGTTGGAGAGACATGTGAAGGAGCTGAAGATGATTCATGTGGAGACGAGCACCACACAAGTCTGGCGGAAACTGGAGTCTGCACGTGTTGCTGCCCCTCCAGCACACTCTCTATGTGGGGGGGAGACAAATGTGGCAGACTGCTCACCCTGAGGCTTCGAGCTAAACATCAGGCAGAAAGGATTGAGGCAGTTTGCACCCCAGATGGCGCTGAAGCTTCTTACAATGTTGCTATAGCGTCAGCCTTTCGGGCCTTCTATGCCTCTCTGTATGACACTCATCCCCGAAAACCTTTGAGGCGCAAACACCCCCAGGCTGACCGCACAACAAGCTGAGTCCCTAGACAAATCGATAGACATTGATGAGGTGATCTCTGCCATTTCTCACTTAAAAGTGCTGAAATCCATAGACCCAGATGGGTTTTCCACCTTATTTTATAAAACATTCTGCTCTACGCTTGTTCCAGTTCTTACCAGACTTTTAATTCATTCATAGATATGGGGACTCTCTCCCCATCTATGCTGGAGGCATCAATTTCATTCATTATCAAGCCTGGGAAAGATAAACGCATCTGCGGTTCCTACTGCCCCATCTCGTTGATTATTATTATTGAATTCTTGTATAGCACATAGCTACCCATAGCGTTTCCCAGTGCTGAGGACAGGTTACAGCAGACTAGAAATGTGACCTAAAATAGCCAGGCTTTTAGCTCCTTGTGGAAAGTGGATAGAGATGTGCAGCTTCTAAGGGACTCAGACTTGATCAACATAGATACCAAACTCTTCACTAGCATACTGGCTGCAAGACTTAACCCACTTATGCCTGGACTAATTGACCTGTATCAATCCGGATTTATTCCTCACCGGCAGTATGGGGACAACATGAAAAAAACAATCCATCTGATAGATAAGGCCAATTGCTCACGGTGAGAGGTGATGCTGCTGGGAATAGACGCTGAGAAGACGTTTGATTTTGACATTGGCCATACCTGGAGGCCACACTGGAACACTTTGGTTTTGGGCCAATGTTTTGCACCTGGATACTCAGCAACTACAGCGGCTCCAGGGCAGCAGTCCGGGCAAACAGCAGGCTATCAACTCCATTTCCTATAAGGACATGTTAAGATTGCCCACATACCCCCCTACTGTTTGCGCTTTACATGGAGTCCATGGAACAGAGGACCCACAGATTTCCAGGGTGCATTTTGGGGGGGTGGGGGGAGGAGGGGGGTGCGGGAGCACCCTATAAGCCTTTACGTGCAGTTTGTTTCCACAGCCCATAACAGTGGTTCTTAACTATCACACCCTACTGTGACCACTCAGAGCTGATCTTGCCCAATAAAGACATTACTGACTCTCCTGGCTGGGCCCCATAGCTGCCCTAGAGCCCTCTATATTCAAAGTACTGCCCCTAACCCCACCTACAAGGATGCTTAAATTGTTGCAGACCGAGATCAACTGATTTGTATGGGCGGACAAACGCCCTCATATGTATCGCAAGCGAATACACCGGCCCGCACCGGAGGGTGTGTTGGGGGGGTCCCCAGTCTAGCGCTCTATTACTAAACGGCACAATTGTGCTTCTTGGTCAAGTGGAGCCGACAAGAAACTGAAAAACATTAGTGCTTTATGGGCAGGGCTGTCATGGGAGACCACCTCTAGAAAAACCCCTGGCTACAGCACCGGCATAGAGCTTGGGGGCTGTACTCCTCCCCGGTACCAAAGCAACTCTTGCAGTGTGGGACAGAGTGGCGGTACAGAGGGGATTAACCACATTCTCATTGCCCCTTACACCCTTCATAGGAAATCCAGAGCTCACACAGAGCCTCAGCCCAGCAACTTTCTCGGAGTGGCAATTAGCTGGGAGTAGATCAGTTGGGCACTTGTACGACATTGATAAGCCTATTCCTTTCGAGCATCTAAAAGCTGACTACGGACTCCCTGATTCAGAGCGCCTCCATTACCTTCAGATTAGACACTGGGTCATACATTCTGATATCTGACGAGGGGTGCAGAGCCCTCTTTTTCCCTTCACAAAATGGTTCCTTCTTAAGGAGAGTTGGCAAACGGATTATCACTGAACTGTATGCCTTTTGAGATCTGAGGAGAAGGCAACGGGGCAGAGGCAGTGGGAGCAGGAGCTGGGGTGACCCCTAATACACAAAGAATGAAGAAACATATACCATAGGGCAAGACACAGCGCGTAACGCAGTGAGCATAGAAACAGCCACAAAAATAGCCCCTTACTGGTGTCTTACCCTAGCTTGATTACACAAAGGCAATCCCGCTTGCAGCGAGGACTGCTGGAGAGCCTGTGGCGCCCCAGGTGCACTTTTGCATCTGTTATGGGACAGCCCGAAGCTGACGTTCTACTGGGACCAAGTCCTGTTGGATGTCGAAACTTACTTTGACACACAAATCCCGCACTTCCTGGCCTATGTCCTCTTGGTTCTTCTGGATCCTTTATGCTTTCTCCTGAAATCCAGGCATGGCCATGATATGGGCTTAGCAATCAACACAGCACTACAGGCAATACTTACATATTGGGACACGAACAAGGTTCCTGACCACACAGACTGGCTACACCGACTATGGCATATCCTAGGTATGGAAAAACTGACCCTGACCGCAAACCACAGTTCTGACACTTACCGAGACTTTTATAAATGAAACAAGCTTTGAGAGTGAACCCTGCAGGGAGCTTGCACATGACCCGCTATCCCTAGTTAATATACATAAAGTGGGAGTCCCCAACCAGTTGTGTGTGCACACTGTTGATGCACCCACTGCCACGGTGCAATCCAATACAGGATTTTAACAATTTCAAAAAGTCGCAAAGGTGCACCACTTAGCAAAAAGACAAAACAGACACATAACAAATTATCAGGTCCGTGTCCATAGTATTTTTCTTCAAGTATCTTCTTTTATTCAAAATATATTAAAAACCATTCATGATTGAAAAGAACAGCCGACGCGTTTCGTCCAGACAGATGGACTTCTTCAGGGCATAGAAACAAGTAAGGGCACACCTGGAAAATATCAACATCAGAGTGTCCGTGGTAGGTAAGGGCTTAGAGCACGATGGCAGGAGTTTGTTTCAACAGGAGTCTTTGAGAAGGCGATATATGCTATGTAAAGGACAATCACCAGATCCGACCTGGGAATACCTCCTGCGAAGTAATGACGGTACCGTCATTACTTCGCAGGAGGTATTCCCAGGTCGGATCTCAGCCATGTTAAGGTTGGATCTGGTGATTGTCCTTTACATTTTCGGCCCACCTTATTGTGGTGAGACTGTTGGACTAATTTATGCTGGTGTTATCATACCGCTGGCTTTCTCTGCTTCTAAGAGAAGCATATATCCCCTTCTCAAAGACTCCTGTTGAAACAAACTCCTACCATCGTGCTCTAAGCCCTTACCTACCACGGACACTCTGATGTTGATATTTTCCAGGAGTGCCCTTACTTGTTTCTATGCCCTGAAGAAGTCCATCTGTCTGGACAAAACGCGTCGGCTGTTCTTTTCACTTACCGAGACTTATGGGCCTCTTACATGGCATTGCTCTCTGTGGAATTCAGAGAGCTGACGTGCCCCAGATATCTGCGGGTGCTGCGACTGACTGCAGTAGAAGGAGACAAACACGGTCCAGCCAGTGGGCATTAGGATGGAGCTGGGAGCGGACGCAACACAGGACACCTGATTGAGCTAATGCAGGGAGCGCAGGGGGGGGGGTTGGAGAGGAGTTGATTTTAAGACTGATTTATGTTTATAGATGCAGCATTCGTTAGCCTGGTCAGATGAGCCCATAAACACAGCCTCGCATGAGAGACATTTAGGATATTGTAGGTTTGATTTTAAGTTCTATGATAATGTCTCATTTGTTGTTGTCAGCTGAGTCTACAGGCACAAACTCGCACAAGGCATACTGTTGGTAATGGTCTGAGTTGATAAAATTCAATAAAGCAGATTTGAACCATAAAATAGTGTGCAGGCTCGAATTTCCTCTGGCTCTCTCGTGGTAAATCACTGCGTGGACCAAAGTAAATTGCTTTACAGTTTTTTAAAAGACTCCCCTACTGTGCTGAAGTGTCTCAGTGGAGCAACATATCAGCATGTAAAGAGGGATAAATTAGCATCTGATAAGACCCTCAGCTGACACCCAAGCTTTCCCCTTAGCTTCTTAAATATAGGTGGGAGAGAAGGAGATGAGTTATTTAATGAAAACCCTGTTTGCACAATTTTTGTTTAAATTGTAAGAGAGGTTGGCACAACTTTAATGATATTTCATGTTTCAAAAAGAGCCCCTGTTTTATTAGCGAAGGTAAATATTTTTAATGGATCCTTCGGCCTCTCTCCATGTTCTAACTTATAGGCTCATGTGTACACTTATCAAGTCCTGGTTGTATAATTTGCTTTTGGCACTTCCAGCTCTGTTTTTACCTTTATAGTTGCAAAACTACAAGTCCTGGAATGCTAAAAGACCGAATTAGCTGTTTTAGAGGTAATTTAAAATCTCTGGAATGTCTTTGCCTGGGACAAGCTTAACGAAGTTGGGCAAGCTCTAAAATGCATATTTCATTCATTTGTATAAAATATAGTCTGTCTGATAGGTTTGTGGGATGTACCAATGTAGCCCTTCTATGGCAGTAAGTGCAGTCATTATAGTTAGGGTGACCTGGTGTCCTAAATTTGTTGTGACAGTCCTGTTTTCTTTCTAAATTTCTCTGCAGATTTCAGTAGATGTCCCAGTTGTTAGTGGAACAGACTCAATACAGTAGAAGGCAAGCTTCCATATCTTTTGATGCAGAATTCATTATTAGCCATTATGTTGGACCTGGCCCTTTTTGCAGGGTTTTCCCAAACTTTTTACCTCCCTCCTCCTGTTTTTCTGACCCTCTTTTTGTTGGCTCTAGGACTCTTCGATCTTTATCACTGCAATGCAGTGCTAAAGTGTATATGCTCTCTCCTTTAAACATGGTATGATTGGCTTACACCTGTTTGGCATATTTAATTTACCTTTAAGTCCCCTGGACAGTGGTATCCAATATACCCAGGGCCTGTAAATTAAATCCTACTAGTGGGCCTGCAGCGCTGCTTGCTCCACCCAGAAAAGTAGTCATTCAAACCTGTCTCAGGCCTGCCAATGCAGGGGCTGCGTGCACAGTTTACTGTCACAGTGACCTGGCATTTAAAGTTACTTACCCAGCCCGAAACTCCCCTTTTACTACATAAAGGCCACTCCTAAGGTGGGCCCTAGGGAACCCTATGGGCAGGGTGCTGTGTAGGTAAAAGGTAGGGCATGTGCCTTTGTGTGGCATGTCCTGGTAGTGACAACCAGCCTATTTGGTTTCTCACTGCTGTGAGGCCTACTCCCCTCATAGGCTAACATTGGGAATTCCCTTAAGTCTTTAGGTGGTAATTTCTGATTTGAAAAGGGTAGTGTTGCCATGTTTGGTATGTGTTGAATAGTGGAGATAAATCCTGCTTATTGGTGTAGGTGGATTTTTCATTACTACTGTAGAAATGCCACTTTTAGAAAGTGGGCATTTCTCTGTGCTTAGGGCTCTTTGTGCTTTGCAGCCTGACTCCAATCCACGTCTAGGGAAGAGTGACAGCTGCGCTTTGTGCATACTTGCCAGACAGCCATCACACAGGGAGGGTTTGTTGTAACAGGGTTGCATCTGCTTTCTTCTGCATACTGAATGGTCTTCCTGGGCTGGGAGAGAGGGAGGCGGAGCACCCTTAAATTTGTATAGGCTGTGTCCTGACCTCACACAAAGGGCTCATTTACCCCTTACTGTATGTCTGAAGCCAGAGCTGGGTTGAAAGGGGGTGTTGTGCACTTCTAAGGTTCTTTTGAAGTTACCTCCACATCAAAGACATTTTCAGTATAATTACAGGGGCTCTGACCCCATGATTTTAGACACTGCATGGGACTTGTAACCAGACGCTGCTGGCTCTACATGCTGCACATTGCCAGGGACTGCTGTGCTGCTAGAAGGAACTGCCATTTGGACTGCTTGCCTTGTTGGACTGGTCTTCTGCTTAGTTTGTGCTGTGCTGCAGAAGGGACTTCCACTTCACACTTGCCGCCTTATGTGCTGGTCCTGCTGCCTGTTTTCCTGCCTTTGGTGCCACCCAGTACTCTCCAGGGGCTTGTAGGCTTGCATCCCATCCTTGTGAGGGGTTCAGAAGGATTCCTTTGTCAAAAAGCAGTGGGACTCATAAGTCCTACCAGCATCAGCTGTTTGACCCCCATTAACGCATGTGAGCACTGGTTGTACTAAAAAGGTCAGAGCGTGGTGAGCGCTTTGCCCCCTGTGCAGAGCAGCGCGGGACAAGTGCTTTGCTCTGCTGGAGCCTAAATTGTGGGTGCGTTGTCAGGACCGAGCATCCTGCACTCCTGCATTTTCACTGCCTTTTGTCCAGGCCATGTATCCAGCAAGTAACTGCCCGCAGCGCCTCTTCAGCACGTCCTGTGAGCAGGCGTGCTCCCCGTTACCACCGTAGGCTGTTGACACATCCCGGGGCGGTGCCATGTAGCGCCATACGAAGTCTTCCCACCGTGGGCTGTTGATAAAGTCTTCGAGGCGGGCCAACATTCTGAGGCACGCCCCCTTGGCCTTAGCGTGCAGGCAGTGCAAGGCACCCGGCGCGGGACCTGCTGCCTTCTCCTAGAAACCTCACCCTTTAAATGAGGACGCCACCACCCGGGTTGGGAGGAAACCTGATGGTGCCTGACAGATCCTGTCCTGAGGCAGTGCGCTGCGCGATTGCAGGTCGCTGACCCTTTTTAATTTTACACACGTGGGACCCAGAGAGGTCTCTCCGCCAGTGCGTACATTGTGTGTCGTCATCCGCTATCGTGCTTGGGACATACCTCAGGCACTTGATTCCCACTTCAGGATTATGGGGCCGTGCCAAGAAGGAGGCCCCGATCGCTATGGAGAGGGTGTTACATTGGGAATCCTAAAATACCATACTGTCACTAATAGGAGCGCAGGTGCTCTGGGTCCCACACTGGTGTGACCATTACCGTATTTTCACTAATAGGAGCGCAGAGTGCTGCACCCTATGTGTTTATGTTGTTATATTGTGCTACTTGTGATTATGGTGATCTATGTGTTTCTCTTCGTGACCTAACTGTTGCATTTTTTTGCCCTCATGTTATGATATGTGTCGTTCTTACCTTGCATTGTCAGGATAATGAGTATTATTTCAGGATTTGCCTTGTATGCGCAGTGAGGGTGTGTTTCAATACATGTGCAACATATAAATCTTCATCTTATTGCACTAACTGTGATGTTTTGACAATTACCAAGTTAGCTAAGTGATTATTAGTTTATGTGGTTTTGGTCTATGTTTATATGCAACACAGAAACTTATTTTTATATCATATATTGTAGACTCTCTTTTGTGGTGTGGTCATTTTGTTACTGATGTGAGTGTGTTGCCTCTGGGGATAAGCCTGACTGCTCTGTGCCAAGCTACCGGGGGTGAGCACAGGTTATCTTTGGTGTGTAACTTACTTGCCCTGACTAGAGTGGTGGGTTCTGCTTGGCTTAAGTGCATACCCTAGCCAACCAGAAACCCCATTTCTAAGCCCTTATTATAAAGCAATTTAGTTAACACAAATAATACTGTGTATAAAAGTTATATTTAATTCCCTTTTTTTCATGTTGTCTGTCTTTCCTACTTTGGTCATCTCTGTCAATGTATTCCTTATGTGCCCCTTGGCAAAGCAAAGTTACAGTTCTACTCTTTGTTTGTGGACTCTCCCGGTTTTTGGTTTGCAACATCTAGTCACCCTAACCAGTAGCTAAAATAAATGTGATTTTAAAGGTTTTTTAAAGGCTTTCAAGAATGTTGTCCTTATTAATGATTGAGATCGGTTTTTTTATAGTAGTAGTATATACTTTATTATATTAATTACATAGATTACAATAAAAATAATTTACTCCACAATCTTCCAAATTATATTTTAAAACAGACTTAGAAGATCATTACTTGACACAAAATAATTACAGTTTCTCAGCATTTTATTAGTTCGATCTAAACATTTAATTAATTTAATAATACAATCAAGATTTTTAATAATAAAACAATATGTAACTGTCTCTGAAATTGTTCTTGTATTGGCATCATTAAAAAGATTCCACAAATAAAATCTCCTTTGGGTCAACAGTTTCATGCAAATACATAACAGGTGGCTACGGGTTTCCTCTTTACAGCCACAGAGTCCACAAGTACTCTCGAATTAATGGATAGGGATATATAACGATTGGAATCTTAGATATTTCCTTTTTATCGCACCTTGCAAACTAGAGTTGATATATTCCTTTTGCAACGATAAATATGATTCATATGCCGAATCCGTGTGTTTTTCTTTTTTTTTTTTTAGTAAGTCTAGATGTTCGTTCCTTTGATCACAAAATAGGGCCTTAAAATACTTTTCCGTGCCGCTCTACTTAATTGGCTACAGTCTCAAAGCCTGGTGAACTGTGTGCTTAGATTACCTTATTTAAAGATGATATATTCAATTCCATATTATTATTTATGGGTTTTTTAAGTTCCAAGTAAGTCAAGGATTTCAGAGTAGTAGGATCTGCAGATGCACAATCACATAGGTAAATCAAACTAGCTCCAATACGGAGTAGTAATAAAGACTTTAAATTCAACTACAGCCAATACGGAGTAGTAATAAAGACTTTAAATTCAACTACAGCCTGGTGACACAGTAGGGGGCAGCTGATCGAAGATGTAAGAGTGGAGGAATGCTCTGCATATAGATTCTGTCAAGGTCTAAGACAGTCTTCCCATTTGCCTCAATGATTCATCGTGATCAATGCTGCACTTGTGTGACACAAAGGTTTAAACATAGGAGTAGCAGGGTACACTGTTCTAGCCCTCTGCATTGTTAGTTTGGGCTTGTGTGCAGGAAGGAAAAGATTTATACTAAGACGCTTAATAGGTAGGAAAGCAAAACGACCAACACTAGGGAGGGAGAGAGTTAGGTGAATGTCTCAAGTGCAGCCTTTCCGCTCTCTACTTAGTGGCGTGTTTCCGCCAAGGGCCTTTCCCTCTGACTTTCCCTTTTGCCATATGAGTGCCTGCTGAACTTTTTGATTTGGAAAGCTGCATGAAATACACACCAAGAAAAAGGGAGTGCACATGCCTGAAATAGGGGACAGAAAGTCCAAGGACAATTGACAAGTAGGTTCAAAGAAGCCTCATCCAGGTTTGGAGAAGGTTGAAGAATGCGGAGCAGATGGTGTGCACTGCCATGTGCATTACACATACAGAGATGTATGAATCATGGCCGTTCTTTAGCCAGAAGCCAGTGCAGTATTTTTAGGGCAGGGCCAACGTTGGCACCATGACTGATACTACCAATAAACAGCGGTTCCCTTTGTCTGAACATTCAACATGTAGTTGTTCCAAGAGAGAACACAATGCAGTAAAGTCACAAATATCCTATGATGTGTCACAATGAATGAGAGAAAATATCAGTCGGACAGCATTGTTCAGGACGCTTGTCGATTTACTCTTTCCTGAGTTTGGTGTAAATGTTGTTGAATTATCTCGGGTGGCTGGATCCCAAGGTAAAGAACCGATTTTTAAGGGAGCTCAATGAGGGGAAAGACCTCCTTTACAATGCGCAGTCGGTGACTGTTAACTGGCTTGTCAAGGAGGTCATTATTAAAAAGTCAGAACAACCAGGCTGCGTACTGTTTGCTCTGGTGCTCGCTGAGAACCAGTGAGTAGGACCAGATGAGGGGGAGGCTGCTGATTCTGGTGGTAGGATCCCAGTTTCCTTTCTCCATGACAACACATAAAACTAATATCAAGGCACACAACTCAAAGAAGTCACCCAAATGTGGTGTGCTTGATTACTTTTTGTCACTATTTTTCCTGACTTGCCATTTGAGAATGACCCAGTATGTGAAAGGAAGGCATTGTTGCTGAAAATATTTCCATAGTGTATGCTGTGTGTTGTTGCTGGTTGCTGTTGCTGCTGCTAGAAAAACTCTCCTGCTTTGAGCTGCATCGGTTGTTTCATTGGGGGCTAACAGCGCTTGCTTGACCCTTCACCCTTGCCTCTACACCGCCCTCCACTTTCCCTCATGTACTTTTGCTTTACTTTTCTTCAGTTGATTGCCGCACGAGTGGCTCTAGCAGGTCTTAGCCGGAGTTTCATTGGTTCAACTCAACAGGCAATAATCGAGTAACAGCGTAGCTGCCTAAATTACCTGAATTACCTGATTGAGTGAGGCACACAGAGCTTTCCTCTTCATTTACCAACTAAGGGGCATATGTACAAGCCCCTATCACCACGGGAACGTCACTTTTTTCGACGTTCCTGTGGCGATAGGGGCTTTACCTTATTTACAAGGCAGCGTTAAGCCACTTAACGTGGCTTAACGCTGCCTTGTAAATAAGGCCCCCTTTCACTCAATGCTTAGCGTCAATGGGGTGGGCAGTGGGTGTTGCGGTGGGCGTTCCACCGCAACACCCATTGATTTTGATGCTGCCCCTTATTGACACGGGTGGCGTAAATAGGAGGCTGCGCCAAAATTAAGACCAGAGAAAACCTGGTCTTAACTTGGCGAAACGAGGAGAAATGCTTTATTTCTCCTCGTTTTTGCTTTTTCCATGTGTGCTGCGGAAAAAGCAAAACGCTTTGGATTGTTTATGTTCAGGAAGGTGACCCTTTCTGCACATAAACAATCTTTAAAAAAAAAACGACATTTTGTAACTTCCAAGTGTGCTACATTAAGCAGCACACATAGAGGTGACAAAACGGTATTTAAAGATTGTTTATGTGCAGGAAGGAACACCTTCCATCACATAAACAATCTTGCCCTGCACGCAGACACCCTTGCACTGTGGTGCAAGGGTGCCTGCGTTGCGCTAGGCTGCTTAGTGTAGCGCCAGCGCAGGTGGAAACTCAAGGCTGCACCATATTCTTGTAAATATGGTGCAGCCTTGCGTTTCTGAAGTGGCAGAGTTAGGCGTTAAGCCATGACGGCTAACGTGTCACTCTGCCACTTCTTTGTACATAGGCCCCTGAGTCTGTGTAGACAATCGCTGGTAGGACCTAGGGGGAGGGGAGGGGGGATTCTAAGGGGCATATTTACAGCAGAATGGAGAAGCGTGGCGTTAATCAAACATTGCTAAAGCCATGCTTCTCCATTCTGAAAACGCAGGGATGTGCCGTATTCACAAGAATGCGGCGCACCCCTGCATTTCCCCTAGCGCTGGCGCTGAGTTCAGCTGCCTAGCGCCAACCCAGACACCCTTGCACCATAGTGCAAGGGTGTCTGCATTGGGGGGAAGATTGTTGATGTGCAGGAAGATCCCCCTTCCTGCACATAAACAATCTTTAAATGCCGTTTTGTAACTTTTATGTGTGCTGCATTAAGCAGCAGTGGAGAGGTGTGGTGCAGCGGCCAGGGCAGCTGACTTCGGAGCACAGGGTTCACGGTTCGATCCCCGGCTCCGGCGGCAGCTCAGCTCAGCACCATGTGACTCTGGGCAATAGCTCACTTAATTTCCACTACGGCCCCCAGCGCCTTAAGACCCGTAAGGGTGAGTAGCTGCGCTATATAAAAACGGACTTACTTACTGGTTTATCTTCTTTAAATCCTTCTTCTGGTCAGGAGGCAAGGCATGTTAGGTGCTCGGCCAAAGATGGTGGCACAGTGCCTGTTGCTGGTTCTCAACTTCGCTGGAACCTTCTCCTGGTGATAAACTTGCACTCTTGCTTCATGCCCGTATGTGATTGTTTCAGCAAATGCCCGACGCCTGCCACCTGGGGCTATACGGCTACTCAAGACTTGGAAAAATAGGGTGGTGCATTGGCTTTATAACAATGTTGGATCGTCATGCAATCTGCATGAAGAGATTCTCTTTGTACACAAGGTGGGGAGCATTGGGCCTCTACCCTGGGAGTTCCAGGGAGATTGCATTATTGTCATCTTTCGAGAATCCATCTATCACGGGTGAACTCCTGTACCAGGCCAGTATAGGCACATCCTAATCAGGAGTGCATAAGGTTGTGCCGTTAGGTTTTTCCTATAGGCATCTAGATTCAGCCATCTCCCTGCCCTTAAGAGGCCAACCTCATTCCCAGCAACAGCCCCAGCCTTTGTTTGAGAATAGACATGCGATACTTGCCAGCATAGAAGATATTAACTGACAAGGAGAGAGGGAAAGTGCACCTTGTACAGCACCAGCTACCCGGACGTTGATACCCTCCACCTGGTACCCACATCCACATCCCTTCTTACTTCTCCCTTTTCATCCTCTCCCCCATGCTGGGGCCCTTTAAGGCCTACTGATATTCCATCTGTGACCTCCCCTGTGCCTTGTTGTTCCCATGTGCCATTGGCCCAATCTCTGGGCGATACTCGGCTGATCATCAACCTTTACTGAGGGCTCCCCCTATTGATAGTCAAGGTTTATCCTTCACATTATCGGCAGCGTTAGGCCCGCCTGAGCTAGGAGCTCTTACCCCCTGGCCCCCTAGTACCCCTAAGTTACTTTCTTGGAACTTTGCTGGTTTAGCTCCCAAGCTTTAATATCCCAACTGGAGTATGTTTATTGATTCATTTGACATGTGTATGCACCAGGAGACATGGGCACTAGCGCCGCAATTTTGTGCAGGGTTTGTTAAATTTTTGGGGCTGCCACTGCTTCAGAGAAGGAAAGGCCCTCGGGGGATTATCAATGTGGGAAAAGACCACCCTATGCTGCACTCTCAAGGAAATCAATATGGGCAGTCCAGATAGCCAATGTGTTTCCCTATCATGTTCGGGTGGTGGGATGTACTTTTTGTAAAATGTGTATTGTAGACCTGGGGGCAGTAGTGCTGAGATGCAAACAATCGATCTGATTAGCGGTCACTTGGGAGACCTACATAAGGATTCCTTTAAAATAGAGGCAGGTGATTTCAATTATGAATTCGAACCTCTGTCCACCTCCAATGAGGATTTCAGTAGTGACAAGGACCGTGCCTGGGGTGTTCCTGCCATCACACTTTCTCCTGTGAAAAGGTGGTCTGCTGCTGTATTGCAGCTAAATGTGTTCACGCTCAACAATGGTCTTAGGCCATGCAACAGGACAACTAAATCTGTTAGGGGGGGAGCCACACGTATTATTGTTGGCAATGTTCTAGCTTAATTGATTACATCCTTCTGGATATTAGGTTGTGGCCAGTTTTAGTTGATATGGCAGTAATTCCAAGGCAGGATAGTGATCACAGTGCCTTGCACCTAACATTGGCAGCCCTGGGGATTCACTTCAAAAGCCCCAAATCAGCACCAAGATACTCTAGTAGGGTGACAGCTCATGCTTTATAATGAAAAATGTCCTAGCTATCGGAAGGAAAGTTTCAATTCTATTAAGGACATGGAGGCAAGGATTAGGTATTACTTTCTCCACTTTAATTAACCAGCAGCCTTTCACATTTTTAGATTTTAACCATAAACTACATTTCCCATAAGACATTGGGAAAAAAACATAACCAGTTCATCCAATCAGGGGGCTGCACTTCCATATAACGATCACCGCAGACTCTCTCTCACCCTTTTTTTTCCTGTGAACCTAGCTGTCTCTTCCGAAATTCATTCATGTTTATTGTGTTCTGCTCCTGAGAAGGAAACATAATTCAAAATGTGTGTTATCGCATCCTCCAAAATCCACTTTCAATTAGCAGAAAGAAAACATCAAAGTTTAACATGTTAAACTCTGTAAACCACCCTAAATTATCAAATATATACTTTACATATCATGTTATGACCCAAGCATACTGAAATTCACATATTCCGTCGGGTGGGTCTATTAATCATGTTAGAAACAATGGGTGGGCTAATCCTTGCCTCCGTGCCCTTAATAGAATTGAAACTTTCTGTTACGATAGCTTGGAAATTTTTCATTCTATGTCAGGACCAGGAGGCGAGGATTAGGCAAGTTAAAAACTTTTTCACCACTAGAGTTGCCAGATTTGAGACTCGTTTAAAGTAAAACCTTTTAAAATTATAGTCTGATGACCATTCTGCTGCATTGAGGATATCCTCCAGGCTAAGCTCCCAAAGAAAAAGCTTTAGACGCCATGGCTCCTCTCAACGAGTGAGCCCCAAATGGGAGATATCAAAACCTGCCTCTTGCATTATCCATCTGACCCATCTGGCAAATGTAGGAGAAGAAACCGCCTTATGAGGTTTAGTGAGAGCAATCAACAGTTGCCTTTCTCCATGAGGACTAGGTCCTCTGTCACAGCTTCACACGCCTTTATTGTTTTAACAACGCATAACTTAGGCACATCTGGAAATGTTGGGTATGACACAATCTTTGAATTACTCTTTGTTCGTCGAGTAATATGAAAAGTTACCCTTTCCGGGGTGATATCTCTACCTGTTATATCCAATGCTCGAATATCGGAGATGCTTCAGCATGAAATTAAGCACAACAAGATTGCTAACTTTGCAGATAGTTGTTTCCTTGACAGGTATTTATTAGAAGGGCAAGATTTAAGAAGGTCGAGAACCTTATTTACATCCCACAAAGTGGAATATCTGGGTTCTGGAGGGACCAACAATCTAATATGCATTAGGAGTTTGCATACCAAAGGGTGCTCCCTGATGCAGCGCGTACAATAAAAACTATTCTCCTCCCAGGTCACTTATAGGTCATCCAGGGGCAAACTATATTTCTCATATCCACATGACGATGGGGCCCATAAACATCGCCTAACACACACGCTCACTCCTGGATTTCCCTTACACCTTTATGAAATTCTGTACTCCTAGGAGAAGCATGAGAACTAAATGGAGAACACCATTTATGTACCGCTGGAAGAGCCAGGATATCTTATTACCTTAATTTGTCACTTTCTTTTAGTTATTTCTTAAGATATTCCTGCTCATTGTTTTGTCGATGAATCATTCATGTAAAAAATTAGTTCATAGTGATTAAGACCAGCTGAATCACAATAACCAATTTCTGATGTCACAATCATTTAGGAAAATAACCACTGAGTCATTTTGGGTTTAAAGAATCTTAAATTTTATATAATTTTAAAAAGCATGAGAAAGAATTTAATACTTTATTCAATTATTCATTCTTAAATTCAAATATTTATTAAGCATAATCAATTTTATTGCAAAAAGGACATTTTTGTCATGAAGCCAAAACCCTAATTACCTGCCTAGCTTCCTAATTTAGCCTAATGATTTCTAACCTAAGTTAAGAATTAGAAATAGCCTGATTCTCATACTCAACTGGAAAATTAAGACAGCAACAGCAACTTCAGCTCGTCAGCATCAGCTACCTGCAACCCGTCTCATCTAACAGTCTTTCAGCATCTCCCGCTCAGTAAGGGATCGATCAGGACCACCCAGCACTGGAAGCCACCAACACGACTCTCCAACTCCTCTCCTGACTGTGACTGCAACCGCGACTGAACCCCTCCCACTAAGAGTAGGCCCTCTTATACCCTAATTCTAACTTTGCTAACTAACTGTTGCAACATTAATAACACGCTTTTCTTTCATTGGTCCATGCATGTCATCTTATTCATTCTTTTAATCAAGTTCTCTTGGATTCAAGGGTCCTTGGATCATTTCCTTTCCCATACGCTCAAACATTTTTCATCCGTTTCGATCAGTACATTTGTAACTTCTTTTGACACATTCGAGAACTCCGCAGTCATTGTCCTTTCTCTTAAACTTGTTTCCCACGGGTCTTCTGCTGATCATCATGGCACACTATCAGTTCAATTAGGTCACACCAGCCTTGACCATATCTTGCATCCTAGCGTCTCAGTAACCTCACGAGGTTTAGTTTTTTCTCCGATTTCATCCGTGTCATGTGTCCCCTTGCGCCTGCGCACATCTTCCCACTGGCGGCCATTTTATATCGCCACTCGGTTATACTTTTTAGAAGCACTAATTTGAGGCAAACAAAACATAATTAAAATAGAGAAAAATAGCCCTTTCGTTTCCCTCCCGTCATCTACGTACCCCAATTAGTTATTACCTAGCAGAAAGCAACATTTAAGCTGTTCCTTACTTACCATCACTATTGTTTTTGCAACGACACGTTTTATTTCTATGAAGCACAAACATGCATTTATTTTTAATTAGTACGCATTTATTTTTACGTTATAATTAGTCACACGGACATCCATTAATAGATTATTTAGCACACATTTTTGGCATGTTACCATTCCCATACATACAGTGTTGATTAATACATTTAGAACGAACATTTTTATTTAATTATTTATAAAATTTGTTAGGGGTTAATTTTTTTATTTTCCCTGCTCCATCAACTCCCCCTTTGGTGAATTTTAAATCACCACATAAAACCCAAGTCATACTTCTTTTCAGGCAGCATGTCTTTCATCCTTTGCTTTCTGTTATCTACACATCTGTTTCTTCTTCATCTTGCCTTTTAGTCTCTTTATACATGCTTTCTTTCATTTTCTCCAACTCAATTTCACCCATTTCTCTCTCTCTCTTCTCTCATTATTCTGTTATTTCTTTTTATCTTATTTTGTCTTACTTTTCTTTTTATACATGTTATTACTATTTTCAATACCATGGCTAACAGTATTACTATAGTTGCTACTATTATAACTTTCCCTATCACTAGTCTACTCATTCTGGTCAACCAATTTGCTACTGAAGAAAACCCTCTACCAAGTTTTCCCAAAACACTTTCAACCTCCAGTGGAACTAGTTCTTTGTGCAAATTTGTAATATTTGTAATATACTTCTGTATATTTTCACTTTTATCAGGAATGTAAGTACAACAATGTTGGACTTTCAACATTCCACAGACTCCACCCTCTTTTGCCAAAAGAATATCAAGGGCAAGCCGATTTTGCATCACCATAGCTCTCATGGCAACCATTTCGGTATTTACCATTAAGAACCCTCCCGCAGTATCTGTAGACAAACGATCTACTACTGTGGATAACTTCCGAATTTTAAATGCATTCAAAGATATTCCCACTGCTGGTATCAATGCTCCAAAAATATCACCTACAATTTCTGAAAAACTTTCCCTCTTTCTACGTGTAAATCTATTAATCATCTTGTATGTTCCCTTTTCTTCTCTGTCCATGTGAAATTTTTTTGGAAAGACCAGGCCTACATAGCAAGTTCCATACCAATGGTCCGGTAACCTGTAATAAGCTCTATTCCCACAAACATAATAGATACCTGGAAATATTGGGTCCTTTCCACCTTTGAATCCCCAACCTCCCAGAATTTGATAATTGTCATGGCAGATACTGGAACCTACAAAGTAATTGTCATAGACTGTCTTATTTCTCCTAATACACAACTTTCCTGTTTGCGGCCAATCTAATGTCATTGCTGCATTTATCTTTTTCCCTTCATGATTTCCTTCCTCAAACGTCCATAAGCGTTTTCCTTCCTCTTTTATTGCTTCTTTCTGAAATTTCATTCTTCTTTCTTCAACCATTTCTAAAAATACTTTTTCTTCTTTCTTTAACTCACAGGTAAGGTTGTTACTAATTATTTCTTCTAACGTTAATTTTCTATGTTCTAAAAAGAATTCCCCTAAAACTTTTGCTGGTTTTACTTTGTTAAGTTCTGGTACTACT
Source organism: Calotriton arnoldi (assembly GCA_963921515.1). Classification (NCBI taxonomy): domain Eukaryota; kingdom Metazoa; phylum Chordata; class Amphibia; order Caudata; family Salamandridae; genus Calotriton; species Calotriton arnoldi. Next base: position 725,867 of record CAWUFW010004684.1, read on the forward strand.
GGAATGTTTGCAAAAATCTTATCTATATCAGTATAATAAGATTCTAATCTACCTGTTTTATAAAATAAACTCGCTATTACACTACATGTTATTCCATAAGTCAGAGGTAGGTGATGATAAGTCACACCTTCTGATACTGATGCAGGCAACTGCATACAAACATAACAATCTCTCACATCCATTGTCTCTACGTATTCATACAACAATTTTGTAAAAACATTCTTTGAAAAATCTGTTACTGACTTATCCTTATGCAACTCTGCACTACTTCTTAAAATAACTTGTTCTTTAATATTAGTTTCTTTTTCTGGTTTAGTATCATTTTTTGCTTCTATCACAGCTATACTAATAGGAATTGTGATTGCTAAAACTATCCATATGGTCATTAATAACCCTGTACAAAAGCAGCACATTTTGCACCATCTCTTTATAAATTCACATTTATCTCTTCTATCCCTATTATTTTCCATTTTTCTTTCTTCTATTTGTTAGGTTTCAGAAAATTGTGTCACTACACCTCAGAAATGACTTAGATGCCACTCTGCTCTCAAAAGTCTTTGCTTGGTACTTTCTTTAATTCTCTCCAGAATTCTTTCGTTGTCACATCCGGTGGTTTGTCACATCCAGTAAATTGTCATGTCCGGCAGAAGCACTATAAGTCTTCACTTCAAGTTTGTTGCAGCTCACCTTTTCCCATCCGACTTCTCAGTCTCTGGTTCTCGTGAGTGTTTTCTTCTTCTTCTTTGTAATCTGTTAGTGCAATATACAGCCACTCAGGTGACTTATACTTTGCATTCACTTTCTTTGTCCTTTTGGACTTTTGTAATCTTTTTCCACTTGGTTTTTCTTGTCCCTTTTGACTTGTTACTTCATTTACTTGTTCAGCACCTTCGTCTCCCGCTCTTATTATTCTATATCTCAATTTTCTTATATAGCTGTTGGGCCAATTATCTCCTTTTCTTGGCCTTTTGGCTTCACCTTCTCTTTCTTCTCTTTCTGATTTCCAATTTCTTTTTCTTGATTCAGTTTTTGCTTTTTCCTCTTCTCCACTTTCTTCTGTTTCTGTTTCAACTGTTTCACTATTGTCTCTTATTTTGAAACTTATAATCTCGTCATCTCCTACTGGTGGATCTGTCTTCTCCTTTTTGTTTTCCCTTATTACTGTCCCTCCTCGGGGTTCTTCCGATTTGGTGTTTTTCTCCCTTTCTGCTTCTAAATTTCCCTGTTCTTCTGTTTCTCTATCTGTCCCTATTGCTCCTCGGGGTTCTTCTCGATTTTCTAACTTTTTGTGTACTTCTTTCCCTACTTCATCTATTAATATTGTTTCTGAAGGATTTCCACCATAACTTGTACTTGGTTGTTCATCTAACTCAATTTCTTGCTCAGTTTCTTCTCTAATTGGTTTATAGCCCCAAGTTTTCCTTAGGAATTCTTCACGGTTTTCAACTGAATCATCAGAGTCTGAAGTTGTGTCAGATATTTCCAGATGTCGACTTACAGGTCGATCTTCAAGTTCTGGAATTTCTGAATTTCTTTCTTCTTCTTCTTCTTCCTCTTCTTCTCTAGAGGTACTCGCAGTTGGGGTTTCCAGATGTCGACTTTCAGGTCGATCTTCAAGTTCTGGCACCCTTTCTCTTATCTTTGTTGTCCCAGCCGTTAAACTTTTATCCCACACTTCCAGACGCCGACTCACATGTCGATCTGTAGGTTCTGGAACTCTGATTGTGTGGCTGGCATGAACCCAGTTTTTCACTCCTGCACACTTGACGGCAGTCGTTGTCACCAGGATTACCTGTCGTGGCTCGTCCCAACGAGGAACTAGACAGTTTCTTCTCCTGTGGACTTTTATGCGGACCCAGTCTCCTGGATTCAAGTCGTGGGCTGGTTTTCTTTCAAGAGTGGTCGCATCCGGTCCAACCTGATGAAACACAGAACGCACCACATCAGCCAGTCCCTTGCAATAATCCAGTACTAGATCATCAGTTATAGTTAATAACTTGTTGACAGGTACGTGTGCTTGTCTCATTGCTCGTCCCATGATCATCTCATGAGGACTGAGTCCAGTTTTCTTTTCAGGGATGCTTCTGATGGTCATCAGAACAAGAGGCAGTGCATCCGGCCATTTGAGTCCTGTAGCTTGACACATTTTTCCCAATCTGTTTTTAATTGTTCCATTAATCTGCTCTACTACCCCAGAAGCCTCTGGTCTGTAAGCACAATGTAGTTTTTGTTTAATACTCAATGCTTCACAAATCAATTGGATCAACTCATTTTGAAAATGTGTTCCTCTATCTGTCTCAACCGTGACTGGAAAACCATACCTTGGAATGAACTCTCGCAGCATAAGTTTTGCCACTGTTGTTCCATCATTCCTTCTTGTGGGGTATGCCTCCACCCAACGAGAGAACAAACAGACGACCACTAGAACATATCTTAGTCTGTTACTAGGGGGCATCTCGATAAAGTCTAACTGCATTCTAGTGAATGGACCTCCTTCTCGTCCTATTGTTCCTAGACTCACTACTGTTTTTCTTCCTGGGTTAAACTGTTGACAAATAAGACATCTTTGACAAAGACTTTCAGCAATGGCTCTGAATTTTGGGTTATACCAGGTTTGTCTAAAAAGTCTGATCATTGCATCTCTCCCAATATGAGCTTGTCCATGGTACATCCGTGCCATGTCTGCAATCATGCTATCAGGCATAACTGGTCTTTCATCTCTGTATACCCACACACCATTATTTTCCTGTCTTCTACATCCTGCTTTTATCCAGTAATCTTTTTCCTCATCTCTTGCGGTTTCTTGTAACTGCCTTACTTCATCCCATGTCTCGACAGTATTAGTGAAAAGCAAAGGACAAGAGACATGCTCCCTTTCTCTATTTTTGTTCATGGACGCCATGTTCTCCGCACAATATTTAGCGATCTCATCAGCATAATTATTGCCGACCGCTATGTAATCTTCGTTTTTCTTATGCGCTTTGCACTTCACTACAGCTATTTGTTTAGGCAACTGTATCGCCTCAAGCAGTTTTTTAACATAATCTCCATTTCTGATAGGTGTTCCTGCAGATGTCAAAAATCCTCTTTGTGACCAAATCTGACCGAAATCATGTACGATGCCGAAACCATATTGGCTATCGGTCACAATCGTGATTCGTACATTTTTCCCCAATTTACATGCTTGAATCAAAGCAATTAGTTCCGCAACTTGTGCAGACCTAACTCCTTTCAGACAAGACGCTTCCATCACAGTTGCCACTGTGCATACTGCGTAAGCTGCGCTTAAAACTCCTTCTTTTGTACGCAAGCATGAGCCATCCACAAACATGACATAATCAGATTCCTTTAACGGTTCATCTTTTATGTCAGCTCTTGGTTTTGTGCAATATTCCAGCACGTTCAGACAATCATGATCTACTTCGTCTTGTTCAATTATATTTTCTTCATCTGGTAATGATGTAGAAGGATTTACATTCATGCATCTATCTATGGTCACATTTTCAGCGCTCAAGATGACTTTTTCGTACTTAGTCAGCCGACTATGTGTCATGTACTGTGTTTTTGTTCTTGTCAAAAGAATTTCTACTGAATGGGGAACATATACTCTCAGTGGATACCCCATCACTATACCTTCACTTTGTTCCAGACTTACACAAGTAGCAGCAACTGCTTTCAGACATCCAGGCAATGCTTTTGCTATAGGATCTAAAACAGCTGAAAAATAAGCGATTGGTCTTTTCATGGTCCCGTGTTTTTGTACCAGTACTGAAAATGCACATCCATCTCTTTCACTGCAGTACAATTCAAAATCCTTCTCATAATCAGGCATGCCTAAAGCAGGGGCCTCACACAGTTTCTTTTTCAATTCTTTGAAAGATTTCATTTCTTCTTTGTTTAACTCAAAAGGGTCTTTTACATCTTTCTTGGTCAATTTTTGTAAGGGTTTTGCAATCAAAGAGAAACCACTTATCCACTGTCGACAATATCCAACCATTCCCAAAAACATTCTTACCTCTCTCTGAGTCATTGGTGCTCTCATTCCTTGAATCATTCTTACTCTTTCTGTCGCTATCTTTCGTACTCCTTTCTCAATTTTATGCCCTAAATACTGGACTTCTTTCTGACAAAACTGTAATTTTGAAGGAGACACTTTATGTCCTCTTTTCTCTAAATGGTTCAGTAAAGCAATTGTGTCACTTACACATGCTTCTTTGGTTTTCGATGCCACCAATAGGTCATCGATATACTGCACCATCACTGATTTTTCTGGCATTTTTAAATCTTCCAGAGATTTCTTTAGAATCTGATTAAAGATTGAGGGGCTTTCTGTATACCCCTGAGGAATTCGGCACCATGCCAAAATACGCTCTCCGAACCGGAACGCAAATAATGGCTGGCTATCTGGATGCAAAGGAATAGAGAAAAATGCGTGACACAAATCTATCACAGTGTACCACTCAGCTTCATGTGGAATTTGATATAGAATTACTGCAGGGTTTGGCACTATTGGACAACATGGTACAACTATTTTGTTGATCCTTCTCAAATCCTGTACTATTCTATATGTTCCATTTGGCTTTTTCAGTCCCATAATAGGTGAATTACATGGACTGCTCATGATTTCTTTTAGAATTCCCTGTTCAATCATCTTATTTATCACAGGAGTTATTCCTTCAATTATTTCTGGAGTTAATTTGTACTGTGGCGTGTTCGGGTAAGTTGTCCCTTCTTTCACTGTCACTTTTACGGGATCAACTTCTCTCATTAATCCAATGTCTTCTCCTGAAAAATCCCACACACTTTCTTTTACTGCACCTTTTAGTTCTTCTGGAAGTTTTTCTGCATCAAATGCAGGAAACAAACCATTCGTTTCAGGTTCCTGATTCATCAAAGTTACTTTATACAGAACATCTTCATCTGAAGTCTGAAAACCTATTCCATCTGGCGTACAATAAATTGTGCAATTCATCTTGCATAAAAGGTCACGACCTAAAAGATTTACAGGACTACAATCGCACACTACAAATTTATGCATTTTGCTAAAAGAACCAATTTTTACTTCCACCAATTCAGTAAGTGGGGTTTTAATCTGCTGATTGGCTACTCCTACCACTTGGATGTATTCACCTGAGAGAGGAAGGTTTGGAATTTCCACTGATCTAACAGTAGAACGGGTAGCTCCAGTATCGACAAGGAATGTTACGTTTGCACCATTCACTTCTCCATCCACAAAGGGACCAGACTGATCTACCTCTAGAGTTGCGCCAAGCACGCACTCTTTCCCCTCTCCTGCGCACCGTCAGAATCTTTCATCCGGGTCATCCTCACTCTGACGCAACAAATACTGAGAAATGTTAGCTGCTCGCGGCAACTGTGTTACCTGCTCTCCTCCGTAGAATCCTGTTTCTGTACTGTATCTTTGCTGGTTAACAGTGTTGGGAAGTGGTGGTTGCGGCACCTGACTTTGTTGAACAACTACCTCATTCTGCACCTGTGGAGTTAATGATTGATGTTCCGGATTAGGTTTAGGTGGGAACTTACACTCGTTTCTCCAATGCCCTAATTTTCCGCAATTATGACATGGCCATTTCTTCTTTGCCTCTTCTAGACTCACTTGACCCTTTCCTTTACCTATGTTTGGTCGCATTTTATTCTGTCCTGATTCGTTTCCATTATTATTGTCCAATTGAGCTTCTTGTTTTTCTGCCACCTTCACTTGTGCCCACATTGCCTTTTCTTTCAACTTACGCTGTTTACTCTCTATTTCATCACTACAATACTTAGCATATCTCAGTACCTCATCTACACTTCCATTCTGCCAGTTTATCATGTGTTGCTTAATCATATCACTTATTTCTTGTTTCAGGCCAAACACAAATCGGTATACAAAATGACTCATGTCCTTTTCACTCAACTCCTCATAACCACTATACTGCTTGAAAACCAATAACAGTCGCTCATAATATGCATGTACAGACTCCTTACTTTCCTGTGTAGTTCTATCAATTTTTACCCAATCTGTCTCTTTAGGAGGAATCTTATTCTTCAAAAAGGTAATCACCTTATCGTACTTCTTCATCACATCAGGACCTGGAGCTCCTGTCTTAGGATCTCTTGGATATTCTGTAGTTGGCCAGTCAACTGTAATCTTACATTCGGACCATAAATCTGTTGGTACCACTATGTCAAACAATCCATCTAAATCTATCCACAACACTTTTGAGACCTTTACAAACCTCTCTACTTGTCGGTACCACTCAACTGGCTTCTCTCTTAACTTTGGAAAGTCATTGGTAAATGACAGTATGTCCTGCCTAGTCCAGGGAACATGCACGTAACTACCACCTGGAGTTTCTCTCATGGGGTATTCTTTGACAACAGATTCTTTTTCAGTTATCATAAAGGCCAATGAACCTTTGTCTGTACTTTTCTCATTCTTCTTTGTCCATCTAACCTTCCATCTGTCCACATCACCCCATTTTCTCAACAACACAATTAACTCCTTTATCTGTGTCAGCCTTCCTGCCGTGTTCAAATTTTCAATATCTTTTTCACAAAAGTCTACTCTGTATGGTTTCTGCAACGTTTTCACTTTTGCAAAATCTATTCCAATCTCACTAGCCACTTCTTCTAGTTTGTCATGTAAATTCTTTGCTCTCCATGTTATACTTTTGCACAGAAACATTATTTCATCATCCTGATAATTTTTTATCTTTTCGGTACCAATCGTTCCTAGAATTAATTCTTCCATGTCTATTTTTAATCTGATCACATCTAATGGTTTTTCTTCTGTTTCTTTTATTTTAAATGCTTTCATCCACTCATTTAACTCATCAGGAGTCGGACCTATGGGTGTATTATTTAGTTCTATCCAGTTACCACTCTTTTCAGGCGTTTCTGTTGCAGATTCTGTTACCATATGCATTTTCCTACCATTGCACTCATTCACCGTTAAATTTGTAGGTGGACTTGGTCTGTAAGTACTAGCCAAATTACTTGTACTTGCACTTTGTTCCATCCTTTCTTTTTCTCTCTGAAATTGTGAACTCATGGGAATCACCAAAGATCGTTCATCAATTTTCTGATTCTCAAAAACGGGTATTACTGGACCTATTGTTACAGGCACAGTAACTGCTTCCATATTTTTCGTTAATTCTCTAATCTTCTCAGTTAGTTCTTTTGTTGTCCTTGCCAATTCGCTTGCATTGTCGCTTTCTATTCCTTCATTTTGAGAAGTTCTCATTTGTTCTTGTGACCTATTTACATCAATTCTCTTTTCCGGGCTTTTATTTCGCATAGTCTCTATTAGCGGCGCATTTGGTGTCACCACTGTAGAACTCTGCTGATACGGAGGTGGATTTCTATTTAAAATATCTTCCAGCAACTCGTCATCCGTTTCGCTCTCATGCATATACTTTTCTCTCTCTATATGTTTCTTTTTCTCAGTCCGCTTTTTCTTAGTCCCTTCCTCAACTGTAAAAGCTGGAAACAAACCTCCTGTCATGTTAGCACATCTCCATCGTTTTATTCTGTCCTCATGATTTACTCCCCACAATCTTCCAGGCATAAACTCATGATCTCTCATTCCTCTGAATCTCTCTCGTTCATACATCTCATCTTCCCATTCCGTCAAAGCCTCAAACTGTGTTGGTCTAGGTCTAGGTTCCAACTTACACATTTTTTCTCGCAAGTTTCGCAAAACCGCTACACTAAATGATCCATTCTCAGGGAAAGCCAAAGCACCATCATTCTTTGTATATTTTGCCCAATTTTCCAACCATATGCACGTATGATATCCATATTTCAGCATCATATGTGAAGCTGCTGATTTCGGCGGAGGAATTACTTGTCCCTCTCTAGTCACAACCTTTTTGTCTTTCTTAAAGAAATTCTTCAATTTCGTCGTCCATGACGTTCTCTCCCTTTCATACTCGTAATACGGCATGTTTTCTATTTGTTTTTCTCTTTACGCTAACGCTGTTCTGTGTACGGAACTTTGACCAATTACAGCGCGACTCACACTAACGTTCCAATCAGAACAATTCCCACCGTCCGTGAACCAACCAATCCTAGCGCGACACTTTTCTACGTCACTCCTGCTCTGTGTTCACGTGACTAGCGCACTATCCAATCCTAGCGCGGCACTGTTCCACGTCACTTCTACTCTTTACCCCTCCTTTACAAAATTTATCGGCAATTTTTCTTTTCGCTGTTTTCTTCGTTAGTTACAACAATTAAAACAATTCCATAGTCTGATTCGCTAAACAAAAGTGACAGCTTTGTCCTTTTACACAAGAATCCTGTATTTCCAGTAGGCAGCGCTTACCTCTACCCTACCACAGAATTATTTACTCTCGCCGATAAAGTAGCACTTCCCTCTACCTTACCCTTCTTTCAAACAAACAATTTACTCGTTTCTCTGGGGATAAGACACATGTGGAGACTAGGCTCCTGAGAATTAAGGCCAAAGTTTCACAAGTAAACGTGATTTGCTATTTCAATTACACACTTTTCGCACAGAAATCCCTAACATAACACAACCTGCGTTATTACCAAAATGAATTCAGACCATGTACCAAATTCCATGTGACTTCTCTTGCCACACGTGTTCCACTTCCTACATCCCAGAAGCGTGAAAACTCACATATAACATAACGTGACTCAACATATAGTGTTAGTCATCAAAAATAATCAATAATCAATAAACAATAATCACTAAACTAATCTATAGAAAACCATAACTCTGCTACCAAGAAATCTGATGCAGCGCGTACAATAAAAACTATTCTCCTCCCAGGTCACTTATAGGTCATCCAGGGGCAAACTATATTTCTCATATCCACATGACGATGGGGCCCATAAACATCGCCTAACACACACGCACACTCCTGGATTTCCTTTACACCTTTATGAAATTCTGTACTCCTAGGAGAAGCATGAGAACTAAATGGAGAACACCATTTATGTACCGCTGGAAGAGCCAGGATATCTTATTACCTTAATTTGTCACTTTCTTTTAGTTATTTCTTAAGATATTCCTGCTCATTGTTTTGTCGATGAATCATTCATGTAAAAAATTAGTTCATAGTGATTAAGACCAGCTGAATCACAATAACCAATTTCTGATGTCACAATCATTTAGGAAAATAACCACTGAGTCATTTTGGGTTTAAAGAATCTTAAATTTTATATAATTTTAAAAAGCATGAGAAAGAATTTAATACTTTATTCAATTATTCATTCTTAAATTCAAATATTTATTAAGCATAATCAATTTTATTGCAGAAAGGAAATTTTTGTCATGAAGCCAAAACCCTAATTACCTGCCTAGCTTCCTAATTTAGCCTAATGATTTCTAACCTAAGTTAAGAATTAGAAATAGCCTGATTCTCATACTCAACTGGAAAATTAAGACAGCAACAGCAACTTCAGCTCGTCAGCATCAGCTACCTGCAACCCGTCTCATCTAACAGTCTTTCAGCATCTCCCGCTCAGTAAGGGATCGATCAGGACCACCCAGCACTGGAAGCCACCAACACGACTCTCCAACTCCTCTCCTGACTGTGACTGCAACCGCGACTGACCCCCTCCCACTAAGAGTAGGCCCTCTTATACCCTAATTCTAACTTTGCTAACTAACTGTTGCAACATTAATAACACGCTTTTCTTTCATTGGTCCATGCATGTCATCTTATTCATTCTTTTAATCAAGTTCTCTTGGATTCAAGGGTCCTTGGATCATTTCCTTTCCCATACGCTCAAACATTTTTCATCCGTTTCGATCAGTACATTTGTAACTTCTTTCGACACATTCGAGAACTCCGCAGTCATTGTCCTTTCTCTTAAACTTGTTTCCCACGGGTCTTCTGCTGATCATCATGGCACACTATCAGTTCAATTAGGTCACACCAGCCTTGACCATTTCTTGCATCCTAGCGTCTCAGTAACCTCACGAGGTTTAGTTTTTTCTCCGATTTCATCCCGTGTCATGTGTCCCCTTGCGCCTGCGCACATCTTCCCACTGGCGGCCATTTTATATCGCCACTCGGTTATACTTTTTAGAAGCACTAATTTGAGGCAAACAAAACATAATTAAAATAGAGAAAAATAGCCCTTTCGTTTCCCTCCCGTCATCTACGTACCCCAATTAGTTATTACCTAGCAAAAAGCAACATTTAAGCTGTTCCTTACTTACCATCACTATTGTTTTTGCAACGACACGTTTTATTTCTATGAAGCACAAACATGCATTTATTTTTATTAGTACGCATTTATTTTTACGTTATAATTAGACACACGGACATCCATTAATAGATTATTTAGCACACATTTTGGCATGTTACCATTCCCATACATACAGTGTTGATTAATACATTTAGAACGAACATTTTTATTTAATTATTTATAAAATTTGTTAGGGGTTAATTTTTTTATTTTCCCTGCTCCATCATCCCCAAAGGGGTGACCATCCACCGGCAAGTGTTCTGCTGAATTAGCCGACCGGAATGCATTTATTGACCTGCAGGCCAAACCTTCTGAGGCCAAATTCGCCAGAAAATTCAAGACATGGGCAGCGACTGTCCCCTAGGGATCCACTTGGTGTTGGAGACACCAACACAGCCATCGAGATCAGGCTCAATCAATCAATCAATCAATCAATCAATCAATCAGGGGTTTATATAGCGCGCTACTCACCCGTGAGGGTCTCAAGGCGCTGTGGGGGGGGCTAGGGGGGGCAGCTCCGGGTCAGTCGAAAAGCCAGGTCTTGAGGTCCTTCCTGAACATGCGCAGGGTCGGAGAACGTCTGATGTTCACAGGCAGCTCGTTCCAGGTTTTGGCTGCGATGTAGGAGAAAGCTCTCCCACCGGTTCTGTTTCTGCGGATGCGGTGGACCTCTGCCAGGGCGAGGTCGGCGGAGCGGAGGATCCTCTTGGGTGCGTGGAAGGATACTCTCTCGTTGAGGTATTTGGTCCGATGTTGTGGAGGGATTTGTAGGCGTGGGTGAAGAGTTTGAAGGTGACCCTCTTCTTCGACGGGGAGCCAGTGGAGGCCTCGTAGGTGTTGGGTCATGTGCTCATGTCGCGGTGTCCCGAGGACGAGTCTGGCTGCGGCGTTCTGGATGGTGTGGAGTCTGTGCAGAAGAGTTCTGTTGATTCCGGCGTAGAGGGCGTTGCCGTAGTGCAGTCTGCTGGTAATGAGTGCGTGGGTGACGGTCCTTCTGCAGTCGGGGGGGATCCACTTGAAGGTCTTACGGAGGATGCGAAGGCAGTTGAAACTGGCGGAGGCGACAGCGTTGATCTGGCGGTTCATGAAGAGGGAGGAGTCAAGGATGATGCCGAGGTTCCGTGCGTGGTCTGTAGGGGTGGGTGGGCTCCCGAGGGCCACCAGGTGTTGTCCCAGGCGGAGGTGCAGGGACCGAGGATGAGGACCTCGGTCTTCTCTGAGTTTAGCTTCAGGCAGCTGTCCTTCATCCAGGCTACCACGTTCTTCATACCTTCCTGGAAACAGAGTCTGGTGTCTTCGGGGTTCTTCGTGAGCTCAGCGGTGTCTTTTGTTAGTGCTATCTGCCCAAGCTCTGGCGAGTAAAGAGGCAGCCTCTCAGGAAATGCCTGGGACTTTCAAGCGTTCCCGGTAATCCTCCAAGCCATGAGACAAAGAGAACCTGCTAGCATCAGGTGATCAGGGTTACCCTGGGGATCCCGAAGGAGATCTGGAAACAGGGGTAGAGGGATTGGATAATCCTAAGAAGTTCCATCATCGCTGGAAACCAGACTTGAGACCTCGAGGCTGGGGTGATCTCCCCCAGATCCACCCACTGTCTGCGAATTTGCGTGGATAATCTCATTATCATCGCAAACGGAGGAAACGTGTATGCCGTCTCCTTGCTCCAATCTTGGAGAAATGCGCCCGTGGCCACTGCATTGCGATCTGGTCGTCAACTGCATTACCTGTCCAGTTGGGAATCCAGTTGAGAAGCCAAGAGGTCTAAGGAGAATGGGCACCACCTTCCTGAATCTGTTGAAACACTTGGTGTAATTTCCACAGGCTGGTGTCCTTCCAATGCTGGGAGTGCCAGTCTGCCACTTGATTGGATCACCCCAAGATGTGTTCTGCTCACACTGAGATGTGGTTGTCTAGGCAATAATCCCACAATGTTCGAGCCAGATCCAACAGAGTCTTTGACCTCGTTCCCCCCCAGATGGTTGATTTAGCGTACCGTCACCACATTGTCCATCTTGAGGAGAACCGAACATTGAACTCTGTCCTTGGTCCGACATTTGAGAGCGAAAGAGCCTGCCATCAACTCCAAACAGTTTATGTGGAGGATTTGTTTTGTGGAAGACCATTTTCCTCCTGTGGCAAATTCTCTACAGCGAATTCCCCAACCCGAACCACTAGCATTGGACGCTATAACCAGGTTGGGTTGGGAGCCGAAGTTCGTTCGACCATTCCAGACTTCCAAGTGGGAAACCCACCATTGCATTTCCTCTCTTGCCTCCGCAGAGAGTGGAATGGACTGGGAATACATAAGACCTCATTGGAGATGGGAAATCTTTAGGCATTGCAGTGTCCCATAATGGAGAGGACCTGGGAAGATGGCATGTATGGAAGATGAGAGGAGTCCCACTATACATGCTAGTTGATGTAGCAACACTTGTGAATTGGACAGCGTTCTCCTGAGTTCGTGTCTTATCTTGGACAGTTTGCGAGAAGGGAGACTGAGGGTAGCCTTGACCGAGTCTATGAGGAATCCTAGGAACTGTATATTCCAGGATGCGGAAAGTGAGTATTTTTCCTTGTTGACCACGATACTGAGAGATTCCAGAAGGTCAATAGTCATCTGTAAGTGTGCGTTCAAGCGCACTGGACACCGGTTCATGATCAGGATATCGTCAAGGTAGACGATCAGTCACACTACCCGGGCTCGCAAGTGTTCAACCACCGTCTCATTACCTTGATGAAGCACCATGGAGCGGGAGATAGACCGAAAGGAAGGGAGGTGAACTGGAATATCTGAGATTTCCACGGGAATTGTAAGAAGCGTCTGTGAGGTGGAAAGATGGATATTGAACGGTTGGCATCCTTCAGGTCCAGCCGGATCATCCAGTCAGCCACCTGCTGAGGATCCTTGAAAAGATGGATGCTCTCCATCTTGAAGTGGCAGTAAACGAGCCACTCATTGAATTCCTTTAGATTGATAACTGGACGTTGGCCACTGTCCCTCTTTTCCACTAGGAAAAGGCTGCTGAGAAAATCTTTGGGGTGTAAGGTGGTCGGAACAGCAGTTCCCTTCTCCAAACGTTGTGTTATTTCCAGTTCCACTACTTCTGACTAATCTCAGGAAAAAACTAGGGGTATTTTCCTGTGTGGTTGGAAGGGAACACCATAGAATTCTATCTGAAACCCTTTTACTGTTTGGAGAACCCATGCTTCTGTGGAAGGAGCCTCCCAGTTTTGCAAAAAATGCATTAAACGGCCCCCAGGTTTGAACCCTTCAGGGTTCTGTACTCTCACCTTGGGAATTGTACGCGCCATTGCCTCTGGAACCACCTCTGGCACCTCAATGACTGGGTAGGCTTTCGTCGGGGTAGAAGTTTCCAAAGTTAGAGGAATCTTGACACTGGCCGCGTTGTGAGTCAGCGCCGTTAGAGGAAGCTTGATGCAAAGTGCAGCCGGTCGTGCGCCCCCTTTAATGACCGGCTCCGGTAAAAACATGAGGTGTAAACATGCATTTTATTGATGCTTGGGCCTTGTCTAAGGTATTGACAAACTTGCCCAGCTCCCAGATAAATGGGTCCCCATATATATTGCCTTGGGCCACCCTGCCTGCCTCCGAGGTGGACAGCTCCCCCAACTTGGGATCGGTTTTAATCAGGAGCAATCTGCGCCGCTCCATCGAGATCGCACAGTTGGCATTCCAGAGGAATATGATGGCCCATTGGGCCCAAATGGACACGGCGTCAGGGGAGACTAGGGATCCAAATGCTTTAGCATCTTCCACCATGCTCATTATTTTAGCCAGGGGTCCTCCAATATCTAGAAGTTTGTCCTGGCAAGAGCACCAGGACCTATTTATGCCCCTCTTGTGGTCGCAGACGAATTTGGCAAGAAAAGTGGCCATTTTGGTGTCTATTTTGGGCATCAGGGCCACTTTACCCTCCAAAGATGGTCTGGGACATTCAGCCCACAGGCAGCTCCTTACCTGTTTGCCTAAGGGTTTTCTTCACCTGCCTGCCATGTAGGAGGCCACCTTGGGTGCTGGGCACCATTCCGCCGAACGCGCATTCAAGAGTTCGTCTGGATCTAACAAATCAGCATCAGGGGGTTTAGTGTCCGCTTTTGGATCACTAGCTGGGAAGGAGGTGGCCGCCAGGTGTCATGGCCTACTAAGGTCTCCATCCCCGTCAGAGGTATTCATGTTGTAGGGGTTGTGAGTCCATAAAAGCCCTTTTTAAGGAGCGCAAAGATGTCGAGATCAACTTCTGGATTGTCTGCGCGCTTGCCATTCGAATTGGGTGTAGCTGGCTGCCCTGGAGGTAAGGGGGCTTGAGGCCCCGAAGTGTCTTCCCTCTGCTCGAGGGGTTTTTGGCATTGCACTTGCAATCGCATAATTTTCTTTTCCAGGTGGTCTACTACCTGCGAAACGGCCTTAAAGATTGAGGCATCCATCACTTGACAAAACTGATCGTCAATGGGGATGTAGGTTATATCCACCTCCTACATATAATCCTCCGTGTGCTTAAAATCCTCCATAAGGATACCTGATTCTCTTAATATAGGGAGCAATGGCATTTATGGCAAGCTGGAGACTGTGGAATTAACACCCCGTTTTCTTTGAAAGGGTTGAATGCCGCCTGGGACGTGTCCCACATAATGCCTCAATGAGGCTATTCTTACTGCACCGCAGGTGTCTTTCTCCAGATGGTGGCTCTGTTTTTAATAGCTGCCCTCACAATAAGGTTGACTAAGCCTATAAACTTCCCCTGTAACAAGGACTGGGCCAGACGCGCATCACTGATGAGTGAAATTGACACTCGCTGGCCGCTAGGAGGTGAAGACGCGCTGGGTGCATAAAAACGAGACCGTGCTCGGTATGTGTTAGACTTGGCATCTTTTGGCGTGTTTCCCCTGACTTTTTGTTTCTGACCTCCTGGTTTTGACTCTGTTTTTGCTGGTGTAATGATTCTGCGCACTTTCCTCACTGCTGTCCAGTGGGAAAGTGCAAGTGCTCCTGTAGGAAATGTGTTATGGATTGGTGTTTCCATGATTGGATATTTGATTTACTTGTTAGTCCCTAGTAAAGTGCACTGAGTGTGCCAGGGCCTGTAAATCAAATGCTGTTGGTGGGCTTGCAGCACTGGATTGTGCCACCCACAGACGCAGCCTGTAAAATGTAACTCAGACCTGCCATTGCAGAGCCTGTGTGCAGTCTGGGACTGCCATGTCGACTTGGCAAGTGCACACACTTGCCAGTCCCTAAACCTTCCCTTTTCTACATGTTAGTCACCCCTAAGGTAGGCCCAAGGTACCCCTGTGGGCAGGGTGCATTGTATGTGAAAGGTAGGACATGCCCTGGTGTGTGTGGCATGTCCTGATAGTGAAATACAGCCTACTTCGTTTTTCACTATTGCAAGGCTACCTGTTCCCCGTAGGCCAGAATGGGCGGTTTTGATTATTACATCCTATGATCCTAACTGACCCAGGGAACATGGTAGAAATTCGAGTTTAGTATGCCTGAACTCAGAATGATAAAATGCATCTTTTAGTGAAGTTGGTTTTAACATTCTGTGTTTGAAAATACCACTTTTAGAAAGTAGGTATTTTCTTGTCTAACCATCCAAGCCTGCCTCTGCTAGGTTGTGTATTTCCTTGTCTGGAGTGTGAGTGACAGGGGCTGGGGGATTCCAGGAGACAGGGTGAGTCAGCACAGGGCTGAATAGCAAGATCTACATGTAGATGGGTGGGAGGAGTTGCACCTGGGAGCTCAATAGGGCTGTGCCTTCCCTCCACAATGCTGGCTCCACCTCCTGTGGTGCGTCTGATGCCCCTGGCCTACACTGCAAAAGGAAAGAAGGAGTCTTGTCAACAAAGTGTTCCAGGACTGACCAGAACTGGTTTGGACTAGGCAAAGGCCTCTCTGCCTTCAGAGAACAAAGAGAAATGGAGGATAAAAAGGGGGACCCAAACCCCAGAATTTTAGAACTCCTTTGGATCAAGAAGACTGCCAAGAAGAAGAGCTGGAGGAGCTGTGAGGAGGAACTACCACTTTGCTGGGTGCTTTGCTGTGTTGGCCTGCAGTGGCTGCTTCTCTCTTGGGCAGTGAGAGGACTGGACTGAACTTTCTGCAATCTACTTTGTGAGTGTCTCCAAGGGCTTGCGGTAGAGCTTGCCCCCTGTTCAAGAAGTCTCAGGAACAGCAAAGACTTCAAGCCCGACGCCGTCTACGACGCCGCTGCCGACTCCGTGTCCTGAAGGCACCGCAGAGGGCACCGCCGCAATGCCGCACCGCGACCCTGGTCTCACCGACAACGCCTGCTGACGCCGCCACCGAGCCGCTGCTCGCACCGCGACCTGTGGGCACCGCACTCCGCACCGCCTCGCTTCACGACGACGCCTTGGTATCCCCGACGACGACGCTCCACGCCGGACTCGACGCCGCTGCTTGCACCGTGGTTCGAGGGCACCGCTCGTAAAGTTACACGACGCACCGCCCTCATCCCGCACCGCAGCCTTGGCCTACCGACGCCGGTGCCATCGACTCCAGTTCGTCAGCCGACGACAGCGCTTCAGCAACGACGCCACCGCTGCTGCACCGTGACCTGCCAGCACCGTGACAAGCACCGCCTTCATCTCACACCGCGACCCTGGTCTCACCGACGACGCCATCTGATGCCGCCACCGAGCCGCTGCTCGCACCGCGACCTGAGGGCACCGCACGCCGCACCGCTGCACTTCGCACCGCAGCACCCGACGCCTGCCGACGCCAGCGCTCCTGACTTCAACAGAGAGGAGATCGATCTGCAACGCGTGTGACTTCGAGGGCCCCAACGACGCCTGCACCGACCTCCGGAACCGACGCCTGTGGACGCCGTGTTTTCAGAAGCTCACCGCGAGGTCATCGACACCCTGCATTTCTGAAAGGTACTGTTTGCGGGTCTTCCCGACACCGTAGCTGACCCGCGACGTCGGGGTCAACCAGAACTGTTTGGATTTGTTTGTTCACGACGCCGTGATAGCCCCGGATGGAGCTATCGACATCAAGGAACTGTTTTTAAGGACACTGTGATAACTGAAGATTTTTTTAAAGTACTGTACTGTGGATTTTTATTGTATTGGTCTTGTTTTAAGTATATAAAAATATTGGATATTTTTCTAAACTGGTGTGGTGTCCGTTTGTAGTGCTTACACTGTATTACTGTTGGTTATGTGCAAATGCTTTACACACTGCCTCTAAGATAAGCCTGACTGCTCGTGCCAAGCTACCAAGGGGGTGAGCAGGGGTTATTTTAGGAGTGTAACTCCCTTATCCTGACTAGGAAGAAGGGTCCCTACTTGTACAAAGGTGCAAGCCCTTGCCAACTAGAGACCCCCATTTCTAACATTGGTTGTCAGCGGTGAGGATAGGACTTGTGTTTGCACTTGACTTACAGTGATTGGTGTGCACTACTAGCATATCGCAGACCATTACGTACCACATACAGGTTCTTTTTCTTTATGGCCTATTTTTGATCTTGCCAGTTTGAACTTGCTACTTCAACATGCCTGAATCTATAGTATCATCAATTGCATCAGTAGAAATTGCCTTTGAGGAGGATCGATTGGAAGCCTACAATGTCAAGGAGTTAAAATCGATTTGCAAGAACCTGAAAGTCCAGGTCAGAGGCCTCACCAGGAAGGATGAGCTACAAAAGGCGCTGAGGGCCTGGGTAGCAGCCAGACATGCCAGTGAGCAATCTGGTGATCTCAGTGGAGAGGTGGAGGAGCCTGTTCCTAGGGTGGATGTGCTTTTGGGAGGAGGGGAGCCCTCCAGGCCAGGCAGCAGTAGCTTGTCCCCAGAGGAGCTCGAGGACAGGCGGGAAGCAAGGAGGTTTGAATTGGAGAAACTCAGAATAGAAAGTGAGAGGGAAGACAAGAGAATAGCCATGGAGGAAAGGAAGATGATGTTAGATCATGAGAGAATTATCAAGGAGCTGGAGCTAAAGAGTAGAACCGGCTCAGATGGTGGCAGCAACGCTTCAGCACACACAGACAGGATTGTACACATCCCCAAGAATGCAGGTAAAGAGTACAAAAAGGGTGATGACATACAAAGGTGGTTTCAAGGGTACGAGTCGTCTATTCATATGAATGGGGTCCCTGAAAGGAACTGGGGGGCAGGTTTGTGACCTCTCTTTCCAGAAGAAGCTAGGGATACCCTGATAGCTTTGGGTAAGGGGCAGGACCTCACCTATGCTGACATGATAGACGCTCTCCTCACTAGGTATGGGCTCACTCCTGAGAAGTACAGGGATCAGTTTAGGTCCAGTAAAAAGTCTGAGGCCAACACTTGGTTGGAATGTGTGGATATGTTCTGTAGGTCGCTGGATGGTTGGGTGAAGGGCAGTAATGTAACAGATTTTCAGGGGCTCTACAATTTGATTGCATGGGAGCACTTGTCTAGTCTATGTTTTGCAGATCTGCGCCAGCACCTAGTTGATAGTAAGCTAACTGACCCCAGGAAGCTTGCTATGGAGGCGGACCGCTGGGTGAGTACCAGGGTCCACAAGAAAGCGTTTGGGGGAGACTCAGCCAAAGGTGGGCAGGGTCCCCAGCAGAAAAGTGGGGGGGACAAGGGTAAAGCACAGGAGTTCTCTAAAGGGCCCCAAACTAGTACTCAGGGTAAAGGTTCCCATCCCCCAGGTGATAAGAAGAAAGGAGTCCCTACAGGGAAGCCTGTTGAGACCGGCCCCCGCAAGTGTTATGCATGTGACCAGGTAGGTCACTTGAAGGGGGACCCCAAGTGACCAAAGGGGACACAGCCACCCACCGGTGGACAGTCCAAAGTGTTGGCTAGTGTAGCGCTTGGGGAGGAGGGGTGCCCACAGGAGGGTGGGGATCCCGCAGAAATGACCCTCGTCTCACTAGGGGACAGTGAGATGGTCCCAGGAAACCAGGTGCCCCCTAACACAAAGAAATATAGCACCTGGGTGACCATCAATGGGAACCGGGTAGAGGCTCTCAGAGATACTGGAGCCAGTGTGACCTCAGTCCGGTGTCACCTGGTCTCTGAGAAGCAGGTAGTCCCAGGGGCATTCCACCAAGTAGTTGCTGTAGACAACTCTGAGCGCCAGTGTATGGTGGCGCAGGTTCCCTTTGAATGGGGGGGTCTCAGGTCCCTTGAGGGTGGTTGTGAGCCCTACCATGCCTGTAGATTGTCTGCTAGGTAACGACCTGGAGCAGTCCTTATGGAAGGATGTTGAGCTCAGGTCTCACTTGGAGATGCTTGGGTTGCCAGAGTGGGCATGCGTGTCTACTCGGTCAATGGCAGCCAGAAAGGGTGATCAAGAGGACTTGGAGCCTGGAACAATGGCCCAAGTCCCTGCCAAGAGGAAGGGCAGGGGGCGCGGGAAACCGGCCCCCGAAGTTCCCACGGACCGGGAGGAGGCGGACCTCGAGGGGACGCCCCGGTGCCTACAGGGGAGCAGGTAGCCGAACTGGGAGACATCTCTGAGCTGACCCATTGGCAGCAAGAAGGGGGTCCCACCAGGGAGGAGTTCTGCAGGGAGCAGAACGAGTGCCCTACTCTGGAGGGTCTGCGGCGGCAGGCTGCAGACCAGGCAGCTGGTAATCAGTCCGGGTCACATCTGATCTACTGGGAGAATGGTCTCCTATACAGTGAGCCTAAGGTTGCTGAGCCTGGGTCAGCCTGTGTGCTGGTGGTACCCCAGCGCTTCAGGACCTTCCTACTGGGTCTGGCTCATGACGTGCCTTTGGCAGGACATTTGGGGCAGGACAAGACCTTTGACAGGCTTGTCACCCACTTCTTTTGGCCCCAAATGCGAAGGCAGTCAGATGCACACTGTAGGTCTTGCCAAACTTGCCAGGCAAGTGGTAAGAGTGGGAGGAAGGTCAAAGCTCCTCTCCAACCTTTTCCTGTTGTTGGAACACCCTTTGAAAGGGTAGGGATGGATATTGTGGAGCCACTGGATCCCAAGACAGCCATGGGCAACAGGTACATCCTGGTCTTGGTGGACCATGCCACCCGGTACCCGGAGGCAATCCCTCTCAGGACAACGACGGCGCCAGTGGTGGGCCGGGCGTTAATGGGGATCTTTTCCCGTGTGGGCTTCCCCAGAGAGGTGGTTTCTGACAGGGGGACCAATTTCATATCCAAGTATATGACATCCCTGTGGAAGGAGTGTGGTGTAACCTACAAGTTCACCACTCCTTACCACCCACAAGGAAACGGTCTGGTGGAGAGATTCAACCAGACCTTGAAAGGCATGATCAAGGGTCTAACAGAACCCATGAGGCGTAAGTGGGACGTCCTCTTGCCATGCCTACTCTTTGCATACAGGGAGGTGCCTCAGAAGTCTCTTGGGTACAGCCCCTTTGAGCTCCTGTATGGCCACCCTGTCAGAGGACCTCTGAGTTTGGTAAAGGAAGGCTGGGAGGCAGCTCCCAGGAAAACTCCCCAGGATGTGTTTAGTTACATGCTGGCCTTTAGAAACCAAACTGCCCGCTTCAGGAAACTCGCTCAGGCGAACCTAGAAGCAAGCCAGGAAGAAATGAAGAGGTGGTATGACCAGAATGCCACTCTGGTCGAATTTCAACCTGGGCAGAAAGTGTGGGTCATGGCCCCAGTGGAACCTTGTGCCTTGCAGGACAAGTGGACTGGGCCATATGAGGTGGTGGAGCGCAAAAGTGACGTCACCTACCTGGTGGATTTGCAGACTCCAAGGAACCCTTTGAGGGTCCTTCACGTGAACCGCCTCAAGCCCCACTTCAAGAGGTCCGAAGTGAGTATGCTCTTGGCGACAGATGATAGCGTGGAAGAGGAGAGTGAGCCTCTCCCTGACCTCCTGTCTACCAAGGAGCATGATGGGTCAGTGGAGTGTGTGATCCTCTCCCCTACACTGACTCAAGAGCAGCAGGGGACTGTCACCAGTTGTTGGGACAGTTCGCCCAACTGTTCTCTCTGACCCCCGGTGTTACTCACTGGTGTACCCATGACGTGGACACTGGTGACAGCCCTCCTGTAAAGCACAAAATTTACAGGTTGACTGACCGGGTCAGGGCCAGCATCAAGGAGGAGGTCTCTAAGATGTTGGCGTTAGGGGTGATTGAGCCCTCCAACAGTCCTTGGGCCAGCCCAGTGGTCTTGGTCCCAAAGGCTGCTGCACCCGGTGCCACTCCAGAACTCCGGTTTTGTGTGGACTACCGTGGGCTCAATGCCGTCACCAGGACTGATGCGCACCCCATCCCCAGAGCTGATGAGCTCATTGATCGGTTGGGAGCTGCCCGGTTCCTCAGCACGTTTGATTTAACGTCTGGGTACTGGCAGATTGCCTTAACCGATGGGGCCAAGGAGAGGTCAGCATTCTCAACCCCAGAAGGTCATTACCAATTTCGGGTGATGCCCTTGGGGTTGAAGAGTGCCCCTGCCACCTTTCAGTGGTTGGTCAATCAGGTGTTGGCTGGACTGGAGGATTTCATTGCCGCCTACCTGGATGACATTGCTGTGTTCAGTTCCAGCTGGGAAGAACATTTACAGCACCTTGAGAAAGTGTTGAGGGCTCTGCAAGGTGCATGCCTCACGATTAAGGCCAGTAAGTGCCAGATCGGGCAGGGTTCTGTGGTGTACTTGGGACACCACGTAGGAAGCAGCCAGGGGGCGCCCCTACAACCCAAGATTGACACCATTCTGGCTTGGGAGCCCCCCAAGACCCAGACAGAGGTGAGAGCCTTCTTAGGTCTCACCGGCTACTATAGGAGATTTGTTAAGGGCTATGGCACCATCGTTGCCCCCTTAACAGAGCTGACTTCGAAGAAGCAGCCCAGGAAGGTAATCTGGACTGAGTCTTGCTAGAAAGCTTTTGATACCCTGAAGGCAACCATGTGCACGGCGCCCGTGCTCAAGGCACCTGACTTCGCCAAAGAATTTGTCGTGCAGACTGACGCTTCAGAGCATGGTGTGGGAGCGGTGCTCTCACAACTGAACGAAGAGGGCCTGGATCAGCCTGTAGTCTTCCTTAGCAGGAGACTACTCCCCAGGGAACAGAGGTGGAGTGCCATAGAAAGAGAAGCTTTTGCTGTGGTCTGGGCACTGAAGAAGCTGAGACCATACCTTTTTGGGACTCACTTCCGGGTTCAGACAGACCTCAGGCCCCTCAGATGGTTGATGCAAATGAGGGGTGAGAATCCAAAACTGCTGAGGTGGTCCATCTCCCTACAGGGAATGGACTTTACGGTGGAACACCGCCCTGGCACAGAACACGCCAACGCAGATGGTCTGTCCAAGTTCTTCCGCCTTAGTGAAGAGAACTCCCGGGAGGTTGGGTAGTTCTCCCTACTTTCAGCTGGAGGGGACATGTGTTAGACTTGGCATCTTTTGGCGTGTTTCCCCTGACTTTTTGCTTTCTGACCTCCTGGTTTTGACTCTGTTTTTGCTGGTGTAATGATTCTGCGCACTTTCCTCACTGCTGTCCAGTGGGAAAGTGCAAGTGCTCCTGTAGGAAATGTGTTATGGATTGGTGTTTCCATGATTGGACTATTTGATTTACTGTGTCAGTCCCTAGTAAAGTGCACTGAGTGTGCCAGGGCCTGTAAATCAAATGCTGCTGGTGGGCTTGCAGCACTGGTTGTGCCACCCACAGACGCAGCCTGTAAAATGTAACTCAGACCTGCCATTGCAGAGCCTGTGTGCAGTCTGGGACTGCCATGTCGACTTGGCAAGTGCACACACTTGCCAGTCCCTAAACCTTCCCTTTTCTACATGTTAGTCACCCCTAAGGTAGGCCCAAGGTACCCCTGTGGGCAGGGTGCATTGTATGTGAAAGGTAGGACATGCCCTGGTGTGTGTGGCATGTCCTGATAGTGAAATACAGCCTACTTCGTTTTTCACTATTGCAAGGCTACCTGTTCTCCATAGGCCAGAATGGGCAGTTTGATTATTACATCCTATGATCCTAACTGACCCAGGGAACATGGTAGAAATTCGAGCTTAGTATGCCTGAACTCAGAATGATAAAATGCATCTTTTAGTGAAGTTGGTTTTAACATTCTGTGTTTGAAAATACCACTTTTAGAAAGTAGGTATTTTCTTGTCTAACCATCCAAGCCTGCCTCTGCTAGGTTGTGTATTCCTTATCTGGAGTGTGAGTGACAGGGGCTGGGGGATTCCAGGAGACAGGGTGAGTCAGCACAGGGCTGAATAGCAAGATCTACATGTAGATGGGTGGGAGGAGTTGCACCTGGGACCTGAATAGGGCTACGCCTTCACTCCACAATGCTGGCTCCACCTCCTGTGGTGCGTCTGATGCCCCTGGCCTACACTGCAAAAGGAAAGAAAGAGTCTTGTCAACAAAGTGCTCCAGGACTGACCAGAACTGGTTTGGACTAGGCAAAGGCCTCTCTGCCTTCAGAGAACAAAGAGAAATGGAGGATAAAAAGGGGGACCCAAACCCCAGAATTTTAGAACTCTTTTGGATCAAGAAGACTGCCAAGAAGAAGAACTGGAGAAGCTGTGAGGAGGAACTACCACTTTGCTGGGTGCTTTGCTGAGTTGGCCTGCAGTGGCTGCTTCTGTCTTGGGCAGTGAGAGGACTGGACTGAACTTTCTGCAATCTACTTTGTGAGTGTCTCCAAGGGCTTGAGGTAGAGCTTGCCCCCTGTTCAAGAAGTCTCAGGAACAGCAAAGACTTCAAGCCCGATGCCGTCTACGACGCCGCTGCCGACTCCGTGTCCTGAAGGCACCGCAGAGGGCACCGCCGCAACGCCGCACCGCGACCCTGGTCTCACCGACGACGCCTGCTGACCTCGCCACCGAGCCGCTGCTCGCACCGCGACCTGTGGGCACCGCACTCCGCACCACCTTGCTTCACGATGATGCCTTGGTATCCCCGACGACGACGCTCCACGCCGGACTCGACACCGCTGCTTGCACCGTGGTTCGAGGGCACCGCTGGCAAAGTTACACGACGCACAGCCCTCATCCCGCACCGCAGCCATGGCCTACCGACGCCGGTGCCATCGACTCCAGTTCGTCAGCCGACGACAGCGCTTCAGCAACGACGACGCCGCTGCTGCACCGTGACCTGCCAGCACCGTGACAAGCACCGCCTTCATCTCACACCGCGACCCTGGTCTCACCGACGACGCCATCTGACGCCGCCACTGAGATGCTGCTCGCACCGCGACCTGAGGGCACCGCACGCCGCACCGCTGCACTTCGCACCGCAGCACCCGACGCCTGCCGACGCCAGCGCTCCTGACTTCAACAGGGAGGAGATCGATCTGCAACGCGTGTGACTTCGAGGGCCCCTATGACGCCTGCACCGACCTCCGGAACCGACGCCTGCGGACGCCGTGTTTTCGGAAGCTCACCGCGAGGTCATTGACGCCCTGCATTTCTGAAAGGTACTGTTTGCGGGTCTTCCCGACACCGTAGCTGACCCGCGACGTCGCGGTCAGCCAGAACTGTTTGGATTTGTTTGTTCACGACGCCGTGATAGCCCCGGATGGAGCTATCGACATCAAGGAACTGTTTTTAAGGACACTGTGATAACTGAAGATTTTTAAAGTACTGTACTGTGGATTTTTATCGTATTGGTCTTGTTTTAAGTATATAAAAATATTGGATATTTTTCTAAACTGGTGTGGTGTCCTTTTGTAGTGCTTACACTGTATAACTGTTGGTTATGTGCAAATGCTTTACACACTGCCTCTAAGATAAGCCTGACTGCTCGTGCCAAGCTACCAAGGGGGTGAGCAGGGTTATTTTAGGAGTGTAACTCCCTTATCCTGACTAGGAAGAAGGGTCCCTACTTGGACAAAGGTGCAAGCCCTTGCCAACTAGAGACCCCCATTTCTAGCAGTACGCCTAGCAGCCAGCTGTCCGCACGGTGCACCAGAGCCTGGCAGCTTGCAGCAGCCACGTAGGAGCGAGAATGTTCCCGCGGCCTAGCTAGAGAAGGAAAAAACACCAATATTAGCAAATCAAAAGCAAAAAAAACTCCCAGCAATATAAAGTGTCCGGCGGGCTGTAATGTCCCTGCACTGTACCGCTTGTAGAAAACAGTTATTAAATGTAAAAGATATAGGAGAATGCGAAGGACTTATCTGCATGCTATCTACATCATACTCGACTCCTCACTCACCATGAACCGACAGATCAATGCTGTGTCCTCCACATGCTTCAACACCCTCCGCATACTCTGCAAGACCTTCAAATGGATCCCCCCGACTCCAGAAAGACCGTCACCCTTGCACTCACCACCAGCAGGCTGGACTACGGAAACGCTCTCTATGCCGGAATCAACAAATCACTCCCAACACCTCTGCGACCTCCACTGGCTCCCCGTCGAAAAGAGAGTTACCTTCAAGCTGCTCACACATGCCTACAAAGTCCTGCACAACACCGGACCCCAATACCTCAATGAAAGAATCTCCTTCCACATCCCCAAGAGAAACCTCTGCTCAGCCGACCTAGCCCTTGCCGAGATCGCCCGCATCCACAGAGCCAGAACGGGGGCAGATCCTTCTCCTACATCGCGGCCAAGACCTGGAACAAACTCACCCTCAGTATCAGACGTAGCTCTACACTGCAAGCCTTCTGGAAAGACCTCAAGACCTGTCTCTTTGGATGACCTCGGAGCTGCCCGAACCCCCCCTCCCCCAGTGCCTTGAGACTCTCACGGGTGAGTAGTGCTCTCTATAAATCCCTGATTGATTGATTGATTGATTGATGCTGGAGCAGCGAAGAAAGAGGGGGATAGAGAGTCTGCAGTGATCGTTATATGGAAGTGCAGGCTCTTGATTGGATGAACTGTTTTTTTTTTCATAAGTACTTATGGGAAATGTAGTTTATGGTTAAAATCTAAAAATGTGAATAGCTGCTGGTTAATTAAAGTGAAGAAAGTAAAGCTTAATCCTCGCCTACGGGTCCTGACATAGAATTACTTAAAACACAAAACAAACATAAACGAGGAGATTTACCTTAACTGTGGCCACAAGATTGCCTGTGGCTAGACACAGAAATGTGGTATATTTAGGCTTTCCTGTTTTCAGTTTCTATTTTTGGTAAATTCTGGTGGGGTTTTTTCAGCGTTTTCAAGTGTTTTCAATACCTTAAAAAAACAGTGGTTATCAGTGGTTACACATTTTCGCGCCATTGAAAACAACAGAAACAGTGTTTTTCCAGTGTTTATGGAACTTTTTGCTTTTATTATTGCTTGCTTTCTGCACTGATAGTGCATGGTATATAGACAGTGTTTGTAGAGTGTATATGCGGTCCAAATACTTTTGCAAATCAAACTTATCGTAGTACACCATAAAATACTTCTTCAGTGAGTCTTTGGTCATGCACGCTCGCTCTTTCCTTCCCATGTAAACTCTTATCTGTGAAAAGGCCCTCTCAACATTGGCACTTGAGACAGGCAACGCCAAAATAGCCAGTACACAATTTGCTAACCCTGGCCACTGACATAGCTTTCCATGCAAATACTGGTGCACCTGAAGATTGTGATTCTCTGTGACAGGTTCTGCAACATATGCGTTGAACTGGGCGCATATGCCCTCAGAGTTATTGGAGCGGTCAAAAATGAGGCAGCACTTTTGAAACTCCGGAGAAAATTTCCCTTTACGGAAGGGATCTATAACTTGTGCAGAGTACCACAGTGAGGCTTCATTGGCATCAAATGCCATGGTTGATGAAGGGCTATTTCTCATACATTGTAAAATAAAAGTTCCTGAATTGCTCCTCAACATTTCTTTGCTTACCAAGTGGCAAGCACTCTAACATGGAACATGTTGCAGTGCCAAAGTCACTAAAAGTGTTGCCCAGCCTACTCTAAAGGAGATGTTTCACATCTACACCAATTATGCTGAACACTTGGTAGACAAGGGTGTTTTCAGACTCTAGTTTTTTTTATTATGTCCACTACAGCAGCCATGCTTTCCTGTAAAAATCTAAGAATGCAGTAGAGTGTACTTTTTTCAAATCACTAACGATATGTGACCAAAGATCCTCACATTTCTTGCCTTTGGCATCATCACTCAGCAGAGGTTCTGTAAACGGTTGCCACATAGATAATATAGCATTCATGGCCTCTAGGACTGAGAACCACCAGCTAAGTGACACAGTTGGGATGACTCTTTCTTTGATGCCACACAATAAGAAATATTTGCGTTTTAGTTTCCGCACATAACAAAACAGTGCACCAGAATGGACTAAAAAGTCAATAGCATTCTTCATAAACTCTGAAGATTGTAAAGATGCTTTCAGCATACCATCTAACAAGTGGCAAGGATCTCTTACAGGGAAGCACTTCAGCTCAGGTATCAATTTTGACAGGTCATCACACAACTTTTTTTTATACGTAGCTGAATCACTGCAAATACAAACAATACCACTCCAATCTTTGTTGAACTTGGTAAGAATTTTGTGCAGCAGCATTCCAAGTGACAGTGCGTTCCCTGTTTTCCAAAAGTCTGGTGTCATGTTTTCACCAGTATCCCAGATGCTTTGTGACTGTACTCTTTTCACATATACCTGTCACTATACCTTGCATTGAATATTTAAAGCCTGGGGTGTTTGGCAATTCACCTACTATCAATACTGACTCTCTTGAAAAGGCGGCTGATGTATCAAGGGTTTTTACACATTGTCTGTGGGTAAATGTGATGGTACATATTGGGAAAGATTCTAATGAAACCTACATTTTTCCTATCAGTGAAAGACTCAAACGTAGCCAAAAAATCAAATATGATTTTGATATTTCCTGATTCTCTACAGTTTATAAAATAAATAAACAACACCTAAAACATGCTTCTAACCCCTGTAGCTTTAGACCAAAGACCACACAACTGAAAAAAGGAAGAAGAAACAATATTTTAGTGGCATCCCTAAACAACAAAACTCAAGCAGAATAATGTTAGCCCA
Organism: Calotriton arnoldi; assembly: GCA_963921515.1. Taxonomy (NCBI): domain Eukaryota; kingdom Metazoa; phylum Chordata; class Amphibia; order Caudata; family Salamandridae; genus Calotriton; species Calotriton arnoldi. The sequence goes on from CAWUFW010004684.1 coordinate 754,011, forward strand.
GTCTTTCTTACTGCTACCTTATATAACAACGTTACATTGAATTTGCCCCTTCAGGAAGAAATAAAAATGACTCTTTCACTCTCCTTTTCCTTTCTTTGAATGGCATTTAGTTTGTGGTTGTGCAGGTTTTTTTTCCAGTGTTTATATGTTTACACTGGTGAGGGCTATTTCCCTTCCGGTGGGGTTTTATCAGTTATTATAGGTTTAAGCCTAAAACCGGACAGCCTAGGTATATTGCTCAGGCGACATATATGCCAATTTTACAAGATCTGATACTTGTCATTTCAGTTAGATCTTTGGATTTTCCTCCACTCTCTTGTGGCTAGTGTTATCTCGTCTGCACCCTTGTCTGTCTTCAGGGCCTAGAATGCCAATGAATGGCCTTAGAAATGTATGTGTATCCCTCTCAGGGGAGGGCATGGTCTGGGTTGAATCTGCAGGCAGGTCAACCCCTTCAGTATTAAACTGTTGGTATTGCATATATGTGTAGAGGGTAGTATGTTTGACTATACCAGATTCCTGCAGATCCTTTAGGAGGATCGTCTGCGTCTCTGAAACTCACCTGCCTACTTCAGACCATGAAGTCTGTTGGCCAGCATCAGTTTCACCCACAAACAATCTCTCTTGGGCAGAGATTTAATTTCAGTAATGGGTGCAGGAAGGCCCCAGACTCCCTATTGTTCTTGAATGCTACTGCATATTAGAACATTGGAATGTTGAGTGCTCCATTGAAAACGAAGCCCAGAGCATCAACATTCCAATGTTTAACAAAGGCCTCACGGAGACTGAGGGGATTTCAACCCCCCTCGGGCTCTGTGAGGCCTTTGTTTTATAAATTAGAACATTCTGCCTTCTAGAGGCGGAATGTTCTAATAGCCTTAGAGCCCTCTGTAGCGGGCTCTACCGGCCGCTAAAGGCCTGCTCACTTGTTAACGCTGGAGCAGGCCTTTAATGGGCAGTAGAGCCTGCTAAGGCGGGCTCTAAGGCTATATTGAAGGTGTGTCTCTGCTGTGGGGTTGCCGCTGGACCAAAACATAGTTTGCCCTACTTGTTCTTTTACTTTTGATTTATTGAAGGTCTCTGAATGTGAGAACTCTTTGGAAAGTAGTGTGTTTTGCTAGTGAAACTGCCACTCAGTGTTAACCTCTCATTGTTCTGGTAGATTCAATAGACTTTTTGTTGATCCCATGAAAGTTCACTTACTGGAGACTGAGATGTCACCACTTCGTGAATGTTTGCATTTTCACAAGCATCACCTGGCTTCTAATTCCCAGCGTCATCAGTAAAGTTACTTCTCAGTGCATGGTTGCCTAAGCTGAGCTGGGAGCCTTGGTAAGACTGCTTAGTCACTTAAGGTTGTTTTTTTCCGATCACCTGAAAGTGCTAATTATTTTCTTGACAAAACTATGCATAAAGGATTTTTGTCCATCTAGTAGAGCAGCCTGTGCTAGCAGGTATACTCTGTGTAATTTCCGAGTTGAATAATGTAGCCTTTTGTCAGGTAAATATTTGCAATCTAGTGAGTGTTCAGGGTATTTGGTCAAGGAAACTCGTTTCTCATGTGCTGCTAAATCAATACTGAACTGAAGTTAAGTACATTTGCCACATAAATTATACAGTCTGAGATTCTTCAATTTGTTTCTCAGCGTTATTAATTTGTAGTTTACTTTTTACACCTCACTCTCTTTTTAAAGAGTCTGAGAAGTCAGGAAGGGGCAAACGCCTTAAAAAGGTTGGGCTGTTTCAGAGAGCATTGCCATCACAAAGGAATTCTCTGTGAGTATCACAGTAATGCATTAAGACCAAAAGCACACCATGGTGCAATAAAGCAGGAGCCTGAGGCAAACACAATATGTGACAGTAAATCGTTATTACTTGAGAGAAATTGGCCATTATGAGACAAATCAGATGAGTTAACAAGCAAAGTCATAGCATGGAAAAACAAGTCCTTTTATTACAGAAATAGGCAGCGAAGTTATCTTGTTGTGTATGGGTAATCATTCTCACCAGAATTTGTCAGTGGTTTGTACAGTTTGAGAACAATTACTCAGCTACCATCTCATTGCTAAAGCAAACACAAGGAGATAATGAACGGAGCGCTGAAACTTTTCAGACACTCACCCCCAGTCACAGATCTGGGTTGAATCCATCATCGTTCTTTAGCTCACTTCACCACCCCAGTTCAGACACAGCTATATGCAAATCAGTCTTGACCCTGTGCCTCATGGGAACAGTCAGCCCAAACTGTCAAGCCATGTCCTCCCTGGACCGGAAACAAGCATCCTGGGACTGGTTTCAGGGTAACACCCCATATCAGCCAGACTAGCTTGAATCTCATTGCTGGCATTGTTGATTATTATTAGCAATTTGTAAAATGCATCGTTCACCTGGCAGGCATCATGGCGCTAGCAAACCACCAAAACACAGGAGACCTTTCTTAATACTGCAACAGAGGGCACAGTGGCTTACATCCTCTATTTAAGGAAGAGCTAAGTTTTTAGGTTCTTCCTAAAGCTCATCAGATTACCGTTAGCTCTGAGGGAGTTTGGCAGACTGTTCCATAACTGAGCAGCCCTGAATTGGAAGGATCTCCCGCCTGTCCTTGTTTTTCTAAAGCTGGGCACACAAACAAGGTTAGCTGACCAAGATCGCAGGAGCCTCAGAGGTCTTCCTTTGTGGTAAACTCAGTGCTGTTCCGTTTATAGCTTTGTAAACCACACACATGGGTTTGAAAATAATTCTTTCTTTGGCTGGTAACCAGCCAGTGGAGCGCCTTCAAGGTGCTTGAAGACGAGTCAAGTCCGGATTTGTTCAGTGCCAGTTTGGCCGCCATCACTTGTATCCTGTGTAACCTTTTAAGTTAATAATTTGGGGCTCCCAACAGAAGTGAGTTGCAGTAATCGATTCTGCTTAAACTGAACATTGCGCTACCAGTTTTCACGCCTGCTGTGGTAATAGTGGAATAACATTTCTTAAATTTCTCATCAGTCCATGGGACGTAGCCGCCGTTTTGTTAATATGGGTTTCCATAGATAGCTTCTCATCAATACAGACCCCGAGATTTTGGACTGACTGGGACGTTATAAGAGCCACATCACTAGTCAATGGCCAAAAATTGTTCGGAAGAGAATACAGCAATTTGGCAGGGGAGCAGCTCAGAAAACTCAGTTTTACTGTTAGATTTGAAAATCCCATTCCTGCTATGCACTCGTATCATGCTACATTAGGTTAGCAATGTGTGGCTAAATATACGCCATTTGTATTCACGTTATGCACCCCACTGAGTTATCCCTGCAACGTGCAAGCTTTCCTGTAGTTAGCCAGTGTGACTCCATTTTATATTTCGTAATCCCTATTGAGCCGCTTAGGCCGTGTCTGAACTAGGCCTCATCATTCGTATTGCTTGCCTTAGCAAACGCTGTATTTCGTTATTATTTTCTCTCTGTTCAAGGCTGTTTTCCGACTTACTAATGAATAGGCCATTCTGCCCTCGCATACCTATCCAAGTGTGTAGTTCTGCTCCCACGTTGGGAGACGCTGAGACTCAGCGCGGTGACCTCGAATTACAGATAGCATGTACCCATCTGGCAGGTGGTATCCCATCCTCCTGTGCCTTCTTTGTTCATGTTCGGCTCAGGCCGGTAACTTTCCACTGTGGGCGTGGTTGGAGGCTTCTTGGGAAGAATGATTATTCACTGCAGACTGTTGGGGGGTGAGTCCCTCGGCAGACATCTTAGGGTGCAGGTCAGATTGGACTCCTCTGCAGAGTATTACTAATAAAGGTATGTTTGTATTCTCTACTGTCTGACCGACTCTTCATTACTTGGGAAGGCCTAGCAGGTGGTTGTAAGTAACCCGGGTGCCCCTAAGGGCCACTTCCTTCAGTTGGCACCCGAACAGGGACCCCGCAAGGTGATCCAGCTCGCCCGTAATCGGGTTGCAGGGTCGGGGCTGCGTCTGGTCGGTCGGGCGGATCGGGGTACCCCACACGATTGAGCTTGGTTCTTGCAGCTGCCCCGCCCGTCTGATTGGGCGACTCCTCGTCTAGTGGTCACCGGCTGGGGTCCTGAGAAGGCGAAACCTTGTAGTTGACCGTTTGGTCCGAAGAGCCGGCAGTGGAGAATACCTTGACTCGACCTGTGTGCACCAGGTGAGTGATACGATTCTTGGAAAAATGGCGCCATTCTTGAACAGCACAAGCCTACGGGCTGTGTCTTGGTACAGTCTCCGGACTGTCTTGGTGCAGTTTTTGGACTGCCTTGCTTGAACAGCACGAGTCGACGGGCTGTGTCTTGGTACGGTCTTCGGGCTGTCTTGTCTTGAATTTGGTGGGTCTGCAGACTCTTAAAAAAGGCACAGAGTGCTTGTCAGCAGTTTACCGGACCAACTGGAAATTTGGCCCGTGCTCGAAAAGGTCTGGGACTGTTCGCGAACAATCTGCCAGGCCAACTGGTAATTTGGTCAATGCTTGAAAAGGTCTGGGGCTAGAGCCTGTCTTCTTGAACTCGGTACAGTCTCCGGACTGTAGGGAGTGGTCTCTGGACCAGTTGGTTTGGTTCTTGAATGATTTTTATTGTTTATCTTTTCTTTATATTACTGTTGCTGGTGTTATACTTGTCCGTTAGGGATAGTGCATGTGTCTTATATTAAGATGCCTTGTTTAAGCAAATTGGGGTGTTTTGGATGTTGGTGTAGTTCTACTGGGGCACGATTGGAAGAGAGTCAGCCTGCGCCTCCGGAAGGTACCCCAAATTTTGATGTATACGTCAAGCACGGTATTGGCCCTATTATGTTTAGCACATTGTGGAATAAATATACGAGGGACAATGCTGAGTTACAATGGCCACTTACTGGCTCATTTGATGAGCAAAAATTGAATTTCTTGCAGGACAAATTGTTTGCCAAAAGGAGCAGACAGTCGATGTTTGATTCCCTAAGAGTATGGCAGAAGGAAGCAAAGCAGCGGCGCATGAGAGCAGAGAAAGAGGCCCGGAAGAGACAGACGCAAACTATAACGCAGAAAGCAGTGGCCTATGAAAGGGAAAAGATAGAGAAAGGCATAGAATGTGCAGATAGAAAGTTTCGATTGCAGGCAGATACATGTTATGTCACTAGAGAGGAAGGTGATTCTTTCGTTGAAGAGCTATTGGATTCTCGCCCCCCTCCACCTTATGCTCCTGAACGGATATACCCAAGGGTCCCCACATCTCAGTCCCCGGCCTCTGGTGCTGCTCTTCCTAGTATTTCGGCCCCTAGTCAAACTGCTTCGGCCCCAGCCCCGCCTGCTTCCTCTCTGCTCATGCCAGTGATAGGGGCGGGAGCCGTTAGCTCTCCTGTTCCGTCTACTGTCTCTGTATCTACTACTACACCCCTTTCACCCCTACAGCATTGTCTCCTTACATGATGATACCTGTCTCCTCATCTGCTCTTTCTCCCTCAAGTACGATACCCCAAGCACTGCAGTATGGTGAGACACCTGTACGAAGGATACATGAAGGGAATTGGGCGGCAGCACGAGACCGTGGGGACAAAGTGTTGATGCGTTCTGCTGTGAGTGATGAGGAGAAGCAAATGGGGGCGAATCAGGCGGCTCAGTGGGCTCGGAGTCCGATCTATAGTGTGGAGGATGTGTGGAGTGTGATGAAAGATTATGAGCCCTTCATACAGCAGCATTCCCTTAAGCACATGTCGGCCACGCTAATAGGACTGTGGGAGCAGTGTTTCCAGGGTGTTGCACCGCAGATCATCTATGACATACGAGACAGGGTATACGCTGCAGGTATGGCTCCTAATGAAGTTTTTAGCAATGTAACAACGTTGGTGGGTTATCGGGGCAGATTGCTCCAAAAGGTTCCGACGATAGTGACACAGTGCCCCATGAGGGAAGTCCATCCCATTTATCATCCTGAAATGCCAGAACTGCACAACTCCACGAATACTGTAATTAGGCCACGAGTTGATGCTCGGTTTCAGGAACAGTGGATCTATACTCCTTGGAAGAGGAGTGAGGTAATATCCATTAAAAGTCAGCTGCCGGACCCTCGAAAAAACCCCACTGCGTACTATAAAGAGTTGACAGAGGCAGCCTCCTCCACGGTGATGACATTAGCGGATATTGACTTGTTCTTTGGCTTATTGGTACCAGTGGATATATGGAGGCAAGTGCATACACAGGATCATGTGGTAGATTGGGATCAGATCAGGGCATGGGATAAGGACCGCAAGCCCGGTGACAAGCCGAGGGCGGAGATATTGGCTTTACCGGGCCGCATTATCACCTATATGCATTCCCTTATCCCGCTGAGACGGGTGGATTGGGACAAGTTGACTGCATGTCGTCAGAAGAAGGACGAGAGTGTGTCTGATTTCTTTACTAGGTTTGAAGGGGTGTTTCTCGACTTTAGTGGCCAGGATCTGTCAGTGGAAGGTGGTGTCCAGTTGTTTGTCAGCAGGTTTGTTAACAACTTGCTTCTTGAGATTACGACTAGGTTGCAGGCTTCAGAAAGCACTTGGAGCACCTCTTCCATGTCAGTAATTTTAAGTATGGCACAGTACTACGAGCATAGAGAGAATGAGGACAAAGAGAAGGTGGAGAAAAAGTCTAAGGATTTGAAGACGAGGGTGTTGATGCAGTAAGTTGCGAGAGGAAGAGGTTCGGGTTCGGCCCAGCGGCTGCCCCGGACTAACAGGGGTGGTTCTTCGAATGCACCCCTTGGGCTCAATCAATGTGCATATTGTAAGCAGGAGGGACATTGGCGGAATGAGTGTCCGGAGTTGTCGCAGAGAGGTGAGGCCCCTAGAAGTGGGGGGAGGACATGGACTGGGAGGAGGAGGTCACGGGGACATGCGATCAGAGAACACATCATCTAATAGACAGAGCGGGAACTATTTCGACGACCCCCGAGGGAGACAGTACTATCAGGACGACTATGACATGGACGAAGTTACAGGGATGTCTCACAGCTAGGACAGCCAAGGACAGGGTAAGGGACCAGTTCCGGTGCCTGTAGATCAGTGTGGACCCTATATCACTGCAGATTTACATGGTACGACTGAGAAATTCTTAGTTGATACAGGGGCTATGAATAGCTCTGTTTGCCGTTCCCTGGTCCCGGGGGCAGCTCTGTCTGGCCAAAATAATGTTTCTGTGGGTTTCTCAGGCATGCTGGTTGTCAGCCCCATTTCCAAACCTCTTGCATTGACTATTGGCCCCTTCATGGTTGATTCACCATTTCTATTAACATCCAATTGTGGGGAGAATTTGCTAGGATTGGATTTGTTAAAAAGGTTGCATGAGACAATTTTTTGTTCTCCAGATGGTGTTTACATGACTATTGGACCACGAGTGACCCGTGCCAAGCAATGCCTCGCAAAGGATGCCCCCCTTCCCGCCGAGTTTAAAGATGTGCCACGTTCATTATGTGCTACAGGAGACACGGATGTGGGGTTGCTCCAGATCCCACCAGTCTCTATACAGATCAAAGACAATGCTAAATTACCACGTATTCCACAGTACAAGATATCCCAGGCAGGAGAAAAGGCCTTATTGCAAATAATACAGGATTTGATTAAGTCTGGTGTGGTTGAAGAGACAGCGGCGAATGTGTGTAACAGCCCTATTTTTCCTATTCTTAAAAAGGCACCCTTGGATTCTTCTGATGTTCACCCTGACGTTTACCGCTTCGTAATTGACCTTAGAGAGGTGAACAAGATAGTGGTTCCCCAGTATCCTGCAGTCCCAGACATTACCGCTATTTTGACAATGATTCCCCCATCTGCAAAATTCTTTTCAGTCATCGATTTGAAGAATGCTTTCTTTAGCATTCTGATCCATACAGATAGCAGACATCTGTTTGGATTTGCAATAGCCGGAAGGAGCTTTAGATTCTGCCGTGTTCCACAAGGCTATACAGAAAGTCCGAGTATCTATAGTCAAGCTTTGAAAGTTCAATTGGATTCTTTGGCACCTCCCCTGGTAATGTGCTGTTGCAGTACGTTGACGACCTCCTGGTGGCTTCAGACACTGAAGATGGTTGTAAAAAGGCCACAGTTAAATTGTTGTTACATTTGGCACACCATGGACACAAGATGTCACTTTCGAAATTTCAATATTGTCGACAGGATGGAGCAAGATGGCGGACTGAAGCCGCCAGGGAGCACATCGGATGGAGATCCCCTCCCGCTAGCACGAGAAGCGGCTTCCAGATAGCTTACAGATAGCGCCAATTTTACTCGCTACGCACCACATACTCTGTACCTGTGAGCCCGACGGCTGTCGCGGAGGGCTGCTGCTGCGGAGTAGGTCTCAGCTTGACCCGGTGAATACGAGTGGAGCGGCGGATGTGGCGTCTGAGCGGGGCTCACATTTGGTGGCGGTTGCGGGCTATACGGCTGCCTGCGGCGAGAGTCTCGGGTCGATCTGCGCTTGATTGGCCACGTCTGTTGTTTGCAGTTGCCCCTGCTACGTTTCGGATTTTCCCGAAGGCTGGAGCTCAGGCTGGAGTCCAGGTTGGAGCTCGGTCCCTGCTACAGCGAGAGATGGCGCCGAAGAATCCAGCCAGGTCTACACGTACCGGCAAGACTGCTGTGGTCGGGGAAACACATAATGCTGATGGGGCTTCAATGGAGAAAACAGGTCAGACTTTGAACAAACTGCTTATTCATATGCCACAGCTTTTAAAGGTGGCTGAAGGTACTGGTAGCAAAGTCGAGAAAGAACAAATACAGAGGGAGACTAATGGCAACAATGCTACTGCGGTATCAACTGTAGCAGTTACGCTGGGCAACATAATTGCAGCACAAGGTGATGAGGCTCTTAGCAATTCCTGCCATAACGGGGGCCTGGTCTCGGGAACAGAAGAGACTATTGAGATGATGGCCGGGGGTCAGGGGACAGAAAATAACGAAGAATTATCACTGGCTGCAGAATCCACAACAGGAGTAATGGATAAAGAGCTTGCCAGCTTCTCTGGCTTCTCGGGGTGATCGGGGCTGCTGAAGCACTGAATTATCCGGGCTTGTTAGACACTCTGCCGGCCATGTCGGGCACATCAGATCTTGGGTTGCACTCCCTTAACATCGTGGCGGACTCGGTTGCAGAGTTGGGGGGTAAGATGTGCGCAGCCATAGATAATATGACTGAAGACGCAGATGCACATGAGGACTCAGGCTCTAATGAAGAACCGGAAGAATTGGAAGAGACTGCAATAAGAACTCCTTTGGAAGCAAGTAAGGGTTCTGCAGGTAAGAAAGGCAGAGGGAAATTTAAAAATAAGAATAAAAAACCGGTCTGTGGGCAATCTGCCGCTAGAGCTAAAGCTATCGCTGATAATAGCCCCTTACGGAAATGGGTGCAAGCAAAGGGAGGCGTTAAGACGATGGCACTTCGGCTGTCAGGCACTAGCCCATTGGAGGGGGACTTCATTAAAGCCCATACAACTATACCAGTGATATTGGATAGCCCCAAGGTGGATCTGTCTGATCAAATTACACTCCCAGCTATGTCTTCTGGGAACTGCTCGGCCCATATCACGGAAAGTCAGAATCTGGATCGGAGTCAGTTGGCTGCTCAGCTGAGAGCTGATACTGGGGCTAGTAAAGAGGATGCTTCACTTGGCCTGATATTTCAGTTGCTTAGTGAGCAACGACATGAAGCACAGCAACACTATATGCAGGTGCGAGAAGATAGTGACAAAATGCAACGCTCTCTACTTGAGTTGACAGGCAAATTAGGGGGCCTGACGCGGGAGATGTCAGAATTACAACAAAGGGTGGTGGATACTGAAGAAATGTCCTCTCGCACAGAAGACTGTGTAAACCAACATGAGGCTCAGATTACAAGTCTACAGGCCAAGGTAGAAGATTTGGAAAATCGACAACGGCGACAAAACCTTAGACTCTTTGGTATTCCAGAAGGAGTTGAGGGGAGATCCAAGAGCGTATATGATTCAACTCTTTCAAAAGGCATTCCCTGATCTCTCTGACTGGGACTGGGACTCGCAATTACAAAGGGTTCACAGATTACCGTTAACACAGAGGAACAAGGGAAGTCAATACCCGCGGCCCTTTTGATTTATGTGGGAAATTTCTTGCTGAGACAAGCGATCTCATTGAAGGCTCGCCCTAATACTCCAGTTACAATAGAATCTGTAACTTTTTTTGTCAGGTCCGATTTAAGTAAAATCACTATGGAGAAACGTTGGAAACTACGACAATACATTGACCCTATTAAGGCTCTTGGGGGACAAGTCTTTCTCCAAGAACCAGCACGGCTAAAAGTACTCAAGAGTGGCCATACATATTTTTTTACTGATGATCGGGAAGCTGAGAAGATGTTGATCAAATGGCGAGGAGAAGTCACAGAGAAATAGTAGCATAATACTATAGGTGTCCCTCACTAATAACTTGGTAACCGTCAGACTGTATAAAAATATATAGTAGTTTAAGACTATTGAGGGGGGCTGTGTCAAGCTTTATTCTCTTTACGTAGCATATGACTGTGGTTTAATTATATGTAGCGACATTTAAGATGATGGAGTTTTGGGATTTGGTTGGGGGGGATCACCACGCATGTGTTTCTTTTAGGCTGCCTAGACCAACGACAGCTGTTTAGACGAAGGAATTCTCCTCCTTGGAGAAGGGGGAGTAGGGTGGGGAGGAGGTGGGGGATGAAGCTTGGGGTGGGGGGGGGATCATGGGCAGGGGGTAAAATTTAGTGAAAATAACATGAGGGAAATGCATATTGAGAAAATAAGTGGCAGGATTTTTTCTTTTTCTTTTTTTTGTTGTTAATAAATAAGGGAGAAGAAAGGGCGTATAAGAAGCGAAGTTTGCGAAATGGATCGAAATGGATAGAATAAGGTGTTTAGCGTGGAATGTGGCAGGGTTGAATAGTAGGAATAAACGAAGATTGGTCTTTGAAGAGTTAAGGATGTATAACCCACATATAGCTTTATTATCGGAAACACATATCTCTTATAAAGACCGGAATTTACTAAAACAACTAGGCTACGAAGTAGCTGTGAGCTCAGAGCTAAACGCTTCAATTCGAGGTGTCGTAATCTTGAAGCATAAACAATTCAAAGCTGAGATCAGTAAAACATCTTCAGATAAAAATGGTAGATGGGCTATAGCTCAGATCATCTTTCAGGGTTGTAAATACACGTTCTGCGTTCTGTATGGATCAAACATAGATGATCCTACTGTTGTCGATAAGGTCAATATGGAATTGCTGGGCTGGGAGGGTGAGCGGTTGGTTATGGGTGATTTTAATTGTATTATGAATTACGATATTGACACTACTAGACGGGGGGCATTTAAGAAGATGCGCAAAACACGAGCCGCAATCAGAGAAATGGGACGAATACATGTCATTAAAGATGCTTGGCGGGTATTACACCCTGATGTTGCTGGTTATACTTATTACTCAGCTGCGCATAAACTGTGCTCCCGCATAGATATGGCCTGGGTATCAGATAGAATTTTGGAGACAAGTCATATGGCGATATGCCCAAGGGTCACTTCTGACCACAACCCTATCCTCCTCTCCTTTAAAATTATGATAGGGAAACAGAGTCCCCGGCTTTTCTCGTTTCCCAGGTATCTTTTCTCAAATGAGGATTTTATATTAAAACTTAAGGTACAAGAGAATTTCTTGAAATTAATATTGGATCAGCTTCACACATTGTGGTTTGGGATACTTGTAAAGCTAGTATTAGGGGTTTTGCTCAACAGTATATACTCAGACAGAATCATGAGCGTAAAAAGAGGGCAGATGAAACTATTGCAAAAATACTCTCAGTAGAAAATCAAATGGCTGAAGCACTTTTGCAGGGCTCAACTGAAGCAGAATTGGGTTACACTTTAATCGATCTTAAATCTGCTTTTAAAAATACACTTTGGGAAAAAAGCCTCATAAAACTGAATAAATATCATCTATCTCAGTATGAGGGTGGGGAGAAAATAGGGATAATATTAGCATACAAGGTGGCAGATGAAAAAGCCAAAACTTTAGTTAAGGCTATTAAAGGGCCTAATAATGTGATGTATAATAGCCCTCAGCAGATACTTGAGCAATTTGCTAATTATTACAAGGAGTTATATACTCCTGAAAATAGGCCGGTTATAGGTGACATTTACACATATTTACAAATTAATCCCGTGAACTGTATTGAGGATGAACAATTGGATACATTGAATAGCGATGTTACACTGGCTGAAATCAAATTGGCTGTGTCTGCCCTACCATCAGGCAAAGCGGCTGGAGAGGATTCAATTCCTTTGGAATTGTATAAAAAATGTATTGAAGAACTAGCCCCACTATTAAGCTTGGTAGTTGGGTACATTGGATCTGGAGGGAAAGCTCCTAAATCATGGAATATTACGCAGATTGTATTTAAAAAAAAAATAATAAGTTAGCTGATGAATGCGGGTCATATAGACCCATTTCTCTTATAAACACCGATGCAAAAATATTTGCTAAAATACTGGCAACTCGTCTTGCTTCGATAATATCTGGCTTGGTGTCTCCACAACAACACGGGTTCATCCCAGGCAGGGATACTACGACCCATATAAGTACGGCCTTTACAGCATTCGATGTTGCCAGGATTAAGTCGACCCCACTCGGTATGATACTATTAGATGCTGAGAAAGCGTTTGACCGAGTGGGGTGGGACTATCTTTGGGCTACATTAAAAATATTTGGGATCAAAGGCCAGTTTTTACAGTGGATACAAGCTTTGTATGATCATCCTAGTGCTAAAATTGGCTATGCAGGGCTGCAATCGACATCATTTTCTATACTTCGGGTACCCGTCAAGGGTGCCCTCTGTCACCTCTATTATTTGCTCTGTCTATGGAGCCGTTTTTAGTGGCACTACAGAACCAATTATGTATTATTCCTTTTGTTTCAGGTCTGAGTACTCTTAAAATAACGGTATATGCAGACGATATCGCAGTATATTCAGCTGATGTAGGAGAAGCTATGAAAGGTATCTTGTTGGAGGCAAGTAGATTTGGGGCTGTCTCAGGCTATAGACTAAATACAAATAAAACTCAAGTAGTGATGAATTATAGACCGATGACTCCGATACAAGGAGTCTGTAATACTGCTACTTACTTGGGGATTAAAGTCTCTGCTAATTTACAAGAAATAGCTTTATTAAATTACGAATCATTATTGAAGGAGACAGCTATCTCATTAAAAAAATGGCACAAGGTCCCTCTCAGTATAAGTGGGCGGATAAATCTAATTAAAATGAAGATCCTTCCCAAATTTCTTTATTTATTTCGTTCTATTCCCTTTCGTATTAATAATTCTTTTTTAAACGCTTAGATGGTGTATTAAGTAGCTTTATTTGGAGCTATAAAAAGCGCGTCGCGCAATTGAGTTATTGAAGCTTCCATTCAGCCAAGGGGGTCTTGACTTCCCAGACTTTAAATTATATTTTTGGTCGGACTTCCTAGGACGTATGCGTAGTTTAGTAAATCCTAATAATAACCCCCTTTTTTACTATGCATTTATGCTGGGAGAAGAATCTAAAATGTTACTGTATCGAATTAACGACCCAAATTATTTCAAGCGGGTTAAATTCAAGATTGCACGGGATATTGTATTTATCTGGAGGGCTGTTCTCAATAAATACAAAGTACTGACGTACCACCCCAAACTTCCCTTATGGGATAATCCAATCCTCCCAGGAATTTTCCATGATGGGGGCGGGAGACAATGGGACAATCTGGGTATAAAAAGCTTAGGGGATCTGTATGATTCTAATGGGTTCTTAACATTTGATAGATTGAAGCTCATATACAATCTTACAGAGAGCATGCGGCTAAAGTACTATCAAATCCGTGACTATCTTATACGCAGCTTGAAACTCACGGTATTGTTAGATTCTGATATATGGGACTGTATTTACCTAGCTAAAGATAAATCATTGATTAGTGTTGGATATAAAGGCTTTAACTCTTATAAAGTAGATGACTGCGGGAGAATAGCCGCATGCTGGAGCCAGAAAATGGGGATTATTATTACTGCTAATAATATTTCATCTGCATTTAGCGGTATTCGCAAGTCAGTACACTCCTCTAATTTGAGATTACAATCGTATAGAACTATCTGTTCACTGTACTACACTCCTGAAAGGATAGCGAAATGGTCACTAGATAACTCTACTAGTGATCGGACTAGATGTCCAAAATGCGATCTATTCGCAGCTGACCTTCAACATATGTTTTTTCAATGTCCGTCACTAACAGCATTCTGGCGAGGAGTCACCAAAACTATTTCTCATAAGCTCGGAAGACCTATACTATTCACAATGTCAGATGTGTTGTTGGGTGGACAGTCCGGAGACTCTCACCAGAGAGAACTCATAATTATTTTACTGGCTTGTGCTAGGTTAGCTATAGCCCGGGGATGGATCGTACGGAGCCCACCGACGACGCTGGAATGGTGGGGTATTGTTAAAGAAATATATAATATGGAACTTGCACTTGCTAAAACCAGGGGGACCCGTTCAATGTGTAAAATTGAAAAAATCTGGGGAGCATTTTTTTAAAGATGGATTTTATTCCTCCTTTTCTTTTTTTTCTCCATTTTCTCTGGTTCTTTCTTTAAACTCAAAATGTTCTTTCTTCTTTTTGTTTGTATGTAAAATTGTATGTACTTTTGTTTCTATTTCTTTTTTATAGATATAGTAATGTTTTGAAAATGCTTTTCTTGTTTATTTTATTTGCTTTGCTAATTTGACCTCATGTTAACAATAAAAAGAATTAAAAAAAAAAAAATATTGTCGACAGGAGGTCACCTATTTAGGTCACCAACTGTCAAAGGAGGGTCGCAGACTAACACCTGAACGCATAGCTGCTATTACTAATATGCCTGTTCCTAAGACCCAACGAGAGGTACGCGCCTTCATTGGCATAACTTCGTATTGTCGCCACTGGCTCCCTAACTATTCCTTACTAACGAAACCTCTCCTTTACCTGACCACTAAAGACGTGCATGAACCCTTGCCTTGGACATCTGCATGCCAGCAAGCTTTTGAGCAATTAAAGGTTGCTCTTTGCTCTGCTCCTGTGCTTGGTACTCCTGATTATCAGAAGCCTTTTGTGCTCTATGTACATGAGGTGGACGGTTGCGCGCTTTTTGTTCTAACAAAGGGTTTTGGTGGTAAGCAGAGACCCTGCGTGTATTTCTCTGCTATTCTTGATAACGTCGCCAGAGCTCTCCCGAGCTGCCTGAGGGCCGCCGCGGCGGTGGCAGTTTCTATCAGACAATCGGCAGGGCTTGTCTTTGATACAGATCTCACAGTCATGGTACCTCATGCTGTGGATACACTGTTGAATAAGACAAAGACGCAGCACCTTACTAGTGCGTGTCTGACTGGATATGAGTTAACCTTGTTTGCTCTGCACATTACCATCAAAAGATGTGCTACTCTGAACCCAGCCATGTTACTACCCCTCCCTTCGGAAGAAAAGGACAATGATGTCCATGATTGTTTATTTCGGACTGAGGAAGAAACGAAGGGATGGGTAGACCTGACTGATGTTCCCTTATCTGACCCCCAAGGGGAACTATATGTCGATGGCTCTTGTTTCAAACTACCAGATGGCACTACCACTGCAGCTTATGCAATCACAACGTTACACACTGTAGTTGAGACATCCTGTATCCCATACCAATCGGCCCAGGCTGCAGAGTTAGTTGCTCTCCTTAGGGCTTGCGAGTTAAGTGAGGGACTGACTGTCAATGTCTACACCGACAGCCAGTACGCCTTTGGGGTGGCCCATAATTTAGGGTGCCTCTGGGCGGAGAGAGGGTTCTTGACTTCACATGGATTGCGCATACAGCATGGTCCATTGATACATAGACTGTTGACAGCACTGACACTTCCTGATAAGTTGGCAATAATAAAATGCAGCGCTCACAAAGCAGTAACAGACAATGTTGGAAGGGGCAATGCTTTTGCAGATCATACAGCTAAGGAGACAGCTAGATCGAAGATGAAAAAGATAATTGTGGCAGGTCCTGCTAGGTGGGTCCCAGACAATGGAATGTTTGAGGACACATTAGACAATGTCAGGGAAATACAGAGTGAGGCGGCGACAGTAGATGAACTGGCACAATGGGAGGAGAGGATAGGGCGTTTGGACGAGGAGGAGTGTTGGACTGACTTGTCTGGGAAGCAGAGATGGTTGCTGCCCAATGCGTATGTGCTCCCTGTTGTTACCATGGCCCAGGACGGACGTATCTGAGTGCCGCCGGTTCTTTATGCTAAAAGCTAAACAAAAGTATGAATTTGGGAGCATAGAACAGCAAGGACCCCAAGAGAAACGTGGTCAAAAGAAAGTGTTCTAATTGATGTACATTGGCCCTTGTTAGAAGAAAGGGAGTTCTGCAGCAGGCCTATGACAATTGTTTTTACCTTCAGTTTTAACTAGGTTTTATGCTGCTGGTTGGATCCTTAAGCTGGGACCGAATAAACGCACAGCAGTAGATGTCTTATCAAAAGAAAGGATACTAGAACAAATCAGGAGCGGATCAGGCTATGGTAGCTGACCACAGTGCCTTTTGGATTAACATTGTTCAAATAATATTTTGGCACACCATAGAACAGCCCAAAAATATTATTAGACAACGGGAGTACATAACGCCACTGTCTTGAAAAAGAAGGTGCAATATAAATAGGCCTTCAAAACGCGTCGACGCTTTTTTCTTGCCATAAACCCATCCGAACGAACATTACCTTAGATGTTAATGAACTACAAGACATCAGGGTTATTTGTATAATTACTGTTATGGGCTATGGCGATTTATGACAAAGATTACTGTCTGTTTTAACTCTCGTGTTGTGTGTGTCCCTTTTTTAAAAAACTGTTTCTTAAATTGCTTTTTATTGTGACATATTGTGTTAAGAATTGCACTAATGTGATGATTTTTTCTTTGTGTGATTTGTGGACAAAAATATTTTTAACTCTGTATTAACTTTTTCTAATAAACTGCAATCATAATTGTATTAATTGTAGGTTTTTTTGTGCCAATACGTTGCAAACACCGGGTTCAGCAGTGACCTTTTGGACTGCATGTTGAATGTATAAGACTGGACTGGATGGTATGAGAGAGTTTTTTAAAATTAGGTGTTGATACAAAACATTCCCAGAGGACGTCATTTTTATAAATCCACGGCCCAGCACACATTAGTGCCAAAGGAATATGTAAACTACTGGACCCAGTGTGGCGAAATGATAATATCCCTAAGGTAGCCACACACTTAGTGAAACACTGCATCATTTGTTTGAAACATAATCCTGGGAAAGGTACTCCTACACCCGCAGGTAATTTTGCACCGCCTTCCTTCCCTTTCGAGGTTCTCCAGATGGATTTCATCGAAATGGAACGAGTTAACAACTTGAAGTATGTGCTAGTAGTCATTTGTGCATTCAGCAAATGGATTGAGGCTTACCCCACTAAGGAGAATACGGCCATGTCGACGGCGAAGGCGCTCTTAAAAGAGTTCTTCCCGCGCTATGGATTACCACATGTGATCTGGAGTGACAACGAAAGTCACTTCAATTCAAAGGCCATTGAATTGGTGTGTAAAGGCTTGCATATTAGACAGAAGTTTCATGCAGCGAACCACCCTCAGTCAGCAGGCTTGGTTGAGCAGTACAATGGTACTCTCAAATTGAAGTTAGCAAAGATTCAAGATAGCACAGGATTGCGATGGCCCGATGCTCTACCTTTGGCTTTGTTATCAACCAGAGCGACAGCGCATTCTAGAACAGAGTTGTCCCCGTATGAGGTGGTCTTTGGGAGCCCCGCCAACGTCTGGGGCGTCCCAAGACCCAAGCGTTTTTCCGAGATAGAGTACCCCCTACTTGTGGACTATTTGTATGAGTTGACTAAAGATCTTCGTTCTGTCCACCAACAGATTCACGCCATGCTGCAACCAGTACCAGAGGGGCCCGGGCACCAGCTACAACCCGGGAACTTTGTGATGGTCAAAAATTTTCAGCGTAAGAACTGCTTGGAGCCGAGGTGGAAAGGGTCCCTGATTGTCCTGCTCGCCACCCGCACTGCAGTAAAGCTTGAAGGACGGAAGCACTGGGTGCATGCATCGCATGTAAAAAGGGTACCTCTACCACTTCCGTATGAACAGTGGGCCCTCGAAGGAATTGCTGACCAGGAAAGGGAGCACGTGCCCCATTTCGTTCCTTTCTCTGACGCCCGATTGAGGTGGGCGCACACAGACGAAGAAAGCGACGCAGCCTTACTTGAGGCGGTCCCCCCAGAGATAAGGGCCGACCCGGGTGCTCCCCCTTCTAGTGCACAGACACCTGAGTCTCAATGCCCTGCTGAGCCTGAATTTCTTCCCCTTTTTGTTGATGAAGAAGTGCCTGGGGTGGCCAGGTACAACCTGCGGCCCCGATGGAAGGACAGTGCGCCAGTAGGACAGTCCAGGAGTTAGGGAAGGACTCGAGCTTAGGGCGTAGGTGCTGTGCCTAAGGTGCCTGCTTTAGATTAGAGTGAGCTACACTGGTGCACTGCCCTGGACACTGGACAGGATTAGCTGAGGGTGTCTTCCAAGGAGGGAGAGTGCCTTATCCTGAAAGAAAAGGATTCGTGTTTTCCAGCAAGGGCTGCGATCACGCAGCTCCCCCGTGGGAGTGCTTCATAGCACCGTCGTTGATGAACAATAGGAGTCTACCAGTGAGGCTCTGAAGGACACTGGGTGATTTGTACCCCTCTGGTCGGTTGTATTTTTGTGGCTCCAATTCCTAAAGTTTCTTTCTATGTACCCATTTGGCTGCGCAATTATGAAGGAGGTACAGCCTCTGGTGGCCCCACCATTACAGCAGAATAGTCCTGTGTGGTCTAGTTGGTCTACTGGGAGTAAGGTGGTAGTGGTAGTGGTCCTTCTCATTGTAACGATAACACTATTCGGGGTGGTGTGGTACTTAGAAGAACAGCATCCTGTGCACACATTGATAGGGACTACACCGGCTCCATCTGAGCATTCATTTGTTACACTGGCCCCACACAAAGAGAGGCATAGACAGACCTATGTTGAGAACGCATTTTTGCAGATGCTTCATCAGGTACACAGTACCACTAATGCCACGAATTGCTGGGTATGTGGGTTACTTCCCTCCGTTATGCACAAGAACGATCTATTGGTGTCATTGCCCCTGTCATACTTGGGTAGCTGTGAGGCATGGTTCCAATTGCTTTCTATGGTGTATATGCACTATTATGCTGGTGCGATGAATATGGAACAGTCTGATTACGAAGCAGTGTTGGAATATATAGTGGTACACCAAGGATATACACCTAGGGCAGATGGAAAGAAGGGTACCCTAAATCCAGAAGCTTGTAGGAATATTTTCGAGGATAATAAGAATGTCACTTGGTTACAAAACGAAATGCTGGATTTTCAAGGATTTAATGTTACTGAATATTTTAAATGTTTCCAGGAACGAAATATAACGGAAGACAAAGCCATGCCTGTCCCTGTGATCAATACAGCAGCCAGTTTCTGTGTTGAAGGTACAGGGAACATTCCATAGGTCAGAGCAGCTGTAACTATACATACCGATTGAACACTGCTAGTAGCCCACCTTTGCTCACACCTCCAAATGTATACTTCATTTGTGGGGAGCAGGCCTATACATGGCTCCTCAGGGGATGGTCTGGCCAGTGTTATGTCTCTTTCCTTTTACCCCCCGTTTATATTGCACCATCTAACTATCACAAGGATCATAGACTACAGCGTAGAGATCTCCATTTGCATCGAGCTAAGAGAGTTGTCAATGCAGAAGATATAGATCAAACAGATACTTCCCTACAGCAGTTTACTGACATCATGAAGGGCATTCTTCCGTTCTGGGGTCCCATGTTCAATAGTCGTAATATTCGTCGCCTTGCCAGAGTAGTCGAGGGAGTTATTAACACTACTGCAGGTATACTGACTAATATTACAGTTGAGCTTCAGGCTACGAGACTCGTTGCTCTTCAAAACCGGATGGTTTTAGACGTCATCCTTGCTGATAGGGGCGGAGCCTGCCACGTCATTGGCAGCATCTGTTGTGTTTACATTCCTGATACTGCCCCTAATGTATACTCCGCCATACAGAAATGACACAGGCTTGCTTCAGATATCCATCAGGATAATGGTTCATGGTCCCTCACAGGGTGGTTCTGGGACCTGCTGACATCATGGGGTTGGAAGATACTACTTGCCCTCATAGCTAACGCAGGTGTCATCTTCACATGTTGCCTATGTATTAATTGCCTTCCAGCAAGTTGCACCTATTGTATGAGCAAGCTCACCCCTACCCCTAAATTGCCAGGACGTGATACTAAGGTCTCTACAATGATGATGCAGGATATCCAGGATATCATGCTCATCGATGAAGGTATTCTTGAGTACTAAGTAGATGTTTATTCTCATGTGCTGTTTTCTTCTTTCTTGTAACGTGAAGTGAGCATGCATTTTCTTCCTTCCACTTAGAATTGTAAAGACCCTACCGGATAGCCTCAATAAAGCATTTAGCCACCCCTGCTAAAAGGAGGGTCTGTTAGATTTGAAAATCCCATTCCTGCTATGCACTCGTATCATGCTACATTAGGTTAGCAGTGTGTGGCTAAATATACGCCATTTGCATTCACGTTATGCAACCCACTGAGTTATCCCTGCAACGTGCAAGCTTTCCTGTAGTTAGCCAGTGTGACTCTATTTTGTATTTCGTAATCCCTATTGAGCCACTTAGGCCGTGTCTGAACTAGGCCTCATCATTCGCATTGCTTGCCTCAGAAGAACACTGTATTTCGTTATTATTTTCTCTCTGTTCAAGGCTGTTTTCCGACTTACTAATGAATAGGCCATTCTGCCCTCGCATACCTATCCAAGTGTGTAGTTCTGCTCCCACGTTGGGAGACGCTGAGACTCAGCGCGGTGACCTCGAATTACGGACAGCATGTACCCATCTGGCAGGTGGTAGCCCATCCTCCAGTGCCTTCTTTGTTCATGTTCGGCTCAGGCCGGTAACTTTCCACTGTGGGCGTGGTTGGAGGCTTCTTGGGAAGAATGATTACTCACTGCAGACTGTTGGGGGGGTCAGTCCCTCGGCAGACATCTTAGGGTGCAGGTCAGATTGGACTCCTCTGCAGAGTATTACTAATACAGGTATGTTTGTATTCTCTACTGTCTGACCGACTCTTCATTACTTGGGAAGGCCTAGCAGGTGGTTGTAAGTAACCCGGTGGCCCCTAAGGGCCACTTCTTTCATTACTTCTATTAAATCTTAGTGAGTTCCTCCTAAGCCAGTTTGCTATCTCTGTTGGGCAGGAGTGTAATCTCTCTATCTGGGTCGTGCTGTTGTTATCTAGGGCTAGTATTAACTGGGTGTCATCAGCATAGTTTAGAAATGACATCCCAAAATTATTTGATCAGAGTCAGCAATAGACGTAGGTAGGCAGTAAAAGGATATGGCTCAAGGCCAATCCTTGAGGCACCTCATGTGCAATTCCTTAAACTCTGACCGGAAAGGAGGAAGGGAGATTGCTTGATATCTACCCGACAGGTATGATTCGACCCAACTCAGAAAAGTGACTTCCACCCCTATCTCCTTTAATCTATTAAGTAGTATTTGATGGTTGACAGTATCAAATGCAGCCGATAGATCTAATAAAATCAGAACTGCAGCCTGACCTCTGTCAACCATCATCCTCAGCTCATCCATTGCCAGGATTAATGCTGTTTCCGTACCATGGGCTGGTCTAAAGCCCATTTGCTCTGACTCTAGCAGTGCATGTTGTTCTAAATAGCCAGCTAATACTTTACTGCCATGTTTCTCATCAATCTTAACCGGGTAAGGGAGCTGAGAGATAGGGCTGTAGTTACTAGGATCATTAACATCCGCCAATGGCTTTTACAATAAAGGGCTGACTAAAGCTTTCATACAAGCAGACGGTACCTTGCCCGTAGACAGGGATTGGTTACAGACCTTTAATGGGTCTGGGTAGAGTTTGATCTCTCTCTCTTTCCAAAGCCTGGGAGGAATTGGATCCAACAGGGGGCCTTATGAGATTGACATGGCTAATGTTCTAAACTCTTCTACTTTTAGAGTTTCCATTTTATCTATTTTGCAACTGGTCCCCTCCAATTTTACACTTCCAGTAGATGATAAGGTGACACCCATTGGTTCGCCATCACTCTGAGGGTAATTTCCCAGTTGAGGATTACTGTCCTTTTTCATGTCATTTATGATAAAATGAATTATATTATTAAAAAAAATCAGATAGATCATTGCACAATTCTTGTGACGGTTCTACCTTTTGCTTTGCACAATCTGGGTTTGCCAGCTCTTGCACTATCTCAAATACTTTTTTGATCTATTAGCAGCTTCAGTGAGGGTCCGTGTATAGCAGCATTCTTTTGCTTTTCTAATTTCCTTTTTCAAATTATTTAGTGCAGTTTTTAACTGTAACTTATCTTTTTCTGAATAGGTCCTACCCCATTGTCTTTCCAGCTTCCTACAGTCGTTTTTCTTTCCTTCAATGTTTCTATAGACCAAGGCGCAGGCAGTCTTAATTGCAGCGTCAAAGATTTTACCTGTATTAGTTTATCTAATGTGTCTAAAATTGACTAAAATTGATCCCCATAGTATTATCAGGCTTACAATAGTTTAGCTGTGTCCCTCTCCTGGGTAATTTGTAGTCCAGTATACCTTTCTGATGTGAGAGCCTTATGCTCGCTTTATGCTCCATATGTCCAGTGGAATGTAAAATACCTCATAAATGAGACTTGCTCAGATCACTGTTCACTTTTGCTGTCCCTGCATGAAGGGAATTTATCTGTCTTTTCATTGCCAAGTCCCTATTAGCTCTACAAAAGATTAATTGAAGGACCTGGTTTAGTAAGTGGTTGTTGAGTTCTCATGGGCCTGAACTGCTTATTATAAAAAGAATCTTGTAGCATAGAATTTAGTGTTGTCATATATGAAGTATAAAATTTTACTCCGCTTCCGCTGCATCAGTTTCTGGTTGCAGAGGATGGTTAGTTTAGACTAGTCATACTGGGTAATGAAGAAGACGGATTTTATAGGGACAGACGTTTATTGACCTTTGTGTTATATGTTGTGGTCCGTCGTTGACCTTAAGAAATTGAAGTAACGGGTCCATCGTAGACCTAAGATCCCGGGATAAGCCTAAGGGCAGACTTAGTGTGGCATACACTAAGGGGAATTGCGTTGTCTGCTGTTTATGCAGTGCTGAGCAATGGTCGTATTGTTGGTATTGCACAGGGAATCTTGAAGTAAGAATAGTGGAGATTTATTTGGGTACCTTCAGAAAGCGCATCTGGAGAAGTCCTGAGAGTTTTCACCTAAGTGAGGGTAAAATCGCGCTGGATTTTGCTGGAAGTGAAAGGAAAACTCAGAATACATGTTTCCATCGAATAATTTCTTTTAGTGGAGCAGACAAGCTGGTTTTTATGTAGTCTGTTTTGTCGAAGACTTTGAAAACGCTGGCGCTGATTTTGTCATGCTCTTCATGGAGCTTTTGGCGTGCGAGATGAGAACCTTGGGTGGGGGGCATGAGCTTAGAGAGGCAGGTAAGGAACACAATATTTCTCAATATGCGCACGACATTCTGATTTACTTAAACAATGCCACTTCGGGTCTAGCCCCAGTCTTGACAGTCTTGGATTCCTCTGGTGCGCTCTCTGGGCTCTGTGTAAATATGAAGAAATCATGTATTTTTTCCCTATCGGAATCGTGCATGACTTTCTTGACGGGGTCTGGGCCTTACTTGGTCCTGATTGTCTTGCACACCTTTAGGTATTTGGGTGTCCTTCTGTACAGAGATCTTATGGATGTACCCGAGTGCAATCTGAACTGGGTGGTCGCTTGTCTCCATTCATTGTCGGCATTTTATCAGACATTGCCGCTGTCACCCATGGGTTGCATTGCATTGCACTGGCAAAAATGGTGGCTCAGCTGTGGCTCTTATACATGTTGGCCAATGTCCCAACTGCTGCTGCCCGAGCGGTGTTCCACGATTTGCGTGGATGGCTAGCTTGATCTGCGCGTCAGACAGATGTGGTGTGGCCCTGGAGACACTGTGTTTACGCATAGTTGTGGGGGGCTGGGGATTGTGAGCTGTAGGACCTAGCGGGGCAGCTGCAGTGGCTGATGACGTAGATTGACTCAAACGCCTGTGCTAAGAGACATCCTGAGGGTGGCCCCCAGTGGCACAAGACTGCCAATCTTGCTCAAGGTGGTCCAGTACTGTTGGTTCCGTTATCTGCACCACAGGCATGGCAGAGCAGCATACTCGCCGGATCTCCTCCTATGGTGCTTGTCTGACTTCTCAAGGGTTGGACTGATGGTGCACTAATCACAATGGTGACGCACCTTTGTTGTGACTCTGGGACAGTTGTTTGAAGAGGGGGTCACCCTTTCTTTTGCAAAGCCTCATGAATCTTACACTATCCCATACATGTCCCAGATGTGGCGCGAACATCGCAGACTTTCACCATATGACATGGCAGTGCATAATCTTGGCATAATCTTGGCAGTCGCCGAGTGGATGACCGCCAACTGTCTCCAACTTAATGCTAACAAGTCGGAGGTGTTGTTGGTGGGAAAGGACCATGGTCTATGGAACGAGCTTTGGTGGCCTAAGAGCCTAGGCACTGCCCCCTCCCCCAAGCAGGCAGTGAAGAATTTAGGTTGTTTAAATGGATGCTTCCCTTAACTTCCAGTCCCAAACTAAAAAGGTGGCTGGAACCTGCTTCGGGCTGTTGCGAGGACTCAAACCCATCTTGGGCTTCTTTGATGCCCCCACCAGGCAGATCATCATTCAGGCCTTGATTATGTCTAGGCTTGATTACGCTAGCTCACTGTATTTGGGAGCTAACAAGACAGAAATACATAGGCTACAGAGAGTACAGAATGCGGCCGCAAGATCTCTCCTCGGTTTGCGTAGAGCATGCTCGGTGACTAACACTATCCGCCATCTCCACTGGCTGCCTGTGGCCAGGCGGATTGAGTTCAAGGCTCTCTGTATAGCCTTCAAAGTCCTGAAATCTGCCTCTCCTGGTATTCTGGCCGACCTGCTCTTACCCTATGTTTCCTCCCGCCAGCTTCGTTCCATGGGACAACACCTGGTGGTGGTTCCCCGGGTTTGGAGGGCTCGAGCCGGAGGCCGTTCTTTCCGGCACAGAGTGGCCATTCTTTGGAACTCGCTGCCTGCCCACATTTTGTCAGCGAACCGGCCAATGTGTTTCCTGACCTGTTTGTAGACTCTGGAAAGTAAAGACTGTTGCCTTTATTGATCTTTGTCAGATTTTGAAACTATTTAAAGATCCAAACTGTGACTCATTCTTCTTCGTCTTGAGAATGAGCCATGGGGTAGATTGTATACCTGAAACATATTGCAAGGATGTCACCGCTTTAGGAACTCCACCAAAACCCGTACAATGGATATTGCCCTGCCGGAAAGTGTGCAATAATCCTTTCGGTCTTCAGGTGGGTGTTCTGTACCTTCTTGAGAGAGGATAGGCAGCTCCTACACCTGTTGCTGTAAGAGCGTATTCTCTCCCTGTGGTCTAGGTAAGGCAGAATGCTCTTTCTGAACTGGTCTTACTTTGGGGGAAGCCGAGGACCTGCATTGCCTCGTGCATAGGCTGACATGCAGTTATTGCCGCTTGTGAGAGTGCTTGCCACTGCACATCGGAATCCATGCTTTCAGTATAGACAAAGTGCAACAGCTTTTTTAATTGTTCTACTCCATTCGCCACTAGTATCAGATTATTGACAATGCAACTACTAATCAGGGTGACTGTAGCTCCTCCTGACAACTGTGATTTTAACTCTAGGCAAGGGATTTAACCAGGTTTTGATATCGTTAAACTACACAACAATGGTATTTGAAGCAATCGTAGAGCCATTAGTTAGCAGTTCACAGACCAATAGCAGATTTCCCACCCATTACAGAAATTCATCTTCTCACAGTCATAGTTGAAGGAAGGTTTGGGGAAGGTAGTGTGATAAGTTAAATTACAGAAATTAAATCTGCAGATTGAGCTCTGGCCCTAGTAGTCTGGGAATTGTTGCAAGCCATACCTAATAAGTCAAATGATGTAGAAAGTCAGAATAACAGTTATTACACAAAATAAAGTATAGTCATGATTTCTCAGCTCTGAGAGCAAAAGAGATATGGGGCAGATTTATGCATCGGCGAACAGAGTACAGTCCGTCCTGGTGGCAGAGGGCATTACCTCCGCCACCCTGAAGCACTACCATCTGACAAATTTAGAGATGGCCAATATCCCAGCGATCATTTCTGTATGTGGAAAGGAACCTCCATCATGGCAGTTCCTTTCAAGTTACAAAAAGTTTGGTGGACAACCACCATCTGTTTTGATGGTTGTCCACCGAACTTTAAAAAATATTTTGTTTTTCAAAAACAAACTCTCAAAGTGGAAGTTTGTTTTGAGAATCAAAAAACCTAACGACCCCCACAATCTGGGAGTTTTCCATCAGGGTGTGGGGGACAATATTTTTTTCTGCCCCCTCACCTTCAGGCTTTTCAGGTGGTGACAGTCATAAAAAACGACATCACACATCCACCCCAAATAGGGCGAACAATCTAATGCCTTTCCTCTGATGGTCCCTTCTCCCTCTGACTGTGGAAGGAAGTTTTTCATCAACAGAGCCAGGTTGGAGGGGGGGCACTGCTGTAAGACAACTTATGATCTGCCTATCTCTAAATCAGGAGGGCACACTAAGAGTTTGGTGGACAGGTTATACCGTCACATTTGCAATGGAGTACCCTATCCACCAAATTGTAAATCAACCCCATAATCAGTTAATACTTAGACCATGCAAACAGAAGTATAGAATGGGGAAACACTCAAAAAATCACACCAGGATAAAAACACAAAACGTGTCTTGAAAAATATTTTGAAGGAATTTAAGAAAGACTAAGGGTATTCAAGTTCATATCAAAGAAGCACCATTGAATAGCACTGTACCATCTTTTATAGTTTCAATGAGAATGAGAATAATTGATAATCAGGATGGTCTCGTCGCCCGAATCTATTTGAAACTAAAAGGGCCCGATTCACAAAAGTAATCTGAGACAAAATCCTAACTTTACGACTTTCGGTATTCACAAAGGGCATTTAGGAGTAGTAAAGTTAGGAATCCTAACTTTACTACTCCTAAATGCCCTTTGTGAATACCGAAAGTCGTAAAGTTAGGATTTTGTCTTAGTTCTCAGGTCTTAAGTTTAACTTAAGACCAAAACTTAAGTTTAACTGAGACAAAATCCTAACTTTACGACTTTCGGTATTCACAAAGGGCATTTAGGAGTAGTGAAGTTAGGAATCCTAACTTTACTACTCCTAAATGCCCTTTGTAATACCGAAAGTCGTAAAGTTAGGATTTTGTCTTAGTTCTCAGGTCCAAAACTTAAGTTTAACTGAGACAAAATCCTAACTTTACGACTTTCGGTATTCTGAAAGGGCATTTAGGATTCCTAACTTTACTACTCCTAAATGCCTTTATGAATACCGAAAGTCGTAAAGTTAGGATCTTGTCTCAGATTACTTTTGTGAATCGGGCCCAAAGATTTTATCTTAGATGACAAATAAATATTGTAAATGAAATAGTCTTCCAATGCGAGATAAAATGCCATGTTTAAGTAGAATAAAGGTAAACCTCTTTAAAGAGACATGGTATTTTGGAGTCCTTACAAAACGAGGGTGGGAAATTTAGTAATTTAAGTTAGGTCAAGCCCTGATACAAGGTGGACAAGAGAGATAATCTCACATGCAAAAAATCTCCAAGCAACTATTGACGTAAATAACTGTACCTTGTTTTTTTGAAGAATGAGAGCCATCTGAACACCTTGCTAATATTAAGTAATGTTTATCCTATCACCTGCAGCTCTACTGCTATTCGGTAGGACGTTTGACAGCAGAGCAACTGGAGGTGTACCAAAATGAACTGGGAGTACTTCTGCTAACATGCCACCGGCGTGCTTCCAACCACTGAGCACTAATTGAAACTATTACATGATCCTTCTAGAGCGAGCTTTTGTTGCTTGCCAACTGTTAGAAATTGAGGTTCCTGGTTGGCAGAGTATACACCCTGTCCAAACAGGAGCCATAATCCTAGTCAGGGTAAGTCAGATACACAACCTAAATTAACCTGTGCTGACCCTCTGGTAGCTTGGCAAAGAGCAGTCAGGCATAACGTAAGGTATTTGTGCAACACTTAAATTACAGTAACACAGTGAAAACATCACAAAAAGACTCAAAACCACTTTAGATAAATAGAGAATATTCATCTGAGTAAAACAAGACCAAAATGACAAAAATCCTATAAGTAAAACTTGAGATATGAATTTTTTTAAGATTAAATGTGAAAACAGTGCTTAGAAGTCACTAAGGGTGAAAAGGTTACTTGAGGTCACGAGGGACCTGTGCAAATCTAAAGTTCAGGCTGATCGTGATGGAGGGCAGGCCAGCTACAGAACGCACGCAGGGTCTGCTAAAAAAGTACCTTGTATGGAGCAAAGCATCGACGTCGAAGACTGGATGAATCGGTTCTGATTCACGCAGTCGGGCCAATGCGTTGTTGCCGAGCCTCACAGAAAGTGTCAGAGGATCAGCGCTGCTTCATTGCTGAGCCATGGAGGGATGTCTTCAGATCGGCGCTGTGTTATCACCGAGCCTCGCAGTTGGGATCCTTGTCGTCATCAATTCAGCACTGCGTTGGCGTCAAAGAGCTGTGTGTTGATTTGTTCTCATGTAGTTGGATAGATGCGCCGGTTTTTGCAGAAAAACAGCTGCAGAACCCACTTCTGAGGCCCAGGACTGGAGGTGGTACCGCAGGAAAGGGTAGGACTTGCAGATGGCCGGGTCCAGCAGCACTAGCAGAGTTGCAAGAAGTCTTTTGTGTCCCTGAGACTTCAGAAAACAGGAGGCAAGCCAGCAGGCCCTTGGAGAATATTGGGTTCAAGGATGTAGAGAGCAGGTCCAGTCCCTCTTACTCCCAGGCAAGAAGCAGCAGGCAGCAGGCCAACACAGCAGACGAGTTGCAAAGTGTCAGTCCCTCCTATCGAACAGCAATCAGCAGGCAGCAGGCCAACTCAGCAATGCAGGATGAAAGTGGCAGACACTCATTCAGCACAGCAGCTCTTCTTCCAGGCAGCATGTCCTTGGTTCCAGTAGAGTTCTGGTTTAGTTGTGTCGGGGTCCAGTACTTATACCCAAATGTGCCTTTGAAGTGGAGGAGACATCAAAGAGGCCTTTGAAGATCTCCTGCCCTGGCTCCAGACACACTACGGGGGGCTATGCAGCTCTTTGTGTGGGGATAGGCACAGTCCTATGCAGGCGCAAGTGACAGCTCCTCCCTCCCAATCAACCTCGGGAAGGCCCATCGCCTGGTGATGGGCCATCAGGATGCAAATGGCACAACTCAGCTCCCTTTGCGTGACTGTCTAGAGGGAATGCCCAAAGCCCAGCTGTCACCCAACCCAGATGTGTATTCAGAGACAGGCAGAGGCACAGAATGGTTAAAGTAAGAAAAGGCCAACCTTCTAAAAGTTCAATTTTCAGACTTACAATTTAAAATCTGACTGCAACATAAGTTGTGAATTTGAATTGTGAGTCCAGAGACACCAACTCCAAATTTCTATCTGCTCCCAATCGGAAATTACACTTAAAAGTTGTTTGAGGCAATCCCGATGTCAACCCATGGGAGAGATAGGCCATGCAGTAGTGAAAAACGAATTTAAGAGTATTTCACTACCAGGGCATGTTAAACTTAAAATGCCATGTCCCACTTTTTAAATACACTGCATCTTGCCTATGGGGCTACCTTACGGGTGACTTGCATGTAATAAAAAGGAAGGTTTGGGACAAGCAGGTAGGTTAACTTGCCATGTCGAAATGGCAGTTTAAAACTGTGTATAACTATGGCTGCAACAGCCAGTAAAACACCACCTGGTTCCGGCTGAAAGGGTAGGTCACTCGACGAGCATTCACTGGAGTGCCGGTAAGTGAAACTCCTGATTTGATCCCCCGCTCCGAATACGTAATGCTGCATGTTAGCCTCGAGCGATCATGGGGGCCCTCCGACACCCGGCGGGGTTGCTGCTCTGCTCTGATACCTGGGACATTGTCCGTGCCCCGGGACACAGGAGCGTTCCAACCCCGCCGGGGCATCTGTTACTAAGTTTGGGATACAGCGCTCACCGGCGACGGCCGCAACCCTGTGTTCCGGAGCCGGGTATGGTAATGGTCGTGTGGGAGCGGTGTGCAATACTTGCAGTGTGACAGCCCCCTTTTGCGCAGGTTAGACATCGTAGCCCCGGTGAGAGCGGGGTGTACAATACCTTGTAAAATCGGACTATTTGATTTACCAGCTTACCACTGGATATATACACTTTTTCTTTTCCCGTAGGACACTAACTTGTGGTGTTCTTTTTAAGACGCCGGAACCTGATGAGGCAACATTTAGTAAGCCCATAGGTGAGCATCAAGTCTAACTATGCTCTACCACTGCTTCCTCCTTCTCCCTGTTTTTAAAAGTTTTAATGTTCCAAATGTATATGATGCCTGTGCCTGGTTTTCCACCGAGTGATGCACCTAGACACATTAATTGTTTGAACTGTTCACAATGATATACACACCATAGTACACGCCTTAGTGTACACCTTGATTAAACTATGAGATATACCATGATGATGTATAGATTGTAAGTAAATCTTTACCACTTCATCCCTATCTAGGTTATCGCAGACGGTGGGACATTGCCTACTGCATCTTGACGTGGGAGGTAGGTTCCCTCACCCACCATGTGTAGATAGTACAATTTTTTCTGGTCCTGAAGAATTGCCAATGATCCTTAGGACAACACTGGCAAGAAACATGTCGACCCTTTAGAGTAGGACGCAGACATCTAGACAGACAGTTTCTAGATACACGCCACTCTATAGATATTTTAATCAGGCAGTTTACCTCCCTGAATAAAATCCAATTCGAGGACTAACTGACCTGTTTTAACTCACCTGCACGACATCTACACCACCAGACCCCTTACCCCCACTGCACCAATCGGCAGGAACAAAAGATCTCCGCCAAAGAGCCCCATATTGGGTGCCCGTCGGGCATTGCAGCGCCGGCCCGACGAGGAGCAGGCCCATATGATGAAGCATGACACCTAGCTGGCTGGGTGTGTGAGGGTTCTAGTTCCGAAGAGGGGTCTCCCCCGCGCCCCCCTCTTCCCTCTTTCACTTGATTCTGTAAATCTCGATACCCTTAGGAACAGCATACTAATCGTTTGTTATAGTTTAAAACTGCACACACTGGCTCTACAATGGCAGGCCTGAGCCATGTGTAAAGGGCTACTGAGTGGGTGGCACAATCAGTGCTCCACAGACAGCATTTAATTTACTGGCCCTGGGCACATAAAGTTCACTTTACTAGGGACTTATAAGTAAATTAAAGATGCCAATTGCCGAAAAGCCAATGTTACCACGTTCAGAGTACAGAGCATATGCACTTTAGCACTGGTTAGCAATGGTAAAGTGCTCAGAGCCCAAAAGCCAGCAAAAATGAAGTCAGCAAAGCAGGAGGCCAGTAGGGAAAATGTCAGGGGAAACCATGTCAAGCATGCCAGGTCTACCAGCAACCATAATGAAACATGTAAATAGATGTCCCACACTGGGAGTGCTTATATTTAATGACAAAAACCTAAGAACTGTGCTCATAGGTACGTCTGTGACCTGCGTATACCATAACCATACACCATAATGCCCTAGGTCTGGTGCTAACATGCCAGCTGGATAGGATCCTCATGCCCATTGTACTCGAAGGTGAAGGAGGTGTTGAGAAACGAGTTTGATTTTGACTTGTTAGCCCCCTTACATGCTAAGCTTTTCTATTTTAAATGTAGGCAAGGCTTATTCCCATGGCAACCAAGAGTTGGGAAGAAACCTTGACCCTAAGCGAACGATGACTGTTGCAAGGAAGAAAAATACATTCATATATTTGTTTGTATTTTGTATATATCTATATATATGTTGAACATCCAAAATGAACTTTAATCTGCCGACTAAACAATTATGTATAAATAAATACCAGCTTCCTGTAAGAGGTTGAGACCAATGACAATCATTCTTCGTGGAGGAATTTGTGAAGGGGTCTTTCCAAGAGGTCTGAAGCTATTTTTTCTTTACCCATTTCAAGCGTTCATTTATTGACAGACATGCTTTCAGCCTGCTTCCCCCCCATAAACGCTCACATAACTTTTACTCTTTTCTACCGCCTCTTTGGTTCCAATCAGTCAGGAGAAACTCTGGCATCAAGGGTGATTTGCTCAGTACTGGTCATTAATTCATCCATTCTAGATAGCGCTGTGAGCTATGCCGGTGTGCAGACTTAGTATTTCACCCCTTTTAGTAGCGGCATCTCTATGGGCAAGGAGCTGAGGCGTGAGAGCTCAACATTCTCCAGCTCTGTTTCCCAGCAGTCTGAGGTTCTACCAGCCTAATGTGCTCAACGTCCAACGAGTTCAAAACATCCCTTTAGAATAAGCAGCTTACATATATTAACATTAACAGAAATATTCATTTAGAAGAATCTAATTTCGGCTGGATAATCTCCCTAGCAATTGTCTCCAATGATGGGTTGTAAAAACAGCTTATTTCCCTTTTTTAGTGTCAATTGCTGTTAATTTCTCAGAAGTCAGTTTCTAAATCATTTCAGAAATTGTACCTGCACATTTAATTAAGTCTGCATGGTTGATGCAGCTCAGCTCCATTAGATCCGCTTGGCAACGGTTGGGCCGTAGAGAATCAAAGCATTAAGTTTAATGATGTGGACAAATGTGCTTCATTACTTTCAGCCGGATGGAGTCCCAGCAGCCGGTGGCAGCGCTGTACCATGACATGAAAGGAATTATGAGCACATCTTTGCTGCGATGGACGAAAAGGTGAAAGCAATCTTTGGAGAGAAAGGCATGTGAGTTCTTTATAGCGACCACCTGAAGTACAACTTTACTGCTTTCCAACCTGTTAAAGCCATTAAAGTTAGAATGCTAATGCAGATATCCATTCCAAAAAATGTTAGCAACGTTAAATTAAAGGTTTTCGACTCTAACATTAAAGTTTAGACATTCCACGAGAACTTCAACAGCATGTCAACAGGGATCTGGAGCTAGACATGTGTTCTAGAATTGTTGTCTGTAAAATCTAAGGCTTGCAATAAACCCATATTGAAAATGTAAATGTGTAAACAACAGTTAATCCGCTAAACTTAGTGGAAATTAAGGTTTCAAATTGACGACGCAGTGTCATCA
Source organism: Calotriton arnoldi (assembly GCA_963921515.1). Taxonomy (NCBI): domain Eukaryota; kingdom Metazoa; phylum Chordata; class Amphibia; order Caudata; family Salamandridae; genus Calotriton; species Calotriton arnoldi. The sequence goes on from CAWUFW010004684.1 coordinate 787,398, forward strand.
TCATTTATATGTGCTTAGATAATATGTTAATCTGTAACCCACATAACCCTAAGAGAATGCTCGTCCTCCTGATGTGGTTCTATGTATAAGTGGGTTGTTTGCAAGTAGGAGTCCTGCAGAACGGAGGTGCCTCGAGGGTTGGTGGAAGGAGATGCCACTGTTCAGGTAAGTGAGGGCTGAGTTGTGCACTGCCTTGAATGTGCGTGTGAAGAGTTTGGATTGAGTGTGTTTGTATATTGGGAGCTTGTGTAGTTCCCTGAGGTGTGGTGTGATGTGAGTTCTGTGTGGGAGGTTAAGGATGAGTCTGGCTGCTGAGTTCTAGATGGTTTGTGGTCTTCTAGTGAGTTGCTTTGTGAGCCCGATGTAGAGGGGGTTCCCATATTCCAACTTGCTAGGACCTGAGTGACAGTTTTTCTAGTGCTGCTTGAGACCCATTTGAAGATCTTCCTCTGTATCTTCAGGGTGTGGAAGCAGGATGCAGTGATGGGGTTGACTTGTGCGGTCATGTCCAGCGTGCTGTCGATGATTATTCTGAGGCTCCTGGCATGGGTTCTGGGTGTGGGTCCGAGTTCGGCCAGCTGCCAGTTTGAGTCCTATGATGATGTGTTCTTGCCAAAGATCACTGCTTCTGTCCTGTTGGTGTTGAGTGGCCTTCATAAGAGTAAGAGAGCCCTCTAGTATTCACCTTTAGTGGCATGCAAGATTGTGGGAGTGTGTGCTATGCTGCACAAAATAGGTACATGCAAGAGACTTCAAAAGCAGCCTGATGAAGAGGAAGACCAACCCCGGCCCCCCAAACACATAGCAAGATGCCACCAGAGCAGCAGATGGAAGGGAAAGATGCAGTTAAATTACAAACAATTATTTCTAAGGAAAGTGTATTAAACTTAAACCATGCACTGTAAAATGAGGTAGTCACAGTCAAAAGGCTGAAAAATAATTTTTCTTTCCATATTTATTCACAGAAAATATGAAGAGTCACAACATGGACTGCGTAATTTTTATTTCGTAACATTTAGAAATGCACATTATTTTTACAAAATAAGTTTCTTTGTTTGCTGGGAGTGGGCTTCTCTAGGCCAGTTGACAACATATCCATTTCTAAACCAGCAGCCTGACTGTGTGTATGCCTAGATCTTATGACATCAGTCATAGACATACTACTGTGTCTAGAAGCCACCTTACACTCTAGAGCAGGGGTAGCCATGCCACTAAAATATGTTTGTGTAGTTTGTAAAAATTCCAGACGTGATGTGATCAGCCCTAAAAATGTTGTTACATCTATGCAACTGGATATGTATTGTGCAACAACTGAGTCTCCCTGTTGCCAATTTTTCTATACTTTTTACAAAATGTTGCATTTTAAATATGTGTCAATGTCTTTTAATTTGTTGCTGTGTCTCCTCAACCACAGAATCACATAATGACTTAATTGATTCTTTTAAATTCTCAATATTATTAATCATAGCAGACATGTTTTCTTCCATGTTTCTTGCAAGCCAGTTAATGGCTTGAACTTGTTTGGTTTGAATATCTAAAATTGATTTTTCGATTTGCACAAATTCTGATCAAGATGGTGTACCATCTGTATCAGCAGGTCTGGTTGGAAGCTGTGGTCATAGTGACAAAAATCTTTGACTCCCGAGTCTCTGGATATATGAGTTTGCTGCTTGTCATGTAGTTCCCTGTATATTTCTAGCAGATCTATGTGTATGTCTCCTGGCCCTTAACCCTGGACACCGCAAAGCCCACTGATTCACGTCCTCTCCACGTTCTACCAAAGGACCCTTTGACTGCCACCACTTCCGCATCTCCACACAAGACCTCCTACCCACGCTGGACCAAGCTCCACTACCGTTCAGAAGACCACTAACAGACTGGAACCACTCCAATGCATCCTGCTCAATGTCCAGTCCCTCAGTAAACACACCACGGAAATCTGGGACATCACCACTACCCTCACCCCAGACACGGCCTTCATCACTGAGTAGTGGCTCAACCCCACCTCGAATCCCGACATCGCCACAGCCACTCCCGATGGCTACAAGATGATACACTGAGACCACACCAACAAACACGGTGGGGGAATCGCCATACTCTTCAAGGAAACAATCAGCCGCACTGCTGCACCGCTGCAAACAACGACCCAACACCTCTAATGGAGCACCTCAATTTCTGACTCCAAATTGATGCCAAGACCACAATAAGAGCCTCCCTCGCATACAGACCCCCGGGACCCCACCCAGCCTTCTGCGACACCATCCCCAACCTTATCGCTTCTCTCGCCATCGACTCCCTCCACTACGCCCTGCTCGGCGATCTCAATTTTCACATTGACGACCCCAAGGACACCAACTCCACCTTCCTCCTGGAGAACCTCAACTAGTCACCAAACCCACGCACCAAGCCAGACACACACTTGACGCCATCTTTACCTCCATTGACAGAATCATATTCACCCACATCACAGAGCTCACCTGGACTGACTGCGCAATCGTCCACTTTACCATCTCTGACGCCCAACACCCCGTCACCAAGCACCACAGCGTCACCCACCGTAGCTGAGGCAAGGTAACCAAGACCCAATGTACACAGACACTCAGCTCCACCACCCAAAATGTCAGCAGATCTCAACCAGGCCATCCACAACTTCTCCGTCTGGATCAACAAATGCACAGACAGAGTCGCCCTGCTGAAGCCGGCAAAAACCAACTAAACCTCAAGACAAGCCTGCTGATACATCCCAGAGCTCAGAACCACCAAGTGAGACTGTTACAGACTCAAGAAGCAATGGCGCATCACCAAGGACCTCTCCAACAGAGCCGCTCACAGAGCAGACCTCAGCGACTACCACTGGCTCATCAAGGAGGCCGAAAAAGCAGCCATCACCGACCACATCGACACCATGGCGAACTACACGAAGGAACTCTCCAAAATCATCAGGGAATTCTCCAATCCGGCAGCCACAGAAAACACCATCCACCCATCCCAACAATTCTGGGACACCCTCTCAGACTACTACCACAGCAAGATCGCCACCTTCTACAACAACTTCTAATCTCATCTAACCAGCAAACGCCAGCCGAACCATAATAACCTGGTCTCCACTTGACACTCAGACCACCACGACCATCATGTCCTCCATCCACTCTGAGGCACCCACCGACCCCTACCCCCACCATCTTTTCAACCTTGGGGCCAACATAATCGGCACAGAACTCACCAGTATCCTCAATAATTACATCTCCACAGCAATCTTCCCAGGTGGATGGAAACACGCAGAGGTCAGACCCCTCCTAAAGAATTGCTCTGCTGACCCCAGTGACCTAAAAAATTACCGACCAATCTCCCTGCCCCACACCCAGCCAAAGTACTCGAGAAAGCCATCAACCAACAGCTCACCAACTACCTGGAACGGAACCACCTACTCGATGCCTCACAATCAGGATTCCGGGCCAATCACAGCCTTGGGACCGCAAACAACATCAAAACCCTCCTTGTCTGCAGATAAACTGTGGGCTTGATCCTCCTCGACCTCTCTGTGACATTCAACACCATCTCCCACCACATCCTCATTGACAGACTCCACAACATCGGCATACTGCAACACGCCCTCAAGTGGATCACCTTCTTCCTCTCAGGATGGACACAGAGCATCTGTCTACCTCCCTTCACCTCCGCTCCCAAGGACATCATATGCGGCGTGCCCCAAGGATCATCCCTCAGCCCCACATAACAGTCTATATTGAAGTGTAAGCCTCCTAAATCTATGATACAAAATTGTTGCCTTTCCAGGATCATGATACTAAATGAGTAAGTTATTCTATATATAAAAGTAGTTCTCTCATAAAAATAATAGTAAACTGTGCATTCATTTTGACTCCTAAAACCCCAACAAATTTCACTAGTCTGCAAATCCCATAATGCAATTTCTTGAACATGAGAATTGTTAATGGCTTGATCTGTAAAATGAGCCCAAATCAAATGTAATCTGTTGATACAGAATTAAATGACATTAATAATAAATAAATGGCCTCCTCCATTGCTATTGCTGATGGCTGGGTAGAAGGTCTCCTCCAGTGCCAGCAGCTACCTTGCTCCTACTGGCCAGCATTTCCTGTGTGCGTGAGTGAAGGTCGTACTATCGCTTCCGATTTTCAGGAATATTGCATGTTGTTATCCCCACATCATTTATCCTTTCTTGGATACAGCTCCATGTCGTCTTTTTGGTGGCTTCAGGAACAGTTAGAAAGGCTTTACCAAAAAGATGGTTATTTGCTACACACTCCTCCACCAATTTAGCAATCTCATCATCAGAGAGCATTTTATTGCGCTTTATTGAAGAGTCATTTTGGCACAAAAAAGTAGCAGGGACTCCAAACAGGTCCTCCCTGCAATCTTCCATGCTTAAGAATGGCATTGCAACAATCTATTTCCTGATTGTGATATCATGAATATGTGTCTGGGCCCAGTCTGCAATCTGCAAATGCGTACGAATTTCTGTTAGTGAATCAATATTTTTATGAAGTAAATCCTAAGAAATCGGTATTAGGAACATGTAAGCGATAGTACATTTCAGTTACTGATTTGCAATTTGGTACAGTAGTACATATGGCCTTTCATTACACCTTGTTTGCTTATGTCATGCACACATGGCACCCATGGACATCTTAAGAACACATAATAAAAAAAGAGTGTGCTATTTCACCCATCAATAGACCCACAATTTTCAAGGACCCAAAGGCCGCAGTAGAAGGCTGAAGTATACCTGAAGTGGGGTCGTAGTTTTAAACAACTTGTCACTGCTAACACACACAATGCATATTCTCAGCAACCACTCCATATATTGATGCAACCCCGGCCACCAATAGTCCATCTTCAATCTCTCCTTGGTCTTAATAATAACCTAGTGTCCCACATGGGCTAATGCTAACAATCTGGGGCTTAACATGCTTGTGAATCAGGCATGAAATGCTAAGCGCAGTAGATACTTTTAAAACTGCCAAATCGCCCAGAGGGGTTGGCTCCTGGCAGAATTTTATAAGCTCTTCTCTGGGACCTTGGTTGATAGACTACTACAGGTGTGTACTGAAGCACTGGAGAGAGGGTTGATCCCAGATTGCATGAGAGAGGCTCTTATCGTATTAATATCGAAACTGGGGATGACCCCCTGGAGGTGGGCTCCTATCGGCCCCTCTCTATGTTGAATGTCGATCAGAAAATCCTTTGTCATGTATTTTATTTTATTTTATTTATTAATAGTTTGAAATCATGCCAAACAAGGCAATACAAACAGTTTGTTAGCATACGCAACACAAAATAAACATGCTACTTAAAAAGAAACTCCAGTCGTCTTAAAAACATATACATTTTTACTCTAAAAAAAAGTCTGTTTCTACCAAGCCCCACCCACCGGCATAAAAAAAATATATTTTAAGATCTAAAAATGCTAGGTTTTACCTACTGTTTAGCCAATCTGTAAAACACTAAAATCTACCCTGCTTCCAGTCCAAGCTGGGGCACTCTACCTTAAACCAATTTTTGCACAGATATAATATTGGTCATATTTCTCATTATCATTGTGCAAAATACAATTCTTTTTGTGCAAGACAGAGTGACAGTATTGCAAAATACAGTTGTTTTTATACAGTGCGCGATTTGGCAAGATAGGCATTGGCATTGTACAGACAGGGTAAACAATTATCATTGTCGAAAATACAATTCCTTTTGTGCAAAATAGAGCGACGGTAGTGCAAAATACAGTTATATTTATACAGAGTGTGATTGGCAAGATAGGTATTAGCATTGTACAATATACCATCTCTTTTATGAAGATAAAACTGTGGCAATGCAACATATAATAATTGCATTTGTGCAAAAAAGCAATTATAACTAGGGGACCTCAATGGTCCCATTCCATATCCCTAATGCAGTGGGCCACTCTGCTCAGTTAGCCGTTCGTAAACAACAGACAGTAATTTCCCTACCGCATAGCACAATGATATATTATCGCATCTTAATATTACTGTCATTAGATCACTTGCATGGCAGAACTTGTGTCATTCTAAAAGCCGGTAACAGCAATTTTCTTCTGCTATTATCAAAACATGAGAAGACTACAAGTGCACAATGGTTAATGATACATTTTGGCAAAAGGGACACTTAACTGTTTCTGCCCCTCCGTGTCTAACCAGCTTCCATTGTATAAAGGCTGGTACCTGTCCCAGCCTAACCTTCAAAGCCCACCTCCTTATGTAAACATTTTTCATATCCCAGAGGTAAGGCTGAATATGCCCTCCATAACTTGATTCCTTTAAATGATTCAGATTTTATCTCTTGCACACATCTTCTATGTCACTCCTCCTGGAGCCCTCTTTTACTAAGAGCTTTAATGTTTGTTTCTGCTGTACAACAGACAATACTTGAAATTCTATCCCTACTCAAGCATCTAGGGAAACCGTAATATCAAGGAGATTAGCAGCCCATCTGTCAGCATACTTCTCCTGCTGACAAGATTATATAATTTGCCTAAGGAGACTAAACCAGTAATTAAGGAGCCGCTGTTTGTACTTAAATAGTACACTAGTGAGGCCCAACTCTAACTTCAGGGGTATTTACGGGTCCTCAGTGTAGGCCAAGTCATTTTTTTCAGACATTCATTTCTATAGTCCGCACCCTCCTCAAATATTTTACGGGCAACACCTCACACTCAAACAACTACAAACTAACAATTTTAGCATCATATGTCTCTCTAAGCACTTCAATTGACTCAAAGCCCAATGCGGAGTCCATCCTATATAAAGCTCCTATGATGGCCTTAGCAAGCACCTCCTGGAGGTCAACATGAAGGTGTATAGTTGAGGCTATAACTAAAAAGAAGGCCAAGATAGTGATATTCCTTTACCTCTTCTACTGGGATGCCATTAAGCCACCACTTAAACCTTTTCTTCTGTACCCTCCTGTATTTATTTTCAGGTCGTTGGACTTGCAATAATCAGCAAAAACATCTAATTGCCTCTGCAGGCCAACGGCGTAAGATCCAACAAAACCTTATCATCGGCATAAAACATTACTGAAATGACCTCATTACCTAATTTTGGCAGGAATGATCGAAGTAGGTACCATGGCATTTGCAATATATATAGAGAACATCATACACCCCTGCATCAATCCATTAGGGGTGTAAATCCTTACAGTCAGTGCTCCATTACCCCCCAATTCAACCTTGGTCCATGAGCATTCATGTAGTTGGATAATGAGCTTTACTCAGCCTGGCGGGCACTCCCATTTCCTCATCTTCTCCCAAATAAGGGCCTATTTATAGTGTCAAACACTGTTGACAAATCAATGTATGACACATACAGAGGTTGCTTCTTTTTAAAAGCATATTTTTCGGTCAAAAGATTTAATACTAAACAGCCATCCGTTGTTGAATAGCCTTTGCGAAAACCTATTTGAACCTTGACGAGAATGTTAGCCTCACTTACCCAATCTTCTAACAGCCCCAGGAGATGTTTTGCATAAACCTTGCTGCTGACATCCAGCAACGTAATCATACTGTAGCTAGACAGCAGGCCCTGCTTCCCCTTTTTATACAGCGGGACCCTATACTGCCTCTACAGGTTCCCGGTATCTCCTGGCCGCTAATTATTGCTCCAAATACCAGTGCCAAGACTTGGGCCCACAAGCCTGTGTTAAGTTTAATTATATCAGAGAAGAGGCCATCAGGGCACTGGGCCCTAGAACTTTTTAGGCCTTTCATAATGTATTCTATACCCCCTATTGTCGGAATCAAGTGGCTTTCCACCACCCCAGATTCTAAGGCATCAACCTGCCTACTCCCCACTCCTCCATCATCTAGCTCTTTAAGTTTGTACAGCTTCGATATATAACTCACCCATGTTTCCTCTAGGACTGGAGCTGCTACAATACTTTTGGTCACCCCCAGCACTCTATTCACTATATTCCAAAAGCTCTTAGTACTTCCCAATCTAAGGGAGACAATTTCTTTAGTCCATATACTCTCCTTGTCTTCCAAAGCTATTCTTCTGAGCTCTTTCCTATAGCTTTTCCTCTAGCATTTAATTAGATATTCCTTGATGACCCGCCTCTTTTATAGGCCTCCCTTATGTTCTTATTTAGTGCAGCCTTGACCTGTTTTTTTAGCCAAGCCCAGCGAATCCTTCCTGCCCCGGCCACACTTTAAGCCTGCTGATGCCATTTTGCTTATGGAGGCAATTAAATTATTGTACTCCTGTACAATAAGCTGAGGCGACAAGGTAGATTGCGCTTTCAGTAACTCCTTCATTTTATTTTGAGTGTAACATTTTAGTTTACCAGTCCATACCAGTCTACGCTCATTCAAGTAGGGAACTGATGTGCTATTTTGCCACAGGTCTCTTAAATGTGTATCCTATACAGTGTGAGGGTTGGGGGCTTGTGATCACTGCCTGCTAAACCACCTACTACTAAATCCTTAACTATACGAAAACTTTCTGTGGAGATCATGACATAATCTATCAATGTAGACACCCTTCTATTATCGAAGGTATGTTGAGCAGGCTGGTCCCCTACACATCTACCATTTACAGTAGTCAAGTTCAAACTATCAAGCAACAAACCCAGTTTTCTCCCTCTCCCATCCACACGGTGATACTTCACATGCTGACTCAGGATACTCAGAGCATTATCTTTCTTCTTTTGGAACCCGTCCTTCGAAGGGGAATCTTAGCATTAAATTGCCCATCAGCAGAATTGATACCTTTGAAAAAGTTGAACTCACCCTATCCATCAGAGCTGCCAGCTCCTTCAATTGATTATCCAGCATTTTATTTGGAGGAAAATAGCAGTTAATTAATATTAAATGTGGGCAGCCTTTTGAACCCCTTTCCCCCTGCTTTTCCGATAATAAGCCACAAATTAAGATTGTGAAAAAATTAGAATATTCCTGAAATAAGATGCGTCCCTCAATTTCATATTTTACACTTAGCATTACAGCTAGGCCTTCCGCAGGCCGGCAGAACTTCCCCTTAACTGAGCTAGTACTAAAAACCTTATAGTCTCTAATCACCACATCATTCACTTCCCAGGTCTCCTGCAATACAATCATAGCGTTTCTCTCCTTAATGACACCCTGTAAAGAGTCTGAATTCCTTTTCAGGCCTGCGATGTTCCATGACAACAAGCGAACTCCAGTATCATCAGGATCTAGAATATAGGGGCCTAGAGATCATAATTGGAGAAAATCTGCCTTCCTTTTTCAGATTTCACAATTAGGATAATATCAAACCCAACAAGCTCATGGGCCCCCAAACCCTCCGGCAAAGGAACATGATTGGACTGGTTAATTGAGGCCCCCGCACCCTCCCCCTGTGCCTTCGCCTGGGTCGCTGACATTTTGGAGGAGACGGGCCTCTGTATGAATGAGTCATAGATGTCAAAACCTGACCTTCAAAGCTCATCTAATGAGTTCATGACTTCATCCTCCACGATCCTGTAATAGTAATAGAGCCATGATGTAACCTAATTACTGGCCTTCAGGAGGACCACAGGAGAAATATTTTTAGCAGAAATTTTAGATAATCTTGGAATTGATTCAAAAAGAGATAAAATACATGAACTGTTAAGAACACATCCCATATCGGCAAAAATATCCACCATTTGCAGAACCCACTCTGCTTCCTCACAGGGGCTAACTACTGATCCTTTACCCCGTCTTTGTTCGGCCTCTGACCTAAAAAGCTCAGCTCCTGCATTTAGGGGGAGACCAACCTTATTGTGTACTTGCACAGTTCTGTCCTGACCCAACTGCTCAGATTCATACCATGGGACATAAGTCGCCCCCACCCCTTCCTGAGAATTAGGGATCACTGATGAAAATGCTGCCCCGCCCAGGGCATCAGCAGGACCTTCTACTGCTAGTGATTGCCCAGCAAGGGTCTCTTCTTGTGGCACGATAATAGGGAATTCAAACCTTCTTGCTCTTTTCTTATTTAGCCTTTGAATGTTTTCTTTTTCTCTTTCTTATGCCTGACTTAATAACAGGTTCCTCTATATTAGCTGGCTTCTTACCCTTTTTTACTTTTCTAAATATCAGGAAAACTTCCTTATTTTTCCCTATATCCTGTGCTGGATCTGGCAATTCCTCCCCCTTACTGGGGACAACTTGTCCTAAACCATCTTGTTCTCTAAAAAGGGATTCCAGCTGGGATAGGTCAACCAACATTTCACAATTATTAACCTTTGTTTCGATTTCCAACTCAGAACCCCTCCCCCCTGTATGAATTCCTATCTCCCTACTACTTGGGCCCGGGCTTTTAACACTTATTATCAAGCCCATTATCGCCGCATTAGTGTCACTTTCCTGCCGCTAACACGTTTTTTTTTATCGCCCTATTAGCAAGCTGTCGCTAACAGGTGTTAGCGACAGCTTTCTGGCGATCGCGGCCGGATTTTCCATCGCCTTGCATGCCAGCGATATTTATCGCTAATGACATGCAAGGTAGGCGTTCCTTCTCAAAATTTCACAAAAACTCACGCTAACACCACTTCGCCCTATTATCAAGGATGGCCCGGTCCCGCGAAGCAATAAAAAAAATGTCGCTAAGGCCCGTTAGCTGCAGGAACTTAAGACCAGAAAATAGCTGGTCTTAAAAATCTGGATAAGACTTGGGCCCACATGTATGCACGTTTTTGGTGCTGGACAGCGCTGCAAGCAATGTTGCAGCGCTGCCCTGCGACAAAAATACAGTGCAGGAATGCGCACCATCAATAAGATCGTGCGCATTCCTGTGCCCCAGTCATGAAAAGTGTTGCTGCGCTGCGACAAGACAGCGTTGCAACACTTCTCATTACGCCCTCCTCGCAACAGCATGGATGCGCTGTAGTCACTGGACAGCGCTCCATGACGCAAGTAATGACAGATACATCAGGAATACTGACGTATCTGTCTGCGCTAAAGTCATGCATTGCTGCAGTCGTGTCACAACCATGACGCAACTCCAGCAATGCACGGGGCCAGCCTATCCCTATGGCACTGCCTCACCCTCATGCCTGCCATCAGGCAGGCGGAAGGTACTGATGCAGTGCCGTTCATGAGGGGTGCCCGAATGTCGGCGCTGTTGGAGATCCATCGGTGGTGGTTGCGCGCTGCGGTGTCATCGTTTTGAAGCATTGGTGGAGTGTTGGTGCGGAGGGAGTTGACAAGACGTTCTACATTGTCCTTGATCCAGCTGCGAGGGGGTGTGATGATGGCGGTGGCGTCCAGTGGGCAAGGTGAAGACGTGATGTTACCAATGATGGTCGGTCCATGAGAGTCCGATGTTGTGGCTGTAGTCGAAGTTCCCGCTGGCGGAGGTGACGTGCTCGACCGTGTGTCCTGCTATGTGGCTTGTTGAGGTGACTTGCTGCTTGCGTCTGATGTAGGGGACCTTCCCCAGGAGGGGGTGGTGTTCTGGTCACTGGGGTTGTCCATGTAGAACTTGAGTACACCGAGTAGGATGTCATCGGTGGATGGGACACCTTGGGGTGCAACAAGCTCTGCAATGGTATTGGAGAATGGGGGGCCATGGCCCAGGGGGCCTGCACATGAGGGTTCCGCAGAGGATGTGCTTGGGCCATGTCCGGATCAGGGAGTTGAGGTGGTCCATGGTCACCCTTGGGTCATTAGAGTGCGTGGTCAGTCGGAGTGTGCTTCTGTAGGTGATGGCAATGCCTCCTCCTTGACGGTCGGGGTGCTCCTTGCGGGTGATACTGCAGCCGTCAGTGATGGCAATGGCGATGTCTGGTCCGGAGCTGAGATTGGTCCTGGCAGGTGAGGTGGCGTCCAGGGTTGATGGCGAGGAGGGTGCTGGCGTCGTAGCGGTGGAGTGTCCAAGAGGAAGGCTCCTTGGTGCTGAGCGCGGTCCAGGGGCAGACGGACGCAAACGGCGTAGCCTATGGGTTGCCTTTGGCACAGGAGACGACCATTACAATGCAGGCAGTACATCGTTAACAACGCAACTCCGACAATGCAGGCGCCTTTACATCGCATATGATTACAACGCATTGTGAGGTCAGTAATGGGGAATAATAAACATTTTTCGGGTGGGTATGGGTTTTGGATGTCGGAAATGAAAATTGGGGTGTGTTTTGGGGTAAAATATGAAAATTGGGGGGTGTTTTGGGGTAAAATATGAAAATTGGGGTGTGTCTTGGGGGATCAAGAAGTAATTCCAGGGTTCACGTTTGGGTTTGGGGTGCAAAGGTAAGTTTTGGGCTGCACTCACTGAAGTGGGAATAGTGATATTTATGTCTCCGCTATGCAAAACCTACTCTACTGTTGCAATGTGCCTAGTATTAGTATGCATGGGAATGGAATACGATGTCATGGCATGCGTCCCAACTATGTATGTGCCTTTGACACACGAGTGGTACACCCGCTGTACATGGCCGCACAGCGGCCGGCATTGAGAAGTGCTGGGGGGGGGGGCTGGACAGCTGTGAGGGCAGCCAGGTGGTAGGGCATCGGGTGACTCGGAGGTTAGTCTGGGTGATGAGGGACAGGTGCCGGCGAGTGTCCTTTAGTGTTGGGTCGCCCATCCATGAAGGGTGTGTGCCACTGGGTGGTCCTTCAGGGCTGACCATGAGGGGGTGAGACGGAATGCTTTGATAAGGGAAGGCGGGGGAGTGGCCTGGGTGAACGGCTTGATGTCAGGCAACCTTGAGCGTGGAGGGGCATAGAGTGTCCTAATGGGAGGGGCATCGAGTGCCCTTATGGGAGGGGCATAGAGTGCCCTTATGAAGAAGCACCAGCCAGCATGAAAGGGGCAAGCCTATCCCGAGGGGCACAGAGGCAGGCAGTAAGAGCATGTGCACAGTGCAGCCTGGAAGAAAACCCCTAGAAGGGGGGGACGGAAGCAACAACAGGCATACAGGGAAGGGAGGTCATAAGGGCCATCTGGGAGCCTAGGCAGGGTGGCCCTTCAGGGGTGGAGGGGCGATCGTGGGTGGGGAGGGGAACAGGTGCCTTGCAGTGTTGTCCTTGAGGGGGCATAGAGCACTCTGGAAAGGAGGTCCGTGAGAGAGCACCGGGAAACCTGGGAGGGTACCTGTAAACCCTGGAGGTCAGGCCATCTGAGCACCTGGGTGGTGAGCCCACGACCCCTCGGAGGACGTGCCTGGTGAAATGCACGCAGCACCATTCAGTGAGAGATGTCACCGTGAGTGCATCTGGGCACATACAACAGGGGGACGTGTCTGCAGGACAGGGGGACGTGCTCTGAAACTGATGGAGCCTTGAATAATAATAATGATGAACATATATATTTTATGACAATATCCTGAGATCTCCAGGCCCTCGGTGACCGGGTCAGTGGGAGGAGGAGTGTCAGACCCCGGCCCTGCTGGAATCCGCCGCAAGTGTCTGACCTCGGGGCAGGAGGCTGGCCCAGCTTCGTCCGGCGAAGGGACCCACATATACAAACACACCACGCTGCCCCGCGAAGAGCCTCGGACTTCCCTGTGTACAAGTAAATCAAAAGCCGGGCTTACCATGTGTTCCTGGTCCGTGGGCCACTTCCCGGGGTGTCGTCGCGCCTCTGGTCGGTGCAGGACAGTCTCACTCCTGTCTCAGACGTCAGGCCGGGCTTCGAAGGAGAGGATACCCCGAGCGCACCCTGCAGGGCCCCTCCCCGGCCCTGCCCTGCCTGCGCTAGGTACCGGAGGCGCGCATGCAGGTCAGCGGTCCTTGCATCAGCCTCGAGCCTGGCACTAGCCCAGCCCCAGGGTAAGTGGTGTGTGAGAGGTGCGCGGGAGGGACCCCCAGGAGCACTAACCATGCAGACATAGAGAGGAAGGAGGCTCCCTGGCTGCGGACTGACTTCCTGGTGTCAGGTGACACTCTCTGCCCCAGGCTCCCTCCTAGTCAGTCAGGTACAAGAGAGGACGGGAGCAGGCTATGGGCTGCTGAGAGACGGCCCCACCTTTGCATTAAGCCCCCGGAATCCATCTTCTAGGGGCTCGAGTGCTCCCCCCTCAGGTGGAGGATGGGTCCCAGAGGGGCTAGGTGGGTACAAAGAGCGCCATATAACTATGCTGAGTTTTCAGTGCCCTTACCTGGCCAGGCAGCGCCGGGCTGCTGCTCCCAGCCATCAATTCTCGGACCAGCGGTGCAGCCCCTAGCCTGGCATCGCACATCTGCGCTCCCTAACGAATCTCGGGCCTGATACTGCAGTGCTGCAACGGCTGGCAGGGCAGGACTGACCTGACAGCGCAGGGCTGCACCTCCATGGCATGACAGCGCAGGGCTGCACCCCCATGGCCTGGACTAGCAGCGCAGGCATGCGCCTATCTGACTTGGCAGCGCAGGGATGCGCCTATCTGACTTGGCAGCGCAGGGATGCGCCTCCCGGGCCTGTAAACAGGGCTGCACCTCCATTGCCTGGCCTCGCAGCTCAGGGCTGCACTTCCCTGGCCTGCAGCAGGGCTAAAGCTCTTCCTGCCTCGCTGCCGTTGCCTGCACTCTCTGGGGCGCTCCCCAAGGTGCTCCTTAAGAGGTTCTTAGGCGGAGGCTGGCACACCTCGAGGCTGCTCTGTCGGGCCCTGCTCCTCTGAAGCCAGCCTCCCGCAGATTGGCTGCTCTCCGATGGAACCGCTGTTAAGCCGCATTGCTTGGCCCGGCCCCTTTTCTGTCTGATGTAATTTGGAGAGACTTTGGAGATGGGCTTTGCTTGTCTCTGCTCAGAGCCCACCCCCACAGAGCCGTCCCTACGCTGCGAGCGGGTGCGGCTGTGGGGGTGATGGGGCGCAGCCCTGTGCGTGGCTGTGGCTTTGGGGTGAAGTGTGTGTCTGCGCGGGCATGTTTGTTCATCTGTACGATGTGTGTCTGTTGTTTACTTGCTGTCTGTGTGTCGGTCCTGCTGTGATTTAGTGGTCCTGTGTATACTTGTTGGAGGTAGGGTGTTCGCACTTGTGTAAGGCATTCTAATGGTGTGCACATGTGTCTGTATGTATGCATGTGTGTGCACGGTGCTGTGGGTATGTTTGTTGTGGTTAAAAACCCTTTTCTGGCTTTGGGGAGGAAGAATAGGAGGATATGTGCATTTTTTAATTTTTAGATGACCTTACACCTGGATAACGCCCATCAACACCGTGCAACTGTAAAACAAGGCCCAGCAGAACATGTAACTTTATGAGATCCCCACCTGTCCATCAGAACAGCTGATCGTGTGGTTTTATTACACCTCCACCTGTCCATTAAGACAACATGCACTTTCTTGCACCTTCACCTGCCCACCAGAGCAGCAGATGTGGCTTTATATGGCCTTCACCTATCAATCCACACAGCATATCAAGTGGCTTCAGTACACCTTCACCTGCCCTCCAGAGGAGCAGATTATGACACCTCCACCTGTCCTCATAACGTGGTGAAGTAAACTTGGCCACACTGACAAGTTGCCTCTCACCGTCGTCAGCAGAGACCCCTCATTTTAAAGATGAGACGGAAATCACCTTTCTGAACTAAGCTAAATGCACCTCTCTGGGAGGGAGCGGGGGTGGACGTGTCTCTTCCCCCCACCAACCATCAAAGGCACCTGCGGAACACAGGCGACGCCTTGACACCTCCGATGCCAGAGATGAGCCCGAAGCGCTGTGAAAAGACCAAGCTGCTCTCAAAATGTGGGCGCTTCAGAAGTGTCCTTCGGGAAGTTTCTGGTTTCTCTTTCACGTCTGCAGTAAATGCGGCCCTGACCTGGTTTCTCTGCGCCCAGCGCCCCTCCTCCTGCCATGCACGGTGGCGCCGAGCTCCGTGCAGAATCCCACCATACCTGTTTGGCCCCCTCCAGCCTCGGCCCCTCACAGGTGCTGGTGTCTGAGGAGGGAAAGAGGGAGGGAGGCGGAGAGAGCGAACAAAGGCAGATTGTCTGCGGGCCCAGGAGCTCCGGCGGCGGGACAGTGGCAGAGCCCACACCTCCGTGCACCCTCGTCTGTCCCAGCTCTCCCGTCCCCGCGCCCCACCAGCGCACCGTGCACCCCGGAAGATTCCCACCTGCCTGTACCCCCTCAGCATCGGCACACACATGGCACCCGCAGACCCCTCACTCCAGCTCAGGCAGGGCAGATAACAGATAAACAGGCGCGCACCTTTATTTATCGATTGCAAAGGATGTTACATGAATACTACAGCATTTCACCCGTAATGGGAAGGTGGAAGCATGGCTAGAGGAGTTAGAGAGGCGATCACCAGGAACAGAGGAAAGACATGTTGGGGCATGTTATCAAGGCCTTATCGCGGCGTTAGCGGCACTTTACTGCTGATAATGGGCCTATCGCTTGGTATCGCCCGCTAACGCTGGATTTCATATCGCCATCGCGCTGATGTTAGCGGCAGTTTTTACTGCCGTTCCCTGGTACTATCGCCATGCAGCGACGGCTTGGTAATACGCGGCTGACATGGCAATAGTTTTCAGGGTTAGACGGCGATAAAAATACTGCCGCTAACGCGTTGGCGATAGGTATCGCCAGTCCTTGATAATATCCCCCTTACTACTCTACTCTCTCCTACTGGTTTTAAAGGTAATTCCTTAATTATCACTGACAGAATATCTAAGATATGATCGGAACTATAAGTGGTCTTCTCCAGTAGAGACAAGATTGATGACAAAACATGCTCAAGACTTATCAGTGAGTTAGAGAAACACACGTAATCCGGTGGAATATTACAGGACTGGTTGAATAGCAAATCAGGGGACCCTGAAATGTTTGATAAATTAAAAGCTGTAAGGCTTGGGGTACTTGAAACAATTTTTCAAAGATTTTTTCAGCCCCTTGGGAGTCTAAGGAAATAATTCTGCACGTGTGTTTACTACCTCCTCCTTCATTTTAAAGGGTGAAATGTCCTGTAAGGGATAGTCCAATACAATAGAGCCCTGTAAAACCTGTGGTTCTGCTATAACAGTACACACTAAGGGACGTTCCAACCGGGTATGAATTTTCCCCCTTACAGTGGAGTTCCTGAATAGAGTTGTGCAGCACACACCCAACTTCAGTTCAGTTGGCGCAGTCCGCTGATCTTCACCTCCTTGCATCTCAGCAAAGAGTTTCTTCAGGTAGTTTTTGGAAATACACCAATAATATTCCGCTCCCTTTTAAAGCTCCCAAGTGTGGTTCTCTATTTCTGAATGGGTTGGATTTAGTTTTATGGCACAGTCTGGAAGAAAGGATTCTACCAGATCTGAGTTTTTTTGCCGTCATGATACTGACCAGAGCTGTTAGAAGATGATTGACTCGATGCAAAAATAGGCCTGGGAAAAGGACAAAAATTATGTGGAAGCCCAGAGAGTCCAGAGTCTGCATGCAGTCCCCAATTCAGGCTGGAGCCACTGGTTCACCCCTTGCTCTGGATACCACGGTCGGCGCCACCTCACATTCCTCAATTGCTGCTCTACAGGGAAGGGGCACGAGCACGTTCCAAAATTGCAGAGCAAGTTTACCAGTCTATTGCAGCGCCTAGTTACTTTGGTTCTCCTGCACAAGGACTCACACCAAGCCTCATCCCTTTCCTGGCCTCCAATTTGCAATCTTTCAGATATTGCGGTATGGTGAGGCAGTAAAATGCTTGGTTAATGCTACATAGGTTGGTCACACAGAGAAAGAGAAAGACGGTTATTCCTCAAGGTTGCAAGCCACACCCAGACCTAGCTGGGCCGCTTCCGCAACCCCTAGGTAACTGCCAGAGGAAGCAGGATTCTAACCCATCTGCAACCTTACTTGACAGGCTGAAGTTTGCACAAAGTTCTTTGGAACTTCTCTCCCCACAATTCACTCTGTTGAGCTAGGGAATTTTACAGACCTTATTTGAGTCTCGCTCCAGCTACAGCCGTAGTCACGCCACCATAGCCTGACTTCCACCTCTGCAATAACTGCCCTCCGCCACTGGTGTAACCCCAGAAAAATGTTGAACTTTTAGTCTACTTATTTTTGCTTTTCAATTCACAAAACACCCATTTCTAATCAGCAATACAGCGTTTTGAGAGGGCTAAAATTCAAAAGGGTCGGAGGGGTTCACTGGCTTCCCTTCCTCCACTGGCCACAAATCCTTGCGGCAAGCTCTCCATCTGGCCACTGCACCCGAGGGCCTCCAAAGCAGAGGAGGACACAGAGAACAGTTGAAGCGGAGGGGCCAGACACTGCCCGCTCTGCCTCCTCTCGTTGCCCGCAATCACTGCAACAAAGCTGATATCACTGTCATGCCTGTATGTCAGAGCGCTAGTCAGAGCAACTGGTCCTCAAATTTGTGCCCGCCGTACAACTCGCCTGGCTCTGTACTGCTCCACTGCTCTGGCACCGCTGCACGGGGCTCAAAGGCCACTCTCTCAGGTGACTTGTGGCCACACCCTGGCAAGCCAAGAACCCGTGGCCGGGAGGGGCCGGACACCAGAGTCCAGGTGTAAGGCAACCAAAAGCCGGGCCGCTATAAGCCGCGGAGCCTCTGCAGAGCTTGTGCCAATGCCGCCTCACTGGAGTGCGAAGTGCGGCGCGTGACATCAGTGTGTGCGCTCTCCGTCAGCAATCAAAGTGCATTCGGCATTGAATGCCAGACACAAAACCAGACATGTATTGACAACTACACTGCTACCCATCTCACTCGCCTGGTCCACACAGACCAGCCGGGATTTATTCTGCACCAGAATACACTGTGTAACCTGCACCACCTGATGCATTTTCAAAAAAGAATATGAGGTGGAGGAAAAGATATCACAAAATAATTACATCAGCGTACATTTAATTACTCCATGCATAGGGTCCTAATCCCATCCAATTTTGATTTATTTTTCAAAGAAAGTCACATTCATAATTCATTCCAAGTCACAACCGTAATTTATTTCTTATTTCATATCTGGTTGGGACTAATCATCTTTTTACATTTATTCAACAAACAATTTATATTTACACAGAACATCAAATCCAACATACAAAAATAATCAAACTCATTTCCTAGACCCCAATTCTTTATACAACCAGTGTCCGTACACAAGACTCTGTCGCGGTCCACTGGGAGGTAACCCTAATGCACAGATGAGGAAACCGCTCCACCTCAAAACATTCTTTTGTTCTGTACAAAACAATCAATATATGCCACATTTGTGATCAATGGGGTCCTCCTTTTTCGGTAGTCTACGCGTTTCGACCCCTTTATTTGGATCTCATCAGGACAGGGGTAAGAGGAAGGACCTATAAAACAATTATACAATATATACAAATCCGTTACTATACATCTATACACCACGGAATGTTACCAAGAACAACTAGTCACTGTGAGAAAGTTTCAATGCACCAGCACCGATGTGTACTCTGATTCCAGTGAGATGCATGTTCTGCATGCACCCTTACTGGATGACAACAAATACGCGCTTGCCTTCTTAGATATAGAGCAAGCCTTTGACTCAGTGTGATAGGACTTTGTCTGGCAGGTCTTGGACAAAGTGGGGTTGGGTCAAAATTATATCCAGTGGGTTAAGCTGCTCTGTAGCAGTCCAAAAGCGAGTGTGTGGATCAGACTGCTGAAATCCTATTACACAGGGGCACACAACAGGGGTGTCCACTGTCCCCCTTAATCTTTGCTCTTGCGATGGAGCCTCTGGCATGTCGTCTCCGGCAGACCTGGTGGGGTGTGCAGGTTGGTTGCACAGAACATGTAGTATTATTGTATGTGGATGATGCCATGATCTACTTATGCCAGCCCGATATATCAGGCCCAATTCTGCTTAATGTGATGTGTGAATTCTGGGAATTGTCAGGACTCCGAGTCAACAATGCAAAGTCAGCCCTCTTCCCACTGGGCCAGTTAAAGGGATTGCAGATGGAACAACTGCCAAAGTCGGGACTGCCGTGGAAGACAGACAATGTCAAATACCTTGGGATGTATATTACACATGGGGAACAGTGGGCGTACGAGTTGAACTTAGAACATGCGTTTTGCAACCTGCCCCCCTCAATTGAATTCTGGAACATGTTGAAACTGTCTCTAGTTGAGAAAATAGCTCTTATCAAAATGGTGGTCCTGCCCAGATGTTTGTATCTCCCACAGGGGGCCATGCATGAGATCCCGCGGAGGTGTTTCGTGATTTGGGCCGCTTGTTAGTGCAGCTCCTTTGGACAGGCAAACGATGCAGAATAGGCCTTAACATCCTTAAGAGAGAGTGGGACAGGGGCGGAATAGAGGTCCAAGATTTGGAATTATATTATCTAGCGACACACCTGCAGCATGCAATACACTGGCTAGACGGGGAGCCCAATTGGAAGAGGTTGCTGTTGGAGGGCGCACATGATGGACACCAACTTGGAATACAGCTAATGAGGGTAGGATGCATACCTACTACATTCCCACACCTGATCTGCCTACTAGAACGCCTCTGGGAAAGGGTGGTACAGTGGGTACTAGGGCAGGCATAGTATGCTCCGGATCTGGACATATGGATAGAGCACCCCTTTGAACAAAAAGCTTGGACACTGACAGTTGACAAGCGTCAAGAGGAGGGCTGTATGATTTTGTCAGACCTATACCCAGCGGGCAGCTTTATCATGCTGCAAGATGCGATTGAGACATTTGACTTGGGTAGGGGACAGTTTCTCCAGTACGCCCAGAGGCCACGGCACGCCAGTTATGGCCCTCATTTTCTGAGACCCCTGAGCCCACGCAGACACTGGCGACAATGCTTTCTATGGAGAGTGGATGTACATTAATTACATTCATTACACACATATATAGCAAAATTGTGCACAGACTAGCGCTGCTACGACTAGAGGAAACCTGGTACCGTGTGTGTGACAAGCCCCTTACACCCAAAAACTGGCTTAAGATACATGCAGGAGTGAGCAAAGTCTCAATTAGTGCGAGGTTTAAGCTGAATCAATATAACATAGTACACATGGCGTATCTCTCCCCTAAGAGGCTACACATTGTATACCCTGCTAGGTCCCAAAGCTGCACCAGGTGCGGTGCTCCTGTTGCAGATTTCTTGCATGTGGTGTGGCACTGCCCAATTATAACGTCCTACTGGACAGAAGTATTACACTCAATAAGTTGATAAGTACAAAAACGAGTAACCGGGTTCTGCTGATCTACATATCCACAGAGCCTTATATAAAGTACTGTTGCCATGGTGTCCCTCCTAGTGAGAGCCCAGGCTCCCACGGCGCTCTTGGTGAAAAGTTCGGAGCGGGAGAAGTGTCGGGAGTCCTGAGTGGATGTCTGTGACACAGCGAGTACGCTGCTCGTATGGCACGGCTTCGGCGATAACCAAGAGCGCCATGGGAGCCTGGGCTCTCACCAGGAGGGACACCCCTCCGGTCCTGTCTACGGGTCCATATTTCCAGACTAGTTTACTAATTTTAAGAAGTACCACTTCCCAGGCCAGCCGGGACGGAATTACAACCGGCGGAGAGATCGATCACCTTCTCGCAATTTTGCCAACAAGCCCTGAAGAAGTCTTGGGTCACTACCCAGACGAAACACGTGTTGGCTGGGCAATCGATCTGAATTAAAACACAGAGAACATACGATACTCTTGAGTGTTCTTCGTGATATGTGAAACATTGTCTATTTTTTGTTTTTCTACATGTTCTAAATTGCTAAATACGCAGACACTGTTCTGCATACAACGTCGACGTGTGCACAGGCCATTTGTAAATTTGTTGACCTTGTGTCTGTACTTGGGGGTTCAGGGTTATCCCCCCGCTTGTGGCACCATCATTACTTGATTACACACATCACACTTACGCACACACGGGAAGGTGCCAACGCATACCGCACATGCTTTAACCCTTTCTCTGTGTAACATTATATTCAAGTAAGGGTTGAGAATATTAAAATAGAAAATCTGCAAAAAAATAATGTGTATTACAGAATGTACTACCCAAAATACATCTAGTGTGCATAATATACAAAGTGGTCAGATGGCCGGCTCTTTACCTTATGTCCAGTATCAACTATCTTAAGTCCAATACAGGACATTTGATTTTCATGGACTAGAAGTGGTCCCCTGTGGGAAATGGGGTGGGAATCGTGAACTGCAGTTGAGACGCCATGAAGCAATATGGATCTTACACTTGAAAGCAGTAGCTCAGGGATTGAACATTGATCGAGAACTACACCACTTTTTAGGGGATTAGTACTTAAGCTACACACTTGTTGGTTTTAACAACTTCTTCATTAACTTCATGTTTATCAAAAATGTAAGTGACATGTGAAAGATGTATTCTCTTTTCATGGTGCAATAATATTTAGTGTGATGTATATTGAACACAACTTGTTTATACATGTGCTGCATTCATATATTAGAACATGGAACTGTCCTTTTCCAATGACGAAAAAGCTTTGGTTGTTGACATAGATGTGTTTATTCATTATGTTATTGATGGAAGCATACAACTGAACTAAGGCCTGTTCTATTGGGCCAATGCAATGATGGACTGTAATATTGGTACCAATGAAGGAATCACCCTTGTGATGAATATGCTTAATGTTAGTAGCACAGGGATCAAATCATTTTCTCTGCTTCCTTGGCTTATTACACTTCTTTTGTTTCCTTCTCCCTTTCCTACTTACTCTCACTATATACTTGCTTGCACATTTGTGATGCATGTGATATTCACCTTTAAGACGAGTTAAATTACACTTCAGAGCAAACTCTAATCACTTATATAATTATGTTTGAATAAGTTCAGACAATGGGATATGATCACCATCATATTTACGAGGACCAGTAGTATACTATGACTACCCATTATGTTGCACAAAACTTTAAGGAATTACAAGATGGCCGTCGTACATCGCTTCATTTTATGACTTGTTCTCCACTCTAAGAAAACTGGGATGGTTACGGGTGTTGGACCCATTGATATAAAGAGAGAATTATGGCAATATGCCGCGGTTAGTTGCCAGAAATGAAAACTTCAATTATTGTGAACATTGCCAAAATCGGTTGAGGTTTCCCAATACTGCGAGATGGCTGTGTATATTGTTCCCTATCAGGTTAGAACGTGGCTTTCATATGTTTACGCCTCGATGACAGTGTAAGTTAGAACGTACAATGATGTTGTACCTATTTCTTGTGGGAGGTTTAAAAACGGTATTCGTGATCGGACAAATTTGCCACTACAAGACGGCCGCTATAGTCTGTGTCACATGGGCTCACTTTCAACATGAGGAACGTCATCTCTTTTTACAGTATTTAAGCCGGCCAAAATGGCGGCCATTCTTCACGCTGATTTTGGCCTTTGCGTACTCTGCGGACCAACTCCTCTTTTTTCGACACGCTTGCGGGACAAATAGTGAGTAAAAAATGTAACCGTTGTGATTTCTCGTTGGTTATCCCATGTGGGTCCCCAATGGTTGGCGGGTGGTTTTTATCACTAGTTTGCGAGCTGTGCCTATTATGTATAAGAAAATTTACATGCGTTTCAATATGCCACCTTGATAATATTTGTAGTGTGCTATGGGTCGCGTATGAGTCTGTAATAAGATCTACAGTGATAAGTAGAACACTTGCCAGGTACACATTAGCAGTATACACCGATTCTTGTATAGTCTGTATATGATGTTTCACGCATGCCGTTTACATTTTGGACATGCCAGGACTAACTATTTGTTCGTTAAAACTACTAATGATGAATAAGATTATGGGGCTTGAACGGGCAATTATACGTTTGAGCCATGAATTAGGATATTGACCAACATGCCTCATAACGGAGCTGGTGGGTTGCGTGACCACAGAAAAGTATACTGAAGTGTATAGATGTGGACCTAAATTGGCTATAGGCAGTCTCATGATTGTTGATAAGACTCTTTTTTTGATTTTTAGATTTCCCAAACCTTGGACTTAAGATAGTTGATACTGGACATAAGGTAAAGAGCCAGCCATCTGACCACTTTGTATATTATGCACACTAGATGTATTTTGGGGAGTACATTCTGTAATACACATTATTTTTTTCAGATTTTCTTTTTTAATATTCTCAACCCTTACTTGAATATAATGTTAATTCATTTCAATTGATTTAGTGAGTATGAGCCTTTTACTCTCCCACCGTTCACGGTCCATTAATATTAGATGACACTGCATGCTGTTTTTATTTTTTCATTTTTTTTTTTCATGCACGAAATGTGCACGTTATTGGGACGATGAAACCTGGACACAAGTGAAATTGAAACTGTTTTGTGATTAACTTAACAACATTAACTGACAAGTATGGATTGTCTTATCACTACCAATATCACTCTTTGGGGAGGTTTCGAGGTCATATGACCCAGGTGATGGTTACTTTAATCTGATAGAAGATAACTCCTCCTGATTCTGTGATACGCTTATATTCTAGATGCATTGCCCTGATGGAGTCTGCTGTGACTAAAACAGCGTAGACGAAACATGTGTTGGCATATAGGCATCAACAAAGATATTGGAATAAAAGACTTCTGAAACCGCGACCTCAGCCTGCATTTCTGTGTGCTTGGAGAAATTGCTTCATAAGTTCTGGACTCTGTCCTCATTGAGAGGGAATGGCTGGCTTCCTCTCCTCCTGAAGCACCAGATGGACTATTTTCATAATTGGACAACCTAACTTTGCACTTTTAAAACAAAAAGGTAGAGTGCGCCTTGTATACCTAGCCAGTTTTTCTTATTTGTTCCTAATCCTCCCACTTTTGCAGCAGTTCCTGGTTGCCTTACTACAAATAGGCCAAAAATGCCATGTGTCAGGGCATTTTCAAGATGGTAAATGCTTTGGCCACACTAAACTTGGGATCTGAGGGCTGGGGGTGAGTGTAGGGAGCGTACTATGATAATCCTAGTGTCCTCCAACATCTCACACTAAAAGTTCAGTTTGAGGCAGCCACTGTACCCACAACAAACCCAGAGACAGAAGTCTGGTAGGACAAAAGTAAGGTCCTCCATCAAACAGACAGTGGACACGCATGAATTAACATGTTTGCAGGAAACCTGAGTCAACGATGATCTGGTTCTAAAAGGCTTTATTTCAAAGACGAAACCAGCAGTGAAGCTCTCGGAACATTGAAGACTATCGGGTGGTCTTGCAACATATATTTCCTCCATGGTGGACTACACATGGTCGACATGTGGAGATAGCTTCTAACTATATCCTAGTAACCAACATCAAATTCCACAATGAAACCAAACAGGAATAGTGCTTTTAATGTATACATACTTCCCGATCAGGTAAGAAAAAGATTAACTCAGGAAAAACTGTGTTAGCACCTAAAGGATCTACAGTTGGCTTATCCGGACAGGACCCCATTGTAAAGGGGGATTTAAATGAGGTACTTACACCCATATGTCTACAAAAGCCTGCCTTCAGTGAATTAAAACATCTTTACAAGAGTCGTGATATGGTGTTAAATATATCTAGAATTGACAGAAGCAATAAAAGGTTTTGGGCAACACTATTTGATCAAATGCTGGTAAATTTAAATAGTTGTTTTCATCCAGATATCCCAGCAATGCCAACACATTAGGTTGGTAATTCTGCCAAAGTGTTAAATTATACATTAGTAACCCCCGTCTCTTGAAGCAGACAGTCGCTTTTCAAATTAAAAAAAATAACTAACTGGGATTTACTCACAATGACCTACTTAAGGTAAGCTCTTCAGAAGATGAAAATGCTTTCCTGCATAAAGTAAGATGGGAAGTCCACTCACAAAATGGGTACAGTGAGTGAAAACTTTCACAAGGTGAAGATATTTTAGCTTTAACATGTTATCTGAATGAGGATCGAATATTAATTACAACTTCGGAAAGAATCCTTATCTCACTTGTAGATTACCACTAACCCAATAATAATCGAAGGAGATTGTGAAACCCTGATATGCATAGGCAGCATACAAAGCTGGAAGAACAAACATGGTATATAGAGGAACTAAGAACATTGAGAAAAGAACTTGATAAACTGCTAAAACAGCTCCAAAAACATGGCCAACTAGCTATCAAATCGCCTATCAAAGGTCTAAAACAGAAATACAAATTGAAATGCTGGGAAGCAAAGACAGTATTTGAGATTAGGAGATGGTAAAACATCAGTAATTGGGCCTTCACTCTGGACACCAAGGACTTCTGGAGGTTAATTCACAACTTAGAATCTCCTCAAATCGTAATAAATAACAGGGATTCAGAATCATGGGAAAAGCATTTATTACAACTGTATTACGATCACCCAACTGCTACAGTGCCTCGTGAATGCCCCACTGGCATCCCTGCAGTCACGAAGACCAACAAGAAAATCCCAGGAACAACTACAACCTGGGCCCATTTTCTGACAGAGGGCCAGTCTTTCAAAACCAAATCAGCACTGGCGATCTCAACATCAGACATATTAAAAATTAAATCCTCTTTAAGAAGCAGTGGAGCACCCGATCTAAATGGAGTTCCAATGGCAGTTTTTAAACATGATCTAGATATTTGGTGTACTTCTCTATTAATACTATTCAATGGAATCTTAGCTGCCAAATTTATTCCAGAAAATTGGCGGGGGTTCCATAATGTACCCCATACACAAAAAGGGACCCATAAACAACCCTCAGAACTACAAAACAATGTCCCTCCATGACACCAAAGTAAAGGCGTTTGCCAGAGTGCTGTTGGCTGAACTGGAAGATTGGGTCAACATTCTGAACATCTTGCCAACCTTTCAGACTGGTTTCAGAAAAGGGTGTGAAACATTACACAAAATAACAGTTATTAATTTGCTAGTCAATAAGGCAATAGCGCACAAATCATCATTGTACGTGTATTTTCTCAATTACAGTGTAGCCTTTGATAAAGTCAACCGAGGAACTCTGTAGAGAAAGCTAATGGCTTCGAATACCCTGAAACAACTTTTCAATACAATCCATCTCCTACACACTGACACGTGGGGCAGGATAAAGCTGAGTAATAGAATATCAATCTCCAAGAAGATTCCAGTCAATCAGGGTTTGAAAAAAGGCTGAATGCTGGTGCTATTGCTCTTCAATCTATACACATCCAAGTTACTTCCATTACTAGCAAAGCAAAAAATCTTTCCCCACAAATTAGGGGGAAGACATCTTCCTACTTCTACAGAATGCAGAAGACACAGCATTGCTGGATCACACTGCAATAGGTCTCCAGTTTGTTGTTCAAAGATAAATGAGGACCTAGAGAAAATGTATTCGGATGCAATTAGGTCTATGTTTGGATTACTTAGGTGTGCACCAGTCAGTCAGCTCAGACTGGAGTTTGGTATGGTCACCATAACAAGTCTGGCAGATCTACATTCACCAAATACTGCTTCATACTAAGGAACGCATTGTGTAGTCCCTAAAAAACCTAACCTGGAAAGAGCTAGTAGATCACCCTAAAATATATAACAGCAATGATGCCTTACGGGAAAACTACACGAGTCATCTGGTCTACCCCTGATATAGCAAACAGAGTGTTTATTGTAGAGCACAGTTTGCAGAGTGAGGTATCGAATTTAGGAAGGATATTTATTTAAACTATCCTACAATACTGATTCCTTCACCGCCTTTAAGGAGGGAAGGGCAGTCCATGCCCTCCTCCAATTTATCACAGCAGCCTACCTCGCTATTACAAGGTGCAATCGGCCCTCTCTTCAAACTGACTAAAATGCTGCGTCTTAAAATCACGAACTGAGTGTCTAACAGCTGCAGCTCGTGCAGATAAGAGCGGTGGGGCCGTGGGGCAGGGTTGGGGGGATTTTGACAGACGAGGGAAAATTAAATAAATAATTACTTTTCCCTCGTCGTCGTCTGTCAAAATTCCCCCCCCTCCCCCACCCGACCCCATTGATCCACCCCTCTAACCTGCACGAGCCGCGGCTGGTGTCTCGGTCACATATCTGTGAACAAAGCACTAAGATGAATATCAAAACAGAGGTTTGGACCTGGCTTTCATCCCTTCTATCTGGTTCAATTACCACTAGTGAAAATTGATGTGCAGCAAAACCTGACCAACAACAATAGCCAACGAGATTTTGTTCATGGAACGTGCATGGTCTCTCAAGTCTTCTGGATGATTCAGAGGCAATTTCATTCTTGAAGGTTTTGATGTTCTGCTATTCCAAGAAACATGGAGAGAGCAGAGCTTTCCGATCATTTGTTATCAAGAGATTACTATTAATGTCACACATTCCTCATCTAAAGACTGAGCTAAAGTAGGGTTAGCAATATATATCAACAGAAATTGATGTTGAATTTCAAGTACTTACCTTTGACTTGACATTGTTGCAATGTATAGAATTTCAATTTCCATTACTCTTATTAAATATTTACTTGAACACAAGGTGGGATAATAAGATAGCCCAATTATCCATCATGTGGAAAATAGTTATATCACTTTTCTTCCAATATCCCAATGCCAATCTTAATATTTCTGATGATTTCAATATGCAATTTAATATTGCCAGCATAATAACAACTTAAATGGTTGGCAAGCCCAATATTAACATTGCACAAACCTGCTGTGAACAACTCCAACATTTTGGACTATTGTTGCTTAACAAATGTGTCTCAAAGACAATAACCATGGCTCTGACATTTAGGTCTTCTTGACACAGCTCCATAATTGATCACACTGTAATCTCAAAGGGGTTGCTAACTCATGTTCTTGGATATACTATAACACCAAGAATAGAAAGTGACCACAATCCACAAGAATTTCTTCTGGATTTATCCGTTTGTCATATGCAGAAAGCCAATGTCCTTTATCAAGTTGCTTCTTCATATAACCTAAAACGGTTGGCTTGGAGGTCTAATAAACAGGAAAAGATTCTACAATATGCAGAGATATTAATAAGAGTTGGATGATCTTCAGATGCTGAAAGAACATCTATGGCGGCTAAGTGGAATACTATCAAGCAATGCTTAATTTCAAAGTTCGCTTCCAAAATTCTAAGAAAGGTTAGTCCTCTTGTTAACCCCAACAATAAGTGGTATATGTCCAACTTGTATCAACAAAAGAAGGCCCTGAATAGAGAGGCAAGGTCCGTCTTCTGTCTGAAGAATTTATCCTCCCATACCACAACTAAAAGCAGCTAAATATCATAAGAAGGTCCTATAAGCAAGCACTGTGGAACACAAAGAATAATTACTATCAAGAGTTATGGAATAAATTGTTTTCTGCAAGTAAGTCTAAAAATAGTAAGGTCTTTTGGTCCATCATTGATGATCTAGAAAATAATGGAAATAGATCCCATAGTGCAAACATCTCGGAGGCTATATGTGTGGACTATATAACCATCTTGTATGGATCACGACCGGTAATCATAGGGCTTCTTGGAAGAACAGATTGCTGGGAAAATTTGAAGGTGAAATTGGATGTTATTCTTACGAAAATCAGCAAAGTCTGACTGTGGTACCTAGTAGGGGGCGCTACATCATCTTCCCCCATTACAGAGTTGCTCAAGCAAGAAGAAATATCAGCACACCTCAACTCCTTTGATGAATACATATCAGCCAGCCATCTCGAGCTTAACATAAAAAAACCTAAAATGATGTCCATCAGAGCATCTCGAGTCAGACCACCGTCTTGGTACACAAGAGAGAAACCAATTCAACTAGTCAAAAGCTACAAGTACCTTTGCATTTTGTTTGACCGATAGGATTGCTTTCAGAGGCCATTTCAATCTAGTAAGAGCCAAAGCTGCTACCAACATCTATGCCTTTAAGTCTCTCCGTGATAAATTGGAATGTTGATCTTATGCTCACCTCATGAAAGTTGTCAACCAAATTAATTCCAGCTTTAACTTATGGCTCATTTATCTTTCAAGGGAAAGATGCCAAAATATTGGATCTGCTGCAAATGTGTTTTTAAGATCCCGAAGAATATTAGCCAGGCACAAATTCAATTAGAGTTTGGACTCCAAAGGTAGGCCTTAGTGCGACGGGCAGCATTTATGAAATACTTTCATTCTTTGTTTATATCAGAATCCGGCTCTCTTGCAAATATGACATGGAAAGAAATCATCAACTCTACCCACACTGGCTCATGGAGAGCATACATGTCAGATTCCCTTCAAACCTTCAGATTACAGACTGAAAGGTCTAGTCATATGACCGCATTATGCCTTAAGCTCCTTTTGAATAAATCAACAAAATTTCTTTCACTTCACTTGGATACTGGTGCAATTGCAGCATAAAGCAACTTCCACATCGATGACCCCAATGACACCAACTCCATCGCCCTCCTGGAGAACCTGAACAACATCGATCTCACCCAACTGGTCCTCGAACCCCTGCACAAAGCCGGACACACACTCAACCCTATCTTCACCTTTAGCAACAGAATCCAGTTCAGCCACACTTCAGAACTCGCCTAGACCGGCCACACCATCGTACACTTCACCATTACCGATGCCCAGCACACCACCACCAGGCAGCAGATCTCCTCCCACCACAGCTGGAGCAAGGTCACCGAAACTCAGTGGTCACAGACCCTCACCACCTCTCAACCCGATGCCTCAACAGACCTCAACCATGCCTTCCAGAACTTCACTGCCTAGATCTCCGACTGCGTTGACAGAGTAGCCTCGCTGAAACCTACAAAAACCAATAAGAGCCCCAAACACGCAAGCTGGTACACCTCTAGAACTCAGGACCACCACGCGCAACTGCCACCAACTGAAGAAACAATGGCACGCCACCAAGAACCCCACTGACAGAGCAGCTCACAAAACAGCCCTCAGCAACTACCGCCGGCACATCAAAGATGCCAAGAAAGCAGCCATCACCACCCGCATTGATTCGCTGCCCACCACACTAAGGAACTCTTCAAAATAGTCAAAGAATTCTCCAACCCGACAGACATAGAGTACACCATCCACCCCTCCCAAGAACTCTGCGACACCCTCTCAGAATACGTCCACAGCAAGCTCACCAACATCTACAACAATTTCAACATCCAACCCTCCACCATCAACCTCTACAACCCCAACCAACCAGCAAACACCAGCCAAACCATTACCACCTGGTCACCCCTGACCACCCTGACCACCTCAGCCATCATGTCTTCCATCCACTCCAGTGTGCCCACCAACCCCTGCCCCCACCATCTCTACAGCCTCGCAATGAACCCAATCAGCATGCAACTCACCAGCATTCTCAACACCTCCATCTCCACAGCAACCTTTCCGGACAGATGGAAACACGCAGACTAAAGAAAGCCTCTGCTGAACCCAACGATCTCAAAAATTATCATCTAATATCCCTACTCCCCTAACTGGCCAAAGTACTCGAGAAAGCCATCAACCAGCAGCTCATCGAATTCCTCTAACAAAACCACCTTCTGGATGCCTCTCAATCAGGAATCCGTGCCAACCACAACACTGAGACCGCGCTGATTGTTGCCACAGATGACATCAGAACACTCCTTGACCGTGGACAAATGGTGGCCCTGATCTTCCTCGACCTCTCCGCTGTGTTCGACAGTCTCCCACAACACCCTCATCAACAGACTCTACAACATAGGCATACAGCAAGACGCCTTCAAGAGGATCACCTCTTTCCTTTCAGGACACACACAGAGCATCTGACTGACTCCCTTCACCTCTGCACCCACAGACATCATATGCGGCGTACCACAAGGATCATCCCTCAGCCCCACCCATTACAACATCTACATGACCCCACTCGCAGAGGTCGTCAGATCCCATGGACTCAACATAATCTCCAACGCAGACAATACTCAACTGATCATCTCACTCCACGAGGACCCCGCCAATGCTGAAACCAACTTTTGTAACGCCATGACCAACATAGCCAAATGGATGAAAGACAACTGCCTCCAACTCAACTCATTGATATATATAAAAAATCTGACTTCACCATTGAATTGGATTTTTATTAATTATTAAAAATAGATGTTTAATTACTTTTCTTGCTGGTCCATTGCAGAGATACAGTATTAGTATTTTACTATGTACTCTGATTTTCTACATAGGACAGCTAGACCTACACAGTGAAAATTGCTTTTAGAGCCTTGTTACTGAAGGCAAATGGTACTATTAACGTTTTACATGCCTCACCTGTAAATACCATGCATCCTACATTGTGAGCTACAAGGCTTACATAAGGGTGACTTACTAATATTTAAAAGGGAGGTTTTTACTTTAAGAGTTTATTTTGACCGGTCGCCTTGCATGTTTTGCACTGTTACAGTCAGGCTACAGTGGTGGGCCTGAAGCCATATTTGCACTGCCATTATGGCGGATGTCACAATAGGTGCTGCAGTCCACTAGTGCCATTTAACTTCCAGGTCCATGGGTACATTTTGTACCATATAATAGGGACTTATAGACAAGTTAAATATATCATTAGTAGTATGCCAATCCAGCCATGTTTAAGGTGGGCACAGGCACTTTACTACTGGTTAGCAGAGGTAAAGTGCACCGAGTTTGAAAGCCAGCAAAAATATAGGTGCAAGCAAAATGTGAAAAATCTGGGGTGACCATGCAGAAAATGCAGATTTCCTAAAATTGTATCAATACAAACCTAAACAGTGAACATTTATGATTAGTGTTAAAAATAGGTGTGGACACTCCAGACAGAGGTGCACTCTATTGCCCCTTCTGTTTGCTCTAACCCTAGAGCTAATTACCCAACTGATTCAAGTCAATCCTCAAATTAACGGTATCAAATTTGGCACACGTGATTTAAAGCTCACCATGTGTTCCGATGACATATTCTTTTTGATAACAGACCCAATACATTTGTTACCCCATGTTAGAACTGAAATGTAAGTCTTTCAAAGCACGTCAGTCTTTAAATTCAATGTCATTAGTAGGAGATTCACAACATATCCACTGCCTGACTGATTATAAAACAATTACAGAAGTTGATTCCAATAAGTTGGGTCATAGCCCACAAAGAGTATCTGGGTGACAGCCCACATAGGGTACATGGCTAAAACTAAGGAAATAAATCTTCAGAGGCTCAGAAGAGAGGCAAGAACTGAGCTTAGCAGTTGGAAACATAAAACTCAATACCTCTTAGATTGAATAGTGGCGTATAAGATGCCCATACTTGTAATGTAATACATTTTCCCAACACTAGTTTCCCACATTCCAAAAGATTACATTGGTGATCTTCAGTCAATCTGCTACTCATACATCTGGCAGGGCAAAGCAGAGAGAATTGCCAGGCATCAGTGTTTTGCTACCGTCCAGCATCAGGGAGTTAGGGATCTCTGACATATCCTGATATTAGATGTCAGAGCATCTGAGGTTCTTGTATCAGTGGACCAGACAGGGGACTGAGAAAGGTTGGTGTATGATAGGCCACAGTATGGCAGCATAATATCAATGGGAGATTCCCTGGCATCCCAAAATACAGAGGACTAACAAACTTTACGAATCCCCAGTGACGAGGGCTACCCTAGATTTGTGGGATAGATTAACAATTAAAGAAAGGGCTCTCCACTTTCCCTTTGCCCATCATACCTCTGTGGGGAAATGTGAAGTTTACTCAGAGGATTGGACAGAGCTGTATACAAACACTGGCTGGAAGGAGGGTAAAAAACCATCAGAGACATCTTTGAAGAGGGCACTATTAAGTCATTTGACTAACTGAAAACAGAATATGCCTTCCAGGAAACAGAACGCTTCTGTTATCTCCAGCTGCGCCATTGGCTTCTTAACCCCGAAATTAAATAAGGAGCGATTGGGACTAAACACCCTTTGAGAAATACCGTCTGTCATACACCGGTGTAAGAAATAGGTATATTTTTTGAAAGGGGTGGAAGCACCACTCAGACAACAACCACTTTCCTTGTCAGGGTGAACCACAAACAGTCACTAAATTAATCTGTTCTTGATCCACTTTATAGCTTGGCACTAAAGCAGTCAGGCTTAACTTGGAGGCAATGTGTAAAATATGTGTGCAGCGCACAAACAGTAATAAAGTGAAAACACAACACAAGAAAAATCCCAAACCTACTTAGAAACATAGAGTAAATTTTAATAAATAAAATGATACCAGAAAGACAAAAATCTAACCAAGTGGAACCAAAGATATTTAATATTTAAGGTTTTTAGTGAAAATAGTGCCTAAAAGCACAAAATGCCATGTGCGGTCATCTGATCTCGCTAGACTTGGGTAAAGGCACATGTTCATGCCGATCACGATGGAGTGTGGGATGATACAGGGACCAGGTTAGTCTTGCTGAAATGTTACCTTCTTAAGTCTGCCGCAAAGAGTTTCGTTCGCGTCGGAGGAGGCTTTCAGGACAAAGAGCAGGGCGAGCGTCACAGTCTTTGCTGTAGTGCAATGATCCGGTCATCGCCAGAGCTTCGCTTTGGTAGTCGCCACGGGTTGTCATTGCTGTAGCGGGAAGTGCAGGTCTCACCTTCCCGGTCATCACAGGCAGTCGCTGTCTGCGCTAACAGCAGGTCTCACCAGTACTTTGCCTTGGCATTCGTTGTAAGTGGCGGAGTTTTGGCGTGAATTGGCCTTTTCACAGTAACGTGGAGACCAACTTCAGGATTTTCAACTTTTTTCTTTTTGGAGGAGCTTCCAATGATGCCAACCAAGGATCCAGGACCGGGGGGAGCACCTCTTGGGGATCAGGACACACTCTAGCAAAGACCAACAGCAGGGCTCAGGCAGATCTAGGCTGGTCCAGTTGCAGCTGGTCAGCTGAGCAGTTGCAGGGAGGCCTCTGGAAGCTTGCAGTGTCCCTGTAGCTCACACAGGAGGTCAGCCACGTGATCCCTGGAGTCCCTCTTGGTACAATGGTATCAAGGCAAGCAGATCCAAACTTCATTCTTTAGACAGCAAGGCAGTCATTCAAGTAGTAGGGCAGCCCTTCTGGCAGCAGGGCCTTCTTCTGAATCTTCCACAGGTCCAGGAGTGTTCTAATGAGTGGGTCTGAAGGTCCTACATGTATAATTGGTGTCTACCTTTTTGTGGTGGAATTCTTTTACCTATCCCCAAAACTGGTTCTGGTTAGGTCTTCCCCTGGTCCAGTCTCCAAACTGTCTGGGGTGGCAAAAGGCTGGTAGGTCTGGTGTTAGGGTCCTCTGTATGTGCCATAGGCAAACCCCTCTGAAGTGTAAGTAAGGCTGGGTACAGCCCCACCCCAGTCATCCTATCAGGATGGCCCGTCCTGTCCTCACTTAAGCCCCTTTTGTATCACTGTCTGGAAGCAATATACTAACCCCCAACAGCAGAGCCATTCACAGTCATGTGACCCAGGGCACTAGCAGAAAGGCACAATTGGCTAGGACAAGAAAATGCCAACTTTCTAAAAGTGCAAAAACAATAATTGATGGACAGAATGAAGAACAATGTCATACATTCACCCCAGTACAGAGATCTGGGCTTAAATCCATAGGTTTTTTTGCTCCCCATGTCATTCTAGTTTGAACCCAGCCATATGCAAATCAATCTTGACCCTGTGCCCAGTGGGAACAGTCCAGCCCGAACTGCCAGGCCAGGTCCTCCCTGGATGGGAAACAAGCATACTAGGATCGGTTTCGGGGTTTCACCCCTCATCAGCCAGGATAGCTAGACTCCAGTGGCATGGAGAGCACGGGACCCACGTCTGGGCATACCCATCCCTCTCGGGATGACAAATGCAAAAACAGTAATTGATGGACAGAATGCAGAACAATGTCATACATTCACCTCAGTACAGTGATCTGGGCCTAAATCCATTGTTTTTTTGCTCCGATGTCATTCTAGTTTGAACCCAGCCATATGCAAATCAGTCTTGACCCTGTGCCCAATGGGAGCAGTCCAGCCCGAACTGCCAGGCCAGGTCCTCCCTGGACTGGAAACAAGCATCCTAGGATCGGTTTCGGGGCTAGCTTGACTCCAGTGGCATGTCTGGGGCTGAGTATCTGAAAAATGTCAGCGCTCCATCCATCATCACCTTGTGTTTGCTTTGTTTGCCCTAAGTTGGCAGGGTATGCCCAGACATGGGTCCCTTGCTCACTTTGCCACTGGATTCAAGCTAGCCTGGCTGATGAGGGGTGATACCCCGATACCGGTCCCAGGATGTTTGCTTCCGGTCCAGGGAAGACCTGGCTTGGCAGTTCAGGCTGGACCGTTCCCATGAGGTACAGGGTCAAGACTGATTTGCATATAGCTGGGTCTGAATTGGGGTTACAAAGTGAGCTAAAGAACGATGATGGATTCAACCCAGATCTGTGACTGGGGGTGAGTGTCTGAAAAGTTTCAGCGCTCCGTCCATCATCACCTTGTGTTAACTTTCTAAAAGTGGCATTTTCAGAATTGGAACTTAAAATCCGACTTCACCATTTAAGAGGATTTTAAGTTACAATTCAGATGAGTCTAAACAGCACATCTCGATCTGCTTTCAATCTAATGTTAGCACCTATTAAATTTAGTAAGGAAACCCAGTGTTAGTCAATTGAAAAGACAGGCCTTACAACATAAAATACGCCTTTAGGAGTTTTTCACAACCAGGACATGTAAAACCTAAGTACACATGTCCTACTTTTGAAATACAATGCACCCTGCCCTATGAGCCTTTAGGTCCAACCTTAGAGGTGACTTATGAGTATTAAAAAGGAAGGTTTAGGCCTGGCAGATGGGTAATAATGGCAGTTTAAAATGAAACACACAGGTTGTAGTGCCAGACCTTAGACATGTTTTACAGTGCATTTTCAGTGGGTGGCACAATGGGTGCTGCTACCCACTAGTAGCATTGTTGGCATTACACCCCATATGGTTGGCCTGGAGGAGGGGGTGATTCTCAATGCTGAATGGGGTGTGGTGAGGACAGACTCTGACACATATCTTGTGGTCATGCCCTAAAATAAAGCCATTCTGGAATTCAGTCTTAAAGACTAAACAAGGAACATGGCGGCCGCGATGTAAAGGCCGCGGACCGCTGAGGGAGGAGATGTGAGACCGGAGCAATTTGAGCACCCTCCGCGTTTCTTTTCCTTTTTTCACCCGTTTATGCTCATAGCATGTAGCGAGCACGACGAGATGACTTTAGCACTCTAATTTTGGAAAGAAAACTACTAAATCTTACTTGAGGCTGATGGTATCACTGCGGCAAACCGGTGAGGGCGTCCCCGGCATCCGAGACGCGGGGATTACGCCGACGTGGTCAAAGGCAGCGGGGTCATTGCAGTGGCTCAGAGAGGCGCGCGCACAGAGGGGAAGAGGCAGCACAGGCCTCTATGCATCGTACGTGGCGTTTCTGAGCCACCAGAGTCACCGGAGCGTGGTTTCAACTAGGATCCAATGTAGAACAGAGCCCCAGCTGGATGACAACAATAAAAGGTGCTGGAGGGTGAACCATATAAAACGATTTCCACCCCCTATGGAGAAGGAGATTTCGATATCTGTAAGGAAGAGAGGTGGAAAGAAAGGTGAGATTTCTGATGTAAGCTTGGACCGGATCTCGAGGTACACGCTTCGCACCCGGGCCCTCGGAGTGGTGGAAAGTTCAACGGGGGTAAGTGACAACTCCTGTTTATTAACGGCAGGGGGCACATTGGCTGGTAGAGCCCCCTCTAAAGTCACAAAAGTAGGAAAAGTTGCAAGGCATCAGGGGAAGAGCCCCCGGGGAAGGGGGAAAAAAAAATCTCCCCCTTACAAGCTAAAATCACCCCCTCATTAAAAGCGTACTACAAAGTATTGACACAAGTAATGGCATCAGGAGATAATGAAGGTGGTGCGAGTGTGAGTGTGAGTGGAGGGGCGCAGAAGCGGCTATGCGAACAAGAGGGCAGACGCTTGGAGCCCGCTAAAACTGCTAAGCCTGCAACCAATCCAGAAGAGGAGAAGCTAGGGGGCCAAGAAACACAAGAAGAAATACAAGCTGATATGCAAAAAGATGGAGTAGCTGGGGTGGAGTTCCAAGTAACAACGCAGAATAGGTTTAGCATTTTTCAAGAGAATGATACTGCGGAGTTGGTGGAGACGGACCAGGCAAGTGGGGGCAGAGGCATCATGGTACAGGTAGAAGATCTGCTAACCCCCTCAAGTATATTAGTACCAGTGGATCCCCCAGTGGCACACCATCCTGGCCTAGTACCAGAAAACCCAGATGTCACATTGGCCTCTATCCTTATGGATCTTAAGAGAGAGATCAGAGATTGGTTTGAAGTATCAGAGGCAAACCAAGCGGATATACAAACCTCATGCACGGCCCTTGCACAAAAGTTGGATGATGTCGCCACTCGAACAGGGAAGCTTGAGGAGGAAGTAAGCACTATACAGAAGGAAATCTCAAACAACACTAAAGGAGTCGAGGCCTTGGCCAAAGAAAATGCTAGTCTCAGAGAAGACTTGGAGATTAGAAAACCACTCCCGGAGAAATAATTTGAGGATCCTAAACATTCCTGAGGCGGAAGAGGGGTCCAATCTTAAGGCATTTGTGATCAATCTACTACTGGAGACAGCCCTGAAAGACAGGTCAAATATTGACTTGGTACCGTGAAATACAGAGGGTCCATAGAGATCCATTTAGGAGAAATCCTCAACATCAGAAGCCGAGAAAATGTTTGATCAATTTTCTTTCATATTCGGTTAAGGAAGCCATTTTGTTGGCTGCATTGAGGAACGGACCCTATGTAATACGGAGCCTTCAGTTCACTATTAGATCAGATTTATCCCACGCAACAGATCAGAAACAGTGGGAACTGGGCAAAAGAATGGGGGTACTCAATAATTTGGGGGCCAAGGCGCAACAAAA
This sequence comes from Calotriton arnoldi, assembly GCA_963921515.1. Taxonomy (NCBI): domain Eukaryota; kingdom Metazoa; phylum Chordata; class Amphibia; order Caudata; family Salamandridae; genus Calotriton; species Calotriton arnoldi. The sequence goes on from CAWUFW010004684.1 coordinate 826,097, forward strand.
ATTTCCAGCTATGCTACGAGTCATGTGGAACAATCAAATGCGTAATATACGAACTATAGAGGAGGCAGATAGTTTGATTGAATCCATAAGGAAAGAAGGGCGTCCCTGAGAAGGCGAGGCTGTTAATTTAAGAAGCTAAGAGTGCGGAAGACAAACTCTAAATTCTTTTCATTTTTTGAAATAAAAAAAAAATGTGTTAAAAATGTATGATAAAAAAAATAATAATAATAATAATAGAGAGGAAAACACATAAACATAATTTAGACACTTAGGGGCCAATTCCGATTCCGGCCGGAAATCTCTCCGACCGAGCCGGACCCGGAGAGATTTCCGACCGAATCGGACCCTAGCAGTCCGACCGGACGAGTACGATGCATTCGCATGCTATCGGACTCGATTCGGTCGGACTCCCATTGAAGTCAATGGGAGCCGGTCGTACAACGCGTACGCGGGCTCCCATTGACTCAATGGGTGCGAGGCGAACAAGGGCGCCCCCTACAGCGGGTACGCGTCCTTGCGCATCGCGGCGTACATGCACAGGTAGGGGGACCCATGGGTCCCCCTGTGTGCGACTCACGCGCCTACGTATACAGGGGGGTCCGACGCGGACCCCCAAAGTCCGGCTCCGACAGCTTTTTCGAGCCGGACGGCGCGAGTCGGTCGGACTGCTCGCGGCGCGCATCGTACTTACCCGGCCGGGAAACGTCTCCATAGCGCGGTGCGAGTCGTGTCCATGCGAGTCGGTCGGAGCGTGTTGAAGCCGCGTTCGAGTCGGTCGGCGATTTCGCGGGTGCTTGCATCGTACTTGCTCGGCCGGACCGCGTACGATTCGGTCGGGAAACAGGGCTCCGAATCGGATCCGGTGAATCCGAATCCGATTCGGAGCACTACCGGCCGAGATCGGAATCGGCCCCTCAGTTATCATGGTGAGGCGGGTGGGTAACTCAAGTAAAATTATAGATAGGGTTCCTCCCTCTAGGCGGTCCAAATTGGCTCTATGCCAGACAGTTTGGGGAGGGTTCCTATGGGGGGGGGTTAAGGGGGCACAGGGTGGGGAGCAGTGGGAGAAAATAAAAAACAAGTCCTCATTAGACATTTTAAAAACACTTTATATTTTATCTTGGTCTTTTTTTCATAAGAACCAGAGATCCTCGAGTCCAATGTCTGTAACACATTAAAAATAAATGTGTTACAGACAGCACACATAGAAGGAGCGAATCGCTTTTAATGATTGTTTATGTACAGGAAGGTGTCCCTTCCTGCACATAAACAATAATCCCTGCAACGCAGGCACCCTTGCACCATGGAGCAAGGGTGCCTGTGTTGGCACAGGCAGCTTTTTTAGCACCAGCGCAAGGGAAAACAAAGGGGTGCGCTGTATTCTTATGAATATGACGCATCCCTGCGTTTCTGAAATGACACAGCGCAGCTAAATTGCTTGCAGCGCCGTGCTGCATCATTTCTTTGTAAATATGCCCCTAAGAGTATTGAAGATCTCAGATAACTCTAAGCTTAATGTCTATTATTCTGTAATTCAACTGCAGAAAAATGGCCCATCATGGGTAACATAAGCAAGACCTCTTTGGCAACAAGACCAGACGATGACCGAGGGGAGGAAGGGAGAAAACATGGCTGGCAGACCAAGAACGGGGTTTTTGGAAGGAAAGGAGAGGTCTGGGAGCTGGAGAACGGTGCTTTGATTTTGTTTCCTGTTTATTTATTGAAATTGGTATTTGTTATACTGACGAAGTAACTGCCAATAAAAATTTAAATAAACCTAAACGTGTGTGTGTGTGACACCCTAGAAGGATGGTACTATGATGTCAATCAAGTGTCAACTAGTAAAAAAAAAGACAACCATTTACGACTTAGTCCTCTCAGGGCAGGGTCTATATTATTACTTTCAAATCAGAGTTTGAAGCTGCCTGCAGTCTGGGTACTGTCCAGGAATAGAGCTTCATAATCATGTCCCTGGTACATCAATCAATGTAAAACAGTGGTAGCCAGGAATATCATCTGCTAAAGCTGGCTTGTCCTTTGGTACTGCTGCCTTGGCCCTTGCTATCACTTGTCTAAGGGTGATAAAGATATCATCAAGAACAGAAAACAAACATGGACCCATGTATGCTTTCATTTTTTCCACTCCTTGCACTTCTCCTTGCAACTCAGAAGCCAGTGGACTAAGAATGGAGACAAAAAGTCAGCCAATTGATTTTGTGATGGATGAAACGGGAGGGGAGGTCACTTTCGCTAACAATAGAAATTTGGTACATCAACATCCTTCAAGTGTAGACTAAATGGTATGGGTTAAAACATAAGGTTAAAAGATTGATCCCTTGTCATAAAGGCATTGGGAATAGAAAGGACGACACATTCTGCCATGACATGACGTGAAAGATGCCACAGGATGATGCCAAAGGAAGAGATAAACCAGTCCAACTTTGTGTCCCCAATGTATGTACAGTCCTGGTATTAACAAGTGTTCCATACCCAGTTGTATTAAATGCTACTAGTAGATCCAACGGGGAAAATAGGTAGGTACTCCGCCCATCCAGCATGTTAGCCATTTCAGAAAATGTGCTGCAAGAGCTCCCACAACAAATGTTGTAGCAAGTTTTTGCCTTCTATTTTTTTCAGTGATCCCAGATTACCTTCTCCCACAATATTTCCTTTATGACACTTTCTTACTATTGCAAATCTATATTTCTTTCCCCTTCTCTTTGTCAATTATTTGTCACTTGAAGCAACTGTAGGAGAGTAGGATCTGCTTCACATGGGTACCCCCACTTTTTGCTGATGCTTCACTGTTTTTCGACATTAGTCTGGCTGGGGCCCTGCTAATCAGAACCCCAGCCTAGCTGCTTCCTCTCTAAAATGGTTTCCATGTGCCTTAGGCACATCACTGATTGGGATCTGGAGTGTCCTTATAAGTCCCTAGTATATGGTATACTATGTACCAAGGGCATAGGTACCTCAGAGGCCTGCCAGGGGCTGCAGCATGTATTATGCCACCCCTGGAAGGCCATCCAAACTGACACCACAGGTCTGCTACTGCAGCCTGGGTAAGGTGGTGCATGCACTCCTTACTGTGATATAGGTTACCTATATCACTAAATGCATACACACATATAAACCTATAAGTCACTCCTAAGGCAGGCCTTATCAATCCTAAAGGCAGAGTGCATGGTTCCTATGTGAGAGGGTGCCCCTGCATGAGCAGGGCCCCTCTGCAGCGTTCGGAGACCATCTCTGATGCTGTTTGTAGTGCAGCCTGACCATATACTCTTAAGCGCATTATATCCTCGCGGTAAAATGCTAACTTTGGAATGGCTGCACCTAAACATGTCGTGTTTGGTGTCAAACATCTTGGAATACTACCCCCCGCCAATCCTGGCAGCGGGGGTAGCATTCCACCCTTCTAGAGGGAAAGACATGTTAACTCTGACTAGTCCGGTAACTTCTTTCCAGAGCCCTGGCATCACAAAATGGATGCTGCTGCCACAGACACGAGTCTGGCCTCCTGCTGCTGGATGAAACTCCGGCAGGGGAGGCCTGGACAATAGGTTTCCTGTCCCAGGGAGGTGTGACCACCTCCCCAGACAGGATAATGTGTATTGGGGCTGGGCGGGAGCACTTTCGGGTGCTTTGAAGTCCTGCACTGGGGGCACATTTGGTGTCCCTGTGCATACCCCAGTTCAAACCGGATCAGGGGCTTGCAGCCCCTGCTTTGGCGCGAACTGGACAAAGGGAAAGGGGTGTAGCCACCCCTCTGCCCTGACCCACCCATAGGTGGGGCCACAGAGTAGTCCAACCCCTATCTTTAGTATAAAGATAGGAACCCAGTCCTTAGGACTTTAGATTATCCCTGGACGAAACTCTGAAACTGAATCCTGGACCTTCGACGCTCTACTCACGATTAGAGGACAGAAGAATCTCCCTTGGGGTCAAGGAGTGACTCCCCTGCTTGGCAGGCACCAAAGAAGCATCTGTCCGGTTCGCATTTCTGAAGCTCCCGTCGGACGCCGAAGTCATCGCATCACCAGAGGTGGATTCTCAGACTTCCCCGAGGCTACCCTGAGTCCCCAGCAAAGCTGAGGCCCGTGGCTATCGTGGGTGACTTGAGACCGTGACCCCTGGACACTGAGCACATTTGCAAGTGCATCCTCTTCTGGGTCTCCCAAGAAGTCGTGCTTTGGGCTCCGAGTAGCCCTAGCCTCCAGCACCACCTGCACCGAAGATCACTGGCCCCCACTCCACGAGTGTCCTGTAAGCCAGATCCACGTGCGGCGTCACGAGGCTACTTCGCGGTCGCTAGCCCGTTGGCTAGTAGCCCTTAACGAAGGCCAATCTTTTCCTAACTTGGCATCCTGGTTGCTCCAGGCCTGCCCTCACTTACCCTCGCTGGGTGAGTTCCACAGACCTTGTTGGTCTGCACCATCGACGATCTTCCTCTGCATCGAGACTTGCCGTTGCCAAGGCTTGTTGGGTCCAATCCGGTCGCCGACACCTCAGCACTCGACAGACATCGTGTACCAGCCCGAATCCTGCTCCTGGTTGCCGACAACGCCTCCTGGACCTCGTGGCTGAAGAGTCAAGACGACCGTCAACGCACCTGAAGCACTCGACATCGGTGGGCATCTGTCCATCGCCTTCCTGGTCACTGGCTAGTGACCCAGACTCTGTCCCCTCTGCTTTCAGGTTCTTCAGAACTCCGATCCACTCTTGGATCCACCCGGACACTTTTCACTTGGTCGCCAGCAGCACTTTGCAGCAGATCGCCATTCAAATCGACGACGAAACCCGACCCCGAAAGGCACCTATGCACCCGGCTTCCTGGGTGAGGTAACACGAGTACTCCGGTGCTCCCGTGGGTAGAGACTCTTCAAAGTCCTAGATCTCAAAGGGTTTGGTCCAAGTCCTCTTTTAAGTGTCCCTTTCTCTAATTTCCCGATCACGACTTTCTCCATAGAAGTCAACGGCGTATCGCGGTTGTGTATTTACACTGCACGCGTCTCCCGTGGGTCCCCTGTGTCACTACCTTGGGTGGTTCCTTATGGTCCAAGCACTTCTAGAGGCTCTAGGCCTAGTGTCTAGTTCAGTCGTGGTTCTTATACCACTTTATTGGTATATGGTTTGGTACGCCCCTAGGGCCCAAACGTGTATTTGTGCTATTACTGTGTTTAAATAACTTCTAACTTATGTATTTCGAACTCTAGCCTCATAAAGAGACTAGAGGGGTGTGTTTAGCAATAAATACATATATTTTGAATATATACCTGGTGTGGTGCTCTTTCATTTGATCACTCAAGAGATTATAGACTGGTAAAACAAGCTGCTTTACATTCCTTCAAGACTTAGCCTGAAGGCTGCTCTCCATAGCTACCACTAGGATAGCTTTCAATAAGGTTATCTTTAACCTATCTCCAATAAGGGGTTGTTTGGACTGGTGCAAGGTGCCCACTATAATTAGTGGACAGCATATACCAGGCCAACTTCTCACATTGGTGTGCAGCGTGTGGGATTCCAGCTTGCTATTGTTTTACCAGATAATCTCAATTGAATTGATCAACTGAAAACCACTAAAGGTACCTAAGGTACATATAATTTAAGCTTAGAATACAGTAAGTTCTACTGAACTTAGAGTTGTGTGTTAAGGGATAGCACAACCCTTTCTACAACTCAAGAGAGTTTAGTAGGCCACACTAGAGTAGGTAGTGCATACACCACACCACACTAGTAATGTCTTTAAGGGCAGGATCCAAAGAATCCTTGCAGGAAGCCATTGAGCTTCCACCCTCCAAGTATGATACACTCCCATTCTTGGAATTGAGAGCTTTATGCAACTTGAGAAAAATAAGGACAGGCCAAAGCTCCCACCACCCAACACCTCAAGGAGTTGTTGGTGGCTTATGACCTTAGTAAGCCCTTGGGGACTGAAGGGGTAGGAGCTGAGGGTGGGGCAGAAGATGAGGAAGGGACCAGGGGTACCAGTACCCCCAGCCCGCCCTCTGAAACTGGCCAGGAGGGTGACAATGACCCTGACCTGGATAATCCAACCCTCCTGAGGAAGAGGAAGAGGAGGATCAGAATGATGCACCCTTTGTCCCCCAGGAAGGATTGTGAGTGTGCCCAGAAGGTCTAGATCTTCTTCTCAGGAGTCTAACCACTCTGGCACCTCAATAGGGAGCTCTGTCTCATCTCATAGGAGGGAATCCTCTCATGAGAGAAGAAAGAGGCTGGTTCAATATGAGGAAGCTCAGCTTGAACTCAAAAAGAAGCAACTAGCCATAGACAGGGAGTCCCTAGATCTCTTTAGAGAGAGAAGAAAGTTGGGACTAGAGTCCCATGGTGGCAGCCAGATCCCTAGAGATAGGGAAAGGTCCTATGACCATAGGAACCTGAGCAAGATTGTCCCTCCCTATCAGAATGGGGATGACATCCACAAGTGGATAACTGCTCTAGAGAGGGCCTGTAAGGTACAGAAGGTCCCTCAGGAGCAGTGGGCAGCAATCTTGTGGCTCTCCTTTGCTGACAAAGGTAGAGATAAGCTCCTCACTGTTAGAGAGGAGGATGCTGATAATTACAAGGTCTTGAAGAGTGCTCTTATTGATGGGTTTGGCCTAACCACTGAACAGTACAGGTTGAAGTTCAGAGATACCCAAAAAGCACAGACTCAAGACTGGGTAGACTATGTGGATTGTTCTGCCAAGGCTCTGGAAGGCTGGTTGATGGGCAGTAAGGTGTGTGACTTCTCAGGATTGTACAATCTGATAATGAGGGAGCAGATTCTTAATAACTGTCAAAATCAGCTGTTGCATCAATACCTGGTAGACTCTGATCTGACCTCTCCCCAAGAATTGGGAAAGAAGGCAGACAAATGGGTCAGAACCAGGGTGAAGCAGAAGGTACAGAACCAAGGTGGGGAAACCAAGAAGCAAGATGCTAAGAACTCTGACAAGGGTGGGGAGAAGGGTAAAGATCAAAAGTCTTCATCACGCCCCCAAAAATCTTCTTCTGGTGGGGATTCACAGTCTACCAAAGGGAAAGGCCAAAGAAAACCATGGTGCAAGGTCTGTAAGCAAAAGACCTACTGGACCAGTGATTGCACCAAGTCCAAAGACTCCAGTCCAGCACCCACCAATGCCCCTAAGGCACCTGTTCCCCCTAGTACAGTTGGTGGGAGTGCTCCAGCCAAGGGTTTAGTAGGGTTCACCCTGGGTACTGAGTTGGGCTCTGACCTAGTCAGAGAACTGACTCAGGCTGTGTTAGTCTGTGATGGAGGCATGGATGTGACCTCCACTGTGAGTCCCAGTAATCTGGGCAAGTACAGACAACAGCCTTTAATCAATGGACGTGAGGCTTTGGCATTTAGGGACACAGGGGCAAGTGTCACAATGGTGACACAAGACCTTGTGAATCCTGGGCAAGTTATACTTGGTGAGATGTACCAAGTGACCAATGCTAGCAATGTCAGAACAGACCATACTCTGGCAGTTGTTAACTTCTCCTGGGGAGGGGTAACTGGCCTTAAGAAGGTTTTGGTGAGTGCAAACCTACCAGTCGAATGCTTGCTTGGCAATGACTTAGAGACTTCTGCTTGGGCAGAAGTGGAGCTCAGGACCCATGCAGAAATGCTGGGGATCCCTGCAGATGTGTTTGCTGTGACCAGGTCACAAGCCAAAATGTCTAGCACTGAACAGGCCTTGGATCCTGGAAGAATGGACCAAGTGCCTTCCAAGAGGAGGAGTAGTAAGGTCAAGGCAGTGCCTTCCCCTTGGCTCAGGAGGAAGATCAGTCCCTTGAGGGGATGATCTCAGCCCTGAAGAAGGAACTGTCCCAGAGGAACTTGAACCTGACCAGGTTGAGTTCTTGGGGACAGGGGGACCTTCTAGGGCAGATCTGAGCCAGGAGCAGCAGAGCTGCCCCTCCCTTGAACCCCTCAGACAGCAAGCTGCTGCTGAGGCTGCTGGGAAAGCTAGTGGTCCCCATACAGTGTATTGGGATGATGGACTCCTGTACTCAGAGAGTAGAGACCCCAAGCCTGGTGCTACCAGGAGGTTGGTTATACCTCTGAAGTTCAGGGGCTTCCTATTGACCCTAGCCCATGATATTCCCTTAGCAGGTCACCTGGGCCAGAACAAGACTTGGGACAGAATTGTCCCTCACTTCCACTGGCCCCACATGTCTGAAGACAGTAAGGAGTTTTGTCGCTCCTGTGTAACCTGCCAAGCCAGTGGCAAGGCAGGTGGCACTACAAAGGCCCCCTGATACCACTACCTGTGGTGGGGGTGCCCTTTGAAAGGGTAGGGATTGACATTGTTGGTCCCATGGATCCCCAAACAGCCTCTGGGCACAGGTTTATCCTGGTGGTAGTGGATCATGCCACCAGGTACCCAGAAGCTATTCCCCTCAGGACCACTACAGCACCTGTGGTGGCAAGGGCCCTCCTGGGAATTTTCTCAAGAGTGGGCTTTCCTAAGGAGGTAGTCTCAGACAGGGGTGCTAACTTCATGTCTGGGTACTTAAAAGCAATGTGGAAGGAGTGTGGAGTGACTTATAAGTTCACCACACCCTATCACCCACAATGCAATGGTTTAGTTGAGAGATTCAACAAAACCTTGAAGGGCATGATTAAAGGGCTCCCAGAAAAGCTTAGGCGTAGATGGGACATACTCTTGCCCTGCCTTTTATTCGCATATAGGGAGGTGCCTCAGAAGGGGGTTGGTTACAGCCCTTTTGAACTTCTGTTTGGCCACCCTGTGAGGGGTCCACTGTGCTTGGTGAAGGAAGGATGGGAGTTACCTCTCAAGCCCCCAAAGCAAGATATAGTGGACTATGTACTTGGTCTCCGCTCCAGGATGGCTGAGTACATGAAAAAGGCAACCAAAAACCTTGAGGCTAGCCAGGAACTTCAAAAGGCCTGGCATGACCAAAAGGCTGTTCTGACTGTTTACCAGCCAGGACAGAAGGTGTGGGTGTTGGAGCCAGTGGCCCCAGCAGCTCTCCAAGATAAATGGAGTGGACCCCACACTATTGTTGAGCAGAAGGGTGAGGTCACTTACTTAGTAGACCTAGGAACACCCAGAAGTCCCCACAGGGTTCTCCATGTCAACAGGTTAAAACCATATGTGGACAGGGCAGACATGGTCTTGCTCATGGCTACTGATGAAGGGCAGGAGGAAGAGAGTGACCCACTCCCTGACCTGCTCTCACAGAACCCTGACGATGGGTCAGTTGATGGTGTAGCCTTGGCAGGCAGCCTCACTACCCAGCAACAAACTGATTGCAGGCAAGTCCTCAATCAGTTTAGACATATGTTTTCACTGACACCCAGTCAGACCACCTGGTGCACTCATGAAGTGGACACTGGGGACAGTCTGCCTATTAAAAACAAGATTTATAGGCAACCTGACCATGTCAGGGACTGTATCAGGACTGAAGTCCAGAAAATGTTGGAATTGGGAGTTATTGAACCCTCAGATAGCCCTTGGGCTAGTCCAGTGGTCCTTGTACCGAAACCTCACACCAGTGGTGGAAAAAGAGAGATGAGGTTTTGTGTGGACTACAGGGGTCTCAATGCAGTCACTAGGACTGATGCCCATCCAATACCCAGGGCAGATGAGCTCATAGATACTTTGGCCTCTGCCAAATATCTCAGCACATTTGACCTAACAGCTGGCTACTGGCAGATCAGACTAGCTGATACTGCAAAGCCCAAAACAGCATTCTCAACCCCTAGTGGGCATTATCAATTTGTGGTAATGCCCTTTGGTCTGAAGAATGCACCTGCCACTTTCCAGAGGTTGGTGAATACAGTTCTCACAGGACTGGAAGCCTATAGTGCAGCATATCTAGATGATATTGCTGTCTTTAGCTCCACCTGGGAGGATCACCTGGTCCACCTCAGGAATGTTTTACAGGCCCTGCAAAAGGCAGGCCTGACTATCAAGGCCACTAAGTGCCAGATAGGGCAGAGTCAGGTTGTGTACCTGGGCCACCTTGTGGGTGGAGGCCAGGTTCAACCTTTGCAGAGCAAGATCCAGACCATCATGGACTGGACTGCTCCCACTACCCAGACTCAGGTGAGAGCCTTCTTAGGCCTGACTGGGTACTATAGGAGATTTGTCAAGGGGTATGGATCAATAGTGACACCCCTGAATGACTTAACTTCTAAGAAAATGCCCAAAAGGTTCAGTGGACAGTTAGCTGTCAAAAGGCATTTGATGACCTGAAGCAGGCCATGTGCACTGCTCCAATTCTGCAGAGTCCTGATTACTCCAAGAAGTTAATTGTTCAAACTGATGCATCTGAATTGGGGGCAGGGGCTGTACTGTCACAATTGAATGAAGAAGGTCAGGATCAGCCAGTAGCTTTCATTAGCAGAAGGCTGACCCCTAGAGAGAAACGTTGGTCAGCCATAGAGAGGGAGGCCTTTGCTGTGGTCTGGGCTCTGAAGAAGTTGAGGTCATACTTGTTTGGTACACACTTCCTGGTTCAGACAGACCATAAGCCCCTCTTATGGCTAAAACAAATGAAGGGTGAAAACCCCAAACTGCTTAGGTGGTCCATTTCCCTACAGGGGATGGACTTTACAGTGGAACATAGGCCTGGGAGTAACCATGCAAATGCAGATGGACTCTCTAGGTATTTCCACTTAGAACATGAAGACTTAACTGGGCAAGGTTAGTTTAATGTCCCTACGTTTGGGGAGGGGGTTGTGTAGGAGAGTAGGATCTGCTTCACATGGGTACCCCCACTTTTTGCTGATGCTTCACTGTTTTTCGACATTAGTCTGGCTGGGGCCCTGCTAATCAGAACCCCAGCCTAGCTGCTTCCTCTCTAAAATGGTTTCCATGTGCCTTAGGCACATCACTGATTGGGATCTGGAGTGCCCTTATAAGTCCCTAGTATATGGTATACTATGTACCAAGGGCATACGTACCTCAGAGGCCTGCCAGGGGCTGCAGCATGTATTATGCCACCCCTGGAAGGCCATCCAAACTGACACCACAGGTCTGCTACTGCAGCCTGGGTAAGGTGGTGCATGCACTCCTTACTGTGATATAGGTTACCTATATCACTAAATGCATACACACATATAAACCTATAAGTCACTCCTAAGGCAGGCCTTATCAATCCTAAAGGCAGAGTGCATGGTTCCTATGTGAGAGGGTGCCCCTGCATGAGCAGGGCCCCTCTGCAGCGTTCTGAGACCATCTCTGATGCTGTTTGTAGTGCAGCCTGACCATATACTCTTAAGCGCATTATATCCTCGCGGTAAAATGCTAACTTTGGAATGGCTGCACCTAAACATGTCGTGTTTGGTGTCAAACATCTTGGAATACTACCCCCCGCCAATCCTGGAGGCGGGGTAGCATTCCACCCTTCTAGAGGGAAAGTCATGTTAACTCTGACTAGTCCGGTAACTTCTTTCCAGAGCCCTGGCATCACAAAATGGATGCTGCTGCCACAGACACGAGTCTGGCCTCCTGCTGCTGGACGAAACTCCGGCAGGGGAGGCCTGGACAATAGGTTTCCTGTCCCAGGGAGGGTGACCACCTCCCCAGACAGGATAATGTGTATTGGGGCTGGGCGGGAGCACTTTCGGGTGCTTTGAAGTCCTGCACTGGGGGCACATTTGGTGTCCCTGTGCATACCCCAGTTCAAACCGGATCAGGGGCTTGCAGCCCCTGCTTTGGCGCGAACTGGACAAAGGGAAAGGGGTGTAGCCACCCCTCTGCCCTGACCCAACCATAGGTGGGGCCACAGAGTAGTCCAACCCCTATCTTTAGTATAAAGATAGGAACCCAGTCCTTAGGACTTTAGATTATCCCTGGACGAAACTCTGAAACTGAATCCTGGACCTTCGACGCTCTACTCACGATTAGAGGACAGAAGAATCTCCCTTGGGGTCAAGGAGTGACTCCCCTGCTTGGCAGGCACCAAAGAAGCATCTGTCCGGTTCGCATTTCTGAAGCTCCTGTCGGACGCCGAAGTCATCGCATCACCAGAGGTGGATTCTCAGACTTCGCTGAGGCTACCCTGAGTCCCCAGCAAAGCTGAGGCCTGTGGCTATCGTGGGTGACTTGAGACCGTGACCCCTGGACACCGAGCACATTTGCAAGTGCATCCTCTTCTGGGTCTCCCAAGAAGTCGTGCTTTGGGCTCCGAGTAGCCCTAGCCTCCAGCACCACCTGCACCGAAGATCACTGGCCCCCACTCCACGAGTGTCCTGTAAGCCAGATCCACATGCAGCGTCACGAGGCTCCTTCACGGTCGCTAGCCCGTTGGCTAGTAGCCCTTAACGAAGGCCAATCTTTTCCTAACTTGGCATCCTGGTTGCTCCAGGCCTGCCCTCACTTACCCTCGCTGGGTGAGTTCCACAGACCTTGCTGGTCTGCACCATCGACGATCTTCCTCTGCATTGAGACTTGCCGTTGCCAAGGCTTGTTGGGTCCAATCCGGTCACCGACACCTCAGCACTCGACAGACATCGTGTACCAGCCCGAATCCTGCTCCTGGTTGCCGACAACGCCTCCTGGACCTCGTGGCTGAAGAGTCAAGACGACCGTCAATGCACCTGAAGCACTCGACATCGGTGGGCATCTGTCCATCGCCTTCCTGGTCACTGGCTAGTGACCCAGACTCTGTCCCCTCTGCTTTCAGGTTCTTCAGAACTCCGATCCACTCTTGGATCCACCCGGACACTTTTCACTTGGTCGCCAGCAGCACTTTGCAGCAGATCGCCATTCAAATCGACGACGAAACCCGACCCGAAAGGCACCTATGCACCCGGCTTCCTGGGTGAGGTAACACGAGTACTCCGGTGCTCCCGTGGGTAGAGACTCTTCAAAGTCCTAGATCTCAAAGGGTTTGGTCCAAGTCCTCTTTTAAGTGTCACTTTTCTCTAATTTCCCGATCACGACTTTCTCCATAGAAGTCAACGGCGTATCGCGGTTGTGTATTTACACTGCACGCGTCCCCCGTGGGTCCCCTGTGTCACTACCTTGGGTGGTTCCTTGTGGTCCAAGCACTTCTAGAGGCTCTAGGCCTAGTGTCTAGTTCAGTCGTGGTTCTTATACCACTTTATTGGTATATGGTTTGGTACGCCCCTAGGGCCCAAACGTGTATTTGTGCTATTACTGTGTTTAAATAACTTCTAACTTATGTACTTCGAACTCTAGCCTCATAAAGAGACTAGAGGGGTGTGTTTAGCAATAAATACATATATTTTGAATATATACCTGGTGTGGTGCTCTTTCATTTGATCACTCAAGAGATTATAGACTGGTAAAACAAGCTGCTTTACATTCCTTCAAGACTTAGCCTGAAGGCTGCTCTCCATAGCTACCACTAGGATAGCTTTCAATAAGGTTGTCTTTAACCTATCTCCAATAAGGGGTTGTTTGGACTGGTGCAAGGTGCCCACTATAATTAGTGGACAGCATATACCAGGCCAACTTCTCACAGCAACAAGAAAAAAATAACATCCTAATTTTGACTTGAAAATCTTTGCTATTTCATATAAACTGATACCAAAGGGGATGATGGACGGAGCGTTAGAGCAAATCAAACACTTACCCCCAGTCAACTGATCTGGGTTTAATCCATCATCATTCTTTAGCTCACTCCACCACCCCAGTTCAGACATGGCCATATGCAAATCAGTCTGACCCTGAAGGGTGATGCCCTGAAACCGGTCCCAGGATGCTTGTTTCCGGTCCAGGGAGGACCTGGCTTGGCAGATCGGGCTGGACTGTTCCCACAAGGAACAGGGTCAAGACTGATTTGCATATGGCTGGGTCCAAACTGGGGTGGTGTGGTGAGCAAAAGAATGATGGATTTAACCCAGATCTCTTGACTGGGGGTGAATGTTTTGATTTGTTCTGCATTCCGTCCATCAGTTGTTTCTTTTGCATTTCATATAAACTGTCATTTAAAATTCTCTTTCGTGTTAATATGCATACTCTGAGCTACCAGAGAACTGAGGATCAACGAAATTGGATTGATAATTTAAACATCTGCCAAACACTTGGCAGGATTTACTAAATGGTAATCATACATCTCTTTGAAAACACTCTGGCGTCAAAATTATGATAATATCGGATATAATTCTCAGGACTGCATATTACATCGTAATTAAACAGTCATTCGATAAATTACATTACCGATGCTCCCAAATTGCATTACAATACTCATTGTCAGTCTTGAACAATCACTATCTAGTGTGTTCTGCTGAAAGGCTCTTAATGGGCAGACAACATTCATATTTAAAAAGCACGGCAGTAGACGTTCTCTTGAACACATAGTTGTTCATCCCAGAACCAGGCGAACATAAACCACCGTCACGTGCATGAAACAGAGTGAAATGTGATTCCCAGATACACATATTAATTTATAAAAGTTGCAGCGTTTTTGGAAACCGCCAAGTGGAAACACATTATGCTGTGTTATATTTCCAATGTGCAGCTAGCAAAAAAAAAAAAGTGAAAACAATGTCTGCCTAAGTGTGGGAAGAAGGGATGGCTTGCTTTGATTTATAAACTTAGGAAATGGGAGTTTAGGGTTGATATTGCAGGCAAGAGGACAATCGTCGTCTCAAAGCCTGTGGTTAGTTACCAGCACTAAGGGCCTAGTTTTGAGTTTGGCGGTGTGGAAGCAACACAAATCTGCAGCCCTTAACAGAAGTCACAGCCATATTTTACCACCTTGCCTCAGGGATACAATTTCAAATAGGACAACCGGAGCAGAATTCTTCACATATCCATAGTGCTATGGTGGCATAAATAACAAAACAAGAGAATACCAGTGTTCAAAAGTAACACCTCAATTGCAGCACTGAAAAATCGATAATTTTATAAAAAAATTATTTAGAAAACACTAAAAATGAAAATAAAGTGATCATCTCGCAGTAGCAACACCAATGGGGCCATTCTATTTTATATTGACCAACCATCCATAATTTGCATCATCTGTGTTTACTTCACACATGAAGGAGGAGGAGGTAGACAGGAGACACAATGCTCACCCATCCTATAGTTTTTCTATTTTGCCTTCAGCCTTCACTCCTATTTCTGCCTCTGCCCTATAGGGTGCAGAGTGGTGTTGCTGCATCATTCTCTATACTGTAGTCCCTATACTTTGTACTATACTATAGTAATCATTATCATTCTTAGGGCCTCGTGTACAAAACTTTTTGGGGGGTTGCAAACGGCCCAATTTACAGAAGCAGGCTATTTGAGACAGCAAGAAAGCATTTTGAAATGTACAAAAGTCAAAATGCGATTTGATAACTTGTTGCAAAATCGCAATTTGGATTTGCGATTCAGTATTTGGAAGGGGCGTGTTTAGGTTATACCTTCCAAACTACCGAACTGCAGTGGTATGTATTAATGTCTTGCAACCAAATTATGGTCGCCTCAAAGTAGATGGTAAATGTTCATATATGGGAAGGGGTCCAGATGGGACAGAAGATGTCAGAAAGAAGCAAAACAAACTGCTGTAAATAACGGGTCAGCTGGTAACGTACAAAGTTTAATTCCCTGCTGTTAAAAAATCCTTTTGTTGGTTTGAAAGCATTCTGAGCACTCCGTTGTCAAGTTGAATAAATCTGTGTCTCTGATCAGCTTAAACTAAATACTCAATTCAATTAAAAAACTTTATTTCGATCACTGTAGATCAAAAAAGTACTACACGAAACAAAGCACTTACAAACACAAATGATACAACATAAAACTTTTGAATACTCTTTTGTCGGTCCATTACAGTAGCAGCAGAGAAAATAAATTTTCAGTTTAAAAGACCGCAGAGATTCGCCATAAAAATGCTTATGTTTTAAAAAACAAGATGTAAAATGCAATAAATATCTTCTATATATGCTAAAAGACATAGGTGTGCTAGAGTTTGTCCAAGTGGCACAATACAGTATGAAGGGACCCTACAGAGGGTGGCAACTTACGAACTACCAAGAGAACACTTGGGGACGTTTGATCCCCATTGCCATTAGGAACTTGACCATACAAAATACAATAATACGAGATGTGTCTGACTGCAGTATTCTGAACGCCTCCTGGTGTTTCCTAACTCCTAGGTTTCTGCAAAGTGGAACAATCCGCGTAGCTTGAGACTGTCTATACAGAGGGCAAAAGAATAAAACATGCTTAAGTGTTTCAGGTCCTTCTTAGCAACAAGTGCAGTTCTCGTCCATAATATCCATTTCTTTGTGCCACTTTCTTTTAAAAGTTTTTACCGGTAGGCACCCATACCTGAACTGTAGATATAGCTTCCTTGCTAGTGGAGGAACAATTTCAACAATAGTGCTCTCAAATAACGGGGTCGGTTTAAAATCAATAAAAACAACAGAGAGTGATCCTTTACAATTTTTTATATTGTCCATTACAGCACTACCCAATAAACAGCTTTAAGTCTGAACTTTTGGATTTGACACAAAGACTCCGGAAAGTCCCAGTATGTGTCAAGGCTTAACCTCTGTAAAAGGGCCTTAACAGTGCAGAGCCACAAGACCTTACTTGCGTATTTTGGTGACATTAGGTCATGAAGACCCACCCTATATGACTCTAGTGCTGTAGTAGACCATAGTCGATGCCAGAACATGAGCACTCTGAGCTCAGTTTTGTGGGTAATTTTTTTCTGGGCCAAATCTAAATAAAGTGGAGTCAATGGGGTCCTCACAGGAAGGTAAACAGAGATTCATCTAAAAAATGTATCTTCTATTACCAACAGATTGTTGAGTTTTGTGCAGCCCCATATCTCCGCACCATATAAAACTGCTCCTAGAGCTTTGACATTGTAAATCTCTAGCACGGGAGCCACCCTTCTGGATATGGTTTTCCTGTGCATTTTTGCTATGTTTACCATTTGTTGTACCAGGGACAGCTCTGCCCTTTCCACCTGTGGAGACCAACATAGGGTTCTTGTAAGTTTCATACCAAGATAGTCAAACTCAGCCACTACTACTAGAGGGATATAACCCACAAGCTACTGCCTCCTATGCTGGGGTGTTGGTCTGGTGGAAAGAAATCATACATTTAGTCTTGGAGCTATTAAGCTCCAAGCCCCGCTCCAGACAAAATGCCTGAAAATCATTCAGCAGTTGCTGGAGCCCCTGAGACGACTTATAGATAAGCAGTGTATCATCTGCAAAGAGGAGTGCAGGGGCCCTCTGCCCTCCTATTTTCGGTGCGTCACACGCAGTCACAAGCAGTAATTTAGCTATTCCTGCTACATTCAATGAAGCAATTCTTATCAGAGGTTCCGGTATCTGTTCAGCAACCAATGGAGTATAATTAACATTAATATTTATACCATCATTCAGATAATGGGATTTAGTTGTCAATGACGATTCATGCATATTCGAGTAATCGCTATAAGCCCCCAAATGCACCTCCCTGTCCTGGGGATGTTTCTCTGCTTGGTACAAGTGTATCAACAGGCTCTCTTTCCCCCTATCTGCTCCTCTATGCAAACAGTTTGGAGTCATGAGCTTCAGTCACGGAGAAGCCCTGCTAGTTCCCCTAGTCTCTTCTCCTGCCCCCCTTTCTACCTTAGCACACTAGGGTATCAAAGGTTCGGCCGGGTCACAAAATTTGAGTTGGATGGTAGTGCTTGCATTAGAGATTGTACGGGCTTCAATTGCCATTAGACCCTCCACTAGGTCGCTACTTGCAAAAGAGACCTGCACTTTATCTTGCAAGCCATCTGGAGTTGCAAACCTCTCTACTTTTAAAATATCACTCCTGATGATTGAATAACAGTGTCTGGTTTCGAGAAGCCAGTGAATGACTTTATTTGTGAAGGACTCTTCCCATAAACCGGAAAGCAACTTGGGGACAAGATCAAGGTATACCACTGCTGCACTGACACCTCTCTCCGTCAAGGCATTAAACCTTTTTTGGTCGCCCCTATGGGCCACCAGGGTCTACCAGGGGGGTTTGTACAAAGCCCCTGTATACCCCTCCACTGCTCTTTACTTTCAATCCAGGGCTTCTCATGCCATCTCCTTCTCCTTAACTGCGCGCTCCTGCTGACGACAGGTTTCCATTCAGTGACAATTCTACCCACACCTTCACATTGAAGGTACGTTCTTAGTCAGGCAACTTATGCGTTACTGGCTCAAATATGACTTTTTTTCCATCCCCGTCATATTATTGCATTTTTGCCCCCATAGCTGGATTAAAGAAAGTAAAGCTGCACCATGGATACAGAATTGAAAGGGAGCTTCACAGAGTAGCAGGTACTACACTTTAAAAAGTTGCATCATTGGTGTAACTAACATGAAGGGGCCCTTTTTGTTTATATCACTCACACCACACTTCTTTTACACTTTTTTCACAGGCAAGATCCTCTCCAGTCCACGTCCTGAGGAGAACCCCAGAACAAGTCATGGTTCGAAACGCGTTGGCTTTGGGGCTGAGGCACAAGTAGTGTAGGGGTGTACATGGGAATCATTGTAAAGTAATTTCTTCCCATCGGTCATACTACCCCATTCTTAATCGTGTTGCCTTATGCCCATCATTCAGGCAGGACCTTTCGAAATGCAATCGGTCTGCCTGCTTTTCATGTGTTACTTAAGGACTGGTGTCGCTTATTTATTAATAGGACTATGACAATTGAATTGGTGTCCTAGTCACTTTTTGATATGTTGTGTGTCGTTTTATGTATGTAAATAGATGTAGATTTTGATTCTGTATATGTCACACTGTCCATTTTTGTTGTTTTGTTCACAAGTGTATCACACTAAGGATTTGTGTAGCTTTCTCTATGACATGAAGAAATGTTGTTGTAAACATCGTGAATAATGTGCGTAACTAATGTGGAATAAATCACCCGCACTTGTAATTAATTGTCCAAGTGCTGATTAATGATAATGCAATTATCTATCTGGTCATTTGCTTGTTTCAGACAATAGGGTGGTCCAGGCCAGGTAGACATAGGACCCAAGCCTCTAGTTGGTTTAGCCATCTCCTTCTACATGACAGCCGTGATGACACCCTTTCCTCACTTGTTCTCAGATGGTTTTGCATCACAGGTAGATCTGGAGGGGCTGGGCAACCATGTTTACGGGGGGATGGCGCAGATCCAATAAACTGGCTGGGTTGTTAACATCGCCACAACTGGGGTTGGATCTCCCCCTTCCACCCCCTACCCCACCCATACAACAACACATATGGCTTTTAGTATTACTCTCTGCAAGCTTTTCTACAGTGGCAAGGAGAATTTTGACCTGATCTCTTAATTCTTCAATAACCCCTATCAAACTCTGAAGCATTGTGATAGTCTCAACATTCATAGAATTCCTCCAGGTAGTCGCATATCGATCGGGTTCGGTATCATCATTGCTCAAAATAGAATATCTTTTGCTACATTCCATCCCTGGTACCTCTTGTGTTACTAGGGGTCTCTCAGGGTCGACTGGGTGCAGTGGATCCTCAATCTCC
Organism: Calotriton arnoldi; assembly: GCA_963921515.1. NCBI lineage: Eukaryota > Metazoa > Chordata > Amphibia > Caudata > Salamandridae > Calotriton > Calotriton arnoldi. Next base: position 845,554 of record CAWUFW010004684.1, read on the forward strand.
CTACGCACAGACAATTGGGAGTTCAAAAGTGGCTTCTCAAACATTTTGTGTACCCGCTTTACTGAGTCACTGGAAGGGGCCATTACACTGGGTTTAGTTAACCCAGGGTTGGAGGAAATAATGTCTGTGCACTCTAATAGTAACGAGTCTATCCTATCTATTACACCGCTATCCCCTTTCCTATTTAGGGATTTTTCTCCTTCGGGGACCTATGAGCTCCTTTCGTGGCCTTGTGTTTCCCATCTCGCCAACCCTGTGTCTCTACCAAAGAAATAAGAAAGAAAGGTCCCAATAAGCCTTTGGAGTCACAGTACCTGGTCAAGCAGAGTTTGAGTCCACTAATAGTTCAGTCACCACATGGCAGCTGCGGCAAATGTGAAGGCAGACTGGTGCACCCTGGGACTGAGAGTCCCACCAGGATGTTTAGAGTCAGGGAATCTGGGTGCCCACCCCCCCGAGTTGGCTAGCATAAAACCTGATAAAGCCATTGTTTATAGTGTACTTCCTAAGGTCAGGAGTCACAGAAACTACATTTCCCAGAATACATGTGTCTGAGCTTTCTCTCAGCTTCCTCCCAGCAAGGGAATGTCGTCCTTGTTCAGCCCAAACACTACAAACCAATCAAAGTGTTTTCAGGGCAATATGCAGGAGTTTTGTTGTCTCCACAGAGCTTTAAACAATCGTGCAGGAAATGCAAATTCGGTAATGCGAGCAGTGCGCAGTACGTCTCTAGAAGCTGCTGTCCTGACTTTCTGCTACCAATAAAATAGCTTGGCTGAGGGCTGGAGATCAAAGGGAGCAGCAGGGCTTTAAGTGGGCCGGGTCTCACCGGTGCTGAGCACCGGCAGTTTTTTAAAGGGGGCCTCGAAACGGGTCTCTATCTGGCTCTGTTTTGTGCCCTGGCACATGCGGTCCATTTTTTCCCGGACTGCAGTGACAGATGTGTGCGCTGCTCACACTGCTCATTTGTCAATAGTGGAGAAGTTACGGCATGACGTCATGCCAGGAGAGTGTTGTAGGGGAAGGGAAATCCTTTTCAGAGAGTCATTTTCTCTCTGGATTTCCCTTCTTTTTTTGAAACTCGGTAGCAGCAACATTGTCTGGTGTCACCAGGGCTTTAAGTGGAAGCTTTTTCAATATTATATACAAGCCATAGTTGCTGCTTATTTATCTTATACAACTAACACCCATTGACAAAGCCAATAGTCCTGACTTGTTGTAGGTATGATTTTACTTGTTGTATCCTATATCTGGATGCAATGACAGAAACAGCAAAATACAAGTCGGGCGGCACACTACGCTTAGCACAGATTTTTAGTTTACCTGTTTTTAAGCCACGCCCTTAATTACATTGGCCACGCCCCTTTGAGAGACCCCCCATTTTTTTCATCCCACTTAAAGCCCTGGGGAGCAGGAATGCTGGGGCGCTGGCGAAGCTGCTCCTTCTATTAGTCCATCCCACCGACGGTAAGGGCCCATGAACTAACACAAAGTCACTCTGCAGCAGGTGAGCACAGATCAAATAATAGTGGTTTGTCGACAGGCCCAAAACCACTGCAATGCTGTCAACAACCGCCCTCCAAGCACTGTAATCCAATGCTACGTCGGTATGCACTGGTCATGGGGGGTGGTAAAGCCCAGTTCGGCACACTCAGCGTTGCATTCCAGTGTTAAACAGAGTCACAGTTCAGGGCAATTGGGCTTCTGTGTGAGCAGTACACCTTACTTATATACCCCAGTGCCAGGTAGCTGCCAAGTCTCCTGTTGCTGAAAAGCACCGCACTGTTCACCAGTTCGGGCCCAATCACATCGAACAGCAGGGCAGAGAGGACTAATATGGATGACGGAACGGCCACTCCTGGTGTCGCCTCCTCAGTGCTACATGCTGTTAAAGATGGGGACGGTAATCTTATCACTTCTCTTCACTCCCCTGACTCACCTCCCAATCCGGCACCAGGCTGGAGTCCAGCCATGCCTCCACCACCTTGCAGCCCAGGAATCACCGGTGGTCACGGAGGTCAGAAGACATGACACTTCATCGGGTCGGGGGGGAGGATTCGGCCCAGCCGCGGCATCCACCTACAGGGGCACACACGTCGTCTGCTGCTCACAGGTTCGGGCCGCACCGCCGCTAACTAAATGCAGATGAGGCATGTAGCGTGGGCCGGATGGGGTGAATCTCACTGTCATTTTGTAATGAATAGAGTCCTATACATTCAGAAGCAGGAATTTATTGTAGGAATTTCACCCCACCCCGCAGGGCTGCAACAAGCTGCTTCTCCTCATGTCGTCGTTCTCCACACTCGTAGGTCAGTGCATTCCATGTCTATATCTATGTCGGGTTATTTATAAAGTGCAGCTGTTACTCCAAGGAGTGTCCTGGTGCTACTGCAGAAAGAGTATCAGCAGGAGAATAGAAGGCAAAGACATAGGGGCTGGAAAAAAGCCAGGTCTTAAGCTTTTTCTGAAACACAGGCATCGCCTTGATGCATCTGAGTGTCAGTGGAAGTGGAAGTTTATTCCAGAGGGAGGGGACCAGGAAAGAGAGGGCTCTGCCCCCTGACCTTGCCTTCCTGATCCACGGAACTCTGGCAAGACAAAGATTTACAGAGCGAAGGTTTCTCTGGGGGGTGTAGAATTTAATTCTGTCTTGTAGATAGCCAGGGCCAGTTCCGTGGAGGGCTTTCTGGGGCCACCCGACAGACAGGCCATCAGTCCGAATGCCACATTACAATGCAGGCGGTCGGACCGCAGAGGTCAGGGGGAAAGACCAATGCCTCCGACAGGATCTAAGATCCCATCGGAGCGGCGGTCAGAATCATATCCCTTGCATGGCTGCGGTGCCTGCGCATGCACCACCGTAGGGATTACAATGTCCCTTTCCAACAGCCTTTTCATGGTGGTCCGACCTCGAAGAAGGTGGTAATACATTCTCAAAAGGGAAGAGATCACCTTACGACCGCTTCTCCTTTGTGAATGTAAAAACAGTTGTTAAAGAGCAGACAGTGATGCAGAGGACCACTGCCAACTCTTAAACAAAAAATAAAAGTAAACTTTTATTTTTAAACACAATGCCGTTTCCGTTAAGGAAAACGGTTGCATTTTTAGAAAAGTTTGCTTTATTGATAAGCAATCATAGACATGGTGGTCTGTTGACCCCAGCACGCCATGCTCTCTGTGATGGCCCACAAATGTAGTGAGTCGCAATATGTGATCTACCTCATTAATATTCATGAGGGTAATCAGATTCTGACCCACTATGATTCAGAATTTTAAGAACCGACCAATTAGTAAATAGGGCAATATTAAAATTCTTTACTGGTCTCAAAAATACTGGTCACAAATTGCAACCAGTATTTTGTGACAAGTAAATAGTACATCTGGCTTTAATACTTATAAAATATTAGCACATGGAATTGGTTGAGTAGGTGATATTTATGGAATCTAATAATTTTTATCTTTTACAGCATTACTCATCATGACTTCCCAACTCAATTTTCTTAGATACAAAACACTGAAAACAATGGAATGACAACTTAACTGGGAGCAAAGCCAAACCAAGACTTTTCATTTGTCTGCATCCTGAAGTAGGCATTTATCACACTGCCTAGTGAAAAACGTGTCAACAACGAAGTGCAGCTATAGCCCCAAGATAAACCCAAACTAGGGCATTTAATAAGTAAACATGGGTTATGCTCCCAAAACCTCTGGTCACATTAAATATGCTACATTACCCAATTTAGAAATGTTCACTCTATATTGTGGTTATGTATTCTAAACATGATGATGATATGAAACTTACACTGCATGCAGCTACTCCAAAGAGTGTCCCGGCACAGTACAAGCTGAAAGGCCAGAGAGGAGCAAGCTCAGTCTACCGAAAAAAAACAGCCCTGGGTTGCTTATTGGGCAAAATTCCAAGGAGAGCTGATTTCAAAGCGCTGAACCCAAAAAAGAGATAGATCTACCTCCTGCTCTCTTTCTTCGGATCCTAGGTGAGTGTGCCAGAAATTTATTGGTAGATCGTAACTGTCTTGGCGGGTTGTAAAAGCTAAATCTGGCACTTAAATAGGTGGGTCCTTTTCCATAAAGGGCTGCATGAACCTGCACCATAGACTTGAATTTCACTCTCTCCCTAATGGGCAGCCAATGGAGATCCCGAAGATGCGGCCTGATGCACATCCGTCTTGGGAGATTAAGCAGAAGTCGAGCTGCCGCATTCTGGATCACCTGAAGTTTATCCAGGAGATATTCCGTAAGGCCCACATAAAGGGAATTGCCGTAGTCAATTTGAGACGTGATCAGTGCCTGAATAACTGTTTTCTTTGCATGGAGCGAAAAGAGAGGCAGAAATTTCTTTAGTGAGCTCATGATCTCAAAACATGTTCCAGCCAACCTGTTAATTTGGGGGCCTAATGACAGCATATCATCAAACCAAATCCCCACATTTTTTACCAGATCTCTTTGGGGGTGCATCCTCTGGCCAAAAGGTTAGCCAGAACTGTGGGGGGAACTCCCCAAAGAGGAGAATATCAGTTTTATCCTCACTACATTTCAATTGTGCTTTTGCTAGCCAATGAAAGACTGCGGTGAGACAGGTTTTAACATGAGAGCTCTTCAGTTCTGTTCCCTTGTTCCAGGAGAAGAGCAGCTGTGTATCATCCGCATAGGAGATCACTTTTGCTCCTAGTTTTTCTACTAATTAGATCAGAGGGGTAAGCTAAATATTAAAAAGTGTAGGGCTTAACGCCGATCCCTGAGGGACCCCTGTATCCACCTTTTGGGGACTAGCAGAGCAGGGGGGAAATCCAAATTTGTTGGCTTCTGTTTTCTAAGAAGGATTTTAACCAGCTCCAGGCTTGCCCTGTCACTCCTATCTCCTGAACACGATCTTAAAGAAGAGCATGCGGGACACTGTAGAATGCTGCCAACAGATCCAATAGTATTAATGCAGCTACACCCCCAGTGTCCAGGGTTCCCTTAATAAATTCAGATACCTCTACTAAAGAAGTTTCTGTGCTGTACTGGTCCCTGAAGCCTGATCGACTTGGGTGGAGAAGCCCTTTAACCTCCACATAATTCGACAGTTGTCAATTTACCTGCTTCTCCAATATCTTGGAGAATGCCGGTAAAAGGGACATGGGCCTGTAGTTAGATGGGGCAGCTGGATCTGCTGTTGGCTTATTTAAAAGGGGTAGAATCATTGCCTGTTTCCAAATGCTAGGAACCGTGGCTGTTCTTAGAGATGCATTAAGAATCTTATTGACCAATGGATTCATTAATTCTGCCCCGGCAGCTAGCAGTTTAGAGGGGCATGGGTCATTCGGGGAACCTGACTTTGTCGTTTTGAGAGCCATAAGAGACCACTCCAAACAGATGGCTTCAAAGGAGCTCAGCTTTGAATTGCTTTCAGATATCTCCTTACTTGGAGTTTCTACATCAGTAGCTGGTGTTCTGCTTACTCCTAGGCTTGCCTGAATACTTTGCACTTTTGATGATAAAAAAACCTGCTAATTCTTCACACCATTCACCTGAGGCCTCTTTGGAGTATGTGTAGGCTGATGGGGTCATAAAGCTCTTAACTATCGCGAAAATTTCTTTCTAGCTATTACCTGTATCCCAATTTGCCCCTCCTATTAGATTCGTTATGGCCACATAATAGTTCTTTTGTGCTTTTTAAAGGATTCTTTATCTACTGAATTATATTCCCTCCTCCATTTATGTTCCAGTGCCTTACAATGCCTTTTTACCAATTTGAGAGTGGACGAAAACCAGGGTTTGGAGGGTACGATTCTGGATACTCTGCACTGGAGGACAGGGACCAACTCCTCTGTAGCATTTCAGATCCAGTTTTTACATTTTAATACATCATCCTCCATTATGTCTAATAGCTCTGGAGTGATCCAGGTTAGAACCTCCATGAATTCAAGAGGATCGATCTTATTAAAGGCTTTCACCCTATGGATTTACCCATTAGGTATCTGATCCAATTTTATAGGGAGCTGCCAAGAGAATCTAATCAGAGAGTGATCTGACCAAATCAAAGGTAGTGGGTCTTCCATAAGCAAAGCCACGTTGGAACAAACTTGCTCCGATATGTGACCCCCTTGATGTGTTGGATTCAGCACATATTGGTTCAGGCTTAGCTGAATCATAGAGTCTTTAAATTTCATGGCCTCGCCATCAGTTAGTTTATCTAGGTGTAAGTTAAAATCGCCTAAGAACATAAAGTGAGAGTATCTTAGGGCAAGGCGTTTAATGTCATTGTCCAGTGATTTTAGAAAGGATCCTGCTGGACCCGGTGGCCTATACGCCAAAACTCCTGCAACTGAGTGCTGATGTGATAGGGTAATACAAAAACCCATTGCTTCTGCTCCCATTAGCTCAGTAATCTCATTACACTGACAACCCCATTGTTCCTTCACTATGATTGCTAGTCCACCTCCCCTCCGATCCTTTCAGTCCGTCCAAAAAATTCTTAAAACCCTTAGGTATGGCCATGGCAATGACCGGATTCGAGGCTTCAGAGAGCCAAGTTTCCGTAATACGCAGCAACTTGAGACTCCCCTCATCTAACAAATCAAAGATGTTCTACGCGTGTTTTTGTAAACATAGATATTTGAAGTAGACAATGCACGCTTATTTATTATAATGTGGCACTGAATTATTCATGTACAATCCCAACACTAGGCACTACCAAAGAAAAACTCACTTCACTCAAATAGACCAGTATGAGCAAAAACTGAAAGTAGTAACTTTTTTTTAACTACATTCACTTTTTCATTGATATGTGAGACAGGATTCTGCTGTCAAGCTGTGCAAAACAATAATTGAAATGATAAAGTAACAGCTAACTAACTTTCAATTAAATTTGAAAGAGAAGTATCAGCAAAATAATAAATGGTCAAAAACGTTTTGAAATTCGTTGCTGATTATAGAGGAAGAAGCCAGCAGCAATAACGTTTTGCTAAGGTTCGCCGAACAAAAAGAGATAGGAGAGACGTTGCTTTGAGTCTTTGATACAAAGCAACTTTGAGAGAAAATGCTGAAAAATTGAGGACGAGCTGTACACTACCAATTTGTCTTAAGGTTTATCACTATAAGGATGCCCTTTTGGCATGAGGCTTAATAAAATTCTATACATCTATGGGTTCAAAGTATGGTGTGGATAGCAAAGCAGACCAATAACATTTCTGAAAGAGTACATTTGAAGCAGTTGTGCAGTGCTGGGAGTTTCTTTTGCACACCGACGTCCAGGGTACAGAAGTGAACAAACATGTCCTCTCCTTCAGTGTAACACATGCATCTTCTGTAAACACCGCAAAGTGGTGGGCCTGCAGCCCAGCATCTTTGGAGCACTCTGACTGATCCGCAGCCCCTGCAGCTGATCCTATGCTCTAGCACTCGCTCCCCAGCCTCATCTAGGGTGGACTGAGTAGAGGAGTGACATGGGGTGATCTTGAAGCTGGAGGGGGATTTTTTATTTTATTTGGTAGTTTAATATAGCGCGAACTCGACCCAAAGGTATCAGAGCTGTTTACATGAGCACCAGTTGCATTACAAACGGTCACATTCATTTTTTGGGCACGGGGAGATTACATGATTTGCCCAGAATCACAGGATGTTTGAGCCTCCTGCTAGACTCGAACCTTGTACCCCAGCTTCAAAGTCTGCTGTCCTAGCCGTAATGCCACATCCTCACACCCTTTTGTTTTCAGCTGCTGTGTATGGGAGCACGTGCAGGGAGAGCAGGTGGTGTCTGGTGCTGCTTGCACAAATCCCCAACCTGCTAGTGTGTGAGTGCTCATTTGGGGTTGAGGAGTGAACAGCTGTGTAAGTGCAGACCCATGTCATAGTTTTCCTACAGACTGCCCCCAGTGGCGTAACAAAACCTGAGGGGGGCCCCCTGCAAAGTACATGGAGGGAGCCCTCCACCCACCACTTTGCCCCACCGCCAAAAAATCTGGTATATTTTTAATTGAAACCTCCAACATTTAATTAATTGCCTCTATATTTGCGTACTCAAAGTTCTAATAAAGTGAGAAATACTTTTAACATATAAGCTACGCCATTTGTAACATTATTGTCAAGAGCACATTATTTAACTGAGACAGGAATCAGAGCAATGCCAAGGAGCGGTCCTATTGTTTGAGGAACTGCCTATCACTGAAGAACAAAGAAAAACTACATAAGGTCCGAATTAGAATTGACATTGAAGGAAAATAACTTGAAACTTTGAAAGAGAAACCCAAATCTGCAATTTAACAGACTCGACTGACAATATACATGAGTAGTACACAAGATATAACTCAGTATCCTGCCAGCTCCAAGAGAAATAAACTGGTGTGAATTATCTGCATGCCACACACTTGCGTCTGTCAGGGGTAGTGTATGATATTAACCACTCTATAGTATTTAAAATGAACTGAGGATACAATTTCAATTCCTACCATTAGGGCTTTATTAGTAAGCAGGGCATAAACAGGCAGGGAAAACAAGGCTGAGGATGAAAACTGCTTGAATGCTTCAGAACATTGATGCAGATGTTTGTCTGTATTTATCATTTCTGTATTGTAAACAAAGCTAATTACACGATTTCAGGTGCACATACTATAGACAAGTGCAAACAACACCATCAATAACACATCATGTAGGATAAAAACAAACCATATCAGCAAGTACCTAATGACAGAATCTATACTAACTGTAGCTGGTGAAGCAAAGGAAAAAGTGCAAATACTTTCAATGTGCATAATAAAAGAATCAGCAATTCAGCAGTATACAAAACTCAACCATGTTTGGAAAGCAATCCCCCTTTCTTCTTGCATCAAGGTAAAAACACTTTCATGGTGCATGATAAAAACAAATCCAGCAGTATGCAGAAATGAAGCCAGGTTGGTCAAACAATTCCCCCTTTGATTTGTGTATGAAGGCGCAAATATTTCAAAGTGACTGGTCAAACAATAACAAGCACAACAGCATACAAAAATCAAATCTAACCAGTTTAATCAGACTATGGCCCTTTGGTTTGTGACTGAAGGCGCAAATATTTCACAATGACTTTTTAAACAATAACAAGTACAGCAGGCCTCAGCATACAAAAATCAAACCAGTTTAGTCAACCAATGCCCCTTTAGTTTGTGCATGAAGGTGCAGATATTTCAAAGTCACTGTTAAAACAATAATAAGTACAGCAGGCAGCAGCATATAAAAATCCCTGTACTGTACCCTTCCCAGGCACACATACATCTAGCGCAGTCACTGCTCCTGCGCAGCACTGCACATCTACCTGAAGTAGGCCAAGGGTGAGTCAAGCGCACAGCAGCTGAACTTTTAAAAAAGTGAGTGAGCCTGTAGGCCTCACTCCAGTGACAGGGTAAAAAGGACCTGTTCGCTACTAGTGATCACTACACAGTATGCTGCCACCACCGCCCTTGTGCTGCTTAACACCTGGTGAAGGCTGTAGCCTCCCTCCACTATGAGGGTAGCACTTTGGGTGCCCCTCCTGGTCCAACAAAATCGCATACCGTGAGACAGACCTGTGTTGTGGAGCACCTGCATGAACTGTGCTCACCTATGAGAAACAAATCAGCATTAGGGATCCAGACAGCAGTACAGTAGAGCCATCAGGGCAGGGGTACACGTCTTCAGACATGCAGAGGACTTTTCCGCCCCATAGATAGATAGATAGATAGATAGATAGATAGATAGATAGCTAGATAGCTAGATAGCTAGCTAGATAGATAGATAGATAGATAGATAGATTATTTAAGGGGGGAAAAGTCATTTGTATGCAATTATGAAGGCATTTCAAGCCAGGATCAAAATCATGATTGTAGGTCTCGAAAACCTCTCTCTGAAACCATAATAGTATAGGCAAATAGCTTGTTACTCTTCAAGCCTGAAGGGGGACATGGTACCATAAATTGAGGTAACACTTCATCCCCTCTTACTTTATTGTCTATTTTGAGTTTCTTCCTGCTAAGAAAGAGCCACAGTAGGTGAGCACTAATATTTCTCTTCAAGATTAAAATATTTAGCAATCTCTTTTGAAAGCTAAAGTGGTATTTCTCACTATGGTTATAAAAGCGGAACATGCTACAGTCAATGGTCGTCGGGTAGGCACTCAGGATAAGCCAATTCAAGGTGTCACCAAAAATGGGTTTAAATGAAATGAAACATTAAGCCCCCAATTACAGGTGGTCTGGATTGAGATGTCAGGATACTATCTAGCCAGAAAGAGCGATTCCAGACAGTATATCCTGACCTGGATCCTGCTGTTCTGAGTACTGGTCTCTAGAATGTGAATTAACATGTGAACTGGGAATTACCTGGTCCAAAACAGCATGTGGAGCCTCTCTTCTGTGGACAAATCTGCTTCGATTCACCAACAGCTATTAAGAGGTGATAAATGGGTGCAGGACCAGGTCAGCCTTTGTAGGGTGGGTAGGGCTTCAGGGGGTATTAGAGGCAATGGGTTCTGATGGTGTAGGAGGGCGCCAGAGAATGCGGTGTATTCTTGGGGCTGAATTCCAGAAGTAAGCCAGGAGTTTTCCTGGTTTATTAATGAAATTTGGAAGTAAGCCAGGAGTACTGCAAGAATACATCATACCTCCCCTTGGCAAACCTTTTGTGAATCAGGCCATATGTGAATTGAGCTCCATGAGCCAATTCACAAAAGATTTGCTGGGAGTAGGTGAGACCTACACATATAGTACTCCTATCTTACTCATGAATTGTAGACATAAGGTAGACTGTTCCTAACTTACTCCTGTCTTCCTCACAGAATTCAAGCGTAAGCCAGGAGTACTACATAATTAAGTCATAGCAAAAACCTTTGGAGATTGTGGCCTGTATCTTTCCCTCTGCAATGTCATTACACATAGAAAAGCTCTGCAAAAGGTAAACTCGCAGACACATTTTTCATCCTGGCTAGCTTTGTTGAAAGTGAAAAAATATATTGCTATGCAGTAAAAATTATCACACTATGCAGAGACAAACTTTGTGGGATTGCAATGGGAAACTTTGCAAGCTTCACAAATGGAAAGAATTGGACACTACGTAAATCTTTGCAAGTTAAAAATAGCACCCTTCTGCACTCTAACTCTTAAACCTGTTGTGCATCAAATGTCCTCTTTTGGCTGACACTATTACCCTATTCATTCCTTTTTTGTATGGTTTGTAAAATCAATATTAATGCACTCAGAAATGTGACAAATCAATGGCATGAGTGTCCCAAAAGTACTTTCAATGCACATTAAGTAATTTAACTTAAATAAAGGGTCAGTACATACAAAAATAAAGTAAAATGCAAATGAAGGCTACAATTGAGCACAAAAAAAATTAAACACTGCACGATCAAGCATTCCCTAAAGAGTACACTCTCTCGATATTTATAATTTGTATGCATCAAATCTTAAAGGACCTTTAGTGCGCCTAATATAATCCAGCCTATTGGAAGACATTTACATAATTTTCCAAGCAAAGGTTACCTGATCATTTCATGCTGTTCACAGTGCTGCCGAAATGACCCCGATGAATGGAGGATTACCCGGACACTAAGGCAAACAACAGAGCGTAATAAACATCTGGAAATTTCCATAGCACGGTCCATCTTTGCCTTTGGCGACACCTAGATCAAGCCTGGATTTCCTGCCAACATTTCCCAAGGCTTTTGATAGGTCTTAAAGGACAATATTTGTGTGTAGGGTTAGTTAAAAGTTCAAATTGATTTTTATTCAACATGTAAATAGGGGGCTGCTTTCAGTGTGCGCAAGGTGCCACGCGGAGCTGCATGCCGGACTGACATGATGCTTGCTTTATGAATGAAGCACTAACGAGCGTAGCTCTATATTCCGGCATTTTTTTAAAATACATATTGTGTCAAATTGTGTAATACAACAAAAAGTGATCACTATATTCATATGCTGTGTAGAAATATATACATTAACGTCTTTTATTTGTGGTGTTTTTTGTCAGTGCATTTTTTTAAAATATGCAATTCTATTCGTTCACAATTTTTAAAGTATACGATTTGTACGTTTACTTGCAAGGCAGTAATATGTGCAGTAGCACCAAATTTGAATTTCTGACTATGTGGCCCCGGTGTAATGGAAACATTTTAATGAATAGAAAAAAGGATTTTTACCTGAGGAAATGGAGGGAGACGTGACTTAACTTAGTTGCTTGCAGGCTGCTTCGGTAGCGTCCATGGGAGCAGGCGCAGATGACTGGTGCTGACATGCGCAGTTTACTCTGCCCGCATGACCCACCCTGCCCCACCCTGCAGAGCAATGCGTGATGGCGCACAGGCGGCGCACTAAATATGAACGTGCGCACTGCGGCCGCGTGAGCCCAGCCTCTGTCTCTGAGGCCGAGAGCCTGTTTTAATAATTGGCCTGCTGCCTGTGCACAGAGCCAGCCTTCGTGGTGCATGGGCGGCAGGCCATTATCACTATTAAAATGCTCCTCTGCCTCGGAGACTCTTCCCAGCCGAACTGTGCCGTGACACTGACTGCGCGTTAATATTTAAGGCATTTGGTCCCAGAGTCAAGCCAGTCTGCATTGTGCTGAGGGGGCCCCTGGACTTCGGGGGCCCCCCCGCACCGCGGTGGCTGCGGGGGCCTGTGTTACTCCCCTGACTGCCCCCAAATGAGTGTGAGGACTCGAAACGGATCAACGGTCTGCTTTTCCTTTCAATCCATTATAAACAATGGGGTATTCCCAAATAGTCCCTGGACCTGGGTATCGGTTATTATAAAGAAACAGTGGTCCTGGACCAATTGTTCAAGGAAGAGATAGATTGACAGAATTATCAACTTATTTGAGCTTACATTAATCAGCTCCCGAACGTCTGTAAATTGTAAAAATAAATGTGCAGAAAAACCACTAAGTATTATTACAATATATTTATTTAGTCATTGAAAGGAATAATCATTAGAGGGTCAAGAAAAAAAGGAGAATGTTCTAGGGAACGTGTAAGAAAAAGTGCTCAAGTGTATATATAGGAGTCAAAATAGCTCAAAGTGTGTAGAAAAGTAAAGGGCATATATTTAAAAAACTGTACAAAACTGATATCCAATAAACAGTTAGATGCAACCTGGCCACATGCAAATTATTCATTTGAATTTATAAGGAGAATTTCCTTAAGGCTGTAAACAGGGGTAATGGGGAAGGGGAAATTGGTCCAGGTGTGGTAGGGGGTAGCGTCGACGTTTCGATCCGGCTTATCGGCAAACGAGGGACTTTAATACCTCAGCTATGCGGATCTTCCTCAGGACAAGGGGACAGGTGAAATGACCCTCATTAATCTTGCAATGCTCAATTGGAGTCCAAAATCTGGTTACACCAATGCCCATGAAGTGGCAAGGGCCAACTAAGGACAATTCCCGTTATTCAGTAGATATAAACCATGGCGGTGGTGCCCAAACCATCCATGGAACATAATATTCTGGCCTGTGTGTGTGGCAAGAGTTTGCTGAATAAATCAGGCAATTCGGGGCACAGCGTAATTTTGCAACTGGAGACGATCTGATCGACGTCCTTACTCCATCGCGGTAGCAGGCAGTAGCGGTAGCTGAGGTATTAAAGTCCCTCATTTGCCGATAGGCCGGATCGAAACGTCGACGCTACCCCCTACCGCACCTGGACCAATTTCCCCTTCCCCATTACCCCTGTTTACAGCCTTAAGGAAATTCTCCTTATAAATTCAAATGAATAATTTGCATGTGGCCAGGTTGCATCTAACTGTTTATTGGATATCAGTTTTGTACAGTTTTTTAAATATATGCCCTTTACTTTTCTACACACTTTGAGCTCTTTTGACTCCTATATATACACTTGAGCACTTTTTCTTACACGTTCCCTAGAACATTCTCCTTTTTTTCTTGACCCTCTAAGGATTATTCCTTTCAATGACTAAATAAATATATTGTAATAATACTTAGTGGTTTTTCTGCACATTTATTTTTACGATTTACAGATGTTTGGGAGCTGATTAATGTAAGCTCAAATAAGTTGATAATTCTGTCAATCTATCTCTTCCTTGAACAATTGGTCCAGGACCACTGTTTCTTTATAATTTCCTTTCAATCCAGTCAGGATTAAAAAAAGTCATATGAATTATTTTTACTCTAAAGACAAAGGGGCAGATTTATCACTCTTCACACAGCGCAATGCAGCAAGACAACTGCACGAACGTAAGAGGGAAGGAATGCGCCATATCTATCAAGATATGGCACATTCATGTCCTCTACCTGCTCTGGCGCACAATCAACTGCCTTGCGCCGAAGCAGACATCCTTGTGCCATACAGTAAGGGTGCCTGCATTACAAGCAGGGTTGTTTTGTGGAAGGGATACCTTCCTGCACAAAAACAATCGCCGGAGGCATATTCCTCTTTCTAAGTGTGCAGCACACTTAGAAAGAGGAAACAATGAGGGGAAATATTTCTCCTCGTTGCGCCTCTGGTGGGAAGGCATACAATTCTGAAGCATTCCCAGGTCAACCAGTGTTGGTAAATATGGCCAAGACTCAGAATACATGAGTGGATGTGTGGGAACACCCACGCTTCACCCATATGACGCCGCCACCACGTGGAGTAACGCAAGACAGAGGCAGAGGTGGCCTTGCGTGGCTTGGTTAATCTCATCTAAAATTTGAGTCACCCTCGTGGCACAAGGGCGACGCATAACTTTTATCAATCTAGCCCGAGATCTACGGCAAAGTCCATTGCAGGCATCTGGCATTTCCCCGGGAGTCTGGAAGCGTGGGGCCGGTTTTACAGCGGTGGGGGGCGATTTTGTTAATTGGGGGATGGTTCAGCAGCGGTACTGCAATATTGGCTCATAGTAAGAAAAGCAGCAGCACTTCACACTTGCACCACCTCCCCCCTGGGGAGCAGAGGGGCTGGTCTGACAAAAGTGCCAGGGCTGCTTTGGGATCCCAGTCCGGACCTGCTCTCACTCTTCCGTCAATCATTCATGCACCATTTCACCCTACCTTTCACCTTTCTTTCCCTTCACGTTTCCTGCCTTACTTTCATCTTACGTTCTTTTTTCCATTTATATCTACCCATCTTTTTTCTCTCTTCCTTACTTTTTCTTTCATATCTTTCTCTGTCATGCTCATTGTTTTCCAATATGTTCCTCTCTCTGCGTTTTCTACTATTCAATTTTTTTTCTTTATGTGTCCTCTTCCCTGAGCATGTCAGCTGAAAGATTACAAACTTCTCTCATGGTATTTAGCAGCAGTGCTATTTATCGGCATTTTGTCTGCAGACCTGTAGACATAAGAGGCCCAAAAACAATTAATTAATGTTTATGTGGACCCAGTTCACCAGCTTATCAGTCCCAGTGAGAGCCTCCACTTAAGTTGCTAAAGTGGGGGCCTCTGTTAATACAATTCTCTGTTCAATCCAGATCCATAATTTTCTTAATGCAATAAAATGAAGTTCTACTTATCTTGTACAGGGCAGCAAACACAAAAGGGAGAAGATGGAGGACAGGGGGATCTATAAAGGACTAATGTGCTCTGTTTTTGCTTTATGTGTTCATGCAAGGTTCTACATTCTATTGTTCTTTAAATTACAGCAGAGTGGTTAATTATCAGGATAATGATTAATCCTAGCCTCCTTGTTTTTTTTTTTTTTTAAATAGTTTTATTTGCATTTTATTTAAACAAAATAGTTTACAGCATAGGAGTGCTGGTAAGCAGGAGAAAAGAAACCATAGTACACATGATGGCGAGAGGGACCAGTGGCATTACAATCAATAATGTCAGAAGGAAAACCAAAAAGAAACGTCGGACGGGGAGGCCCCAGTAGGTAAATTCCATTCACAGTGGCAGTGCAGAGGGTCCAGATACCATTCGAACAATCCGGAATTGCGTTCACCCACCTTCATACCATTCCCATCCAACAGCACAGAGCCAGCCACATTCCTACTCTTAATACCATTCAAAGAGGTCCCTCCAAGTGTGGAATCGTTCCCAGCATCACATGAGCTGGTGAGGGACTCCAGAGAGGGACCCATCCTCTAGAATGCACTCATCGTGGTCCAATCTGGGGCAAGCCAACAACACAGTGTCCCATGCAAGTGGAATCTGCACTTTCCGTACTCCCCTATCCTCCTCCCTTTGAATTGCCTCCCTCTCTCATTCCGCTCATTTTACCACTTCCAACCCCCATCTATATACATCCAGACCCCGAGTCAATTTCCAGCTCATGGTTAATTGTCTGCAAGCGAGAATCCATGACATGTCCGCAAATCTATCTGTCACTTCTTGAGACACACCACACTCGTGCAGGCCCAGCAGACACAGTTGGGGGGTGAGCTCAAAATCCCAATCGGTAGCCCTGCTAACCACCTGGAGGACAGTGGTCCAATATGGGAGCAGAGTCAGACAGGACCATACCATGTGGAAAAAACCTGCATCCTCCGCAGAGCATATAGGGCAACCAGATGCCAAGGTAAGAAACATGGCGTTTACTCGGTGGGGGTAAGGTAGGCCCTATGTAAGTAGTAGACCTTGATGAGTTTAAAGCGAGCATTCCTAGACACCATAGGGGTGTTTGCCAGTGTCTTCCGCCAAGCCGAGTCAGACAGAGGCATCCCCAGGTCATCCCAGCGTGAACGAAGACACACCAGGTCTAACTATGCCCCTTTCATTAGAGCCCTGTAGAGCAGTGTGACCGCCCTCGTGATGAGAAAAAGGTGAAGCAGGCATTCACGCTTAGGTGGTTCCACCACTCCGCGGACCCACCAGTTGCGTATCTCATGCACAAGAGCTCAGTGAAGCAGAAAGTGCCTGACGGGGATATCATAAGTCTCTTGGAGTTCCAAAAAAGGACAGAACTCACCCCCCATGAATAAGTCACCCAGTATGGTGAACCCCCACTGCCACCCACCTGCAAAGTCCTGATCATCCCCCCTGCCGCTCCAAGCACCGGGGATTCAACAACGGGAGCTAGCACATGTGTGGGGATTTAGTGCAAGTCCTTTGGAGTGCCCTAGCCCAAAGAAGAGTGCCGTTCTAATCAAGATATTCATATTTTTCACCATGAAAGCAGGCACAGGCCTCATCAGGATGTTAGTCAATAAGTCTTTGGAGAGTGAGCCCCCCTCTCAGGTGCCCAAGCCATCACACAGATAAGATCTCCAGCGAGCCATCCACTGCAGTTGCGCTGCCAAATAATAAAGCTCAAGATCGGGTGCAGCCAGGCCCCCTTCTGTCACTGGCAAATGCAACTTCATAAGCACCAGACGTCGCCGCGAGGCACCCGAGTACTGTGTCAACAGGATACCATCCAGTTCCCGAAAAAAAACTTCTCTGATATCTTCAGTAGGAGGGCCGCACACAAATAAAAGAGACGGCAGCACAACCATTTTTTAAATAGCCACCCAGACACTCACTGACAGCAGCAGTGTGGTCCAAAAGGCCACTGAACGTCGTAAGGCGGCCAGCGCGAGACAGAAGTACCCTTCATACAGTAAATCTACTGAGCTGTAGATGGCACTCCTAAATACTGACTATTGCTTGGCTCCCACTGCAGGGTTGGGGCATTCTGTAAAGATCTACACCCTCTGCCCCCCCCCGAGGGAGTAGACTAAAACTTGCCACAGTTTAGTTCCAAACCAGAATGACGGCCAAAGTCCATCAAATCAGCCAATGCTCCCCTGAGATCAGCGTCCGCCCCCTCATGTACAGGAGCATATCATCCATATACAAGGAAAGATAGAGTCAATCCAAGAAAGTTGCAAACCCGGGTTGTGCAGCCCCTGATGGACCAAACAAGCAAACGGCTCCATGGCTAAGGCACATCACAGCGGGGACAAAGGGCATCCCTGTCTGATGCCCCACTCCACACACATGCCTCTGACACTACCGAGCGAGTGCGAACCTTAGCCACTGGGCTCATGTATAGCAACTTCGTCCATCTGATGAAGGGCAACCCAAAGCCCATGCCAAACAAGGTAGCATATAAAAAATCCCAACGGAGCGAGGCAAAGGCTTTCCTAATATCCACAGAAATGATTAGTGCTTCCAACAGTAGCCGCTTCCGCTGGTCCAACGTCAGGAGCAATTGACGAATATTGGGCATGGTGCTACACATGGGAATAAAACTCCTTTGGTAGTGGTGAACCAGGGACCACATATGTTGGAGTAGACGGACTGCCAGAACTTTGCTCGGTATCTTATAATCGGTATTGAGCATTGAGAGGGGGCGCTAGAAATCAAGAAGAAGTGAGTCCTTATCTTTCTTAGGCAGGGACACAATAGTGGCCTCACGTAGCAAAGGAGGAAGTTCACCCTGCCTGCGGGTGTCATTAAATAGGGCTACGAGTTTAGGGACAAGGTCCTCAGCATACATAGTGTCAAATTCCACAGGAAGACCGTCTAACTCAGGGCCCTTCCCTCTCGTGATTCCGTTAATCGCATACCGCACTTCCTGCTCAGTAATATATTCGCCCAATTGACCCACCACCGCGAGAGCTAGGGTCACAGGAGAAAAATCTGCAATGTCATTCAACATATCCACCTCATGACCCCACTCCCCATGGACTACAAATCTTGATAGTAATGAAGAAACGCTGTACTGATACCTTTCTGCATGAAGACATCCTGTCCTGAGGTGTCCCACACTTGCAGAATAGTATGACTCCAATCCTCACTCTTCAATAACCATGCTAGTGGTCTGCCTGATTTGTCTCTCTCAGCGTGGACCCTGTTCACATAGGCTCTATGATCAAATTGTGGAAAACATTCAACCAGCTCAAACAGTGTCTCTCGTTCACCCTGCATGCGCACTCTACCCTCTGGGGTCCCCTCCAATCTGTGGAGAAGACCACCAAGTACTGCCTCCTTCAGCTGAATATCAGAGTGCAACTGGCAGGCAGTCCCACTTTGTTAGAGATACAATATTCCCGAACCACCACCTTCATGGCCTCCCATTCTACCCCAAATGGCGAGGCAGAGCCTGCCTTATCTAACCAATATTGTGCAACATGGTCACTCAGCAAAACTGAAAGGCTTGATCTTCAAGCATATAGGGGTCTAAGCACCAGGTAGGGACACTCGATCTAATTGTGGACCATTGGAAGAAACACAATATAGGAGAGTGGTCAGAATATGTTTCCGCCAATTACTCCTCATCCAGTACCCTGCTATACATTGCCTTGTATGTATAAATTCTATCAAGCCAAATCTCGAGATCATGTAATCCAGAGGAATAAGATTACACCCGGGATCCGGGTTCCGCCCCTTAAGCAGTCAACAAGGTCCCACTGTGTAGTCCAGGTGCGGGCAGCTTCTGCCACCCTACCCGCGGGCGAGGTACAAATGGGCGGTGTGATCTATCAAGGCCCAGGTACAGTACACAATTAAAGTCTCCCCTCACTATTCTCAGATAGGGGACCATCAGCGGGAGGAGAGGAGCCAGGCCAGTCAGAAAGGCAGACCAATCCACATTCGGTTCACAGATGTTCAGCAATGCAAAATCTTTACTGTCTAAGCGCCCCAGCACCAATAGATAACAGCCTTCCAGGACGATAACTGCCCTGTGTAAATGAAAGGGGACACTGGGCCTAATCAAAATAAGGGTGCTCCGCGAGAAAGCAGAGTAGGTAGTGGCATAATACATGTCCCCTCCAGCGCCCCTGGATGGCTCATCCCTCAAGTTCCATAAGGTGAGTCTCCTGCAGGAAAGCAATTTTTACCACCCTGCACTTCAAGTAAGACAGCACGATGTAATGTTTAGAGGGGTAAGAAAGGCCCTGCATGTTCCATGTGATCATTTTAACCTGTGCTGCCATTGGAATCTTTCCAAACCGGGTCCCACGGAGCCCCCCGTAGACCACCCCTCAAGTGATCAGGCCCCTTCTCACCAGTCAAAGCATACAGATTCCACAACCATACACCCCCCACTGCAAAACAATTATACAGAAAAACCAATAACATAACTAAATAGCAAATCCCCAACACTACCCAAGGACTGTGACATAGAACCATCCTGTCCAAACATCAAACAGCACAGGGCCCACCAGGGAGCAAACTAAAGGCGAAGAAGGACCAAATAGTTCAGTAATGTAAAGGTACAATCGGGGTAAAGAACCGCACGCCAAAGAAGAAGAGAAGCAAACAAAAAATCAATTGAATATGGTGGGACATATCTCACACGCGAACACGTCGTTCCTGTTCCGCTGCATGCGCCCCATGGCAATCTCAGTAGTGAAGGAGGGAGCGCAGGAAAATAAGACCACTCGAGAACCACTTCTCAACCACAATCCCAATGTAATGTGATCCACCTGTGGCGCCTTCACCAACAGTATGGGAGGTCCCCAACCAAAGACAGCACAGTCCACAAGTCAGAGTCCCATGGGTCTAAGCAAAAATGGTAGTCCTGTTACTGCTACTAAGCCCACACCGGGAAAAGCAGGACGGGAAAGGCCGGGATGAAGAGGTCAGCAACTGCAGAGCAATTGGGTCTAGTCGGCCACCCACCAAATCACGCAGACATCAGTAGAGTGCAGACGAGCAAAGCAAGTGATCCCCAGTCCCCTGACAGCACACACATGACCGGTTAGCCATCGAGCAGTGTAGGGGCAGCGTATAGCTGTAGAGAGCAGCACCAGTCTCCACACAGCCCGAAAGAGTGTCAGGGACTGTCTGGGACTGTCTGGGACACAGTCAGGGACTTGGGCAAGGACTGGTGACTGGGTCAAAACGTAAGCAGAAAGGGGAGCACAGCACTGCCCAGGATCACACAGGAAGTCAGAGAGGAGAAAAGGATCCAAAGGGGAAGCCAGCACAAAGGAACAAGGTAGCTAGAACTCAGAAACTATAGGCACTCAGGAGGGGATTTAGCATTCAGAATAACTACACCCAGGACGGATGTGCAAGACATATATATAAAACAACATTAACAATAAAAGGAATGTGGGGTAAAGCACTCGGGAGCTCCACAAGGTAAGACTGAAGCTCAGTAAGTTCCTCACCCACAATTGCTGTTACAGATACTGACTGCAAATACCCACATATAGGATATGCATGCAAAGGCAGGGTCTGTGGATACCTATGGTGATGTTATAAATGTAACTCAAAGATAGTCACCGTCTCTAATGGGGTCCAACGGATCTCCCACACACGACACCCCACTAACCCCAGAGGGGTGGGGATCCAGTAATATCAAGCCATTTGCAGCGGGCAGTGGCGCAGCCGCTAGGAGAGCGGGCCGCCATCTTGGACCACTTTGTGATCCGGCCGCAGATTTTCCTCGCCGCTCACCGGCCATACCAGTCGGCCCTGCCAGGAGCACAACAGGCTGAGAAATCTTTACAAGAAGAATGGGATGCGTGCACTGGTTGTAGGTGGCCGGGGGTTCACAGGCGGTGAGGAGCTCACACCATCCGCATCCTCAGGCCATGGTGGCTAGCTCCACCCCATGCTAGCCACCTTGTTGCGAAATAAAATCACAATTCTCTATTTATCCTGGCTTTGAGAATCGGCATTCTCTATCCACCAAGAATAAAAAAACAACAGTTTTTATTTGTATTGGAATGGGATGCAAAAGAGTGAAAGAAGATGAGCTACTTTAGCGCGAAAACATATAAACTGATAGAAGGGTTTGTAGAAAAGACTCCACGCCGGATTGTTTCCAAATCAGGCTTCATTCACCTACAGTGCACGGCAGGGGTGGAAGTGACCTGCCCAGTCCTGATGCTAGATTAAACTGCCAGGTACATTCTTGCCTGGTCGTTCTAGCACACAGAATCAATTACAAATCAAAATAGAACACGAGACCCTGCATGCCCAATGGACACGCATGCACGAGCCACAACAGAGATTCTCTGGCTACCTAGGTGGGCTTCAGCAATGGGATCTCTTTCCGTCTAAGCAGGTTAGCAATGCAGATATCAATTAAAAGAGATGTAAATTAAAGAGATTGTGAATACTTAGAGAAGAAGCTTTCCATCACCATCACAGTGCACTCACTGGGGGATGATAATGTTTACAGTGCATTACCCAATCGTCTGACCATCGCAGGGGGGCTGATGTAATTAAATTCAGTTTAGGTTTGTATCCCTAGCTTTATATTTCAAGTTCTTTGGTTCATATTTCTGCAAAAGAAGGGAAATTTCCATGGGCTTTAAATTTAAAATGTATATACCTTCATGTCTTGATGCGGTGTTCTATGTGTTTATCTTTGCACTGTTTTATCTTAAAACCGCTATTTTTAAAATATAGTGTTCTATTACATTTAACTGCAATGAGCCTTTTACTAGAAATGATGTATTATATCACCATGAAGAACAACATTGAGCTTCTCCTTTGTGGACAAGGGTCAGGTGGGTAGAATGCCAAGCATGCCAGTGTGGAGCAGGATCTGTGTCCAAGATCAGTGTACAAAAAAATGGCTCAATTTAGGACATTTTTGCTAAATAAAAAGGCCTTCTCTTATTTTGTAATACCTCTGTATACTGTGGCAGTTGGTGATGGTTTACTCTGGCACTGCTGCAATATGTAGCAGCTCTCTTTGGCTGACCCAGTCTTTATTCTGTTTTCCTGCCATTCTGTAACTGCCAAATCCTCGAAAAAGTGTTGAGCAAGACTTTGCAGTTTTGCCCAGCCAGCTATTTGTATGGTGTAGGAAGCTGGCTTTTTATGTTGTGTACCAAAATGAGGTACACTATGTAGAAAGTCCATATGACTCTTATTGGCTTACAGGGCTTAGATAATAATTCCAGATGATCTCTTTTGTGGTAGTGTGGGCGAGCAGTTTAGGCTTATCAGAGGGTAGTGTTAAGCATTTGTTGTACACACAGAGTCAATAAATGAGGCACACACTCAAGAAGAAACTCGAGACCAATTTTGAAACATAACATGTATTTTTATAGAATTTTAGTCACCAAGAACTTCGTAATAGGGTAAGTACTTTAGACGTTATCAAATTTTACAGTAGAAAATGAATGCTGTCAGATTTGAGGCATGAGCCTCAAACGTGGTAATGTTATCCTGTGGGAGAAACGTTCACTGCATAGGGTAACTTGCAAAAGACTTGCAGGACTGTTTTTCTGGACTTAAGGTGAGTAGGGGCCAAGGTCCTAGAAAGCACCAAGTGTTCAGCTTTACCTGCCGTGGGGTGTCCCAATGCAGAGGTGCTTTCAGCGGTGGTAGCCTCGGATGCTTCACACTGTAGTCAATGAGAAAAGTACCTGTAGGAAAGAGGCTACAGGGGGGACTGGGGGGCCAGTCCGGCAGAACCCAAAGGGGGGGCTCCACTATTGGGGGTCTCAGGGCCAGAGGGACACTGTAGGTTTCAATGGAATCAGGCTGGGGGTGCATAGGTGTTTTGTCTGGCGGGTCTTCGAGTTTGAGGCTCCCGCGGTTCTTGGTGCACCGGCAGAAGAGGGAGAAGAAGCATAGCAAGGAGACTTCTGGTGTGAGGCTGCCTCTGGTAAAGTCCGTCGATGTGCAGGTTCGTGTTGGCAGCAGAAGTGTTCGGGCTGAACACAAACAAGCCTTGGTGCAACAGGTTTCGGTATCCCAGGTATTGATGTAGGGCGGCTCCTGGGGGTCCTGGCATCTCCAAACTTGGTGGCAAGATAGATCTGTCCTCCTTGAGCATGGTGACTTCTTCCTGGGTGGCTGCTCTGTTGGTGGACCCGGTAGTCAGCACATTGGTTTACCTGGCATCGCGGTCAGTGCCTGCAGGCTGTAGGGAAGTGGCTCCTCCACTTCAATGGAGATACTGGCTGGTTTATGAAGTACAGTTGAATCTAATTTCCTGGTGTCAGGGGGCCACCTAAATACTGATTTTAGGGGTGTTAAGGGGAGTAAAGGGTAGTAGCCAATGGGCTAGCTACCCTTGGGATCACACACCACCTATATGACCACTTCCTGTGGGGAGTGGGCATAACCCTGTCCCAGAGTTTCTAATTCCACCAAAAACAAGATGAAATCCTTCTCTCACGGAGCACATCAGACAGCCCTCCTTCGGGGTATGGTTAGCCTGGTGGTGCAACACGCCTCCTGCATAGCTGATTTCCTGCCTGTCCTGGTGCCAAATGGGCCTCAGGGAAGGGGGTAGCATCTCCCAGGTCTGGGGGAAGCCAGGGTTGCATATCAAAGGAAGCCGGGACTTTGAACCCCCTGGCCTTGATATGCTAAATCGCTAGCCATCCTGCAGGAGGAGGTGTGAACACACTTCCTCCGGAGCAGGCATTGTCTCTGGCCTCAGAGAGCATGGGCTCTCATCTTCAGGGGGTCCGAAACTTGTCTGTGGTGGCAGGCTGGATGAGACCAGTCAGCCAGCACACTAGATAGTGGTAGGTTTTTCAGGGGGTACCTCTAAGGTGCCCTCTGGGTGCGTGTCTTAATGTATCCCTACTGGCATCAGTTTGGGTTTATTAAGACAAGGTGCTTAATGGCAAACACCATAGGTTTCAGTAAAGCCATCATGTAGCTGGGGAACTCGTAATGACCAGTGCCCAGTACATATACTTAAGATGGCTTCCCTGTTCACTTGTACTATCTAGTAATTGAACTAGACAGCACAGGGGAATATCTGCTCATGCAAATATGCCCTCTCATGTAATATAATGTGCCCTGCCTTAGGGGTAAAAGGATTGCTGTAGGGATGACTTACATATATTACATGCAGTGCCTGTGGGCATGGCACACAGGGTGTGTGCAATGTCATGTTTTAACACTTGTTTGCACCATTTCACACAGCCTGCAATGGCAGTCTGCATGATTTTGGTGGTAGGTCCATTAGGGTGGCACAATACACGCTGCAGCCCATAGGGACCCTCTTTAGTACTCATGCCTTAGGTACCGGCGGTATTTTTACTAGGAGCTTACAGACATGCTAAAAGTCTCGCCAATTGGGGCACAATTGAACAGTTACCTTGGTTTAGCAAAAGAGAACTGGCACTGAAGGCCTGCTTAGCAGGAACTCAGTGCACTTCAGTTAAAATTGCATCAAATACTAGGCAAAAAGTGGGGGTGACCATGTCAAAAAGGGGCCCTTTCTTACATACGGCGTTTTTTTACAAGGTATCTTTTTTTAAATTGCTCTTTATTGAATGATTTACATACCAGGAAAGACCGTATTTAGGATTTTTTACATATTGTATACAGGATTCTTTGGTTCATTCAATTGAAACCTAGGACACAGTGGGTTGGGTTCACAAGAAGCACAATCAATGAAACTGATGCTAGTGGAAGACAGGGAGTGACAAACTGTTGAGCTCAGTGCATAGTTGTCGTGTGTCATAGTCAGTAACTTCGTGGGGGAGAACAGTCAACAGCGAGTTGTAGTCCGAGAGCAATATCATTGTCCACAGGAACAACCAATGGAGATCTTCCTGGGGGACCCTGGAGGCAAGATCGATTGCTCAGACTGATCGCCCGGCCCTTACGGTGGCCACAAGTCAGAGTCGGGCTCCAGCACCAGCAATATTACATCCCACCCTATGATTTGTGCGCCCTGTCTGGCTTGTTGGTGGAGCTGTTGCACCACATGGTCCTCATGTCGCATCTGCGGCGGAGCTTTTAGTTTCATGCTGATGTCAGTGGTCCCGAGGCTGCTTTTCATTGTATTGCAATCACTCGCCGTGCCAGAGCAAGCAATAAATCTTTAAGGTTGCTCCCGGCCGTATTCGTTTTGGGGCGGGGCATCAGGCCCAACAATCAAGTTTTTGGGGTGGAATTGCAGTGTCATCCCATTATGCGTGTTATGTAGTCACAGACTTAAGTCTAGAATGTGCGCAGTGTTATGTTAGTGGATTTTATAAAGCGCGACAGCTGCCCCAGCAAAGAGGCGTCCCGGCGCTGACAGCAATGAGGTGGACGAAACAGGGAGGGGCCCCAGGGAGGCCTACGAAGTGGGAAAGAGAAAGGTTTTGATGGCTTTCCTAAATTCTAGATAATGGTTCGCTGACAAAATATCGACAACAACAATATCGTGATACAAAAATATTGTGTAAAAAATATTGAAAACAAAGATATCATTTCCCTATACTTATAAGTGACGAAATAATCGAAAAGTAAAAATATCGTTGTCACTAATATCATTGCCAGAAATATATATATATATATATGTATATATATATATATATATATATATATAATATTAAATATATTAAAAAGTAGCAGTAATATAATAGAAATTAAATATATTTAATTCATTTAAATATATATATAACTATCTACCAAAATAAAACACATAAATTAATATATATGCATGTTTATTTACATATATCTAATTTAAGAAACATTTAAAAGTGTCTCTAGATCAGATTATGAAGAGACATGCAAATAGATTCCTGCTTTCTGTCAGATACTCCAAAACAAACAGCCATGACTATCTCCTAAGCAGCTGTGGCCGTTGAAGAATAGTTTAATAGAATCAATCAATCAGGATATTATAAGCGCGCTACTCACCCATGAGGGTCTCAAGGCGCTGAGGTGGGGGGGGATCATCAGATCTGTTTAGCCGAAGAGCCAGGTCTTGAGAGTCTCCCTGAAGGTGTTCAGGGAGGGGGCGCGTCTGATGTCTGCCGGGAGCTTGTTCCAGGTCTTGGCCGCAATGTGGGAGAAGGATCTTCCACCTGCTCTGGCTCTGTGGATGCGCGGGGTTTCAGCCAGTGTGAGGTTGTAAGATCTGAGGTTCCTTTTGGGTACGTGGAAGTTGATTCTGTTGTTGAGGTATTTGGGTCCGGTGTTGTGCAGGCATTTGTAGACATGGGTGAGGATTTTGAAGGTGATTCTTTTCTCCACGGGGAGCCAGTGGAGTCTTCATAGGTGTTGGCTGATGTGTTCGTGCTGAGGGATGCCGAGGACGAGTCTGGCTGCAGTGTTCTGTATCGTCTGGAGTTTGCGGAGTAGGGACTTGTTTATGCCGGCGTAGAGCGCGTTTCCATAGTCCAGTCTGCTGGTGATGAGTGCGTGGGTGACTGTCTTCCTTGACTCAGGGGGGGATCCACTTGAAAGTCTTGCGGAGGGTGTTGAAGCAGCTGGAGGTGACGGCGTTGACCTGTCGGTTCATGGTGAGGGATGAGTCGAGTACAATGCCGAGGTTTTTGGCGTGGTCTGCGGGGGGTCGGTGGGCTTCCGAGGGCGGTCGGCCACCAGGTGCTGTCCCATGCTGAGGGGGTGGTTCCAAGGATGAGGACTTCTGTTTTCTCGGTGTTGAGTTTTAGGCAGCTGTTGGTCATCCAGAGTGCGACGTCCTGCATCCCTTTTTGGAAGTCGAGTCTGGCAGTGGTGGGGTCTTTGGTGAGGGAGAGGATGAGTTGGGTGTCGTCAGCGTATGATACGATGTTGAGGCCGTGTTGTTGGACGATGGCGGCGAGGGGAGCCATGTAGACGTTGAAGAGGGTCGGGCTCAGTGATGACCCCTGTGGGACTCCGCAGGTGATATCTGTGGGGTCGGAGAGGAAGGGTGGCAGTCTGATTCTTTGGCTTCTTCCGGTGAGGAATGATCGGATCCAGTCTAGGGCTGTTCCTTGTATGCCGGCGTCATGTAGTCTGGCGACGAGTGTGCGGTGGTAGACGGTGTCGAAGGCTGCTGATAGGTCGAGTAGGATGAGGGCTGCGGAGTGGCCTTGGTCCAGGAGGGTGCGGATGTCAACTGTGGCGGCGAGTAGGGCGGTCTCAATGCTGCGGTTGCTTCGAAATCCGGATTGGGACGGGTCGAGGACGGCGTTGTCTTTGATGAATCGTGTCAGTTCCCTGTTGACTATTTTCTCTGCGACTTTGGCCGCGAAGCGGAGGAGCGAGATGGGCTGGTAGTTCTTGAGGTCGGTGGGGTCAGCTGTGGGCTTCTTGAGCAGGGGCCTGACTTCTGCACGTTTCCAGTCATCTGGGAAGGTGCCTGTTTCAAAGGTGGTGTTGATGGTGCGTTGTAGTTCAGGTGCGATGGTGGTGGCGGCTCTGTGGTAGATGTGTGGAGGGCAGGGGTCTGTGGGGGCCCCTGAGTGGATGCCTTTCATGGTGGAGGCGGTGTCTTCAGCCGTGATTGGCGTCCAGGTGGAGATGGTGGGCTGGCTGGTGTGTCTGGGGGGCGGGCCATCTGTGGCGTCTGGTGGATGGTTGACGAAGTTGCCGTAGAGGTTTTTGATCTTGAGGTGGAAGTAGGTTCCAAGCTTGTTGCAGAGGTCTTGGGACGCGGTGATGTCTGCGGCTTCGCTGCGGGGGTTGGTGAATTCCTGAATGACAGTGAAGAGTTCCTTGGAGTTGGTAGAGTTGACGAGGATTTTGTTGTGGATGAAGGTCCTTTTGGTGGTTCTGATTTGGTTGTGGTAGTCCGTCATGGCGTCTTTGTAGGTGGTGTAGTTTTCGGGTGTCTTGGTGTTTCTCCAGTTTTTCTCCAGGCGTCTGCAGGTGCGTCTGGCTTCTTGGAGATCAGTGGTGAACCAGGCGGCTTTCCTGGGGCTCTGTTTATCGGTGTTGCGTAGCGGGCGAGCTCGTCTGTGCAGTTGGAGATCCAAGTGTGGAGTTCTCTGGCTGCGATGTTGGCGTCGGATGATGAGGTGTGGTTGTCTCGGGTGAGGGTGGAGTTGAGTTGCTCGTCTGCGACCTTGCTCCAGTTCCTTCGTGGTGGGCATGGGGATGGTTTGGGTGCCTTGTGTTTGTCGACGGTGAAGTGTACGCATTGGTTGTCGGTCCATGGGGGTTCCGTTGTGTGGCTGAAGTGGACGCTGTTTCCTGCTGTGAAGATGGGGTCGAGGGTGTGACCTGCCCTGTGGGTCGGTGTGGTGACGAGTTGTTTGAGTCCGATGTTGGCGAGGTTGTCACGAAGAGCGGTGGAGTTGGGGTCGCTGGGGTTGTCGAGGTGGAAGTTCAGGTCTCCGATGAGTATGTAGTTCATTGAGGCTATGGCGTGGGGTACGATGAGGTCGGTGATGGTGGCGGCGAAGGGGGCCGGGGGGGTCTGTAGACGAGGGTTCCGCGGAGTGTGGAGTTGGGGCTGGTCTGGAAGTGCAGGTGTTCGGCGGAGGGGAGAGTTTCGCTGGAGGTGGTGAGGCGGAGGGTGCTCTTGTGGGCGATGGCGAGGCCCCCTCCTGGATGGTTGGGGCGGTCCTTCCTCTGGATCTTGTATCCTTCTGGGAGGGTGGTGTTGATGTCGGGCCGGAGGAGGCGTTGGTCCAGGTCTCCGTGAAGAAGGTGATGTCTGGCGAGAGAGAGTCGAGTAGGTACCAGATCTCCACGGCGTGTTTGTGCACGGAGCGCACGTTGAGGAGGATGCATCTTAGGGCGTCGCCGGTGTTGGCTTCGGCGGTGTTGGAGGCCGAGTTGGTGGTGAAGGTCTGGTGGCAGTGGAGGCAGGAGAACTGGCCGTGGGTCGTGTTTGGCATGGCCTGTTGGCAGTCTCTGAGTCTTCCGGGGTTGAGTGCGTGGAGGGCGGCTGTGTTGTAGTGGTGGATAGTCCGAGATGCAGGGTCCCTGGCGCTGGTCGCGGTCACGGACGGGCGCAGACGGGCTTGCCTTAGGCGTGCCCGCTGCGCGCGTCTGCTGTGCGACCACGCAGCGGCCGCCATAAAATAGGGGAGGGGGGCAGGACGAGGTGCTGGGAGGCGGGAGCGGGGGCTGTCCAGGGGGGAGGGGCCGCAGGGGCAGCAGCGGCGGGAAAAAAACGGCCAAAATGCGTTCCAAGCTAAAATGAAATTAATTAATTAAATTAAATAGAAACTTGGTGAAGCAGATTCACCAAGCGGGGCAGGAAATAGCGTGTCCCAGACAGGCGAGGTGCTGGCTAAGGCTGGAACAGCGCAGGGGCAGGAGACTGGCAGCAGGCGCGAACCCTCAAGGGAGGAGGTCTCGCTACTGCGGCGACGGTACTGCGGAGCTTCTGGGGAGAGAGTTGGCACCAGACCGGAGGTCTGACAAACCACTTCTTCCCTTTCATTGTCAGTGACCTGCATTTCACAATATCTGCTGTCAGAGATCTTGTTACAATTAAACTGTAATAACGTATTACAGAAGAGTAGCTATTTAATTTTCTTATTAGTGGTCGGTAGTGATGTCATGGCTAGAATGGAATAAGAAAATTAGAGACATACTTTTCTACGGTTACCAGAGACTTCAATATACTATTATATTGCATTTTTCCTTGCCAGCATTGTAAGAGATTTAATGATCTTACTTTACCATACTGATGATGGAGCAAGGTTTCATAAATGAAACTTGCTTGTACGCAATCCTCCTCATAGTATTAATTTATTAATTTTGTATTGTCAATACTAACCTTTGCATTCACAAACACAAGAGGGACAGAAGCTTGCCTATGTGTTTTACTAATGAATAACGCTTGTCTGTAATCCAAAATGTCCGCTAAAGCGCGGGATCTTCATTGCGCATGTCGCTACCTGATCACATGGTGTGACGTTTTTCTTTGCTTGGTGGGAAACTTCTGCTTCTGCGTAGTGTGCGCTAAAATGGCCGCTACATGTTTTCACATGCTTAAGCTTGCTCTCATGTCATTATTAAATTGTCGTTTTCTTAATGCTACTAATGCAGGATAGTATTATAATTAATTGGGAATAGAGTAGGAAAAGTGGGCATACAGTGAAACATTTTATTTGTGATTTTAATATTTTCTTCTTGCACTTTTAGTAATTCGTAAACTTGGGCCTGGGTTGGTGACTTGTAACTCGAGAGACGATGGTTCTGCGCATGTATCCTGTGTGCCTGCCAAGTGAAGTCAACTTGGACGTCTCCCAAGGCCATGACCCATTGGCCGAAGATGCTGTACTTTATGTTTCCTGTGGACAAAATGATACTTTTCCCCTGTAAAATGTATAACATTTGTCGTGAGACGGGTGGGAAATAAAGTGAATGTATTAATTTGAAGGGGCGGGAAGCTAAAAACAATAGGCTTCACAATTTAGGCCAAATTTGACATGGTGCGAGAATCCACCCCCTGTCCCTGTCCAATCAGAAGTAGTGGTCCCATATTTTAGCAACATTAAGGGGAGGTACATGGGCGTAGAAGGGTATAATAGAATATAGCATTAGTTAATTAGTCAGAGCATGTTTTCACGAAGAACAAGCGTCCATGCTGCGAGAGAGCTCTTAGCTCCAGACTGCCATGCTGATCGGTTGCTGACTGAATCCCTGTCCAGAAGAGGTCCTGAGGAGGGGGCGGCAGAGTCCATTAGAACGGGAGAATCGAGGAGAAGTCGGGTATCAGAGAGGGGAACGGCGCAGGCGTCGTTGTAGAGAGGTCACCGGTCCTGTCCTGATCCTGAAAGAAGTCTTTGCTCTTCATCCTTCCTGGGTCCTATCCTTTCCAACTCCTTGGCCAAGGGGCTTGGTTCTCGCATTTAGGTAACTATACTGCAACCTTTAGTTGCGCTGCTGTCTCTATTCTCTTCCTTTCCTTAAACACCGTCATTTATTAGCAAAATCATTTCTATGCTTTTTCTTGGGTATTTCAATCAAGTACCGTGTTTTCTGTATTTTACTCTGCTAAAACTTTAGATAAACATTTTAAAACTTCCTGACTCAGTGGTTATTTCAGGATTATGAACTATATTGAATGTCACTCATTTTAAATTTCCCAATTGGCAAAAGATCCATTGGTAAGTTATTACTCTTCAATCAGAAGGTAATTGGTAGCAGGGACTTTGATAAAAGAGTACATCTGACACCCAGCGTAAGTATTAGTGTAGTATGAATGTATGGGCCCAAGTGAGTATATGGTGTATGAATGCTGTTGGCTAATATTGCGCTGGATCACTGAGTTACGCAAGATAGTTTTTTGGGACATACATTTTGTATTTGAGCGCCACCCTTTCGAAACAAATTGAGATTATATCACTTATGAAGAAATTGGAGTACTTTTTTGAGTGAGCGACGCCCCACTTCAAGGAATGATCACACCCTTGTGAGGATGAACCCTTCAAGTCACTAATTTAACCTGAGCTCGACCCCTGATTGCTAAGGCACAGAGCTGACATAACTTAGGGCAATGTGTAAACTATTGATGCAATACCAAAACAGTTATAAAATCAAAAAATAAAACAAAGAAAATTCCAAACTGAATCAAACAAATAAGAGTAAAAAGTATTAATCCAAATAACACTAAAATGACAAAAACCCAATGAGGGGAACCGGAGATGTGAACTTTTAAAGTTTTAGGTAGAAATAGCGCCTGTCATGATGGCTCCGTTCCTGATCACGTTTGCAGGCGGGGCGGAGCTACATACAGGATATAATCGGCCAGCATGGGCGGAAGAGCACTTCGCGTTCTAGTTGCGGCGCACATCTACCGCCCTGCCCTTCACTCACCTGATGCTTCTGGGTCACAGCGCGTCGTGTTGAGGATTTGCTCGTCAGATTTCAGTACGCCGGCTCCCTGGCTCCTGTTCCTCGGTTATTCCGGGTCGGTACTCCGGTCTCCTGCGATGACAATGAGTCAAGCTCTCGAATCCCTGTGAAGAAAACAAACAACCATTAAAATATCCACTTCATCTTCAAAGGCGGTAACGCTCTTTGCGCCTACTAATTAGTTTTGGGTGCCTTTACTTATCTGATGTTACTCTTCATGACGTTTTGAGATCTAATTTTTTCTTGATCACGTCTCATCAGTTCTATAACAGAATGCGAATAAAAGAGTAGTTAGTCTTCCTGAAGTTAAGGAAGTTAGCTAGCCCTAAAAGCCCTGCACCTTTTTTGTGCTTATATCAAAATTCATGTTCATGGAATTATTCCTTGTAAGGAAATTATTATTTGACTGGTCGTTTTTTTCTTTGGTTGCATGAATATCTATTTTGGGCTTTATATTGAACTCCTATTTTGTTACTATTATAGGTCAGTACTTACACTTACCTATTCATACTATATATGTGCTTGCTCTAAAGCATAATGCCTTATTGTCCTCTCTTATTTCAATTAGATGGTATTTCGACCCTGCACCTGCCATCCTAATATTCTTAGTGGAAGAGGGGAAATTAACAGGCAGTTACATTTTGTCATAATAAATTAGTTCTAAAACAAGAGTGTTAGTAATCATAGCTACACCAGATACATGCACTAACACGTATGTTTTATTTCTTTGCATACAGACATCTACTTGTGCATACCTGAATCTTACCTGTCCTCCTTGTGCGTGTCGTTGATAGGAGTATTTCACTTCCCTTGTCTTTCCCCTCTTCCCCACCATTTCTGGATTTGACCTTGTCGGGCAGTCTGTGTCAGTGAGGGAAGTTGGGATCTTGCTTCAGGACTTGCATCTCGCCCCTGCGGAAACCTAAGGTGAGAATTACAGACCAAGAAGCCCACGTTTATAATCCGCCCGGGCGAAATGGAAGAGCATCAAATAACCTTGCCAGATTTAGCACTCATTATAGGGAACTTGCAACAAGAAACGCAAGGCCTTACACATAGAGTAGATACTTTACAGAGAGGTACTAGTCCCACTACCACAGCAGGGTTCCTACAGGAGCAACTGGCAATTTCTTCTCTCCAGTTTCTTCGTCTTCTAGTGCCGGTCAGCCTGTGATCCATGCCACTACTCCTTCCACCATTTCTTTAGCAACACCTGAAAGGTTTATGCGAGATCCATCCAAATATGCCTCATTCATAAACCAGTGTCAATTGCATTTCATGTGCAAGGCTTCATGCGTCCCTACGGAACAAGCCAAGGTAGCCTTTGTTTTGTCGTATCTAGGCGGAACTGCTACCACTTGGCCCATTCCATTAGTCGAGCATAATGAGCCCTTGCTTTATAATTATGCTGACTTTAAAGAGGAGCTGCGCAGATTGTTTGATAGACATTCATTCATGCAATCTGTTGATATGGAAACAAGGTACTAAAGACTTAATAACTTACATTTCTAGTTTCAATCGATTAGTGGCAGAGGAAGGGTGGCGCGAGGCAAAACGTAGTGCTCTCTTTATAGAGGACTTGAAGATGAGCTAAAGGACGTATCAGCTCAGGTAGTTGATCCCCCAGAATCATGAAACACCCTTATTGACCTAGTGGTCAAATTGGACCGTCGATTACATGAGAGATGTAGAGAAAAAGGACGTCTTAATCCCAAAGTAGTTTTGTATAAAAAAAAGAAAGTAGAGCCTGAAAGACATGGATAATAACTGTAACCTATGCAAATAAGCATCACTTAGTGATGAGGAAAGACAATGGCGCAGAGATAAGAAATTATGTCTCTACTGTGGCAAGCAAGGGCACTTTTTGCGGGACTGGCTAGTAAAACCGAAAAGACATAGCGAGTCAGGAAACTACTGAGTCCGAGGTCTAAGGAGACACGTACTTTGGGTAGATCAGGATTAATCGTCTCCCAACTCTTAGCTCAAAACACATCTTTCCCTTTTACCATTTCTATGTAGAATCTCAACTGCAATGGGGAGATCAGTCTATAGAAGTTCAGATAATGATTGATTCTGGTGCCACAGGGAACTTCATGGACATACAGTGGGCTAAACAAAACAGCTCCCTTTAGTGCCTAAAGAGATAATAGATGAGGTCAAAACCATTGACGGAAGCAGAATAAAATCCGGCCCCATTACCCATACTGCAGATGAGATGAGTCTCCTTATTCATCATCAACATAAAGAAACTGTACAGTTTGATCTCATTTAATAACCCCAGTTCTGCGTTATTTTGGGCATTACTTGGTTAGTGCAAAATAAACCAGACATAGATTGGAAAAATCACTCTTTGTCCTTTCATTCTGAATTTTGTATGTCCCACTGCTTTCCAGGACGGGTACCCCAGAAGGAATAGCACCTGTTACCAAGAGTTAGCAGATGTTTTTGATAAGAAAAAGGCTTCTATTCTCCCACCACATTGGCCTTATGACTGCCGTATTGATTTAATCACAGGAGCACAAATAACCTGCAGTAGATTCTACGCCTTAACCAAAAAAGAAAACCTGTATCTTAGAGACTACTTGGATGAAATGCTCCGTATTAGTTTCATCCGACCTTCTCGGTCACTGGCCTCCTCTCCTCTTTTCTTTATTCCAAAATGGGAGGGAGGCCTCAGATGTGGCATTGCTTATAGATCTCTCAATGATGTAACTGTAAAAAACTGGTACCCTCTATCATTAATTCAATCCTTACTTGACCAGGTTAAAGATGATAGAATTTTTACCAAATTGGACTTAAGAGGGGCATATCATTTGGTGAGGGTACAAGAGGACGATGAATGGAAAACTGCCCTCCGTACAAAATTTGGCTTATACGAGTATCTTGTAATGCCATTCGGACTCTGTAATGCCCCTTCTGCATTTCAATTTTTTATAAATGCAGTCTTGAGAGACATGCTGGACATCTGTGCTATAGCATACATAGATGACATTTTAGTGTACTCTTCGTCTACAGCTGAGCATATTGAACATGTGAGGGCTGTTTTAAAAAGATTAAGAGACAACCAACATATGTCAAGTTGGATAAATGTGAGTTTCACACAACAGAAGTAACTTTTTTGTGGTTTGTATTATCCCCAGATGGGGTAAGCATGGACCCACAAAAGATAACTGCAATAACACGTTGACAATCACCACATTCAGTTAAAGAAGTACAGAGCTTTTTAGGATTCGCCAATTTCTATAGGCGTTTCATTGATAATTTTGCAGCCTTGGCTACTCCCATTACTAAACTGTTAAAAAAGGGAGTTGAATTTTGTTGGACTTCTGCTGCTGAAGAAGCCTTTACAAAACTGAAAGAAGCATTTGTTACTGCCCCCATCTTGAAGCTCCCTGACACATCCCAACATTTCATATTTGAGGCTGATGCATCCCAAGTAGCTATTGGAGAGAACTTATCCCAAAGAGATAAGGAAACAGGATATTTGCATCCTGTTGCCTTTTACTCACATAAATTGAATCCCGCTGAGCAGAACTACTCTGTAGGGGATAGAGAGCTCTTTGCCATATAAAATGTGCCTTTGAAGAATGCCATCAGTATCTATTGGATGCTTCCATACAGTCACTGTCCTTACAGATCATAGGAACTTACAATTTCTTAAACCAGCCCAAGCTCTGTCTATGAAACAGCTACGTTGGACTCAGTACTTCAGTGATTTTGATTTTGTGATACAATTCCAGGCAGGCAAAAAGCAATGGAAAGCAGATGCATTGTCTCAATTTGTCTATGAAGAGGTGGAGACCACTTTTGATCATCCTCCTATCATAGTTAGAAAACGTATTTTGGGGGCCTTATGTTCTGAAGAGAAGTACATTAATGAGGTCTTGCAGGCACAGGATTGTAAAGAAGTTGAAGACCTAGACAGAAGTATAATGGAGTGAGAGTTCAAAACCTCCTTTATATCCAAGGGGGTTTAGTTATTCCCACCTCACCTTTGTAACATCAAGCTTTAGAATGGAGCCACTCACGCATGGTATTGGGACATCCAGGCTACAAAACATCTTTAGAAATACTCAAAAGATGCTTTTGGTGGCCCACCATGGCTTTTGATATAAAACAATATATTCAAAGATGTCATGTATGCGCCCAAAGCGAGAGCTCCCATCAAGGTCAAGCTGGCTTATTAACCCCATGCCAACACCTCCTAGTCCATGGCATTCTATTTCTATGGACTTTATTGTGGAACTCCCAAGAACCACCCTAGGATATACAGTAATTGTTGTAGTAGTAGCCATGTTAACCAAGATGTCACACTTCATCCCATTGAAAGCACCTGCCTATATCCAAGGACCTAGCCACTGTCTTCCTAAACCATAGTGTGAAATTACTTGGCCTCCCTTCCATGATTGTGTCAGATTGAGGTCCCCAGTTTGTATCCAAATTTAGGAGGGGGTTGGGTACCTTATTACAGATTGATGTTCGTCTTTCATCGGGCCATCATCCCCAGACAGATGGTCAGACAGAGAGAGAGAACCAATGTATTGAGCAATACTTACTGTGACAATTGCTACACTCCTCTTCAGATTGGGACACCTTCTTATGGGCGCTTAATTTGCTTTTAACAACAGGATGCATTCCTCTATTGGCCTTTCTCCCTTTTACTGTAATTATGGGTTTCATCCTCGTTTTTTGCTATGCCTCCTCTTG
Source organism: Calotriton arnoldi (assembly GCA_963921515.1). Taxonomy (NCBI): domain Eukaryota; kingdom Metazoa; phylum Chordata; class Amphibia; order Caudata; family Salamandridae; genus Calotriton; species Calotriton arnoldi. Next base: position 882,591 of record CAWUFW010004684.1, read on the forward strand.
TTTCTACCCCTACTCCTGCTGCCCTGGAGTTCATTGACCACATACATGATACACAAAGAACTGCTCAGATTAATTTGGATAAAGCCAAGATGGTGTACAAGGGAAATGCAGATCTCCATCGTCGTCCTTCCCCTGCTTATGCTACTGGGGACAGGGTGCAGTTATCCACTCAAAATATTACAGTAAAAGGAGCACGCATATTTAAACCCCATTTCATTGTTCCCTATGCAATTGTTAAGGTTGTGAATCCTGTAGCCATGAAATTGGATCTTCCTTCTGCTTTGAAAACCCATCGGGTTTTTCATGTTTCTTTATTGAAACCAGTGGCATCGGCGACAAACATACCTTTGCAACCTCCCCCGATTGTAGTTGATAATGAGCCTTAATATGAAGTGGAAGCTATTGTGGATTCCAGAAGAGTAAGGCAGAGATTACAATATTTGATCCACTGGAAAGGGTACGGTCCGGAGAATCGGACTTGGGAACCTGCTGGACATGTACATGCCCCCAGATTGGTATGTCTGTTTCACAGACGTTATCCTGGAAACCCAAACCTTTTGGGGGAGTTCTTGGGGCGAGGTGTACCGTCATGATTGCTCTGTGCCTGATCGCGTTTGCAGATGTGGCGGAGCTACATACAGGAGATAATCGTCCGGCACGGGCGGAAGAGCGCTTCGTGTTCTAGTTGCTGCGCACTCCTTCTGCCCTGCCCTTCAGTCACCTGATGCTTCCGGGTCACAACGTGTTACGCTTAGGATTTATTTATTTATTTATGTGTTTTCTAGAGCGCCCGAATCACCCCCAAAGGGGTATCTCCGCGCTATAATGGTGCCTAGAAGTCAGCGTCGGGTAAATGAGGGGGATTACAGAGTCATAGAAGGGGATTGAAAAAGCGCGGTTTTGAGAAGTCTTCGAAATTGGAGATAGTTGGTACATTCACGAAGGTGAAGTGGAAGTTGATTTCAGTATGAGGGGGCAAGATAGTAAAATGCCTTCCCCCCAGTGCGTGATTTCTTTATCCGGGGAACAACAAGGAGAGATTTCGATCCAGACTGGAGTGTTCTGGAGGGCTGATGGCGCGTGAGACTATCACTAAGATAACTGGGGGCTTTGCCGTGGAGTGCCTTGTGTACTAGACAGCAGATTTTAAAGCGGATCCGTTTCCGAACGGGCAACAAATGGAGTCCCTGGAGTAGAGGTAAGGAAGCGGTTCTGGCTGGGGAATTGGACACCAGATGTGGGGCAGTATTTTGAAACACCTGAAGTCTATTGAGTGATGCTTCAGAGGCTGCAATCAGGAGGGCATTACAGTAGTCAAGACGACTTGCCACAAGGGCCTGTAGCAGAGTTTTCCTGACTGTTAGAGGGAGAAAAGGAAAAGCCTTTCTCAAAAGACTTAGGGGCCGATTTCGGCCGGAAGGGCACCGAACGATGGCTGGAGCCCTTCCGACCGAATCGGAACGTGCCGGCCGGATTCCTTTCCGACCGAGCCATTCCGATGAGCTCGGTCGGACAGGAATCCGACTCGGATTTCCAGATGGCTTCCGACGGGCTCGGAGAGCCCGTCCACCGTCCGTAAATCCTTCAGTACTCCCCCGGCCGCCTCTTCACGACCGAGGGAGTACGATGGCAGTTTTTCACTGCCTTTTCGTGCCGGTCTTTCCGGCACGAAAAGGCAGTCGGTAACTGTCTTTGGGGGCCCCCAATATGGCCCCCTTGGGTGCAAGGCCGCCGAATGGCGGCCTGGGGGCACCTATGGTGCCCCTCTGTTGATCCCTGCACCCGGTGGCAGGCACCTTGGGGTGCCGGCCACAGGGTGCAGGGATGAACTGCACCCCTGCTTTTCACAATGCAAACATGCATTCCGCTCGGAATGCATGCTCCCATTGTGAAGTATACGAGTGTGACCGAACAGGGTTCGGTCGCATCGTACTTGCAGGGCCGTAACCGACGACAGCAGGTCGGTCGGTTACGGCTCCTGACCGATGTCGGACGGACCTGAGTCCGTCCGACATCGGAATCGGCCCCTAAATGTAAAGAAGCAGGTGCCCACTGTGGCTGAAACTTGTGTTTCCATCGAGAGTTTCAAATCTAAATGCATGCCTACATTTAGGAGTAGGAGCGGGACCTAAATTGGTGGGCCACCAATCTGGGGACCATAGTAAGGGTGCCTCTCCAAAGAGCATGATTTTCGTTTTGCTGGCATTTACCTGGAGAAAGTTGTTTCTCAACCATTCCGAAATTGCATTCATACCTTCAGAGAAGGCCGACTGAGTGTTAGCAGAATTTCTGTCAAATGCCATTAGCAGCTGGGTGTCATCCGCATAGCAAATAGGGATGAAGCCCAGGGTCCTCAGTAGATCTGCCAGGGGGGCCACATAAATGTTAAACACCGTGGGGCTCAGGCAGGATCCCTGGGGCACACCTTTAGTCAGCTTTGATGTAGAGGATTGGAAAGTACCTAAAGTGACAGTTTGAGTGCGGTTATTTAGGAAATTAGCCAGCCACAGATAAGCTTGATCTTGAATACCAACATTTCTTAGTCTGGATAGAAGAATAGTATGGAATATCGTGTCAAACGCTGCTGACAAATCCAGCAGCACTAACAGTACCGCTTGTCCCTTATCTAGGAAATGTCGGAGGTTGTCTGTGACTGCAACTAAAGCTGTCTCTGTACTAAATCTGGGGCGAAAACCCGACTGGGAAGAATCTAGACCCTCGGTTGATTCCATGAAATCAGAGATATGATGATTCACATGTTTCTCCAGGAGTTTACTCAAGTAAGGCAACAAGGAGATAGGGCGGTAATTAGATAGATCTTCCTGAAGAGCATTGGGTTTTTTCCGGATTGGTATTATTTGGGCAGCTTTCCATTCGGAAGAAAGTGTGCCCGAGGTCAATGAGGAGTTAAGGATAGGGCAGATCAATGGAGCCAGCTGTTTATGAAGCAGCATGGAAGTCTTGGCAGGTAAAACATCCTGGGGAGAGCCAGATTTGACTGTTTTCATGAGGGACTCCACTGTGTCTATGGTTAGAGGGGGGAAGCAATCTAAAAAGTTTGCGGGGTTAGGGTGAGGTAGATGAAATACAGTGTTAGTTAGTTGGGGATCTTTATCTTTAATAATACTGTCATAGATGTCTTCAATTTTCTGAGTGAAGTGCTTAGCCAGTTTATCACAGAGGTCCTGTGAGGGTGTTACATCGTTATGGCATGCCTTGGGGTTGATGAATGAATTTAAAATGCGGAAAAGCTCCTTAGGGGAATTTCCTGCCTGATTCAGCTGGGACTCAATGTGTGTCTTGCGAGCCTTTTTTATATTTTTATGGTAGCGAGTCAAGCAGAGCTTATAGGCTTCTTTATCAGTTGCACTATGAGAAAGTCGCCAGCGCCTTTCTAGCTTTCTACAGTGGCTTTTTTCTTCCCGTAGAATAGGAGATAACCAAGTCACTTGTGCTCTGTTCGATTTAGAGGGGAGGAATTTTAAGGGGGCTAGTTTGTCAAGTGTGGAAGTAACTAGAGCATTATAGTTACCTAGGTTTTTTTCAATGTTTTCGGTCGCCGAATGTGAACTACTAGAAAGGATATTCGAAAAATGGTCTGGCGTTATTTTATTCACTCTTCGGATTTCACTACCCCAACTCCCTGTCGCCTGCTCCTTGGACATTCCGGGTCAGTACTCCGGTCTCCTGCAATGACGATGAGTCACGCTCTCGAATCCCTGTGAATAAAACAAACAACCATTAAAGTACCACTTCATCTTCAAAGGCGGTAACACGCTTTGCGCATACTAATTACTTTTGGGTGTCTTTACTTATCTGATGTTTCTGTTCATTACATTTGGAGATCCATTTTTTAATTGATCACATGTCTCATCAGTTCTCTAACAGAATACAAACAAAAGAGTAGTTAGTCTTCCTGAAGTTAAGGAAGTTAGCTAGCTCAAAAAGCCCTGCACCTTTTTTTGTGCTTATATCAGAATTCATGTTCATGGAATTATTCCTTCTAAGGAAGATATTATTTGACTGGTCGGTTTTTTCTTTGGTTGCATGAATATCTATTTTGGGCTCTATATTGAACTCCTATTTTTGTACTATTATAGGTCAGTGCTTGTGCTTACCTATTCATACTATATATGTGCATGCTCAAATTGCATAACGTCTTATTGTCATCTCTTATTTCAATTTGAGGGTATTTTGATCCTGCATCTGACATCCTTATATCCTTAGTGAAAGAGAGGAAATTTACAGGTAGTTACATTTTGTCATAATAAATTAGTTCTATAACAAGAGTGTTAGTAATCATAGCTACACCAGATACATACACTAACACGTATGTTTTATTTCTTTGCATACAGACATCTACTCAAGCATACCTGAAGCTTACCTGTCCTCCTGGAGCGTGTTGTGGATAGGAGTATTTCACTTCCCTTGTCTTCCCCCAGCCCACCATTTCTGGGTTTGACCATGTCGGGCAGTCTGTGTAGATGAGGGAAGTTGTGATCTTGCTTCAGGACTTTCATCTCACCCCTGCCGAAACCTAAGGTGAGTATTACAGCACCAAAAAGCAGAAAGGGTAGATGGTAGTTAAGGGTCATGGTTGACCAGGACTCAGGCTCAATTTGAGGCCAACCGTGATGGAGCTCGCGCCGAATACCCCAGCCAAGTTCATCCCAGTCAAACATTTACCTTTCAACTTAGTGTTTTAGGGGCTGATTACGATGGCGGGCGGACTTGGTCCGCCCGCCACCGTAGCGGTGATTGGGACCGCCCACCAGACTTGCAGCTGTCCCACCACTGCAATTAGGATGCGACCGCCATACTGGCGGGCGCATCCTGGGCCTTTAACATTGCGGGCGATGCTGCTGGCTGCAGTACCGTCCGCAATGTCAAAGGTGCTTGCACCGCATTTCCCTGCACCACGTGGCAGGCACCACGCGGTGCCTGCCACTTGGTGCATGGAAATGCAGGGGGGTACCATGGGTACCCCCCAGTGCAGCGACAACCCCCCCATGTGGGGGGCCCGCAACGGGCCCCCAAACAGAATCCCCGCCAGCCTTTCCATGGCGGCATCGCCGCCATGGAAAGGCCTCCTGAAACCCACATCCTAATATGGCGGACGGTGCCTGCTAGGCACCGCCACCATATTAGTGGCACTGCTCCGCCCGCCAGGCAATCGGTGCGATTGCCACCGGCGGAAAAGCGGCGGATGGACTTTGCGTCCGCCGCGATATCTACCGCCATCCTAATATGGCGGTGGGTAATTCTTAATTTGATGGCGGAACGATCGCCACCGCCGGCTCGGCGGTTGCGATCGTTCCGCCATCGTAATGAGCCCCTTAGTTCCCAATCCACCACAGGTATACACTTCTAAAGGCCCCTTGACCTAAGGGGAGGCACCCAGAGAATCATAAGGTGTCAGACAGAGGCCAGCAGAAGAGTCCACTCCAGATTTATTAATCACTGGTCAGCTGGTGTTGTGTAGTTAACACTAATCCATAGGACCTGTGCGTTTGTTTGGACAACATAAACTTTGGGAAAGGTGCCTAGACTGATTCCGGGCACCCCACAGGATATGTTGGCCTAGAGACCAGCTAGCTAACAGTGCCACCGTAAGCACCCCCTAACTTTACCAGGGAGCGAATGGTTTCTGCCAACCACTGAACATGACAATCCTGACCCCTCAGGGATCGTGGAAACAGATCCAAACCTTTCGCTCAGTCACTCGTGCTTACTTGTGCGCAGAGAAATATACAGAATACACAGTGGGATGTTTTCAATATATTTATTGAACCAACGTTATTCTGGTGTAGAATACATGCGCTGCAACAATCAGTAGACAGAAGCAGCTGAAAGTGATTACGAACACCAAAAGAGTAAATAGTAGGTACAGCTCTACCATGGTACTAAAACAGTGTATATATGCAGGCATATAAACAAGGCAGTAATCATGCGTACAGCTACTATGCAAACCCTACTCTAAGTGTACCTAGAGTGTATGTAGGTGTAGAGCTAAGAATCTCCCCTAGGGACGATCCAAGCCCATTACCGGGAGAGAATGAAGGACCCCGTCTTGGTCACGAAATGGACACCCCGCACGAGATGTCAGACCGTTGCGTGGTGAAGTCTCAACATGCAGGGACCCTCAGTGTCAGCCAAAGTACCTCCTCTGCTAATCTATCAGGATGCTCATTATTTATAATAGAAAGCAGCCTTGCGATGTACGTTGTAGATTAGCGATGTTATGGATATACAGATAGCTCTGTCGCCCAGTGGATGAAGATAGAACAACATTTGTACATAGTGCGTAAAGAGCCCTTGTACATGATGTTTGAGGCATCGTGATAATGTTGTGCGAAGCTAGATGTATAAACAAAGTAGTTTCAGGTAAACTAATCCAACATTGTCGTGCATACAAATATGTGCAAAAGTTCACAGCAGAAATGTTAGCTAGTGAGTGGGAAATGACAACTGGCACCTCCCTAACCAATGGAATAAAACTCCCTAGAGCTAATCCCTCTCCACTTTTGCAGCAGTTCCTGTTGCCTTACTGCGAACTAAAAATGACGTGCCAGGGTTTTTTTAAGATGGTGAAAATCTTTGGTGATGCTAAACTTGAGCTCTGAGGGTTGGGTGTGTATGTATGGGGAGTGTACAATGGTACTTAGGTTTGGCATCCTGTTCTCTCCATTTAAAGTGTGCCCCAAGCGTCACATGTTTATTAACAGACCTATCAAGCAGGATTTGACACTGTTGTGTTAAAAAGGATGCCCACAGTCCCCACCCTGAATTTTCTGTGGAGTTCTAAGGATTTATCTCAGCCCATTCAGGAAAGTCTATTGTTTGCTCCTTGGAGGCATTTCATACCTTGTTCACACCTCCCAAGTCTAATAACTTCTAATTAGCTACATGACAGTTCAGGCATGTAAAAGGTAACCTTCTAAAAGTTATTTATCCTTAATATGTATTAAAAATCTGACTTCACCACTCAATTTGAGTTTTAATAACTATTAAAAATAGTGTTTAATTACTATTCTAGTTGGTTCTATACCCGAGATACAGTATAAGTATTTTAATCTGTACTCTGGTTTTCTACATCAGACAGGTAGGCCTACCACAGTGAAAATAGATTTTAAGGCCTGGTCGCTTCAGGGACATGGTTACATGTCACACTTTTAAATAATTGGCACTCTACTTTGTAGGCTACAATGCTTACATAGGGGAACTGTCTAATATTTAAAAGGGATTTTTCTACCTGTCAAAAAGAGTTATTCTAACAGATTGCACTGCAGCAGTAAGGCCACACCAGTAGGTCTGAAGTCATGTTTGCCCTGCCATTGTAGTTGTGCTGCAGTCCACTAGTGGCATTTAACTTCCAGGACCTGGGTGCACTTTCTACACCATATACTAGGGCAGTGATTCTTAACCTGTAGTCCCATGGGTGTCTGTAATGCCTACTCAAGGGGTTGTCAACTCTTTAGAAAATTAAATAAAATTAGAAGATTAATAAGTTATTTATACTATAGAAAAATTGACAACTGGAAGTTTCAAAATGTTCCATAAGTGTGAAGGAATTCGAAATTGGAAGCTAAATAATAAGTTGTATTCTATCTTGATTTGTGAAAGGAGTGCAAGTACAGCAAACGGAATCCAGTATAGATGATGGGTGGCCTCAATTGAAGCAGCACTGGTATGTTCTGACAAAATGAAAGCATGCGCTATGAGGAAAAAAGAGAAAGTGAAATGCTAGTGTCAAGCATATCGCTTTGTCTTTTAGAAATAAAACAACATTTTGAAAAGAACTAAAGCTTCCATTAAATTTGCAATTTCAATTTTTGCATATTTTATGCCAGTGAATTAAGTATAATATTTCATAATTTCTATATTTTTTAATTTATCCTTGTTTCTGTATTTTGGTATATTATTTTGAGGTTCAAATTGTAGAAATTGCTTAGACAATGGTCTCTGGTCTTCCAGTATTGATTCAGTGGGGATCCACAGAGTCAAAAGGTTAAGGATTGCTGTATTTGGGACTTATAGACAAGCACAATGTGCCAATAAGGAATATGCCAATTCAACTATGTTTTTTTAAATTAATTTTTTGAACATTTCTTTATTCAGATTTTCACAGTTTACAGGCATAATGTGTACATACAGTAAAGAGAGCACAAAAGAAATTGTTAGGGAAAGAGGCAGTACATACAAGGTAGGGATGAAACCAAAGAGAAGATCACAGGAACATACACAGAATCAATAAAAAACAAATTGGGTGCCTCACTAAGCAGTATGCCCACCACTGTCGTGCTAAGGAGGACCACCAATCATACCTTCAAAATGGCGGCAGGCACCTCTGAGGCAAAATAGAGTGCGCGCCGTCTGCGGTTTGATGAGTTTCTTATCGCAAATGTAAATATATTCTCAATGAGTGAGTAGCTCTGTAACTGGGTACTTAAGCTCCTTCCCAGGGGCGTTCTGAATCACAGAAAATATTGTGTGAAAGGCAAATATTTCTGCACATTCCAAAACAGGAGAATAGATTATTTAAGGACTAAAGAACATGGCTGGCGAACTTCTCCTGCGTGAACTGAGCTCTCAAAAGGAGTCCCCTGAGGAGCTGGGAATAGCCGTCACCTCGTGTTTTTACTTTTCCCATAGGCCTACTCCTACCTGCCAGCTCCCTTAGGCCTGTCTCTCTTTGTCAGGGTGTGCCTGCTCTCAATGTTCTGTGCGGTAAGTAGACATAATATCGATTTTTTAATATCGACCTACATTAATATCGAGTTTAGTATATCAATAGTATTAAATATCGATGTAATGTATATCGATGTTAAAAATATAAATTTTTAGTGTTGTATAAAATATCAAAGTTTGTGATGTCGACTGTAAAAATATCGTAATGTTAAAATTTCGTTTTTGTATTTTATTGTAATAATTTTTATGTTTGTTTTATGTATAATATTAGTTAATGTTATAAATAATATAAATTGTATAATATTTTTTAGGAGCGGGATGTTGTGTTTATAGGGGATAAGGGTGAGGAGTGTTTTAAAATAATTGATTTTAAAATTAAATAAATTTTAAATTTAAGTTAGAAATTTTTGTGTTAGGAGCGGGATGTTGTGTTTATATGGGATAAGGATGGGGAGTGTTTTAAAATAACTGAATCAATTTTTTTTAAAAATTTGAGATATTAATTAAATTTGCAATTGTTGATTTAGGAGCGGGATGTTGGGTTTATAGGGGATAAGGGTGGGGGGTGTTTTAAAAAAAAAATTGAGGGGCATATTAGCAAGACCCACGTTAAAATTATCACCATTTTAGCGGCAGGAAACTGCCGCTAAAATGGCGATAATGGGCTTGCTAATATGCGTTATAGAATTCCAATAGAAGCCCATGTTAGATGTGCAGGACATCTAACCTGGGCTTCTATTGGAATTCCATAACGCATATTAGCAAGCCCATTATCGCCGTTTTAGCGCAAGTTTCCTGCCGCTAAAACTGCGATAATTTTAACGTGGGTCTTGCTAATATGCCCCTGCATTTTTAATAATTTCGAAATTTAAAATTTGAATTTAGCAATTTTTGTTCTAGTATTGGGATGTTGGGTTTATAGGGGATAAGGTTGGGGAGTGTTTTAAAATAATTATTTTAATATTTAAATTAATAATTAAATTAAATTATAAAATATCAAAAAATTATTATGTGTTTATAGTGTATAATTTTAATTAAAGTAATAATAAAATTAATGGATTATTAATAATTAAATATTAACATATAAAAATTATGCTAATTAATAATTTTAATATTACATTTTATATTTTAAGAAATATATGTTATAAATATATTTAAATATTTAGGTGTCCATTACGATGTTGGGCGGATAAAAATCCGCCATCAACCACAGTGGCGAAAATCCGCCCGCCTACACCGTCTGAATACCGACCGAGTAATTACGATGCCGCGAACCGAAAACCGCCAGAGGCGGAAAATAAACAGAAAAAACCGCCCGCCCATGTCCGAGTCTAAGTCCATCCGCCACCACGGACGGAAAGACGCACGACAAGCCGAAACCGCCCGCCCTGACGACCGAGACACCGCCCGTTAAATTAGGATCGTACCGACATGAGCGCGGGAAATCCACAAATACACCGCCCGCCAGCGCAAACAACAGTGACGAAAATGGACACGGCGGAAGCCCTGGCGGCCACGTCCATGCACAGAAACCATCCGCTGACGAAAACAAACACACACAACATGTCTAACAAGTCCACACAGCAACCCACGCACAAAAACCCAAACACAGTACACATCCCTGAAACCCCCCCCTGGACAAACAAATCAACTACAAATCCCAGAACACCAGCCACAACACACCTGAAAACAACAGACCATCATGACACACCCACATAGGTAAGTACAAAACCAGCCCCTTCACAGACCACAACCCCCTGCAACATTACAAACTGAGGACGAAAGCACACAACACAGCGAGACAGAAAGGACAGCAGCACACCACAGACACGCACCTATCACACCCATCACCACCACCACCACCACCAAACACCGGCAACACAAACCCCCTGCACATCACACACCACACACCGCACCAGCACCACAAACACCAAAACACACACCATGGCACCACACAGAATGCCCAAGTTCACTTCCACCGAGCTGACGGTCATGGTCGACGAGATCGTCAAGGTGCACCCACAAATCTATGGCAACCAGGTCCAACAGACACCACTATCCACCAGAAACCGGTTGTGGAGCAGGATCGTAGACCAGGTCAATGCAGTCGGGAACGTTCCACGCAACAGAGGAGAAATTAACAAAAGGTGGAACGACCTCAAAAGCGTGGTCAAGAAGAAGGAGACCAAAAATCGAGAGCTGGCTGCCAGGACTGGCGGAGGGAATCACGCGCTATTCAAGACCTTCAAGGCGTGGGAGGAGAAGGTGCGAGTCATCATACATCCGGAGATCCTCACCGGATTACCAGGGGAGTGGAGGCTGGTAAGTACAAACAAACGTATACCAGCACACCGCTATGTAATCACATGCACTACCACCATGCCATAGCTCCTAGGGACAAACACCCCCATGTCCAGTACACAATACACAAGACATCACCCACACATGCAACAGACACTCACACACACTCAGCCCAAAGCTACCAACTAACAAAACCATGGGGCATGTGTACAGTCAGCCAGCACCGCAACTTCCAACAGGTCCCCTTGTACTCCAGATGCGCCAGAATGAGCACTCCCCACACCCACATCCATGTGTCCGCCATAGCTGCACTGACCGACAATTAACAGGTGAGTAGCCGGAACACAAAGACAGTGGGTCGGAGGGGGACAGCTGAAGTAAAACACCCACCAGGCCCCCACTACCACAGACCAGCAAGGTGGAGCACACCCCACATCCATGTGTCCGCCATAGCTGCACTGACCGACAAGTAACAGGTAAGTAGCCGGAACACAAAGACAGTGGGTCGGAGGGGGACAGCTGAAGTAAAACACCCACCAGGCTCCCACTACCACAGACCAGCAAGGTGGAGCACCCCTCCCTCCCAGTACCATGTGGCATCCATTGCATTGCGCACTGAGAAACAACCTGTAGGTGGGAAAATGTACAGGGCGGGGCGTCTGTAGGCATGAGGACTGTACTACGACTGACACATGGGACATGTCACGTAGCAGAGGAACACGCAGCACTGCTCCCAGCCACAATCATGAGACCAATGTGCACACGGACATGTTCAACAGAGTCAAACCCCACATGACCCATCACAGATACAGCAACACCTAAGGAGCCACGTCTGCATGCACAAGTCCCACTGGTGCACAGACCCACACGGCAGGCACTGTGCCACCCATCACACACATCAGCAACACCATCGAAGTCCTGTCCATGTAGTCCTCACTGCCTGTCACCCACACATCGTACAACAACGCCCACGTAAGACAGACCGTACTAGAAGTAACAGCTTGGAACCACAATATTGCACACAACTGGACCCATCAAACACACAGGCACACAATGCACATTCAACATATCATCCATCTCATCTCTCAGCCACAGTGTCATGAAAGGTATGTCATCCGAACAGCTGGCCCTCATACAGTAGTCATGCAAAGATACCTGCCCATGACAAATCATGTGCCTGCAGTGACTGAAGCGCACGTCACACTGCGAGTAACAACACACATAATATAGTCAACACCCCAAGAGCACAGCACTGATGCACATGTACCAGGGCAGCACGCACACAAAGGAATTGGCCCATCTGCAATACGTCGTGTGGCACACAACAAGCACGAACTCACAACATTGCTACCAATGTGATGTCCATGAATGATAACAGTCAGCAGATATTCCGGCCATGTGAGACAGACACACACCTTTGTCTATGCACTGTCACGTTGCCAGAACACATGTCACGTTCTGCACCCATTACCCACAGTATGTACCCCAAAAGCATATTTCAACCCAAGAGCGTTTAGGGGCTGTACCCCCTTTTGGCATCAGCGTACCTAAGCGTTCCATCCTTCCCCCTAAACCATCGTTCAACCCAACATCGTCGATGGTCCTGGAGCACGCATACACACGAGACACAAAATGTAGGAGCATAGCAACACACACCCATCGGCATTGCTAATCCGTCCCATGCCACATGTCCACATCACACAGACCCATTGCCTAGCCCACGCATACACACATCGTACATCCACACACACGCCACTGGGAAACCTGTGCACGACAGTGCACGAACTGTGAATGTCAGACAACCAATACATACTTTGCTAGGTGCAACACAATGACCCATCTCATTCTCCCCACAGGTGCCGAACTGCTGGATGCTGGAGAGGGTGACAGCAGCCAGCACAGCCAGTCCGCAAGCCCCCGACCCGGACTCACGGATGTAGAGGAGCTGGACACCTCTCCGGACACGGACCACCCAGCAGGCCCATCTGGAGTGGCAGGGCACAACCGCTCCCCAGGGCCCCTCCAGCCCACCAACCCATCACCCAGGGCTGCTGACCAGTCACAGACCCCTGCTGCCACAGCCGTTGCGGCCACCACCACCGCCGCAACCACCACCACCACCGCCGCAACCACCACCACCACGCCATCCCTCGCCACAGCCCCTGCGCAAGGTTCGGCACGGCCGTCGGGCTCCACCCTGGGAGCCAGAGCGAGGACCGTGGTGAGCAATGTGGCTAGTGGGCAGGTCGGTGGCAGCAGTACTGGTAGGAGGAGCAGGGCCAGGCCAACGCCAACTGTGCCTGGGAGCCAAGCCCTGCCGCAAATAGACAGAGTCCTTGGGGCCTATCAAGAGGCCCAAGGAGAATGGGCCAGGTCGGCTAGCGACACGCGGGAGGTCCTTGCGGTGTTGAGGTCCATGGACGCCCATATGGCCCAAATCGCGGCCCTCATGGGCCAGCTGGTGGTGGGGAGGGCACAAGCAAGGCCAGCAACACCACCTCCGCCACCACCTGCTGTGGCGCAGGCTCGTGCAGCATCGCGTTCCCCTGCGTCCACAGCGAGTAAGCACTCCTCAACCACCACCAGCGGAACATCAACACCCCCCCCTACCAAACGTGGAAGGGGCCGTCCGAAGAGGAAACAGGTGTCCAGAGAGGACTTTGCACACACCAAACGCCAGTGAGTCAGCCAGCCACCTTGACCACCTACTGCATTGACTTGTAATACGATCCTACCCCACACTGCCATGTGAATGGCATGTGTCTGTTGGCCTGTGGACATAGAACTCCATGGGTACACCTTGACCATCACGCAGCCATGACCGTCAACTCATTGTCACAGCATGCACCACATTTGTCATCACCTTGCACACAATCACATGTCACCGCTGTTAATAAATACACCTTGATCACAATCGGCTTAATGTGTCCTGGGTTTATTCCACGATGTGCAATCGCCACCATGAGCAGAAATGCATCTGCTGTGTGGCATGTCGATGGGACAGGAGAGGCTGTAGGGACCTAGGGGTGAAAAACAGAACAAGAGTACATTCAATGAGTGTGTCACACACTCATCACACAGTACTTGTCACCAACTACAAGCAATGCACACACATCTCACAGAGCAACAGGGCACAATGCTACAGCCACTGTCAGTGGCATACCAACCTGGACATGGACCATTGACACATAGCACTCAGTGAACAAAAGGCCCCCGTGACAGAGCACACATACACCTGCACAACTACAGCTACATCAGCCGTCGTACATGGACACTCACCGTCAAGTGAAGTAGCGGGCGATGAGCTGCTGACGCACATTCACAGCTTCATCCTCTCCACTGTCCTCTTCACTAGAGCTGTCCTGGTCTGCAGGCTGGGGCCCTGGTTGATCTCCGTCATCCACAATTAGGGGGATCTGCTTGCGGATCGCCAGATTGTGCAGCATGCCACAATTATCTGGCACACCTTCTGTGGGGAGTATGCCAGTGCGCCCCCGGTGCGGTCCAGGCATCTGAACCTGGACTTGAGGAGGCCAAAGGTCCGCTCAACCACACGTCTGGTCCTCCCAGGTGCCTCATTGTAGCGGACATCAGCTGGGCTCCCAGGACGTCGCAATGGGCTGAGCAGCCAGGGCCCATTCGGGTAAGCAGAGTCACCTGGGTGTGAGGGACACAGAGAACCGTTGCAATTCCAACTGTACACAAGACAGCATCGCACAGCCAGCACGCTACACTACTCCACATACTCACCAACAATCCAGCCACGGTCCGGTTGCAGATCGGTCATCAGACGTGGTAGGATGCTGTTGCGCATGATGTGCGCGTCATGGGCCGATCCTGGGAATTTCACACACACGTGTGAAATCACCATGTCTGCAAGGCACACCACTTGCACATTCAGGGAGTGCGTGTGCTTCCGGTTGCGGTAGAGGTGCTCAGTGGCCTGTGGTGCAACAAGGCCAACATGGGTGCAGTCTATTGCACCAACGACGTGGGGGATTCGTCCAAGAGCATAGAATGCACCCTTCACTGCCGCCAATTCACGAGTCCTGGGGAAGCGGATGTATCTGTTCCTGTACAGCATCATGGCTGACAGTACATCCCTGAGCACCATGCTGAACATGGGTTGGGACATCCCACCTCCACTGCCCACTGTGTGCTGGAATGACCCAGTGGCGAAGAAATGCAGTGCAGCCATCACCTTAGCCGTGGGGGTGAATGCTGTTGGATACACCCTGCGAGGACGGAGGTGGGGTTCCAACAAGGCACATAGACGATGCAGGGTGGGTCGGTCCAGACGATATTTGCGGATGACCTCCACATCCACCATGTCTGACAGCAATTGGTAGGGGCGATGAATGTTTGGTCTCCGCCTAGGAAAGATGGAAGTGGACACATGTCAAAGCAACACGCCACATGGCATATTCACATACACAAAACATAAATGACTGAGCAGGCAATTGAATGACAGAACGGCTGACAAGTAGGGACAGCACAGCCACAATACACTTACACAGGTCCCCTACCAATAGCAATGGGCAGTGACACACCCCATTGCCATGAGCATGCACATGGGGATCTAGGCCTCAATAACTTGTAAGGCATGCTGATGTTAACAGACTGCATATTCGGCAAGCGGCAACACCACGGCAATATGACTAGCTGCTGTGCATCACACTGCTTCCGAGGCTGGGTGTGTAGGGCACACACCAAGAACGCTATGGACACAGGCTGAGCGGCCAAAACAAGTGGGACCTGTGGCACGAGGGGATATGAGACAGTCATTGATGTCCCTACTGCACCCTATGTACAGCACTGTACGGATCACACCTCCAGAAACATTGACAGGTGTACACATTGACAGCCCCATGCCAACACGGCTGTGTGCTTGCAACTACACATCACAAGTGACACGTAACATTGCACGTGCCAAGTGGCAGATGTACATAGTGAAAGATGGCATGTGTGTGCATATGCATATCCCATGCTCCCATGCCAATGTGTACATGATGATGTGCCAACAGACATGTGGAGGCTGAGCACTGGCCGTCCCTGCCTATGCACACAGCATGTGGTGGCCCTGTCCATTGTGGACCTGCACCCACACGCAAATCATGGCCACACCTGCAGATGCATTGCGCACATTATACTGTGTGGTGCACATGGCATCAGCGGACTGTACCCGCCATGGGCCAGGCCCTTACGGCCAACTCCAATGACCCTCGCGGTTGCACCCTGCGTGTTCCACTGTGGAGGTAGGCGTCCATGGCCAGCTGGGAGCAGGCCAACGTCTGCAATTGAAGCTGCCAGACATGGTACATGAATTGCAGCAGCTTGTACCCACTGAAACTGCCCCAGGGGGTTATATGTGTGTGTGAGTGGGACAGGCATAACCACAGCTACCTGGCACTGCAGCCTGGCACCCTCGACAACACCTGCTGCTGCCACCACTCCACCTACACGTGGATGATGCTGAGGACATGTCCAGGTCCACTCACCAGCGAGGAGCTGGAGAACCTGGATTCCGAGCTCCACGCACACTGCACATGGCTATTCCTTGCGAAAGTTGTGTGTGAGAGACAACTGCAGTGTGTGTGGGTGTGCATGTGGGGGACACACATGTCGTTGCTCCGCAGCACTATGAGTCAGAGCCTGTGGTGTACAAACATGCACTGCTCACCATGCTGACTGCAGGTGGCATGGGTATGTGAGCTCTCGGGCGCTTTGACCTGTCTGTCCCTCCCGAGTGGTGGTACATGGCAACTTCATGTCAGACATCCAGTGACACAGACAATTGGCAATGCAGGTCTCAGTGCACTTGTTGGTCGTGTGGAAGTCAGGCTGGGGCCATGCTGCCCTTCTCAGTCCCAGCAGGCCTGGCCTGCACATTGACTGCACAATGCCAGTAGGTGCCGACACAGACTGCCTAGTGGGTTACATGTGTCTCCTGTTCAGGACCCCCGGATGAGCGCTTACTCTGCACTGTCGATTGGACACACCATGACTCGTGATAGGGATGTGTGTGAGAGATAGTGGCACTGAATGTGACCTTCGTTGCGGGGTGGGCCATGCACAGGGCGAGTACGCTGATGGTTGCGCAGTGTTGGTCACAGTGGGTACACCCACACAGATGTGTTGCCTTGTGATCTTTTTCTAGGTCCGCCTGACAATGGACAGTAGATGTGGGCAGGCTACACATTGCTCGATGTGCTGTCTATATGCATGTGCCTTCACACCAGGCACAACTGCCCCTGCACATGTGACCCCTGCTGCACTCAGTGCTGGGTCTGTTGAGCTGATGCACCATCTGTGCGTGGGGCAGACAGCTCCTCTCACTTCCGTCATTGCCCATGACATCACTTTGCCGCAGGTGACATGGATCATGGAGGGCCCACATGTACGCGTGGGTGGACTACACAAGACTGTCCAATGGTTGTCACCCCCAGTCAGTGCTTTGAATGGGTAGAATGTGGTGCTGGTACTCATTTTAATGTGTCGAGTGGGCGGGGCTGGGTGCGGGGCTACATGCAAGACATGGGAAGTTCATCGGCTGATCTACTAGTTGCAATACACACGAGACACGTCTTTTTCCGACCACATCAGGGTCATTCCTTAAACTGGCTGAAAATCAAACAGTCATCTTTTGCACTGTCCTCATGGCCTCCCCTCGCTCGCCCCAATATGCGTTTGCACCTGAGCAGCTAGCGCATGCACAAGCAGCTCCAAGCTCGCCCCAGAGAGGCCAAGGAGTGTATGTGTGGGTCCAGTTGAACAAGTGGTCTGTCTCACAGTATAATAAGTGGCGGGACGCCGTCCACATGCGTGGTGCCCCGACTCGAGACCCGGGCAACATTGACAATGCATGACAGGCTCCGCAGTCCCGATACACCACCTGCAACACACAGAGGCTGTAGCTGCCCTAGCGGGCCAGGCCGCGTCCAACTGGAGCTCATGGCCCCACACATTCACTCTTTGGCCTCTCTGGGGCGAGCTTGGAGCTACTTGTGCACGCGCTGGCTTCTCTTTTGCAATGGCATGTAACGTGTGTGGGTGTATTGTCAATGGGTGGGATGGTGCGAGCCACCTTCCGTGACGTCACTCCTGCTTGTGATGTGTGCGTCCCCCCACTACTTCCATTTGACTTGTGCCATACTACACATTGAGGATGTGTTGCCTGCGTGATGTGACCAGGATGAGCGCGCCATGACCTCTCACCCACCATGCTCTACTGCCATCCCGTGCCCTGGATTGCCTGTGCAAGTGGACAATGTTGGGGCTACACCAGGTCGACAGGGGATGTGAGTGCCTTGGCAAGGGCCTGGCGGACGCGCAGCAGTATCCGGCATGTCCACGGAGGGTGGGCTGACGTCTACACTTGATGCAGCATTGATCGTGTGCCCGCCTGTTGTGCACACACGAGTTCACATTCATCACCAGACAGGTGGTCTTTACAGATTCCCAGGGGAGCACCAATGTACTGTTCCTGAGTCCTCCCAACACAGCGTGTTTCAACATTGCATGTGCGCACCTACCCGTCACACCCACCCACCTGAGCCATGCGTAACTCCCGCTTCACATGACACATGTGTGTCTCCCACAGTTGTGCTACTCATTTGCGTTGACATCCAATGACAGTGGACTACATGGTCATCTCACGACTGCCGTGTACTTCACACACTCTCATCCTCTCTCATTCGTACTTGTGAAATGAATCAGCAGAGACACATTTTTGCTTCAAGCCATGTATTGGGACTTATGTCCTCTGTGATGCAGTATAGTGAACACTACTGGCAGCGAAATGCATGTGGAGGATATACTCCGCATGTGTACACATAGCATAGGGTGTAGGGGTACATGTGATTAGTTGTTGACTGTGGGATGTGGGCTTCAGAGTTACAACTGCTTAGCCGTTGGTGTGCTAATGTACATTTGCTAATTACTGTGGTGCTGCTGACTTTGACACAGACAGTATACATTTAGCCTACCAGTCCGCTTGTCATCATGGGCACAGTGCATCTCAGTTCCATGTTACAGGTTTGCTGCTATAGTTACTCATACACACGTGCGTGGAGGTGACATCAGGGCATGGGCTTACGTGCATGCAACGGCGTCCCACTTGTTGTTGCGATGTGGTGGGTACTGGCCATGTCACAGTCACTGGGCTCATGTTGTTGGTGGATGCACTTGGTGTCCATGCGAAGCTCCTGGCACGGACGTTCAGAGGGAGGTGAGGTGACAGCTCTCACATACTACAGCAGGACGATTACTGTCCACTGACCGGTGCATATGTTCATGGGCGCAGGATCCATATCATGGCATGGTTGTACGTGCAGTTCTGTCCATGTGGTTGCCAACCAGAAATCCCATGCCTCTGCCTCCCCCTGTTCATGCAGAGTTACTGGATGTGATGAGGAACAGGGTGCATGTCCCGAAAAGTATCAGATGTCATGGCAGTGTAGTTGTTGATGTGGTGTCAGTTGCAGGTTGCATGGTATAGTTGTTGTACTGGTAACTGCCTAGTCCGTGTGGAAGCCAAGCATGGGTACGGTGTGGGACATCATTGCTCAATTGGGGGTATGGCGGCGGGGCCCGACGAATTGACAGGTTGTCAGGAATGCAATACCTTCCAGCAGGGCTTCCATGGCATTGGTGGTGGACATGGTTGCCATCCAATGTAGCGGATGGTGGCTGTCAAGGTGTTGGTCGTGAGTTGTCCCTTGTAGGAGCATGATGGGACATGTTGGATGGCATTCGATGTAACTGTAATCCATTATCCGTCGTGTGGAGGCACAGTGGTCCCATTGCAGTGTGGGTCCGATAGTCGCCACATACGCCATGCCCCCAAAGGCTGAACAGACCCTGTCGTGGGCGTCCAGGGGGTTGAATAGTTGTAGCAGGTCCGCCCTTGGACATGCCGGGTTGGAGAGACATAACTCCACAGGATAGTAGAAGGGACACCTCCGACAGTAGAAGACGGGGATGACGCAGCTGAACAATGCGATGCGGTAAGTTAGTCGGTAACTTACGTTCAGCAAGGCCAGATTGTCACATCCCAATATCTGTATCAGGTTATGTTTGTACAGCTTGATCTGTCCGGCGTAGTTGGGTAGGTGTGGTGCAAGTGCCATTTTGCTGCAGGGCGCTGTGGTGGCGTGCTCCGGCTGTCTGTGCAGTCTGCAGTGTGCAACCTCCGACGTTGCTGGGAATTCTGTAATGGTCGTAGGGAGGCAGGACTTGTGTTATGTTGGCTTGTGCGGAGGACACGGGCCCTCATCCCACATGCTTCTCTGAATGGTCAAGGTCAGTGGTGTCTGACTCCTTCCAGATAACTTGCATGTGAACCACATGGGGAGTGTTATCTTTTCTTCTTTCCGTTGTGAATGTTCTTTGGTGTTATGCGCTATCTGCCCTGTGGCCGCTTCCCTCTGCATGCCTGTGTTGGGCTTTTTTTGGTGCAATGACTGTTGTCTCCGGCTTGTTTAGTCGGGATGTGGTTTCACAGTGGGAATGGAAGGTCATTCAGTGCTGTCTCCTCTCTCGTGTGTGGGCAGCAGGCTGCGTTTCCGCTATACGTTGGGCCTTGTGTTATAATTGGTCCCACCTGTTGTCTGTCCCCGGTATCTTTGATGTTACGTATTGCATGTCTTGTTATTGGGTGCAGGGTGGCATCGGTGTTTCTGTGTGGTACTGGCGTACCTTTTCCCGACGGGGTCCATATTCTGCTGGGTGATGTTGCCTCCGCTGTGTGCTTCGCCGTGTTTTGCACACAGGGGTGTGTCCTAATGTGGCGTGACGTCACTGACATGTTCGGGTCACTTGTGTGACGTCAGGTTGGCAACAGTGAATTGCCGGTTGGGGACATGACTGTGGCAGGGCTGTCACGTGACATGTGCGTTCTGGGTGGTGCTGGTGTGTGTGGTGTTTGGTTGTGACCCTGTGTTATTTGTGTGCGGCGCATGCATTGCGCTGCCGTTGGCCTCTGCGTTGTGCGCATGTGTGGGTGCAGTGGTGGATGTGTCGTGTCCACGCAGGGATGTCGGGGGGGGCCATATACAGTTTTCCCGCCCTTGCACTGTGTGCGCTGTTTGCGTGCCCCTGTTGTGTGTCTGCCTACCTGCGTCGCCGTGGTGCGTTGACTCCTGGGTGCTGCATCAGGTAGAGCATGGGGAGGGCCTGCAGTGCTGGATTCATGCTCGGGGGGTCCGCCTCTTTGCTATCCGTACTGTGCGTTCGGTTTTACGCCTTGCTTTCACGTGCGGTGTCTCTTAGCCGGGGGAACTGTTTGGTTCTGGCATCGTAATTTGTACGCCGGGCGGTACGTGATTTCGTCGGGCGTTGTGTCTCCATTAGGCCGCGCCGCTCCGTGGACGAGCGCACTTTGATGGCGGAGGGCGTAGTTGGCTCATGGGCGGTGTTTGGCTGTCTTTTCGCATCCTAATTGGGCGGGCGTGTGTGCTGTGGCGGGCGGACGGTAACTGGTGCTTTTTGCATCCGCCAGCACGGCGGTGGTGCTTCCGCCCGCCATCCTAATGGGCCCCATATTTTTTATAACAATTTATAAATATTTATATTTATTAAATCATTTGTTACAAAAATAAAATTTATAATTAAGTATTATGTTTAGTAATTAGATAATATGTTATTTATATGTGAAATATAATATTTAGGAATACATATTAGTATATTTAACAATATTTTAAATTTTATTATATTAATTTTATATGTTTAAAAATATTTTAAGTAATTAAAATATATAGTTTAATTAATTATTATAGTGAAGATTTAATAAATTACTTTTTTATGTAGAGTATAGTTAGTGATATTATATTAATTGTATTGGGAGAAGTAAATTAGATATGTTTAGTGTCTGGTAACTACTATGACTTTATAGTAATTGGAGTGAGAATAGTTAATTATTTAAATTTAGTGTCCAGCAACTACCCTGACTTAATACTAACTGGAGTGGGAATAGTAAATTAATTAAGTTTAGTGCCCAGCACCTACCCTGACTTAATACTAACTGGAGTGGGAATAGTAAATTAATTAAGTTTAGTGTCCAGCACCTACCCTGACTTAATACTAACTGGAGTGGGAATAGTAAATTAATTAAGTTTAGTGTCCAGCACCTACCCTGAGTTAATACTAACTGGAGTGGGAATAGTAAATTAATTAAGTTTAGTGTCCAGCACCTACCCTGAATTAATACTAACTGGAGTGGGAATAGTAAATTAATTAAGTTTAGTGTCCAGCACCTACCCTGAATTAATACTAACTGGAGTGGGAATAGTAAATTAATTAAGTTTAGTGTCCAGCACCTACCCTGACTTAATACTAACTGGAGTGGGAATAGTAAATAAATTAAGTTTAGTGTCCAGCACTTACCCTGAATTAATACTAACTGGAGTGGGAATAGTAAATTAATTAAGTGTAGTGTCCAGCACCTACCCTGACTTAATACTAACTGGAGTGGGAATAGTAAATTAATTAAGTTCAGTGTCCAGCACCTAGCCTGAATTAATATTCATTGGAGTGGGAATAGTAAATTAATTAAGTTTAGTGTCCAGCACCTACCCTGAGTTAATATTAATTGGAGTGGGAAGAGTATATTAATTAAGTTTAGTGTCCAGCACCTACCCTGACTTTATACTATCTGGAGTGGGAATAGTGTATTAATTAAGTTTAGTGTCCAGCACCTACCCTGACTTAATAATAACTGGAGTGGGAATAGTAAATTAATTACGTTTAGTGTCCAGCAACTACCCTGAATTAATACTAACTTGAGTGGGAATAGTAAATTAATTAAGTTTAGTGTCCAGCACCTACCCTGAATTAATATTAAATGGAGTGGGAATAGTATATTAATTAAGTTTAGTGTCCAGCACCTAACATGACTTAATACTAACAGGAGTGGGAATAGTATATTAATTAAGTTTAGTGTCCAGCACCTACCCTGACTTAATACTAACAGGAGTGGGAATAGTATATTAATTAAGTTTAGTGTCCAGCACCTAACATGACTTAATACTAACAGGAGTGGGAATAGTATATTAATTAAGTTTAGTGTCCAGCACCTAACATGACTTAATACTAACAGGAGTGGGAATAGTAAATTAATTAAGTTTAGTGTCCAGCATCTACCCTGAGTTAATATTAATTGGATTGGCAATAGAATATTAATTAAGTTTAGTGTCCAGCACCTACCCTGACTTAATACTATCTGGAGTGGGAATAGTATATTAATTAGGTTTAGTGTCCAGCACCTACCCTGACTTAATAATAACATGAGTGGGAATAGTAAATTAATTAAGTTTAGTGTCCAGCACCTACCCTGACTTAATACTAACTGGAGTGGGAATAGTAAATTAATTAAGTTTAGTGTCCAGCACCTACCCTGAATTAATATTAACTGTAGTGGGAATAGTAATTTATATATATGTATAAGTTTGTAACCTTAAAATTTTAATAAAGTTTGTAGTAGTAATGTGTTTTAATTATAACATAGTTATAAATGATAATAAATTAAAAAATATATATAGTTAATTAAAACATATTATTTAATACAGTACATTTAATAAAAACATGTTTTATTATTAAATATATTAATAAAATGATACACAAAATAATAGACATTTTATTTTTTTATTGATGTTTATTTATTATAAATTATTTAGTAATGATTAAACAATTTTTATTTTATTAAGTGCATATAATATAAATCAATACATATAGAAAAAAACAATATTATTTATTTTACAGACATAAAATATTTGGTACATGTGTATATTTTTACATGTAATAATTATGTAAAGAAATGTTTTTAGCATTGGTAAATTTTTCTATACAGTTATGTAAACTTTGTAATATGAAATAATGTAGTTTTACATTGGTTTAGAAACATTTGAGTAAAAAATATAATTAATAATAACAGTTGTTCACTTTAATATTGTATTCTAAACATTTGTTATTTTGTTACATATACTGTTAATTTTTAATCATATTACTGTCTTCACATTATATTTAATACATTTACAATTTTATAGTTTGTAACATTTTTTAAACAAATAATCATACATTTTAATTAATAATATTAATATATAAAATATTAATATTATTAATTATTACATGGTTTAATTTTTATAATTTTTTTATAAGGTAAACATTTTTTAATATTAAATATATTTATTACATGTTTTTAATCAACTTTGTATACAACTTGTAAATAAAAAGAATTATACTAATAAATATTATATGTTTAAAAATATTCATTATTATAATTTTACAATGCTGGAAAAATGTTAAATAAATTTAAACATATTAGTTATCATTTAAAGTATTTTTATTAAACCTTTTAGTAATTTATTAATAATGTAATAAAATGTTTTTAAACAAAATACATTTATTTTTAATGTTTAAAGCTGCCATATTTGTTTGCTGCTTGTATTTTGTAACCGCTCGCGTTTGTTTTGGGTTATTTCGTAGGGGACAAGCTCGTGGTTGGGAGCTGTGTCGCATCGAGGAAGGTAAGATTAATTTTCTTTATTTTACCTATACTTTTATTTTAATTTGAAGGTAGTTAGGTTGTAGTTAGTGTGTGTAGTGTTAGGTTTTTGGAGTTGTGGTGTTTTTTATGTATAAGTTAGATTTTTGCGATTTATTTACCGTTATTTTTTGAGGACTAGTTTAGAAAACTTAAAATACGTTAGAATATGTGTGAATATGGTGTGAATAATGTTTGTAATAGTATCATATTGTATATTATGTGCATATTTGTGTGGGTGGGAATGTTTGTGTTTTTTTACAGGTTTTGGTCGTGAGAAGTGGCGGCTACGAGAAGATTGCGTTTTGTTTTTATTAAGGAAGTGTATATTAGTTTAAGTAACTAATAAGTATTTTACACTTCCTTAATTTTTCGGGTTTTCATGGAGCGTTTCTTTTTTTGAAACACTTTTTCGGGTTTTTATGGTTAATCGTTTGTGGATTTACGGACGGAGGATTTCTTTTTGAACAGTTGGATTTTTTCATTTTCTTTTGGGTACTTTTTATTTCTATTGGGATTATGAGATACCTGGATTGTTTTACAAGATTTGGGATTTCCTTTCAACAGCTACGGAAACGGTAAGTTATTTTAATTATTTATTGTGGGAGGGAAATGCTAAGAGAGTTAGTGTATTGTTGTTTGTATTTTCATATATTTAATTAATATGTCTATATATATATTTACTGTTTTAATAAAAAATAGATTAGACAAATTAATTATTTTTGTGAAAATATGAAATGTATATGTATGCATTTATATTGATTTTAGAGAAAAGTATTACATATTTTAAACTGGATTTATATTTTAGAGTAGGCTTTTGGCAATTATTTCTAGGTATTCTAGGCCTCTTGTTGTTGGATATAGTCTAACTTGGTGTTGTAGGTATTCAAACATGTGTTTAGTTTGTTTAGATAGTTTGGGCCTTATTTGTGTTACAGATTGCTCCATTCTTAG
Source organism: Calotriton arnoldi (assembly GCA_963921515.1). Lineage (NCBI taxonomy): Eukaryota > Metazoa > Chordata > Amphibia > Caudata > Salamandridae > Calotriton > Calotriton arnoldi. Next base: position 908,071 of record CAWUFW010004684.1, read on the forward strand.
CTGTTGGTAGCTCTGTTCTTTTTGGAGGGATAGTAGGAGTTTGTGTAGAGTAGGTGGACCTCGTCCTGTTGTTGCTTGGAAGGCATTATGCCAACCTTCAACAGCATTGTTTGTTTTTGCCTCTTGGTTTAGTGTGCTAAGGTATACATTCCACCATGGAATTTGATATTTAGGTTGCCTTCTATGTCCTGATCTATAGAGTCTTCCCACCCAGGTATCTTCAAAATAGTCTAGGAGGGTACTTAATTTTTGTTCGTTTTGTTGGTAGTAAGGACTTTCTATTAATAAGTTGTAATGTTCGGCTACGTCAGTAACTGGGACGTAGGCCAGTGCTATACGTTTTTTTATTTGATATGCGAATGAACTGTTTGTCGCATATTCAACCCTTAGGGCCCGATTCCGATCTCGCTTGTAAAGCCCTCCATACGACTCGGATCCGTAGGGCTTTACGAGCGAATCGTGCACCTGGAGTCCGAGCGAGCGAGTACGATGCATTCACATGCTTACAGACTCGGGTCGCTCGGACTCCCATTGAACTCTATGGGAGCTTGTATACTGGACGCGTAGACAGGCTCCCATTGCGAAAAGGGGTGGGTGGGGAAAAGCGTACACCCTGTGGCGGGCATCCCATGGTGCCCGCCACACTGTGCATGCATGAGAAGGGGGGACCCATGGGTACCCCCATGGGTCCGAATCGGAGGGCTACAGGTGATGGGGGGCCTGCTACGGGCCCCAAAAGAACGATTCCGGCAGCTATTTTGATCCGGACATACCGAATCGTGAAAGCTGTCCGAATCTTGCATCATACTTCCTCGCTTGGAAACAGACTCCATAGAACTGTACGAAGCGTCTGCGTCCGAGTCGTACGGACAGGATCGGGTTGGGAAACGATTCGTCGGCGCGTACGCGATCTTTGCATCGTACTTGGTCGTTCGGACCTGTGTACGATTTGGATGGGAAAAAGGGCTACGAATCGGATCCGTACAAGCCAAATCCGATTCGTAGGCCTTCCGAGCGAGATCGGAATCGGGCCCTTAGTGTTGATTTCTGAAGGTGTCTCCATATACACTGATTGAAATGATAGTAGCAACCCTGAATTGATGTGTGTGGGTAGGATTTTAGAATTGCATTTATCATTGCCTGCTCAAAATCAATAATTATTTTTTGTGGAAAATAATTATTGGTTTCTTGTTTAATTTTAGTTAGTACTTCCATATATGTGGAGTTTTGTTTATTTGGTAGTAAGGCATAGATAAAAGGAATGTTAGTGTTTTGATATAGGGTATGGACAGTATATAATTGATAGAATGGTTTGGGACAGATTTTAAAAGTCCCGTCCATCATCCATGTTTCTGACTGTTGTAGTTTTATTAAATTATTGGCGGTTGCAAACATAATTATTCTTTTCTCTTTAGATTTGTTGTCATAAAGAACAAAGGGTTCTTCGTTATGTGTTATTGATAGTTCTGGGGGTATTTCTACCTCTTGAAATGTTTTTGGGGCAGGTGTGGTCGTGCTTGTGGCTTTTTTTGTTCGAGCTATAGTTCTTTTCAAGGAAGAAATAGATGGCATTTGGCCAGTAGCATGTTGGGGCACTCTTGGCAGCATCTCCTTAAGTATTTGAGTGGTAGATTTTTGTGAGCTAGTGCTAGCTTCTCTAATGTCATCAAGGGCATTCCTAACCTCTATTTCAGTAACATTTGGGGGGTGGTTATGCTCCCTTACATACAAAACAGTTGTTTCTCTGGTTGTTGCTCTCCCATAACACTTATTTGAATAGTACTTGCTACATTTCCAATTTACTTTAAGTCCACTTTGCTTTTCCTGGGTATAGACATACCCCATGTAACATAGCAAAAACTTTCCTTTCTGGGAAGTGATAAATTGGGCGCCTTCTATCATTGTGATGTTTAAAATGCTACAAAAAATGTATATATAAATTAATAAAACTATTATTGTACCGGTTTTTTAATTAATACATACACATTATTATTAATATACTTACAATGTCGATTTTGAGGTCGTTTTGAATGCAGATGTTCTTTGTTTGTTGATTGATTTTAGTTTTGTTGCTAATGTTTCTGTTGGTAGGATAAAACATATTTTTAATTAACTTGTTCAATTGTACATGGTGTGGGGTGGGGGATTGAGATAAAGCTGGGATTTTGGTTGGGTGTTTTAGGTAATTTTTAAAATGCATTTTGTTGAATACTTACTTCATTTGTTAGATGATTTTAGAAACTTAGGGGCCTATTAGGATGGCAGGCGGACCTGGGTCCGCCCGCCATCCTCGCGGTGTTGGGACCGGCCGCCAGACGTGCGGCGGTCCCGCACTGCTAATTAGGATGCGACCGCCACCCTGGCGGTTGCATTCCGCATATTTGACATTGCGGCGGGTGCTGCTTACAGCAGCACCCGCCGCAATGCCAAATTGCCATGTTGTGCATTCCTATGCACAACGTGGCAGGCACCGCGCTGTGCCTGCCACCTTGTGCATGGAAATGGAGGTGGGTACCATGGGTACCCCCCAAGTGCACCCCCCACCCCACATGGGGGCCCGCAATGGGCCCCCAAAGCACATCCCCACCAGTCTTTCCGAAAGGCCTTTAAATCCATGCATCATAATCTGGATGGCGGTGCCTGCTAGGCACCGCCACCATATTGTGCCCCAGTTCCGCCCAGCCGGCAATCGGAACGATTGCCGACCGGCGGAAAAGCGGCGGACACACTTTGCGTCCGCCGCGATACCCCAGCCATTATAATATAGCGGGGGTAAATCGGGTGGCGATGGCGGGCGGATCGCCACCGCCTGGCCGGCGATGGCGATCCGCCCGCCATCCTAATCCCCCCCTTAGTAATTGTTTGGATGCTTTGATAATTATCTGTAGAGGAGATATAAATTGAAAAAAGATATATATTAATTATTTGTGCATGATAAATAGTATATTTTGAAGATTAGCAGTAGTGTTATATTATAAATGGCATTTTACTTACTTTTTGAAGTAGGAAATAGATTTTTCTTTAATGAAGTCCTTGCTTCTGGCAGCAATCCGGCAGAGTTTCGTCTTCTTGATTCTTTGTGGTTTGAGGTGTAAAATAATGATTAATTTTTCTTTCTTTATATAGGGCCATATGTATCAAAGTTTGTGTTTGCGATTCTCAAATAGCGAATTTTTGAGAATCGCTATTTGAGAATCGCAAACGAGATGTATGTAGGATTCGCAAGAAAATTTGCGAATCCTACATATTCCTTAATTGCGATTCGCAAATTGCGAATCGCAGTTAAGGAAACCCTCCCCATTCATTCCTATGGGCCTAGAGGCCCATAGGAATGAATGGGAGGACATTCTCAATTTGCGATTAGCAATTAGAGAATCGCAAATTGAGAATGCAATGTCAAGGTTGCAAGGGTGTCCAAAGGACACCCTGTTGCTCCCCTGAAATGAGCATGGGTATGTATGTGCGCAACATGCCACTTTGAAAAATGCAAAAAAATGCATTTCTCAAAGAAATCGCAAGTTACCACCAACCTGTAGTTGGTGGTAATTTGCGATTCCTTAAGCCATAATCGCACAACTTAGGTGCTTCATACATTTCATTTAAGGAATCGCAATTTGCGATTCCTTAAATGCATTCGCAAAATAGAGAATCGCAATTTTTGCGATTCTCTATTTTGCGAATGCCTTTTGGGATGATACATCCCAAAAGGCTTGTTCCCGTTCGCAAACGGGCCGATTCTGAGAATCGGCCCGTTTGCGAACGGGAAATGGGCTTGATACATATGGCCCATACTCTTTAATTAATTGTTTGTTTAATAAGATTGGTTTATTTTAATATTGTGTGTATTTGAATGGTTGATCTTTATTGTTTTAATTGTTTTGGTAGTTGTTTTCTATATATGGAAAACGCTAATTAAGAATCAGTTAGTGTTTTTTTTTTAAACAGGTTTAATCCTTTAAATGTGTATTATTTTGTATGTGATGTAAAATAATGTGTGTATATTATTTCAATATAAGGTTTAAATAGTTATTAATAGTGTATTTATGCTGATATGTATTATAATATTTTTTACTATTTTTAAAATAGATTGTATTTTATTTATTTTGTATGCAGTGTATGTTTATTGATTGAAATATATTTTTGGTGTTAAGTTTTGTTTGTTTTATCTGTTTTTAAGTTGTCGATATTTTAAAAAAATGATAATATTGCTGTCTATATTATTGTAATCGATATTTTTGACATGCTGTATATTTTTAAACTATGTCCGATATTTTAAATAATGATATTTTTGTGTTCGATAATACTGTTATCGATATTAATGATTGACGATATTTTGGTGTCGATAATAGTGTATTTTTTTAAATGAGTATAGGTTATCGATATTAGTGTAGTCAATATTTTTGTGTTCGATAAAAATGTAGGTCGATATTATGTCAGTGATTCGTTCTGTGCACCCTTACAGTACATGCTCCCGGCACCAGGGAAGGTGGTGCTCATCCCTGGTAAGACGTTTGTGCCCTAAAATCTGACCGCGATGGTTTGTGTGTGGACAGCATTAGCTGGCTTACAAATAGTCACACTTTTCATGTTTTTTTCTTTTTCATTAATGTTCTGGAACTTTGAATTTATTGCCGCTACTCCTATATATCTCAGTATCCCGTGTATCCTGTGAACGCCGCTCGCCACATAGTAATGTTTATTTAGTTACTTCCAGCGTGTGCTGATACTTGTCTCATGAGTTTTCTATCGCCTTGACCTACCCTGGAAAATGTGCGTGCTGGCGCAGGACATATGCTGTGAATTAGCCCCTGAGCGTCTGCCTTTTGATGAACTGGACACACAAAATCTGCATTACAAGATGGCATCAGGCTCCTCTCTGAGGAAGAGACATTTTTAAGTGCATTGTCGAACTGTGTTCTATCCCCCTGAAGTGCTGCGTTCTCATTTCTAGAATCATCTCCTGAACCGAGGCTTGAGTGCCCTCTATGTCTGCTGGCAGGGTGCTTGGAGGGGAATGGGTGGTTGCATGCGTGAATGGGAGAGTCTCTAGAAGAAAAGATGAATGGATGTATGCATGAACAGATGAATGCAGTGGATGATGGAAATATGGATGAATCAATGGGCGGCTGATTGGGTCAATGATGTATCGGCTAAACGCCTTATGTCGGCCGGACTTGCTCGTTACGTAAAATTCATCCTCAACTTTTACGCCCTACCATTTTGAAATGTCACCAACCGCCACTGCATCCCAGCTGTACGGGGTAGAAGCCTACTACTCACAACCCTTCCCACACAGTTCCTCCTAAGTTTGTCTGATTCCAGAGGTGATAAATGAGTTTGCTGTAGGAGGGTAATGTCAGGGGACTGTGACGCAACATATGTGAGTGTTTTCTTTCATTTGATGTAGTGTGTAAGGCCATTCGCATTGAGGGATAAAACACGGAGACATTGGGCCGCTTCAGCGTGACCGTGGGGTGCAGGAGTGGTGGGTCAGACATGTGCCGGCAAAAAGGGGACAGCAGCAAACACACAGAGAAATAAGGGTGGGAGGGCACTCAGACTAGGAGGTGCCGAAATGAGAGATACTCGCAGCAAGTGAATGAATGAATGAATGAACAATAATCTTTATTAGCATGATTAATTAAAATCTTTGCAAAAACATAATACATAAATGCTTCTCTAGGACTACTACACACTTCAAATTGCAATGTGCCCAGGAGTGTGAATCCTTGCAGAACATGTTTAGCAGACATTATGTAAAGAGTTCTCTTATTGAGAGTGTAAAATCACAGCTTGACGCACCGGAAAGTGTTTGTTTTAGGGGGCTATATGAATGGGTGCCATTAAAATTGTTAAAGTGTGTGATCCTTGCAGAACATTATTATCCTGCATTGCTTGAAAATTCTCTATAACTTTAAAAATCTAAAGTCACAATTCCACCATAAAGTGCATGTTGTAAAGAGTTATGTAACTGGGTGTCATTAAAATTTAATGTATAGTTAAATTTTTACCATAAAAAATGATTTAAGACAAATGTCCATCATGTATGAGCTATTCACTGAACTTAGATAAAAACTTTACTAGCCTGATGTTCAATTGGGTGTCGACTGGGTTCATCGCCGTCATAATTGCCAGTCTGCAATACCACACATTAAGAGTATTGGTGGATCTATGCAAGATGTCTCTGTGATCTCGGATGAGAGTTGGGCACAAACAGACTATATGCGTAACTGTTTCTTTTGCGGTCACGCACAGCTGATAGGTGGAGTTTGTGCGTTGGGGAAGTCAATTGTGTAGGAAATCTGATGTTGGAAATGTCCCAAATCGATAGTACATATACTTCAGTTTGATGTACTTCAAGTAGTTTGTGCTTAAAAATTTCTGGTGGCCTTTCGCATTGTATGTATTGAACACCATTCAAGCGTGCCTTTGCTGTGCGTACTTATCCTCTAATTTTGCTAACCTTGTAAGCACTGATGGAGACACATTTTTTATATGCTGCTTGCGACACCTACTGGTTCCATAAATCCCTTGCTTAGAAAGTGTCAAAGGATGTTTCCAGGAACTGACGGTGCAGTGAATTGCTCGCTCTGCATTCGATTTCTTGCCAGTTAAGATTGTCCAAGGTGTCTAATATAATGGCTTTTGGTTTGTGGCACAGAGAGATAAACGCTTGTTTTCTGCCTATTACTTGGTTTGGTAGGCCAAACTCCAGGCGTATTTGTGCTGAAGAAGCTGTCATAGGAAGCCAAAAAATAGATTTATATATCTTGGCCACCAAAATGTTCAAAAGGCCCGCATTCTTCCCCATCAGGATTTTGCTCCCATATGTTATTTTCTGTAATAGCTTTGCGCTTATAACTTGACACATTGGATCTAAGCTAGAGCCCCTAAGGTGTTTAGAAGCAGTTGTGAAAGCACATTGTAGGGCCTGGGCTTTGTTTCTGGTTGACTCCTTTAGCCATGATGAGTTTCCTCTTGAATCAATCCAGACTCCTGAATATTTGTACTCCAATACTTTTTCAAGGCTCTCGTTTCTCCAATGCAAGGACCTTTTTTTGTTAACCCTCTTGCTATAGACAACTACTTTTGTTTTTTTTAAATTCACTTCCAGACCATTTGAGTTAGTATATTCCTCTAACTTATTTAGTGGTCCCTGGAGGCCCAGTTTTGTTTTACTTAGCATGGCCAGGTCATCTGCACACAAGAGGTTCGATGGCGGTTTTCCTACAAGTTTTGATGGATGGGAATTGACAAGGTATATTGCCGGGTTGAGATCTGAGATGTAAAGGTTGAATAATGAGGGGGCCAAGATGCAGCCTTGTTTGAGCCATGTTGTTGTATGGACCATCCTGGATACATAGTTGCCATCATCTAACTTTATCCTTATACAGGTGTTGGAGTACAGGAGTTCTGTTGCCCTTAATAAATTCTGTGGGATGGATCATGATTGAAGTTTTTGCCATAGTGGCCCCTGGAGACCCGTTCAAAGGCTGCCTTAAAATCAAAAAAGCAGATGTAAAGTAGAGCCCGTGCATGGTCAGCTTGGGCCAGAAGCATGGAAAGTGCCAGCAGGTTAGAGATACAGGGCCCGATTCACAAAAGTAATCTGAGACAAAATCCTAACTTTACGACTTTCGGTATTCACAAAAACTTTACTACTCCTATACTGAGACAGAATCCTAACTTTACGACTTTTGGTATGCACAAAGGGCATTTAGGAGTAGTAAAGTTAGGAATGCTAACTTTACTACTCCTAAATGCCTTTTGTAAATACCGAAAGTCGTAAAGTTAGGATTTTGTCTCAGATTACTTTTGTGAATCGGGCCCACAGTCTTGTTTTTGTTGAAATCCTGTCTGGTTCAAAAGGATTAGCTCCTTATCTGTTGACCAGGATTTCAGATCTTCCAGCAGAGGGCCCACAAAGTACTTTGCTTCCACATCTGCAAGAGAGGAAATGGGAGCTCATTCTTTCTGCCCAGAACTGGGGGATTTTTTTAAAGACTGCTTGTTGAGTCCCGTTTGGCCCGGCGCACAGTCTGCTCTTGAGTACGCTATGAGTTTCTGCAGTTATCTGCTAATTGCTTCAGGTGTTGCAACTACGCTTGCTTCGGGCTTATTCAGACTCAAATCTTCTCCCTCAAGTTCCTTTTGCCTACTGCATATATGCGAGGCATGCTCTTCAGCTTCCAAATGCGTAGTTAGGTACCTTACCCAGCCTTGTTATGGAATGTTCACATTATTTGCTCTGTGCTATCCTCGTTCTTTCTGGTTCACCATCTGCCAGAACTTTGCAGAGTTCTTTGACTTACTGACATGAACTAGCTTGGCCCAATAATCTTCAACATTGGCCCTCGAGTGTAGCCAAATTTCTTTCTTAAGCTTTTTTCTGCCCAACTTCACAGCAACGATTAGCTCATTGTTGCATGGGTTTGCTCGCAGTGAGCGAAGGAGGCTATTTAACTGATGTTTAATATGCATGATACCAGGCAGGAGTCTCTTCTGATGGTTTCTATCCAGAGGACAGCCGGCAGCTTGGCGCTTCAGTGGAAATTTGGAGGTTATATGTTCTGTAAACGTTTCTCAGTTGCTAATCTGTTCCCCGTCTTTTGTGTTTAAGGCAAAGAATGCTGCACTCCGTTTGTGAATGGCTGATATTCTTGCTTCATTCCACTGGAACCTTTTTAAATTTGTTGTGTGCACTTTTGTGAGCAGGCTTTGGAAATCTGGGGTTTGGTATTGTGGTGGATAAGTTCGCAGCCTGCTGGAGATGATCACTTTCAAGTTGATGTTCAATTCTGTATTGTAATATATGCACAAATTGGGATGTAGAAGCTATTGTGTAATCCAAGCATGAAAAGCACTTCTCAGAAGCTTGTGTCGAGGAGGGAGGGATGTTGTCTGAAAGCCTACCATTTAGCACTCTCAGCCCTGCTATTGCACAGAACGCTAAAAAACTCCTCCCTACCTTATCTGGACAGGCTATATCTTGTTGGATCTGTGTGGGGAACTTGCCCATAGCAGCCTGCCTCATGAAAACTGACTTCTTCATCTAGGTTGCTAAATGATTTGCCATTAAAGTCTCCTGCCATCAATAGTTCTGAGTTGGTGTGTTCCAATTTGATCTCCATCATTGCTTCCCTTAGCCTTTTCAGTGCAATTGTTTTGTTCTTATTTCTAGGGTTGATATATACATTAATAAAGATCAATTGGGCCTCCAGGTCTGTTGTCCTTCTTTAATACTGACTGCCAGAATCCCTGACCCTATTTTCATGATTTGGGGAGGTATGTAGGAGGAGCCCACTACTTATGTATGTTGCAAGACTGCCTTTTGGATGCCCTCTTTTTTGAGACTTTATTGCTGGCCTCCCATACTCTATGAAACCAATTAAGAGGACTGCTGTCGGAGACCAGGTCTCCTGCAAGCATAATAACATGAAATGATTGTAGATAATGGTTCAGTTCATAGTCTTTGATCTTTTGTGTCAGACCACTTATGTTCCAACTGCAAATTTTCAACACAGGGCTGGTTTAGGCTGAGCCCTTATGTTCACCTTGTATCAATTGGTTACATTCATATTGGAGAGAGCAGCTGGTAGCCAAACCCAGCCTGTCCTAGGACATTGCTCGGGCCTGCAATGAGTTGCTCTCTGTTTGGTCACATCACTCTGCCCTGTGCTTGTTGTTCTTGAGCTATGAGTTGTTGCTTGCGAGCCTACTGAGCCCTTTAATATAGAGGTTGATGTGAGAGGGGATCCCTTGGCTGATGAATGAGCGGAAGTATATAGGCGTTTGCATCATAACCTGTCATTTTTATCCTCCAATTCCTTAGAGTGGATTTGTTTTCATAGACTAGGTCAGCATTTTCTTGTGAGGCAAAGGTTTTTAAAAAAAAAATTGTTTATTGATTTTTCAAATATTAACAGAACGCAAAAACCAATCGCAGTGGTTCGCTGAACATTGTCAATGTTGTTGCATTGCATAATATACATGATACACAATATCCAATGTGATTGACTTTACATAGTCTTAATTGTTCATGGTCCCATAATCGTGCACCACTCCACCATGTACATGTGGGCATATAACTGTAGATCCCCCTGTTTGGCGTCATAGTCTGCAAGTAGTTTCCAGGGAGGTGTGGCTCATGTGTGTTCTTGTATAGTGTCTTGAGCCGGCACAGATCTGTCAGTATGTTTGGGTCTCTGCGCTTACTGCCAGTGGTGTGCAGGTTTCTGCTGTTATCTACAACAGTACATCCCTGTCTACGGATTGGAGCCAGTGTGTGAATGGGGTCCAGATATCTCTGGGGCGGGAGCGAACCGGCATAAGTTCCCAGAAGCACGTCAATTGATCTTTGCAGTAGGTGACATCTGCTACCCAGGCCTTAACAGTCGGGGCGTTGCCTTCCCCCAATGTATTGCTACCCGTCTTTTTGCCAATAGGAGTAGGGGCGCAATAAGTCGTCTCGCTGTATTCGGAATGTCGCACACATATCCCAGTAGCGTCACTAGGGGATTTTTTTCCAACTGTTGACCTGTTGTTTCCTCTACATGTTATAGTACCTCAACCCAATATCTAGCTTAGGCCAGCACTCCCAGGCCAAGTGTAGGAAGTTTGCTTGTGTTACACCACATCGCCAGCAGCCCATGTCAGTCCGCAAGCCCATGTGATGCAATTGTGTTGGTGTGGGGTATAGGCGGTCCAAGAATTTAAAATGTATGAGTCTGAGGCGATAATTCGGAGACAGTTGTTCCAACTGACTGCAGCAGAAGGTCCACTGTGTGTCTGAGAGAATGATCCCCAGGTCTGTATCCCAGGCGCCACGCGAGCTAGGTGTGATGATCGGTGATTCACGCTGTGTGATAGTGTAAATGCGGGTGATCAGTTTATGTGTCGACGTTTCCTTGAGTATGTGTTCTAGCGCGGGGGCTGTAGGGAATGTACTGAATCATGTTCGATTTGCAGCCCGAAGTTGATAATACAGCAACGCATCTCGTGGTGCAGGTTGTGGTGATCCGCTTAAGCGCTGTAATGTGAGGAATTGGCCATTAGGGTACAGGTCATTCAAGGTGACCAGTCCTTTCTGATGTGCACGTACCCATGCATTTCTCTCCATGAGCGGGGGAATTAATGGATTGCGGGACAGTGGTATGGATGATGCATATATTACGTTCAGTTTAGCCCTCCGGCAGAGCCCAGCCCAGGCCCAGCGCATGACTTCAGTAGTGTCAATTTCTAGCCTAGGGCGACTATATTCTTGGTATAATGCTGTTGACAAGGGCAGTGGTGCCACCCTGTATAACTAATAGCTACGTGCCGTTGAAATGGGGTTGGGTGTTGCCAGAAATGTAAAAACTGTGCCTGTGCACAGTATGCATTTGGTAGGAAATCAGGAGCTCCCAAACCTCCCTGAGCCAGTGGTAGCGTAAGTAATTCCCATGGAACCCGGGTCTGTTTCCCGGCCCAGACTAGTTCAACCATATTTCATTTGAGTCGCTTAAAGAATTGTGCGGTGATGGGTATTGGGATATTACGAAGAGATATAATAATTTGGGGAGGATGATCATCTTAACGCTTGCAATGCAGCCAGACATGGACAGTGGTAATCCCTTCCATCTTTGGATCCTATCCTCTATCCATGTCATTACTCTCCCATAGTTGGCTGATCAGATCTCTTGCATGTTTCTGCTGACCCATATCTCCAAATATCGTGTCGGGCAATCCACCCAGGCTATCGGGAATTTGGATGTAAAGGTGGTAGTGCTATCAGTCAGTGGGAGAATTGTAGACTTGGCCCAGTTGATGTGGATACCTGAAATACCTCCATATCTCACCAGTTCTCTGGTAATAGGTGCAAAATTAACCGCAGGGTCGATAACATAGAGAGTGATGTCGTCAGCATACATGGAGACAATCAAGCCTCTCGTGGTGAAACCTATTCCTCTGTTTGCGTGGTGTTGCCATAATCTGGCAGCTAGTGGCTCTGTGGCGATGGCAAACAATAGAGGGGATAATGGGCATCCCTGACGGGCGCCCCACGTGATTTTTATTAAAGCAGAGATTAGCCCATTCACTCTCACTCTGGGGGTAGGAGAGGCCGAAAGGAGTTTAATTTGTTGTATAAAAAGGGGGCTCAGGCCCCGTCTAGTCAGAAGTATGAAGAGGAACTCCCACTCCAGCGAATCAAATGCCTTAGTGGCATCTAATAGTGCTGCAATAGCAGAGACGTGAGGGGCGAGATAGGGCATTAGCGTAAATATTGTCCTTAGGTTGTGTGAGGTTGAGCGGCCTGGTACGAATCCAGATTGGTCCGGCCGCACTATCAGGGGAATCAGGGGCTGTAGTCTGTCCGCCAGTAATTTGGCAAATATTTTATTGTCAATATTAATAAGAGAAAGTGGGCGGTATGAGTCGCACATGGTGGGGTTCTTGTCTGGCTTGAGTAGCGTGATAATTATTGCCTCACGCATGGAGGGAGGGAGTGATCCTCTCTGTAATGCCTCCTGGTATACCTCCAGCAGGCGGGGGGCCAACAGAGATGCGTATTCTTTATAAAATGCAGAGGTAAATTTATCTGCCCTGGGGGCTTTGTCCCCGGGTAGGCCCTGGATTACCTTCTGAATATCTTTCATAGTAAACGGCTCATTCAGATATTCACGGTGAGCGTTTCACAGCCATAGCAACTCTACAGAGTCCAGATATTCCACTATTTCTGACCCCAATGGACCTGCATCGGAGGTGAACAGGTGTGTGTAAAAAAATTTAATTGTGTCAAGTATTTCCGTTTGTGAACAGACTGGGGGTGCGTCAGGTGGGTAGAGCTCAGTGATGTAGGAAGAGCCCCTGGGTGGTTTTAATAAATTAGCAAGCGTTTTACCGGGTCTGTCTCCTTCTCCATACCTGCGAGCCTGTGCGTATTTGTGCAAGAATTTTGTTTCCCGTTCGGCCTCGTCTTGAAATTCTGTCAATTTACCGCATATTTTAGCTAGTGTGTCAGGTGTTTGGGATTGGAAGTATTGGCATTCTAAATCTTGGATCTCGTTCTCTATCTTCATAAACCAGTTATGTATGTCTCTTAGCACTCCTCACTGCAAAGCTATACAATCCCGCGGATTACAACTTTAAAGGCCTCCCATGTTGTGCCCACTGAGTCCACTGAGCCCTCGTTACGTTCAAAGTATTCAACAATTGTATTCCGTACCACCTCTCTGAATACCGCATCTAGCAGCACGTGTGGAGGTAGGCGCCATGTGAAGGGTTGTATATATGGTTTTGGGATTTGGAGCCTGAGTGCTACGGGTGCATGATCTGATAGTGTGCATGGGTGATGTGTGGCTTTTTTTACCCATGAATGGATTTCTCTAGACGTCAACCAGAAATCTAGCCTGGACCAGGCGTTATGTTGCTGATATATGCAGGTGCCCTCTTTAAGCTCGGGATGAAGTGCTCGCCAGGTGTCCACCAGGAAGTGATCGTCAATTAGGGTACGAATTGCAGCCGCCGAGTGCAGGTGATGTGGGCGAGCTGCCCCCACTCTGTCAGCCCTTTCCGATAGGACAACATTGAAGTCCCCGCCCCAAAGTATTGCAGCGTTTCCCAAGGTTTGGATTCCCTGCCACACCTGGTTAAAAAAGTCTGGGTCGTCCGTGTTTGGCCCATATGTGTTTGCTAAGATTATGTGCTGTCCATAAATCCCGCCCTTTACTAGAATATAGCTGCCCTCTGGGTCCGCTGTGATTCGGTCAGTTTTCCAAGGGAGACCTTTACGGATTAAAATCGCAACCCCCTCGTGAATAGCTGGAGTAGGTCGAGGCATAGATGTCACCCCATCTGCTGGATTTGAGCCTAGATAGGGAGGGGTTGGACAAGTGAGTTTCCTGCAGGAAACAGATGTCCGCTTTATGCCTTAGCAGATAAGTGTGTACTAGACGCACTTTCCTATAGTCTTTCAGGCCGCGAACATTCCAAGTGATGCAGTTTAACGTTGTCATGTGAGTCTACTCGACTCTGTGTTTAGTCAGGGGCAGATATTCCTGAGCGTGGTCAGCTGTGGGCGGCGCTGGATATTTAGGAGCGTGTGTAGGAGCTTTACTATATATGGTGCAACACTGTGTGTTTGTCAGTTTGTAAATCGCATGCAACAATAACATTTCCAAAATGACCTTCTGCGGTGGAAAACAATTACCATTGAACCAGTCCACCCCCCTCCCACACCAACCCCCCAATTAGGTTGAGTAAGTATCCCTCCCAAAGCTTAACAACAATTCAATGAATACAAACGAGCCCAGGGGGAACGAGGAGTCACCGGCGTACACCCCTGCTATTTACAGCAGGGTGGCCGAGCCCAGGCCTATTGTTACTTGTGCTGTAACGAACAAGTTACTTACCTTCGGTAACAATATATCTGTAAGAAACATTAGTAGTGATAGATTCCTTACCTTAGAATATCCCCAGGCGTCAGACTGGACCCGGAAAGTTTTCGTCAGCAGTACCCCTGCGCGTCGGTAGGTGGCGTTGTGCGGCTCCGCGTCCGTCGTTGGCGTCGTGGTCAACGAGATGACGTCGCAGGCGCTACTTAGACACCACCCACGCGCGCTGGCGTCAGTTCTGTACACGACTTTCCGCGCCAGGAACGCAGAGCCATGCAAGATACTGACCACTGGTGCATTGAAACTAGGGCCCTGAAAAGGATGACCTTAACCCTAGAAATCAGTTCTCAGAATGGGGAGGATGGGTGCGGCGGTAAGGAATCTATCACTACGAATGTTTCTTACAGATATATCGTTACCGAAGGTAAGTAACTTGTTCATCTGAAAGAAACACATAGTGATAGATTCCTTACCTTAGAATAGATACCCCAGCAATACCAACCCCGGTGGTGGGTCTGCGAACCAAGATCACACCAGAAAGTCACGGAGAACAGAACGGCCAAAGAAGCCGTCTCTCCGGACTTAGCTGTCCAGGCAATAATGCTTAGTAAACGTGTGCAGCGAGGCTCACGTGGCTTCCTGACAGATGTCTTGCAGGGGGACACCACGTCCCAATGCAGTAGTGGCTGCAGTAGCTCTGGTGGAATGAGCACGCAGTCCCACCGGAGGTTCTTTTTTAGCCAAAGAGTAACAGGCTTTGATACACAAGACGACCCAGCGGGAGATAGCCCTTTGTGTACCGCCCGACCTTTCGCGGTGCCAACGTAGCCAACAAAGAGTTGGTCATCCACCCGGAACTGTTGCGTGCGGTTGAGATAAAATGAGAGCGCACGTTTTGGGTCCAGACGGTGGAGCCTCTCTTCTCTCTGGAAGGATGCGGAGGTGGAAAGAAGGTGGGCAAGGTAATAGTCTGCCCAATGTGAAAGGCCGTAACAACTTTTGGCAAAAAGGAAGGACGGGGCCTGAGCACAACCTTGTCCGGATGGACTGATAGGAAAGGAGGCTTACAAGAAAGAGCCTGGAGCTCACTCACTCGCCTAGTGGAGGTGATGGCCACCAGGAAAGCAGTCTTCAAGGTCAAGAGATGAAGAGGACAGTTGTGAAGGGGCTCAAAGAGAGCGCACATCAAGTATGTAAGAACCAGATTCAAGTCCCACTGTGGCATCACAAAAGGATTAGGAGGAAAAAGGTGCGTAATGCCTTTGAGAAATCTTTTTACAACAGGGGACTTGAAAAGAGAGGGCTGATCAGGGAGCCTGAGAAAGGCTGAAATAGCAGAAAGATAACCCTTGATAGTGCCCAGAGCAGAGCCCTGCTGGGCCAAAGAAAGAAGGAACAAAAGGACTTCTGAAAGAGGGGCAGAAAGGGGATCCACAGCCTTTGCTGTGCACCATGCCACAAATTTGTTCCACCTGCAGGCGTATACCAACTTAGTGGAGGGACACCTGGATGCCAGAATGACATCACAAACTTCAGGAGGCAAGTCGAAAGGAATCAACTGCCGCCGCTCAATCTCCACACAAAGAGGTGGAGGCTGGACAGGTTCGGGTGGAGGACCGTCCCCTGTTGCTGTGACAGAAGATCCTCCCGAAGACGCAGTCTGATTGGAGGATCGATGCTCATACTGAGTAGCTCTGGATACCATACTCTTCAAGCCCAGTCCGGGGCCACAAGGATGACTTGTGCCCGGTCGCGCCTGATCTTATTCAGCACTCTGGTCAGAAGTGGTATAGGCGGAAAGGCGTACAACAGACCGCACCTCCACTCGCGATGAAAAGCGTCGCCGAGCGAGTGCCGCCTTGGAAATTCCAACGCGCAGAACTGATGACATTGCGTGTTCTCTTCGGTGGCGAATAGATCTAACCAAGGCTCTCCCCACTGCTGAAAGAGACCTTGCACCACCTCCGAGTGAAGACGCCATTCGTGATCCAGCATGCACCTGCGGCTGAGTTCGTCCGCCCTGGCGTTCAGAGAACCTGCCAGGTGTTGAACCACCAGGGACATGCCCTGATGTTCCAGCCATGTCCAGAGACGCAGAGCCTCCTGACAGAGGGTCCACGACCCCACCCCGCCTTGCTTGTTGCAGTACCACATGGCGGTGGTGTTGTCTGTGAACACCTGCACTACTCTCCCCTTGACAGAGGGAAGGAATGTCTTCAGTGCAAGCCGTATCGCCCGAAGCTCCAGAAGGTTGATATGGAACTTGGACTCCGCCGGAAACCAGAGGCCTCTGATCTCCGCCTCTCCCATGTGGCCCCCCCATCCCAGGAGGGACGCATCCGTCACCACTGTAAACTCCGGTTGGGGAAGGGAGAGGGATCTGCCGTCGACCCAATGTCGGTTCATGAGCCACCACTGCAACTGTCGTGCAGTGCCCTCCGAGATCTGGACGTGATCGGGCAGGTTTCCCTAATGCTGCGCTTACTGGAACTTCAGGTCCCACTGCAGAGCCCGCATATGCCATCTGGCATGATCGATCAGCAGGATGCAGGAGGCCATGAGGCCCAGCAGCCTCAGAGTCACTCTTACCAAAACCCGGGACAAGGACTGAAAGATTGGAATCAGAGCCCGAATATCCCGGACTCGCTGTTCGGGAGGGTAGACCCGAGACTGCGCCGTGTCCAGAACCGCTCCGATAAAGAGGAGCTTCTGAGAGGGAATCAGGTGCGACTTCGGCACGTTGATGGAGAACCCCAGCAAGTGCAGGAGGTCGGCCGTAGTCTGGAGGTGGGAGACGACTGAACACCCGAGGGGCGCTGGTAAGGCCAAAAGGGAGCACGGTGAACTGAAAGTGCTCGTGGCCTACCGTGAACCGCAGGTAACGCCGGTGGGCTTGCAGGACTGGGATGTGGAAATAGGCATCCTGCAAGTCTAGCGCTACCATCCAGTCTTGTGGATCGAGAGCAGACAAGACCTGAGCCAGAGTGAGCATCTTGAACTTCTCTTTGCGGAGGAAGCGATTGACGTTCCGGAGGTCTAAGATAGGACGCAAGCCCTTGTCCTTCTTGGGTACCAGAAAGTAGTGGGAATAGCAACCACGACCTACTTCTGGCGTCGGAACGCGCTCGATGGCCCCCTTGGCCAAGAGGGCCGCAACTTCCTGCTGAAGAAGCACCAAGTGATCCCCCGACATGCGGTGGTACTGAGGTGGCATGGCTGGAGGGGTAGTCTCGAAGGGGAGGGAGTAGCCCCTCCGGACTATCTCTAAAGCCCACCTGTCCGAAGTGATGGTGCGCCAGTGGGGGAGGTGATGGCGAAGCCTGCCACCCACTGGCGTTTGATGGGCCTGAATGTTCAGACTAGGAAGGTTTAGAGGCAGTGGTGGCCGGGGTGGTGGTGGACTGACCCGCCCGCTGGCCCCTTGGTCCGCCACGGCGGAACCCGCATCCGCGCTGGGATGTTTGCTGCGCAGGCCCTGTTGCGAACGCTGCGGGCGCCCCTTCCGGTGCCACGAAAGGAGCGAAAAGCAGAAGGCGGAGGAGGGCGGACTGCAGAGAGTCCCATCCCAAGGACTTGGCTGTAGCCCGTGAGTCCTTAAACCGCTCCAACGGGCTGTCCGCTTTGTCGCCGAAGAGGCGACGGCCATCAAAGGGCATGTCCATAAGTGTGTTTTGGACATCCCCCGAAAATCCAGTGGTCTTCAACCAGGCGTGGCAGCGAACTGCCACCGTCGTTGCAATCGATCTGCCCAGTGAGTCGGCGGTGTCTAGGCCACAACGAATCATGAACTTAGCTGCGTCTCTCCCCTCTGCAACAGCCTGGGAGAGAGCTGGCCGGGCCTCCTCCGGACACTGGGGCAGCACTTGCGCCACCGTATCCCACAGAGAGTGGGAATAACGGCCCAAGAGGCATGCGGTGTTCACGGACCGCAGAACTGGTGGAAGAATTTTTTTTCTTTCTGAACTGATCCAGTTTCTTGGACTCCCTATCCGGTGGTGCGGAAGGGAAGGTGGTCGGGGAAGGAGAGGCTTGGACAACCAAGCTCTCGGGGGTGGGATGTTGGGAGAGGAAAATGGGGTCACCCGGAGCCGGGCGATGGCGTCGGGCCACGTTCCTATCCACAGGAGCCCCTGTGGTGGGCCTGGACCAAGTGCCCAAAAGAACGTCAGAAAGGGCTTCATTGAAGGGAAGCAGCAGCTCCGCAGAAGTAGCTGCTGGCTGAAGTACCTCTGTCAGGAGGTTAGTCCTGACGGCCACAGTAGGGAGCTCAAGGTGTAGGACCTCGGCCACCCTACGCAACACCACAGCATAACTAGCACCCTCCTCCGTAGCCACGGTAGGAGGAGACAGCATGCCAAGGTCTGGTGAGGTATCCAGACCACTGGCGTCCCCCAACTCCTCAGCCCAGTCCTGTTCAGACTCGCAAGCAGCTGCGAGAGGGTCCTCAGACCCCTCCCAGTCCTCCCCTATCTCCTCAGGCTGTTCAACAGTCCTAAAATAAGGAGCAGGGACATGGGGATAGAAATCCCCGAGCAGCATCAAGAACGGCATCGATCGACGCCGGCTCGACGCCGCGTCCACTTTCGGGCTGAAACCGGGGTCGACGTCGTCCCGAGGAGCGGGCGGCATCAGAAGTGGTGCCGGTGGGGTCGACGTCGGTGGAGGTGTTATAAGGTCAACCGGCGTCGACCGGGATCCAGGCCTGGATCCATGGGGGTCCTGCGGCGCCGAGGCCTGAGCCAACAGCGATGCCGGGGCCGGAGCCGCCGGCGAGGAAAGGCGAGGACCCCCAGTCGGGTCCGCGGGGCCCAAAGGCGCACCAGTGGGACCCGACGGCCCAAAGAGGCGAGCCATGGCCGACAGGAATTCCTGTATTTGGGCCGGAGTCGCCACCGAACCCGGGAAGGGCGGGTAGGCCGGCAGCGACTGCACAGGCTCCGCCGGAGCCGAGGGGGAGGCACCACCCGCATCCTCAGCCACGTCGCGCGACCGGCGAGGATAAGTCTGAGAACGATGGCGTTTCTTCGACTTCTTGTGCTTCGCCTTACCTGACCCCGAGTGCGAAGACTTGGATGCCGAAGACCGATGGTGATGACTCTGCGCGCGGTCCCTCGACCTCCCACGGGACCGGGTCCTCGAACGGCGCGGAGCCGACTGCCGGGCTTCCAGCAACTTTCGGGACCGCTCCCGCAAAATCTTCGGCGCCATGGCCTGGCAGTCGGGGCACAACTTGGGGTCGTGGTCGCGCCCCAGGCAGAAAAGACACACACAGGGTCGGGTCCGTCACCGACATCATACGGTGACAGTCCCCGCAGGACTTAAAACCGGGCATCCTAACTGCACCAGGAGTCGAAGACTCGATGAAAAATAGAGACAAAAAGCCTCAAAAAGTCTGCCAAAAATTGACTGGGGGTTCCTGCTCTTCCCGGATCTGCGCTTGCTGGCGCGGAAAAAGAAAGAACTGACGTCAGCGTGCGTGGGCGGCATCTAAGTAGTGCCCGCGACGTCATCTCGGCGACCACGACGCCAACGACGGACGCGGAGCCGCACAACGCCACCTACCGACGCACAGGGGTACTGCTGACGAAAACTTTCCGGATCCAGTCTGACGCCTGGGGATATTCTAAGGTAAGGAATCTATCACTATGTGTTTCTTTCAGATATCAATAATGAAGAAATCGATTCATAACCCAGCATTTGGATGAGAACAAAGATATGCATCTGCGATGGGCCCATAAATGCTGGAAATAGCAACCACAGACATGGGCCGATGTACAAATTCAAAAGTGTTATATAAGAGTGAAAACCTGATCGTGGCATCCTACAACACGGTGCAGTCATTTGTTGTCGCTCAAGTGGCTACATAGCGACACATCCTCCACATGTTTTGATCCTGGTTGTTGCTTTGCCCCCTGTTTGGCAAATTTTAGAGCAGCTCTAGCATCTGTGAAGATGAGGGGCTTGCCGTCAGTTTGTACTCTGAGTTTGGCAGGGTAAAGAAGAGCGTACTTAGTTCCAGATTTTTTAAGCAATTTCTTAGCAGCCATGAATTCTCGGCGTGCCGCCTGATCCATCTGGGTGAAGTCTGGATACATAGCTATTGTGTTGTCTTGGTATTGAATTGATCCCTGCTTGCAGGCCAATCTCAGTACTGTGTCCCGGTCTCGGTAATTGAGAAGGTGAGCAAGGATTGGGCGTGGTTGGGCTCAGGGTGGTGGTTTAGGGCCAAGGGATCGGTCCGGTCCACCAGGAACATACCGGAGAGATCGTTCCCAAAAAGTTCCTTCAACAGCGTTTACACGTATTTTTCCATGTTGGAGATATTTGTCGTCTCCGGGATGCCAGTGATGCGGATGTTATTGTGCTGGGATCTGGCTTCCAAATCTTCATTTTTTGCCTTTATGAGGTTAAGAATCTTGTCCATGTGTAGCAGCCGCTCTTGCGTTTCCGTTTGGCGGTCATCGGAGTCTGACACTCTGGTTTCAAGGGCGTCTATTCAGGTTTCGTGTTTCTCCACACACTGAGTGACATGGTCCATGCGCGCAGCCAGGGAGTCAAGTTTTGAATCATTCGCCTGCAGACTGGCTTTAACATCTTGTAATATCGATAGTAAGTCACCTTCTTGCGTAGTGTCCACAGCGCCGTCCGCAGCCTTGCAGGATGGTGCAGGGCTCCCTTCCTGGTGGCGCGTCTCTCTCTTGTCGAAGTTCAATTTGGGTTGCTTGATATCTGTTTTGCCCATGATTGTGTTGTCCGACTGACAAGTCATCGAGCAGTCGAGCTCAAGAGACCCGCAACAACTCCGGCCTCTCCACACGTGTCTACTACTAGCCAGGGGCAAGGTTCGACAGTTCAGGTCCTGTCCCACTATCGGTTTATTACTAATATAGGTTCAGGGCTCCAGTTGTCTGACTCACGGTTCACCTCTTTGGCAGTGTAACATGAGAGCCCCAGGCGGGGGGCTGGATACCTCCAGAGCTCACCGGGCCCACAAGCGGGACCCTCAGCAGGCCAGACTGCCGGATTCACAATCTCATGTTATATCCCATGTGTGATGCAAGTAGGTGCAGAGGGGGGCTAGCGGGAGTCAGCCCAGGTGCGAGTCTTTTGGTGCCTTGTCCCAGTGGGCCCCCTGATGGCAAATTGTGCCCACGGCGTGTCCACAGGCTTAGGCCCACGGCAGCGCAACTTTATATAGAGGCCCCTCACCAGTGCCCCTTGGAGCGAGCAGCAGATTGTCTCTGTCATGATCTCAGGTACCGCAGCCGCCCCTCACTGGGCCCCGTCATGGCCACACCACAGTCCAGCGACCAAGCAATGCATGCAGCGAGGCCCACAGTGGCCCAGGCGCCCCGGCCGCTAGGCCACCAGCATCAGCGCAGGGCTCTGCGCAGAGATGTCCAAGTGCCCGGGCCTCAAGCTCTCCCGCATCGCGAGGCAAAGGTTACTAGAGTAGGGTCAGTTAGTTGTGAGCCATGCCTTGGTATGTGCATAATGGAAATTATATGTTTTGATTAATTGCAGCTCAAGGCAGGTACTTCGGTTGTAAGTCTAAGAATATTGCCACAGTTTTGCACGTTTTGTGTTTCCCTTGATTGGTATTTTTGGCACCATAGGAGTTTATGTAAGGCGGGTTTGCAGCTGATTTTTATTTCCTATTCATGTTGGTTGTATTGCTTTACCTCATGCCAAGAGACCATTATTTCCAGATTTGTGGCCTGAGCTTTATTGTATTTCACCTGATGTTGCTTGAACATAAAAACACCTTGAAAAAACAAGAGACAAGAGGCATTTGGCAAAGCAGGAACAGTTTGTTTGATTAAACATTGCAGCCGGGAAAACAGTTAAAGGCAAAGGGTCTGAGGACTGTTTCAACTTGCAATCGATCTGAGATGGGTTTATATATAATTCATTGAATGCCATAAACAGTTCTGCTGCCTTTGGAGTTGTAAATTAATTTATTCGATGGGGAATCCAGGTGGGCCTCGAACTTGCATGGACACAATGCGGCCAGTGGGTAATATGTCCAGATGTCTGGCATGGGGAGCGCGTGATCACTGCCTGTACTGTGTGTGTTATGTCCTGATTGGATGTATGTCCCTAACTTATGTGGCATCTGACTTTATAGTGTTTTGGGAACATGCGTACCCCTCCAGCCATGTGTTCTTTATTGGGGCCAATCGCCCGGGGGGGGTGTGGCCAAGCTGCCAAGATGGTGGACGCACCATAGCACTGCTCCGCTGTATGCCCTGATTATCCTGCTAAATCCCCCTAACAGAGGCAGCATCCGCCAAAGGCAAGCCAGCAACTCCATTTGCACTGCTTAGTAGCGCACCCACGCCGTCGCTGAGGAGTGAAGAAACCGCAGCGAGGCGGCATCACACAGTGAGACCCTGAGCCACGTGAAGGCGGCAACCCCTTCCCGTCGCCGCCGCCCAAGGGCGCATGAGCATAGCGGCCTCCTCCTACCACCGCTACTCGCCCAAAGCGGCGACACCCAGCTTCCCCGTGCTCCAGTGGCGGGCTGCGGAGTGACGGGGCAGAGTGGTCGAGGTGAGGAACGCCACAAGTGCTGTACCTGACGTGAGGCAACACCGCGTGGGCCTGGGGCACCGCAGCGGGACGGCCTGGAAACGAGGGAGGAGGTGCCTCATGTGAGCGGTGTACCCCTATCCTGAGGTTGTGGCCGTCGACGTCAGCCCGGATGCGAGACCAGGACAGTCGAGCGGAGACCTGGAGAACAGGGATCATGCGGAGGTTAGGAGCAGGAGGGTAGAGTATCACGTTGGCGGGGCCCGGGGGCTGTGCCGGGCCTATGCCCGCCAGCGCTTAAGCATCAGCGTGGAACTCGCTCTGCCCCCCTCCCTCCCTTTGTAGTGCACCCGCGAGGAGACCGCAGAGTCCTGTGTGCCAACTTGGAAGCACCCATGTGGCCGGGCTCCTGAGAAAATTGCCCACATCTCCAGAACAGCACGCGCCCTGCCTTCGTGGGGGGCTGAAGAGACACGAGAGGACTGTGGCCCCGCGCTGACGGCTGGAGCTGTCTGTACTTGTTGGAATGGGCGATCCTGGGGGCCGCACCAAGAGGCCACAAGGTGCGGGTGTCCCCCAAAGAGGACCGAACCACCGCAATCGCACGAGTGCGGGGTCACACTGGTGCGGACCTGGGGGTCATATCGGGTCCAGGTCCCGCACAATACAGGAATCGACTGGTGACTCGCCCTGCCACCCTCCCCCTCTCTGACTAGAAGCTGTGGTCATAGTGAAGATCTGCACGCCTACGCAGGAGGGCGGTTTCCGTTCTGTGGTTTTTTCTGAAGCCGGATTGGGAGGAGTCGAGGATGTTGTGCTCTTCGCTGAAGGTGGCAAGTTGGCTGTTGATTGCTTTCTCAATGACTTTCGCTGGGAACGGGAGCAGGGAGATGGGTCTGTAGTTTTTGAGGTCGGTGTGGTCTGCCGAGGGCTTCTTCAGGAGGGGGTTGATCTCGGCGTGTTTCCAGTCGTCGGGGAACGAGGCAGACACCAGGGAGTGGTTGAAGGTGTGGCGGAGCATGGGTGCGATGATGTCGGCGGCTCTGTTGAAGATGTGGTGGGGGCAGGGGTCCGTGGGGGCCCCGGAGCGGATAGACTTCATTGTCTTCAGTGTGTCTTCGGTGGTGAGGGCTGTCCAGTTGTCAATCGCTGTGTTCCGGGTGTCGGGGGTGGTTGGTGAGGGTTCAGTGTGTTGGTTGTCTTCGTCGAAGTTGTCGTAGATGCTCTTGATTTTGTGGTGGAAAAAAGTGCTGAGTTTGTCGCAGAGATCTTGTGAGGGAGGAATGTCAGTAGATTCGCTGGTGGGTTGGGCGAACTCCTTGATGATGTTGAAGAGTTCTTTGCTGTTCTGTCTTCAATCGCTTTTTTCCTTGTTTTTCTGTTGAGTTAGTGGTGGGTGCTGGTGGCGGCTCTGAAGTTGTTGTGGGCTTCTGTGGATTTGGTGTTCCTCCAGGCCTTTTCGAGGCGGCGGGAAGTGCGTCTGGACTCTCGAAGTTCGGTGGTAAACCATCTGGCTTTCTTGGCGTGGGTGTTGTTGTTTTTCTTGAGGGGGGCTATGGAGTTGGTGCTGTCGGAGATCCATCTGTGCACGCCTAAATTGCTTAACCTCACGGTCAGGGTCAAGGCACTTGAGGAGCGACTGGATGATGTGGAGGGCCGGTCTTGGCGCAACAACGTGCAGTTGGTGGGTCAGCCGGAGGACTCAGAAGGTCGGGATCCCGTGTCCTACGCAAAGCAGTGGATAAGGAGCATTCTAACGGAATACCGGAAGGCGTATTGTCCCCCCAGTTCGTTGTTGAACGTGCACACCGAGTGCCGGCCCGGAGACACCCCCCCCCCCGAACGCAGCCTAGACCCTTCCTGATCCAGCTCCTCAACTTCAGGGGCCGGGATCCTATACTACGGGAGACATCAGACATAACACTAGGCAATGCTCATGTTATGTTCTTCCCGGACTACACCGCGCTGGTTTAACGACGCAGAAGCTCTTTCCAGTCGGTGAAGAAACGCCTCCAGGAGCTAAATATGCGTTACTCCCTCCTGTCCCCTGCCCGACTCTGCGTGGTGGCAGAAGGAATCACACATTTCTTCGAATCTCCTACAGAAACCTGAACGTGGCTAGAAGAACTGGGGCTATCCTTCGGGCGCCCGGAGTCTGGAGCCACGATGAAGGCGCGCCAGGCAAGGCGCCGGAACCGTAGCAAGCACCCAGAAGCAGCGCCGCCAGCTGCGCCGATCACACTCCCCAACCTAGAGCAAATCATTACGGAACGCTGGAAGGTCCCTACGGGTTGCAGCAGCGCTGGGTGACCAGTCCCACAGTTCAGATCCAGACACTGACTCTATTCAATCCGTGGTTGAGGAAGAACAGTCCCAATCGTGGTCGGGAAGGCCCGACTCTACCCGCCCCCGGAGGTGACGCCACAAACCTCCGATGACTTCATCTAACACCTGAAGCTCCAGCAGATATCCTGTCCTCGCCCTATCTCCTCAGCTGTAATGAAGTAAAGAATAGATTACCTTCAAAACCCTTGCCCAGCAGGCCATGTGTAGACCTGGCGGAACTGCACATCGGACAGTAATTTACCACACTGCAACGCCACGCTACACCACTTTGGCAGTCTGTAAACTTTCTTGAAATCTGCTGCCCTCTGGCAGGGGCCATATCAGAGGCAACCCACAAGGGCAAAGTGATAACGCCACCACCGCACACCATAGCCCCATCGTGAACTGACATTGTTTGAAGCAGAATGTATTTGCAACACGGTTTGGGAGGGCCCTCGTTGGGGTTCCACTCCACTAAAGTTTTTCAAGTTTTACTGTTTCCCCCTCCTATTCCCTCTCTTACACCTCACACTGCAGTATATACCACATGCGGTTGGAGCATCCACACACTCTTAGCGCCAATAGGCTATCGCACCAGCAGCGGGCAGAACACAGCGTTCGGACACCACACACCCAGGTATGGCGCACATCAATGTAATCACATGGAATGTAAGAGGTATCCACACTCCATCTAAATGCTATGCCTATATTCGTCCTTACAGTGTAGAGCCGCTCACATAGCGCTACTGCAAGAGACTCATATCACGTAATTGGAGGCCACTAGGCTTGGTCGGAGATGGTGCAGACAAGTGTTAAGCACAAATTTTTCCGCTCACGCAAGGGGGTCATTAGTATGGGTCAGAGCCGGAACCCCATTTATAGCAGAAGAAGTGACAACCGACTCAGAGGGGCGATACGTTCTACTATGAGGCCGACTAAACGGGCAGTCTATTCTCATGGGCTCTATATATGCCCCGAACGTAGAGCAGCCAGCCTTCCTGCAAAAACTCACCCCGTGCTTGTGCCTTGGGCTGATATCCCGTGGTTACTGGGAGGGGACTTTAATTCAGTGTTCAGCACTTTCTTGGATCGCTCCTTCCCCCCACTGATATGCACCCCTGGCTCCTCTAATGCTCTGGCCCTGCGCGACTGGCTCATGCATTGGTCTCTGACAGACATTTGGCGCGCTCGATACCCAGACCCCCTTATATCCTCGTTCTACTCCCACGTACGTGGCTTACATGTGCGATTGGATCGGATTGTTGGCTACTACTGCTCATTAAAACCATTGATTACCTCGGCCGCACACATTCCGACCATAACCCCCAGATATTGCAGCTGAGCTGGGAGACTGGCCACCCACCAGTCCCTACCTGGCATCTCCAGCTGGCAGGGCTGGAGGATCCCGCGTTTCGCGCCTCGTTAGAAACCGCCACCGCACAATACTTCGAGGAAAACAATGACTCCATGCATAGCATCTCCTCAGAATGGGATGCATTTAAGGTAGTCGTCAGAGGGCACAGCATGGGACTGGTCTGGAACATGCGCAAGCAATTCACCCGAGAGATAGGGAAGCTAGAACAGGACCTCTTACCATGTGAGACCCAATTGGCATTAGGCTCAGGGGACCCACAACAGCTGCGCAAGAAGCAAATTGAACACATTAGCCTCCTTGAAAGGCTGCGTTGCCTTAACTACATAGCACACTCAGCGCATACACATGCACTATCGGACAGGCCCGGCTGATTGTTGGCTTGGCTGCTGCGCCAGGAGCAGCCCAGGCACCCTATACACGCCATACGCCCGTAGACGGCCCCACAGTATACACTCAGCATGAGATACATGCGGAGATGAACAAACATTATGCAGATCTGTATAAAGCCACAGCCCCACTAGACCATGCCAGAGTGAGAGCGTTCCTCTCGGCAGTCCAATTACCCACTATCACGCCAGAACAGCGCTTGACACTGGGCGCTCCGATTGAGCAAGAAGAGATTAGGGAAGACATATCGGCATTAGCAACTGGTAAAACCAGTGGCCCAGATGGGCTACCGTCTGAATTCTATAAGGCATATGCACCAATCCTGGTGGAGCGCCTCCAAGCGGTCTATGCCACTGCAATAGACATATCGGCATTAGCAACTGGTAAAACCAGTGGCCCAGATGGGCTACCGTCTGAATTCTATAAGGCATATGCACCAATACTGGTGCCGCGCCTCCAAGCGGTCTATGCCACTGCAATAGACGACTCCTCCCTCCCACCATCACTAAACGAAGCCAGGTTAGTTTCGCTACTTAAACCGGACCGAGACCCAATGGAACTAGGCTCATACAGACCGCTAGCTCTGTTAAACACTGATTATAAAATGTTGGCGAAATTGTTAGCGGACCGGCTAGCACCCCTAGTCCAATCACTTGTACACGAAGACCAAAACGGATTCGTCCCAATGCGCAGTACCTCTCTGAACCTTTGCCGATTCTTTAGGGTTGCCAAATATGCTCCAGAGCAAGGGCCCCGTGCGGGGTGCCTGATCTTAGATTTGGAGAAGGCATTTGACACCCTAGAATGGAACTTCCTATTTGCGGTGCTGCCACTATACGAGCTTGGGCAGGCATTCATCAAGATGGTCGGGTTACTGTACGACGACACGCTGGCGAGGGTGAGAATGGGCCCATATATGTCAGCCCCGATTAAAGTACGGAGGAGCACCAGGCAGGGCTGCCCATTGTCTCCATTACTGTTCTCGCTTGCGGTAGAGCCGCTGGCGTCAATGTTTCGGGCGAGAGGTGCAGGCTGGGGGATCCCTCAGGGAGACAACACACATCATCATCTCACTGTATGCCGATGATCTCCTCCTATATCTAAGAGATACACACTCTGTCCCAGGAGAGGTGGAACGCATCTTAAGAGAATTTGCTGCCGTGTCAGGGTTGGTGGTCCATGCATCCAAATCCTGCCTTTACCCATTCGACGCGGCATCCCTCGACCCACAATATGTTCTTAATGACATGTGCATCGAATGGAGGGCTCAAACCTTCCGGTACCTGGGGATCCGGGAATACAATCACCCAGAAGACTTGCTTGAGGGCAACCTGGGCAGGGTAATAGCCTCCATCCGATCACAAATTGCATTCTGGGGGATGCTACCCCTAACTATTCTGGGCTGCGTGGCATTAATAAAGATGATAGTCCTGCCATGACTGCTGTATTATTTAGATAATTTGCCCGTATATCTTCCACCAGCCTTTTTTTAAAAGCTGGAGGGATTGGTGAGAGGGCATATCTGGGGGACTTCCCGTAGCAGAGTAGCAATCTGGAAGTTGTATGTATCTGCCGACAGACCAAGGGGGGGGCTCCCCCTGTCCAACTTAGAACACTACTATCTGGCTGCTCAGCTGCAATGGGAGGCTGTATGGCTCTCGGAGCAACACTTGTCCGACCCTGCGTCAGACCTCCTGGCCCTGACCCACAAGGCCCTTTACTCCAGCTTCCACCCGTGCAGTAAACAGAAGCCACAGCTGCTGTTAACCGTGGCATACAGATGCTACCGCAGAAGCCTGCACCTGACGCGAAACATCAAACCAAACGCCCCTGTGCTCCCAATAATAGGCACACCAAGTAACCACGGCTCCATCACAGCCAGAGAGGCACGCCACCTAGCTGACAGCAGAATACAGGACCTGGGAGATCTGTATCATGACAGAACTCTGTCGTCCTACGCCTCACTCATAGACACTTTCAGGGTGGCCCCGGGGCAATTCTTTATGCACCGAGCAATCATAGCCACGCTACACGAACATTGGGGAGACATGTTCATAGAGCCACCCACACATTTAACCATCCAATACCTACACGTGATGGGGAAGGGTAGGCACCTCATAAAGTGGTTCACAGCCTCCCTTAGGTCTCACACAGCGACGCAGTTACTTTCCCTACGCGCACACTGGGAGGAGGATCTTCAACACCCTTTCGCAGATGTTGAGTGGAACAGGGTGCTAGAAGGTCCGATAGGCATCCCACGTAACATGCGGTTCCGTCTTATACAGTACTTTATCACACAGAGGGCATACCTTATGCCAGCACAAATTAACAAATTCTATGTTGGAGCGGACACCTCCTGTCCACGCTGTCAGGCTGCCAATGCAGACCTACTACACATGCTGTGGAGCTTCCCGAGACTGGGGGAATATTGGGAGTCATTAACGTCAGCTCTAAGCCACTGTACGGGCCGAGCAATACCCCTAAACTGGGAGACCTGCATTCTGGACCTGTATTTAAGCAACAAGCGTCTGCGAGTCACCTCCCAGTTTATAGCACTAGGGTGTATTACTGAAAAGAAGCTGATCACGAAACGATGGCGCTCGACAGAACCCCCAGCAGTACGTGCCTGGGAACGCTCGCTACAGATCTGGGCCACGGCAGAGAGTGTAGCGCTGCGCAGGGAGGACGCATTAGGCCTCCGCCAGACCCCAATCGCAGAAAACTGGGACGCAATACTGAAGGAGCTCTTGAGCAGTGGTGAGGCCCCGGAGCCCAAAGTAGGTCCAATAGCGCACAAACCTGAAATGGCCTATCACACATGCGATACCTATGCACTGCACCTGTATGGGAATACGCTAAGCAAGCTAGAATGCGGCACCTTCATGTCCTGCGAAACGCGCAAGCCAGCCCCTAAACGCTACTGTAGCATAATAATTTACACTTCAGTTGTTTAGGGGTGTCCCGCCAACCCTTGCCCCCACCCAGTTGTTCATAGTTACTCCCGATATCCTTGCCACTTAACATGCCCCACAACTGCACTGCCACAATAGAACAGCAAGAACCCATCCCACTGGCAAGTGACCCCTCCTCCGGTGCGCAGCAGCAAGACACAGGGCGCCTGCCGCTGAGCATTGACCCATATCCCGCCTGTAGCACGCAATCATTATGTAGCCGGGATCGCCACTCAAAATCCTCTGCTATGCAGTAGCTGCAATTGCCAACGATGTTGCTCTGCATCGTGCCATCCATGTGTTCTTTGCTTGGGCTGTACTCGTCAGGATGTTAAATGCAGTAAATGCAGATCAAAACGCATTGGAGGGGGACATGTCCCAGGACCTGAACTTTTATTATCATCATTGTTGTTATCACAGTTGTTTTAAGACACAGACTGTCTACTTCTGACATTACGAGCTGTTTTTTTCTTATGATTTATGGCACCCCAGCAACCGAATTGTGTCCCATATGTGTACCATCACACTTTTCCCGAAGACAATGCATTGTATCCTCCCCCACAAAACTGTGATGTGGACTTCGGTGCTGTAACATTGAGAAACATTGTTGATTGTGCCAATAAATTGTATAAAGAAAAATACAGTAAACAGATTTAAACAAAAAATTGGGGCCAATCTCCCTGGACCATTGTGGTGTCGCTGAGCCTATCTGTGGGATTGATCTGGGATTTCCTGTTTGTGCATTTTTCTGCAGGCTTTGTGCAGCCCTACCTGTGGCCTGTCAATCATTGACCTCAGGCTTAGGTCTCAGAGCCTGCCTGACTATGTATTTCTGAGTCGGTGTTGACGGGGAATTCACAACGGGCAAATTTGTTAATAAAGATGCAATTTCATTTTAATACATAAATGTATTGTTCTTCATATTGACATCGACTTTCTCAATATTAACACTGCCATAGAATTCCCACTTGTGCTCTAACTGTTACCCTTGCTACTCGGTGACTCAAGCTCTCCTACTTGCTGATTTCATTCTTTTGGATATTCACTTGGTCTTGGGAGTTCGCCTGTGCCTTCAAATAATGCAGGGTTTGTGCACCTTTTGACAAGCCAGACTGGGAATTTCTTCCCTCAAAGATGTTGGCATTAGACCCATCACTAATCAGCTGGCCTGAGCAATGTGAGCCTTGTTGTGTGTCCCCTACTTCATGACCTTCAAGCCACAGTGGAGAGACCCACAATGTCTGTGTTGCAATTGAGACTAATTCAGTACCAGAATTTTTGTAGTTGCACCCTATTGCTTGTGGGTTTACACAGACCTCTTAGGAGTGCAATTCTAAGTCATTGTAATCCTCATTACAGAGCTTCTGCTCCACTGGCCCTATCTTCATTCAACCTTATTTTGTTGATGATGCGTTTAATTTATTAGTTTCCATGATCTTACCCTTTCTGGGCAGCTCATGTTCAGGCATTATATTATGCTGGTTAGTTTCCTTTAGCGCATTGGTTGATAAAGACTTAACGTCACTTGTTGCATGTGTTGATAACTTGGTGGAGGAGCCTGCCAGTGGGCTGCTTGGAGCTTGATCACTGCTTTTAACATGATTAAAAATTGGATAAAGTTTTTTCACAATGATGTAGGCTTGGCTTTGATGTAACTTTATTTTTGCCCTTGCACTGCCTCTTTCTCTTGCGTTTGTTGAGTTGCTGTTGCTCCTTTATAGGAGACCTATAGCTTCCTCATGCACGCCTACAAAGCCCTTACAACGCAGGACCAGCGTACCTGAACCACCGACTCTCAATCCACGCACCCACCAGACACCTCTGCTCCGCCCAACCGGCCCTGCCCACCATCCCACAGATCCACAAGGCTAGAACCGGTGGGAAATCCTTCTCCTACCTCGCCGCCAAGACCTGGAACACCCTGCCTATCGACCTCAGACAATCCCAGTCGCTGACCCAATTCAGGAAGAATCTTAAGGCCTGGCTCTTCGGCTGAACCCCAGCGCACAGACGGATTAGCAGCCCCCTTCCCACCCCAGTGCCTTAAGACCCTCACAATGAGTAGCCGCGCTTTACAAGCCCTGATTGATTGACCTAACTATTTCTGGGTGGGGGTCCCTATCCCCAGATAAGTGTGTAGCAAGCCTGTCAATGATTGATTTAGAGGCCCTTGATGGGTCTTGCTTATTACAATTACTATGACCCCATTCTTGAAGGTCTTGCTTCACATGTGGTGCTGCTGGGCTTTCATTGCGTATGAGGTCTGAAGGCTCATGGGCAGGGGACATAGTTGAATAGTCAGTAGCCCTAGGTTGATGGATTTCTGCGACTACAATGAGGTCCTTGGCACAAGTGTTAGGGGGCAGGGAATACGTAGTTCACCCGTGCTGGCCTCTTCTGCAGCTAGTTCTATTTTGATGGGGGATATTGCCTGCTCTATTACCTGCTGCCTCACCTTCTGGGTCATGGACATTATCTTTACCTCTGTCAGTAGAACACTTATACTTTTGGGCAGGGTACTCATTTTATCCTGTATAGTAGAGCAGGCGCAGGGGGCTGGATCTCTAACATTACTAGATTGCGCCCGTAATAATAAGTTGTTGAGTTGTATAAGTCTTTTGTCTACTCCTGATACACATACGGCAAGTTTATTCAGCAAATCCACCTGTATGCCCAATTTGCCAGAGTGGTAATCGAGAGCATTGACTATAGGTTGTATTGCATTTAGGAGTGGGAGCCAACCAGAGACTACATGAAGTGGACTGGACGGTCTGTGTTCCTCATGCTTCCCATAGAACAACTTAGGGCTGTCTGTCAGGGTGTTTCTCAGTCGTGGCCCATTCCACTTCAAACCTTTGCCTTTAATTTGTTTTTTTAGATCCATTTCAGTGTTGCTACCATGACAAAGACTTTTGGGGCTCACTGCACTGGTAGTAATTATGGTCTCCTTTAGTGTCGTGCTTGAATTTAAACTGCTCGGAGGCGGCTCCATCATTGTTGCCACATTGGCTGCATTAACCATCTTATCCTCCTTTTGCACTGTCCTGGTTGGTGGCCAGTCACGGTTGGTGACCAGGTGGTACAGCTGCTGGCCTTCTTGGATCCTGGGGTGGTAGCCTGCTCAGCCAGATCGCCTTGATTGACTACCAGATCTGAGATCATTGAGCCATTGAGACTAATTGTTGTCAGGTTTCTCAAGCCATCACCCCCACACTCATCCTCAGATGATAATTCCAGAGGCACTTTTACTGGCTGCGGCAAACTCAGGACTAATGCTGGATCGTTAAGAGTACAGGACTTTTCATGACATTCTCCTGTGATGAAACCTTTTTTGAAAAAATTGAAAAACTTGGGAGATGGTTGATTTATTTTATGTTCCAGTCTTGCAGTTATCTCCCCTAATGTGACACTGCTGGTGCTGCTACTTCCCTTCATGTTAGCTGCTGGACATTGCAGCTTCTTGCGATTGGGACTCAGTAGTGTGCTTGACCTGCTTCTGCCCGATCTTATTCCTGCGAGCTAAATTGCTGAGTATAGCTCAGTTGAGTAGGGTTTTGTTCAATGTGGCAGCCACTCCCCTTGGGTTTCTGGTAGATTTTACTGTTGTCCAAATATGGGAATGCAGCAACCGAAGACTCCTCCAGTGGTAAGCATCGGGAAGGTACCCAGGCTTAGCAGATTCCCGTACAGGTAACAGAGAAAATATGTGAAATACAGCTAAATTGTGTATTTTTTAAAAAAATGGGGAAAATGTGCAGTGGTAGAAAGTGTCTGTTTTTTTTATTTCTAAAAAAGGCATCAATGGAAGGTTTGCTGTGCTAAGATCACCATCTTCCCAGCTTTCAAGAACAAGCAGAGCTGCATTAAAAAAATATTTTTTTTTTACCACAGGTTTGGCATTTCTTTAAGATGTAGCCTGTTTTTCCTATTTTTGTGGTTTCAATTTATTTGCAGTTTGTGGTGGAAACAGGTGTAACCCACGGGCAATGCTGGAAAGCTATATATTTCTGAAAAGTAGATACAATTCCGAAATTAGCAAGGGGGCCGTTGTGTGGATCCCTCAAGGTTTTATTGAAGAAACTATCTGGCACATGCATCAAGGTAGGCTTTTGCGATTCCTTAATTGCGATTATTAAGGAATCGCAATTAAGGAATCGCAAAAGCCTATGCATGTAGGAATCGCTATAAAAATAGCGATTCCTAAACATTCCTTAATTGCGACTCGCAAATTGCGAGTCGCAATTAAGGAATGCCGTCCCATTCATTCCTAGGGGCCTACAGGCCCCTAGGAATGAATTGAGATTGCATGCGCAATTTGCGAGTACCAGTAGGTACTCGCAGATTGCTTCATGCAATTTCAAGGATGCAAGGGTGTCAAAATGACACCCTGTTGCACCCTGAAATTGTGATGTGCACCCATGTTGCGCATACACATGCCCCAAGGGCATGTGTGTGTGTAACCTAAAACTTTAAAAAATGCATTTTAGTGCATTTTTCAAAGTTTTTGCAAATTACAGACAAGTTTGATTTGTCTGTAATTTGCGGTCCCAAATAGCGAAATCGCTATTTGAAAGTGCTTCTAGCATTGCATTTAAGGAATCGCAAATTGCGATTCCTTAAATGCAATCGCAATTTAGGAATTCGCAAATAATTGCAAATTCTTAAATTGCGCATAGGAAACACTTTCATGCATCTCCAAAGGCCAATTTGCGATCGCAAACGGCCGATTTTTGCGAATCGCACCGTTTGCGATCGCAAAAACCTTTGATGCATGTGCCCCTAAGGGCCTGATTATGAGTTTCGGCGGTCCTGGAGCGGGCCACGCCACCGCTCAGCTCCAGGACTGCCTAGACTCACCTCCACCCCCGCCATATTACAAGTAATTTTGTGGTCTGGCGGGTGGGCGGCGCGACAGTCCCGCGGTGGTGCTATTTAAAGGCTCATTGTGAGCCTTAAACAGCACCGCAGCAGGACCGCCAGTGCACGTTCCTGCACGGGAAGGAATGTACCATGTCGTGTATTCCTTCCCGTGCAGGAACTGGGTGTGCAAACCTACAGGGGGCACAACATGTGCCCCCCTGCTTGCACCCCCATGCACAGGGGAAAGAGGGGGCGGTGCGACCGGCATGAAAAGGGCATCGGAGAGGCACTGCAGCACTGCCAGCATATTTTGGCATCGAACCGCTGCCAGACCGCCATAGGATCCTTGGTCCACGGCAGTAGCAGTGGTTCAGTGGCATTCCAACCGCCACACTTATAATACTGTATGCGGTCCCGCAGTGTGGCGGTGGTTATACCGCAACCATGACTACGACGGTCCAGTGGACCGCCGTAGTCGTAATAAGGCCCTGACTATTAAAATAAAAAAGTAATGACAATGAGGGAGAAAAAAACTGACATTTGTGATATTTTCATCTATAAATTCTTGTCACTATCGGCAATTCACAAAAGCAATATGTTGCGTTCTCCAAGAACATGTGATACCAAGAGCTACCAGCTCAACTGCATCTAACAATAATTTTTCACTCCCTATCAAGCATACAGCAAATTATGTAGTGAAATATAAAGAGTGGAACATGGATATGAAGAAAACCTGTGTATTCATGAAATGTACACAGTTTATTGAATGGAGGAGCAGTGGTTTTTAGTACACCTCTAAATCTGTGGGTACCAATACTATCATTGATTCAGAGGACATTTTGCATAATATCTTCTTTTCTGATCACATGTTTAAATTTGGAATTCAGACATGTAGAGAAATCCAATTGGTAATACCAAATGATCTACGCTTTTATATTCCCACACATCTCCCAATAAATATGGTACCCAACTTGTGTGGCTGGGCCTAGGGCCTGAGAATCAAAACGCCCCAAAACTCGACCTGGAGACATCACATTTTACCCAGCAAGATCAGCATTTTTCTTAGCATTGTGCATAGCTGTAGATTTTGGACCTTAGCTCAGCCGCTACCAAGTGAAACCTACCAAACCCACACATTTCTGAAAACTATATACCCATAGGAGTCCTCGGTGGTGTGACTTGTGTGAATCTCACAGGGTTTGCCCAGCTAGAAGCCCTTGCAAACCTCAAACTTTGGCTAAAAACATGCATTTTCTTTACATTTCTGTGAGGGAAAATTTTCCTACCACCCAGCGTTGCCACACATCACCACTTATGTGGGTGGGCCAAATGTCTGCGACACACAGGGCCCTAAAACCCTATGTGGAGAGATCAGCGATAGCTGTAGGTGAGATATTTGGGGACGGGCTCGGTCACCACCCACTCAAACCTACCAACCACAAGCATTTTTTAATATTAGACACACAGTTGGTGTGCCTTGTGTGGATACCATGCCATTTACTTACCTGCAATACCCTGCAAACCAAAAACTTTAACTAAATTCACGCATTTTCCTTACATTTCTGTGATGGAAACTTTCGGAATCTGCAGTGAATCACAAAATTCCTACCATCCTGCGTTACCCCAGTAGTCCCAATAAAAAAAAACACTTGTGTGGCTAGGCCTAGTGCCCCCAACAGAAATAGATCAAACCAGAGTTAATGGTGGGAATGCTGGGTGGTAGGTAATGTGTTGATCCCCGCCAATTCTGGACATTTCTCTCTTAAAAATGTAAGGAAAATGAAAAGAAACCTAGGCTAAGCTCTTATTATTTGTCATTTATCTGCCTCCCTAAAAAGTCCTCAGTGATGCTGAACGCATGCCAAGTGAACTTTACTAACGCCCCCCATGACAGCTACATGAGGCTTAGATAGACGTGACTTTCATACGCCTTTAGCACACTCACTGTTATAAATCCAACTTCTTCCAGTATGTGAATGTAAGTTGGGGGGTGTCTGAGGATGGCTTCATGTCTTGGCCTACATTCTTCGAACACTGGGGCATATTTACAAGGAAATGACGTTCGGTCATTTCCAAAATGCAGGGATGCGCTTTATTTACAACAATATAGTGAACCCCTGTGTTTTCCCTAGTGCTGGTGCTAAAAATAGCTGCCTAGCGCCAATGCAGCCATATTGCAAGGGTACCTGCGTTGCGGGGAATGATTGTTTTTTTTATATAATTATTTTTAGAAGCATTTAGAACAACAATACAAACAAAATTGGGGATTTGAAGATTCTGCAGAGAATAATATCATATACGCTTGAATATCCTCCTATTGGAAAAAGGAGAAGGGGCAAATAGAAGAATGTAAAAACCACCTCATTAGACGGAAAGGGGAGAAAGGAGGAAGAAGGGGGGGGAGTGAAAGAGACAGGAGAAAGGAGGGAAAAGCAGATCCAGAAAAATATCATATTTGGGCGTCCCATATTAAGCAGGCAGTATAACTAAGTAGAGCAATTAAACAGCCAACTCAGAGGGATGAAAACAAGAGCAATCTTCGCCCTTAGACGGGCCGAGTTACACTAGAAAATAAAATAGGGCCAGTGGCACATCCATAGGTGGACTACAGTGACACACCAAGTTCAACATAGGCGCAGTCAGATAGGGTGTATTGATCCGGTCTAGTGGTCTGAATAACTGTGGGGGAACGTTTTGTATTTATTTATTTAGGAGTAGAGTCCTGTGTGCAGATATATGTTAAGAATGGTTACCAAATGTCCTTGGTCCGGGATGGTGGGGGCATCTACTCCCAGTAAGAAGCCAGCTGTTCCTGACAAAAGGTTGCATCCTGTATCCAAGATTAAATTTTGGGCTCTGGCTTCTGCCCCCAATGTATAGGCATACGGCGTTTTGCCAGCAATAGTAGCATAGCCGTCAAGCGGCGAGTTTCCAGCGGATGGTCCTGCATGTAGGCCAAATGGAATATTAGTGATGTGTGTGATACTGGGTGGCCCAGAATCTGTTCAAGTTCATGGAGTATTGTCTGCCAGTAGTTCCCAATCAGAGGGCAGGTCCATACCAGGTTTATAAAGGTGGCTTGTGGGACCATGCATCTCTTACAATATGCATCTGGTGCATGCCCCATTCATTGTAGTTGCGCTGGTGTGATGTATAACTGCTGTAGGAATTTAAAATGAATGAGCCGCAATCTATAATTAGGAGAGAGAGCAGTCATTTGTGCGCAACAGTATTTCCATTGTTCCTCTTTTATGGGGGTGCCCATGACACGTTCCCAGATTGTGCAAGCATTAGGGGTGCGAATAGGACCAGAGTCTTGCATAATATTGTAAAGTCTGGTGATTAGTTTGCGAGGGGAGGGTGTAGGTAAGGAAGCAAGAGTAATCCCCCTTCTCAAAAAGATAGGAGCAGACACCACCAACATGAAAAACTACAGGCCCATCTCCCAACTTCCTTTTCTGGCCAAAATCATGGAACAACACGTCCTCCGAACTTTATCAATGTTCATGGAAGAACACCAAC
Organism: Calotriton arnoldi; assembly: GCA_963921515.1. Lineage (NCBI taxonomy): Eukaryota > Metazoa > Chordata > Amphibia > Caudata > Salamandridae > Calotriton > Calotriton arnoldi. The sequence goes on from CAWUFW010004684.1 coordinate 946,395, forward strand.
TACTCGGGGACAGACAGGCAGGCTTTTGAGCCCACCACAGTACCGAGCTGGTGATGCTGTCAGTATTGGATGAAATTAGGATCACAGCTGACAGCAAAAAGCTGTGCGCGCCAGTCCTCCTTGACCTGTCTGCGGCGTTCGACACGGTCAACCACTGCCAACTCCTGGAAAGAATCCAGGACATTGGCATTGGGGGGACAATTCTCCAGTGGATCACCTCCTTCCTGACGGATCGTACCCTAAAAATACAGATGGGTGATTGTGTGTCCGATAGGGGGTCTATAACCTGTGGAGTCCTGCAAGGGTCTGCATTGTCCCCACTTCTGTTCAACATATATCTCAGACCACTAGTGAGGGACCTGGCCCAGATGGACTGCCAGGTATTCAACTACGCGGACGACACACAAATTATCCTACAAATAGAAAACACCCCACAAGCCCACTCACGTGTGAAAGACATACTGAGATTTGTGGTAAACTGGATGACAGCCAATTCTCTCAAGATCAACCCCGACAAAACGGAGGTATTGGTAATCACTACGGATAGTAACCCATGGACCACCCAATATTGGCCACATGAGCTGGGAGACACTCCGTCTCCAGCTCCGGTGGTAAAAAGCCTGGGTATTAAAATAGATGCCAAACTCTCACTGTCCAACCAAGTATCAACTGTGTTCGGGACCTGTGTGGGGCTGCTCAGACAGTTGAGGAAACTATCACCCATCCTCTCTTTCTCCACCATGCGGACAGTGGTGGCCGCCTTGATCTTGTCACGACTTGATTATGGCAACTCACTTTACATTGGAATGCCAGGCAAGTTGCTTGGCAAACTCCAGGTGGTGATGAACGATGCGGCTAGGCTGATCTTTAAGCTACCCAGACGCACCAGGGCCTCACCCCTACTGCAAAAACTGCACTGGCTTCCCATTAAACAGAGGGCTAGATTCAAGGGCCTCTGCATCACTCAATCAATCAATCAATCATATCATTTGTAAAGCGCACTACTCACCCGTGAGGGTCTCAAGGCGCTGGGGTGGGGAATGCTGCTACTGCTCGAAAAGCCAGGTCTTGAGGAGTTTTCTGAAGGTCAGCAGGTTTTGGGTCTGCCGTAGGTGGATGGGGAGGGTGTTCCAGGTCTTGGCGGCGAGATGGGAGAACGATCTGCCACCGGAGGTCGCTCTTCGGAAGCGGGGGACAGTGGCGAGGGCGAGGTCGGCGGAGCGGAGCTGGCGGGTGGGGGTGTAGAAGCTGAGTCGACTGTTGAGGTACGTTGGTCCGGTGTTGTGGAGTGCCTTGTGTGCGTGGGTGAGGAGTTTGAAGGTTATCCTCTTGTTGACCGGGAGCCAGTGCAGGTCTCTCAGGTGGGGTGTGATGTGGCTGCGGCGAGGGATGTCGAGGATCAGGCGTGCAGAGGCGTTCTGGATGCGTTGGAGCCGTCTCAGGAGTTTGGCCGAGGCTCCTGCGTAGAGGGCGTTTCCGTAGTCCAACCTGCTGCTGACGAGGGCCTCGGTGACCGTTCTTCTCGTTTCAGTGGGGATCCACTTGTAGATCCTGTGGAGGGTGTTGAAGCAGGCGGAGGAGACAGCGTTGACCTGTTTAGTCATGGAGAGGGAGGAGTCGAGGATGACCCGTAGGTTGCGTGCGTGGTCGGTGGGTGTTGGGGCGGTTCCCAGTGCGGTCGGCCACCAGGAGTCGTCCCAGGCCGAAGGGGTGGATCCGAGGATGAGGACCTCCGTCTTGTCCGAGTTCAGCTTCAGTCGGCTGTTCCTCATCCATTCAGCGACGGCCTTCATTCCTTCGTGAAGGTTGGTTTTGGCGGTGTGGGGGTCCTTGGTGAGGGAGAGGATCAGCTGGGTGTCATCGGCGTAGGAGATGATGTTGAGGTCGTGCCGACGGGCGACGTGGGCGAGCGGTGCCATGTAGATGTTAAAAAGAGTTGGGCTGAGGGAAGAGCCCTGGGGTACGCCGCAGATGATCTCGGTGGCTTCGGAGCGGAAGGGGGGAAGGCGGACGCTCTGTGTTCTGCCGGAGAGGAAGGAGGTGGTCCAGTCCAGGGCCTTCTCTTGGATCCCGGCGACACAAGGCCCTGCATGGTCAGGCACCAAAATACATCAAAAAACGCCTGGTGAAATACGTCCCTGGCCGCACCCTAAGGTCTTCCACGGAGGGCCGACTAACATGTCCACGGTTTAATTACACAACTATAGGTGGGCGAGCCTTTTCCGTCCTCATCCGGCAACTCTGGAACAGGCTGCCAGGCCATCTCCCCTCTGAAAGAGCCCTTCTCCCATTCTGGAAGAAACTGAAGACGCTACTCTTCACAGAAGCCTGGGCATAGCATTTCTGGGACTATAGCTAATCTTCTCGTAGCGCTTAGAGACCTGCCGGTATTAAGCGCTCTATAAATCACAATTAACAATAACAATAGTAAGCATGTGTTCAAAAGCATGTAGCTGTGGAAGAGGTTTGGGGAAGTGGCGTAGAGTGTCTTGTATGCGGCGCGCAGTTGCCGGTAGAGCATAGCATCCAGCACAGTGATGCCAGAGGCGTCAATGGGGTTGAACGGAGGAATGAAATGGCCATCCGGGTATAAGTCTGCAAAGGTGAACAAGTGCCTCTGATGCGCACGCGTTCTGGTGCTATTAGCTTGTAGTGCGGGAAGTAATGGGTTCCGAGCCAGCGGAATGGATGGGGCACATAAGATGGTGAGTTTAGCACAGCGGCGCATGCCAACCCACGCCCATCGCATGCACTCCACTGTGTCGACCATTTTAGGACAGAGTTTTGTGGCTCTGGTATAGTGCAGTATTTAATGGCCAAGGGGAGGCGGTGTCGGTTTTCACTGCTGTGTGGGGCTGAAAGTTTATTGGGTATAGCCAGTAGTGTAGGTAGTGGGCTTGGGCAAAGAGTGAGTAAAGGTGCAAGTCGGGTGTGCCCAGGCCCCCTTGACAGAAGAGGAGTGTAAGTATTTCCCAAGCTATCCAGGGTTGTTTACCAGCCCAGGCAAGGGATTTGGGATTGGATCGCAGGTGCTTGAAAAAAGATGGGGGATGGGCACTGAAAAGATAGAGGAATTTGGGTAGTATTATCATCTTGGCTATCCCCAGATGTTCCGTTAAAGAAAGGGGGAGTCTGTTCCATATCAGGATTTTCTCTTCCAGCCAGGTCATGGCCCTCCCAAAATTTACCCTCCATAGCTCCTCAACGTCCCTGCTCAGCCAGATTCTTAAATAGCGTACAGGCTCCTGCGCCCATTGCAATGTAAATTCTGATGTCACCGACGTAGTTGTGTCAGTTAATAGAAACAGTGTTGATTTGGTCCAGTTGATACATATACCGGAGTATCCGCCAAAACGTATAACTTCCCGTATAATGGAATCGAGATTGGTTGGAGGCTATATATATATAGATCAATATCGTCCGCATACATAGATATGAGAAGATTACGCGCCGTAAAATTTAAACCCCGGTGCACGTGATGCTTCCGCAGTCTTGCTGCCAGGGGCTTCATGGACATCGCGCATAAAATAGGCGATAAAGGGCAGCCCTGTCGAGTGACTCTTGTTACTGGGAATGGATCTTATAACAGGCCTTTGAGGTGAAGTTGGATATGTGTATAATAATTGAATGAGGCAGACAAACTTGGAGCTTAAATCGAGACGAGGAAGGAGAAAAAATAAATATGGCCACTTCAGCGAGTCAAACGCTTTTGTGGCCTCAAGTAAAGCGGCAAGCGCAGGGAGGCTGGGTTCTATGCTATGAATCACCGAGAAGAGGGTGCGTAGGTTGTGCTCTATAGATCGGCTGGAGACAAAGCCTAATTGGTCCGGGCTCACTATGTCAGGCTAAAGCACGAGGAAGCGGTTAGCGAGTAATTTATTGAGAATCTTATCTACATTGATCATAGATAACGGTCCGTAAGAATCGCAGTGGTTAGCCAGTTTGTCAGGCATAAGAATAGTGACAATGACAGCCTCACGGAGCGATGGAGGAAGCTCACCGGCAGATAAAGAGGCCTCAAACATAGCCTGTAGGTGTGGTATCAGCAGAAGAGCAAATTCTTTGTAAAAGGAGGCAGTCAAGCCATCCAGGTCCAGTGCTTTATCGCCAGTTAGGCCCTGTATAGAAACATGCTGTGAGAGCAGTCCAGCCAGTGTAACTGTAATGTATCCAAATAGTTTTGGATCTCGATCGTGCATGGAGAAACAGTAGTCCTATAGAGGTCAACATAGTATGAAACCATAGTGTGAAGCAGAGCTTCAGGTGCGGTATGCCGTTCCTGTCACTCATCGAAGAGCTCGACCACGTATTCAGAGGCCCGAGGTCATCGGAGCATGCATGCATGCAAGGGTTTTTTTTCCCCCGGAGTTTTATATAGCGCGAACTTGACCCTAATTGGGTATCAGAGCGCTTTACATGAGCACCAGTTGCGTTACACAAGGACACATTCATTTTTGTTAGGCATGGGGAGATTAAGTGATTTGCCCAGAATCACAGGATGTTGAGCGTTGTTGCCGAGACTCGAACCTGGTTCCCTAGATTTGAGGTCGACCGCCCTAGCCGTTAGGCTACATCCTCTCCCCAAGGGTTCTCCCAGGACGGTCCCCTTCGCCGTACCTGTGCGCCACCGCGTCATAAGTGAGAAAGCTCAGCTCCCGCACCGCCTCGTCGTTGTATTCGCGAGTGTTTCCCAGAACAGTGCCATCGTGGAAGGGGATTTAGACACACAGTAGTCATATTCTAACATTCGGAGTTGACCCTCCAGTGTCACCAGACACGTTTTAATTGCTTTGAGAACGCCCGCCTGCTTGGTGATGCACACTCCCCACAACACGAAGGGGGAAGAGACTTGGGGGCATATTCTCAAAGAGCTATCGCCGAGTTATCGGCACTTTATCACAGACAAATCCGCGATAAATTTATCTCCCCATTCCCAAGCTGGTGCTAACAGCCCATAACACCAGTTTACCTGCGATAGCAGTCGCAAAAAACATCGCCACAGATGACCCCGGCAACTAACGCTAATGATATGCAGAGTAGGCGTTCCCGTGCAAAAAGCCGCGACAACACCACTCCACAACATTCTCAACGAGCAGCCAGATCGGCGATAAGCTCACAAAACACGCGCTAAGGCGCGTTAGCAGCAGGAAACTAACACCTGCTCCTACCTGGTGTAAAGTCGGACAACAACCGGCACCAGACAAGGGAGCACAGCCCATAGCCACACATGAAGAACAACAGATGCCCTGGAGTAACCGATCATGCAGCCCGGAGCCCCAATAGGTCAACAACACCCACCGCCACAATCCCCAGGACCCCCCCTCGCCCCCCCGGGGCCCTACCCCCCACAACCCCCACACCCCTTCGGACAAAGATATTGCACCTCAACTCCACGAAATCATGAACCAAACAAATCGCCTGAAGTCGCACAATCACAACACCCAACATACATGTGTGGTCAGAAAGAGGGAAATCATACATCCATATCATAATATCCAAACAATACGTTTATTACAGAAGAAACCAAAAAAAACAAATCTGAAGGGCATGGCGGGTCGTCTCAGGACATTCTGTAAGTCACAGCCTGCAAAACAGAAATCTGGATCAGAAGGTGTGCCATGCGCCCATCAAAGTACAGAGAGAAAGAGTGAAAGAGAGAAAGAGAGAGGGAGAGAGGGAGAGAGAGGGAGAGAAAGAGAGGGATAGAGAAAGAGAGGGACAGAGAAAGAGAGAGGGAAAGAGAGAGGGAGAGAGGGAGAGAGAGGGAGAGAGGGAGAGAGAAAGAGAGGGAGAGAGAGGGAGAGAGAAAGAGAGGGAGAGAGAGGGAGAGAAAGAGAGGGAGAGAGAAATAGAGGGTGAGAGAGGGAGAGAGAAAGAGAGAGGGAGAGAGAAAGAGAGAGAAAGAGAGGGTGAGACAGTGCCGACACTGCGGACCTAGGCCTCACTGCTCACCTGCTGCCACCGGTGTGTCTCCAACCACGTGTCGGTATTCACAGCAGTCCCCCAGGTCCCTCATCTGAAACAGTTTCCAGAGACATGAATGGCAGAGTCCATACAGTTGCACACGCCATCATCGCTTGCCCGCCCCTGCACACATGGGCTGCTGCACCCCAGCCCCTCCCGCCTCCCAGCGGTGATTGCCAGCCCATGCGCAACCAGGCCTCACTGCTCACCTTCTGCCACCGGCGTGTCTCCAAGAGGGCCCACCACGTTCCGGAGGGATCTCCAAGCCCGGTGCCCGCAACCATGGCACCCTCCACATCATGCAGCCCGCAACGCGGGCCACCAGGTCACACACATGATTCTGGGTCTTGATTTCGCAATGGCAGAGACCACATCAGTGCACACGGCATCATCGCAGGCTGCACACCCGCACAGCGCTTGAGGTGCCACTAACTCTGTGAACCGCGAGGCAACGCCACGTGGCGGGAGGCCCGCCCTGCCCACTGGCTCAGGCCTACACTGCGGTCCAGCAGGGCTCACACTAATCCTTGCCAGTCCGGACCGCCAGGACGGCGCATCATCACAGGCTGCACACCCGCTCAGCACTTTAGGTGCCCCTATCTCACTGCACCACAAGACACCGTCCCGTGGCGGTGTGCCTGTGCCTGCCGCAGTGTATCCGGTGCCACCAAGTCTGTGCACCGCTAGCCATGGACCCTTAATGATTGAGTCCTGTGGTGCGGATGCCATCATGTCACCCCCGGCACTGGGCAATGTGAGGTGGCAGGGCCCTAGGCCCTCATGCATACATGATAACTACACGGAGACACCCAATCAGAGAGAGAGTGGAAATGGAGTCCAGCACGTGCGCCAGGCCCTTTTTATTGGCAGGGTCACATGTCCTGTGACGCCTGTGCTGGATGGGTGTGGTGTGGGTGTACACCAGCCGTGAGGGAGTGGCCGTGGCATGCTGACAACTAGACCTGTGAGCTGCAGATCCCAACAGTGAAGACCTGGGACATGTAGCATTTTCGTCCCCCCCTGTGTGCGTAATTGGAGTGGGCTGTCCTGGCGTATGCCAGTCCAGCGTAAGGGTGTGAACAATGACCCCGGGGCTCTGGGCGTGGTTCCGTCCTGGGCTGGACAAGGAAGTGACTAATGGATGTGTCTCTGTTGTAGTGTCGGCACCACCCGGACCGCAATCGGCAATGTGTCACCCTGTGACAAAAGTCCCACAACATGGGCAACAGGGACGTAAGGGGGAATCACTGACCCTACATTCATCCATACTTCCACACTTGAAAGATCATAGACATGACACATCTGTGTGATTATGAATGTTTATTGCACATTCAAGGGAGTGTTGCAGCTGGAGCAGTACAGGGCCATGCCAACCCCACTTCACATTGTCGGCCCGTGGAGGGCCAGCCAGAGTCCTTCAGGGAATGACAGGTACATCAGGAGAGGAGGACTTCAGTCCGCAGTCTGATAGCGGTGTCATTGGTGACCAAACAGAATATGGCAGTCCATGTCGAGGTCCAAGGTGAGTGTCGCAGAGTGCATCGGGGGACAGTGGAAGGTGATGATGCAGAGGGCAGAACCAAGCAGAAACGGGCCACATGGCAGAGATGAATGCTACTGCGTCCTCCTGTCCACGATGGTAGATTCATCCGCATCTTCGTCCTCTGCTGTTGCATGTGCCTCACATGTGGGTGGTGGTGTTCTGTCTCCAGCACTGTGTGGCACTGACACATCAGGGGCCGGAGATGTGGATGGTGTGGTAGCAGCAGCATGCATCAGCGCCAGGCCTTGTGGCAGCAATGCCATGAGGAGGGTCTTCAGGGCATTGAGGGACCCAGCTACCTCTCGCTGGTGTGCAGCCGTGGCAGCCGCTCTTTCCGCCTGCGTCCGCTCCATGTTCTCCATGATCCTCCGCATGTGTCCCAACTCCCGGGCGAGATCGCTGGAGGCACTCTGACTAGACAGTCGTTCTTGTCCCAGAGTCAGGACTCTAGCGATGTCAGCCATGGTCTGTTGGAGAGCATGGAGCAGACTGTGGGTGTCCGTTAGGGACTGTGAGTGGTCCCTGATGGGACTTAGACACCCACGTATGGCGTCTAGTTTGGCTGCCATGCAGTCGAACCCCACCTGCACCTGTTCAGCCAGTTTCTCCTGGCACCCCAACACACGGCGTTGGAAAGTGTGTTCGTCGTGGGGTCCTGGGAGGCAGCCGTGGTGGTGGGTGCTGCCTGCTGTGTGCGCTGTGCAGGGGGTGGGTTCTCCTCGTGGCAGCTGGGCTGCCCTGATCCTGGAAGTGGGCTGCGGAGGCTCTCCATGAGCTGTTGGAGGGCGTCGGAGTCGAAGGTGTGGTGGTCATCTTCGTCATCAGAGAAGAGAGGTTCGGACTGCTCTGCAGGAGGTGTTGGATTTCCCCCTGTAATGTGAAGGGGAGATGCAGTTTAACATCGTGTTCACTTGTATGTTGATGCATTGTACATGTTTACATTCAGACTGCATGACAGTGTACATTGTGACTGTTTGGGGGGAGCTGCATATTTGATGCGGGACAGTGGACATTCCGACTACATCACGGATGTGTGTTTGTACTTGTACATTGTCAACTCACATTTCCCTGCAGTGCCAAATGTGATTGGCCAGTTTCTACGCACATGCGGCACCAATTGTGTCCTCTGTTCTGTTGTGGTCGTGTTGTGGTTTGTACCACATCGTTGTCAATGTTGATGTGCTCTACATGTAATGTGTGTGTGCCGCATTTTGGGGGAGTCACCCCTGCAGCTCTGATTTAGCTGCCCTTATCTCTTTCATGCGGTGTGCCTCTGGGTTCTGTGCTTATGCAGTGCTGAGATGTTGCATACCTGTGTGCATTGGTCTCTTGGTGCGAGTTGTGGGTCTGGGGCATGGTTTGTCCGGAGATGTGCTATGCTTCATTGTGCATGTGTGCCATTGTGCCCATCTCCCCCCGTCCCCCCAGTCCCTGGTGGTTACTCACCCTGTTGCTGTTGTGTCCGGTCATGTTGAGCAGTGTCCGGTCCCCCAACTCCTGCCACCGTCTCCCCACTGATGACTGTGGACACCATTTCCTCCATCTCGTCCAGCTCCTCCTGTGGCGCTGGACTCCCACCTCCAGTCTGCATTGCTGCCTTCCGGTTGTTTGCGAGTTTCAGCTTGGTTTTGCGCTTCACATCATTCCAGCGCCTCTTGACCTCGTCCATTGTCCTCTTCAGCACTCCGACTGCATTCACCTTGTCCACGATGGTCTGCCATATTCCATTTTTAGTTGCCAGTGACACAGTAGAGGTGATGAACAGTGGTTGATGGTGTTCTATCACCTCCGTTATCAGGGTCCTGTTTTCCTGCGGACTGAACCGCTTCTTCCTACTCTTCTTGTCCTTGCCCTTCCCTGACCCCAAGGTCCCTACCTGTTCCTCTGGGGGGCTTGTGGGGTTCTGGTTGTCCTCTGTACTTGCTCCGGATGCCTCCATTGTGCTTCGCTGTTGTTTGGCTTTTGTTGGTATGTTTTTTTTCTACTTTTATAGTGCATTTTCCCGCATGACGCGTGGGAATTGCAGGCCTGTGGCTGGTTTTTGTAGATTTTTGTATCGCGATTGGCGTCATCGCTACTATTTTCGCGTTGGGGTTTCGCGTTTTTGCGGCATCGCGTTGTTTTTAACGTGTTCATTTGATGCGTTGTCGTGTGACTATCGCATGGTACCGCCATGTTGTGAATACCACGTTGACACGGAGTTGTTTTCCCGCGATAGACTGCGATGTGAAGGGTTGCGTTAAGCTACACTTGCGGTGGTTATCACACGTTTTGAGAATATGCCCCTGAGTCTTTGTTGAGTTCAAAGAATTCTAGTATGGCCGTGTGTACCTCAGCACAAAAGACAGGTTCACGAAAGGCACCGGGCGGGAGCCGCCATGTGAATGTGATTGGTATATTCAATGGAAAAGAGACTTCAATAAGGACAGGGGCATGATCTTATAGGGTCCTGGATAAGTGGGAAACCTGAATGGTCCCTGTGAGTGCATCACAAGAGATCAGCCAGTAATCTAAATGGGACCAAGCACCGAATGTGAAGCACGTAACCTCCGTATCTTGCATGTGATGGTACCGCCAGGCGTCTACAAGGAAATTATCCACCATAATGGCACCAGGATGGGGTCATCGGGACATGCCAGAGCGATCTAGCGCAGAGTCTAGTATGACATTGAAATCCCTCCCATATGATTGTACCTGGCTCCATGTCTGCGATGTGGTACCACACGTTTGTGAAAAAATCAGGGCTGTCATGATTGGGACCATAAACTGACACGAGTGCCACCGGGTGTTGGTGCAGTACGCCGGCTACAATAGTTAACCGACCATCTATGTCATTTATGATGTGAGTCGTGTGTCATTGTATGCCTCGGCGTAGCAAGACAGCCACAGCAACACGCATTGCAAGCCCCTTTCACACAGATATCTGCACCATATTTACAAAGCGGCGTTAAGCCACAAAAGGTGGCTTAACTCCACTTTGTAAATATGGTGCAGGGCATTGCGCCATTGGAACATAAAACAAAGTGACGTCTGGTAGCGCAATCCTCTTGTAGATATGCCCCTCTTTGTGCATATCTACCTTTTTTATTTTTGCAGCGTCCTTTACAGCAGATGAACTAGAGGTAACTGCTTCTGCAGCAGTTATACTTTCAATAACGGCCGATTGAAAGTCAAGGAAAGACATTAGTCTTCCTGTAGTGTCTGGTAGTAAATAACATGCATTGTATGTTGCCAACTGGCTCAGGGGAGTAAACAACTTCATATACCATGTGCAAGTTTTACGATTGTGCTATATGGCTGAAGTGATTCTTAACCAATTTGCCCTTGTACTTGTTGTAATCAAGTATAAAGTTACACGTGTGACCCCAAACTGTGACTGGTGAAGTCATAGATTGTAGTGAGCATGTATACATCCTGCTTATCTGAGAATTTGACTGCTATCATTTTGCTGGAACACAAAGCAGTGCTCTGACGTTTTTGGAGCTTCTTGCAAACAAGCTTCTGTGGGAATCCTTAGTGGCGACATGGAAGTGTACCGCATTCCACAGGACAGCTTTGTACAGCTCGCTGAACACTTCTACTCATGTATAGAAGCTGTCCATATAAAGGTTATAATATTTTTAAAGGAGTTATTGGACAAGCTCCCGTGCAACTTTTGCAGTGATTCCTAGCATGGAAGGGCAATCTGCAGGATTTAGTGCGGAGTCTTTCCCTGTATACTGTCACGTCAGGGACTCAACCTACATTTAATAGCAGGTTGAGTCTTGATCGTGGGGGGTGAGATGTGTCTTCCAGAAGCAACTATTCCCGGATCTCCCCAAACCCTGCCATGACCAAGAGAATATATGTACCACTCTCTGTAATCACAGACCCAGGGTGAAAGGGAATTGGGTAGAGAAAAAGATAATATAGTAGCTTGTCCTTCCAAGAATCTCCCACAGGCTCTCATCTAAGGTTTCAGTAATCTAAAGGGAAAAACAGAGTTAAGTCTATTTTTTTTTTCCTAACTGGGACGACATCGATTATCTAAAGGTTCACACCACAAATATATCTATATATACCCTTAATTCCCACTGACAAACAACGCCCTCACACTTTACCAGACTAAAGGGAAAAAAGCAGTTTCTTTTTTCTTGAAATACATACACATGAAATATTCCTTCTGTTCACCCCTTCTCTCTGACATTGAATTACACCTTAAAATGAGCCTTTTGGCAAGGAATTAGTCCTTCGCACATACCATAAAGTAGCCAAATACCCCAATAGAGCGTTACATAATTAAGTTTGTTCAAAAGTTCATATTATTCGCGCTTATCTTCTTCAATAAGAATCCTTCTCTGGCAGTCTTTCTCTGAAACACACATATATAGATAGGTACATATTTACACAAAATGTCTTGCTGTTTCTTTCATCCTTTTAGGTCCCTTTCAACAACTGAAAGCCACAGCGCTGAAGATATGGTATACCAGGATACGAAAAGTCTATGAGTTCACCAAGGACGGTAAGTTTTTTTTCCGCTGGCTATAGTAATTAAATGCACTTTACCAAGATTATGGAATGGGTTGCAGTTGTTTTAAATTCTTTGTAAATAGGATTCATAGGACATGTAGACAAGCAAACTCCAACCACTAAGGCGAGTAGCTGATGTAACAATCATGAAATGGTATTCACCCAAGACAGGAAATGTAGAAACTGAAGTCAGCATTAAAACGGGAACAAAAACTCTCTGCAAACTCCTCTAGGTGCTGGTGTTGCTCGAATGTGAATTTACTTTGAAAAGAGAAAAACAAGAGGCGTTTGGCAAAACATGAACAGTTGGTTTAATTAAGCACTGCGGCCATGATAAGAGTGGCAGAGTTGAGGTCTCAAGACTGTTTCAAAGTACATTGGTTTTGGTTGTCACTATATACATTTCACGGAGTGTCATAAAACAATTTGTACATTCCTTTAGAGAAAGAAATTTGGGTCTAGTCACAGAGTAATAAATCTGACCACCTGGTATGGAGCGCAGGTGGGTCTAGACCTTGCGTGGACACAGTGCGGGCCAGTGGGTATGTGTCTAGATGTTCAGCATGGGGAGCGCGTGATCACGGCGTGTAGTGTGCATGCTGTGTTCTGATTGGCTGAGTGTTCCTAACTCCATGTGGCATCTAGATATGGTGTTCAGGGAACGCGCACCCCTCCGGCTAAAGATGGTTTTATTGGAGCCCAATCTCCTTGGACCATTGTGTCGCTGCCTATCTGTGGGATTGATTTGGGTTTCTCCTGTTCACGCATTTGTCTATGGGCTATGTGTCACCCCACCTGTGGTCTGTCAATAAGTTGCTTCAGGCCTAGGTCACACGGCCTGCCTGACCATGTATTTCTGACTAAGGGTTGATGGGGAGGTCATATCAGGTGGATTCGACAACAGTGATGTAAGTTCGTTGTTATGCGTGCATATATCCTGGCGTACATTGACATCGTATTTTCGAATTTTATTTCAAATAACTTTATTTCGGCTTTAGCCATGAAAGTGAGCAAATAAATAAATAAATACAGATCACACATAAGCACAATAAGGTTATCAAGATAAACAATACTCAACCTATCCACGTCCTAAATTGCATAGTCAATAAGTTGCTACAATAAAATTGCTGATACAAAATTCACACTATAAAATAGAATAGAACCATTATAAAAATGTGCAGCAGTCAAAAGGGGCCACAAATGGGCTTTGAGAATGACTTTTTCCATGCCCAAATCCATGAATAGAGGATGCAAGGGGGTGCTGATTGGAAGCAAAACCAGTTCTCTAATAAATGTATTCTCTGATTTTACCAGACATGTGATATCGCCAAACCCCCAGAGCTCGGTGCCATACATAGCAGCTCCTAAAACTTTTGCTTCATAGATCTTCAGAGCAGGTGCAACAGGCCTAGAATGAGGAGCACAATGTATTTCTAGGATTACTCCAGTTCTCTGCCCATGCTTTATGGTTGCAACATCAATATGCTGGCCCCAGGATAGATTTGGTGAGAGTTTAATACCCAAATATGTAAAAGAGTCCACCTGTTCTAATAAGTCACTCCCCTGAGATAACTTGCCTTTAAACTTCTTACAGTGGTTAAATGCCATTAATTTAGTTTTCTCAACATTTATCTCTAACCCACACTGCAAACAAAAATCGCAAAAGCTAACTAAGAGTCTTTGCAAACCGCTAGGAGTTTTGGAGATTAATAATGTATCATCCGCGAATAACAATAGCGATATCTTACCTATTGCCAGGGATGGGGCATCAGCCTCGATTGTTAACCCCTTCGCTGCTAGGCCTTTCCCCCCCTGTGCTAAGCCTTTTTTTGGCTATTTGGGGTAGTTTGTGCTTAGGCCCCTGTAACTTTTTGACCACATAAGGTATCCCGCCAAATTTGCGTCCTTTTCTTCCAACATCACGGGGATTCTAAAGGTACCCAGGGTTTGTGGATTCCCCTGGAGGGGACCCAGAAATTAGCCAAAATACAGTTAAATTTTGTTTTTTTGGGAAAAATGGGAAAAAAGTGCTGCAAATGAAAGCATCTGGTTTTTTCCCTACAAATGGTATCAACAAAGGATTTGTGGGGATGAAATCACAATTTTTCTAGCTTTCAGGGACTGACAGACTTTTGACAGAAAACCAACATTTTTTACACAGTTTTGGCATTTTACTGGGACATAGCCTATTTTTGCTATTTTATGTGCTTTCAACCTTCTTCCAGTTAATGGTAGAAATGGGTATGAAAGCAATAATGTATCCTGGAAAGCTATACATTTTAGAAACGTAGACAAAATTCTGCATTCAGCAAGGGGTCATTTGTGTAGATCCTTCAAGGTTTCTCTATAGAAACTAACAGTTGAAAATATGAAAAATTGAAAATAAGTTGAAAAAAACAGCCATTTGTGCCAAAGTTTTCACCTGTAATTTCTTCTAATTATGACAGATGTTTGAAAGCAATATAGCGTTACATACGCTGGACCTATCTGGTTGTGGGGATATATAGGACTTGTAGGTTCACCAAGAACCCGACGAACCCAGAGCCAATAACTGAGCAGTGTCTTGCAATGGTTTTTTATTATGTACCGGGTATATAGCAATTAATTTGGGAAAATATATATAGTGAAAAATCGGGATGAAAGACACCTATGTATTTCTGAAATTGGAACAAAATATAGAGTTTAGAAACAGTAGCTATTTCCACATTTCCGAAATTGTGAGTACCCATACTAGCATGAGAATTATAGGACATTTTTCAAAGTGACTTCTTTTTTACACATTGTCTTTCATTTAGAAGGCAGAAATGCATCGGAAGTCAATAGGTAATAACAATTGCTCTACAATTCTGTATTACCCTAAGTCTCCCGATAAAAATGGTACCTCACTTGTGTGGGTAGGCCTAGTGCCCGCGACAGGAAACGGCTCAAAACGCAACGTGGACACACCACATTTTCGCATTGAAAACTGACCCTTTTTTTGCAAAGTGCCTAGCTGTAGATTTTGAACCCTAGCTCTGCCGGCACCTAGGGAAACCTAGCAAACCTATACATTTTTGAAAACTAGACACCCAGGGAAATACAGGATGCGGTGACTTGTCTGGCACTCATCAGGTTCTATTACCCAAAATCCCTTGCAAACCTCAAACTTTGTAAAAAAAAACACATTTTCCTCACATTTCCTTGGTGGAAAGTTCTGGAATCTGCTTGGATCCACAAAATTCTACCCACCCCGCATTCCTCAACGTCTTCAGAGAAAAATGGTTCCTCACTTGTGTGGGTAGGCCTAGTGCCCGTGACAGGAAACGGCCCAAAACGCAACGTGGACACACCACATTTTCACAGTGAAAACTGAAACTTTTTTTGCAAAGTGCCTAGCTGTAGATTATAAACCCTAGCTCTGCCGGCACCTAGGGAAACCTAGCAAACCTATACATTTTTGAAAACTAGACACCCAGCGGAATCCAGGATGGGGTGACTTGTCTGGCTCTCACCAGGTTCTGTTACCCAGAATCATTTGCAAACCTCAAACTTTGTAAAAAAAACTAATTTTCCTCACATTTCTGTGGTGGAAAGCTATGGAATCTGCGTGGATCCACAAAATTACACTCACCCCGCATTCCCCAAAGTCTTCCGAGAAAAATGGTACCTCACTTGTGTGGGTAAGCCTAGTGCCCGCAACAGGAAACGGCCCAAAACGCCACGTGGACACACCACATTTTCACAGTGAAAACGGACCTTTTTTTGCAAAGTGCCTAGCTGTAGGTTTTGAACCCTAGCTCTGCCGGCACATAGGGAAACCTAGCAAACCTATACATTTTTGAAAACTAGACACCCAGGGGAATCCAGGATGGGGTGACTTGTTTGGCTCTCACCAGGTTCTATTACCCAAAATCCCTTGCAAACCTCAAACTTTGTAAAAAAAAAACTAATTTTCCTCACATTTCTGTGGTGGAAAGTTCTGGAATCTGCGTGGATCCACAAAATTCCACCCACCCCGCATTCCTCAAAATCTTCCGAGAAAAATGGTACCTCACTTGTGTAGGTTGGCCTAGTGCCCGCAACAAGAAACGGCCCAAAACGCAACATGGACACACCGCATTTTCACAGTGAAAACTGACCCTTTTTTGCAAAGTACCTAGCTGTAGATTTTGAACCCTACCTCTGCCGGCACCTAGGGAAACCTAGCAAACCTATACATTTTTGAAAACTAGACACCCAGGGGAATCCAGGATGGGGTGACTTGTCTGGCTCTCACCAGGTTCTGTTACCCAGAATCCCTTGCAAACCTCAAACTTTGTCAAACAAACCACATTTTCCTCACATTTCTGTGGTGGAAAGTTCTGGAATCTGCGTGGATCCACAAAATTCAACCCTCCCCGCATTGCTCAAAGTCTTCCGAGAAAAATGGTACCTCACTTGTGTGGGTAGGTCTAGTGCCCGCGACAGGAAACGGCCCAAAACGCAACGTGGACACACCACATTTTCACAGTGAAAACGGACCCTTTTTCTGTAAAGTGCCTAGCTGTAGATTTTGAACCCTTGCTCTGCCGGCACCTAGGGAAACCTAGCAGACCTATACATTTTTGAAAACTAGACATCCAGGGGAATCCAGGATGGGGTGACTTGTCTGGCTCTCACCAGGTTCTGTTACCCAGAATCCCTTGCAAACCTCAAACTTTATTAAAAAAAACAAATTTTCCTCACATTTCTGTGGTGGAAAGTTCTGGAATCTGCGTGGATCCCCAAAAGTCCACCCACCCCACATTCCCCAAAGTCTTCTGAGAAAAATGGTACCTCACTTGTGTGGGTAGGCCTAGTGCCCGCGACAGGAAACGGCCCAAAACGTATTGAGTAGACATCAAAATTACCTATCACAAAACAACCTGGTTTTGCAAGGGGGGTCACCTGGGTTTTTGGACCCGGGCTCGGCAGCCATCTTGGGAAACCTACCAAACCCCCACATTTCTGAAAACTAGACACCCGGGGGAGTCCAGTGAGGTATGGCTTGTGTGGACCCCCGAACGTTTTCCTACCTAGAATCCCCTGCAAACCTCAAATTTAGCTGAAAAAAAATAATTTCCTCAAATTTCTGTGTGGGAAAGTTCTGGAATCTCCATGGAATAACAAATGTCCTACCATCCAGCGTTCCCCCAGGTCTCCCGATAAAAATGGTACCTCACTCGCGTGGGTGGGTCAAGTACCCGCGACAGGCAAGGGCCCAAAACGTATTGAGGATACATCAAAATTACCTATCACAAAACAACCTTGTTTTGCAAGGGGGGTCACCTGGGTTTTTGGCCCCGGGCTCGGCGGCCACCTTGGGAAACTACCAAACCCACACATTTCTGAAAACTAGAAACCCGGGGGAGTCCAGCGAGGTATGGCTTGCGTGGACCCCCCAACGTTTTCCTACCCAGAATCCCCTGCAAACCTCAAATTTAGCTGAAAAAAACAAATTTTTCTCAAATTTCTGTGTGGGAAAGTTCTGGGATCTCCATGGATCCACAAATTCCCTACCACCCAGCGTTCCCCCAGGTCTCCCAATAAAAATTGTACCTCACTCGCATGGGTGGGTCAAGTACCCGCGACAGGCAAGGGCCTAAAACGTATTGAGGAGACATCAAAATTACCTATCACAAAACAACCTAGTTTTGCAAGAAGGGTCACCTGGGTTTTTGGCACCGGGGTCGGCGGCCACCTTGGGAAACTACCAAACCCACACATTTCTGAAAACTAGACACCCGGAGGAGTCCAGCGAGGTATGGCTTCCGCAGATCCCGCAACGTTTTCCTACCCAGAATCCCCTGCAAAACTCAAATTTAGCTGGAAAAAACCACATTTCCACATATTTTTGTGTGGAATCACAGTGCAGGCACAAATGTCCTACCCCACAGCGTTCCCCTCAGTCTCCCGAGTAAAATGGTACCTCACTCTTGTGGGTGGGTCAAGTACCCGCGACAGGCAAGGGCCCAAAACGTATTGTGGAGACATCAAAATTACCTATCACAAAACGATCTGCTTTTGCAAGGGGGGTCACATGAGTTTTTGGTCCAGGGCTTAGCGGCCATCTAGGGAAACCTACCAAATCCACACATTTCTGAAAACTAGAGACCCGGGGGAGTCCAGGGAGGTATGGCTTGCGTGGATCCCCAAACGTTTCCCTACCCAGAATCCCCTGCAAACCTCAAATTTTGATGAAAAAATCAAATTTTTCTCAAATTTCTGTGTGGGAAAGTTGTAGGATCACTGGGCTGACACAAATTTCATACCACCCAGCATTCCCCTAGGTCTCCCGATAAAAATGGTACCTCACTCTTGTGGGTGGGTCAAGTACCCGCGACAGGCAAGGGCCCAAAACGTATTGGGGAGATATCAAAATTACCCATCACAAAACAACCTGGTTTTGCAAGGGGGTGTCACCTGGGTTTTTGGCCCCGGGCTCGGCGGCCATCTTGGGAAACTACCAAACCCACATATTTCTGAAAACTAGACACCAGGGGGAGTCCAGCGAGGTATGGCTTGCGTGGATCCCCCAACGTTTTCCTAACCAGAATCCCCTTCAAACCTCAAATTTAGTTGAAAAAAACACATTTTCCACATATTTTTGTGTGGAATCACCATGCCGGCACAAATGTCCTACCCCACAGCTTTCCTCTGTCTCCCGAGTAAAATGATACCTCACTTGTGTGGGTGTGGCAAGGGCCTGTGACTGGGATGAGCCAAAAACATAGGGATTAAGGGTATAGCACCGAGAATTCTAAGCGCTAAATTATTTAAAAATACGTTTGTAGCCAATTCTGCATTGGACACCCACACAAGTGAGGTATCATTTTACTCGGGAGACTGAGGGGGAAAGGTGTGGGGTAGGACATTTGTGCCGGCACGGTGATTCCGCACAAAAATATGTGGAAAATGTGTTTTTTTCAGCTAAATTTCAGGTTTGCAGGGGGTTCTGGGTAGGAAAACATTGGGGGATCCATGCAAATCATACCTTGCTGGACTCCCCCGGGTGTCTAGTTTTCAAAAATGTGTTGGTTTGGTAGTTTCCCAAGATGGCCGCCGAGCCCGGGGCCAAAAACCCAGGTGACACCCTTTCTAAACCAGGTTGTTTTCTGATAGGTAATTTTGATGTCTCCTTAATAAGTTTTGGGCCCTTGCCTGTCACGGGTACTTGACCCACCCACGCGAGTGAGGTACCATTTTTATCAGGAGACCTGGGGGAACGCTGGGTGGTAGGAAATTTGTGGATCCATGCAGATTCCAGAACTGTCCCACACAGAAATTTGAGAAAAATATTATTTTTTCAGCTAATAGTGAGGTTTGCAGGGGATTCTGGGTAGGAAAACTTTGGGGGGTCCATGCAAGCCATACCTCACTGGACTCCCTCGGGTGTCTAGTTTTCAGAAATGTGTGGGTTTGGTAGGTTTCCCAGGATAGCCGCCGAGCCCGGGGCCAAAAACCCACGTGACCCCCCTTCGCAAAACCAGGTTGTTTTCTGATAGGTAATTTTGGTGTCTCCTCAATACATTTTGGGCCCTTGCCTGTCGCGGGTACTTGATCCACCCACGCGAGTGAGGTACCATTTTTATCGGGAGACCTGGGGGAACTCTGGGTGGTAGGAAATTTATGGATCCATGCAGATTCCTGAACTTGCCCACACAGATGTTTGAGAAAAATTGATTTTTTCAGCTAAATATGAGGTTTGCAGGGGATTCTGGGTAGGAAAACGTTGGGGGGCCCACGCAAGCTATACCTCGCTGGACTGCCCCGGGTGTCTAGTTTTCAGAAATGTGTGGGTTTGGTAGGTTGCCCAAGATGGCCGCCAAGCCCGGGGCCAAAAACCCAGGTGACTCCCCTTGCAAAACCAGGTTGTTTTGTGATAGGTAATTTTGATGTATCCTCAATACGTTTTGGGCCCTTGCCTGTCGAGGGCACTTGGCCCACCCACACGAGTGAGGTACCATTTTTATCGGGAGACCTGGGGGAACGCTGGGTGGTAGGGACTTTGTGGATCCAAGCAGATTCTAGAGCTTTCCATCACAGAAATGTGAGGAATTTTTTTTAATTTTTTTTTTACAAACTTTGAGGTTTGCAAAGGATTCTGGGTAACAGAACCTGGTGAGAGCCAGACACTTCACCCCATCCTGGATTCCCCTGGGTGTCTAGTTTTCAAAAATGGATAGGTTTCCTAGGTTTCGCTAGGTGCCTGCAGAGCTAGGGTTCAAAATCTACAGCTATGCACTTTGCAAAAAAAGGGTCAGTTTTCACTGTGAAAATGTTGTGTGCCCATGTTGCGTTTTGGGTCATTTCCTGTCGCGGGCACTAGGCCTACCCAAACAAGTGAGGTACCATTTTTCTCGGAAGACTTTGGAGGATGCGGGTTGGTGGAATTTTGTGGATCCACGCAGATTCCAGAACTTTCCATCACAGAAATGTGAGGAAAATGTGTTTTTTTAAAACTAAGTTTGAGGTTTGCAAGGGATTCTGGGTAACAGAACCTGGTGAGAGGCACACAAGTCACCCCATCCTGGATTCCCGTTGGTGTCTAGTTTTTAAAAATGTACAGGTTTGCTAGGTTTCCCTATGTGCTGGCTGCGCTAGGGCCCAAAATCCACAGGTAGGCACATTGCTAAATACAAGTCCGTGCCCAGTGCGCTTTTTGCCACCCTGGGGGGGAATCGGGGGGGGGTTGCCCCAATATGCCCCCAAGGGGGGCAGAAAGACTGTGGCTATTTGTTTGGGGAGTGTGGGCATTGGTATGCCCATTCTGGGCAGCCCCACCTCCACGCATAAAAAAGCCAGCGCAATCGCTGGCGCGTAGTGGGCTCTCTGATGCCCCCAGGGGGGCAGATCAGGGGCTACTTCCCCCATCTGTCTCCTGAGGGGGCAGAAAGACTGTGGCATTTTTTGGGGTGTGGTGGGGGCATTGGCATGCCCATTCTGGGCAGCTGAGACCCCTGAATTTAAAAAATAAATATTCCCTGATGCCTATTGGGCGTTCTGCCCCCCTCCCCTCGGGAGGCAGATAAGAAGCTTTTGCCCCTATCTGCCTCCCGGGGGTGTAGAAAGACTGTGGTGATTTTTTTTGGGGTGGGGGCATTGGCATGCTCATTCTTGGCGGCCCCCACCCATACGTATATAAAAAAAAAATCCCTGGTGCCTTGTGGGCTTTCTGCCCCCCCCCCCTGGGGGGCAGATCAGGGGCTACTTTCCCCATCTGCTTCCTGGGGGGGAGGCAGAAAGACATGGGCATTTTTTGGGTGGGGGGGTGGGGGCATTGGCATGCCCATTCTGGGCAGCCCCCACCCCGAACTTTGGAAAAAGAAAAATCCCTGGTGCCTAGTGGACTTTCTGCCCCCCGGGAGGGCAGATAAGGGGCTATTACCCCATCTGCCTCCCAGGGGGGGCAGACAGACTACAATTTTTTTTTTGGGGTGGGGGCATTGGCATGCCCATTCTGGGCAGCCCCCACCCCTACGTATAAAAAAAACAAAAAATCCCTGGTGCCTAGTGGGCTTTCTGCCCCCCCGGGGGAGCAGATCAGGGGCTATTGCCCCCATCTGCCTCCTGGGGGGGAGCAGAAAGTCTTTTGCCTTCTTTGGCGGGCTGGGGTGGGGGCATTGGGATGCCCATTCTGGGCAGCCCCCACCCCTGGCCTATAACAAAATAATCCCTGGCGTCTAGGGTGCTTTCTGCCCCCCCCGGGTGGGCAGATTGGGGGCTACTGCCCCCATCTGCTCTCCAGGGGGGCAGAAAGACTGTCTCTAGCAAAAATCTATGGGGGAGCAAAGTCCCTTGCCCAAGGGGGTGGATCCCTGCTAGGGGATCGCCCTCCTGGGGTGATCGCCAAGCAGGGATCCACTAGAAAAGGGTACCATTGGAAAGGGGAGATTCTCCCCTTTCTAACGATACCTCTCCCATGTGTTTCGGTGCTCAGGGGGCTGAGATAGCCCCACAAGCACCGAAACTGTGAAACTGAAACTAAGTTTCAGCTTCGTTTTCATTGTAATGACGACAGCGCGCCATGCGCGTGATCATCATTGCAATGGAAACCCCTAACAGGCCTCGGGAGGTTGGGGACGCTCTTCCCCACCTCACAAGGCAAAAAAAAAAAAAGGGAAATCCCTCTGCTGTCTACAGCAGGGGGATTTTCCTTGCCTGTACTCATGACGGAATGGTTCCGTCATGAGCACAGGAGAACTGGTGCTCATGACGGAACCATTCCGTCATGAGCATCCAAAGGGTTAAAAGGTAGTGTACCAGACCATTTACATATAAAGAAAATAAAGTAGGGGCCAGTACACTTTCCTGCCGGACACTTATTGACACAGGAATCTTTTCAGCCAATTTTCCCTGCGAGCCCCAACGAATCTGAGCAAAGTAATTTTCATGCAGTCTAACTAACAGAGATAATATGTCAGGAGGCATCCCCATTTCTTCCAAGTCTGTCCATAGCCTTGCAAGTGGTACCAAATCGAATGCAGATTTGAGGTCGACAAAGGCAACATATAGGTCGCCCTTGCCGATCAAGACCATCTTCCAATATATTACAGGAAATCTGAAGACCTGATCTATTGTTGATGTCTTGGGTCCAAAGCCTGCTTGCAATGGGCTTATATCATTACTTTCTACCCAATGTTGAATCTTTACCTGTGCCATTCGGCAGAGGACCTTCTGTAGGCAGTCAATTCGACTAATGGTCCTATAGTTAGCTGGCAGGCTCTTGTTTCCCTTTTTATACAATGGAACCACCTCCACTCCCTGCCAAGATGATGGAATGGGAGGTCTCGTAGCTATCTCGTTGGCAATGACTAGTATGCAATTTTTCCACACATCTATCTCATGAAGGTAAACATCTACTGGAATACTGTCAGAATCAGCAGCTCTCCCTCTATAAGATGTGGCCTGTGAATAAAAAACATCCTCCCTAGTAAGTAGTGGCGAATTAAAATGAATCAGCAAGGTATTCAAAGATATTTCGCTCAAGTTTGCAACATCATTATGATATAGAGCTGAAAAATGATTCAACCAATCAGCAGAAGGGACATGATTCTGGGGCTCGGACCCTGATGTATGCTCTCCTCTGGCTACTAGCTTCCAAAACCGAGAATCATCCTTGGACGCACATTTCTCCATTAGATCTTGCCATCTCTTATCGTCCCACTCTTTTTGGCCCTTACCAGTGCCATCTTAATCATCTTCCTAGTGGTAGCTATCAGAGGAGAGTTTTTTCCTTATATGGCCTCAGATAATAACCGCCTTATCTTTCTGCACTCTCTATTAAACGACTATAGCCTCTACTGTGCACCAACTTTTTATTTCCACATGGGGCTACAAAATGAGCGGCAATCTCCTTGAAGAACCCTGTATGCATCTCAATAACCTCACATTTATCCTTAATTACATCTCTACAATGCAGTCATTTAGGGCAGCATTCTTTATAGTGGTCTGGAGCTCTGGTTTCTTATTAAGTGCCTGCCATTTAAGGTGGAGTTTATCTGCTGTATGTTCGATATTCCTAGTTCTAGTAAGGGTTGAGCAGTCAACTCAGAACTTGTTAAATAATTCCTCCATCGTAAGACTTAAAGGGTTATGATCACTGGAGAAGTGTGGCTCAATGGTTAGAGCGGCAGACCCTGATGCAGAGATCTGGCCCGGGACCAGGGTTCAATTCCCGCCTCGGCGGGTCTTGGGCTCAATTTCCTCGGACCTGATCATTCTCGCCTCGGTGCCTATTCTAATCATGGGTCCAACTCTGGGCAATAGCTTGCTTAATCTCCACAACGGCCCCAACAGCGCTGGGATGCCTGGCTTCACCCTGGGGGTGCCCAGGAGTGGACATTTCACAGGGAAAAGCCAGGAAGGGTTCCACAGCGGTATGCGTACAGCGCCTGGACACCCCTTTGGGGGTATGGGTGCGCTTTACAAGTACAAATTTCATTCATTTCATTTCACTCTCCTCCCTTTCTATTACAGCCATATTGTTGACAAGGTGTCATAGGTTTAAATTGACCATTACATAATCAATACGACTTTTTGATCTAGAATTATCAAACGTATATGCCCCCTTAGGGTCAGATTTAGTCCTCCCATTTGCATTTCATACGCCAAATTCGATAGTGAGTGCCTTCAGCTGGATAGCTGCCCCTGTCCATCTCTTAACTGGGCAATCTCTAGTTGGGGAACAACCCATCTTTCGTCCTCCTCTGCTGTGATTGCAACATCATCCCTTCCAAGGGGCTCGAATGTGATGTTAAAATCACCAGCAAGCATCCGATATACCCCTGGCTATTGTCTATCCAGGAAGGCTTCCAAAGATTGAATTGTCGGCGAGGCAACCCCACCCATTTCCCCTCTCACATAAATATTAAAGAGTGACACAATAGATTTTCTGTTGCAGCTTACTTCGATGCCTCATATATACCCACTGTCAATTTCCAGTTGTCGAATTTTGCATTTCAGGGAGGACTTGACCCATGTTATCAATCCACCTGCTGGCTTCCCCCGTTTGCTATTCTTTTCCGGGATAATATATGTAAAAAAAAAACAGTCTATGTACAGGGCTTATGCATCAAATTGCTTGAAAGAAGCAGATATCATAAGATAAAGTGACACCAATAAGGGAGTATCAGCTTAGCGTTCAATCCTGCAACATTTCAAGAAATTAGTGAGGTTATCGATGGGACGTAATTTACATGGGCACCATTAAGGGGACGGATAGATAGACAATCACTACCCTTAATGTAGTCTACTTGAGTGCTCAAAGTGTAGATTCTGGCTGGATATTAACAAAAAGTAGTAGTTCTCCCGCATCATGTCCCCTTTCTAGACAAGTGAAATTACTGTTTTCCTGGGATATCTGCGTGTCTGTAGATCTTGGTGTATTAGGGTTCTCTGCAGGTTCATCCACCCCCTCAACTTGTACAGCCTCCATGGGCCTGTTATTCTACTTGCTCTTTGCACCCCATTTTCCAATATTAACACTGGCAAAGTGCGCCGGCTCCCGGGTGCATCTTAAATCTGCCTTGAGAGCCATAAAGTGGCATTCAGTGAGGGTGGGGGGCGTGGCTGCACCCATGAAGTCTAGAAACACTAGATCGCATCTCTCGGCTCCCAGCGGCACACGCTGGGAGCCATTTTGATGGCGGCACATGCCAGATATCAGGACGCGTGGCGGCAACCACCACATACACACTCTCAGGCTGTATACATAATCAGTAGATCTCTCACACAGCATGTATATCTTGATGCCATAACAAGCTGTTTTGCTTGGCATGTACTGCCTGAACAGCAGCCACCAATTATAAAGAATCAGGAGTACAAATCTCTGGAAACCTGCCAGACAAATCTTCTAGTAGAGGCCGAATTTGAAACAACCTGTCATGGACTGGATGGTCCCAGGGCAATGCAGAAGAATTATCATTGAAATGTAGCATGCACTGCAATATCGAAAACCTATCTCTGCCTGTGACCCGTGAGAAGGTGGGTGTTGTTCAAACTGTGCAAGCTGATTGTACATGTGGTTTGTGCACTATCCCCATTTTCAGCATAAAATGCAGAAATTTTTCAACTCCTGAAGTGAAGTGGGAGTCCACCAGTGTGCCCTAGAATGAGGTCGAAGAGTGTCTCCATGCTCCCTCAGACACTGTTCAGCATGCATATTTTTCGGGTGTACAATTTCCTCAAGGACGTCAACATCTAGAAATAGATGGACGTAGTCAATAGGCAAAACATTTGCCGTATTGACTTTACATTTAGCGTGTGTAGTGAATGCGGAATTCAGGGCAGGACTAAATTGGGGGGGCTGCCAAGAGAGCACTCTGTAGCTTGCTTGATGATGTACCTTTCTCCTTTTTGGGTTGGGCTACCCTGCTACTGTTTCTCCATTGCGCAAATTGTGTTTTCAAAAGCACATCATGGCAGTCATAACCATGTTCATCAGAATCATTGGAAAACATGTAATCAGATGAAACTCCGCCAAGTGAATAACTGCTTCCAGATTCTGCTTCATTTTCCTTCCCCTCTGATGTCTCAGTATCTGATCCTGCCACAGAGCTGTCCTCAAGTTAAGGCCTGGGCAGCAGTCAACCACTGAGACGCCACCTTATCGACTACATAAAACTGGTCTAAAACCTTTCTTCTGAAACACTATTGATCCAGCGGCGTACTAGTAACAGGTACTCCACTACCATATACTCACCTGGGCCCATATAACTCTCTCTCACTAATCACCAAGTAGACCGCTGGAACTTTTTATAGTTTTATAAATTTCATACCTCAAGATCTAGTTATTTTCTTCCCTAACTAAACCTTTCACTGATCAAACAGTTCTTTCCTCTGGTCAATGGACCAGTTAGGTGGAACTAGTTGATGGTGACAATTAACATAACTTATTATACATTTCTTGATAAAAATAAAATAATGACAGACTCGATAAGTTTTAAAATCTTTATCTAAATTAATTTGTTGTGAACCATCTCAAAAAGCATTTCAGTACAAACACCCTCATTCGCAAGAGTGCCGAATTCAATCAAGTTCAAATAGACATTAACAAATTCAGATCCACACAATAACTATGCTCAGAAAGAAGAGGATAGAGAGAGAAGAACATTTATCAAAATGATGAATTATAATTACCAAGTATGGTGTGAAGACCAACCCCCTGGCCAAATGGCTGGTAAGGGTCCCCAGGACAGATCAGGAGACAAAGACTTCAGGACAGGAATCAGGACAGGTTACTTCACCTCTCTAAATACCGACGACTAAGTCGCACCCCTCTCTGACACTCTCTTCCTCCTCGTGGTTCTTCCGCGATCTTCTTTCTAACCCACCCAGATTAAGTAGATGGTTCTGCATTCGATTTCTTCATCAGCATTTCAGAGCATCAGCACCACCCCAGCACCAACAGCATCCCAAGCTCCGAATTGTTTCTGCTGCTTCCGCTCCCAACAAGCTTAGCTTAACTAACTAACTAAACTACTTCAATTATACCTTTCTATTACCATGAACCACCCATTAATGTTTCAATTTTGCAGAATACTAACTTCTGATTGGACAGGCAAGGGGGGATGATTATCACACCATGTTTATACTTCATTTATTTCTTTAAACCATTGTTTCCAAACTCCTCCCCTCAAACTTTTATTCCGCCCTTCCTTTCCCATACATCTTTAAACTTTATTAATACAAATGTAACAGTTTTCTCGAATAAGTTCCTTCATATGAACTCTTCACCCTCATGTTCCCAGGGCACACATCCGCCGACCTTGGACGCGTGACAAGTCCTTAGTCATCCTTTCAAGCTTCCACACCAGGGCGCATGCGTTGCACCACGTCAGTCTGCTCGACTCAGACAAGTTTAACAGGCCCAAATACGTACTAATAATAAAGTCAAAAGGAGAAATGTTATTCTTAAAAATAAATGATTTCACTGTATACCACCAACCTCTACTCTAACCCATACCATTTATTATTTCTATTTCTGCATTTGCGTTAGTGTAAACTCATTTTCTAATTTCAGCAAAGCAGGTGCCATGCATGTGAGCTTTCAAGCGGCCATTTTATAGCTCTGTGCGCACTCGCCAGAATTTCCCTCCAAGCTTTAGTTTGTCATACTACGTAGATGCAGTAGACGCATGCGCAGTAAAGATCCCGTGTTAAAATGCATTCTAGTCCTACGTCCATGTTATTGTAGCTAGTAAACACATAGGCAAGCTTCATTCTTTTCCCGCATATGATGGAAATGCATATTATTAATCACAAAACACGTTGTTAGTAATTCGTTAATGAGTTTAAACGAGAGGATTGCTTCCGAGCAAGTCTCGTGTTCGAGTCCTTGCTCCATCAATCCCCTCTCTGATGGCATATTAAGCCATCACAAAATTTCCCATCCATCCCAGATACCAACTTTAATACTTCTCAGTTTTCTCTATTTGTCCTCTCAAACTTTCATCAATGATTTTGTTTCCTTCTAAATCTCGCATCTTCTTATATAACCTGCCTTTCATTTCTTCCAAGTGTATTTCCTCGTATTTTCTCTTTCGTGTCTGTCCCTTTCCTTTTCTGTTCAAGTGTACCTTTCCTTTCGTACCTTTTCTACAACATCTATATGTAATCATTATTAACATCACTATTGATATTATCATATCTAATGGTATTATTATCTGACCTAGAAAACTTTTCCCAAAATCAACAAACCATTTCCCTATTGATGTTATACTTTTTGTTAGTCTTCCCCACACACTGTCAACCTCCAGTTGGGTCAATTCTTTATGCATTCCCGTAATATTTTCAATATTTCCTTTAATTTATCTGCTCTTATCCGGAATATAAGTGCAGCAATGTTGAACTTTCAACATGCCACAGACTCCACCTTCTTTTGCTAACAATATATCAAGAGCAAGACGGTTCTGTAAAACCATTGATCTAATTGCAACCATTTCTGTGTTAATCCTTAAAAATCCTCCTGCAGTATCTGTAGAAAGACGATCAACTATGGTTGATAACTTACACATTTTCTGTGAATTTAGGATGACTCCAACTGAGGGTATCAGTGCACTAAATATATCTCCTACAATTTCTGAAAAACTAGCCCTTCTTTTACGTGTTAGTCCATTAGAATTCCCATTGGTTCCACTGATTTTATCTACATGATAAATTTTTGGAAAAACTATTCCAAAATAACAGCTTCCGTACCATCTTGCAGGTAACCTGTAATAGGCATTGCTCCCACAAACATAATACACTCCTGGAAACACAGGATCAGTTCCCCCTTTTAGTCCCCATCCTCCTAATATTAGGAAGTTATGTTCACATTCACTGGAACCAATGTAATTATTGTTATAATCTGTCCTTAACCTATGGAGGCAGAATTTTCCCCTTTTCACAAAGTCCAGGGACATCGCAGCATGAGCCTTGCCACTTGCATAGATTCCTTCCTTCCCAACCCATGGAGGTACATGGGTTTTCTGTGTAGTTGCCTTCCTCATTAAATCCTGTCTCCTTTCTTCTACTAAATTCAAAAAATCTTTTTCTTCTTTTCTTAAAATACATGTTAAATTGTCTCTACGTGCTTGAACTAAATCTATTGAACTCATTGTTATGAAAAATTCACCCAAGAACTGCGTTTTACGACTAACTACTGGATTCATATTACTTCTAATGGGTAATTCAGAAAATGCTACATCTAAATCAGAATAAAAATACTGAAGTCTCCCTGTAGCATAAAATAAACTTGATAAGATACTACATGACACACCATAGGTTAAGGGTATATGGTGATATGTAATCCCTTCTGATACTGATGAGGGCAACTTCATACATACGTAACAATTGTTAATTTCCATAGTGCTAACATATTGAAATAACAATTTAATAAACACATTAGAGGACGTATTATAGTCTGATTAATTGTGATAGTTTGCTTCATCTTCTACTCCTATTTCTAATTTAGTTTTCTTAATCTATCTACCTTAACATTAGTATCTGTATTATTCTCGTTACTTGTTTTCATTATCAAAGGTACCCCTACTGTTAGGAATAGCCATCCTAATGCTGCCAATAAAATACTACAAAAACAAAATCTAAGACACTTTCTTTTTACTCCACATTTTGGTTTTCCGCTAACTTCATTTTCGGCCATTTTGTTCCTGAGAAAATTTCTTTTCTCTTATCTTTTTTTTCCTTTTTACAGTCTTAGCCTTCCTTTTTGTTCTTAAGGAGGTTTCAATTTGCTTTCATCAATTTGTGCAATATGAACTTCTTCTGTCTCATCAGACAAATCCAGGGACTCAAATTCTTCGAGAATGACGTAGGTGCACTCTGGAGCCTTGTATCTCCTGTTTAAATTTCTCAACCTTGGACTTCTTCGAGTTATTTTTGCTAAGATTTGTTTAGGTTTTGTTTGACTTGTGATTTCGTTCACTTGCTCTGGTTTCTTTTCAGATTTTCTCAAATGATATTTTAATTTCTTTACTCCAGTTGGCCAATTGTCTCCCTTTCTGACTCTTTTGATTTGTACTGCGTTTTCACCTTCTTTATATCCTTGTAAAGTTCTTTTTATTTCATTTATCTTAGGCACAATCTGTTCTGTTTCTCCGTTTTCTGTGCTTGTACCTTCTCTTGCTACCTCCTGCTCAGGTTCTACTGTATTTTGTTCTACTTCTTCCTGAGCTTGTTCTTCTAATTCTATCTGACCTTGTTCAGGACTTAGTTCAAACCTTTCTTCTTCTGCCTGAACTTGTTCTTCTAACTCTATCTGGCCCTGTTCAGGTCTCAATTCAAGCTTTTCTTCTTCCGCCTGAACGTGTTCTTCTATTTTTCCCTCCTCAGGTTTGTTTGTGTCACTTTCTGTTTTACCTGAGTGTGTTCTTCTTCCCCTGTCTCTTCCTGACTACTTTCCTGTCTTTTCAGTTCTGTTCTTCTTCTGGTTTCAACAACATCATCAATTATTTCAATCACTGGGATCCATTCTTCCTGACTTATCTCGGGCTGTTCGTCATGTGGTTGTCTTTCAGAATCTATCACTCTAGATTCTTCAATTTCACAGTCTACAACTCCTGACGCTTCAGCCTGCTCAGTCAGTGGTGGCTCCTGTAGATCTGATGGGTTTGGAACTCTTCTGGTATGGCTGGCATGAATCCAATTGGGCAAACCTGCACACTTCACTGCTGTGGTAGTGACTAGTATGACTTGCCGCGGTTTATCCCACCTTGGTGCTAGGCACGACTTTCCTGCGTGTTTCTTTACCAGCACCCAATCTCCAGGATTCAAATCATGCGTTTGGTCTGGCTGTCTTTCAACTGCGTCTTCTCCAACCTGGCGAGAGATAGAACGCATCATTTCAGCCAATCCTTTGCAATAGTCCAATACCAGATCATCAGTTATACTCATTAGTTTATTTCCAGGAATAAATGCCTGTCTCATGGCTCTTCCCATGAGAACCTCATGTGGACTCATTCCTGTTTTTCTGTCTGGAATACTTCTGAGACCCATCAATACAAGAGGTAATGCATCTGGCCATTTCAGCTTTGTGGATGCACACACCTTTCCCAATCTTGACTTGATTGTGCCATTCATTTGCTCAACAACTCCAGAAGCCTCTGGATGATAAGCACAGTGCAGTTTTTGTTCAATGTTAAACGCAGCACAGATTAATCGAATTATTTCATTATTAAAATGAGGGCCTCTATCTGATTCCAAAGTGACCGGAAAACCAAATCGTGGCACTAACTCCCTCAACAACAATTTTGCAACTGTAAGACTGTCATTTCTTCTAGTAGGGTAGGCCTCCACCCAGCTTGAGAAAAGGCATACTATGACAAGTACATATTTCAATCCATTGCATGGAGGTAATTCAATGAAATCTAACTGTAATCTGGTGAAGGGTCCTTCTGCTTTTCTGATTTTCCCCCAGCTTACCACTGTCTTTCTACCTGGGTTCTGCTGTTGACAGGTTAAGCATCTTTGACAAAGGCTCTCTGCGACTACCCTGAACTTTGGATTATACCAACTCTGTCTGAATAGCCAAATCATTGAATCTCTCCCTATGTGTGTTGCTCCATGGTATACTCTCGCCATTTTTGAAAGCAAACAATCTGGCATGACTGGTCTTCCATCTAGATACACCCATACCTCATCATGTGGTCTTTTGGTACAGGCTGCCTTTATCCAGATTTCTTTTTCCTTTTCCTCAACTTCTTCCTGCAATTGTCTAATCTCATCCCATGTTTCTGGTACTGAGAAGTACATAAGTTGGCATCTGGTTTCACCCGTTTCAATTTTTCTGTTTATGGCTACTGCATTTTTAGCACAGTATTTCGCCACTTGGTCAGCATAATTATTGCCAGCAGTCACATAGTCATTTCCTGACTGATGTGCAGCGCATTTTACAACTGCTATTTCTTTTGGCAATTGTATTGCTTCCAATAAATCCTTTACATTTTTACTGTTTCTGATAGGAGATCCTGAGGAAGTCAGAAATCTCCTTTGCATCCAAAGCTGGCCAAAGTCATGCACAATCCCGAAACCATATTGACTATCTGTAAATATGGTTACTCTCCAATTTTTCCCCTTTTTGCATGCCATTGTCAAGGCAACCAATTCAGCTACTTGTGCAGACTTGACCCCAGGTAAACAGGATGCTTCAATTACCCCAGAAATTTTGCAAACAGCATATGCAGCACTTAAACCTCCTTCTTGTGCCCTAAGGCAGGAGCCGTCTACAAATAACTCATGATCTGCTTATTTCAAAGGTGTCTCTCTTATGTCTGGGCGGGGCTTCGTGCATAACTCAGTCACGTCCAAGCAATCATGATCACTTTCATCCTTTACTTCCTCATTGCAGGGGTCTGGTAATAGGGTGGCAGGGTTAAGGATCGTACACCTTATCACAGTCACGTTCTCGGCTCCCAAAATCACTCTTTCATACTTTGTCAAACGACTACGGGTGAGGTGCTGTGTTCTTGTTCTTGTCAAAAGGATCTCAACCGAGTGTGGAACGAAGACTTTTATTGGATGTCCCATCACAATCAACTCACTCTGCTCCAGACTCATACATGTAGCAGCTACTGCTTTTAAGCAGCCAGGCAATGCTGAAGCTACTAGGTCCAATGTGGCTGAAAATATGCCACCGGGCGTCGGCTCAGTCCATGTCTCTGTGTTAAGACTGAAAGTGCACAATTTTCTCTTTCACAACAGAACAAAGCAAAGTCTTTTGAGTAATCAGGCATGCCCAAAGCAGGAGCTTCACACAAGCAATTTCTCACTTTCACAAATGCTTCCAGGCAATCATCATTCCAATCCATTGGATCGTTTGCTCGTTTCCGGATCATCTGTATTAATGGCTTTGCTAGCATAGAAAAACCATTAATCCATTGTCTACAATATCCAACCATTCCCAGAAACATTCTCATTTCTCTCTGAGTCTGTGGCAATTGCATTTCTTTGATTATTTTTATTCTTTCCGGTGTTACTTTTCTAACTCCTCTTTCTATTTTATGCCCTA
This sequence comes from Calotriton arnoldi, assembly GCA_963921515.1. Taxonomy (NCBI): domain Eukaryota; kingdom Metazoa; phylum Chordata; class Amphibia; order Caudata; family Salamandridae; genus Calotriton; species Calotriton arnoldi. Next base: position 979,415 of record CAWUFW010004684.1, read on the forward strand.
AATATCTTACTTCTTGTCGACAGAACTGTAATTTTTGTGGAGACACCTTGTGACCTCCTTCAGCCAAATGCTTCAGTAACACAATTGTATCTGTGACACAATCTTCTCGCGTTTTTGATGCCACCAATAGGTCATCAATGTACTGAACCAGAACAGAATTTCCAGGCAAAATCAATGATTCTAGCCACTTTTTCAAAATCTGATTGAAAATTGAAGGACTTTCTGTGTACCCTTGAGGAACATGACACCGTGCGTAAATACGATCTTCAAATTTAAACGTAAAAAGATATTGGCTGTCTGGGTGCAAAGGAATAGAAAATAAATGCTTGGCACAAATCAATTACTGTAAACCATCCTGCATTCCACGGTATCTGATAAAGGATCACTGCTGGATTTGGTACAATTGGACAACAAGGAATTACAATTTTATTTATTTTCCGTAGGTCTTGCACTATTCTGTATTTTCCGCTAGGCTTTTTCAGTCCCATTATTGGCGAATTACAGGGACTACCCATCACTTCTTTTAAAATACCTTGTTTAACCATACGTTCAATTTGTGGAATAATTCCTGCTTTTACTTCTGGACTCATTTTGTACTGTCGGGTATTTGGATACACTGCACCTTCCTTCACTGTCACTTTAACTGGGTCTATATTCTTCATTAGCCCAATGTCTTTTCCTGTAAAATCCCACACCTCTGGATTAACTGTCATTCTTAATTCTTCTGGCAATTCATTCTCAGTTATTAATGAAAACATTTCATTTACTTCTGTTTCCTGTTTGATCAGCATCATTTTATAGACAACATCCTCATCAGGAGTTTGGAAAGCAACACCATCCGGTATACAATAGATCGTGCAATTCATCTTGCACAAAAGATCTCTCCCCAACAGATTTACGGGACTGGAATCGCATACTACAAATCGATGCATTTCTTTGAAGTTTCCAATGTGCACCTCCATTGGCTTTGTGATAGGGGTTCTAATCTGTTGGTTAGATACGCCTACTACTTGGATTGTCTCTCCCGAGAGGGGTAGGTTTGGGATGTCTGCTGTTCTCACAGTAGACCTGGTAGCACCAGTATCCAATAGGAAAGTAATGTCTTTACCTTCTACTCTCCCATCAACGAATGGACCTCACTGATCTACCGGCAAGGATGCGCCAAGCACGCACTCCTCTTCCTCCCCCCTCAGGCACCGTCATTGTGCGGTATCTGAATGTTCTTCATCATTCTGTAAAAATATTGTGCAATTGTTCTGTTATTCTTACCACTTTCTCCTTGAAATCCGGTGTTCGCACTGAAACTTTGATGGTTCACAAAATTTGGCATAGGAGCTGGTGGCACCTGATATTGTGGAGTAACTACCTGTTGCTGCTGATTCATGAGTACTTCATTCTGCATCTGTGGGATTAAATTTTGATTTGGCCCATTATTATTATTATTATTCTGAATACTCTTACACTCGTTCTTCCAATGTCCAAGCTTTCCGCACGCATGACAAGGAAACTTCTTTTTCGCTTCTTCTCTGTCTATTCGTCCCTTAAATTTATTACCATTCGCTCCTTGATTATTCTGACTCTGTTCTTTCACTTGATTATTACTTTGGTCATTTGCTTTTTCTTCCTGCTGCTCTGCCAATTTTACTTGTGCCCACATCATTTTCTCCTTTAGTTTCCTACGCCTGGCTTCAATGTCATCTCCGCAATATTTCGCGTACTTTAGAATCTCATCCACTGTCTTGCTTTGCCAACACAACATGTGCTGCTGTATCATCTGACTAATTTCTGGTTTTAATCCATATACAAACCGATACACAAAATGTCCCATATCTTTGTCACCAATATTCTCGAAACCACTATACTGCTTAAACACCTGTAATAACCGCTCATAATACGCATGTACAGACTCACTTGGTTCCTGAGTTGTTCTATCTATTTTTACCCAATCTGTTTCTTTAGGAGGGATTTTCCCTTTCAGATACGTAATCACTTGGCAATACTTTTTCATCACCTCTTCCAAAGGTGCTCCTGTTTTTGCATCTCTAGGATACTCCTCATTAGGCCAATCAATTGTAATCTTACATTCTGTCCATAAATCAGCAGGTACCACTATATCAAACAGACCATCCAAGTCTTTCAGTAACACCTTTGAAACCTTCACAAACCTCTCTACCGGTTTATACCACTCAACCGGTTTTTCTCTTAATTTTGGGAAATCATTTGTAAATGATAAAATATCTTGTCTACTCCAAGGGACATGAACATATCCACCTCCTGGAACCTCTCTCATTGGACACAATTTTTCCACTTTTCCTGATTCTCTTACTGGAAATGCAGCTATTGCTTCTCTCGCTTGCACTTCTTCTTTCTTTCTTATCCATCTAATTCTCCATTTATCAATGTCTCCCCATTTTTGCAAAATGCTCATTAATTCCTTTATCTGTAACCTTTTCCCGAAGCATTTACACTTTCTAAATCTTTATCAGTAAAATCCACTCGATAGGGCTTCTGTAAAACTTTGATTTCCCTATGTCTATTCCAATCTCTGAAGCAACTTCAGTTAGTCTCTCATGAAATATTCTTGCTCTCCTAGTTATACTCTTACATAAAAACAATAATTCCTCATCATTGTAAACGTTTAATCTTTCTGTACCTACACATCCGGTCATCATCTCTTCCAATTCCACTTTTAATCTGCTGATATCTAAAAGCTTTGGTTTTGGGTTCTGATTATCTCTTTCCTGAGCCCACCTTTCTATTTCTTCAGAGGTGACTACTGATGTGCTTGTAGTTCCAACCGGAACTAAAGGTCTTCTTTCTCTCAAATTCATAGGCGTAACTCTCTTTGGAGTTTCCGCGTGAGGTTCCACAATAGGGAGATCCATTAATGAAATAACTGACTCACTTTCGCTTACCTGATCATCTGTGATTACTATCTCTTTTCTAGGACTATTTAATGGAACTGTCACAAGTTGTGATTTCTGGGAAATGTTATTATCCCCATATAATGGGATCACTGGACCAATGGTTACTGGTACTGTTAAAGCTTCAGTATTTAAATTCAATTGACTTATCCTTTGAACTAGTTCTTCCCTAGTTTTATTCAAAGCTTCTCTTTCATTATCTTGCAACACTCTGTTGTATAATGTCTCATGTAAAATCTGTGGAGTTAATGGTATTCCCATTACTGGTGCACTTGGGGCAACCTTACTAGCTGCTTCTTGATACGGTGGTGGATTTTTAATTAAAATATCCTCCAGTAACTCATCATCTGATTCACCATATCCCGCTGTGTTCAAATGTTTTGTTTTCTCCTTACACTTTCCTCCAGATTGTTCCTCAACCATCATCACTGGATATAACCCTTCTGATACCATCGCTCTCCTCCACTGTTTCATCTGCCCTTCTCGTGACTCATGCAAATGTCTCGGAAAGAATCCTCTATATCTTCCACCTCTGCATTTTTCTCGTTCATATGACTCAGTCTCCCATTCTTCCAAAGCCTCATATTGAGTTAACCTAGGTCTAGGTTCTAAATCATTCATTTTCAATCTCAAATTCTGAAGAATCCTCCCATTAAACGTACCATCCTTAGGAAACGCTAACACACCATCATCCTTCGTGTACTCTGTCCAGTTTTCCAACCACACACAAGTATGATATCCTCTCTCCATCATCATGAAAGATGCTGGTGTCTTCGGTGGTGGAATAGGAATTCCCTCTCTAGTCAACACAGGCTTATCCTTTATAAAGAAATTCTTTATTTTCTTTAAAAAATGACATCTTTCTTTTCTCTCCATACATTCTTGAGGATCGGTGTAGGAAATTGTATTCCGCAAACCCTTGAAATTTCCTTCCTGTACGTCTTGCACTTACTGTCAAATCAAAATCTCGCATACAATCTTCTCTTCAATTCTAGCGCGGCTTCTAACTGACTATCCAATCAAATCAGGCTCACACTCGTACTTTGTCCAATGCCAGCGCGGCCTTTTCCTGACGTCAGTTCTACTCCTTTCTACTGACCCCTCCTTTACAAGGCTGCTCCTGTCACACACCTGCGGTGTCTACCAATACCAGTGACGTCAGTACCACTCCGGCGATTTCTCACCCCTCCTTTACAAAGCTTCTCCGGTCACACGCCCGCTGTATCTACCAATCCCAGCGCGGCTCACAGTGACGTCAGTACCATTCCGGCAATTGACCCTCCCTTTGCAAGGTAATACGAAACTTTATTTCTCGATATTCTCCTTAAATTTCTTTATTAATAACGACGTAAAAACATTCGCTACTCTGTCTGTTCCACTAAATCAAAGGATAGTTTATTTCTTTTCACTGCGAGTAAAACCTTCCGCTTACTCTTCACCTAAGCTCCAGAGAACCTGCTACTCCTCTGGTGTCACCCGTTAGGGAATTTTGAGACCGATGTTTCACCAGCGAACTCCTTTTGCTGTCAATCTAGCTTAAAAGAACCTACTGCTCCTTTAGGGTTACCCTTACTATGTGATATAACGCCTAAAGTTTCACTAGCGAACTCTTTGCTATCAATCACTCTTACTTTTACACAGAAAGTAGTCCCTACTTTAACACTGCTAGCTTTCCCTAGCGCCTCAGTGTTATTCCAACAGACGAGTAACCTCACTGCAGTGTGGTTTCTATCGCCACCCGCTATTCATTCCCCGGGAATTTTCCAGACGACATAAAAACAGGACACTAACTCTTTTTGTTAAAACATAAATCAAAAATCAATAATCTATACTTATCACCAAACTAGTCACTAACAACCATAGCTCTGCTACCAGAAAACTGATCCAGCAGCATACTAGTAAGAGGTACTCCACTACCATATACTCACCTGGGCCCATATAACTCTCTCTCACTAATCACCAAGTAGACCGCTGGAACTTTTTATAGTTTTATAAATTTCATACCTCAAGATCTAGTTATTTTCTTCCCTAACTAAACCTTTCACTGATCAAACAGTTCTTTCCTCTGGTCAATGGACCAGTTAGGTGGAACTAGTTGATGGTGACAATTAACATAACTTATTATACATTTCTTGATAAAAATAAAATAATGACAGACTCGATAAGTTTCAAAATCTTTATCTAAATTAATTTGTTGTGAACCATCTCAAAAAGCGTTTCAGTACAAACACCCTCATTCACAGGAGTGCCGAATTCAATCAAGTTCAAATAGACATTAACAAATTCAGATCCACACAATAACTATGCTCAGAAAGAAGAGGATAGAGAGAGAAGAACATTTATCAAAACGATGAATTATAATTACCAAGTATGGTGTGAAGACCAACCCCCTGGCCAAAGGGCTGGTAAGGGTCCCCAGTACAGATCAGGAGACAAAGACTTCAGGACAGGAATCAGGACAGGATACTTCACCTCTCTAAATACCGACGACTACGTCGCACCCCTCTCTGACACTCTCTTCCTCCTCGTGGTTCTTCCGCGATCTTCTTTCTAACCCACCCAGATTAAGTAGATGGTTCTGCATTCGATTTCTTCATCAGCATTTCAGAGCATCAGCACCACCCCAGCACCAACAGCATCCCAAGCTCCGAATTGTTTCTGCTGCTTCCGCTCCCAACAAGCTTAGCTTAACTAACTAACTAAACTACTTCAATTATACCTTTCTATTACCATGTACCACCCATTAATGTTTCAATTTTGCAGAATACTAACTTCTGATTGGACAGGCAAGAGGGGGATGATCATCACACCATGCTTATACTTCATTTATTTCTTTAAACCATTGTTTCCAAACTCCTCCCCTCAAACTTTTATTCCGCCCTTCCTTTCCCATACATTTTTAAACTTTATTAATACAAATGTAACAGTTTTCTCGAATAAGTTCCTTCATTTGAACTCTTCACCCTCATGTTCCCAGGGCACATCTCCGCCGACCTTGGACGCGTGACAAGTCCTTAGTCATCCTTTCAAGCTTCCACACCAGGGCGCATGCTTTGCACCACGTCAGTCTGCTCGACTCAGACAAGTTTAACAGGCCCAAATACGTACTAATAATAAAGTCAAAAGGAGAAATGTTATTCTTAAAAATAAATGATTTCACTGTATACCACCAACCTCTACTCTAACCCATACCATTTATTATTTCTCTTTCTGCATTTGCGTTAGTGTAAATTCATTTTCTAATTTCAGCAAAGCAGGTACCATGCATGTGAGCTTTCAAGCGGCCATTTTATAGCTCTTTGCGTAAGCGCCAGAATTTCCCTCCAGGCTTTAGTTCGTCATACTACGTAGATGCAGTAGACGCATGCGCAGTAAAGATCCCGTGTTAAAATGCATTCTAGTCCTACATCCATGTTATTGTAGCTAGTAAACACATAGGCAAGCTTCATTCTTTTCCCGCGTATGATGGAAATGCGTATTATTAATCACAAAACACGTTGTTAGTAATTCGTTAATGAGTTTAAACGAGAGGATTGCTTCCGAGCAAGTCTCGTGTTCGAGTCCTTGCTCCATCACTATGTCCTACGTAGAAGGCAGAAGTATGTTTTTATTCAAAGGGTGGGTGTGTGCATCTGTGAGATATGTCAATATGTCTGTGAGATCTGTCAAAGTGAAAACCAAACTAAACGTAGCTTCTTGATTCTGCTATCCAAAGAACTCCTCCAAAGAACTTCTCAAAAGACGGTAGAGGAGACAAAAAAATGCATCACTTCAACTTGCCACATAACCAAGACCACAGCATACCTCATGGGATGAAGGGTGAGCCCACTCCAGCCAATGTTCTTTTATTATGGCACTCACATGCAGCAGTGGCAATTTTAGGTGGGGAACAGCAGAACTCAAGCCAAATCAAAGTCACACAGTGACAGAAAGTAGACCCAGGCACCACAACAAAAGTGTCCCCCATTAGAAAACCAGATAGGTAACTAACCATTTGCACAGCCAACAGGTGTAGCATATGCTGTCTTTCTCAATGCTTGTATTTTTTGTCATGGCTTTTGCAAGACTTTATTGTTAGAGAAACTCAAAGCAAAATCTAGCTTTGGTCTCAGGAAGCACACATTGACATATTCAGCCCTGGAACTGAACAACCCTACTTTGTGTGCCAATGTGCTCCTTGTGGAAAGGCAGAATGCCATCACTCACAGGGCCTAATTATGAGTCTGGCGGTCCGAGGACCACCAGACTTGCGGGGGCACAGTGGTGGCGACCCAGCCACCATCGCACCAGCGGTCCAACCGCCCCATTATGAGTTGGGTGGTCGGGCTGCCATTCCACCGCCGCAGCCATCAGAGAACCGCTGTTCCCTGGTGGTGGCGCGGCGGTCAGGGCCTCAGTAATATGCTGGTGGTGCCGCTGTGGCACCGCCATGCATATTACGAGTTCCAGGACCAGCAGCGGTGTCATGGAGGTCTTTCCTCAATGAAAAGGCTGGCGGTCCTAAAACAAAGGAGGCCCTTTAGGGCCCCCAGTTGCCCATGTGCAGTGGGATGCCTGCAGAAGAGCAAAACATGTGCCCCCCTATGTGCATGCACCCCAGTTACTGTGCGATATACGGCATGGGCTTTACAGTCCATCCCAAGCAGGAACTGTTTTTGGCATTCCCATTGCAGTGCCCATTTTCAGAGGCACCGGCGTGGGGCCATCAAAAACAGCCTGCCAGACACGGGGAAACTCATAATCTGGCGGGCGGTGCAACACACTGCTCCTGCACCGCCAAACTCGTAATTAGGCCCAAAGTGAAGTAATCCAATGGTTGAAGTGACCTGACCTACTGCCCCATGTTGTAGTGGGTAGAAGAAAAATGTGAATGACACAACAACAGACCAATGGATAAAGAGGACTAGCTTCATACCATATAAGTATATTTTTTTTGTAAAATGAAAAGGTCATGGCTAACGGCAGACCAAAAAAGTAGCCCACATTTCAACATTGGGGCAGTTTTGAACTTGGAAAGACACTGTATAGTTGTTTTGCACCGCATGGAAGGCAATGTTTGTGGTAATATCTGGGAAATCAACAGTAATCACATGCCCATAACACAGGCCCAAACACTCCCTGATGGTCCAGTGGATTTGGGCCATTTTGTTTTCATCGAGGAGGAATCACACACTCCTTGGGAGCCCGATAGCACCCTCTCTAGCGAAAACAAGCATTCTCTAAAAAAAAATTATGTCCCCCAGAAAATTTGTATGCCATTTTACTTCCCCCTGGAAGAGCTGATAGGGCACTCCTTGGGGCGTAATCGAAACTGCCAGGGGGAAACAACCATTCAATTAAAAAAAATTCCCTTAAATGTGTTCTCCCAGTACACCAGAAGGGCTGAACCGCTAAAAATATTTGCACCATTTTGTTTTTTCCTAGGGGGTCGGTCTTATTCCAGAAGAACCATGTTTTCTCTTGAATTGGTGGCAATTGTGAAGTAATTGGAAGTTAGGATTCCTTTCAAATTTGACTATTTTTTTCAATGTTTTAAGGATGTTCTGAGATCCTCAAATCTCTATCGTGTAAGCAAGTGCTAGTGTTTCCCTGTCACTTGTCTGATAGTTCTGTGAGCTGTGCTGTAGTTAATAATTACTCTATGATTAGTTTCCAGGATACTTCCTTTTAGTGATAGTTGTTCTGAGGTGAATAGTATTAAGTATTTAACCTACTCATGTTCATTGTGAATGTCTTTGATTTACAGCCACTTTGCATTATTTGCTTGGCCTTTTTATAGTTTCACAATCACATTCTTCATTTGAACTACAATTTCTCTTGCCCACAAGTATTCCTCTTCTCGTTGCAGGATCTGGCATATAAAATGGAATTAACTGATGTTTCCTTAATTTGTATTTAGCTTTCGAGCTAGTCAGTCAATCAATAAGTCTTTATTCGGCGATCAAAGACCACAAAAGCACATTAGATAAAACATTTGTACCTAAAATCAGGTTCAACACATGACTATTTAAAAGCAGACCAGTAATACATGTACATTTTCAATTTGATTAGGAATAAAACCATCTAAAACCTTTGATAAAAATGAGTTTAAGAATGACATTAGAAAAATAGCACCCAAACACAGAATCAAAGCTATAAAAAATGGGGCATGTAAAGTGCGAATATAGAAGAGCAGGGACAGAAAGGATGACGTCAGAAACTGTCTGTAAAACATCCCACAACTGATAATACATTCATAATTCCTCTCGACACAGAGACAAATAGAAGCTCTCTATTCCTTAAACAGCTTCTTCCTGTATCTTAGGGCTCCTGCGAGAAAGCTTGCAAATCCAAAGCAGACCATGAGAGAAGGTAGCATTAGTAAGTAAATCATGGTGGGCCTCACTTGTGCAAAATTGCAATTCTTTATCAACGGAAAAATATATTTTTTCCGTAAAATACTATAAAAGTCGCAGAAAAAGATAAAAATGTAAAGTATCTTGCTCTGAAAAGTGATCACAGGTACAGGGCTTTAAGGTACCTGGCTTTGAAAATCCTCTGGGAACAGCTAAGATCCAATTAATAAAAATAAATCTAAATCTGGTCAGGAGAAAACGGTGATGGGCATTATTAATAAAAGACCAATAAGGCTGCCCTAGTGGACTTGCGCTCAATATTATATATTGCCTTACTGCGGTCTTGGCAAGTTCCTTGCCTTACCTTTCCCTCAAACTCCTGGCCAGGAACATATTTTTGATGTCCCTCAAATCACTATGGCATAACCGCCTTGGATTTGTAAACAACTCAGGAAGACCTAACCTTCTCAGATGCTCCAGGACATAACCCAGCCAAGGGATATTCAAAGCCCCCTCAAGTACAATACAGTCCTCTAGCACAAGCTGATTTAAGGTAGGAACGGGGCTTGAGCAAACTTTAAGCCATCGCATTAATGGTGCAACTGCCATGAGGTCAGAGATATAACCCTGGCCAAGCTCATCGTGTAACATAAAGGAGGGGTTGCAAGTGGGAGCAGTGAGAAGTCTGCGCAAAAACTTGTTCTCAGCCACCTGCAGTTCGCTTACATCTTGGTATCCCCACACATCGCAGCCATAGGTGGCCATAGGTATAAATGTTGCTCTATAGACCTTTAGTAGGGCAGGAATAGGTTTGGCCCCTAGTCTCTTAAGTCCATGGTGACTCCCGCTGCCCTTGCCAAGATGTTCTTTTTAAGTGCCCTTTGTGCCATCCATGACCCTTTTTCATCAAACAACACTCCCAGGAAAGTGGAAACTTTAGTAAGTTCTGCCCCCTGCAGAAGAACTTACGACTAAATGACTTTGTGCTGCCTGTAGTCATAATATGTGATCTTGAAAAATCGATTGAAAGGTCAAGGGAGTCCATGAAATCAATAAAGGTGTTCAGAAGGCTTTGCAGTCCCACAGAAGTCTGGGCAAGTAACACTGCATCGTCTGCATACAACAAGGCGAGAATGAGTTTGGTACTGGCCCTAGGGATATCTTTACAAGCTGTTCACAGTACATCCCTAGCTTGTTAATATAGAGGGTAAACAGCACAGGGGCCATGATACACCCCTGCCTGGCCCCTCTCTTGACCTCCCAGGAGGCCGATACAGAACCGTCCTCATTATATCCCACTGAGGCTGTGAGAGTGGAGTGAGAGCTGTGTAAGAAGGCCCCCAAATCTGTGTCCATGCCCATGTCTAATAAGGAGGGCCAAAGCATAGACCTGTTAACACGATTGTACGCAGAGGTTAGATCGATGACGGCCATATGCAAGCGCCACCTTTTGGCTATAGTATATTTCCCCATGACCATATGCAAATTAATGCATTGGTCCAGAGTCCCGATCTGTTAACATGATCGAACGCAGAGGTTAGATCCATGAAGGCCATATGCAAGGGGCATCTTTTGGCTATAGTATATTTCCCCATGACCATATGCAAATTAATGCATTGGTCCAGAGTCCCTCTACCTTGCCTAAAGCCGTACTGCAAATCTGAAATAACGTTAAAGTTGTCTAACCATAAGGTTAAGCGATCCAGTACCACCTTCCCCATAATTCTGGCGGCTGAGTCCAGTAAAGAAATCAGACTGTAGCATGCTGGGTCATCCCCTGCACCCTTTTTAAAGATGGGCAAGATGATGGATGTGCACCAAGATGAGGGCAAGCCACACGTAACGGCTGCGTTAAAAACCCCGTGTCATAATCTTAGCCCATGTCAAGGGATCGGCTTTGTAAAATCCGTTTCCGACGCTTTCCTCCTGGCTGTATCCACAAGGACCTTATGCACCTCTCCCACATTAAAAGACAGTGGTGACATTTCTATTTCAGACTCCCCCAGGTCAGCTCCTCTGTAGGTCCCTTCAAAATGTTGAACCCATCTCTCAGCAGGTATGATGCAATCCACTCTGGTGTTTGCCGAGTCAGAAAAGAAAGGGCTGTTAACCACTTCCCAGAACTTGGAGCTATTGACCAGTACGCTGGCCTGACATAGGGCCTCCCATGCCTGCTCCCTAATAACCTTTATTCCTCTGCTGAGTGGCAAATGTATATGCACTCCTACATAGCCTAACCCTTTCCTCAACCCTGGGTTTCTTGTTGAGAGCAATGATTAAGTTCTTATGTGTTTTGCAACATTCAGCATCAAACCACTTTTTCCCCTTGGTGCCTCCTGCTCTACCACGGACAGATAAATTATCAGCAATTCACCTGGCTAGGTTATTAAAAGCATCTAGTACCAAACTGTTCTGAGTACTGCTGTCAAGGCAAAGTGCAATGTTGTCTGTGCCTTTAGCGTACAGATTGTCTAGAAAGGCCTCTGGTATCACCTTCTCCCTCCTTATTCTACGTGCTTGGTCTCTTGGGCTAATTGCACTATTTGGAACACTCCCCAGATAAATCTTGAGTCCAAGCCAGGTCCAATTTTAAAGGACTATGGTCACTGAAGCCGCACCAACAAGTTCTGAGATTGTGTAGTACAGGCACCAAAGGAGCAGATAGCAAAATATAATCGATAGTAGAGGAACAGCCCTTGCCTGAAAAAGTTGGAACAGATTCCGCTGCACCCGACTGTTCTAAACAATGCAGATTATTAGCTGCAAGTAGCCCTTCTAGTCGGAAGCCTTGCTCCGTGTGTTCAAAATGGGCGACCTATGATAATGCGTCCAGGTGGCCTGATACGAGAGGGCAGTTAAGTTGACAGAGATGTATGTTAAAATCACCTAGGACTATAACTTCATAGTAAGGGCATCCCCTCTACCCATAGAGTTCGAGAAACCCCTTCAGTGTGGTGATATGTTCAGTGTTAAATTTTCTGCAAAAGGAATTATAAAAGTTCACCACCAACAGGTGTGAACGATTTGTGAATGACAGCGCTACTGTTCGCAGGTGGGATGAATGACAGTACACCGCTCTGGCGGTGCAGGGTATTTTAAGCGATACCAAAGTAAGCAAACCACCCTTAGCGCATCCCGCTGGGGAGGGTGATGTAGCTTTTAAAAATGAAGAGAATCCATCCACAAAAAAAGGATTCACATGTGTCCCAGATTTCCTGCAATGCAACTATATGACAATGCCCAAGTGTCATTAGTCATAATGCATTGTCTCTTTTGGCCCTCAGTCCCGCAATATTCAAAATCATTATCTTCATAGTTGGTGGGTTGATGGAAATAGAGTCCACCTGGGGAGAGGAGATGGGCACACAGCCTGCTAGGCATGCAGGCCCTGGGCTCATCACATCATACTGTGATATCCCTTGTCAATCAATGTTGTCTAGACCTATCAGGGGTTCGAACCTATTGGCAAGGGGAACATCTATCCAGGTGTTCGATCCCTGTGGTATCCTCGCTGGCAAGGGAACCCTGTTGACAAGGGGACCAACTGGGAGAAGAGAACTGGTAGGATAGAAGAATTGAAAGGGGACAATCCTAATTGTTGTTTTCAAGTCTTGGGTAAAGTAGCTCGCGACCCTAGCTTTCGTGTATGTAGGATGTCTTAAATTAACCATGACACACTCCCCCTCAATATTCTTGCTCACCTTGGTGCCCACCCAACCCACTTTTCTTGCCATAATAATATGGGGAGACAGGTAGTGCCCTTTTACTATTGTACTATCACACCAGTGAATGACCTTGTTGTAGGAAGCTGGCTCTGTATATACTATACCAAAGTGAGGTATAGTGTGCACAGAGTCCAGTGGATCCCCAAAGGTAGGCAGAGGTAAATTTAGATAGAACCTTACTCTCTATTTGTGGTAGTGTGGTCGAGCAGTAAGGCAGTATCAGAGGACAGTGTTAAGCATTTGTTGTACACACTCAGGGGGATTTTCTCAAGAACGTGCGATAAACATCGCCAAAATAGGCTAACGCAATTTTTCATATCGCCGTCTATCGCGGGAAAATAACTCTGTGTCAACGTCGTATTCCCAACACGGCGGTAACATGCGATAGTTTCCCGATAACGCCTCAAATGTCCGCGATACAACTACCGCGACAGCGATAAAAAAGGAAACCCGAACGTGAAAAAAGTTGTGATGGGCCCAACCGCGATAGAAAAATCGGCGACAAGCAGCGCCAGGCTTGCAATTCCCACGTCAGGCGGGAAAAATCACCATAAAAGCTGCAGAAAATAAATAAATAAATAAACATAACAACTGCGAAGCACAATGGAGGTAGCCGGGGCAAGTACTGAGGACAACCCGAACCCCACAAGCCCCACGGAGGACCAGCTCTGGACCTCGGGGTCAGGGAAGGGCAAGGAGAAGAAGAAGAGGAAGACGCGGTTCAGTCCGCAGGAAAACAGGATCCTGATTACGGAGGTGATAGAACACCATCAACAAATGTTCGTCACCTCCACTGTGTCATTGGCAACAAAAAATGGAACATGGCAGTCCATCGTGGACAAGGTGAATGCAGTCGGAGTGCTGAGGAGGACAATGGACGAGGTCAAGAGGCGCTGGAGTGATGTGAAGCGCAAAACCAAGCTGAAACTCGCAAACAACCGCAAAGCAGCAATGCAGACTGGGGGTGGGAGTCCTGCGTCACAGGAGGAGCTGGATGAGATGGAGGAAATGGTGTCCACAGTCATCAGTGTGGAGACGGTGGCAGGAGTCGGGGGACCGGACACTGCTCAACATGACCTGACATAACAGCAATAGGGTGAGTAACTACCAGGGACTGGGGGGACGGGGGGAGATGGGCACAATGGCACACATGCACAATGAAGTATAGCACACTGCACAACCACAATGACTCTGGATCATGTCCCTGATCTCCTTGCCATACTGCAGCACACATAGAAACAGCAAGTAGTAGCCCGTCCACAATGTGCCGAGAGGGGGCCCTCCCCACACATCACCAATCTCACAACAAACCCATGCACATGTGCTGAACCCAGCAAAGCTGCGGATCCGTGAGCCCCACTGACAATGCAAGTGACACTGCATGACGATGAGCATGTCTGCAGGCCACTCATGACATGTTGCACACCACGACACCGAGGTGGCTGAGTGTGGTCCACATCCGGAAAGGAGCAGGTCACACAGTGACACATCCACGTGCACAAACAACCCCTGACGGCAACAAGACATCTGCGGACAAACCATGCCCAAGAGTCCCAACTCCCACCAAGAGCCCAATTTACCCAAGTATGCAACATCTCAGCACTGCATAAGCACAGAAGTCAAAGGCACACCGCCTGAAAGGGAGAAGGCCAAGCAAAGTCTGAGCTGCAGGAGCGACTCTCCCACAATGCAGCACACACACAAGAATAAGCGCACATCAACATTGACAACAATGTGGTACAAACTGCAACACATTCACAACAGAACAGAGGACACAACTGCTGCCGCTTGTGTGTAGAAACTGGCCAATCACATTTGGCATAGCAGGAAACTGTGACATGATAATGGACAAGTACAACCCCACATCCCTGATGGTGCATAAATGTCCACTGTCCCGCTTCAAATAGGCAGCTCCTCTTAAACAGTCACAATGTACATTGTCATGCAGTCTGTTTGGAAACTTGGCCAATGCGTGAACATACATGGAACACACTGTTAAACTGCATCTCCCCTTTACATTGCAGAGGGAGAATCATCACCTCCTGCAGAGCAGACCTCCCCACCTTCGACACCGACGCCCTCCAAGAGCTCATGGACAGCTTCCGCACCCCACCCCCAGGAGCAGGGCAGCCCAGCTGCATCGAGGAGACCCCACCCCCTGCACAGACCACACAGCAGGAAGCACCCACCACCCCGGCTGTCTCCCAGGATCCCCACGACCAACACATGGCATTTCAACACCGTGTGTTGGAGGGCCAGAAGGAGATGGCTGAGCAGGTGCGGGTGGGGTTCGAACTCATGGCAGCCAAACTAGATGCCATCCATGGGTGTCTACGTCCCATCAGGGACCACTTACAGTCGCTAACGGACACCCACAGTCCGCTCCATGGTCTCCAACGAGCCATGGCTGACATCGCTGGAGTCATGACTCGGAGACTAGAACACCTGTCTAGTCAGAGTGGCTCCAGCAATCTCAGCCGGGAGTTGGGACACATTCGGAGGCTCATGGAGGACATGGTGCAGATGGAGGCGGAAAGGATGGCAGCCACGGCTGCACATCAGCGAGATGTAGCTGGGATCTACCATGCCCTGCAGATCCTCGTCATGGCATTGCTGCCACAAGGCCTGGCGCAGATGAATGCTGCTGCTCCTACACCATCCACATCTCCGCCCCCTGATGTGTCAGTGCCCCACAGTGCGGCAGACATTCCACCTCCGGCACCTGATGTGTCAGTGCCACACAGTGCTGCAGCCAAAATACCACCACCCACAGGTGAGGCACATCACACATCAGTGGACGATGATGTGGATGAGACTGCCGTTGTGGTAATGAGGAAGCGGTAGCATTCATCTCCGCCATATGGCCTGTTTCAGCTTGGTTCGGCCCTTTGCATCATCACCTTCCACTGTCCCCCGATACACTCTGCGGCACTCACCTTGGACCTCGACATTGACTGCCATATTCTGTTTGGTTACCAATGACTCAGCAATCAGACTGCGGACTGAACTCTTCCTCTTCCGATGAATTTGTCCTTCCCTAATGGACTCTGGCTGGCCCTCCACGGGGCAACAATGTCAAGTGGGGTGTGCATGGCCCTGTACTGCTCCAGCTGCAACACTCCACTGAATGTGAATAAAACATTCAAATTCACACAGATGTGTCATGTCTATGATCCTTCAAGTATGACAGTATGGATGAATGTAGGGTCACTGATTCCCCCTCACGTCCATTTTGCACATGCTGTGGGGCTTGGGTCACAGGGTGCAACATTGCCGATTGCGGTCCGGGTGGCGCAGACACTACAACGGAGAAACACGCATTGGTTACTTCCTTGTCCAGGCCAGAACTGAACCACGCCCAGAGCCCTGGGCTCATTGTTCACACCCCTACGCTGGACCGGCATACGCCAGCCAAGCCCACTCCGCTTACGCTCACAGGGGGTGACGACACAGCTACATGTCCCAGGTCTTCCCTGTAGTGATCTGCTGGTCACTGGTCTAGTTGTCAGCATGCCACAGCCACTCCCTGAGGGCTAGTTTACACCCACAGCACACCCTCCAGCATAGGCGTCACTGGACATGTGACCCTGCCAATAAAAGGGGCCCACCACAGCACATCCCCCACTGCCGGAGGTGACATGATGGCGTCCGCATCCACGGAACTCAATCATAAAGGGTCCGTGACTTGCGTTGCACAGAGTTAGTGGCACCCGATGGCCTGCGTCCGGCACGGGCCTACCGCCACGTGGCGATGACTTGCGTTGCACTGAGTTAGTGGCACCCTATGGCCTGCGTCTGGCACGGGCCTACCGCCACGTGGCTATGACTTGCGTTGCACTGAGTTAGTGGCACCCGATGGCCTGCGTCCGGCACGGGCCTACCGCCATGTGGCAATGACTTGCGTTGCACTGAGTTAGTGGCACCCGATGGCCTGCGTCCGGCACTGGCCTACCGCCACGTGGCGATGACTTGCGTTGCACTGAGTTAGTGGCACCCGATGGCCTGCGTCCGGCACGGGCCTACCGCCACGTGGCGATGACTTGCGTTGCACTGAGTTAGTGGCACCCGATGGCCTGCATCCGGCAAGGGCCTACCGCCACGTGGCGATGACTTGCGTTGCACTGAGTTAGTGGCACCCGATGGCCTGCGTCCGGCACAGGCCTACCGCCACGTGGCGATGACTTGCGTTGCACTGAGTTAGTGGCACCCGATGGCCTGCATCCGGCACGGGCCTACCGCCACGTGGCGATGACTTGCGTTGCACTGAGTTAGTGGCACCCGATGGCCTGCGTCCAGCACGGGCCTACCGCCATGTGGCGATGACTTGCGGTGCACAGAGTTAGGCCCACCTGAAGAGCTGAGCGGGTGTGCAGCCTGCGATGATGCGTTGGCCTCGATATGGCGTCCAGCAAATCAAGACTCGATTTGAATTGTGAGCCCTGCTGGACCGCAGTGTACGCACAAGCAGCAGTCAGCACACACAGGACTCCGCGGTGCGGTGCCTCAGGGTGCTTGTGGTGCAGAATTCAGCGAACGGCTGAGGAGGTTGCACCGGCACGTGGAGGGCCCTCTTGGAGACACGCCGGTGGCAGCAGGTGAGCATTGAGGCCTGGGTGCGCAGGGGCGGGCAGTCATCGCTGGGCAGCGGACCGGTCTGGGGACCAGGGCTGGGGTGCAGCAGGCACACAGGATCGCGCAGGCACCACCGGTTGTGGCGGCGGTCTCATGGCTGGGTGGGGGGCGCCGCCCTGGCAGACACGACCCTGCATGCCCTGACGAGATGTGCGCGGGTTGGCTTGGGACATAGTCACCTCGTCTCCAGTGTGAATACAGCGTTGAATGTGGTCGGGCACGTGTGTGTAGGCCTATGGTCACAATATGGCAGACACAGAGACACACGCAGTAGTTACTGTGGTGGCCATCCCGGAAC
Source organism: Calotriton arnoldi (assembly GCA_963921515.1). Taxonomy (NCBI): domain Eukaryota; kingdom Metazoa; phylum Chordata; class Amphibia; order Caudata; family Salamandridae; genus Calotriton; species Calotriton arnoldi. Next base: position 997,329 of record CAWUFW010004684.1, read on the forward strand.
TGGACCACGCCCAGGGCCCCCGGCTATTCATTCGCGACATACGCCAGCCAAGGCCGCTCCGCTCAGGCTTACAGGGGGGGGACCACATGGCTACATGTCCAAGGTCTTCCACACTGCTTGGGGTAACCTGTTTGCGTTCACTGTCCACTACACTGCAAACACCAGCAGTAGATGTCCACATGGACATGTCTGTGCTCTGCATACTGCAGTCTGTCCAGCACATCTCCGCCACACTTGGCATTGTGTCCTTTTTTTATTGCTGGGTCACTTGCCTCCTTCGCACATTCTTGGTTCCCACCTCTCCCCACATTATGCAATTGTGTGGCAAAGGGGCTCTGCCTTTGTGGATGGTTTGTCTACATGTCTGGCCCCTGTTACCACGGTTACTTGTGTTGTCGTGTCCGGTAGTTGGGCATGTTGGTTGGCATGTTGTATGTGATTTGGTTACGTGTGCTCTCACACAGTTGTGAGTTGTGTGATTGTGGAGTTGAGGTGTGTAGTGTGTTCAGTTAGTACTTACCAATGAGCAGTGCATTGCCATAGGTGCCATCCAGGAAGTGCTGGTTGATGATGGACTGTCGGAAGATGTATGTATCATGCACACTGCCTGTGAAGTTGGCGACGACATTGGTGAACTGTCCCCGGTGGTCCACTATTGCCTGCACATTGATGGAATGCGTGTGCTTTCTGTAGCGGTAATTGTGGGCAGGGTCGGCAGGGGGCACAAGTGGTACATGTGTACAGTCAATTGCCCCCGACACGTGCGGTAAGGCAGCTATGGCGTAATTCCCTTGCATGGTCTCCAGCTGTTCATGCACAGCGTGGGAGAAGTGAAGGTGCAGGGGTATCAAGATGATACAAACCGTGATGTTTACAGGTATGATGAATCCTGCATAATGAGACCGTAACAGATGTTTGTGTGGTCGTAACCTTCCTTTTCTTTCCTGCGGAGGTTACGAGCACACGGACTTCTGTTACAGTATATTTGGACTGGATTCATCATACCTGTATGCATTCCGGTTTGTCCAAGTGCAATACACTGTACCAGATTACGTTTGTGACTATGAGGACGCTTGACCATTGTCACCATTTCTCCAACAGGTTTCTGACTGCTGATTTCGGGATATGGAATGGTATTGGGGAGTTCCCGCAGCATTTGCAGTTTATTGGATCCACACGTTTCCCTGGTGAAGTTCCCTGTTGGGAATGGAACGCGTTGGCTGAGATTTTCGTCTTGTTGTTTATGTATTTGTAATAAAGTTCTGTTTTTCCACTACCGTTGACTACTGGACTTCATGACCTGGGGTGGAGGGTCCGGGGGGTGGTTGCGGTGGGTGTTGTGGCCCTCTTGGGTCTCCAGGCTGCATGATCATTGTCTCCATGGCATCTGTTGGTCTTCAGATGTGGCTCTGGGCTGGGGTCCCTTTCATACTGCAGGTTGTCGTCCTGCTTAACACCAGTAAAAGGCAGGTGTTGAATCTCTGCTGCTAATGAGCCTTATCGCCTGTTTTCGGATCGCATCGCTGATCTGGCTGGTCGTTGAGAATATCGCGAAGTGGTGTTTTCGTGTGTTTTTGCACGGGAACGCCTACTCTGCATATGATTAGCGTTAGTTGTCGCTCTCATCCGTGGCGATGTGTTTTGCGGCAGCTATCGCAGGAAAACTGGCGATGTCGGCAGTTTGCACCAGCTTGAGAATAGGGCGATAAATCTATCGCCACTTTTGCGGCGCTAAAGTGCCGATAAATCGGCGATAAGTCCTTGAGAATATGCCCCTCAGTCAGCAAATGAATTCACACACTCAAAGACTGAACCTCAGACCAATTGTTTTTGTATAAAAATATTCTTTTAGTTATTTTATTTTCTAGAACCAAGCAAGCCTGGCACAGGTAAGCAATAAGTACTTTACAGTAGTAATGCAATTGAAATACAGTTTGAATGATAATTGTATATGCACTTTGATTTGATTTACAGTATGGATGCAGAGAAATGCAATACAGTACATAGACTTGAATAGGCTTTTAGTAAAATAGCAGGTAAGTAACTTTTGAGATTACTAGGCTTACACAGAGTAGTATACCTAGATAGTACTCTGGGACATTTCCTGAAAACAGGTAAGTAAAATCGTTTTTGCTAGATTATGCAATTTTAAAGAATTTCTTTAGTTTCTCAAACTCCACACTTAGAAACTTTTCACAGAAAAACAGTCAATGTTATCCTATGGAGGAAAATAGTGTTATCGGTTTTGAGGTAAGTATTTGGTAGTGGGAGTTGAGGTTCTGGGGGTGGACTCAGAGATCCCCCAGGGTCGAGGATGCACTCTTGCTACACCCTCAGCGGCACTAGGGTGGCCGGGTGCAGAGTGCTGAGGCCCAATGTTATCCAATGGGGGATAGGGGGCCTCCGGTTGGTGGCTGCTGGCAAGCAGGCCACTAGGTTGTGGGAGCAAAGCTCCTGGACTTGAAATCAGGGCAAATGGGGAAACAAAGTAGCACCAAAGGTGCACCCTCAGCGGCACTAGGGCGGCCGGGTGCAGAGTGCTGTTTCGACATCGGACGCCCTGTTGTTTTCAGTGGAGAACCTCCGGTTTGGAAAGACACTGCAGGCTTGGGGACAAAGGTCTTCTGGGTGCGACCACCACTTCGAGAGGTAAGTTGGGAAGTTAGGGGTTGGTTAGGCACAGTCGGTTTGGGCACACAAGGCCGTGGGGCGTCGGGTGCTGGGGTGTCTTTTGGGGTCGGATCTTCTTACCAGCTCCTGGTCGCGGTTAGGGAGGCCTTCTGGATTTAGGCTGCAGGCGTCGGCTGTAGGCTTGAGGCAGGTCAGGGGTTGCCGGATCTCGGGTCAGGATCGCCGGGGTGACCTCCTCGTGGTGTTTGCCCACTCGAGCTCGGGCCGTAGACGGCGGGTGCAGAGTGGGGCGGATTCGCGGTGTCCCGCTGGAGCCAGAGGTTGCAGGTGAACAAATCCGGTGTTCACGGGAGACAAAGTCTTTGTGCTTGGAGGCAGGCAGGTCCTCCGGGGTTTTCGAGGTTGCTGGCTGCAGGACACACCGGGATTTTGCAGGAGCAGGTTTGAGGTGGAGACAGGCCGGTAGGGCCGGGGCCAAGTCAGTGGGCGTCACCCTTTTGTTAGCTTCGGCACAGCTGTTCGGTCCTTCTTCTTCTTTTCTTGTTGCAGGTTCTTGTCTGAGGAAGCAAGGTTCAGGGGTGCCCCTAAATACTAGATTTAGGGGCATTACAGGTAGGTAAAAGGCAGGGACCAATGGGTCCCTTCCCTGGGGTGGGTACACCCCCTATTATGCCACCCTCCAGTGGGAGGGGGGCATGAGCATGTCCCTGGTTGGCTGAGTCCCCCCATCTTCAAGATGGCGTGGACTGAGAGTTGTGCTTCACCTCGCCTCCCCCACCTGAGGGGTGGAGTTGGCAGAGGTGGGCACACCTCTCTTCCTCACTTGTTTTTCCCGCCGGTTCTCCCACCCAAAGTGGGGGTCAGAACCAGTGGGGACCAGTTTCTGAGAGCAGGAGGTGGCCTGGGGAAGTTCACAAAGCTGGCAAGCCTTTGAAGCTTCCCCTTCGTGAACCCTGCCCATCCTGGGGGAGGAGGCTTGGCACCTCGTCCCAGGATGTGCATTGTTTCAGGCCCCAGAGAGCAGCAGGCTCTTGACCCAGGGGTCCAGAAACATGTTTGGTGGTGGCAGCTGAAAGCAGCCACCCAGCCTGGACACTAGAGGTGGGTTAGTTTTCAGCGGGTATCTCTAAGATGCCCTCTGGGTGCATTTTTCATTAAATCACACACTGGCATCAGTGTGGGTTTAATGTGCTGAGACGCTTGATACCAAACTTCTCAGTCTTCAGTTTAGCCATTATGGTGCTGTGGAGTTCGTAATGACAAACTCCCAGCACCATATACTCTTAATGGCAGCACTGCACTTACAATGTCCAAGAATGGACTTAGACACTGTAGGGGTACAGGGCTCATGCACCTGTACCCTCACCACTGGTATAGTGCACCCAGCTAGAGGGGTGACTGATCCATGCCAGGGCAGTGGCTGTAGGCCACAGGGATGTGTCACAACACAAAACTTCTCGGGTCTGCTAGGGATGTGTGCCATGTCGACTCTTCACTTTGTTCTGCACCAAAACACGCAGCCTGCAAAGGCAGTGTGTGTGTGTAAGGGTACAGGACCTCTAAGGGTAGCACAATAAATGGTGCAGCCCTTAGAGGCCTTCTCTGGTCACAGTGCCTTGGGTACCTGTGGTGCCATTTACCAGGGGCTGACCTGTGGCCAGAGATGCCAATTGGGTTTAGGCTTCAATGCCGTTTTAGGGAAAGAACATAGGCCCTGGGTACCTGATTAGCAGGAGCCCAGGGCACACTCAGTCAAAGCACATCAGCAATTCAGCAAAAAGTGGGGGCAACCATGCAGAAAGAGGGTACTTTCTCACACAACCCCCCCAAACGAAAGAGGATGAGACACACTTTCCCTAGAGAGTCTTCATTTTCTAAGTGGGAGAACCTGGAAAGTCCATCTGCATTGGCATGGGCAGTCCCAGGTCTGTGTTACACTACAAAGTCCATTCCCTGTAGGGAGATGGACCACCTCAACAGTTTAGGATTTTCACCTTTCATTTGCATTAGCCATCTGAGAGTCTGTGATCAGTTTGAACTAGGAAGCGAGTACCAAACAAGTATGGTCTCAGCTTCTTCAGGGACCAAACCACAGCAAAGGCCTCCCTCTCAATGGCACTCCAACGCTGCTCCCTGGGGAAAAGCCTTCTGCTTAGAAAAGCAACAGGTTGGTCTTGGCCTTCATCATTGGTCTGGGATAGGACCGCTCCTATCCCTAGCTCAGAGGCATCAGTCTGCTCAATGAACTGCTTGGCATAGTCTGGAGCTTTGAGAATTGCTGCTGTGCACATAGCCTCTTTCAGAGTGTTAAAAGCCTTTTGACAACTAACTGTCCAGTTTACCTTCTTGGACATCTTCTTGGAGGTGAGTTCTGTGAGGGGAGCCACAATGGACCCATATCCCTTCACAAACCTCCTGTAGCACTCAGTCAAGCCAAGGAATGCCCTGATTTGGGTTTGGGTTGTTGGAGCTGCCCAGTCCAGGATGGCCTGGATCTTGGGCTGTAAGGGTTGTACCTGGCCTCCACCAACAAGGTGGCCCAAATACACCACAGTTCCCTGCCCTATCTGGCATTTGGATGCCTTGATAGTTAGGCCTGCAGTTGGCAGGGCATTTAAAACCTTCCCAAGGTGGATCAGGTGATCCTGCCAGGTGGAGCTAAAGACAGCAATATCATCTAGATAAGCTGCACTAAAGGACTCCAATCCAGCAAGAACTTGGTTCACCAACCTCTGGAAGGTGGGAGGGGCATTCTTTAAACCAAAGGGCATAACAGTAAACTGATAATGCCCATCAGGTGTGGAGAATTTTGTCTTTTCTTTTGCTCCTCGGGCCATGCCAATTTGCCAGTACCCTGCAGTTAAGACAAAGGTACTTGGAAATTTGGCTGCACCCAATTTGTCTATCAACTCATCTGCTCCTGGGATAGGGTGAGCATCTCTCTTGGTGACAGAGTTGAGCCCTCTATAGTCCACACAGAACCTAATTTCTCTCTCTCCACCCTGTGGATGAGGTTTGGGGACCAGAACCACTGGGCTGGCCCAGGGGCTCTCAGAGGGTTCAATAACCCCTAACTCCAGCATCTTGCTGACTTCAGCTCTGATGCTTTCTTTGACTTGGTCAGACTGTCGATAGATTTTGTTTTTGACAGGTGCGCTGTCACCAGTGTCCACATCATGGGTACACCAGTTTGTCTGACCAAGGGTCAAGGAAAAGAGCTTTGCATACTGCTGCAAGACTTGCTTGCAATCAGTCTGCTGTTGGGCAGAGAGGGTGTCTGAAAAGACAACTCCATCCACTGACCCATCTTTTGGGCTGTAAGAGAGGAGGTCAGGGAGAGGTTCACTCTCTGTCTCCTGATCCTCATCAGTCACCATCAGCATGGTGAGGTCAGCCCTGTCATGGTAGAGCTTCAGGCAGTTCACATGGATAACCCTTTTGGGTGTCCTGCTTGTGCCCAGGTCAACCAAGTAGGTGACCTGACTCTTTTTTTCTAGGATAGGGTAAGGGCCACTCCATCTATCCTGGAGTGCCCTTGGTGCCACTGGCTCCAAAACCCACACCTGTTGCCCAGGTTGAAATTCAACCAGTGCAGCTTTTTGGTCATACCTGTGCTTCTGAAGCTCCTGGCTGGCCTCAAGATTTTTGGATGCCTTTTCCATGTACTCAGCCATTCTGGACCTTAGGCCAAGCACATAGTCCACAATATCCTGTTTGGGTTCATGGAGAGGCTTCTCCCAACCCTCTTTTACAAGACAGAGTGGTCCCCTCAGAGGATGGCCAAACAGAAGTTCAAAGGGGGAAAACCCTACTCACTTCTGTGGCACCTCTCTGTAAGTGAAAATCAGGCATGGTAAGAGGGCATCCCAACTCCTTTTGAGATTTTCAGGGAGCCCCATAATCATGCCTTTCAATGTCTTGTTGAATCTCTCAACAAGGCCATTGGTTTGTGGGTGATAGGGTGTAGTAAACCTGTACTGCACTCTACACTCTTTCCACATGTGTTTTAGGTAAGCAGACATGAAGTTGGAACCTCTGTCTGAAACCACCTCCTTAGGAAACCCTACTCTGGTGAAGACACCAATAAGGGCATTGGCTACTGCAGGAGCTGTAGTAGTCCTAAGGGGAATTGTTTCAGGGTACCCAGTGGCATGATCCACTACGACTAGAATGAATTTGGTCCCTGATGCTGTGGGAGGTTCAAGTGGACCCACTATGTCCACACCTACCATTTCAAAGGGAACCCCCACCACAGGTAGTGGTATCAGGGGGGCCTTTGAGGGGCCACCTGTCTTGCCACTGGCCTGACAGGTGACACAGGGGCTCACAAGCTCCTTTACCTTTTGGTGCATCTGGGGCCAGTAAAAGTGGCTAACTAGCCTTTCCCAAGTCTTGGTTTGGCCCAGATGTCCAGCTAAGGGAATGTCATGAGCTAAAGTTAGGAGAAACTTCCTGTACTTCTGAGGCACTACCACTCTCCTAGTGGCTCCAGGTTTGGGGTCTCTGGCCTCAGTGTACAGTAGTCCCTCTTCCCAATAAACTCAGTGGGTACCACTGACATCTCATTTTTCCAGGATAGCAGCTTGCTGCCTCAGGCTTTCAAGAGTTGGACAGACCTGCTGTCCAAGGCACAGCTCTTCCCTAGAGGGTCCCCCTGGGCCTAAGAGTTCAACCTGGTAAGGGTCAAGCTCCATGGGCTCAGTTCCCTCTGGGGTGTCCAAGTCCTCTCCCTGAGGAGAGGAGAGGGGTCTGTGAGAAGTTGGCCTGGTATATGCTGTCCACTAATTATAGTGGGCACCTTGCACCAGTCCAAACAACCCCTTATTGGAGATAGGTTAAAGACAACCTTTATTGAAAGCTATCCTAGTGGTATCTATGGAGAGCAGCCTTCAGGCTAAGTCTTGAAGGAATGTAAAGCAGCTTGTTTTACCAGTCTATAATCTCTTGAGTGACCAAATGAAAGAGGACCACACCAGGTATATATTTAAAATATATGTATTTAGTCTTAAACACACCCCTCTAGTCTCTTTATGAGGCTAGAGTTCGAAGTACATACGTTACAAGTCGAATATCAACAGTAATAGCACAAATACACGTTTGAGCCCTAGGGCGTACCAAACCATATACCAATAAAGTGGTATAAGAACCACGACTGAGCTAGACACAAGGCCTAGAGCCTGTAGAAGTGCTTGGCCCTCAAGGAACCACCCAAGGTAGTGACACAGGGGTCCCACGGGGACGCATGCAGTGTGAGAACACAGCCGCGAGCCGCCGTTGACTTCTATGGGGAATGTCGCGGTTGGAGTTTTAAAGAAAAAGGACACTTAGAGGAGGACTTGGAGCAAACCCCTTTAGAACTAGGTTGTTCTAGAGTCTATACCCACGGGAGCACCGGAGTACTCGAGTTACCTCACCCAGGAAAGCCGGGTGCATAGGTGTCTTTCGGGGTCGGGTTTCGTCGTCGTTTTCAATGGCGATCTGCTGCAAAGTGCTGCTGGCGACCAAGTCGAAAGTGTTCGGGTAGATCCAAAGGTGGATCGAAGATCTGAAGAACCTGAAAGCAGAGGGGACAGAGTCTGGGTCACTAGCCAGTGACCAGGAAGGCGATGAGCAGATGCCCACCGATGTCGGGTGCTTCAGGTAGGTTGACAGTCGTCTTGACTCTTCAGCCACGAGGTCCAGGAGGCGTTGACGACAACCAGGAGCTGGATTCGAGCTGTCCCACGACGTCTGTCGATTGCAGGGGTGTCGGCGACTGGATTGGACCCAACAAGCCTTGGCAACGTCAAGTCACGTGGAAATAGAAGAAGGATGGTGGTACAGACCAGCAAGGTCTGAGGGACTCACCCAGCAAGGGTAAGTCAGGGCACGTCTGGAGTAACCAGGGAAGCCCAAGCAGAAGAAGAGTTGCCTTCGGGATGGCCCACTAGCCAACAGACTAATGACCGCGAAGGAGCCTCAAGTGGACGCACTTGGAGCTGGCTTGCAGGACACTCGTGGAGTGGAGGCCAGTGATCTTCGGTGCAGTCCGTGCTGGAGGCGGGGGCTACTCGGAGCCCAAAGCACAACTTCGTGGGAGACCAGGAAGAGGATGCACTTGCAAATGTGCTCGGTGTCCAGGGGTCACGGTTCCACATTACCCACGATAGCTACGGGCCTCAGATTTGCTGGGGACTCAGGGCAGCCTCGGGAAGTCTGGAAATCTACCTCTGGTGATGCAAAGACTTCGGCGTCCGGCAGGAGCTTCAGCGATGCAGACCGGACAATTGCTTCTTAGGTGCCTGCCAAGCAGGGGAGTTCAAGAGAGGGGCAGCTCTGCTGCTCCTGGCTCAGATCTGACCTGGAAGGGCCCCCTGTCCCCAAGAACACAACCTGGTCAGGTTCAAGCTCCTCTGGGACAGTTCCTTCCTCAGGACTGAGATCATCCCCCTCAAGAGACTGATCTTCCCTCTGAGCCAAGGGGGAAGGCACTGCCTTAACCCTACTACTCCTCCTCTTGGATGGCACTTGGTCCATTTTTCCAGGATCCAAGGCCTGTTCACTGTTAGACATTTTGCTCTGTGACCTGGTCACAGCAAACACATCTGCAGGGATCCCCAGCATTTCTGCATGAGTCCTGAGCTCCACTTCTGCCCAAGCTGAAGTTTCAAGATTATTGCCAAGCAAGCATTCAACTGGTAGGTCTGCACTTACCACAACCTTCTTAAGGCCAGTTACCCCTCCCCAGGAGAAGTTAACAACTGCCAGAGTATGGTCTGTTCTGACATTGCTAGCATTGGTCACTTGGTACATTTCACCAAGTATAATCTGCCCAGGATCCACAAGGTCTTGTGTCACCATGGTGACACTTGCCCCTGTGTCCCTAAATGCCAAAGCCTCTTTTCCATTGATTAAGGGCTGTTGCCTGTACTTGCCCAGATTACTGGGACTCACAGAGGAGGTCACATCCATGCCTCCATCACAGACTAGGACAGCCTGAGTGAGTTCTCTGACTAGGCCAGAGCTCAACTCATTATCCAGGGTCAACCCTACTAAACCCATGGCTTATGTACTCCCACCACCAATTGTAACTGCACTAGGGGGAACAGGTGCCTTAGGGGCATTGGTGGGGGCTGGAATAGAGTCTTTGGACTTGGTGCAATCACTGGTCCAGTGTGTCTTTTGCTTACAGACTTTGCACCATGGTTTCTTTTGGCCTTTTCCCTTGGTAGACTGTGAATCCCTACCTGAAGAAGATTTTTGGGGGCCTTGTGAAGACTTCTGGTCTTTACCCTTCTCCCCACCCTTATCAGAGTTTTTAGAATCTTGCTTCTTAGGGTCACAACCTTGGTTCTGTACTTTCTGCCTCACCCTGGTTCTGACCCATTTGTCTGCCTTCTTTCCCAATTCTTGGGGAGAGGTCAGATCAGAGTCCACCAGGTACTGATGCAACAGCTGATTTTGACAGTTATTAAGAATCTGCTCCCTCATGATAAGATTGTACAATCCTGTGAAGTCACATACCTTACTGCCCATCAACCAACCCTCCAGAGCCTTAGCAGAACAATCAACAAAGTCCACCCAGTCTTGAGTCTGTGCTTTTGGGTATCTCTGAACTTTAACCTGTATTGTTCAGTGGTTAGGCCAAACCCATCAATTAATGCACTCTTCAAGACTTTGTAATTGTCAGCATCCTCTTCTCTAACAGAAAGGAGCTTATCTCTACCTTTGTCTGCAAAGGAGAGCCACAAGATTGCTGCCCACTGCTCCTGAGGGACCCTCTGTACTTTACAGGCCCTCTCCAGTGCAGAAATCCATTTGTGGATGTCATCCCCACTCTGGTAGGGAGGGACAATCTTGCTCAGGTTTCTATGGTCATAAGACCTTTCCCTATCTCTGGGGAAATTGCTGCCACCATGGGACTCTAGTCCCAACTTTTTCTTTGCCTTTCAAGCTCTAGGGACTCCCTGTCTGTAGCCAACTGCTCTCTTCTGAGTCTCAACTGAGCTTCTCCATACTTGAGCAGTCTCTCTTTCCTCTCACTGGAGGATTCCCTCCTATGAGAGGAAACAGAGGTCCCTACTGAGGTGTCAGAGTGGTTAGACTCCTGAGAAGGAGATCTAGGGCTTCTGGGCACACTCGCAACTCTTCCTGGGGGGACAAAGGGGAGGTCATTCTGATCCTCCTCCTCATCCTCAGGAGTAGCTGCATTGTCCAGGTCAAGGACATTGTCACCTTTCTGGCCAGTTTCAGAGGTTGGGTCCTGATTATTTTCATCCCTGGCCCCTTCCTCATCTTCTGCCCCACCCTGTCTGCCTACCCCTTCTGACCCTGGTAGTCTTCTGAGATCATCCAGCAGGAGTACCTCTATGAAGCGTTGGGTGTTGGCACTTTTGCCTGTCTTCAGTTTCCTAGCAGTGCTTAATGCTCTCAATTCCAAGAATGGGAGATTATCATACTTGGAGGGAAGAAGCCCATTGGCTTCTGGCTGGGACTCACTGGTTCCTGGCCCTGAAGACATTACTAGTGTGGTGTGGTGTATGCACTACCTACTCTAGTGTGGCCTACTAAACTCTCTTGAGTTGTAGAAAGGGTGTGCTATCCCTTAACACACAACTCTAAGTTCAGTAGAACTTACTGTATCCTAAGCTTGTTTTATATGTACCTAAGGTACCCTTAGTGGTTTTCAGTTGATCAATTCAATTGAGATTATCTGGTAAAACAATAGCAAGCTGGAATCCCGCCGCTGCCACCAATGTGAGAAGTTGGCCTGGTATATGCTGTCCACTAATTATAGTGGGCACCTTGCACCAGTCCAAACAACCCCTTATTGGAGATAGGTTAAAGACAACCTTTATTGAAAGCTATCCTAGTGGTAGCTATGGAGAGCAGCCTTCAGGCTAAGTCTTGAAGGAATGTAAAGCAGCTTGTTTTACCAGTCTATAATCTCTTGAGTGACCAAATGAAAGAGGACCACACCAGGTATATATTTAAAATATATGTATTTAGTCTTAAACACACCCCTCTAGTCTCTTTATGAGGCTAGAGTTCGAAGTACATATGTTACAAGTCGAATATCAACAGTAATAGCACAAATACACGTTTGAGCCCTAGGGGCGTACCAAACCATATACCAATAAAGTGGTATAAGAACCACGACTGAGCTAGACACAAGGTCTAGGGCCTGTAGAAGTGCTTGGCCCTCAAGGAACCACCCAAGGTAGTGACACGGGACCCACGGGGGACGCGTGCAGTGTGAGAACACAGCCGCGAGCCGCCGTTGACTTCTATGGGGAATGTCGCAGTTGGAGTTTTAAAGAAAAAGGACACTTAGAGGAGGACTTGGAGCAAACCCCTTTAGAACTAGGTTGTTCTAAAGTCTATACCCATGGGAGCACCGGAGTACTCGAGTTACCTCACCCAGGGAAGCCGGGTGCATAGGTGTCTTTCGGGGTCGGGTTTCGTCGTCGTTTTCAATGGCGATCTGCTGCAAAGTGCTGATGGCGACCAAGTCGAAAGTGTTCGGGTGGATCCAAAGGTGGATCGAAGATCTGAAGAACCTGAAAGCAGAGGGGACAGAGTCTGGGTCACTAGCCAGTGACCAGGAAGGCGATGAGCAGATGCCCACCGATGTCGGGTGCTTCAGGTAGGTTGATGGTCGTCTTAACTCTTCAGCCACAAGGTCCAGGAGGCGTCGATGACAACCAGGAGCTGGATTCGAGCTGTCCCACGACGTCTGTCGATTGCAGGGGTATCGGCGACCGGATTGGACCCAACAAGCCTTGGCAACGGCAAGTCACGTGGAAATAGAAGAAGGACAGTGGTACAGACCAGCAAGGTCTTAGGGACTCACCCAGCGAGGGTAAGTCAGGGCACGTCTGGAGTAACCAGGGAAGCCCAAGCAGAAGAAGAGTTGCCTTTGGGAGGGCCCACTAGCCAATGGACTAGTGACCGCGAAGGAGCCTCAAGTGGACGCACTTGGAGCTGGCTTGCAGGACACTCGTGGAGTGGAGGCCAGTGATCTTCGGTGGAGTCGGTGCTGGAGGCGGGGGCTACTCAGAACCCAAAGCACAACTTCGTGGGAGACCAGGAAGAGGATGCACTTGCAAATGTGCTCGGAGTCCAGGGGTCACGGTTCCACGTTACCCACGATAGCTACGGGCCTCAGCTTTGCTGGGGACTCAGGGCAGCCTCGGGGAAGTCTGGAAATCTACCTCTGGTGATGCAAAGACTTCGGCGTCCGGCGGGAGCTTCAGCGATGCAGACCGGACAATTGCTTCTTAGGTGCCTGCCAAGCAGGGAGTCACTCCTTGACCCCAAGGGAGATTCTTCAGTCCTCTAATCTTCAGGTAGAGCGTCGAAGGTCCAGGATTCAGTGTCAGAGTTTCGTCCAGGGTAATCTAAAGTCCTAAGGACTGGGGTCCCATACTTATACAAAGTTAGGGGTTGGACATACTCTGGGGACCCACCTATGGGAGGGTCAGGGAAGAGGGGTGGTTACACCCCTTCCCTTTGTCCAGTTTCGCACCAGAGCAGGGGCAGGTAGCCCCTGCAACCGGTTTGAACTGGCATATGCACAGGGACACCAAATGTGCCCCAAGTGCAGGACTTCAAAGCACCAGAGGGTGCTCCCGCCCAGCCCCAATACACATTATCCTGTCTGGGGAGGTGGTTACACCGCCTTGGGACAGGAAACCTATTGTCCAGGCCTCCCCTGCCGGAATTTCAGTCAGCAGCAGGAGGCCAGACCCGTGTCTGTGGCAGCGGCATCCATTTTGTGATGCCAGGGCTCTGGAAAGAAGTTACCGGGTAGCCCGGTGTGTACATGTCTCTCCCTCTAGAAGGGTGGAATGCTACCCCGCCGCCAGAATTGGCGGGGGGGTAGTATTCCAAGATGTTTGACACCAAACACGACATGTTTCTGTGCAGCCATCCCAAAGTTAGCATTTACCGCGAGGATATAATGTACTTAAGAGTATATGGTGCAGGCTGCACCACAAACAGCATCAGAGGATTGACTCCGAACGCTGCAGAGGGGCCCTGCTCATGCAGGGGCACCCTCTCACATAAAAACCAAGCACTCTGCCTTCAGGATTGTTAAGGCCTGCCATAGGAGTGACTTATAGGTTTATATGTGTGTGCAATTGTAGTGATATAGGTAGCCTATATCACAGTAAGGGGTGCATGCACCACCTTACCCAGGCTGCAGTAGCAGACCTGTGGTGTCATTTTGGATGGCCTTCCAGGGGTGGCACAATACATGCCGCAGCCCCTGGTAGGCCTCTGAGGTACCTATGCCCTGGGTACATAGTATACCATATACTAGGGACTTACAAGGGCACTCCAGATTCCAATCAGAGATGTGCCTAAGGCACATGGAAACCATTTTAGAGAGGAAGCAGCTAGGCTGGGGTTCTGATTAGCAGGGCCCCAGCCAGACTAAAGTCGAAAAACAGTGAAGAATCAGCAAAAAGTGGGGGTACCCATGTGAAGCAGATCCTACTCTCCTACAGGGTCCTGTTCCTTTTGCTGTACAGAAGCTGGTTCCCCAGTCTTCTTACCCTTTCTCTTGGAAGGTTGGGCCATACTTTCAGGCTCCAACACTTCTTTTTCACTCTGTCTCTTGCTCTGTGCTCTTGTTTTTACACACACCAATTCAGGGATATCCAGCATTGCTGCATGGGTTTTCAGTTCAACCTCAGCCCATGCTGAGGTTTCCAGGTCATTGCCAAGCAGACATGCAGCTGGTAGCTTTGGAGAGATCACTAACTGTTTCAGGCCAGTAACCCCCCCCCCAGTCTAAAGTCACCATAGCCATTGCATGGTTAGTGGTAACACTGTCAGCATTGGTGACTGGGTAAGTTCTCCCAATCAAGTATTGCTCAGGGGAAACCAGTGTGTTTCTCACCATAGTGACACTGGCACCTGTATCCCTCAGAGCTTCTATCCTAGTTCCATTAATCCAAGGGTATTGTAAGTACTTTTTTAAGTTGGGCAGCCACACAGCTACAGTGGCAAACTCAACTTCCCCTTCTGAAACTAGAACTGCTTCAGTGTGCAACCTGATTTGCTCTTGGCATACTGTTGATCCTATCTGGAGACTTGCTACCCCAGGAGTAGTTGTAGTAGGACTAGGTGCCTTCTTGTTTGGGCAAGCAGCATCTCCAGTTAAGTGTCCCAACTTCTTAAAGTTGTTATACCAGGCCTTTAAAGGATCAAAGTTATTTCCCCTGTACCTATTAATGGACTGGGAAGAGTTTTGGGACCCACCCTTCTGTGCAGGTTTTTGGGGCCCTTTAGAAGACTCAGGCTTTTTATCTTGGGGATTCTCACCACCTTTCCCCTGGGGAGGTTTTGTAACCCCTTTCTTTTGGTCACCCCCAGTGGTTGTTTTAGTCACCCTTGTCTTGACCCAGTGGTCTGCCTTCTTTCCCAATTCTTGGGGAGAAATTAGACCTAGGTCTACCAAATGCTGATGTAACTTTTCATTAGTGCAATTACTTAAAATATGTTCTTTCATAAACAAATTGTAAAGTCCATTGAAATCATGTACATTGTGTCCAGTCAACCAACCATCTAGTGTTTTAACTGAGTAGTCTACAAAGTCAATCCAGGATTGGTTTTGGGTCTTGTGAGCCCCCCTGAATCTAATTCTATATTCCTCAGTTGCGAGTCCAAATCCCTCAATCAGAGTTCTCTTCATGAGGTCATAAGACCCAGCATCTGCCCCTGTAAGGGTCAGGAGTCTGTCTCTGCAGTTACCAGAGAACAGTTCCCAAAGGAGTGCTCCCAGTGTGACTTCTTCACTTTTCTCATTTCACAAGCCCTCTCAAAGGCTGTGAACCATTTTGTGATATCATCACTCTCTTCATATTTAGGGACAATCCCTTTGGGGATTTTAGGATCATAAGATTGCTCTTTATCCTTATTAAGTAAAGTGCTGCCACCATTGATGGGTGCTAGGCCCATCTCCTCTCTCTCTCTTTCTAGAGCCAGAAACCTGGTCTCTAGATCCAATCTTTTGGTCAGCCTTACTAAAAGGCTGTCCTCCTCATTGAGGCTGTCCTCAATGTCCTCAGTAGTGCCTGACCCACCTGTGTGGGATCTAGGTACTGAGAGGTTGATTCTTGGAGTCAGGGCCACTGGGGCCCTTTTCTCCCTAAGCAGTGGAGGGGGTTGATCTAACTGGTCATCCTCTTCCACTCCTTCTCCATCTGGCTGGTCATCACCATTTTCAGATGGGTGGTCCTTAGTATACCCAGCCAACAGCTCCTGGAGCTTTTGTTTGGTGGGATGGGGACCCATGGCTATGTTTTTAAGTTTACATAGGGACCTTACTTCCTTGAAAGACAAGTGAAGGTAACGGGTGAGGTTGAGCTCCTCAACCAAGTTCTCTATGTCATTGTGGTTATTTTCACTAACAGCTGGGTTCTTGTTTTGAGACATTGTTAAAAAAACTTCTAACCCCTCTAACCCTAGCTAAAGTGACTTTTTATTTTCCTAAAATTCTAAAGGGACTTAACCAAGGCAAGACTTTTAGTAATTTTGCAAAAAAGCCAATTTGAAAAAATCTGAATTCTAAAGACAATTTAAGAGTTCTGTTGTGTGATCAGGTGGTAACCAAGTAGTCCAACAAATGCAAAGTTGTATATCCCACCGCTGATCCACCAATGTAGGAAGCTGACTCGTATATACTATACCAAAGTGAGGTATAGTGTGCACAGAGTCCAGTGGATCCCCAAAGGTAGGCAGAGGTAAAGTTAGATAGAACCTTACTCTATATTTGTGGTAGTGTGGTCGAGCAGTAAGGCGTATCAGAGGACAGTGTTAAGCATTTATTGTACACAGTCAGCAAATGAATTCACACACTCAAAGACTGAACTTCAAACCAATTGTTTTTGTATAAAAATATTCTTTTAGTTATTTTATTTTCTAGAACCAAGCAAGCCTGGCACAGGTAAGCAATAAGTACTTTACAGTAGTAATGCAATTGAAATACAGTTTGAATGATAATTGTATATGCACCTTGATTTGATTTACAGTATGGATGCAGAGAAATGCAATACTTAATAAATACAGTACATAGACTTGAATAGGCTTTTTAGTAAAATAGCAGGTAAGTAACTTTTGAGATTACTAGGCTTAAACAGAGTAGTATACCTAGATACTACTCTGGGACATTTCCTGAAAACAGGTAAGTAAAATTGTTTTTGTTAGATTATGCATTTTTAAAGAATTTCTTTAGTTTCTCAAACTCCACACTTAGAAACTTTTCACAGAAAAACAGTCAATGTTATCCTATGGAGGAAAATAGTGTTATCGGTTTTGAGGTAAGTATTTGGTAGTGGGAGTTGAGGTTCTGGGGTAGACTCAGGGGTCCCCCAGGGTCGAGGATGCACTCTTTTTACACCCTCAGTGGCAGTAGGGCGGCCGGGTGCAGAGTGCTGAGGCCCAATGTTATCCAATGGGGGATAGGGGGCCTCCGGTTGGTGGCTGCTGGCAAGCAGGCCACTAGGTTGTGGGAGCAAACCTCCTGGACTTGAGCTCAGGCCAAATGGGGAAACAAAGTAGCACCAAAGGTGCACCCTCAGCGGCACTAGGGCGGCCGGGTGCAGAGTGCTGTTTCGACATCGGACGCCCTGATGTTTTCAATGGAGAACCTCCGGTTTGGAAAGACACTGCAGGCTTGGGGACGAAGGTCTTCTGGGTGCGACCACCACTTCGAGAGGTAAGTTGGGAAGGTAGGGGTTGGTTAGGCACCGTCGGTTTGGGCACACAAGGCCGTAGGGCGCCGGGTGCAGGGGTGCCTTTTGGGGTCGGATCTTCTTACCATTTCCTGGTCGCGGTTAGGGGGGCCTTCTGGATTTAGGCTGCAGGCGTCGGCTGGAGGTTTGAGGCAGGTCAGGGGTCGCCGGATACCGGGTCAGGATCGCCGGGGTGACCTCCTCGTGGTGTTTGCCCACTCGAGCTCGGGCCGTGGACGGCGGGTGCAGAGTGGGGCGGATTCGTGGTGTCTGGCCGGAGCCAGAGGTTGCAGGTGAACAAATCCGGTGTTCACGGGAGACAAAGTCTTTGTGCTTGAAGGCAGGCAGGTCCTCCGGGGTTTTCGAGGTTGCTGGCTGCAGGACACACCGGGATTTCCCAGGAGCAGGTTCGAGGTGGAGACAGGCCGGTATGGCTGGGGCCAAGCCAGTGGGCGCCTCCCTCTTATTAGCTTCGGCACGGCTGTTCGGCCCTTCTTCTTCTTTTCTTGTTGCAGGTTCTTTTCTGAGGAAGCAAGGTTCAGGGGTGCCCCTAAATAATAGATTTAGGGGCGTTACAGGTAGGTAAAAGGCAGGGACCAATGGGTCCCTTCCTTGGGGTGGGTACACACCCTATTATGCCACCCTCCAGTGGGAGGGGGGCATGAGCATGACCCTGGTTGGCTGAGTCCCCCCCATTTTCAAGATGGCGTGGACTGAGAGTTGTGCTTCACCTTGCCTCCCCCACCTGAGGGGTGGAGTTGGCAGAGGTGGGCACACCTCTCTTCCTCACTTGTTTTTCCCGCCGGTTCTCCCGCCCAAAGTGGGGGTCAGAACCAGTCGGGACCATTTGCTGACAGCAGCAAGTGGCCTGGGGAAGCTCACAAAGGCGGCAAGCCTTTGAAGCTTCCCCTTCGTGAACCCTGCCCATCCTGGGGGAGGAGGCTTGGCACCTCGTCCCATGATTTGCATTGTTTCAGGCCCCAGAGAGCAGCAGGCTCTCGACCCAGGGGTCCAGAAACATGTCTGGTGGTGGCAGCTGAAAGCAGCCACTCAGCCTGGACACTAGAGGTGGGTTAGTTTTCAAGGGGCATCTCTAAGATGCCCTCTGTGTGCATTTTTCATTAAATCCCACACTGGCATCAGTGTGGGTTTAATGTGCTGAGAAGTTTGATACCAAACTTCTCAGTTTTCAGTGTAGCCATTATGGTGCTGTGGAGTTCATAATGACAAACTCCCAGCACCATATACTCTTAATGGCAGCACTGCACTTACAATGTCTAAGAATGGACTTAGACACCGTAGGGGTACAGGGCTCATGCACCTGTACCCTCACCACTGGTATAGTGCACCCAGCTAGAGGGTTGACTGATCTATACCAGGGCAGTGGTTGTAGGCATGGCACACAGGGATGTCTGCCATGTCGACTCTTCACTTTGTTCTGCACCAAAACACGCAGCCTGCAAAGGCAGTGTGTGTGTGTAAGAGTACAGGACCTCTAAGGGTGGCACAATAAGTGGTGCAGCCCTTAGAGGCCTTCTCTGGTCACAGTGCCCTGGGTACCTGTGGTACCATTTACCAGGGGCTGACCTGTGGCCAGAGATGCCAATTGGGTTTAGGCTTCAATGCAGTTTTAGGGAAAGAACATAAGCCCTGGGTACCTGATTAGCAGGAGCCCAGGGCACACTCAGTCAAAGCACATCAGCAATTCAGCAAAAAGTGGGGGCAACCGTGCAGAAAGAGGGCACTTTCTCACACGTGTGCATCAGGTCTACCGTGGACTCTCTCGAGCCCTGCTTAATCGGAGGGACACCCATCAGGATGGCCACCAGGGGTGCTGACTCCGGTGGCAAATTAAAAAAATTAGATTCACCCGTTTGGGTTGAGCGGGGTCTAATTGTAGTGGGCGTATTAACTCTGGTCCCATCAGACAGTTGTTTACCTCTAGAAGAATCCACCAGGCCAGTTGTGCATCTTTGGGAGGTTAGGCCTGCTGCCTCACCTACAGTGTCAGATGCACCATTAACCCTTGATCCTTGGGCACCCTCTTGTGTGGGTAATGTAGCCATCTGCACTACCAGCATTATGTGGCTGTACTCACTTGAGTTTCTCCCCTCACTTGTTAGACCTGTGGGTGCAGACCCAGCCGCAGGACTGGTCCTCGCAGCCACCATCTTTACATTATCAATTAATGTGCTGGGTTCAAACTGGGTAAGATGGGCAAGCTTGGCCTCTATCCTTCCAAGCTGTGACACAATTGGGGCCAGCAATACTTTCACCAGTGACTCAGATCTAGGGATTAGTTTATCCACAACCTGCTCCAAATCAGAATGGACTTGCGTAGCTGGGTGAGCCACCTTCTTAGGAGGCTGGACAACCACCCCCCCCCCCTCCTTTTTTTTCCAGTCAAAATAGTGGCATTCTCTGGGGATAGCTCTGCATCATTATTATTTGAAAGGTCAGTTATAAGGTTTGCTTTGGACTTGGAACCAACTGTTTCTTCAGTTATCAAGGGATCGTCAGAGGGGTATAAAACCTGTGTATAGTTCTCTGTCTCCAGCGAATGTCTCGTCTCAGTTAGGGCTATTTCTTTGGAGATTATATTTTCCACCATGACTATGAAGAAGTTTAGAGTAGTTACTGTTCCCCCCTCCCCCCCCCGTTGGGCCCCCTCTTGCCCATGTTTGGACGCAGTTGGGATGTAGATACTGGTGCTAATGATTGTATTGGAGTTGGTATTAGAGTTGGCGGCGGCACTGTACAATAGGCCGTGCTTCCCCATGGCTAATGGGTCTGGTCGCTCTAGTATCCATGAACTGTTCTGTTACGATGACCGGGGGAAGAGATGTATGTTCGCTCAGGGGGAAGCACACAAAGATTCCTTCAGAGCACCACCACAACAGAACACGGCTGGAATAAAATGTAGAAAACAGTACCTCTCAACGACTTTGCCCTCTGGAAGAAAAACACCAAAGGCCGTGGCTCAGCCCAGCCTCGTCCGGGCCCGCACTTGGTGCGTCCCGTGCGCATCCCGTGCAGCGGGAACATCAGCCGGTACAAGTAGGCAACTCCAGGTGAGTCAGGAGCAACGTGGGTGGCACCTGCCGCAAGAGCACTTGGGGCCTGCGGTCCTCTGTCCCCTCCACATGAACAGCGAGCATCCCGCGCAGCAGGAGCCCCAGTCGGCACAAGTAGGCGCCTCCGGGTGCGTCGGGAGCAGTGTGGGTGGGTGGTGCCTGCCACAAGAGCACTTGGGGCCTGTGGTCCTCTGTCCCCTCCACATGAAACAGCGAGCATCCCGCGCAGCAGGAGCCCCAGTCGGCACAAGTAGGCGCCTCCGGGTGCGTCGGGAGCAGTGTGTGTGGGTGGTGCCTGCCACAAGAGCACTTGGGGCCTGTGGTCCTCTGTCCCCTCCACATGAAACAGCGAGCATTCCGTGCAGCAGGAGCCCCAGTCGGCACAAGTAGGCGCCTCCGGGTGCGTCGGGAGCAGTGTGGGTGGGTGGTGCCTGCCACAAGAGCACTTGGGGCCTGCGGTCCTCTGTCCCCTCCACATGAAACAGCGAGCATCCCGCGCAGCAGGAGCCCCAGTCGGCACAAGTAGGCGCCTCCGGGTGCGTCGGGAGCAGTGTGTGTGGGTGGTGCCTGCCACAAGAGCACTTGGGGCCTGTGGTCCTCTGTCCCCTCCACATGAAACAGCGAGCATTCCGCGCAGCAGGAGCCCCAGTCGGCACAAGTAGGCGCCCCCGGGTGCGTCGGGAGCAGTGTGGGTGGTGCCTGTCGCAAGAGCACTTGGGGCCTGTGGTCCTCTGTCTCCTCCACATGAAACAGCGAGCATCCCGCGCAGCAGGAGCCCCAGTCGGCACAAGTAGGCGCCTCCGGGTGCGTCGGGAGCAGTGTGGGTGGGTGGTGCCTGCCACAAGAGCACTTGGGGCCTGTGGTCCTCTGTCCCCTCCACATGAAACAGCGAGCATCCGCGCAGCAGGAGCCCCAGTCGGCACAAGTAGGCGCCTCCGGGTGCGTCGGAAGCAGTGTGGGTGGTGCCTGCCGCAAGAGCACTTGGGGCCTGTGGTCCTCTGTCTCCTCCACATGAAACAGCGAGCATCCCGCGCAGCAGGAGCCCCAGTCGGCACAAGTAGGCGCCTCCGGGTGCGTCGGAAGCAGTGTGGGTGGTGCCTGCCGCAAGAGCACTTGGGGCCTGTGGTCCTCTGTCTCCTCCACATGAAACAGCGAGCATCCCGCGCAGCAGGAGCCCCAGTCGGCACAAGTAGGCGCCTCCGGGTGCGTCGGGAGCAGTGTGGGTGGTGCCTGCCGCAAGAGCACTTGGGGCCTGTGGTCCTCTGTCTCCTCCACATGAAACAGCGAGCATCCCGCGCAGCAGGAGCCCCAGTCGGCACAAGTAGGCGCCTCCGGGTGCGTCGGGAGCAGTGTGGGTGGTGCCTGCCACAAGAGCACTTGGGGCCTGTGGTCCTCTGTCCCCTCCACACGAAACAACAAGCGTTCTGTGAGCTGTGCTGTAGTTAATAATTACTCTATGATTAGTTTCCAGGATACTTCCTTTTAGTGATAGTTGTTCTGAGGTGAATAGTATTGAGTATTTAACCTACTCAAGTTCATGCTGAACATCTTTGATTTATAGCCACTTTGCATTTTTTGCTTGGCCTTTTTAGAGTTTTACAATCACATTTTTCATTTGAACTACAATTTCTCTTGCCCACAAGTATTCCCTTTCTCGTTGAAGGATCTGGCATATAAAATAGAATTAACTGATATTTCCTTAATATGTATTTAGCTTTCGAGCTAGTCATTTTTACCTGTAGTCGAATATCCCGAAATTCAATCTGAGTTTGGCTGTGATTCACTGTTATGATTATTCAAGCAAACACAAAAGCTTCCCAATTCTGGTATGGCACCATTTCAGACAATAAAAATGTCATCAATGAAGAGCAGTATGTCTCTGAACTTTGCAAGCAGCCTTCTTCCTGTGCCACTCATGCATGTTCCTGCACCGACAGACCTATCATTGAAAAGGCAAACACTGAAGAAAACTGACCGCCTATTGCTTTGCAAATTAATTGATTATACAAATTTGCATCAAATGAAGAATAATTATGTTGGAGAACTCATTTGACCAGAGATAACAGCATTAGGGAGCAGTCACTTTAACTTACAGATTGTGTAGCAAAAAATGATTGGAAACATTTCTTAATGTCCTCGTGATCAGTAGAGGTTGCCATGGACACCATGGGGCTTAAAACACAAAGGTAAACTTACATTTTTGTGTAAGCTTAGAATTGTTTACTATTCACAGAGGTATTTTACTAGTAGTATCTTTACGACCGTGGGGTCTCCGCACACAGAAAGATCGGTCTGTCCTATCTTTTTATGTGCGGAGACTCAGCAGTCGTAAAGGTGCTACTAGTTAAATTCATTTGTGAATAGCAAACAATCGTAAACTTTCACAAAAGTGTAAGTTTACCTTTGTGAATCAGACCCGAAGTCCTTCCTCACAAGCAAAGAGTCAGATTTCTACAGGGTTGCATAAATCGCCTTCTAAAAGTCAGTATTATCACATACACATGAAATTAAAATGAATACATATGGCATCAAAAAGTTATCAACACAGGTGAAGCAGTTTCAAATAGCCTATGCTGGATACTACTGACTTTCCTTCCCGTTGACTGCTGGAATTCTAGGTTTAGTTATTAATAAAACATCAAAATCATCACAGTTTAAATTCCATCTACAAAGCTACATTTTCAGTACTTTTACCATACACAATTACCATCGGAGAACCCTGATGTTCTCTATGGGGCATATTAGCAAGGGCTGTATCGCCGCTTTAGTGGCACTTTTTGCCGCTAAAGCGGCGATTTTTTTATCGCCCTATCAGCAAGCTGTCGCTAACAGGCGTTAGCGACAGCTTTCTGGCGATAGCGGCCCGTTTTCCCCTCGCCTTGCATGCCAGCGATAATTATCGCTAATGACATGCAAGGTAGGCGTTCCCAACTAAAAGCGACTGAAAACATTCGCTAACACAACTTCCCCCTATTAGCAACGCAGGCGAAGCGATAAAAAAATTTGCGCTAAGCGTGAATATCGCTAGAATTTAACACCTGCTAAAAACATGACTTACCTGTTTGTTGTATAGGAGGTGGATTGTCAGCCTAAGTCCCCCATGGCGTTAATGCGTGAATATCGCTGGATTTCCAGCGATATTCACGCATTTCGCCGCTATCGCTGGATATTTTATCGCATTGGAGATAAACGTTGCTAATAGCGTGTTATCTCCGCGATAATATACAGCGATAGGCAGCGATAAAAAAAAACGCGCTAAGCGCGGTTTGCGATAATTATCGCAAGTTGTTGCTAATATCCCCCCTATATGTTTTAGATTTCTTAATGTTTATCACATCATTTACATAGTCTTTGTTTCCACGATCGCAAGGTTTCCCACTTTCTCTAAATTCATTGTTGTTTTCTCAATATTAATTATGTCTCGAGCGCTCTCCCTGTAATGTTTTTAGGATGTTTAACAAAAGATTAAATATTTTCTTAAATCCAAGATCCCTTTTCGCACTTATTCATCAAACTTTTTTAAAAATACCTCTATGTGCTAATAGTCACCCGTGGACTGAATAAATACTGACAGTTTCTTCAAATAACTCACGTGGGCAAGATCGGTTCTGATAACATGATTTCTGATCAGAGAACCCTACCGCTGGTTCGAAGGCCACCAAATCTGTATATCATTGCATTTAAAGAAATGTATGATGTGGTGGAGAAAAGTGAAATTGCAAAACAATCTAACATTAATTACATATGGGTTAGCTTAAAAAATCAAGAAAGCCAATCAAAAATGCCCACTGAATTGTTGATGCAGAATGGCCATACCAAAGTTGAAACAAGATGTTTAGCCTGTGTGCCATGCTGTGGGAAGGATTGTCTAGGTTAGTTTAAGGGTTTTATACACAAGAGGTTTACGGGTGGAAGCTGTTCCTAGGAAAGTACAACTTACATGTAGAGAGGAATTGGGCTTAATAGTGGGGTAGCCATGTGCAAATATGGCTTCTGAAATCACAGAACACGTGGACCACTCAGTAAGGTCCTGCTGAGGTTTCTGAACCCCCTTTGGCTCATTTATTTATTTACTTGCGTTCTTATGAAATCTGCTACACCACACGGTTTTAGTGTGTTTTACATATCCACAACAAAATGCATGGCATCATTGCGTGTAACAAGAAAATATGTTAAAAAAATACTATCAATATATACCCAGCTGTACATCTTCTCAGAACAAAACATAAAGGAGAAGAGGTAGTGAAAGACGATAGGAGAGAAAATCTGAAAGGGAGGCACAAGTAGCAACAAGTAGGCACATTGCGGTGATACACTTTAAAAGATGCATTGGAAAGTCTAGGGCGGAATAGGAGAAATCTGGTAGTCATCGGATGGAAAACGAGGCTGAGGTGGAAGAGAAGATTAGGAAGTAGCTCGGAAAAGAGGGGAGGGAGAAGAGGAAGGAAGCGGAGTAAGGGAGAGGAGGATGGAGAGGAGAGAAAGTGATTATACAATAGGAAGGTCAACGTGATAGAAGCTGGTCTAAATTTATTCCAAATAAAGTTTGAACAGAAACTTTTCAGTTTTTTGCAGAGCCTGAGTAATGATTCTGAGTATCTTAATGGAAAAGAATTCCAGAGTGCTGGCTCCGTGCTGGAGAATGATTGTTTAATAGGTTTTTGGGTTATGTAATTCTTGGTTTCCAGAGTACGTTTTGTACACTTCTAAGATTCCTACAGATTATGCTGCACCCAGGCCAGGGAGCCTTCAATGCACTACTTGTAGGTGACGTAGCTAGTGTTATGCGTAGGCTTTTATACAAGTTGAAAGGGTTTGCTTTGACTCTAGACTGCTGCAGCATCTGCTTAAAACAGTTCAGGGATGCAGAAGAAGGTCGGTTGCCAGGTCGCTGGTGTCACTCATGTGAGGGTGTATGTCCACGGTCCACACTGTAGTACAAATGTGACATCTGACGTGCTCTTCGGGGCCAGCGTACCGTGACTCTACATAAAATCTTTTAATTGAGGTTAGCAAACTGTTTAGCCATGTTTATAGGTGAGTGGATATGCATGGGGAGATGTTAAGCAGCATACCAATGGTCACAGTTCAAAAATGCCAACATATCTAATCTTATAAAAGCAAACCCTCAGTGATGACCATGCAAAAAAGGCGAATTTTCCTACACATGTACTTCTTTTACATCAGGACCATACGAGCCTAATTACTCTGTTGTGAAATGAGAGGCACGTGCATTTCTTGAGAATCAAAGAATGTTTACCCACTTTTCTAAGGTAAAAACTGTTTTCTAGGTTTACTGAAATCCTTTGCAAACAGTGTTGATAGCAGAAGGTGTTGGGCATTTGCTCTCAAGACTTACCACATTAGCAGAAAGATGCCCTTAAAATAGGTAGAAGTTGAATTACTTTCATGAACTATGCTGGCAAGTTCTGGAAAGGATGATGTGTGTAGGCTGGCAATAATGGGAGAGGTGGCATTGGGGGGTCGTGGGGTTGGTACAAGTGGTATTAATGGACTACCAAAGAACAGCAGAGATTGGAATGTGTTACTTTTTTGTGTTATGCATGGTAAAGAAATATATAGTCAATGGAAGGGCAAAAGAAAATAATTTCATATGAGAATATCTGTTTTAGTGCAAGATAACAGAAGAGAGAAGATAACAAAAGGGTTAGCAGTGGGCTATGATTTATTGGCAAGAGGGGAAGATTGTTTTGCTTATCTTAATAATGATTGATTTGATACACATCATGTGTGCATAATAAGTACCAAACGCAAAGTCTGAATTGGTTTCTGGTCATCTAAAACAGAGAAGGACGTTGAGGTTTAAATTAAAGAGTTTGTTCCTTGATTCAAAGTAACAAAGGCTACATGATTAGGCCTTCTTCCCATGTCATGTTGTTGGATGGTCTCCTGCAGCACATTACCATTGACATAACGGTCAATTTCACACATTGCCTGCATCACAAAAATATGCCCGTTCTTCTAGATTAACATTCAAAACAATCTGAAATCTAGTTTATTGATTCTGTGAGCACTAGAAGAGTAAATTAATTTTGTGTAAGAGTTATTAGTGGGCAAGAGAAAGTCAGCAGAGATAGTCTCAGACAACAGTGTTTAGTTAGTGTCAGAAGGGGAAAGAGATTTCCTATGGAACGTGTGGATTAAACGTGAACTTATTGATTTTTACCAGTCACATTGAAATTTGAAAAGATAAAATGGCTGGTTAAAATGAGCATACCATTGGCTACTAGCGAGGACATGAAAAGGTAAAAAGTGCTACAGGTCTCAAAGTTTTGCACAGAAATCTCATTGGCAAGATGTCATCTTAATTGTTACTTGGGGGAATAGTCATGATACAGAAATGCTATGTTTGGGTGTGGGAGAATAGTCAAGAGTTGACTAAAATGAAGTCAAGAGAAGGCCTTAAAAATTGTTCTTACCTGCTGTCATTGATGACTAATTTTAGTTGAAGGTTGGGTTGCTTTACCTCTTAACACAATGCAAGTGGTGAGTAATTTGTTTTGCCTGTGCCCCTCTGAACGTCTCCAATTTCTTCAGTAGGCCTGGAGCCTTAGAGGGCCATCTACCAGCTAGCTGTTTTTGACAGTGTGCAAGTGGTGTGTGTTTGTGTACAAAATGGAGTATGAGCTGAGAGGGATGAGAACCTAGTAATCACAATCCTTGTCAGGGTGAAACACTACAGTCACTAAATAAACCTGTTCTCAACCCTCTGGTAGCTTGGCACAGAGCAGACAGGCTTAACTGAGAGGCAATGGTCCCCATTCAAAAATGTACTTACATGTAGTAAAGATACCAGTGTGAAGTCTCCGCACTCGTGGTGGGGTCTCTGCACTCGGGGCAGAATCTCCACTCTGCCATTCTCAGTGCAGAGATTCTGCCATGAGTGCAGAGACTCCGCACTCGTAACTTTACTATATATAAGTACCTTCGTGAATCAGGCCCAATGTGTAAAGTATTTATGAGGCACTCAGTAATAAAGTGAAAACACAACAAAAGAAAAATCATAAACCAATTTAGGAACATAACAAATATTTTAAAAAATCCAATGACAGTGAAATGACAAAAATGCTATAAGTAGAACCGGAGATATGAATTTTTAAAGTTTGAATTAAATATGATGCCAAAAAAGCACAACGTGCCAACTGTGGTTATTTGGCCATGCTAGACCAGGTCAAAGTCCAAAGTTAAGGCTGACCGAAATGGGCCACTGGCCGGATACAGGGACCAGGTTTGTTCTGGTGGAAAGATTACCTTCTGACTTAGAAACTGTTATGGAGACAAAGTGGTTGTAGATGAGCCGTCGGCGGGGCAAGCTGCAAGCTGGATCCGAAGTGAGGCTTGATGACAGTGAGTTGCTGAAGAGCAGATTCCTGGTGCGTAGTCAACAAGGCGGGAAAGCTCCAATTTGGTGAAGTCTGAAGACCATGCCCAGAAAGCCTTGATGCCGATCGGATGTTGCATGGCGTCGGTCCCGATGAAGCCCTCTTCGTTCAGACTTAAAAACCTTACTTGAAGTTGGATCACCGTTAGCGGGGCAAACTGACACGTTAAGGCAGACCAGCAATTTGACATCGACAGCTGCGACCTCAACAGAGATCCTAGACTCCTGGGATTCTCCAGGCAGAAAGCTAGCAAAATGTTTCTAAGTCTCGCATTATCCAGTTTGGAGACAGTATGAGTGCACTCTAAAACCAGGCAAGAGCCTAGGACCTGGAGGCACCACTTGAGGGTTACGATTCACTCCAACAAATGCCAGCAGCAGGGTACAGGACGGGTCCAGTTGGAACTGGTCAGCTGGTCAGATGCAGGGTTAAATATCTCTGGAAGTTTGTTGTGTCCATGTAGCTCAAACAGAAGACCAGCTAACTGACCCTAGGAGCAACTTCTGGGGCCCTGGGCTCAATTAAAGCAGGTTCTGGCTTCCAGCAGGACAATCCTTATTCTGATTCTTCACATTTCCATTAATCAATCAATAAGGGATTTGTAAAGCTCACTACTCACCCATGAGGGCCTCAAGGTGCTGGGGGGAAGGGGGAGAATCGTGCAGCTCCAATTCATCCAAAAAGCTTCCTGAATGCTTGCAGTGTTGGGGTTCGTCTGATGCTGAGGGGGAGTTTGTTCCAGGTCTTGGCCACAATGTAAGAGAAGGCTCTGCCTCCCATTCTGGCTCAGCGAATGCGAGGGAGTTTGGCCAGGGCAAGGTCGGTGGAGCGGAGGTTTCTTTTGGGGGCATAGAAGGAGATTCTTTTGTTGAGGTATAGGGGTCCGTTGTTGCGGAGAGATTTGTAGGCGTGAGTGATCAGCTTGAAAGTCACTCTCTTTTCGGCGGGGAGCCAGTGGAGGGCTCGTGGGTGCTGGGTGATGTGGTCTTGCTGTGGGATGCTGAGGACGAGTCTGGCTGCGGCGTTCTGGATGGTCTGGAGTTTGTGGAGCAGAGATTTGTTGATTCCAGCGTAGAGGGCATGCCTGTAGTCCAGTCTGCTGGGTATGAGTGCGTGGGTGATTGTCTTTCTAGATTCGGGGGGATCCATTTGAAGGTCTTGCAGAGTATGCAGAGGGTGTTGAAGCACGTGGAAGATACGGCGTTGATCTGTCGGTTCATGGTGAGGGAGGAGTTGAGTATGATGCCGAGGTTGCAGGTGTGATCCGTGGGTGTGGGTGGGTTGCTGAGGGGAGGGGGCCACCCAGTGTCGTCCCATGCGGAGGGGGTGGATCTGAGGACGAGGACTTCGTTTTCTCAGAGTTGAGCTTCAGGCAGCTGCTGCTCATCCAGGATGCAACGTCCTTCATTACTTCCTGGAAACTGTGTCTGGTGATGCCGGGTTCCTTGGTGAGGGAGAGGATGAGCTGGGTGTTGTCGGCGTAGGATGCAATGCTGAGTCTGTGTTTTCTGACGATGGTTGCGAGAGGGGCCATGTAGATGTTGAAGAGTGTGGGTCTGAGTGAGGATCCTTGGGGCACTGCGCATCTGATCTTTGTGGGTTCGGAGAGGAAGGGCAGTAGTCTGATTCTTTGAGTTCGGCCGGCGACGAAGGAGCGGATCCAGTCTAGGGCAATTCCTTGTATGCCGGCGTCGTGGAGTCTGGTGGCTAGAGTGCGGTGGGAGACAGTGTCAAAGGCTGCTGAGAGGTCTAGTAGAAGGAGGGCTGCTGTGTGGCCTTGGTCGAGGAGAGTGCGGATGTCGTCCGTGGCAGCTAGAAGGGCGGTCTCGGTGCTGTGGTTGCGGCGGAACCCGGATTGAGAGGTGTAGAGGATCGCGTTGGATTCTATGAAGTTCGTGAGCTGGTTGTTGGCGATCTTCTCGGCGACTTTGGTGACAAAGCGGAGGAGAGATGCGTCTGTAGTTCTTGAGGTCTGATGGGTCTGCGGAGGACTTCTTGAGGAGGGGTTTGACTTCTGCGCGTTTCCAGTTGTCGGTGAACGTGCCTGTTTTGAGGGTGCAGTTGATTGCACGTCGTTTTTCAGGTGCTATGGTGGAGGCGGCTCTGTGGAAGATGTGCGGCGGGCAGGGGTCAGTGGGAGCTCCTGAGTGTATGCTCCTCATGGTCTTCTGTGGTGACAGGGGTCCAGGTAGTGATGGTAGACTGGGTGGTGTTGTTGGAGGCTGGTGTTGTGTTGGTGCCTTGGTTCTGTTCGTCGAAATTGTCGTAGAGAGTCCTGATCTTGTGATGAAAGAAGGAGCCGAGTTTGTTGCAGAGGTCCTTCGAGGGAGGGAGGTCAGAGGTTTCGCTGGGGGGTTTGGTGAATTCTTGTATGATGCTGAAGAGTTCCTTAGAGTTGGGGGTGTTGGAGAGGATTCTGTCCTGTATGAAGTTCCTCTTCGTGGAGCTGATGAGTTGGTGGTGATCTGTCATGGTGGTTTTGTAGGCAGGGCCAGCTTTAGTGCTGGTGGCGCCCTGTGCAACAATGTCTGTTGGCGCCCCCCAATGACCACCTCTGCCACGAATTCCCTCAATAGCACCCTTTAACAGTGCCTCTCAAGTCTCCATAACCACTGTCTCTCAGATTCATTTAGTTTTATAGCGCCACTCATACCAGTGCAAGGTGTCAGAGCACTTTACACCACACACACATTGCACAGAGACAATCATATGTGTGTAAATCAGTGTATAGGAAATGTTACATCAGACAGTACTACAAGGTGTGGTGTAGGAGTGGCATGTCATCGATACTGGTAGGCAATATAGTTTAAGTTCTTATTCAGGAAAAGCACAAATTCAGAATTTAAAACGTAACATCATTGTTAGGGGTTCTCTTTCATAAAAAGAATTGTTTTCTACCCAAATGAACCCTTTTGGCAAGATTAAGATGATAAAAGACTGGGCAAAAAAACATATAGCTCTAACATATTCCTTGCAGTTTGCATGCAGCTCTAGGGTGACAGTTAATAGCTCACTGTTCTATATTAGGATTTTGACTTATAAAGGACAAGTAACAAAAGGAGCTCTCTTACAGAAGCAGTAACCCACTGACCTATTTACATTATATGGACTTCCTTATCTGCATGGTACACGTTCTTAGCAGCAGGCATTTTAACCCACTGCGCTACCTTAGGATGAGTCTAAACTTCCACAAGACAAACCTCCGGTCCCTTTCCAGGAAGACGATTAATCACCGGATTACTCTTGACATTTTAATTGATGTCTGAAAGTTTCTGGAGGCCAGGAACGAGGCAGCAGGTGCTTTTAAAATGATAATACACATTTGCAAAAATGACGCCCCCACCCCAAGTCAACGCCCGGTGCGGTCGCACCGATCACACCGCCCTAGAGCCGGCCCTGTTTGTAGGCGGTGCGTGCTTCCGTGGTTTTGCTGTTCCTCCATGTTTTCTCGAGTCGTCGGCACGTGCGCTTGAATTCTCGGAGGTCCGTGGTGAACCAGGTGGCTTTCGTGGTGCCTTGTCAGTCGTGGTTCTGGAGGGGGGCGAGCTTGTTAGCGCAGTCGGTGATCCATCTGTGGAGTTCATTGGCTGCAGAGTTGGCGTCGGTCATGGTGGGTGGAGGAGTGCTGCTGAGGGCAGAGTTGAGGTGCTCTTCGGTGATCTTGCTCCAATTTCTGTGCGGGGGCGTGGCGTGGGCTTGTGTGCGGTGGGTTTCGAGAAGGAGAGGTGGATGCAGTGGTGGCCCGTCCAGAGGGGTTGCGTGGTGCAGCTGAAGCAAATGTTTTTTCCTCCTGCGAAGATGGGATCGAGGTTGTGTCCTGCCTTGTGGTGACGAGCTGCTTCAGTCCGATGTTGGCGAGGTTGTCCAGGAGGGCGGTGGAGTTGTGGGTCAGTGAGGTAGTCGAGGTGAAAATTCAGGTCTCTGAGCATTGAGTAGTCCGTGGAGGCGAGGGCGTGGGGCACAAAGAGGTCTGCGATGGTGATGGTGAATGGGGCGCGAGGTCCGGGAGGTCTGTAGGCGAGGGTTCCACGTAGAGTCGTTCTGAGGTTGATCTGGATCTGGAAGTGGAGGTGTTCCATGGGGGGTGAGGAGTCGGTCGAGCTGGTGGTTGTGAGTAGGAGGGAGTTTTTGCGTACAATGGCGAGTCCACCTCCAGGGTGGTTGGGGCAGTCTTTCCTCTGGATCTTGTACCCGTTGGGGATGGCGGTTGCGATGCCGGGTGCAGAGCTGGCGTTGGTCCAGGTCTCTGTGAGGAAAGCGACGTCGGGCAAAAGGGTATTGATGAGGTCCCAGATTTCTACTGCATGTCTGTGTAGGGAGCATACGTTGAGGAGGATGCAGCTCAGGGGTTTGGGCTCACTGGCGTCCGGTGGGTTGGCAGTAGCTGTAGGGGTCCGGAGGTGGGTGAAGGTGCGGTAGCAGTGTCAGCAGGAGAACTGGCCTTGGGTGGTGTTCGGCGTTGAGAGCTCGCAGTTGTTGTTTCTTCCGGGGTTGAGTGCCTGGAGGGTTGCTGAGTCATAGCAGTGGGGGGTTGGAGGACCAGGGTCCCTGGCGCTGGTCGCGGTCGGGTCACGGGCGGGCGCAGACGGGCTTGCCCTTGGTGTGCCCGCTGCACGCGGCCGTGCAGCGGGTGCCATAAAGTAGGGGTAGGTGGGAGGGAGGGAGAGCAGCTGGGAGGCGGGAGTGGGAACACACCGGAGGGGGAGGGGCCGCGGGGGCGGCAGCGGCGGGAAGGAGGAAGGAACGGAAAGAAAGACAAAGAAAGGCAAGTGAAAGAAGACAGGTAAGTGAAAGAAGCAAAAGCACAAATGCAGAATAAAGGCAGAAGGCAAATGGAGCCAGAAAGTGAAAAAAGGCAAGAAGCGAAAACGGGCACAAGTGCAGAGGGGAGGGCAGAGCCTGAACACGAGGCAGCCGGCCTCGAACACCAACCTGAAGCAGTGCTGGGAGCAGAGACTTATTAACGGAGCTGCGCGAGGGGAGAGTAGTATCCTGACCAGGAGGTTAGAGGTCTTGTGATCAAATGAGAGGTCTGTGGGGTCCACTTTCATGCCCAGTGCCAGCCTGTGGTTGGAGGGAAAGCCTGTGTTTTCCCCTAAACACATTTCATCATGGGGAAGCCATCAGGGATCAGGTGACAGCTGGACACTGGCAGGATAGCTGTTTGGTTTTAGGCAGGAAAATGACAACTTTCTAAAAGTATATTTTCCAAAATTGCAATATAAAACTCAACTTGTTTTTTAAAATAAATCCTTGGACCATTTTTCTAGCTATCCCCAAACTGAATTTAGCATGTATTAAACACAACACAAACACTGTACCTCTGGTTACCAAGGGTAAAGTGCACAGCATTCTACAGCCAACCAAATTAAGGTTCAATAAAAAGGCAAATAATCTGGGGGACTGCAACAAGGGTTAATTTCCAACTGTGATGTGTTAGAGATTTTTGTGCATTAATTTGTGTGAATGTAGTTTTACACTCAATTTTGCATAGGCACATTGATGTAGTACTGTTGTTTTTAAAACAGACTTCTTATGATGTGCAGAAGTGTGGTTTCCTGACCCTTGTTAACTAAGCCTTATTTTGGGTCTAGCAGACATATTGTTCACATTGTTGTCACCTTTGTCTTTCCCCTTGAGTATTTTACTGTTTATTATTTCTGCAGCACACAGTCAAGCAGAATCATGTTTGCTTATTTCTATTGTCATTGTTCATATTGTTTTCATTGAATATTCCCCAGCTCAGTCACAAACCTGCAACTATTACTTCAAGGTCTTTCTGGTACCTCACTTTACCCTATCCATTCATAATAGCTTGCTTTTGTACATGTAACTAGTTTGTTCCATCATCTCCGGATGGCTTAGTGGTTTGATGTTAAGGCAATATGACGTGAAAATAATGTATTAAAACCCTAATTTTTGGAGGTGAGCCAGAGCTTTCCTCAGCTTTCCTGAATGCTAATAGGGAAGCTATCTGTATCTGTCTTGTTTTTGCTGCACACTTCGGATATTAAATATATTTGATTTTGCACTTTTGTGCACGTTCTATTTGCTAAGGCCCTACCTGGCAATTATCCTGTACTGTACTTTTGAATTTTTGTAATACATTTTTAAAACTTTTTTGCTGATGTAGAACTCAGTTATTGAGTGGGCACTTTAACTTCTTTGACTGCATTTCTGATATTTTTGATTTGCTGGGGGGTGCCTTACCTTGGGGACACATTACCTCATAAAATTGTGGTTTAACACCGGCTCTGATTCATCGTGGGTGTTCTGTTAAGATACATTTTGGGGTGTAAAAATCGCTGGGTTCCCCGTGCCCACCCGTGTATGTCTGAAAGCTGTTGATAAGGAATAGAATCATTCCTTGACTGAAAGCATGAAAATGCAATGTCCGAAGTTGTCATTGTATAAAATTTTAGTAATCAGCGCATTAATGTAAGAAATACTTCTCTGACCTGCCATGCCAGTCCCATCATTTGTGTTCTATTGCATGCAGAATCCCCTCTCCCTAATTGACCTCTCAAAGACAGGTAGAGCTGAAGAGCTGTTGTGATATATCTGCTAAATGGCTGCATGGCCTGTGCGATACTAGCAGACAGAAAGGCTTATTATTCAACATCACTTCACATGTAGAGCCCACAGTTTTAAGAGAGGTCAGTAATACCGCAAGTCCTACAAGGCAAAAGTGATGATGGCCGAATGTTTCTTACTGCATGAAAGTGTCACATTTGACTTTCACCTTGTCAGCAATAGAGTCATGTTCAGAATCATCTCTAAAAAATGTCAGTGTTACTCTTAAAAGGTTGACAGGACTGTGAAATAGTCAGTAACATACAATGACTGTGGGAGCTGAACCACAATATTTTACTGCACCCCAATATTTTGCTCACCCCAAACTTTACCTGTAGCAGCTTGGCTCCTGCTCCCTTGATCTCGTGATAAGAGTCACCACCCTCTTTGGCACTGGGTCCCACAAATCAACTAAGCAGAGTAATAAAAAATAGTGCCTGGGGCACAATGAAAAGTTAAAGGATTTTATTGCAAAATCTCAAAATAGGCATTACAGAGAAATGCAAATTATATATAATGAAGGCCCAGATACAGAGTACATAGTCAAAAATCAGAATTATTCTAAGCCCCAATAAGCAACAAAAATCATAAAGCAGCATCTCTTTGGACAAGGAAGCCTCTCAATAAAGAACAGAGTCCCTAGTAGGAATGAAAAGTAATCACAAATAAACAGACAGACCTGTAAGGAAAACGAAAACAACTCTAAATTCTATTTGTCCGATTCGCAAGGAACACTGACAGCATTGCTACCAATGTAAATGCTTTATTGTATGATTAATTAAAAAGTTCACAATAGTAAAAGAAATGTTGCAATGTAATAAATACCTTAAAACAACAGTATAATTTAAACATAAAAAAGGTAGCACAATTATTCACCTAAGTTGATGTTCTGCCTATTGCTTCCACCAGACATGTGTGACCACCAACATAAGTACATAGTTGCACATGTTGCTCATGATGTGAGTTGTATAGTGCTAGATATAATCTTAAATTCAGGAGTATTATCAAACCTGCTAATTAATTCCATAAGGCGGTGGTACAAACAAGGTGAAGATAAGTGCAAGATATGAACAGAGCTGCAAGTTAAACCACATTGAGGGCTCATGCAAAGATGCAGAGTGCATTCATGTGCATTCTTTTAAGCAGCATTCATAAGAAAACATTTACAAACAAATAGTGCCTAGGAAAAAAAGAAAAGGCTCTGGCTCACCCCCAAAACCAAGGGTTTTCATACACATTTACGAATAGGTAATGAGCCAAAACTGCACAATTCAGCATGGCATGACTAGTGATAACACATATGGAGCAAATCAGAATGGAGATTGTCACTATAATAATTATAACACTAACCCATTTCAAAGGTAAGAAAATCTTCCATCAGCTTCCACAGCATCAACACGGTCTAGAATGTACAACATAATAATAAACATAATATGAAACATTTTCAAACAAAGACTCATACACCAGTGTCTTAGCAAGCCTGCATTCGAACTTGCAGCTGAAGAACCTTCAGAATGTTACATTAGGAAAACGAAAAAGTTTCATTTACAATGCATGCTCTCTGATGAAAATAACCAATTGCGTCACATTGTCCTGTGCTCCACGACAACTGTGAGGAGAGAAGACACGCCGGGACACATTGATTGGGAGGGATAATGAGCAGGAGCAAGATGAGCAGAACACCAAAACAGTATCCATTTTAATAAAATGGTGTCCCTGCAAAAATGTGGCAAAACTAAACTACGTTAGTAAACACACTTTTAAACCTTTAAATAAGATTGTTTCAAGTACAGCATTTTTAATTCATCAGTTACGATCATATTAATTGTAAAATCATTAGTATTCAAAGATATGTCATCATGTCCCCGAAGTGACAATTTCCCAAAAGCTATTTTCAGAGTCGAAGGCCCTGGTCCTGGCTGTACTATGAGAAAAATAGACTACAGATTAAAATCTCAATGCCATATCTTGGGTTTGGGGCATGCTAGAAAAATAATTCAACCACTCTTTTTAAAATCTATTATAAATCAAATTCAATGGTGAAATTGGATTTTTATTAACTCCTTAGGAAAAGTTACTTTTAGAAAGTTACCCTTTTCTTGCCTTAGCTCTGCTGCAGCTGCCATTCAAGTTATTAATGAAGTGTGAAAACTGCTCCCAGAGCAAGCACAATGGCCTGGGTATGAGGAGGTGTTTTTGTTCCACTTTCCAAGAAGACCAGTTACGGTGGACCCAGGAACTTCATTAACTTTTAAAGGGATGTGCCCTTTCATAAGTAAATATAAGGTAAGACCTGGAAAAGGCAACCATTTGTTCCCCTAGCCAGGCTGGCATCAAACCCAGTGGGAGGGGAGCTACACCCAGAACCCCTCTGGGTGCACACACAGGCTCTGCATAAGAGAAGAAGGGTTTCCCCATCTTGGATTTTGGGAATAAGGTGCACTGTGGGATTGTTTGCAGTAGGACAAACATGAACTGCTACAAACGTGGGTAGGGTTACACCTAGGACATTTACCCTATTGGTTAAGGAGGAACCAGGAGTCAGCACCACCCACTAGCTGGTGCCAGGCATAAATGTGGCTCCCCAAGACATCCCCTCAGAACACTCTTTGGACCTGCGGAAGAACAGAAGAGGGACTGCACCTGCTGTTTGAGACCTGTGAGAGTACCTGAAGATTGTACCTGCTCCCGCTAGAACCAGGTGAAAGAAGTGGACTTCAAGGTCAGTTGGGTGACCTCATGTGTGGCTACAGGGACACAAAAAGCTGCAAGAGGCCTTTTTCCTGAAGTGCCCAGCTGGCCAGTAGCAACTGGACCCTGCTGTTGGCCTCTGCCTGATACCCTGAGTGTCTCTAAGTGCCTTTCCCTAAGGTCCTGGAGGTCTTAGAATTATACTTGTGTGGCTGCTTGGGCAAAAAAAGAAAGTTTGGAAACGTTGGAAAACCTTTCCTTCTAGCTTCAGTAGGACCACCACAAAAAGTATCAGACCACATTACCACAGTGCCGGATTGGATTTCAGCTTATTTATGCTCAGTGATCACCACACATCTATAAGAATGACTAAGCCCTGTTCTGCGTTTCAGCGCAATATCTCCAATGCTCCAGCACACCAGGGGGAGTGACCTGCTTCAGGTATCCAGCCTTTGGTTCCACGGTGGCACTACATCAATGGACCACACAGGGAGGATTTTTCTCCTGAAAAAGTGACAAAGTTCCATTTTGTGTTGAGGCTTAGAAACCTTTTTGAAATTTTTGACTTTCAGACCTTTACCAGGACCAGTCCATTCAGTGTATCCAACCCATGCTCCATGGTAATCAGCCTGAAATTGTACCTTGGACCCTGTCTACAGCGACCATTGACTTACATTGGCACTTTACTTTTTCTTGACATTTTTGCACTCAAATCTTTTCATATCTCCAGTTTCTCCCATTGAACTATTTTTGTTTGGGTGTCATTTTGCTTATAAATTTTTTCTCTATTTTTCTAAATTGGGGTTTTAATTTTGTTGTGTTTTTGACTTTCTAACTGTTTTCATCCTTACATTGCTTTCAGTTAAAAGCCTGTCTACTGTGTGCCATAGCTACCAGAGGTTGAGCTAAGTTTTAAATATTGAAACGTTTAACTGCATGTAACAAGATAGTGATGTTATTACTTGTGGTGGACTTCTAGCCACTTACATTGGTGTTCAGCAGTGGGATCCAGAACTTGTGTTTGGCAGTACTGCTCCACTTTAAAAGTTGAAATTAAAAATCCCTCAATTTTATTAACAGTAAAAACTGTTTTTTGATTTTTAATTGGCTCCACCGTGGTCAGCCTGATATCGCACCATGACCCATGTCTAGCTTGACCATTGACTTACATTGTCACTTTACTTTTTCTTGTTGCTTTTTCACTTAAATCTTTAAGGCTTTGCATCTCCACTTCCCCTTATTTGAATTTGCCGTTTGACTTTGGTTTTGCTTATTACATTTTCTCTATTTCTATAAATTAGAGTGGGATTTTTATTGTGTTGTGTTTTGTCGTTTTTACTGTTTTGGTACTTCTGAATGCTTTACACACTTTCTTTAAGTAAATCTGCCAGCTCTGTGCCATAGCTATTAGGGGTTGAGCTCAGTTTTAAATTATTGAAACCTTTGACTGAACCTAACAGGTTAGTGACTTTATTACTTGTGGTGGACTTACATTCAGCTTCGATTTCTTACAAAAGGTCTTCTTAACAGTGGTAAGATCTGTCAAAAAAAGTTAGAGAAATTATTCTCAACGTTCTGTGCCACCTCAATACATTCCTTTTTAGGTCTCGCATAGCGTTGCAGCGCAACGCGCTGCTCGCTTTGCGAGGCATGCAGTATACAGTATAGTGGGGGGAAGCTCCGCCCACTTTCCGAGCATCTTTTTCATTGGCTTAAATTGTAAATCCTGCATTCTCATTGGTTTTCAGCTTGTTAGTCCCTCCTCCTAACAGCCATGTCGTCATTTTTCTCCTTCCATGGCTATCAGCCCCTTTACTTTAAAAACTTTTTTGTTCCCCTGCCTCCCCCCGTTCCCTCCCGCAGTTTGTAACTTCTCTGCCCATCACCACCCCCCCACCCCACTCCCGTTCGTACGTTCTTGGACGCCCACACTTTTGTTTACAATGCAATAGGTCTCGCGTAAATACGAGTCCTATTGCATTTGTAAATGCTTGTTTTCTCCTGGGATTGGCTGGGTGAGTTTGCACTATATTTTGCCTGACCTGTCCTATCCTGTCCAGAACACATGCGCAAACAACGTCTTTACACGTCATACACGGGCCAATTGACTGCGGAAGGCAGAGACAGCACAAGCAGCAAAAACAAAACAGGACAAAGTGAAGCGCGGTGGGTTCCACTCTGTGCACCGATCTTAACTGCTCTGCTCGGTTCGCTGTCCTTGCCGCTGGCCCCACCCTCCAACCCTTCCTGAGCTCGGCCACTTCCTCGGGGTCTGCCTGTGATTGCTTCTACGAACACAGGCTTTACTTTCAAATTCTCTAACCGTACGTGTCGGCAGTGTTGAAGTCGCTTGTTTACATAGTGCTTCATAGCCCTGCAATCATCCCGTGCATGAGTGTATGTGCAACATGTGCATTGTATATGCACGAGCCTCCGTGTCTGGGAATTGAAATCCTCATCTGTGTCCAGACTGCAGCTGTTGCTTGTGCACGAACCCGTGTGGGTTCTTGATCATCGATGTGTAACGGACCGAAATATGTACTTGAACCTCTCGTGTAATCATCAGACACCGTGTGTTCACAGATACCCATGTTCATCACTGTAGTCAGTCGCATATGCCTCTCCCGTCTAACGGTGCACCCGTGCACGACTTGTTGGACACTGCTCGTTACTGCACTCTGCAGTTACACTCACGGGCTCGTCATTCAATCATCGCCACAAAAGTACGGTCGTGAGAGGAGATTGAAAAAAATGACTGGTAACTGCCGCCGTTGTCATTTGTATTCGAGCCCAGGGTGCTTTATGCTTTCATACGAGTCTGGGCGTGTTTGTAAAATATATTAACACGTGAATGTGTGGCAACGTCCGCTGCACAAACATTTTGTACACGGTGTAGATAAAGACCTTTTTATAGACTAGCACTTAAAGCTCGTAGTATTTTAGTTCTTTGCAAAGTACAGCAAATGTAATGCAGCGCAGCATATACACTGATACAGGCCAGGCTCTGCTGCATTGCCCATCACTGCAGAAAGGTGGTGGAGCGCAAGCCCCTGCTTCTGCCAAAACTTGTACAGACCACACGTAGTGTACACTGCGCACTTCTACCCGGGGCACCACAGATCTAACAGACTGACCCCAGGAGCACACGGAAATGTAAGTTTAAGTATGCAGCCTCCCATCATCAGTGTGCGTTAAGTGTGAAAACAACTCAGTAAACCTCTGCAGGTCATACCTGAAATTGTGCGCATACGGCCCGTGTGCAGTCATTGCCCCAGTGCCATCTTTACGTGGCCCGTGGTGAGCAGCATTTGGTTAGAGGCATGGTCCTTTTTCCGCAACTGCAGTCAGTGAGCAAAAACAGGATATATGACCCCAGTGGCCATCACTTCTGAAGCAGGCAAGCAAAATTAACTAATGTGGTCGACATTCTGTGTGCGCTCTAAAGTGACCAACATTTCACACTATTCTCTGTGTCAGTTTCATTCACCAATGCTGTCGAATGAATGAATGCCTTGAGAGTACAGGGGGTCTGGGCCCAGCACTGCAGACATTCTACAGATATGATTGCGGACCTGTTGTGCGCCGAAGCTTCAGCGGCCAGCACTGCAGAGATCGCAGGCATTTGAGTTTTAGTGGCCATCATTTGTTCCCCAGTGAAATAATCCTACACATTTATAACCAAAGATCGGCTCTTCAGAAATATTAAGGGGCATATTAGCAAGACCCACGTTAAAATTATCGCCGTTTTAGCGGCAGGAAACTGCCGCTAAAGCGGCGATAATGAAGCTTGCTAATATGCGTTATGAAATTCAATAGAAGCCCAAGTTAGATGTGCAGGACATCTAACCTGGGCTTCTATTGGAATTCCATAACGCATATTAGCAAGCCCATTATCGCCGTTTTAGCGGCAGTTTCCTGCCGCTAAAACGGCGATAATTTTAACGTGGGTCTTGCTAATATGCCCCTAAGTTCGTTATTCCACTGATTAATACTGCAGATTCTAGCGCTGCAAGTATTGTGTGAGCTTCGAAAACCGGCACTTTATATTTATATCTCAACCCAACAACTTATAGTGCAGCTTCGTAAAACTCACAATGACCAACACCGCAAACTTGCATCATTGCCCGACTGACAACATAAATCACAGTACATATGTATGTATGTACAGTGACAAGAGCAGCTTGGCATGTTAAATCCGGCATGACCAAAAACTCAATACCTACCTGAACAACCAACTTTGCAGAAATAAAATACCTGGGCTGCTGTGCCTAACTCTTCAGAAATCAGGGTGCTGCACTGCAAGCTGTGTATGAGTCATATGTTGTAGCACTGCACTCGTATATGCTGGAGCCTTAGCGTGCAGCACTGGATCACCGTCTGTGAAATGCCATGCCCAGTGAACTTTAACATTATTGTAAAACTTCAAGCCCGTTCAATGCTCAAAGACATTAAACATTGCATGCGTACAAGTCTTTCTCTCTAAAGCATGAGATGTATCCACGATGCCATCATTGAAGTAAGTGTTGTGTGCACTTCAGTCAATTGTCCTACAAGCATGTAGTATTGTACTTCTGTTTTTCTGTTTTTATAGGTGTTCATAGCCCTGTCTAGGTGCTCATGCTCATTATCCTATGGGTAGCACACTGACTGTATACCCCATGACATGTTTAACTCTTACCTTCTGGATCCCTGCCACAAATCCAGCTACGATTTATAAAAGAACTCCCACAATTTTTTGAGTCTGCCCTGGTTGTGCCATCATACCAGGGTGTGCATAGGTGCCGAAGGTGAAGCATGCCACTATTAAGTGAATGAGACATCTACTCCAAAATCTTTGTATTTCCCCCATGACTGTCTCTTCTGGCAAGTCTTTTCTAGCTGCCTTTTGCGTTTGTCAGCACACTGACGGACCTGGGGAGTTGAGGCGGGGGTGGCAGTGATTGACAGATTGTAGAATTGCAGTGCAACCTATGTGCACAGCATTTTGGTGTTCTGTGTGACTGATCAGAGCAGTGCTCTTGGGTTTCTGTGCGTCAGTGTGTAATAGTGGGAAGAGGTGTGAGGGATAATACACATGCAGTTTATACATTATTTATCGCTGTTCCTGAATTGAATGAGTATCTATAGAATATACCCAGCAGCAACAGAGGATCAGCCGGTCTTTGGTGTGCATAGAAGAGCGTTTGTCTGTGGGGGCCCAGTGAAGTGCTTGTAGCAGTGGCTTAATTTGTACCCATGGGCAATGATGCAGAAGGTTCTCTGGCTGCAGCATTTTGGATCCTTGGCAGTTTTTTAAGTAGTTAGAGCGCAGTTCTTTGGTACAGATAATTTGCATTGTCTTCTCACAATATAACAAGGGTGAAAGTGGCCTGTGGTTTCTGCAGATAACCTAGGTGTGGGGCGATGCGTTGCATTGCACCCATTGTGCAGGTACTTCTTGTGACTTCATTTCCTTGAAGTATCAGTGAAAGGTTGGCATCTATGGCCATTCAGAAATTGTTTTCCTCAGTTGATGTTGATGATGGGGGTTTCTAATTTCTTGAGGCTTATGTTGTAGGTTGGAAGTTTCCCCATTGTCCACAGGTCAAAATCTCATTTTGGAGGAACTGTTTAAGATGGTTACACAGCATCCATTCATCTGTGCAAAGTCAGTCCTGAGCACTCAATATTAAATCATATTTCCACATGTGTTCGTCGTCGTAAAGATTCTTTCTTTTATTTCTTGCTGTCTTCAAATGTTCATGTAGCAAATATCACAGACTTGAAGTTTCCTTTTCAATTCATATATATCTCCAAAAAAAGGGTTCAAACTTGTAGCCAACACGTCTTTCGTCTATTGGTACTTACACCAGCGACTTCAGCAGGGCCTAATATCATATTCCAGACAGTCTTCCACGTATTTAACATTAAACCTTTACATGCCTTAATTTAACAAGCATTTGCAATGCAAGACCTCTTGTATATACTTTAGTATATACTTTAGTATATATACTTATATGTGTATGTATTTTGAGGGCTCTGGAGATCAGCCCTAGGATTTGTCTGCTTCCGCTTAGGGACTTTTTTTCTTTTCAACTGCATCTATTTAACTTTCTTGATAGAAAATGACCAGCAGAGGTCAGTAAAATACCAGAATCACTTTAGCATTCTCTAGATTCCAGTCCATAGAAATTGTCTTCCACGAGCACCCGTAGACAATAATATTTTTTTCAAATCTTGTATTTTCAGTGATATGACCACCGAAGGCCCTGCATTTATATTAAAAACAGAGCTTTGAACTATACCATTTCCCGCTGTAAGGCAATATTTCTCTCCATGTGTTCCCATACCTGGGGTGTCGCGCAGTTTGGTGCTTACTTTCCCTCCATGTTAAAGAACAGTAGCTGTTTCAGCACCCAGGCTAATGTGCTGCATAGCTAAATACATATAAGGTCCCAAAGGCGAGACCGATTGCATTGCAAATGCTTGTTCTTTTTGTGTTTGGTGTAGCTTGAAAGAAGTTCTTTCTTTGTTGCTTGTTACAATTGCATACAAACTGCGACAAATGTACCACATTATTATTATTTTTTTGATTGAAATGTTATACTGTTGAAAATAGCAAAGAAGACCCAAGTAGCTAAACTGATTTTTCCAAGTAGATGGACATAT
Organism: Calotriton arnoldi; assembly: GCA_963921515.1. Classification (NCBI taxonomy): domain Eukaryota; kingdom Metazoa; phylum Chordata; class Amphibia; order Caudata; family Salamandridae; genus Calotriton; species Calotriton arnoldi. Next base: position 1,041,072 of record CAWUFW010004684.1, read on the forward strand.
TGACTTCAAGTACAATTTAATCATCAATCCAATTTGTTGCAATCAGTAGTTTGGTTTAGATGTTTTCACAGAAGATTAGGCTGCTTTGTTTCAGAGCAGTTGTGTTAATGACAAACTACTTTTTCGTTCAGGTATTCTCATAAGATGAACTGATAATGGAAAAAAGTCTGGGAACATTGTGTCTCTGGTGATATGTGACCAATCTCACTTAATGAGTAATTATTTCTGCACACTCAACATCATTAAAAATGTGAACAGGCTTCCTTCTGCAATAATGGAAAAAAGAATCAGATGAACAAACGAAACAATTCCAAGTGGCAAAAAGAAACACATTTAACCCATTTCTTTCCTTTTTCAAGTCCCTCATCCAGTCACACCAAGGTGTGGGAGCTTATTACACTGAATGTGCAGGCGGGTTGTCACCATGTGCAGCTCATATACGTATGGTGAAGGCAAGTAGTAGTGCTCTGTTTTAAGCAGGTAAAATTAGGTATGTGGTAAATTGTAAGGTTTTTTTTGCAACCTTCGCAAAAATGTATGTCATGTAAATCCTTGTTTCATGCAAAAAGATGGTTCATCAGGCCTGGAAAACAATTGAGAAATTCAAATTATTTGTGCAACCTGGTATGGAAACACCGACACCTTCAGTAACTCCCCGTTTCATAAGGGTAAACTTGAAGAAGTGTGGTAATACTGTACGAGGAATTACCACACAGGCCAGCAACGGAATTCCCAGATATGTCAACGCATCAGGAGTCCCACGACTCTCAGTATATGAGCCTAATTTGGAAACTTCTGACACAATTGCAGTTTGTTCATCCGAAAGCTCTGCATAATGTAAACTTGCAGAGAAAAAATCCTCATTCATTGTCCAGCATGGAATTATGCTGCAAGTAGTGTAAACCCTCTGGGGCTGTGTTTCTCATGTCGGGTGTGCTATTACTATGAAAATTACCTGGCTAGGCTGAGAAAAACTTTGCACAAGTGAAGATTACTGGGGCACTTTGCACCCTTTATGGAGTGTGAAAATAAGACGTTTTTAAAAAAAACTTTATGGGTGAAAAAAAGATTGCACAGCATCAGTTTAAGCCAATGATCGAGCTTTGTCAACTTCGAAAGTAATGCACCAGTGGTTCAAGTACCTAAACGTACCAATCAGATGATTTAATACATCAATATAACTTCCCACTCTTCGCATTCAAGAGGAACACTAACTTGCGCGATGAGCTGGTGCACACCAAGAAATCATCTCCGTACATTGCACCACAGACAACACTCTAGGACAGTCAACCCTGTAGGCCATTACCCATGTGGGAATCGCATTTCCTGCCAGTTCACAAAGGCGACAAAAGAAGTGGACATTAAAACAGGAAGACCTTGGATCTTAAGAGCACTGACTAACTGCAACAGTGAGAATGTTGTAAATTTGATTAGAACATTGGAATGTTGAGAGCTCCATTGAAGACAATAGAGTGCCTTTGGGCTTATAATGGCTGGTATAAGCCCAGCGCTCCAACATTCCAATGTTTGTCTTTTTGTTTCTCCATTTTTAATTTAGAACATTCTACCCTTAGTGGGTGGAATGTTCTAATAGCTCTTATAGCCCTTCTGCCTCAGGCTATACCGGTTGTTAAAGGCCCTCTCCTCGTTATAGGCCCTCGCCTGCGGCTCGGGCCTATAACTCGGGATCAGGGCCTTTAACAGCCGGTATAGCCCTCGGCAGCGGGCTATAAGGCTATATTACATGCCCATGTGGCTTGTTCTATGTCGTAATGACAACCCACAAAATAAAGGTGCACATCAATGAACACTGGAGCACAATAGGTTGCAAAAGGAACAACACCAAACTTGTACTCCACTATCTTGACTTGAACCATAAAGATGTGGATATGACATGGGTGGTTCTAGAGAAATTGAACACTAACACCCCAGACCTTAAAAAAAACTGCTCATGCAGGAACTCAGATGGGTCCACCGATTGAGAACATGGGAGTAGGGGCTAAATGATGAAATCCCATGGTTACAATTGGCATGACAACCTAGCCACATTTCATGCAGGGTAGGAATCTGTCACATATGATTACAACACTTTAAGGCATTCCCGATCCACTCAGCTGCATTACATCCTGTATAAGCTCCAGGTAGCATGCACACAGTGACATTGGCCGTATCTGTATTACATTGTATTAATAATGTCCATGCAGCACATGTACACCCTCATAAGAAGCATGGGATACTTTGGTACATCTCTCTGTAAAAAACCTCCATGGCTATCTCCAGTAATGTCACAGATTATAGACTTGTCACACTATCGTTGTTTAAAATTGCAATGTGAGAGGTCGAGGCCTGCATGCAGAAAAAACAGCACTCATGGAGAAACAATTTCCAACCTTGAAAAACAATTTCCAACCTTGAAATCAGTAAGATTGAGTAGTCCGAAGTTTGGGATTACAAGTCCCATGATCATATGCCGCCCACGTCACTTGTTGTGCCAGGAGGCGCTTTAAGAATCGTCGCAGGCTCCCGCAGCGCGGGACGCCCGTTTTGTAGCAGCTACATCGCTCCACTGGGACCGGGACCGGGTCAGGACTTCAAGACCCAGGCCTCATCATGGCCGGTTGCCACCCACGTCACTAGTTGCGCCAGGAGGCGCTTTAAGAATCGTCGCAGGCTCCCGCAGCATGGGACGCCCGTTTTGTAGAAGCTACATCGCTCCACTGTGACCGGGACGGGGTCAGGACTTCAAGACCCGGGCCTCATCACGGCCCGTTGCCGCCCACATCACTTGTTGTGCCAGGAGGCGCTTTAAGAATCGTCGCGGGCTCCCGCAGCGTGGGACGCCCGTTTTGTAGCAGCTACATCGCTCCACTGTGACCGGGACGGGGTCAGGACTTCAAGACCCGGGCCTCATCGTGGCCTGTTGCCACCCACATCACTAGTTGCGCCAGGAGGCGCTTTAAGAATCGTCGCATGCTCCCGCAGCGCGGGATGCGCGCGGGCAAAGCCCGGGCCAAGGGCGGGCCCATCCTTGCCCATCATTGCCAGGAAGAGGCAGGGCAGGGCTACCCCCCTTGTATCCGGCATTCTTAAAGCCAACTCGCGGTCGCAACTTGATTTTTAAGGTACTGTGTTCTTTTCCTTCCCTTTTCAACAAATTGCGGGTGCTGGCCGTGGCTTAGTCTTGTTCTCCCCTGACCAGAATTAGTAGGAGCTGCCTCTTGATTTATTTTGGGACATTGGACATTTTTACGGGCTGCCGTTGTTGATGTTGGTCGATTGTTTTATTTTTCCTTCCAATCAAGTATTTTCCTGAGACAGCCCTTGCTTTGTTTCTTTTTCTTTTAATTTAAACACTTTCTGGCTAAGGGGGCAATCACTGTGGGTACTTACGGGTTGGAATTTTTGGATTAGTAAATGTCTCCACTTATTGCCACTTTGTTGTAATACCTTGGTATCTATTGCTGATTAAGGGGTAGTCTGTAGCCGGTTTTTGCCTGCTTCAGATTGTTGCTTGAGGCTGTAGAAAGATGGGGAAGAGAAAAACCATGGAGGGTTCTGGGGGGAGCCAAATGGGGAAAGGGAAGAAAGTTAGGAAATCGTTGAAAAGCATAAGGAACAACTGTGTTTTAGAACACATTTACCGTATTGACAGCCTGATTAGCGAGTGCGAAGGAATCCTAGATGGTGAATCAGCTGTCCCCCCATGTACATCCTCTCATCAACCCTCTCCGGGGACCACTACCCCCACTCGCCCTCCCGCAATCCCAGCAATGTTTAAGAAGTTGCCATCAAAGAGTATCCCCCGCCATAATTTGGAGGCTCCGCTCCACTTAGTAAGGGTTCATTCCCCCCTGCGACCCCTCCAGGCACCCCTAGTAGTCCTAAGTCACAGCCGGAACCCAACATTTCATGCACAAATAGGTTTTCACCCCTTTTGGACCTGGCTGGAGACCTTGAGGAAAATAGCCCCCAACAGCTTCTTGTCGCATCCAAAAGCGACCTCATCTGCACATTATTTAGAATCCCAGAACACATATCAGCTCATTAGCACACTTAGGGTTGAAATAGGGAATATGCGATCTATGATTGAGAGCCTTACCACCTTAGTTGAGTCCTTAGTGCGGAAAACACCCCCCTCCCAACTGCACGTTGCATCTGTGTCAAAAACTCAAACATCTTTTCTGGGCAATCAATGTAAAACTGCACCAGGCTAGCACTGGGCCCATACAATCCAACGTAGTAATCGCCCCATATACCCAAGTGTTGCAGGATCCTGCACCCAAACGACCCAGCCACTTTTTTAAGCTAGTGGCCGCCTATAGCCCTCCCAGTGGACTAGGGATCAGAAACATATTTCCACCTCAGGCCCCACCACCGCCATGTTACGCTCGGCCTCAACAAACTATTCCACACCTACCAGCTACCCAGAAAAGGTATATGGTAAATGTACCAAAGCTTGCCAAGGGGAAAGGGCACGAGGGGGAAGATTCTTTGACTAATAAAGCAATACACTGGATTCGCCATGTCAGGGGTTTCCGCTCGGTGATTCGCGACGACATTACCAGGGCACGAAGGTTTTTCTCTCCTGTCCAGCCATTTGATTGTATTGAACTTACCCTGAAAGGGACTGATCTATTTGAAAACCTCCTTGCCCTGGAATTCCGAACCTGTTCCCCTGACACTTCCTCCATCCAGTTTAAGCGCTTTATACCCTTCGAACATAGTAAGCTCCTTGATCTTCAGCCACCTTTCCAGACAGTTAGCGGCTCCAGTTTAGAAGCCAATCATTGACTCCCGAAGGAAGTTCACCAGCTTCCCGGGCCTTGTGCCCCTCTACCTTTTTGCGTAGATAACTGCATAGTAGCTGTGAATCACCAGTCGGCGCCTTATTCAAAGGAAGATAGATCCCTACCAGAATTAGGCACACGTAACGCCCCTATCAGCAGCAGTAGGACTGCAGGTGTAGAGCAATGCACAAGTCATAGCTCCCAGGCTCCATTTCAGGTCCCGACTGGCCATTGCTATTGCCATGTTAATTCAAATGCTGTACAGTCTCCCAGCCCAACCCTCCCCCGCCAACTTAGGGTGATTTCTTGGAATGTGGCTGAGTTAAACAGCAAAATGGCTCTTCCTCACTGGCATGACCTAATTGAGAGCTACAACATTTGCATTTTGCAGGAGACCTGGAGCTTGGTTCCCCTGTTTAAGTCAGGATTTATGTGCTTTTGCTCACCTGCGACGACAATAGGGAGAGGGCGCCCGTCAGGGGGCTTGATTATTTGGGTGAGAATTACTCTGGGTTGCCGGATTACACTCCACCCAAGCTCAAGTCCGGATATTTTTGGGTTAGCTATTAGGGAACCTAGGGGGGGAGCTCATATTGACTTGTTTAATATCTATGCTAGAGGGACCAAAGGCGGTAGAATTTCACCCACTATCACCTCGTTGGAAGAAAGCTTAGCTAGATGTCCACCTCATTCCAGAGTAATAGTTGCGGGTGATTTTAACAGCACTTTTGAACCGCTCAACATAGAAGACCTGTTAGGCACCGAGTCTGTTGACAATAAATGGGCTGTCCATTTTTCTATCTTACCACCAGTTAAAAAATGGACACAGACAGCACTTCATCTCAATGCCCTAAGTGCTGAGTTCGGCCTAAGTGCAGTAAATGGTAGAACTCTTTCGTTCAGGCAGGGTGCCAACACATACAACAGAGTCAGCTGCCCCTCTCGCATTGATTATATTCTTTTAGATGTAAGGCTCTGGGGAGACTTAGTCGATATGAGCGTCAGCAATACTACAGAGAGCGACCATAATCCTCTCTGTTTAACTATGAACCCCTGTGGGAAGCTCCATATTATCCCAAGACCCATTCAGCCCTAACACTTACTAGGGATGTTCTACCCACGAATAACAGATCCCTAAAATGGCAGAAGGTGGCATTGCAAGGAGATAAGATCTCAGCCATACGGCACGACTTGGCAGTAGGTACATGGGAACTCGAGTCCGTGGTTGCCAGCGAAAGTGATCTGGCTGATGCAACCGCGGTTCATTCCTGTACCTTTGATCGAATTAACGCCCACTTTATAGTTCCTGGGTCGGATCGTAAGTCCAACAAGCAGCCAAGAGGGGTTCACTCATGGTATACTAAGGATTGCCGACGTGAGCGATCCATTTTGGCAGCAGCAATTAAAGATAAGAATTGCCCCTTGATATGAATTGCCAGGAAGCGCTACAAGGCCACCTTGCATGCGGCAAAGTCAGCATGGGACAAATCTCGATGGCAGCAACTAAGGGAAGCAAGTGTGGCAAAGGATGCCAACCTATTCTGGTCTTTAGTCACTTGGGGCAGTAAATCAGGCGTGCCCTTACCACCTAACTTCATCTCCGCCCAAGTATGGTATGACCATTTCCGGAAGCTCTACTCAATCACGGAGGGCATGCACCCGGAGGAGTCGATAGAGCTTGTAGGACATCATGTGGACGACGAGCATTTTACCCTAGGTGAAATTGAGACCGCAATGGGCAGAATAGTGCCGTCCAAGGCAGCAGGCTCAGATGGCATACCAGGGGACCTGTTTTTATCTGACATCTCCAACTGGGCCCACTATATTCTTCTCCTGGCAAATGCAATAGCCAAAGGTGCCCCTGTTCCCGGGTCCTGGAAAGGAGCAGAGGTGGTCCCAATTTATAAAAAGGGAGCCAAAGATGCCCCCTCAAATTATAGGCCCATAAATCTAATCAATGCCCTCCAGAAGGTGTTTAGTAGTGTCTTGCTGCAGAGGATCCAGCTGTGGGCAGATGATTACGCTATTCTATCACAGTTTCAGGCCGGCTTTAGGGCCAGGATGGGGACTATTGACCAGGTATTTCGGCTCCAACCCATCTACTGGAAAGAGGTGGTGATTTGCAAAGGCAGTCTTTACTTAGCGTTTATTGACTTAAAGACTGCCTTTAACCTAGTTCTCAGGAGTAAACTATGGTTAGTGCTCAAAGATTTGGGGATCCCCTTGTTTATCCTCGATCTTATAATTAGGCTGCATGAAGATACTTATGCGCAGATCAGGTGGGGGACACAGGGCCAGTTGACTGACCGTATTCCTCTAAGCAGGGGAGTCCGGCAGGGCTATGTTCTGGCCCCCACCCTTTTTTCACTCCACGTGAATGGAGTGGTAACCTTCCTGCAAGAAGACCCCGCAAATGCACCAACTTTTGGGAGGTTAAGGTACCGACCCTCTTGTTCGCAGACGACACCTTGTTGGTTGCAACGCCTTTTTAACCGGTTCCAACTTTTCTGCGACACAAGAGGGCTGGTGATTAATACATCAAAAACAAAATGTATGGCCTTTAACCCCCATAAGTCGTATCGTGGCAGTCCTCTGCTTGGTGGAATACCCTTAGAGAGAGTGAGCACTTTCGATTATCTTGGTATCTGCCTCGCAGATAATATGTCTTGGAAAAACGATCTCACAAAGATGCTAATGAGCCACAAAAGGGTAGCGGGATCACTTGGGAAGGAACATCGCTCATAGCATAGCAGACCGGTAGCGCCGGTCCTCCAGGTTTATGAAGCAAAGGCAGTCAGCACAGCATTGTATGGATCCGAGCTGTGGGGATTCGAAAAGACCTACGATCTCTGCAGATCAGAACATAAATTCCTCAGGGAATTAGTGATGCTGCCAAAATATGTTCCCCTCACTCCCCTTATGCTTGATATGGGCAGACGATCCATAGGTGATGTAGCAAGGCTTCGACCTTTGCTCTTCTTCGCTCGCTTTAGGCGAACCGATGAGCTTCTGCCTTATGCGGAAGCCCTATCTGAGGTCATCAGGTTAGACACGAGTAGTAAAGTGGGTTGGATCGCTAATATTAGGAAAATGACGACAGCCATAGGGCTCAGAGCCCACTGGGACAATCAAGATCCACCGAGGGAGGAAGAACTCAATCACCTCTACTGGGATTGGGTGGATCAACAAGAATCTAGCAACCCAAACCTGGGGAGACTCACTGCAGAATTCTATCTCCACAAGCAGGAAAGATATTTAGAGCCTTTTCTAGATATAATCCAGGTCCCACAGGACAGGCTCCTATATATCCATTTCAGGTTTGGTACACTTCCTGTCTGTGAAACCACAGCCAAATGGCTTACATGCAACCCAGTGTCTAAGGACTGTCCGTGCTGCAAGGCCCCAGTAGAAAGTGTTGCCCATGTTATGTTTGTATGCCGGGCATACTCCGCACCAAGGGCAAAGTGGTTAAAACCGATTTGCCGGCAACTGGGCACACGGGAGTATCACACACCTTGACAAAGTAAGAGGGTGGATGTGTGCAGGGATTTTGAATCCCTTGATGTTTGTAACCGCAAGTGGGATTAGATACCACTACAGATTGATATTGAACTCCCTCCCATTGCTACTTTTAGAGTGTGACTACAGGGGTTCCTGAGCCCTTCCTCCATGGGGCCCAGATGACCCGATAGTGGGGTAAGATTATGAGCTGGTCTCACAACTGGATAAAAAATTGTTTTGGGTGACCTCACGTGAGTCGTGTCACTTATCACTGAGCATGCGAATGTTTCATGCTTATGGTTATCTATAATCGTACATATCCCTTATCTACACACTAGGAGAGATCTCACATATTGTTTTTATCTTTTTGCAGGATCATATGGGCCAGATATAAAAGAGGTTAACACAGGTCACCCTTTCTATTAGTAGTGTCAAAATTAGTGTATATATGTCATACCAGGATCCCGTGTTTCCGTCCTGAAGAATGCCATGGACCCACATCAGCCATCTGGCAGAAACATGTTAATGGTACAGGGGTGATGGGGTACTAATTCCCCTTATCTCCGCAGTTGGTTTTAATACTAAGTGTCATTTCTAGTAAATAAAAGGGTTGTTTAGCATGTCACATTGGTTTTTAGTATATCTAGATCACGGGTCCCTCTTAGATAGAAGTGTCTCCCTGACTCCAGGTGAAGGCTCGCTCTCCATCAAACCAGGTTTTTAGAGAGCAAGGGTTGTCCTATGATGAAGCAGGACAACTGGTGGTGCTTGAGGACATCCAGTCACATTTTTGTGTCTGTTCAACAACGGATGCTAGGTTGAACCATGAGGGATATACAAGCGAAAAATAAAATCTCGGGTAGCTCTTTTGTGTGAAAACATTTGGATGCCAGCTCTTCCTTGAGGCCCCACAGCCTCTAGTTCCCTACCTTGGATACATTCCAGGGATGTGTGTTTAGGTGTATAACCCCAACAGGCAATATGCAATTAGTTCAAGCATGTAGAGAGCTGCCTGTGAAAGACACTCTAGGCAGAGACTGTAAAATTATTACAACTCTGAATGCACTTTGGTGCAGCAGGGCATCAACTGGGGAGCAATGAGGGCAAATAGGAAGGTAACAAGAAGACACGCCTCTACTCTTTGTCCAAATTCCAAAACAGCGCTCTTCAGAGTCTGCAAAACTTCAACATGCATGTGCGAGTGCCAACTCTCATAAACATAGAAAAGGGACAGGACGGCCATGTCCTACTCCCCGCTCCCACTCCACGAGAAGTGCCAGCATACAGGACAGCTACGTCCTAGGGAAAAGGGACAAGGACTGCCCCAGTTGACTGTAATCAACTCACTGCCATGCATGGTCCTCTGCAGCAGTGAGAACCATTTCCAACTCCTGAAAAGGTCCACTGAAACTCTCTTTAAAAATAAACTGTGTGACTATAATACTTTTGAGAAGCTGACAAGATTTTTAGAATTTTAAGTCAGTGAACTTTGCAATTTCGCTCACAGTTAATTATAATACAATTATGAAATGAATAACTAAGGATAGAACAGGTGGTGACAGGTTTGTTCTTGCTTTGATATATCTAGTTCAAAATATAATTTTAAATTTTGCGTATGATCATATTTCACCTATCTAATGCATACTTGCCCAAACAACCAATTCAGCTGGTAGGCTCCTTCTTTGTGCAGCTCTACTGCCTACATATTTAAGCCACCCTTTCTACCTATTTTTATAAGGCCTGCTACATCTACTGTACACATGCAATTAATGAATAAAGAGAAGTACACAGTGCAGCATAATAAAGACTGCCTGGGACTGAAGACCCCAGCAGCCAATCAGCTGCTGCATTACTGTTTGCCCAGCCATTGAGAGGCCATGAGGCGGGGCTGATGTCTAGCAGTTCCTGAGCACTGTGACTTACTACATATGCCTAAGAGAAAGTGAAGACTGTGCCAGCCCTGAGGAACAAGAAAACGGAAATACAAAGATACCAACAGATAGGCATAATGTATTTTATTTTCTCTGTTTAGTGTGCAGAGCATGTTTTCAGTATGTAGAGCAATTGCTGATCAGTCAGTACACTAACATGACCAAACTGGAATTACTGAGGGGGGCCGATACCTGTGTGTACACTGAAGGCACACCACAACCTCTGAACTGTTAGAAATGGGGTTTCTAGTTGGCAGAGGTGTCCAAGTAGGGACCACCGCTTTAGTCAAGGTAAGTCAGCTTACACACTAAAAGATAACCTCTGCTCACCCTCAGAGCAGTCAGGCTTATCTAAAGAGGAAATGGATCCCGTGATTGCGACCCAAGACTTTATTAAGGTCATCTGTTGGAATATAGCCGGGGCACAGAGCAAACTGTTTGATCATGACTGGCTGGGCATGCTCAAGCACTTTGGAGGAAACATGGGACACTAAGGGTTGCTTGTATCTTGATGGTTATTCCTCCCACTCAGTTTTAGCTACCCACTCTTCTAGTGGGCGTGCTAGTGGTGGCCTTACGACTCTAATTAAATTCGAATATAACTGTAAAGTCCAGGTGATAAATTCTAAATGTAAAACTATCTTGGGCACCCTTTTAATATTTCCTAACAAACGTAGACTGCTCCTTATCAATTTTTATAATGCAGTTTCCCCAAAAGATGGAACGGAAGCCATGGCTAGTCTGAAATGTTTTATGGGTGACTTTTTTCTGTCAGAGCCCCCATTTACTCTAATTATGTTGGTGGGAGATTTTAACATGCATCCGTGCCACTCCTGTGATAATAATAAGGAATCTGATTTAGAAGGGCCGTTTGTAACCCAGGCACATTTTAAACACACATGCCAAGGGGAAGCGGCAAACAGTTTCATTTCGGAGTTTAATCTGGTGAACTTGTTGGTGACCAAAGATGACCCAGCGGAGGCTTACACACCCACCTTTAAGGGGGAGGGCACCGTAGTGTAATTGACTATATCTGTGTCTCTGGTTGTCTGCTCCCCACACTTTTAGACTTTGAGGTTTTACAACATCATATGAGCGATCACAACTCATTAACCGCTTCATTCTATTGGGATAATAAAGCGGTGAGCTCTACACCCGCTTACCAGGCGCCCACCACACTGGCTGATCAGGGTCGAAGGATAAAGTGGGCTAACATCGTCCCATCGGCCTTTGTTCAAAATGTGGTTGGCTCATGTCATGATGATTTTCAATCTTGTCTGTCAGATGCTGAGCCACCCCAGAGGATCCTGGCTTCATTTACTAACATCTGCAGGTTTATTAAGTCAGCTCTCCTTAAATCTGTTGCTTCTCCAGCCACCTGTGTGGTTAGATGGTTTGATAGACAATGCTCTAGAGCCCATAAGGACCTCTGGATTCTCTTGCATGCCGAGCCCCGCTGTCAAGAAAAAGTTAAGAAGGCTAGGGCGGCCTTTAAGAAAGCCTGTAAAGATCGAAAAGCCCAAATCAAAGACGACACCTGCGACAAATTGATGATGGCTAGTCAACAACACAACAGCGTTGCCTTCTGGAGTGTTATCAACTCGCCCCTTTTTCCTGACGATCATCTCAACAAGCAGGCATGTACCATTCCATCTCAGGCCTGGCTGGATCATTTTAGGATCATTTATAGCCTTGAAGCAGAGCCTGAGCCTGCAGGAGGTCTCCGGACAGAATGTAACTTAACCTTTAGCCTGACGGGGGTCAGAGCTGCCATTTCTCAGCTGCCCGTAAATAAGGCACCAGGGCCAGATGGGGTTCCTGGTGATCTATACAAGGATTGTATAGATTTGTGGGCCCCAATACTGACACTGCACTTAAATTCTGCTGTATCTAGCCATCTTCCCCCAACATGGTCCCAGTCTATAATAGTACCTGTCTTTAAAAAGGGCAACAGATCAGACCCGGCCTGTTTTAGACCTATTTCCCTCAAAGATTCGGAGGTGCAAATTATTGGTAGGATCCTATTAAATCGCCTCACGGACTGGGCCGAGGAGCGAGGCTTTCTGTCTGACCTCCAGTACGGGTTTCGTCCTGGACTGGGAACAATAGAACAGACCTTGAATCTCTATCTTTTAACCTGCAAGTATACCACGGCCAAGAAGGGGGCCATCCATCTGGCCTTCATGGACCTTAGTTTGGCCTTTGATAGAGTCAATCGCTCTAAGCTCTGGTTGATGATGGAACAGATGGGTGTTGATATAGTTTTAATTAACTTCCTGAGCGATTTGCACAATGGCCTGTCCGCTAGCGTTAGGTTTGGCCCCAATGGGGAATGTACGGAGCACTTAAACTCCAGCGAGGGGTACGGCAGGGTTGCATTTTAGCTCCTTTTTTATTTATATTTTACATCAACAGTTTAGAGCAGGTTGCGGGTGTTGATGTCCCCAGAGTAGGTGGCCGCCCCATTCCTGCTCTACTGTATGCGGACAATACAGTTTTAATGGCCCGTACTGCTAAAAGCCTAAACAAGCTTCTTTCTCTTTTTATTAATTTTATGAACAGCCTTGACCTATTCACCAACTTTTCTAAATCACATGTTATGAGTTTTGGCCCAGCAAAAACGAGAACAATGAAATATTTAATGGAGTGCCAGCACATCAGAAAGGTGGATAAGTTCAAATACCTGGGGATACAACTGGATTCTGAATTTAATTGGCACTCACTCATTAATCAAAATGTTTCCTCTTTTAGCAGGGCGATATTTGGTGTCCGGGATTTTTCCCGCCGATTTGGGCACACTCATATCCAATCGGTTCTGGAGATTTACAGGGCTAAATGTATCCCCTTGGTGTGTTATGGCAGCGGAATCTTGGGATACGGCCAGGTGGCCCCACTCCAAGTTGCAGAAAATACGTTTTTAAGGAGTCTCTTTGGCGTTTGTCAAAGCACACCTTCCGATATTGTTCACGAAGAACTAGGATTGGATTATTTAACTGATCGGCTTCGCCTTAATCCATTAAAACTCTGGAACTCGATCTGGACAAAGGAGGAGTTGGGCTTTAGCAGACTGATCCTCCAAGACAGCTTACAATTAGACAAGCCCTTACAGATTCCGTGGCTGGCGTATGTGGCACGTAGCTTGAGGGCTATAGGGAGGCCGGATATGTTTGGTAACACCATAGGTATAACTCGCGTGTATGGTAATCGGGTTGAATATGCGTTTATGTACAAGCTCAGGTCAGAACGCGAAGATGTTGCTTTAACAAAACACTCTATGCGACACGCGCTGCTGGTGAAAACAGTAATATTGAACCCTATCTAACCTGGAATATACCTCGCCGTCATCGCCATTTGTTGACTTATTTTAAGTTACATTTATTTCACAGACTGGTCCCTTTTAACCGTGGCTGTTTTAGATACTCAGATTTGCCGCCCTGTAACTGCGATAACACCTCGATCAACGATACATTGCATGTGGTTATGTGTTGCCCAAAATATAGCTACCTGCAACACAATTTTATACGCCCAATTTTATCACCGCTCAATTTTAACCAAGTCAGGCCAGCCTTACTCTTTTTACAGTTGTTGAATTCACCTTTTACCTGCTTTTCCATTGTACGTTTTTGGTGGGAGTTTTAAAATATGGATGATTATGATATTGATATTCTGTTTGTTGTTTTTAAATGACTTGTCTTTTGTGATTTTATCCATAGAATCGAATAAAGATTATGATGATGATGAAATCAATGTGTAAAGTATTTGTGCAACACACACACACACACACACACACACACACACACAGTAACACAATGAAAACACCACGAAACAACTCTACACAGGTTTAGAAAAATAGACAATAATTTAATACATAAATCAAGAACGAAACAACATAAAACCAATAAGTGGAAGTTGAGTTATGAATTTTTAAAGAATAAAAAGAGTCTCAAGCACTTAGGGCCTGATTACGATAACGGCGGTCGGACCGCTGCCAGCCCGTCGGTGGCAGTCCAACCACCGACAGGCTGTCAGTCCGAATGCCGTATTTGGATTCAGGCGGTCAGACCGACACCATCCCGACACAACACCGCCGCCACCGCCAGGATCTTGGATCCCGATGGTGCGGCGGTCGGGATGGATATAAGAAACAGTGGTGGGGCCGAGGAAGGCACCACCATTATGAGTACGATTTCCCTTTCTGACAACCTTTTCATGGCGGGGACCTCGCCATGAAAAGGTTGTCAGAAAGGGTAGGAAGGGGTCCCAACTAGGGCCCTGGGTGTCAGAGCCCAGGAAAAAATGTGCCTGGGACACATGTAGCGCCCCCCCCCTTCAGTTGCATAGTTGTGCGTGCACTGTGTGTCATGCATTACATGGTGCCTGGCAACAGTGCACCAACGTGCTGGAGACGCTGCCACATCTGCAGGATATGCTACAGGCTCTTCCTATGAGCCTAGCATTCCCCCTCCGTTACACCGCCGCTGCAAGACCGCCGCCGCGGCAGTCATGTCAAAATATGGTGGTCGGGATGCTGCCGGGAGACCGCCGACATTGCGGCCTGGCGGTCCGACCGCCAGGTTCGTAATTAGGCCCTTAGACGAAATAAGTGCCTATGGGAGTTATCTGGTCATGCTGGACTGGGACAAAGTCAACTGTTCAAGCCTACCGCGATGGAGTGCTGGCTGGGGACAAGATCCACACAGGCCCGGTGAACAGAGTACCTTGATTCTGGGTTGCAACAGCAAAGTGCGGGGTGCAGATGAGAGATGTGTCAATATTGAGCCCGCAGTCAAGGCGATGCATTGATCTTCTCCACACTGTGGTGGCGTTGAGTTGGTTCTGAAGCGGAGGTTAGGGATGCGATGCGGCTGTTCCGAGTGTGATGTACCAATTCTACTCCCGCAATAGGGTTAATGCCCCAGTTCTACTCCACGCAGACTGGAGATGCGTCGATTTATCTGGTGCAAGTATCTGGGTCCACGTCCAGGGAACCAGGTACAGGAGCAGGGGTAGAGACTTTTATAGCCCGGAGTCTCAAACAACAGAAGGCAAGTCAGCAAGCCCTTGGAGATCAGTTTGATGCAAGCAGAGTCCAGCTCTCCTCAGCAGGATCAGAGAACAGCAGGCAGCTGGGCAGCACAAGAGAAAAGCAGGCCTACCAGGTCATCAGTCAAGCAGGGTGTCAGTCTTTGATGCAGCACAGCAGTTCTTCTGACAGAATTCAGTTGTAGGTCCAGAAGTGATTGATTTGGTGGAGTCAGAGCCCCAGTACTTATACCCAGTTGTGCCTTTGAAGTGAGGGTGACTTCAAAGAAGTGTCTTTGAATTGCACTAAGGTCTTTTCTTCCCAGTCCTGGCTCCAGACTTTCATTTGTGTGGGGGACAAGGCATTGCCTTTTCAGGTGTGTCAGCCCCCTTCCTCCCTTCCTGCCCTGAAACAGCCATCATAATGCAGATGAGTACTCAGACACACCTAACCTTCCTGTGTTTGTGGCTGTCTCAATCAATCAATCGGGATTTTTAAAGTGCGGCTAATCACTCGATAGGGTATCCAGGTGCTTGCAGATCCTGGAGGCTTATTTGAACAGGTCTTGAGGGGCATTCTGAATTACGGAAGTGAGGTGATGGTACGGAGGTGCATGGGGAGGTTGTTCCAGGTCTTTGCTGTGATGTGGGAGAAGTAGCGTCTTCCACTTCTGCTTTGGTAGATGCGGGCAGTATGGGCAAGCAACAAGTAGGCAGAGCGTAGTCTTCTCGACGGTTGGTGGAAGTTCAGATGGTGGTTAATGTATGCGAGTCCCTGGTTGTGTAGAGCCTTGTGTGCGTGGGTCCTCAGCTTGAATTGGCATCTCTTTTGTACAGGGAGCCAGTGGAGGCCCTGAGGTGGGGTGTGATGTGGGTTCATCAGGAAAGGCCGAGGATGAGTCTGGCTGCAGTGTTCTGTATGGTCTGAAGTCTCTGTAAGAAGGTGTGCGGCGATTCCTATGTAGAGGGCATTGCCATACTCCAGTCAGCTGGTGATGAGGGCCTGTGTCATGGTGCGCCTTTGTGTGTAGGAGTAGCCACCTGAAGATCCTCTGTAGCATGCGCAGAGTGAGGAAGCGGGCAGAGGAGATGGGGTTGATCTGTGATTTCATGGTGAGCTTGTTGTCAATGATGATTCTGAGGTTTCTGGCGTGGTCAGGGGGAGTGGGTGCGGGTCCTAGGTCTGATGGCCACCAGGAGTCATTCCATGTGTTGCTGCTGTTGCCAAAGATCAGTACTTCCAGCTTGTCTGTGTTCAGCTGCAGGCAGTTGTTATCTCATCCAGTCGGTGACACATCTCATGCATATGTAGAAGTTGGTTCTGGTGGTGGTGGGGTTGTCGGTGAGTGAGAGAATGAGTTGGGTGTCATCTGCGTAGGAAATTATGTTGAGAACGTGGAATCTGACAATGGTGGCCAATGGGGTCATATATGCGTTGAAGTGCGTGGGGCTGAGGGAGTTCACACAGGTGTCTCCTTGGGTTTAGAGGTGAAAGGTGGTTCCTCTGGGTTCTTCCAGTGAGGAAGGAGGTGATCCATCTGAGCACTTCCCCCACTTCCCCTTGGAGGCCGATGTAGTGGAGTCTTTCGATCAGCGTGTGGTGGGATACGATATCAAAGGCTGCAGAGAGGTCAAGGAGGATCAAAGCTCCTGTTTCTCCTCGGTCGAGGAGGGTTAGGATGTCGTCCGGTGGCTGCGATCAGGGCGGTTTTGGTGCTGTGATTGCTGTGGAAGCCAGATTGGGAGGTGTCAAGTAGCTGGTTCTGCTCCAGGTGTGTCATGAGTTGATTGTTGATGATCTTTTCCAGTACCTTTGCTGGGAATGTGAGCAGGGAGCTTGGCCGGTAGTTTTTGAGTTTTCTGGGGTCGGCGGAGGTTTTTTTGAGTAGTGGTCTGACTTCGGCATGTTTCCAGGCATCGGGAAATGTTGCAGTGGTGATAGAGGTGTTGAGTAGGGTGGTGAGTTTCTGGTCGATCCTTTGGTTTCTAAAGGTTGAAGATGTGGTGCGGGCATGAGTCTGTTGGAGCTCCCGAGTGGATGAATTTCATGGTGGAGGTGGTGTCCTGGGTGGAGAGGATGTTCCAGGTGGTCAATGTGTCGTTCGTGTCGGTTATAACCCTGGGCGTAGTCGCGAAGCGGGGCTACGCGGAGGGCCACGGAGTTGGAAACAAACTCCGTGGAACTCCGTGGAGCTCCGCTACGCCACCCGCCTCCACCCCCCTATTAAGATATAGGTTACAAGTAATTTAAAAAAAGTAAAAACCACTTACCTGTTTACCGTGGCGTCCTCGGGCTGCCCTCCTCCTCTTCCTCGCCATACGGGTACTGCTTGAGAGAACTGCGCATGCGCTTGCGCCCGCACATGCGCATTTCACGCAAGAAATGCGCATGCACGGGCGCACGCATGCGCAGTTCTCTCGAGCAGTACCCGTATGGTGAGGAAGAGGAGGAGGGCAGCCCGGGGATGCCGCGGTAAACAGGTAAGTGGTTTTTACTTTTTTTAAATTACTTGTAGCTTATATCTTAATAGAGGGGTGGAGGCGGGCGGCAGGCCAACTCCGCTCCGCTGCGGAGTGTGCGGAGATTTGCCTACTCCGCGTTCTCCGCGGAAGGCGGAGTAGGCAAATCTCCGCACACTCCGCGGGCGGAGCGGAGTTGTCCGCCCACAGTTAGTCGGTTACAGTGGTGGCATATCTGTCGAGGAAGTCTGTAGGTGTGGATTGGGTTTTGAAGTTTCTGAATATGGTTGCGATCTTGTTGTGGAAGAAGTGGGCGAGGTTGTCGCACAGCTCCTTTGAGGGTATGATGTTGTTTTCGCTGGCAGCAGGGTTGGAGAATTCCTTAATGATGTTGAAAATGTCATTGGTGTTGTTGGCACTGGTTTCAATGCATGGGGCAAGGGCTGTCTTCTGTGTTGCCCTCAGCAGGCAGTGGTAGAGGTTGAGGGAGGTCTTGAAGGCTGCCCTGTCGGAGGTGTCCTCTCCAACTGTTTGCTGTCCTGTTTCGCTGTTCTGAGTTCTTGGGTGCACCAGCTGGCCTTTTTGGAGGATTTTCTCTGGATGTTGCTCTTGATGGGGACAATGCTGCCTGCACAGTTGGTAACCCAGGTGCTTAAGTTTTTCACTCACTGTTCGAAGTTGGTGGCAGTAGCAGGGTTGGAGGTGTTGAGGGCGTTTGCCCAGCTGGTCTCTGAGATTTTGTTCCACCTCCGGTGGGGGGCGTTGGTCATCTTGGGGGTGGCGGTGTGGGGCTGTTGATGCTGAAGTGGACAATGGAGGGTTTTGGTCCATGTGAGTTCTGTGACATGGTTGTATTTGACGCGGTTGCTGGTGGTGAAAATTGGCTCCAGTGTGTGTCCAGCGGTGTGAAGGGTCGTGGAGGATCTGGGTCAATCTAAGGCTGAAACCAAAAAAGGTATGCAGTTCCTATGGAGGGAGAACAAGGGAGAGAGAGATCCGAAAAGGTGACAGGTTGTTCTTAATGAAAAGAGGGAAAGGGGAATCCCTCCTTTCGGAATTAGGGCCCTCACACACCCAGCCAGCTGGGTGTCATGCTTCATCATAGGGCATGCTCCTCGTCAGGTCGGCGCTGCAGTACCTGACGGGCACCCTATGAGGGGCTCTTTGGCGGAGATCTTCTATTCCTTGCCGAATGGTGCCGTGGGTGTGAGGGGCCTAAAAGTGTAGATGTGCTAAAGTGAGGGTCGGTAGACCGTGCAGGAATAAAACAGGGAATGGAAGGCCAGACAAAACAATTTTAATGGACCTGGCTAAAAAAATAGAGCGACGACTACCTGATGTAATGTTACAGGACGTTGCGCTCAGCTTCATGTGGTCAACATGTTTCTTGCCTGGGTGTCAAAGTGATCTAGCGGCAATTCTTCAGGACCTAATGTAAGATTGTATAGCTACACTAAAAAGTGGTGTTCTGGTTCTGCTGACCTTGATATACCACACAGGGCACCTAAAGGTGTAGTACCTGTAGATGCGATGGCCAACCTATTGAGATACAAACAACATTGTTATACAGTGGTAATAGTCCGTATTTGCTATTCCATCACCACTCTCCCTTAGGAATAACACCATGTAAATGCACGCAATCGTGATGTGCCCGCACATGGTGAATTCTAGTGAGTATAAGCGATCGTCATCTAATTATGATGTGTGCATGACAAAAGACTTATTAGAAGTGATAAAAACACAGCCAGGATAGAGTATCCTGTGTTAAAAATGGTAGCTGGTGTCATAGGGATTCTGCACACACAGAGCTATGCACAGGATACTAGAACCTCGGAATATAGTGGTGAGCCAACCATAACCCTTAGCACCTAAAACCCCAACCCAACTAGCCTTAGCGTCCCATTGGCACTAATGTACCAGTGATTGGACAACCCAGAACACGGTATCTCTATCTCAGGACTCGCAGAAGCAAGAACACTCTTTCGTCACTCACTCGTACCTGTCCACAACATGCGTAAGAAGAGACACTGTATAGGTTAAAATGTTTATTTCAACTTACGTGCTCTAAGATACAGTACACTTGTCAGTACTACTAGCATAATACATATGAATAATATAATCAGCATAGTTACAACTCCATAGAATACGAACGGGGAAAGCATCTCATAAAGCAGTGGATATATGTCTAACTAACATTACCACCCTCCCCGTGCTGGAAGCAAGTTTATTATAAAAATAGAAGACCTCTGGGCTTTGACTAGCGAACCCCCATACCTCAGTCTCTAGATGCAAAACTACATCAGCAGACAATCACAGCTCTTCTCCCTGGAAAGGTTGTCTCCAAGTGTGTCTAGAGCGGGGCAACCGCAATATTAAAAGCACACTAATTTTTCCATGACAGCTGTACCTAGTGTTATGTCTAGGTGTGAGGGACTGGCCAAATCAACAAGACAAGGAAACGTTGTTATTCGACCTTGTACATGTTGTGCAGTCTGAGCCCAAAGTGAACAGGAGAAAAGGTGAAAGATAGAAAATGCAGACAGTGCAAAAAGAACTTGGCAAGAGCAGAAGTCGATAGAACAACGGCCCAGAGTAACGTGTGCAAAGGAAAGAATTATGGCAGCCAGGCCCAAGACAACGTAGCGAGGCAGGCCAGGGCCAGGAAGCCACAAACCACAAGACACCCTCCCCTGGACAGTCCATCGGCCAAGACAAAGGACGAAGACAGAGTTCAAATGGGCCGAGCAGAACAAAAAGGTCTGTAGGCTATGCAGGACAAAAAAAAACAAAAGTGTCCAATGACAAATGAGAGTCAGCAAGGCAGGCCATTCAATCCAGGAGCGTGTAAGAGCAGAAAAACGCTATAGCATCCAGGAGGACATCATTGGAAGTGTCAGAAAACATAGACGCCATCCAGTCCATCAGATCAAACGAGCAGGAATGTTCCTCAGAGGACGGAACATCCAAAAGCAATGTGGGACAGCTTGCGTGATATTCAATATAGCTCTGTTGTAGGAGATCCGAGCAGCCGCCCAGATATCCCATTGTGCCAAAATCCCAAGTGCAGCCGCACGCATCATACAGCCAGTAACGGAACAGTCCTGTTCATGGGCCTCCAAGGGACCCACCAACCGAACAAAATCCGGAACAGACAACGACGAATTGGAGAGGCAATAATCCATGGTCCAGGTGAAAGGACAGCGGATGCAAGACATCACAGGTTGCACGCAAGTGAAATACGCAAAGCGAAAAGAAAGGGTATATGACACACTGATGGTCGCCAATGGCAGGACACCGAAACTGTCCAGGAGACGCTCACGGAGCAGCTGGAGGCGTTCGGGATCGAGAAGGGCCCATCGGGGAGCAGCCATTGCGCAGAAAACAGACCAACAGCAAGACACCAGCCGCTAAGGCGAGGATTAATGGGAATCCACCAAAGACGCTGGAAAAAATAGAATGAATGAACGCCGGTATCACACCGAAAATAGTTTGGAAGGTAGACACCAGGCCGGACCCCACAACTTTAAAAAAGTGCACCAGACCCTCAGTGTTTGATGCGTTAAAAATACGATGAATTAACTCCCCAAAATGTTGGGGGAGGTCAGTGTTCAAAAGGGCCTGTATTTCACTGTGGGTACTCGCCACCTGGAGAATGAATGTCTCCCGGGCGGATGTGAGCATAACTTCCTCATTCAATAAGAGGGCCTTTATTCTGCTCAACTTATTGAAATCTGCCTCCATGGTAGGAATGGAAGGCCAAATAGAGTTATCAACGATGTCGTGAGGGGGAGGAAAAAGCACATTCTTGCAGCAGACAACTCTGTGCGAAACCGTGACAATATACGGAATGCCGGCCTGTAAGCCACAACAGTCTTCGTTATTTAAAAGCAAATAGCTACCATTAGTAAGCAAAGTAAAGGTGGGAGAAATAGCAGGAGCAGGAATACCTTTTAGCACACATGCAAGATTTGGAACGGAAACGCTACAAGCTCCGTGCAGCTTAATATGTTTACAAATAAGTGAATGACCTACAGTTGAATCACAAGACTCCCCGTGAGAAAAACTTCCTTGCCGTCTCTAAGGCATTTATACATGAAAGGCAAGGACCAGAGTTCATGTAGGAAGGCACTACCCAAAGGCTGGAAACGGCCCACAGGATAATGTTTCATGCATGAGCTAAATTCAAACAAGGAAAAAGGTAAAGCGATAACCCCATGAACTAGCCACACAGCAGAATCTAGTTCCGCTACAGAGAATGGTAAAGGATCCACTTTCTCAATATGTAACAAAGTGTAAGATGCATCTTTCATGGACATGAACTGCTGTTTTTCAGTCAAATTAAAAGGCAGAAATAGGGCGGTGGTGTTCAAGAAATTCCAAGGAACTTTACCTAACTTAAGGGTTTGCAAAGTCCACGCAAACTGCATTACTGAACGCAATTGATTTTGACCATGGTACAATATAGAAACATCATCTTGTACAATATCAACAACAGAGGACACAATATTCTCTAATGTATAAATGCGGGAAGACAGGGTATTAATACTATTGTCAACAACAGCAAGCACCTTTTCCAAATTTGCTTGGTCTATTTCCCGAAGACGGGATGCAGCTTCCATTTGTGATAGCTTCCAGAGTTCATTATACGCTTCATAAATGAATCTCTTTGGTCGTGGACCACGAGGCCCCAAAACAAAGTCGGACAGCTCAATGTTGCCTGAAAGGAGGGATAAATGCTGTTTAACAGAATCTAGGGACGAATGCTGCAACCACTGTTTGCATAATTTACCAACAGAATATGTGGTGACAGTACGGGAATCAGAAAACCTCGGATCAGGCCTGTCCTGCGTATATCCAGGAACTGAGCCGTGAAAACGCAGTTGGCATGCATTAGACGATATGGGCCATACCAACCAGGGTGACTGTACAAGTGTAGAAACATTGAATGAATTGTCCTGAAACATAGCCTGCAGAGTCGCAAGGGACATATTAAAACGCAAACTATCATTGGGAGCGCTTGACAGGGATGGTAGGGAAGGTGCGTTTAATTGTTTAGTAGTAGCCAAACCCCAACACGTAGACTGATAGATGGAAGCATTTAGAAACCCGATTTGGGCCGGGATAAGGCAAGCATGGTGCAAAGCCTCTGTGCCCTGCACCTGCCATGGCTTTGAGCCCCAGATTGATTTCAAATCCACAGTGTCCCTCCAGTACTCATAACCACCCACAGCTAAGGCTTTCAAAAAGGAACCCGAATAAAGTAATTTTGTGTGGGTCAACATGATTTTCTGAGTTGCTGGGGCATTCAGTTTAAAATAATAGGACCCAGGGTTTGATCGATTGAAATCAGTGAAATAGGTAAATTTATTTCTAAGAGTCTGGGAGCTACCTGGTTTGGGCAATGTTCCCATTGGGTATAGGTAACAGGGCTACGTAGTGCACTCGGTTTGTGGAGAAAATGGTTGCCCCAATGCTGGTAGCAGTACAAATCGGCATAATTTGCAGAATTCATATACAAATCCTCAGCATTAAAAGAAGCATAATATTTTAAATCAGCAAATAATGCTTCAACGGCATGCACATCCCAATCGTCAGAATGAATATTACTTTTTACTACATCACCCATCGAAACTCGAAGGACATTTGGTACTTTAATAATTTCTGTCGGACCATGGATTTGAAAGTTTACCGCATCCCATACGATGCCATCAGCAACTGGAAACGCTGAAATGTTCACAAATGTGTGGTCACGCTTCATGATGTGAGAGGAGGAATGTGGAGCCAAAGTTCCAGTAACACTGTTCACAGCAGAGCGTTCAGGTAAATAGTGACCATTGATAAGTAGAAAAAACACTGTGACAAAGCCAATGGACATGAACAAAAAAATCAAGAAAAACACCAACCAGAGATATGTCCAGGGTGGAACCAAAAAATTGTCTCTAAACCAGGATACAAAAAGACTGAACTTGGACGGGACAGTTGAAGAGGTGGAATCCGAGTCAAAGGAAAAACGTGTCGGGCTCAGTGGCGTTGTTGGTTGGTGTGCCACCGACTCTGTTGCAGGATAGGTATACTCGTCCTCGTCGATGCAGGGGGATGCAGGGGGTTCGAATATATTTTCAGGCAAATCAACCATCTCCATGGTAACACCAGTGACCGTTCGGGCAGGAGTGCCTCGAACACATGTCCGATAAATGGCAGGACAACAGACCGCTGGTGTAACACTATTCAGGATCGGCCAGATGTTGTAGCTTGACATTTTCCACTGAGATGTATCTGTTCTCCTTGCGACCAGGAAGCGGTGGTAAGAGTACTGTACTTGTTCCCTTCAAGCCCAGAACTGGAACCGGTGCACGAAAAGAGGGGCCGAATTCTTTTTTGTTCTCCACCTTCTCTCGAACCAGGTCGCCAATCTTCGGAAGCCAGCCAGAAACCGGATTCTGCAGAGCGGGGTCTGTGGCTGAAGGCAAATGTGCAAGTGCAAGTTTGTCTCGGGCTTCTTGTAAGTCCTGTAACATAGCAGAATGGTTATCTACATCAAACTTGGCGGATTGCGCCGCCATGTCTAGACCATCAAGGTCAGGCACAAACATTCGTATGCCGAAAAGCATTTCGTATGGGGTCCGCCCACCCAGAGGTCTTCTAGGGAGATTATTAAGTGCACGTTGTACGGTATACAAGTGGGCCAGCCAGTTCCTGCCAGTACCTATAACTCTAGCTGTCAAGGATTGCTTTAAGTCACGGTTCATTCGTTCAACGATAGAATTGCCCTCAGGCCTATACGGAGACGAAAATTTCACCCGCACCCCCAATGAACCCATTGCGTCCTTGTAAGCCTTAGAGGAAAACGCCGGACCTTGGTCAGAATGGAAGGTGCCGCATGCGAAAATTCCCACAAAGACACGCAAATCCCTGATGACATTTCGAGCGTCAGCACTCCGTTGTGGCCAGACCCAGATGAACCGTGTGCACGAGTCCACTGCCACTAAGATATATTTATAGGCAGTGTCTGAAGAAAATGGACCGCAGTGATCCAGGTAAACACACCCAAAGGGTCTGTTAGAAATACCTAGCGAGGTCTGAGGTGGTCGTGTAACCGTGGAAGGCTTGATCTGTTGACAAACGTCACAGGAAAGCACATAAGTACGGGTGTCTTTATATAAACCACGCGACCAGTAACGCTGCTGTAAGATGGAAACTGTCGCAGACACACCAGCATGAGCCGAAGCCATGCCTTCGTGCGCTGCCGTTATCAAGGAAAACCTGCGGTCCGCGTTGGGGATCAGCCGATCCCCAACACCGGGTATTGTTACATAAGGAGCCTGTTCGGGACCTAACTGATAAGAATATTTGGAAGGAAAACCCCTAGGGTAATTAACGCCTTCCTTTGTCGCAGCAATAGCTGCCAAGATAACAGTGTCTATTTTAGACATGGATCTAGAACTGCTGCTACTGAACACGTGACTACTGCTGATTTGGCAGCTTCATCTGCCAAACTGTTACCAACAGCGTGTGCGCCCACCCGCTGATGGCCTAGGGTGTGAACCACCTGTGTGAGCGGCAGACGTTGTTGTAATTCTGCCACTCGAACCCAAAGCGTTTTATGCTTGATTGTGTTGCCTTTAGCGTCTCTATAGTCGTTTTGCGACCAAAAGAACAGATTGTCATTATATGATTGAACACAGTAGTAAGAGTCGCACACAATTAGAGTGGTCACATCAGGATTAACAAACTCAAGTGCAAGCACCAAAGCGCGCAGCTCGGCCAATTGTGCGGTACTATCCCCGAGTGTCTGAGTGTGCACTACAGTGGATTTGAACTCTCCGTTCACAAAGGTACCTGCAACAATAGCACATGCGGCTGAATAAGCATGCTTGGACCCTGTGGCTGGTTGTGCCGAACCATCAGTGTAGATCACACAGTCGTAATCCTCAAGCAGCAGTAAAGACAAAGGAGGAGGATGAACGAATTCATACTGTAAAAACTCCTGAGTCTGAAGAGAAGAATCAAAAATGAAAGTGACATCCGGAGACGTCAAAGATGTTGCCCATTGAATCCAACGGGGGTGCAAAGCTTTAGAGTTCGGTACACTTGCTTTGGTCACTGCCTCTAAGGCAGGATATGGTGTTACCACCAGAATGCGTTTTCCCTGTGCCAGTGCGCGCTCCTTTAGAATCGCTATTTGCACTGCTGTTAGAACTTTTTCTACAGAGGAAAACCGCATTTCCGCGGAAGTGTACAGATGTGACTTGTATGCGATGGGTACTGTATCACCTTCGTTAAAGGTTAAGTACGTGAAACCCACTGCCCCTGGTATGATTCTAATCACCAGGTTTGTGTGGTTATCACGCGTCAAAAGAAATTTAGACTCAAGAAGGTCAGTCTGCAAAGACTGTAGAATGGAGGTATGCTCCGGAAGCCAACAAGACTTCGAAAAGGTAGGTTGTATCAATGCATACAGTGGCTTGATACGCTGGGCGTATTCGGGAATGTATGTACGTCCGAAGTTCAAAAAACCCAGCAAGGACTGAAGCTTCTTCAGATTAGTAGGAGGGCACAGAAGTGCACATTTCTCTAGGAAATGGGGGCTAAGCCCTTACCTTCATTGTTGAGCTCATAGCCCAAGAACAAAACGGTAAATTCAGCAATGTGAGATTTAGCAAAGTTAAATTTGTAACCTTGAACCGCAAATTCAAGAATAATGCGGTCTACTCGGGTCAGATGCGGAAACAATTCGTCATCTGTCAGATAAATGTCATCTACGTACGAACATGCGTCTGGATCTATGCCGTCTAACAAAGAGACAACACGAGCGGCGAATACGCCTGGACTATTCTTGTAGCCCATAGGAAGACGCCTGAATTTGAACATTTTACCACCGGAAGTAAAAGCACACCATTGGCCACTCTCCGGGGCTAAGTTGTGCGTGTAGAATCCATTTGAAAGGTCAAGTGTCGTTTTATATTTTTTACGAACAAGACTGTCTACAAGCGCAGAACTATGGGTATTTTGCACCGCAAAGGTCCGACAATGAGAGTTCAAATGCCGGTAATCCAAAACTAAGCGGTACGATCCATCGGGTTTAGAAACCGCGAATAGGGGATTATTCATAGGTGATACGCAGGTTTCGATTACTCCCTGATATTCCAACTGAGTCAGAATTTCGGAAACGGGGCCTTTGGCTTCACGTTTTATGGGATATTGGGGTTGTGGCTGCGGTAGTGACCACAAAGGTATTTCATGGGGGAGAATCTTCGTCCCAACCCACGTGGTTGCGGTATAACGCAGGAGCCAGGGACACAGCCCACTCAGCTGCCAGAGCCTCCGCTTTGTCCTTTGGGACATGTCGAGAAAAGCTCGGAAGGATTACCTCCTCCCCTGTACATGCAGCAAGAACGAATGGGGGTGGCCAATCCACCTCCGCTAATAAAATGTCATATGAAGAGGTTAGATTTTCTCAAAAAATCCCTTTAATAATACGCTGTATATCACCTTCAATTTGAATGACAATATTAAAAAGTCTATCAGGGGGTGCCACTCTGGTGTCAGCTGTCTCGACAGTAATGAATGTTTCAGTTGCTGTCGCCTCCATATGAGGACGTAGCGCCTCCCGCACTATGGTAACTTCTGCGGCGCTGTCTAGGAGGGTTACTGCCCACGTCCAATTCAGGAGTCTCATTCTCACCGTCTGTGGCATATTTCGCTGTTACAGCGGCAACTTTCTTCTTCTGAAATTGTGGTCGAAAACGTTGAAAGTCTTCTGCTTTTCCTCTGATTTGTTGTCGAGGTTGGTCTCGTCCCTGGGGAGCCTCTCGGTCCCTCCCTCTATCCTGGCGGTCTCCTCGACCGGCCTGTGACGAAGTCTGTGCCTGTGAAGAACGAGGAGAACGCGCATCAGGGATCTGAAACCTATCCGGTGATTTAATTCTCGCTCTATCGCGTAAATCATAAGTGCGTTCAGAAGAGACTGAAACCGGGGATGCGCCTCTCGACCCCGGCTTCTTTTGTTGCTTACCCTGTTTTTTCAGCCTCCAACTCTTTTTAGTGAAGACTGGTTTCTCATCTTTCTCAGGCTGAGATTTGGTTTGTTGTTGTTGTTGTTGCGATTGTGTTTGCTGTTTTGCAAAAGGCTTGTTGCCCAGGCTATTTCTGCCAATAGTTTTATAAGCCTGGGTAATAATTTTCGGTAATTCGCGAGGCCTGTCCAATTCTGGGACCAAAGCCAAAGCATTCGCTACTTGAAAGTTCACTGCATCGCCCTTGACATTCGCAAGGATCAGCTCCGCTACTACTTCAAACACTCCCACCAGTCTCATCCCTAATTCCACAGCCGCTTCAGGGCCATGTTCATCCTGTACTTTTTTAATTACTGAGGGGAGAACTGTCATGGAAGGAGTACCAAAACACTTAGAATATACTGCTGCGAATACCTTACCCCAGTTGTCACATGCTGTCAACTCGGGAATTAAGTCTTTTGGCAAACTAATCGTAAGAATGCGGTGTTTATCCACCGGGGTTGTGTGTGGAAAAACTGCCTCCAACTGGTCAAATTTTTCTGCAAGCCAATAAGGAAAATCATCCTTATTTTGTGGACGTTTGCCCATCACCGAGTTCACCATGACAGGACTTATGGTCACTCCGCTTACACCAGCTGGTTGGCCGGCAACTCCAGGAGCAACGCCATGGATGTTGCCTGTAACATATCGCACTAAGGCTCGATGCACTTGCACCAAAGCCGCATACATAGTGCGCAGTTCCGCGACTGGTATAGTCATATAGCGCGGATGTGGGGTGTACCCGGCCAAAACAGGCCAAGTGGCCCCCTCAATAGATAAGGGGCCTAAACGAACCGTGGTAGTCGGTTGTGGGAGGGCGCCATTAAACCAAACACGGTGCTGCCAAGCCGTGAGCGGTACTTCAAGAGTAGTATAAGGTCGATAGACAGCAGGAACAGTAGTGGGTTCATATTCATGGAACAGATTATCGTTCGCGTCCACCGCTGGAAAAGTGATCCAAGAGTAGAACACCTCAAAGTGGAAAGCCGGATCGGCTTGAACCACAAAGACTAGTTCGACTCCCGTGTCTGGCACTCCATACACCCGTAAGTGATCCCGGAGTGCTGTGCGGCTATGCGCCGCTATGTCTATACCCGCCATTACTAACGGGATTATTCGACAACCTAACAAGAGGCAGCACAAAAAGGGTTATAATTAATAAACCTTTTTTAACAACTTCAAGCTTGAAAGAACCTACAAAAACTTCAATATAGGAGGTATCGCCGTCACACACGCTTCCGGAAGCGTATGTGAGGGGTCGTGGACAAGCACAAGTACTACTCAAGCGTCTCGCAGATAAGCAGCCCCACCCGTTGGTCGCGCCATGTCATAGGGATTCTGCACACACAGAGCTATGCACAGGATACTAGAACCTCGGAATATAGTGGTGAGCCAACCATAACCCTTAGCACCTAAAACCCCAACCCAACTAGCCTTAGTGTCCCATTGGCACTAATGTACCAGTGATTGGACAACCCAGAACACGGTATCTCTATCTCAGGACTCGCAGAAGCAAGAACACTCTTTCGTCACTCACTCGTACCTGTCCACAACATGCGTAAGAAGAGACACTGTATAGGTTAAAATGTTTATTTCAACTTACGTGCTCTAAGATACAGTACACGTGTCAGTACTACTAGCATAATACATATGAATAATATAATCAGCATAGTTACAACTCCATAGAATACGAACGGGGAAAGCATCTCATAAAGCAGTGGATATATGTCTAACTAACATTACCACCCTCCCCGTGCTGGAAGCAAGTTTATTATAAAAATAGAAGACCTCTGGGCTTTGACTAGCGAACCCCCATACCTCAGTCTCTAGATGCAAAACTACATCATCAGACAATCACAGCTCTTCTCCCTGGAAAGGTTGTCTCCAAGTGTGTCTAGAGCGGGGCAACCGCAATATTAAAAGCACACTAATTTTTCCATGACAGCTGTACCTAGTGTTATGTCTAGGTGTGAGGGACTGGCCAAATCAACAAGACAAGGAAACGTTGTTATTCGACCTTGTACATGTTGTGCAGTCTGAGCCCAAAGTGAACAGGAGAAAAGGTGAAAGATAGAAAATGCAGACAGTGCAAAAAGAACCTGGCAAGAGCAGAGGTCGATAGAACAACGGCCCAGAGTAACGTGTGCAAAGGAAAGAATTATGGCAGCCAGGCCCAAGACAACGTAGCGAGGCAGGCCAGGGCCAGGAAGCCACAAACCACAAGACACTGGCATATAACGTGAACAATAGACTCACCTAAAAACTAATACAGACTGGCCCCATCAACTTCCGGCAGGTTCAAGACACGTGGAATTACCAGTGTCCTAGACGAAGTAATGGGGGGACCAAAAAGGTGCCGATACTGTCAATAGTTCACAAACACGGGGTAGGAAAAAATAAAATGATCCCAAGGGATAAATGAGCAGGCTCTCACAAGTAGTGAGTGGGTAGTTAAAAGCGCATATAGTCAGGGAGACGCTGTGTGCGGTACGTGACCCCAGCCCCCACAAGCCCAAACAGAGACACGCATCTCACCCCCACATCCCAGCCGCACCATGTCCCGACAAGGAGTGAGAGCATGGGCAGTCGAGATGTCGGGGCGGACTGCACGTCCCTTCAGTGAACCGGGTCAGGTGGAGCAGGGTCCCGAGCGGAGCAGCGCCTGTCTGCTACTACGGATATTAACCTCACGAGCTCACCTTATCATGTAGTGTCGGCAGGTCAGCCCTCATTGATTCCTCAAGAGTAAGAAGGGTAGATACTCACATGTGAAGACCGCGAGGACGGCGGAAGACCTACCCCAACGCTGCCGGAGCCGGGAGGTACTACTCGCCACGGTTGTGTCAGCAAAATAGTCCCGGAGCCTAACAGTCATCCGGGGCGGCCAATCACTAGAGTGTGAACCTCCCGGGGGGAGGTGAACAATGCCCGCCATGATGAGGGTATGAGTAGTAGCAGATAATACTACGGCGGCCATTTTGGAGTGTGCAATATGGACCACAAGTGATACAGGTGGCGATTTGGAGTGTGCAATTTGAACCACAATTGAGAACGGTGGCGCTGGGACACGTCAGAGACGGCCGAGCGATTATCAGGAGTGTGCAACTAAATTGGTGACACCAGTCATAATACACAAGCCGGGGGTGGATGATGGAGCCAGTGGGTCCTAAGGTGGTTGGTCTGTCCCACCTACGTACCAGTGACTTCAAGGGTCGTGGTGTAAGGCGGTTGTGATTGAATGATTGGCTGTCTCAAAATGTGTGCACATTTTCGTGTTAACTCGGTGACATCTGATGTTGCTCCTATGCTCAGTGATGCATATCCTAATCATCCAATCATTCACCTGACACTCTGCGTTGGGTCATTTTGGAGGCACACCCACTGATATCCCCAGACGCATTGTTCAGGATTGAACAGAGGTGGGTACACCACCTAGCCACTGATAATCAGGGACTCAACGAAGGCATCCCGTGGAGCACTTTGAATAGACCATAGATCATAGCACCTTTTATTCTGATCCCTCCACTGTCTCCGCTACTTTCTGTCTACATGGGGGCTACCAGAGGCGGTCGATCACAACCGCCTTACACCACGACCCTTGAAGACACTGGTACGTAGGTGGGACAGACCAACCACCTTAGGACCCACTGGCTCCATCATCCACCCCCGGCTTGTGTATTATGACTGGTGTCATCAATTTAGTTGCACACTCCTGATAATCGCATGGCCGTCTCTGACGTGGCCCAGCTCCACCGGTCTTAATTGTGGTTCAAATTGCACACTCCAAATCGCCACCTGTATCACTTGTGGTCCATATTGCACACTCCAAAATGGCCACCGTAGTATTATCTCCTACTACTCATACCCTCATCATGGCAGCCATTGCTCACCTCCCCCCGGGAGGTTCACGCTCTAGTGATTGGCCACTGGTGATTGGCCGCCCCGGCTGACTGTTAGGCTCCGGGACTATTTTGCTGACACAACCGTGGTGAGTAGTACCTCCCGGCTCCGGCAGCGTTGGGGTAGGTCTTTCGCCGTCCTCGCGGTCTTCACACGTGAGTATCTACCCTTCTTACTCTTGAGGAATCAACGAGGGCTGACCTGCCGAAACTACATGATAAGGTGAGCTCGTGAGGTTAATATCCGTAGTAGCAGACATGCACTGCTCCGCTCGGGACCCTGCTCCACCTGACCCGGTTCACAGCAGGGACGCGCAGTCTGCCCCCGATGTCTCGACTGCCCATGCTCTCACTCCTTGTCGGGACATGGTGCGGCTGGGATGTGGGGGTGAGATGCGTCTCTCTTTTTGGGCTTGTGGGGGCTGGGGTCACGTACCGCACACAGCGTCTCCCTGACTATACGCGCTTTTAACTACCCACTCACTACTTGTGAGAGCCTGCTCATTTGTCCCTTGGGATCATTTTATTTTTTCCTACCCTGTGTTTGTGAACTATTGACAATATCGGCACCTTTTTGGTCCCCCCATTACTTTGTCTAGGACACTGGTAAATCCACGTGTCTTGAACCTGCCGGAAGTTGATGGGGCCAGTCTGTATTAGTTTTTAGGTGAGTCTATTGTTCACGTTATATGCGAGCTACCATTTTTAACACAGGATACTCTATCCTGGCTGTGCTTTTATCACTTCTAATAAGTCTTTTGTCATGCACATGTCATAATTAGATGACGATAGCTTATACTCACTAGAATTCACCATGTGGGGCACATCACGATTGCATGCATTTATATGGTGTTATTCCTAAGGGAGAGTGGTGATGGAATAGCAAATACGGACTATTACAACTGTATAACAATGTTGTTTGTATCTCAATAGGTTGGCCATCGCATCTACAGGTACTACACCTTTAGGTGCCCTGTGTGGTATATCAAGGTCAGCAGAACCAGAACACCACTATTTAGTGTAGAGACAATCTTACATTAGGTCCTGAAGAATTGCCGCTAGATCACTTTGACACCCAGGCAAGAAACATGTTGACCACATGAAGCTGAGCGCAACGTCCTGTAACATTACATCAGGTAGTCGCCACTCTATTTTTAACCAGGTTGGAAGCCAGGTCCATTAAAATTGTTTTGTCTGGACTTCCATTCACTGTTTTATTCCCGCACAGTCTACTGACCCTCACTTTAGCACATCTACACTTTTAGGCCCCTCAGACCCATGGCACCATTCGGCAAGGAATAAAAGATCTCCACCAAAGACCCCCTCATAGGGTGCCCGTCAGGTATTGCAGCGCTGACCTGACGAGGAGCATGCCCTATGATGAAGCATGACACCCAGCTGGCTGGGTGTGTGTGTGAGGGCCCTAATTCCGAAAGGAGGGATTCCCCTTTCCCTCTTTTCATTAAGGACAACCTGTCACCTTTTCGGATCTCTCTCCCTTGTTCTCCCTCCATAGGAACTGCATACCTTTTTTGGTTTTGACTTCGACTGGGCATGTATGCTGGACCTAAACAAAGCCCATAGTCCCCCATTTGGTTTAATCAATCTAAGGCTGTTCATACTGTTGAGGAGGTGTGTGGTGTTTTTATCATTGGGGTTGTCGATGTGGAAAGTTAGGTGACTGAGGAAGATGTAGTCCTTGCGGTCTAAGGCTAGGGGCGCAATGAAGTCTGCGATGGTGTTGCAGAAGCTGCAGCACAGGCCTGGGGTAGGTATGCAAGGGTACCTCTGATGGTTGTCTTGTCCATGGGGAGCTTGAAGTTGAGATGTTCCATGGGGGTGATGGTGTTGTCGGTGGTGGTGGTATACTGTGTGGTCTCTTTAAGGATGATGGCTGTTCCTCTCCCCTGCTTGTTGGTGCCGTCCTGGCGAGTGATTTTATATTCATCGGGGATCGCTGTGGCAATGTCTGGGGTAGATGTGGGGTTGAGCCAGGTCTCAGTGAGGAAGACGATGTCAAGTGCGAGGGTGGCGATGTGGTCCCATAATTCAGTCGAATGCTTGCACACTGACCTTGTTCTGACTATCTTGTATATATAAACTGTATATATTCTGCAATTTTTGACCACCTTTAATTTAATTTACTTATTTTCGCCGTTCACGCTGTTTTTTGCACACTTATGTCACTGCGCCGTCCCCCTTCACTAGCACGCCCAGTGCTCACGTTGTGTGTCATGGTCATTGTATAATGATGTACTGTAGTGCTTATTAAACTACTTACGGAATTATAGTTTAATTTACTTCACTCTACTCTTACGTTGTGGTCTCCCTTCCCTTGTCCCCCTTTCTCTTTGTGATTTATTTCACTGTTTTAAATTGACCTCTTTTAATTATCCTCCAGTTGAGACATTGTTTTTTGTTGTAAACTGCGCCTGGTCTCACCTGGGCTAACGGGCCTTACTCCTGTTAATTTTTACTCTTTTGTGTTGAGAAGGGCGCATGTGAGTTGCTGTTTTTATTCAGGTGGTGTCTGTTGTGTGTTTGGGGTGGGGCTGATTGGTAGGCTGGTGTGTGTGCAGTGGCAGGTGAAGTGGCACTGGATGCAGGTGAAAGGTCCTACCATGGAGCATGGGTCGGCACGCTGGCAGTGTTTGTTGCGGCTTCCAGGATTGAGGGTGTAGAGCTCGGCTATGGTGTATCTTCAGGGGCGGATGGGTGCAGACAGACTTGCCTTTGGTGTGCCAGCAGGGCGCCCACTGCAGGCGTCCACTGCGCTGTCAAGCTGCAGCCTGCATTAAGTAGGTCCTGAGGTGGACGGGGCTTCTGTTGGTGGGAAGAACGGTGAGTGGCTGAACCCGGTCAGGAAAACCCAACTGGATCAGTCTGGGACAAGGAGAAAATGGAGGCCACAGGCAAGTTCTAAGCTAGGTGTCGAGGTGCCTACTGTTTAGAGGGAATGCACAAAGTGTTGCTGTGACCCACCCCAGACATGTATTAAAGATAGGCTGCAGGCACACACAGCTGTAAGAGCAGAGAAACGTCCACTTTCTAAAAGTGGCATTTCTAAAATGGTAATGTCAAATCCAACTTTACCAGTGAAGAGGATTTGTCATTACCATTCCAAAGATATAAAAAGATGACACAGCTGCTCCTTTCCAATCGGGAATTACAGCTTAAAAGTGTGTTAAGGAATTTCCAATGTTAACCTATGAGAGGAGTAGGCTTCACAGTAGTGAAAAACGAATTGGGGTATTTTTCACTACCAGGACATGCAACATTTAAAAGTACATATCCTACTTTTTACTTACACAGCACCCTGTCCTATGGGCTACCTAGGGCCCACCTTAGGGGTGAATTATGTGTAATAAAAGGATGTTTAAGACTTGGTGAAGGGTTTTAAATGCCAGGTCAAAGTGGCAGTCAACTGCACACACAGGCCATGCAGTGCAGTGGAAGGTCTGAGACAAGTTTGAAAGGTAACTTGTGTGGGTGGCACAATCAGTGCTGTAGGCCTACTATTAGCATTTAATTTACAGGCCCTGGGTTTACAAGGAACTTACAAGTAAATAAAATTTGCCAATTGTCTATACACCAATGTTACCATGTTTAGGGGAGAAGCACAGGAACTTTAGCACTGGTCAGCAGTGGTAAAGAGTCCCAAAGGCCAACAAAAAGAGTAAGCAAAAAGAGGAGGTAAGGTGGCAAAAGGATTGGGGGAAGACTACCCTAAGGCTGATAGGTCTAACATGAACTGTTTTTATTAGCATTGGAATATATAACGTCTTATATCACTTTTAAATACAGTGCAATCAAAACGCTTTTATAGCTGGCATAGTGTTATCTTTAGGTAATTACATGCCTTCTTCCATTTACCAAGTGCCTGTTAAACCCTGTGCCGTGTGTCTCTGCGTTTCTCTAGAATTAAAGTTATAAACTAAAATATACAACTTGAAACTAGTGAGGTTATCTCAGTAATAGTGAGAGTACTACAATTATTTGATTTGCTTCCATTATTTCTGCACTGTGTGCTGTGTTCTTTGTGTTTCTGTTGTTACCTGGCTCTGAAGGGAGGCATTATGGCATATAAGGATCAACAAGAAACTAAGACAGTCCCTAATGTAGTTGTCTGGATCATGTGTTGCACAAAAAACTATAACAGTGTAACAAATTTCATATATACACATTAAAACAATCGCAAAAAAACACAGATAAAGATATTAAAATTCAAAATGTTAAATTTATTCAAGATCATTGTTTTAAAAAAGGTATTGTTAAAAAAACTGGGCATGAATTAAATATACAAAGAATAAAAACAGTACATTAGATACATAAATCAGTATTAAAATACAAAATCAAAAAGAAAACTACAACAAAGGGTCGACGCGGCGTTTCGGTGTAACTTGATACAAACACCTTCTTCAGGACAGAGTTTTCTGAAACAATTTTAACAAGATTTTTAATATTTTACATATAACATCGTATATACTGTTATATTGGCATGTATTAAAAAAGATTTTTACGGTCTTGTACTAACAAACAAAGAAAAGTTACACTGTGTTTTAGCAATCATAAACATCTAAAACCCACATATTTATTCTTTCCTAGAGTTTTTCTTCCAATGTGTGTCAAAAAGTATTTATGACAACTTAATATCCTAACCGTATTTTGTTACAACACATAATCCGAACACTAGTTAAAACATACCTAACCACTGTTAGGCGATTCCTTGGTGAGTTACCAGACATGGAACCTTCTTCGTAATATGAAACAAAGGAAGGATACCTATAATTAAAACACAGTGTCATTCAAAATGATACTTAATTAAAGACACAAAGAGTGGCCAAATTCACTCAATATCACTGTTTTTTTTGAACGTACGCATACCTTTTGATATGGTATTCATAAATGATAATTGCGTTGTGTGGAGCCACCGATGAAAGAAAGGAATTATGTTTTCTTACACCTTTATTGAAACAAATAAAAGAACCATATAGCATATCTCTTTCAAGTAAGGGTTTAAATTATACTTCATGATAGTCAGTCTAGACTTACCACCAAAGGTTATTTAACAGCAGCCTAAAATATAAGTGCCACTGATTATCTTTCTGCCGAATTTTTTCAGAATTAGACGGCGAAAAAACTGGAAGAGAAATGGTTTCAAAGAAAGAAATGTTAGAGTCAACACGGAGCTCCTATGACATCTATATTTAACCCAAGTCCTCTATAAGAACCATAGTATACCTGATATTGTTGCCTTAGTACTTTTTGCAACTTGGCGGGTGAAAATCTGTAAACAACGACAAACAATAATGTTTGGGTTATATTGTATATGCAGAGTTTTATCTTTATCGATTTTATATTAAAAATTCTTAGAGGTATTACTAGTTTCCCACGTTATGTGTAGGACCCAGCTAGCTACGCACATAAATAACTTAATCTAATGACTGGTTATTATTTCTTAAAAACAAGCAAGCTGCACTCATAAATAACTTGTTATAGTTACTGGTTGTTTATAAGGTGTGGGACTACTAGCTCATATAGTTCCCCACACCGAAATTCAACAAGGGACTAAGTTTGTCAATAGTCACGTATTTCTAAACGGAACCAGACAACGAACATAGTATATAAATTATTTACGCGTTCATCAGTCAAAACAGAGTTGCTCATTTCTATATAGATTAGATTTCAACTAATTTATAAATCGAGGCAGAACCTGACGAGACCCCGCATTATTTGTCGGAGCATGCAGGTACAAATATAAAAGTATATTTGTTTACGCGCATAAACAAATTATTACAGTTACTGGTTGTTACTAATCGCGCGCCACGATAAAATTCAGCGACAAACTAAATTTATAAAAAGTTAATGAGAAGTTAAGTGTTCTTCCGCGGGGTAAATATCTGAATTTTAACACAATCTTAAGTTAATACTTTCTGTTAAGCATAATTCATTATCAACTTAATCGTAGCTCACGACAAATCATAAGATGTCAAGACCCCTAGTCTGTTGTGCTCCACTTACTTCATGTAGTTACTGCGGCCTCCCTGCTCCGACACCAACGACTTCCGGGTTAACGTGCTCACAAGCAGAACCCGAAGTGTGCTATTTATTTGCCGTATTCTGGTCACGTGGTATGCCGAACTTGTGACAAGCCCGTTTATTTCTAAATGTGAAATTTTTTTAAAACGTGCAATGCAGAGTCTATAATAAAGACTTAACCGATATAAAATAAAAATAAAATAAAATAAACATAATAGGCTTTATCAAATGCTCATTACCTATTAGTTCTCATGATAGTCAGAAGCAAAAATGCAGCGGCCATCTTGGAACGGTGTTTGAGAGAAAGATCGTCTATATCTCAAACATGAATACGGGCAGCAGCCCTTTCAAAAAAACATTAATCATGCACAATAATTATTATTCCGTGGTTCCTTGCAGTTATCTCTATAAAGAAAAATCTAATAAATGCTAAAAAGCTGCTCAAGAGCCTACAGCGATATTAGTACTATTAGCATGAATTAGTATGGCTAGTATTCATAAGTTGTATTTTACTTCAGTTAAACAGTACTATGCCATGTCTATCTCGCCACTCTTCATAATGATCACACGGAAATAACAAATGCCGAATCTACTGTCTTTGAATTATGATGTCCTAACTATAAACCCAAGAGACTTGTAAACAAGAAAGTTAAAGTTAAATGACTTTATCCCAATCTTCTTTACTATTTAGACCTTGTCTAAAAGTCTTGAATTTTGACATAAAGAATTGCTCGCGTCTTTTACGTTTAATGTCTACGTTACCTCCTCTTATGTTCATCAGAATGACTTCCATGATTCACCAGCGCAAGTCGTCAACTTTGTGACCTTTCTCATTCCAATGTTCAACTAATGGGGCATTTTTCTTATTAGTCCGTATCGCCGATTTATGCTCATTAAGCCTAATTCTCATCTCCCTAGAGGTTTCTCCAATATAACCCAAACCACATGGGCATAGAATTAAATAAATCAAGTTCTTTGTGCGACAATTCGCCATTGTTCTAAACATATGGGTTACCTTATTGTGGGTGATCTGCTGCCCTTTGATTACGTTCTTACAATTCTGACAGGAACTGCAGGGAAAGGTACCTGTAGGTAACGGAGTATTAGTTAAACTCATTTGCTTATTTTGGTTTGGGTTCCTATGGGTCTGCACCAAAGAATTTCTAATTGTTCGGTTGCGACGAAATGAAAACATTGGTTTTGCTAATTTCGATGTGCCTAAGGTGTCAATGAGATGCCAATTCCTATTGATGATATTTTTCACTTGGTTGCTCACATTACTAAAGTTTGTTACAAAAATTAATGGCAGGCTCTTTGCGTCTTCGTTGTCAGGTTTAGACTCAAAGAAGGAATCTCTATTATGATACTTGGCACGTTTATATGCCCTTTTCACTAATCTTCTCGGATATCCCCTATCTTGGAGTTTCTTACTCAATTTTTCAGCATGTCTCTCAAAATGTTGAATACTCGTACAATTACGCCTCACTCTCAGGAATTGTCCGTAGGGAATATTATCCTTCTGGCAGGTTGGATGATTACTCTCGTAATGCAATATGGTGTTTCTATCAGTCGATTTAGTGAATAATTCAACAGTCAACAGACCGTTAGTATTTTGGATCCTAATATCCAGAAAATCACAATACTGTTTACTCATAGACGATGTGAATCGTAAATTCTCATCGCCAAGGTTGAGCCAATCTATGAATTCTACAAGGGTCTCTTGGCTACCTGCCCAGAGGAAAAAAATGTCATCAATATACCTTGACCATGCGGTTATATTCTCATAAAAAGGGGCTGTTGTATTAAAGATATGACTATCCTCAAAGCTAGCAACATACAGACAAGCTAGACTAGGAGCGCAGGTCGCTCCCATACTGGTCCCTTTGGTTTGTTTAAAAAATTCTGTTGTAAATAAAAAGATGTTGTTTTTAAGGATAATATCTACACAGTCTATAATGAAGGTGGCATGAGGGGAAAGATAACCTTCACTGTCGCTCAATAAGTCTTTAATCATTAAAATTGTGTTGTCTTGAGGGATATTAGAATATAAGGCTTCAATATCTAGTGTTACAAGCCATTGTGAATCTTGATCAAAAATGAGGTTCTCTATCTTTCTGATCATAGAGGTTGTATCTTTGATATATGCTTTTTGTTGGATAACTATCGGTTGGAGAAATATATCTACATATTTGCTCAAAGGCTCTGTAAGTGAATCAATGCTTGATACAATCGGTCTCATGGGCGGATCATCCATATTCTTATGCACTTTGGGTAAGCCATAAAGGGCGGGAATTACTGGATGAATATTATTGAGAAAATTATATTCTTCTTGACAAATAATATTGTCTTCCTTTGCTAGTAAAAGGAGATTAGTAACTTTATGGATTAAAACATCCCACTCTTCTCTCCTAGATTTTTGGTAATGCTGTTCATTATTCAAAAGAGACAGCATTCTGATGTTATAGTCACTTGTATCCATTATTACTATTCCACCGCCTTTGTCTGCGGGTTTTATCGTCAGGCTTTGGCATCGTTCAAGATTCAACAGGGCAATGCGTTGTTGTGATGTCAGATTGTTAATGTTCCAAGTTTTTTTATTTAACAACTCATCTATACTCTTTTCCACGATCCTTTCAAAGACTTCAATGTCTCGTTTAACAAGCTGCAATGAGGGTGTCCAAGTTGATTTAGGTTTCAATCCTGATTTATTTTCATTGGGGCGCTTGTCTTTTCCTTCAAAGAATGATTTTAAAAGTATTTTTCTAAAAAATGTTTGCACATCTCTTTCTAGAGAATAGCGATCCACCGGGGAATACAGGCAGAGAAAGCCTATCTTTTTTAGACAAACGCCCAGCCAATCACGGTCAGAACAGGGGCAGGTACAGGGGGAGAGGAGGTTTTTTCCCTCAGAATTTTACACAGAATCGCCCCAATACGAGGAGCCAGAAACATTGGGACCAATAGAGAAGGCACCTATTATTAATCTTTCAAGCAAAACACTGACACAGGTGGAAATAACTGTCCTGGAAAGAGGGTTAGGATATGCCATCACTTCCCCAGTGGATCGCTATTCTCTAGAAAGAGATGTGCAATTTTTTTTTAGAAAAATACGTTTAAAATCATTCTTTGAAGGAAAAGACAAGCGCCCCAATGAAAATAAATCGGGATTGAAACCTAAATCAACTTGGACACCCTCATTGCAGCTTGTTAAACGAGACATTGAAATCTTTGAAAGGATCGTGGAAAAGAGTATAGATGAGTTGTTAAATAAAAAAACTTGGAACATTAACAATCTGACATCACAACAACGCATTGCCCTGTTGAATCTTGAACGATGCCAAAGCCTGACGATAAAACCCGCAGACAAAGGCGGTGGAATAGTAATAATGGATACAAGTGACTATAACATCAGAATGCTGTCTCTTTTGAATAATGAACAGCATTACCAAAAATCTAGGAGAGAAGAGTGGGATGTTTTAATCCATAAAGTTACTAATCTCCTTTTACTAGCAAAGGAAGACAATATTATTTGTCAAGAAGAATATAATTTTCTCAATAATATTCATCCAGTAATTCCCGCCTTTTATGGCTTACCCAAAGTGCATAAGAATATGGATGATCCGCCCATGAGACCGATTGTATCAAGCATTGATTCACTTACAGAGCCTTTGAGCAAATATGTAGATATATTTCTCCAACCGATAGTTATCCAACAAAAAGCATATATCAAAGATACAATCTCTATGATCAGAAAGATAGAGAACCTCATTTTTGATCAAGATTCACAATGGCTTGTAACACTAGATATTGAAGCCTTATATTCTAATATCGCTCAAGACAACACAATTTTAATGATTAAAGACTTATTGAGCGACAGTGAAGGTTATCTTTCCCCTCATGCCACCTTCATTATAGACTGTGTAGATATTATCCTTAAAAACAACATCTTTTTATTTACAACAGAATTTTTTAAACAAACCAAAGGGACCAGTATGGGAGCGACCTGCGCTCCTAGTCTAGCTTGTCTGTATGTTGCTAGCTTTGAGGATAGACATATCTTTAATACAACAGCCCCTTTTTATAAGAATATAACCGCATGGTCAAGGTATATTGATGACATTTTTTTCCTCTGGACAGGTAGCCAAGAGACCCTTGTAGAATTCATAGATTGGCTCAACCTTGGCGATGAGAATTTACGATTCACATCGTCTATGAGTAAACAGTATTGTGATTTTCTGGATATTAGGATCCAAAATACTAACGGTCTGTTGACTGTTGAATTATTCACTAAATCGACTGATAGAAACACCATATTGCATTACGAGAGTAATCATCCAACCTGCCAGAAGGATAATATTCCCATCGGACAATTCCTGAGAGTGAGGCGTAATTGTACGAGTATTCAACATTTTGAGAGACATGCTGAAAAATTGAGTAAGAAACTCCAAGATAGGGATATCCGAGAAGATTAGTGAAAAGGGCATATAAACGTGCCAAGTATCATAATAGAGATTCCTTCTTTGAGTCTAAACCTGACAACGAAGACGCAAAGAGCCTGCCATTAATTTTTGTAACAAACTTTAGTAATGTGAGCAACCAAGTGAAAAATATCATCAATAGGAATTGGCATCTCATTGACACCTTAGGCACATCGAAATTAGCAAAACCAATGTTTTCATTTCGTCGCAACCGAACAATTAGAAATTTTTTGGTGCAGACCCATAGGAACCCAAACCAAAATAAGCAAATGAGTTTAACTAATACTCCGTTACCTACAGGTACCTTTCCCTGCAGTTCCTGTCAGAATTGTAAGAACGTAATCAAAGGGCAGCAGATCACCCACAATAAGGTAACCCATATGTTTAGAACAATGGCGAATTGTCGCACAAAGAACTTGATTTATTTAATTCTATGCCCATGTGGTTTGGGTTATATTGGAGAAACCTCTAGGGAGATGAGAATTAGGCTTAATGAGCATAAATCGTCGATACGGACTAATAAGAAAAATGCCCCATTAGTTGAACATTGGAATGAGAAAGGTCACAAAGTTGACGACTTGCGCTGGTGTATCATGGAAGTCATTCTGATGAACATAAGAGGAGGTAATGTAGACATTAAACGTAAAAGACGCGAGCAATTCTTTATGTCAAAATTCAAGACTTTTAGACAAGGTCTAAATAGTAAAGAAGATTGGGATAAAGTCATTTAACTTTAACTTTCTTGTTTACAAGTCTCTTGGGTTTATAGTTAGGACATCATAATTCAAAGACAGTAGATTCGGCATTTGTTATTTCCGTGTGATCATTATGAAGAGTGGCGAGATAGACATGGCATAGTACTGTTTAACTGAAGTAAAATACAACTTATGAATACTAGCCATACTAATTCATGCTAATAGTACTAATATCGCTGTAGGCTCTTGAGCAGCTTTTTAGCATTTATTAGATTTTTCTTTATAGAGATAACTGCAAGGAACCACGGAATAATAATTATTGTGTATGATTAATGTTTTTTTGAAAGGGCTGCTGCCCGTATTCATGTTTGAGATATAGACGAT
This sequence comes from Calotriton arnoldi, assembly GCA_963921515.1. NCBI lineage: Eukaryota > Metazoa > Chordata > Amphibia > Caudata > Salamandridae > Calotriton > Calotriton arnoldi. The sequence goes on from CAWUFW010004684.1 coordinate 1,084,323, forward strand.
CTTTCTCTCAAACACCGTTCCAAGATGGCTGCTGCATTTTTGCTTCTGACTATCATGAGAACTAATAGGTAATGAGCATTTGATAAAGCCTATTATGTTTATTTTATTTTATTTTTATTTTATATCGGTTAAGTCTTTATTATAGACTCTGCATTGCACGTTTTAATTTTTTTTCACATTTAGAAATAAACGGGCTTGTCACAAGTTCGGCATACCACGTGACCAGAATACGGCAAATAAATAGCACACTTCGGGTTCTGCTTGTGAGCACGTTAACCCGGAAGTCGTTGGTGTCGGAGCAGGGAGGCCGCAGTAACTACATGAAGTAAGTGGAGCACAACAGACTAGGGGTCTTGACATCTTATGATTTGTCGTGAGCTACGATTAAGTTGATAATGAATTATGCTTAACAGAAAGTAGTAACTTAAGATTGTGTTAAAATTCAGATATTTACCCCGCGGAAGAACACTTAACTTCTCATTAACTTTTTATAAATTTAGTTCAGTCGCTGAATTTTATCGTGGCGCGCGATTAGTAACAACCAGTAACTGTAATAATTTGTTTATGCGCGTAAACAAATATACTTTTATATTTGTACCTGCATGCTCCGACAAATAATGCGGGGTCTCGTCAGGTTCTGCCTCGATTTATAAATTAGTTGAAATCTAATCTATATAGAAATGAGCAACTCTGTTTTGACTGATGAACGCGTAAATAATTTATATACTATGTTCGTCGTCTGGTTCCGTTTAGAAATACGTGACTATTGACAAACTTAGTCCCTTGTTGAATTTCGGTGTGGGGAACTATATGAGCTAGTAGTCCCACACCTTATAAACAACCAGTAACTATAACAAGTTATTTATGAGTGCAGCTTGCTTGTTTTTAAGAAATAATAACCAGTCATTAGATTAAGTTATTTATGTGCGTAGCTAGCTGGGTCCTACACATAACGTGGGAAACTAGTAATACCTCTAAGAATTTTTAATATAAAATCGATAAAGATAAAACTCCGCATATACAATATAACCCAAACATTATTGTTTGTCGTTGTTTACAGATTTTCACCCGCCAAGTTGCAAAAAGTACTAAGGCAACAATATCAGGTATACTATGGTTCTTATAGAGGACTTGGGTTAAATATAGATGTCATAGGAGCTCCGTGTTGACTCTAACATTTCTTTCTTTGAAACCATTTCTCTTCCAGTTTTTTCGCCGTCTAATTCTGAAAAATTCGGCAGAAAGATAATCAGTGGCACTTATATTTTAGGCTGCTGTTAAATAACCTTTGGTGGTAAGTCTAGACTGACTATCATGAAGTATAATTTAAACCCTTACTTGAAAGAGATATACTATATGGTTCTTTTATTTGTTTCAATAAAGGTGTAAGAAAACATAATTCCTTTCTTTCATCGGTGGCTCCACACAACGCAATTATCATTTATGAATACCATATCAAAAGGTATGCGTACATTAAAAAAAAACAGTGATATTGAGTGAATTTGGCCACTCTTTGTGTCTTTAATTAAGTATCATTTTGAATGACACTGTGTTTTAATTATAGGTATCCTTCCTTTGTTTCATATTACGAAGAAGGTTCCATGTCTGGTAACTCACCAAGGAATCGCCTAACAGTGGTTAGGTATGTTTTAACTAGTGTTCGGATTATGTGTTGTAACAAAGTACGGTTAGGATATTAAGTTGTCATAAATACTTTTTGACACACATTGGAAGAAAAACTCTAGGAAAGAATAAATATGTGGGTTTTAGATGTTTATGATTGCTAAAACACAGTGTAACTTTTCTTTGTTTGTTAGTACAAGACCGTAAAAATCTTTTTTAATACATGCCAATATAACAGTATATACGATGTTATATGTAAAATATTAATATATTGTTAAAATTGTTTCAGAAAACTCTGTCCTGAAGAAGGTGTTTGTATCAAGTTACACCGAAATGCCGCGTCGACCCTTTGTTGTAGTTTTCTTTTTGATTTTGTATTTTAATACTGATTTATGTATCTAATGTACTGTTTTTATTCTTTGTATATTTAATTCATGCCCTGTTTTTTTAACAATACCTTTTTTAAAACAATGATCTTGAATAAATTTAGCATTTTGAAATTTAATATCTTTATCTGTGTTTTTTTGCGATTGTTTTAATGTGTATATATGAAATTTGTTACACTGTTATAGTTTTTTGTGCAACACATGATCCGGACAACTACATTAGGGACTGTCTTAGTTTCTTGTAGTTAACCCGTCCCGATTATTACAAATATAGGGTTCTTCCCTCTTTTTTTGTTCTATATAAGGATCAACTGCATGATGGTGTGTTTCAGTCTTGTTCGTGTGTGGGTAGGGTTAACTTCCTTGTATTATATGTTTCATTTAGTTTATCCAATGTAGGGGGCAGGGAGGGTGACCCTAGGTTATATTCAGCTTGTCCAGGACTTTTGGCAAGGGGAGTATTTGATTCAATACTATTCTTGAAGTAGTGAATCCACCTCTGTGTCAAATGTTATGTTATGTTATGCGTATTTGTAAAGCTCACTATAACCGCGAGGGTAACCTGGCACTGAGCAGGTATGTGTGCCTATCCCTGCCTTTGGTAGGTTGGTCAATGGAAAAGCCAGGTTTTCTTCTTCTTGAGGAATTCAAGAAGAGAGGAGGATCTGATGTGGAGTGGGGGGCCATTTCACGAGTAGAATTGATGTCAGAGAACGCCCATCCTCCTGATCTGGTTCTCTGTATGTGCGAGTAAGGAGTCCTGCGGAGTGGAGGTGTCTGTGGTAGATTGAGGATGAGTCTGGCTGCCTAAGTTCTGGAACTGAAATTATTAGTTCATCCCACTGGCTAGCTATGGGTCTTTCCATGAGTACTCTTGCTTCTTATCAGTGTAGCACTACACTTTCTATTTCTGCCCATTTTGTGACCCAACCTTTCAATTGTGCAATAACAGGTGCTTTGGGGCTCATAGCAATTTCTCTTTTAGCCATTACTAGTGACAAAGCTATACATTTGTTGCCCGCCTTTCTTTGCTTTAGTGTGCATACATTGATCCCACTGGCATGGCTCTGGATTACAAAGCCTTTCCCTTCCCGAGTTTCTTTCTAGTTGTTTCATAACACCTTCCCCATATTCTTTAGGAGTTGTTTTGTTGCGGACCATATGATAAAATCCTGCTTTTACATTGTCTACATATGGGGCATATCTAAGATACGGTATTGGAAATTTGATTACGTCTCCTGGACATCATCTATGTTCTGTGCACAAAGTTGGTTTGTATGTATTTATTGCATGTATTAAGTGAGACCTTGTTCTTGTATCCTAATATGCAACTCCACCCTTTAATTTTAAATTGCTTATCAACGACTGTTTCACATGAGCACTTCAGGGCAGTCAGTGACATTTTCATCATATTCCTCAGGGCTTGTTAAAATCTAGCCCTCTGCCTCTCCCATTATGTATACTAATTGCAAAGCCTTGCGCACTTATAGATCTGTGCTCAGGTCCCACCATAATCCCCTGAATGAGCCTTTTAGCATGTTGTAGTGGGTGTTCCGACATAATATTGTGGAAAGAATATTTAGAGACACAAATATTGTGTTGTAAATATTGTGATGTCAAAAATATTGTGGGTCAGACTATCTCAGTTAAGGTTATTGTTTTTTTGAAAAATAGTTTTAAAATTGCAGTTGAAATTATCATTGTGGCCGGTGTATAGTACAAATCAAAAATGGACATGAAGTGTTGACTGCGGAGACTCCCCGATAATAAAGTCTGATTAGCTACCTCGAGTGACTCTGCCATATTAATCCCCGCCTTCCCAAGTTTTCGTACCCATTTATCATTTTGGTTAGGCAGGGATTCCAACAAAGTCTGATAAATCCCGCTTATCCGAGATTTCCGACAAATCAGTTCAACTAATGAAATCTTCTCATATTCTCCATTCAGACATTGTTTCCTGCTATCTAAGAAACTACGGATCTGTAAATATTTAAAGAAATCCCGCTTACCAAGACCATACTTCTCTTGCAAAAAGGAGAAGGGAGCTAGTTGACCTTTCTGGGCCAGATCACCCACCGTGCTAATCCCAAGATTACTCCATCTTTGAGTAGTCGATCTTGAAAAATTAAGGGTAAAACCCCAGAAGCCGAGAAGGGTGTATAACTATTAATATTATGAATTTTGAACCTGCTGCGCAACTTCCTCCAAACCATATAAGCAGCCTGTATGATCTTAAATCTGGTTTTCTTGTAATAACTGGGTTCTAAGATCTTAAGCAAACAATTCTTAGCCTCAACCCCCAACCCGATTTCATAAATGGTTGGACGGGACGCCACTGAGCACCGACTCCCGTCTCCAACCAGAAGGATACCCATATGTTGGAGCATACATGCCCAATAATAAAATACAAAATTTGGGATAGCCCACCCCCCACGCATCCTAGGGAGGGTCAGCAGCTTGGCCGCTCTCCTTGATCTGTGGTAACTCCACATAAATCTAGAACACATCCTTTTGATCTTTAAAAACCATGGAGCAGGAAACACCAGGGGAATAGTCCTAAAGAGGTATAATATTTTAGGCAATACCATCATTTTAATGACATTACTACGCCCATGCATCGACAGATGTAAGTGGTCTAGTCTTTCCAATGTCTGATTGGTTGTATCAAGTATAGGAGCAATATTTATGTCAGGGATTTGACCAACCTCTGCAGTAAGCCTGATCCCCAAATAAGTCACTACTGGGACAACTGGTAAATCATGAAACACCTCCCTGCCAGAATACAAGATCTGAGTCTTATCGGTATTTAACTTATACCCTGCGTGATAACCATAATACTCAGCCTGCTCTATAACTGCCGAATATGCTGATATTATATCAGACGTAAATATCGCAACGTCATCGGCATAGGCCAATGTTTTATATTCATAACCATTAGCCTTTATAGGATGAATATTGCTACATTGTTCAAATTTCTGCAAAAGGGGGTCGATATATAATGAGAACAAAAGAGTGGAGCAGGGGCAACCCTGCCTGGTGCCCCTGCTAATGTTAATCACCTTAGATTCCTGTCCTGAGATTCGGACCCCCACCACTGGTAGCACATATAAAGCCTGAATTGCCAGAATAAATTCCTTAGCCATCCCCTTCCAGCGAAGGACGGACCACAGGAATCGCCAGGAGACCCTATCGAACGCTTTTTCGGCGTCCAACAGGATCATCCCGAGCGGAGATCCCGTGGCCCGCGCCCAGTCAAGAAGGGTGATAGCTCTCCTGACATGGTCAGTCGTATCCCTCCCCGGGATATACCCATGCTGTCGTAGGGAGACCAGAGGTTCGATAACACTGCCTAATCTAGGCGCCAAGATCTTAGAATAAATTTTACTGTCGGCATTAATGAGCGAAATAGGCCGATATGATGAGGGATTTAATTCTGGTTTCCCTTTCTTTTTGAATACCACAATAGTAGTTCTCCTCCAGGATTCAGGGATACAGCCTTTTTGAGCCGACTGAAATAAAGATATTAAATCAGCCCTTAAAACATTCTGAAATGTTCTGTAAAATTCAAGAGGAATCCCATCGGGACCCACTGCCTTGCCGGCAGCAAGAGAAGTTATAGCCGCCTCTATCTCTTCCCACAAAATTGGGGCCGCAAGGACAGTGTTTTGATCTGATGTAACTTTAAGAGTTTGAAGATCCTCAAAAAATTCCTCCAAAGACTGTTGCCCATTGCGCTCTTCTCCTTCCCTAACTTCCTCAGTATACAATTGTTGGTAAAAATTTTGAAACACTTGTAAAACTCCTATTGGGGAATCATAAATTCTGCCAGACGGATCTTGTATTCTATCTATCCTATTTAAAACCTCCCTCTGCTGTAAGCGTTTAGCCAAAACCTTCCCCGCATTTTCCCCCAGCTCGTATGCCTCAGTTCTGTATTGGGCATATTTAAGGGCTAATTCTTCACTAAAATTTTGATGTAACTTAGCCTTAATAACGGCGATTAGCTGTTGAGATTCCTCAATATTCTGGCAGGCCCGAATCTGCGACATCAGTTGGATCTCTGCCAGCCTAAGATGTTCAACCCACCCCCTCAGCTGCTCCTTAAGTACCTTCCGCCGATAGCCAGAGTAATTAAGAGTCTCTCCCCGCACAGCCGGCTTAAAGGTGTCCCAAACCATACTTCCTGAGGCCGAATTTCTATTAAATTAAAAAAATTCAGCCACCCACTTGGCCATATAATCACAATAAGACTGGTCCAACAACAACTTACGTTCAAATGTCCAAGGACGTATAGTCACCATAAATCCACTATACGGGAGTTTAACCACTACAGGATTATGGTCAGAAATAATCCTGGGTGGTATATAATGCTCATCTCCTCTGCTCTCTGACATGAAACAAAAAAATAGTCCAAACGGACCATCTTATTGTGGGGAGCAGAATAGAAAGTATGTCCCATGTCATTTTGTTTGTGTCTAAACCATAGATCCACTAACCCATGCTCTCTGACCAGCCCCCGTAAGGCCTTAAAAGTCAGAATTTTGCGCCCATGATATAAAGCATCGCTCCTCAAATCAAAGTTACTCTCTAAATGTATATTAAAATCTCCACAAACAATTAATGGATGTGGCCAAGTCGCAAGTTCCAGGCTCAAAAAATTTAAAACATCAGGGTCATCCATGTTGGATCCATAAACAGAACATATTGTAAGAGGGGCACCATTAATTATAAATTCAGCAATCACCCAACGACCGAATTGATCCTCCTTAACTCTCCGGCATATTCCTACCCCCTGTCGTGCAAGTATAGCCACACCCCTGATAGTAGTGCTTTGACGTGTATATGCCACAAGATCTAAACCACACTCCTTCAACCAGCCACTTTTACTGCATGGAATATGGGTTTCTTGTAAGCAAAGAATATCTATCTGCATAAGCTGTACACATTTAGCTAAAAAAAACCTCTTTCTCTTATCATTTAATCCACAAATATTCCATGAACATAGTGATAATCCTACCTTTCTACCTGTCATTTAATGGAAAATCAATTTCTTCTGCAGGCCTAGACGTTAGAAGCGAACCACCGTTCCAAATTATTCCAGTAGCAACCGGTTTCATTAAGCAAAGATTTTCATAAGAAAATATAAACAAAAATACAAACAACAACACCAATGTACCACCAACCCCCCCCCCTATCCCACCCCTCACCCCCACCACACACCCTCCCACCCACCCTCCCCACCCAACACATAGGGCATGGGGACTATAAGTCCCAGGTGATGCTGAGCAAGACCACCACCCACCCAGCCGACCAACCCCCACTCCCACTCCTAGGCGATCCACCTTATTATATACCCTGCAGATAATTCCCTAATATTGCTCTCAGCCTATTACAGCCAGGCAACACCCGGGCGACATCCTGGCACAGAGGCAGATTTATCAAGATTTATCAAGAGAGACCCACCCTCAGATCTAGGTGTATGGACATTATATTGAAAGCGAGAATTCCTTGGCTTGGATCTCAGACAAAAAATAATGGGTCTTCCCCTGGTGGACCACCTTTAATTTGGCAGGTTAAGAAGAAAGGCCTGTGCCCCCTTTGTCTGAAAAACCGATATTAACTGACGCAGAAGCCACCTCTTTTCTACAGTGGCCTGACAGAAGTCAGGCCTAACAAAGAAATCACAACCTTTCGCAACACGTTTCCGATCTGGACGCGCCAGATCGTATAAAGCCTCCCTGGCCAGAAAATTATTTAGACAAATAAGAATAGCACGTGGCCGATTATCTGTTTGACCAGCCTTTTTACGCTGGTTAAAAGGAAACCGATGAGCCCACTGAATTTGTACTTTCCAGTCCCACTGCGGCAGTTCGGGGAAGGCCTCTTCAAAGAGTTCAATCACAAACTGCCGAGCATTTTCTGCTTCTTTGCCTTCGGGAATACCCAGGATCCGTAAGTTGTTCCTCCTTGCTCTATTTTCCAAATCCGTTAATTTCCATACTGTATCATCTTTCACTGCTTTAATAGATTCCGTCAAAACTTTCTGCGCAGCCAGATCATCCTCTAACTGTGAGATCCGTGTCTCAGCCTCGCTGATTCTTGTCGCGAATTCGGAGCATGTCCTCGCCATCCGGCGCATTGAGTTCTGCAGCTTACGACACGCCCCTTGTGTCCGGGAACTCTCTGCTCTAGTTTCCACACGGTGAGCCATAATGCTCTGATATATTGTTGACAGCGTAATTTCTTCAGAGCCATTCAGATTAACATCCATCATAGTTGTCGGTGCCTCGACATTGACTGCATCATTGCCATTACCCTTCAGCTGGGTTGAAAAAGAATAATCCCAAGTATATGACTCTGCTGTACCTAGCCCTGGGAGAGTACCTGTTTCTTTCTTCTCTTTCATTTTATGAACTGTCTTTAGCTGGGCTGGCTCGCTACCTTTGTCCTCCCACTGCACGCTACTAGCATCACTCTCTTGTGCAGCCCAGTCTTTCCCATTACTATCATCACCCGACAAGCTAGAATGATCTGAAAGTGAAAAAAAATTATCGACAGGCTCATCTTCCTTAGACGTTAAACAAATAGTTTCCCCAGCTGCAAAATCCCTAGGAGTCAGTTCTGTTACATCTTTTAGTGGATCCTGGGTTATAGAAACTCCAACTCCCACAATGCATTGTTCCGGTACTGTTGCCGGATTCTCATTCACCAATGACTCTGGTGGTATCAGTAGCTGAGGAGCCCCATTATTCCCACTAACAACAGCAGCAGCTGGATTTCCACCCCCTGCTGTTGCCTGATCCGCTGCGTACTGCCTTCCGCTGTCTTCCAGAGCAGACCCCGTACCTCGCGATGACTCTTTAGCAGGAGAAATGGAGGTTGAGGGTTTATCACAAGGAACAGGAGTCAGCGGAAGAACATCTTTCAGACTAAGTTGATTTCCCGCAACAGTGTCCTGCATAGTCTTATTCTTGCCGGTCTGGTTTTTAAATAGCGCGGGGACCGTCTGCTTCCCACGAGTGAAGACGCTCTTTTTTTTACCTGGGTCACCCGACCCCGGTGACTTGCCTGCTACCGCTGCTGTCTTTCCAGCCCGGGGTCCCGTCAGGTCAGGGCTATCCTCAGCGTGATCCGTCTTGCTGAAACACCCGGGAGCTGTAGGCGCCCCCCTAATCTTTCCGCCTTTGATGACCGCTTTAGGAGGCATCGCCGCGTTGCTGACGTGGCAGACGAAAGTCTTCAAGGTCTTCACAACCACCAAACGAAAGGGAGGTGGAATTCCCTTTAACCAGAACCTAGACAGCCAAATCATCCACACTGCAAGAAGACGCTGTCAATGATGCCACACGGATGCTGCCAAAACGGTAAACCTGCGATTTTCCTCCGATTAACTACATGGGAGGGAGAGGTCGAGCTGGGAGAGGGCAGAGGACTGCTCACTCGGCCACGGTCACGGCCGCCATCTTGCCCCCACCGTCCAAAAGTTTTGATTTGTACGATACACCGGCTAAAATAGCCAAATGGGCTGGGAGTGTGGGTAGCTCCTGTAGTAGATGTGGGGCGCCACTAGCAGACACAGTGCATATGTTTTTTTCTTGTCCTAGGCTTATGATATTTTTTCAGGATTTGGAGTCTTTTTTGGCAAAAATTTTAAAGTTCCCCATATCTATTTCTTCAGACATGGTCATCATGGGGGTGGGGACGGATGAAAGCTGGTCTGGTGCTGTCACTGGTTTGTCTTTATGGCAATGGCTGTAGCCAGACTCTGTATCACTTCTAACTGGATCAGCCCTGACCCCCCCACCTTCTGAAATTGGCGCTCACGGCTATTAGCGGTATATAATTTAGAAAGCTCAGTGTATCGGCTAAAAGGAAGAAGTAGACGAGAAAGGGGAAATAAACTGTGGGCTCCGATAACAGATTGGCTTCAGTAATTTTGGGTAGTCAGGGCTATTCAACGCTCCGTGGCTTCAGCATGTATATATGTGTATATATTATATTATATTTTGGGAATTGCTGGTGACTTAATAGTTCTCGGTCATTGTTATATGCATCTGTCTGCATGATCAATTCTGATTTGTGTGAGTTAATATAAGGTTTTTTTTATGTAACAGTGATTTATCAACTGATACTATTCGCGGATAGACGTGTTAGCTGTCCAGTGGTAATATGTTTTTGTTTGTATTTCTGTTATTTTTATGTTTGTCAACAACAACAAAATAATAATATATATATATTTTTTAAATAAATAAAAAATAAATGAAATTATCATTGTGTGTTATAATGTTGATATATATATCGTTTTTTGATTGCATTTTCCGTATAATAATTTTGAGAGCAGAATGTTGGGTGTATTGGTGAATAGATTGAGGAATAAATAAAGTTGTTTAATTGATGGCCCGGGTTCCAGTCCGTGTTTTGCATCAGTCGAGGAAGCGAGTAGCAGGCAGTAAGCGGAGCTGCGGCGAGCTGCGGGGGAGAGCTCTGTCACGCCGTTATCTGCCCTTGGCTTGCCCCCAGGCCCTGCGGGGAGCCCCGGTCATCCCTTCAGTTCGCCTCAGTTCAGGGGGTCTGGAGCAGCCAGTACAGCCCGATACCGAGGTGAGGGAGCGAATCCCGAAACACCCGCAACTCCCCATAACCTCCGGCAACTCAGGCAGCTCACCTGAAGCTCGGCGCGGTGCGGTGCTCCTGTATTCCACGCACCGCTGCCGCTGCCACGCACCGCTGTACCGCTGCTTCGCCTCACCCTGCTTCACCCTGCTCCATCCTGCTTCATCCTGCCCCGAGCCCCTGGCTCCAATACCGAGCTCCTACACCGAGCCCAGGCACCTGGCTCTGAGGCTCTAAGGCTGTGGCTCTGAGGTTTCGAGCTGGGCAACCCGGGCCGCGTTTTCCTGTAGCTTCTTGCCTTCGGGGCTACGGGCAGGCTACGGGTCAGGAGCCAGGTAGTGTTGGCATCTGGAGATTGGCGACCGGCATTGTCCCCAGCATCCTGCAATGGCTGTCGGGAGGGGCCAGATGAGGGGCTCGACCCACACTGCGGTAAGAGGCTGAGCCGTGCTTGAACTCTGGTGTGTCTGTGTTTGCGTCTGTGTTTGCATGAGGGAGAAGGCACTGCCGGGAATTGCCGCAGGATTTGTTGTGGAGGAACGCCGGAGGGCCCTACATGTGAGACCTGCTGGGTCCAGCTGCCGTCTGTCAGCCCACGCCGAGAGTGGGCTGCGGACGATCAGGCCTGGTCTGGGCGAAAACTCTGCAGGCCTCACTTGCCTTCTTCGCACATTTCAAATGACATCAAACAATATTTTGGATAGCAGGGAAAATAGAGAAAACAGGGAAAATGGAGCTATCGAGGGAAGTTCAACCAAGCACAAAGTGAGCAAATCCCGGGTACATAGCTGGAAACTAACTCATAAACTACCCTACAAACTACCCTACAAACTCGAGGAAATTATAAACAAGCTCGCGCACAGCAAGGGAGGGAAATGACAAAGAGTAGGCCAAATACCAAAATGGGCAAAACAACTAGTATGGGTACCGGCTGTAGGACAAAGCCAGCAACGAAGGACCAAGCGTGGCTAGAGTCCACCCCCATTGTGCATTCATATTCAAACTTAAATTCAAACCCAAACTTCAATTCAAATGGTATGACAATTTGCAAATATTTCATGCCAACAACGCTTGGACAAAGAACATTGTGGGAGAGAGAGCCCTTCAGTAGTGCATTAAAACAGCCAATGCAACAAGCTAAAGAGGACCTGAGCCTGAGCTCGAGCCCGAGCCAGGCAATGAAAAGCCAGTGCATTGAGAAACCGGCTGACGAGACCCAGCCCCCCCTTGGGAATATCGGAGCAGACTTGAATCTGCCCCAGGAAAAGGGGCAATACGTATTGGGGCAAGGAGATCCGGACGTTCTTGATATTTCATCAGCATCGGAGTACTTGTAGTCCCAGGAAAGGAGGCAAGATGCACCAGGGCAAGAAAATCTGGAAGCCCTAGAAATATCCTCAGCACTGGAGCCGCCAAATAAGGACAACCAACATATGTATGGGGAGAATATGGCGAACCTACAGGCAGGGGGCAGAAATATCCAACATGATCTGTCCCTGTCCCTGTCCCAGTCACAGAGTCTATCAGCAATTAAAATCCTCACCTTTAATCAAAGCTCGCCCTTTTTGGAGAGGGGCGGAGAGACAATAGCCTCTTGGGAGAGCAGAACCTCCTTCACTCCACTGCTGAAACAAAGTGCACACTTCAAAGCGGCTGCCATAATCAAAACTCTCTGTTATCCTCAATAAATTCCACATTAACAACGGCCATCGATGCGCTTACTTGGCAAACACAAAAATTGGAAATTCAAATGGGTACTTTGCAGGCAATCGCAATAGCCATGATTAATATGGAAGCTAAAATCGATACCTTAGCAGGACATTTGGAATTGCTGAGGATGCAGCCTACTGCTAGGTGTTCCTGTCTTCCAATTGTGGAGAAGCTAAGCTCTCTACCAGAAGGTTTAACATCAATCATTACAGAACTCAAGCAAAGACAACAAAAAACTACAGATCAGCCAAACCAAAGAATAACTGAAAGAGCATTAAATGATGCAAAACAAAACGGAATTAATGATTCAGCTGGGGCCCCAAGCCCCCCCCCCATTCGTTACAACAATTTACAATGAAGAGTGCAAACCATATCCCACAGAACACACGTTCAGAAGCAAGTCAGTAATTCAATTTTGGGGATGGACACACCGCCGACATCCTCGCAGTTGGCACTAGTGATGTGCCAAAGCACATCCAACCATGAGGAACTTGTAGTAGGCAAGACCCTGCATAGTAACACCAATGGGGCAGTCAACCTGGAAAACATTATCTAGGAGGGCAAAAAAACATTTGAAAAAGCAAGCTAAAAACATCAAACAACGCAGCCGCGTAAAGGAATTACAGCTGGGCCTGACTGCACTAGATGGCATCCAGGGTAAAAAAACACATTTAAAGAAGGACCTCACACAAAGCAGCGCGGAGCCTCAGAAACTCTATCCAATTTTTCAAAAGGAAAGACCTAGGGGCCGATTCCGATTCCGGCCGGAAATCTCTCCGACCGAGCCGGACCCGGAGAGAATTCCGACCGAATCGGACCCTAGCAGTCCGACCGGACGAGTACGATGCATTCGCATGCTATCGGACTCGAGTCGGTCGGACTCCCATTGAAGTCAATGGGAGCCGGTCGTACAACGCGTACGCGGGCTCCCATTGACTCAATGGGTGCGAGGCGAACAAGGGCGCCCCCTACAGCGGGTACGCGACCATGCGCATCGCGGCGTACATGCACAGGTAGGGGGGGACCCATGGGTCCCCCCTGTGTGCGACTCGCGCGCCTACGCGTACAGGGGGGTCCGACGCAGACCCCCAAAGTCCGGCTCCGACAGCTTTTTCGAGCCGGACGGCGCGAGTCGGTCGGACTGCTCGCGGCGCGCATCGTACTTACCCGGCCGGGAAACGTCTCCATAGCGCGGTGCGAGTCGTGTCCATGCGAGTCGGTCGGAGCGTGTTGAAGCCGCGTTCGAGTCGGTCGGCGATTTCGCGGGTGCTTGCATCGTACTCGCTCGGCCGGACCCGCGTACGATTCGGTCGGGAAACAGGGCTCCAAATCGGATCCGGTGAATCCGAATCCGATTCGGAGCACTACCGGCCGAGATCGGAATCGGCCCCCTAGTGTTAGGCCAGGAAATGGCCAGCCAAATAATAAATTAACATCCAAATTAATTATAAATTCGATCTGCCAGGACAGACAGATCAATAAGAAGGATGAGAAGTCCCAGCAAGAGACCGAAGCACCACTACAAGTAGACAGTAGAGGGAGTTTCTCTGCAGAACAGCACCCAGAAAGCCAAAAGCTGGATGCACGGCCACATGCCATGGACAGAGAAAGTGTATCTTTCCCTCTACTTGATACCACTGAGACTTGGGGGACCAAGGCCGTCCACAAAGATACTAGAGCTACTACAACAAACGCACAAAACTTGGAAATACATTCTCCTGTTGCCAGTCAAAGGGCTCAAGGGCAAAGGGAAGAGGAGAATAACATCACAATTTTCACACCCAAATATATATCACGGGGAAGCTCCAATATATTAAACAGGTCTAACATTTTACAAATTTTCCAACATATCCCAGAGCTTTCCTCTATCACGACCGAAGACCTCATTCAAGTACAATTTAAGGCATTGGGCAACAATATAATAAGAGAGTCAACAATATTAAAATGGAAAAATAACTTGATAGTCCAAAAAATTATGAAAGAAAGAGACCAATTCGCGAAATGGGGGATCGCGGTACACACCCTAAAAGAGGAGAGCTACCCATTCATGCTAGGAGGTGGATCCAATGCCAAAAAGATACAGACCGTATGAAAATCCATCTTAAAAGGGACAAATCCAGTTCCTCGCACTACAGCATTTCTTAACTTAAGAATACATCTTTCGCCCAACTCCACTCAAACAGGGCGTACGATCACAGAAAGAGGAAAAATTTATCAACACAGAAACACCCAAGATGGAACAGTAATGATTCGAACATCCCCAAAATTAAACTGCTCCGAGCACAAAAAGAAATGGCTGTCTCATGAGTGGAATGAATAACATTTTGAAAGTAATTTCATGGAATTTTTACGGGCTAAAAACCACACTGCAGAACAGGGCCGCATTCAAATTTTTACAGACTGGGGACCTGTTATGTCTCCAAGAAACTTGGTTGCTTGCTCCAGTGGTCATCCCAGGTTTCATGGAATTCCAGCAGCCAGCAAAAAAGTATAACATATTTGGAAGGCCATCTGGGGGTTTATCCATATATACACGAATCAGCACCAATATAAAAGCTAAACTCTTATTAAAAACGGATATGGTCCAAGCCATTTATTTACAGGGCCTGAAATTGAATGGCTGCCCATTAACGATTCTACTTTTGAATGTCTATTTTAACTGCAAGGAATCACCTAGATACCGCGAGATGAGGGCTCTAGTGGATACACTTGAAGAGTTGTTAAGCAGTCAGCCGAACTGCGGGATTATGATTGCTGGGGATTTTAACACCCCAAACCTGGGGACAGCAACAAATGCATCATTGCCTAAGGACCGCGCTGGAACACTAATGAACACATTTTTAAATACGTACAGATTAAAGCCAAAACAAACGCTTCAATCTCCAAACTTAGCCACGAATAAAGACCTACAGGGGAAAAGTAAATCTTCGATTGACTACATCTTTATGTGCAATCGCCTGTATGAACAAGCGACAGAATTCCAAAAACCTGCGATGCAGACCAGTGATCATCTTCCTCTGGCCATAGTTATCACATTACAAATGACTAGTCTTCCATACATCTCCCTTTTGGGTCAGTCCAATGGGGAGGAAATTCATGCACTTCTGAGAAGATTAAAATGGAACAAAATAAATACATCAGGTCTATTAAACTGGAAAAGTAATTGGTCCACACTTGCTAAAGATTTCACAGTAGGCAGTGTCTCTGAGAATTGGACCAAATTGGCGCCGGAGGTGTACCACCTCTTGTTAGGTAATAAAACTAAACAACATCAAGCCTCCAGAGAAAGGGCATGCTGCCAATTTCAACCCAGGTGCGAAAAAGTGGAACAAAGTAAGCGGGCCCTGAGACAAGCCAGCTGCACTCACATGCGAGAGGGAAACGACAAAACATTTCAAAACCAACTGTTAGCAAGAAAAATACATAGGTAAAATGTATGGGACTTTAAAAGACAACAGCAAGATTCTCAATGGCTGTATATTTTCAGCCTGTTGACTTCAAGCAAACAGGCGGAAATTTGGTCATATATTAACAGGTTGTCTGGGCATGGCCATGATCAGCGTAATGGGGTCGCTAGTCACACATGGATCACCCATGTGACTACATTGTATTGTAGTGCACCAAATCAGACTCCATTGTATCATCAACGTCTCTCCATCAGCACTAGTCTGCCCAACACTTTTCCTCCAACTACTGAAGAAACAACCGAACCTTCTGATGTAGGGAATCATGTGATAACAATACTAAAAAACATCAGAAAGGACGCGGCTCCGGGACCTAACGGCTCACCAGGACATCTCTTCAAAGAAGACTGTGACTTTTGGGGAACCATACTTACGCCGCTCTATCAGTATTGCTTGGCTAATTCAACGATCCCGGAACCCTGGAAAGGCTCTCTGCTTCAACCTATGCACAAAAAGGGCGATACCGGAGATCCATTGAATTATAGGCTGATAGCCCTCATGGATATTGAGGCAAAAGGATATGCAAGCCTCCTTTTGCAGGACCTGCAAGATTGGGCCAATGACAATGAAATCCTACCAGCCTATCAATCCGGTTTCAGACCAGGAGCGTCAACACTGGACAACATCATAGCTCTCGCTCATCTGGTAGAACAGTCCACTCAGAAAAAGCAGCCACCACTCTTCGCATGTTTTGTGGACTATTCAGCGGCATTTGACGGCGTTAATCGGAGCCTGCTGTGGTGGAAATGACAAAACTGGGGGATTCCGGCAACGCTGCTGAAAGCAATCATTTCCCTTTACACTGGAACTTGGGTACGGGTGAAACTATCGATGAATTCAGCAACTAAAAAGATCTATACAGACCGAGGGTTAAAACAAGGCTGTGTATTGGCGCCTTTGCTTTTAAATCTATACACTGCGGACCTCGGCAAAACAATATCTAAAGCCAATCTGTTACCCCATAAAATTGGGCCGACTAGACTGTTTTTGATGCAGTACGCAGATGACATGGTGCTATTGGATCATACCAAAATAGGTATGCAAAGAACACAGGATGCATTAAGCACCTATAACAACGAAAATGATTTAAGAGCAAATGCAGGAAAGACGCAGGTAGTAATATTCGGGAAGTATGCAAACAAACTTAAACAACAATGGAGAATGGGCAATTTGAAAATAGTAACAACAACCAAATATAATTATTTGGGGGTTTGGATTATGAGTAATGGGAAGTCCACAGCACACACTGCATCCATCGAATCAAAAGCTAAGGCAGTGACGTATGCCCTATGTAAATTGAATTCCAAACTAAGTAGCCCGACAACTGAACCCATTAGAAAGGTTATAAGAGCTAAGCTACTCCCCTCAATCGCATACGGCCAACTAGTATTTCCTGCGGCACTAATTAACATCATGGAACGTGTCAACTGCCGAGCATTTAAACAGCTCTTTCAGATTCCTACCCACGCCCGGAACGCTCTGGTACGACTTGATTCGGGCTAAACAAACAAAGTTACGATCATTGGGCATCGATTGTTCGGTACTAACGAGGGGTTTGTGCCGCACCCCCGTACACAATGAAAGCAATCCTGAAAGAAATGTTTATGAAAGGCAATAATTCGTGGACCAATGGCCTCCTCACCGCCTGCACTGAACTGCACCTTGATATGACTAATTGGCAAGATTTTATTCATCAACCTGGAATTCTAAAATCTATTTTAAAAAAACAAGTTAGACTATTATCCAAGGAAGATGACATAAAGGAATTGGAGTCTTCCAGTAGTAACATCAGGATATTAGCTAGCTCCTACCATGATCGACTGAGGCAGCCATACCTTGATGCCGCCCTGAATAAGACAATTTTAAAGCAAATTTTATCTGTGAGACTTATGGTATTGCCGATAAAAGATATCAATACTCGCTGGAAAACATTAGAGGCGGCTACTACTTGTAGACTGTGTCACCAGTATGAGGAATCTATGGCTCACTTGGTTTGCATATGTCACTGTTTGAATCACGCACGTTGCACTTTATTGAAACCTTTGTTTTTAAACGGCACACGTACTTGCACAGATGTAATGAAACTTCTTTTTAATTTGGAGATCCCAATGGAATTGGCCAGACTAGCAAAATTCGCACACCAGGTGAAAGAACTTTTAGGCAAAGTCTCAGTCACGGACTAGAATTAGACTACGGTTTTAATATATGGTTTATATCTCTTTTATCAGTTGCGCATTGCTTAAGTTACGACTCTTAGATATGTCTTGCTCATGTTTTAGTCATGATTATTAGATTTGTTAATTATGTATTACTTAGATTGAAGAAAGTGTGTGGGCGGAGATATTTTCGCCCAATTTCTTTGTAACAATTTTTATTAATTGATACAATAAATTTATTCATTCAAAGTTGTTTATTTTTTTAAGTTTGGTATGTTTAAAATTGTGGTTATGTTGAATTTTCTTATTAATTTAAGCATGCTTTTCATTATATATTTTTTATAAAAGTATATCTTTCATTTCTTTTTGTATTTATTTTAAAAGCTAATATTGGAATATTTTTTTAAATGGCTATTAAGATTGTTGTATATAATTATAAAAAAATGAGTCCCTTGATAACCAAAATTATTTTGTTGTTAATTGGTAAAATAAAATAATTGGACAGAATTCATTTTATTATATTGGTTTTAAATAAAGTTTTTTTTTTAAATCTGTGGATTTTTTGCACTGAGAGTTTTCTGTTTATGCAATGTAATTTTATAATATAAAAATTGTTACATTTTATTGTTTATATTTACTTTAAAAATTATCAAGGTTTCATTTTTAATTTAATTATAGTAATTAATGTGAAAGTTATAGCAAATACTTTTTTACATTTTTTGGGATGTACTTTCATTTTTTTTTATATTGTACCGTTGACTTTTTGGGGGGATAATTAAAATTGAATCCTGTAATGTATTCTTTTTAAGTATAATGTCTATTATAAGTTTGTGGAAGGTGATAATTTTTAAAACTAAAAGAAGAGCACCTTCCCTAATGTTGTTAGGTTTGGAGGGGGATACTACATTTGAACCCCTCAAAGTTCATCACTTTTCCCAATGTGCTTAAGTTGGTAGTGGGAACAGCAAATCTGAATCCTGCAAAGCCCAACACTTTCCCCAATGTGATTGAGTTGGGAGCGGGAATAATAAATTTGCCCCCCACTTCCAAAGTCCAACAATTTCGCCAATGTGATTAAGTTTACAGTTGGAATAGTAAATCTGCCCATCCCTCCAAAAAAAGCACTTTCCCTAGTGTGGTTAAGTTAGGAATGGGAATAGTAAATCTGTACCTGCCAAAGCAACTTTTTCAACATAGTAGTTTAGATTGGAGCAGGAATCATAAATATAACTCCTCCAAAGTCCAACACTTTCCCCTATGTGGTAAATATTGGAGTTTGAATAGTAAATTTGAATTTCTCCAAAGTCCAACAGTTTCCCAATGTCATTAAGTTTGGAGCAAGTTTGGACCCCCGTCACCCCAAATCCAAACCTTTCTCTAATCTGCTTTAGTTTGGAGTGGAAATAGTAAATCTGACCTTCTAAATGTAATTTTCCTCAATATGATGAAGTTTGGAGTGGAGTAGTAAATTAGACTTTCCCCAAGTTATAGCACCTTCTCCTGTGTGGCTACATTTTTGTGGAAATAGAAAATGTGATATCCAAAACTGTTAGCATTTGTTTGTGTGTTTTATTTTGAACATTAAAAGTTATAATCATTTATAGTATAATTTGTTTGTTATTTAATGAAGGTATTATAAAGAATAATTGTTTCACATTGTATTGTTATATACAATTTATACTAAACATTTCTTAAAGTAAGATATTTTTACTGTGCATTATTTTTTGATATTTAAAACTGTTTTTAATTTTTCTTATTCCCAAGAAAAAATATTTTTTTTACTTCAGAATAGTTATAATTACACATGTGATAAATTAGTAGTGTATCTATATTTTCATTTGTATTTATACATTTTTTAAAGATGTTGGTCAGTAGTTCATAACAAATGTAATTTTGTATGCTACTTAGGGGCCCATTACGATACCCGGCGTAAAAAAATCCGCCAGGCATGGAAGCGGCAAAAATCCGCCCGCACACACCGCCTGAACACCGACCACGCCATTACGATTACACAAACCGCAAACCGCCATCGGCGAAAAATCACACAAAATACCGCCCGCCAACGTCCGAGTCGGAGTCAAACCGCCCGCCACGGACGGAAACACGCACGACAACACAAAACCGCCCGCCCTCACGGCCGACACACCGCACGTGAAATTACGATCGCACCGACATGAGCGCGGAAAAACCACAAATATACCGCCCGCCAGCGCAAACAACGCCGATGAGAATCGACACGGCAGAAGCCATGGCGCCCACGTACCTGCACAGAAACCATCCGCACACTAAACCAATAGCACACAACATGGCCAACAAGTCCACACAGCAAGGCACGCACAAATACACAAGCACAGTACACATCCCGAAAACACCCCCGGACAAACAAAAAATACAAAGGCCAGAACCCCAGACACAACACACCTGAAAACAACAGACCATGAGGACACACCCACATAGGTGAGTACAAAAGCAGCACTCCCACAGACCACAACCCCTTGCTACATTGCAAACCAGAGAGGAGAGGAGAGGACACAGTGACACAGCAAGGACAGCAGCACACCACAGAAACGCACACATCACAACCACCACCACCACCACCAAACACCGGCACCACAAACCCCCTGCACATTACACAACACACACCGCACCAGCACCACAAACACCATGGCACCACAAAGAATGCCCAAGTACACGCCCATTGAGCTGACGGTCATGGTCGACGAGATCATCAAGGTGTACCCACAAATCTATGGGAACATGGTCCAGCACACACCACTAGCCACCAGAAACAGAATGTGGAACCGGATCGTAGACCAGGTCAATGCAGTCGGGACCCTGCCCAGGAACAGAGGTGAAATAAACAAACGTTGGAATGACGTAAAGAGTCTGGTCAAGAAGAAGGAGGGCAAAAACAGAGAGCTGGCTGCCGTCACTGGCGGAGGGAATCCCGCGCTCTTTAAGACCTTCAAAGCGTGGGAGGAGAAGGTGCGAGTCGTAATACATCCGGAGATCCTCGCCAGATTAGCAGGGGGAGTGGAGGCTGGTAAGTACAAACTAATGTATACCAGCACACCGCTATGTAGTCACATGCGCAACCACCATGCCACAGCTCCCAGGGACAAACACCCCCATGTCCCGCACACAATACACAACACATCACACACACATGCAACAGACACCACCACACACAGCCCAAACCGAACAACTGTAACATACGTGGGGACATGTGTACACTCAGCCAGCCACGTAACCACCAACAGGTCCCCAAATATGCCAGAAGCGCCACAACGAGCACCCACCACACCCATGTGTCTGCCACAGCTGCACTAACCGACAAGTAACAGGTAAGTGGCAGGAACACAAAGTGCAGTGGGTGGGAGGGTGGACAGCCCAAGTACAACACACACCAGGCCCCAGTCCCACAGCACAGCAAGGAGGAGCATCCCCCACACCCCACAGCCACGTGTCAGCCACCGCAGTGCACAACGACAGCCGAAAGGCAGACATCACGGTCCACAGCAATCGGTGTCAGTGGGTGTCCAGCCACCCCCACGACCCACAACACCCCCCACCCCCACAGACCTGCAACATGGAGCACCCCCTGCTTAGAGCCATGTGGCATCCAGTACAGTGCACGCACGAACAACTTGCAGGTGGGAAACTGGACAGGGCTGGATTACTGGAGGCATGAGGACCATAACACGACCAACACATGGGACATGTCACGTAGCAGACGAACACGCAGCACCGCCCACCGTCACGAACAAGTGAACAATGTGCACACGGACATGAACAACAGACTCACACCCCACATGACCCATCACATACATAGCAACACCCAAGGAGCCACGTCTGCATGCACAAGCCACACTGAATATAGTCCCACACGGCAGCCACTGTGCAACTCATCACACACAACCGAAACACCATTGAAGTCCTGTCCATGTAGCCCCTACTGCCTGTCAACCACACACCCCACAACTACGCCTATGTAAGACAAACAACACTAGACGCAACAGAGCGGAACAACATATATGCACACGAACACCACTGAACCCATCAAACACACAGACACACCATGCACATACAACATACCATCCATCCGTCAGCCCCAGTCTCATGAAAGGCATGTCATCCGCACAGCTGCCACACATACAGCAGTCACGCTAAGATACATGCCCATGACCAACCATGTGCCAGAAGTCAATGAAGCGCACGACACACTGTGAGCAACAACACACAACATGGGCCACACCCCCCCGAGCACTGCAGTGATGCACATGGCACAGGGCAGCACGCACACCAAGGAGATGGGACAACTGCAATACGTTGGCTGGCACACAACCATCACTCACTCATAACGATGCGTCCAATGCCATGTCCAGTAATCACAACAGACAGCAAATATGCAGGCCATGTCAAGCATGCACACACCTCAGACCATGCACTGTCATGCTGCCACAACACATGTCACGTTCGGCACCCATGGCTCACAGCATGTACCCCAAAAGCATATCCCCTCCCAAATGCGAATCTGGGGCATGGCCCCCATGTTGCCATATGCGTTCCTAAGCGTTCCATTTGAACCCCAAAAGCATATTCCCACCCAAATGCGAATCTGGGGCATGGCCCCCATGTTGCCATATGCGTTCCTAAGCGTTCCATTTGAACCCCAAAAGCATATTCCCACCCAAATGCGAATCTGGGGCATGGCCCCCATGTTGCCATATGCGTTCCTAAGCGTTCCATTTGAACCCCAAAAGCATATCCCCTCCCAAATGCGAATCTGGGGCATGGCCCCCATGTTGCCATATGCGTTCCTAAGCGTTCCATTTGAACCCCAAAAGCATATCCCCTCCCAAATGCGAATCTGGGGCATGGCCCCCATGTTGCCATATGCGTTCCTAAGCGTTCCATTTGAACCCCAAAAGCAAAGTACAAACCAGACCCAGGATGGGCCAGGAGCCCGCATACACCAGAGTCACAATAAGTAGGGGCACAGCAACACACCCATCGGCATGGCCAATCCGTCCCATGCCACATGTGCACAGCACACAGTCCCATTGCCAAGCACACACAACTACAAATGCTACAGCCACACACACGCCTCCGGGAAACCCATGTACGAGATTGCACGAACTGTTAATGTCAGACGACAACTACATACTTCGCCAGGTGCAACACAATAACAAATCTCATTCTCTCCACAGGTGACGAACTGCTGGATGCTGGGGATGGAGCCAGCAGCCAGCACAGCCAGCCTACAAGCCCCCAACGAGGACACACGGATCTGGAGGATCTGTCCTCCTCTTCGGACACGGACCACCAAGCAGGCCCATCTGGTGTGGCAGGGCCCAGCCGCTCCCCAGGACCCCTCCTACCCACCAACCCATCATCCAGGGCTGCTGAACATTCCCAACCCCCTGCTGCCACTGTCGTTGCGGCCACACCCACGGTCATTGTGGCCACTACCACTGCCGCAACCGCCACCATCGCCGCACCGACCACCACCGCCGCCACCACCACCACGTCTTCGCTGGCACCAGCCCCAGTGCAGGTGGTGGCCCGGCCGACTGGATCCACCCTGGGAGCCACAGCGAGGACCGTGGTGAGCAATGTGGCTAGTGGGCAGGCCGGTGGCAGCAGGACTGGTAGGAGGAGCAGGGCCAGGGAAACGCCAGCCTCCCCTGGGAGCCATGCCCTGCCTCAAATGGCCAGAGTCCTTGGGGCCTATGAAGAGGCCCAAGGACAATGGGTCCGGTCTGCTTCAGACACGCGTGAGGTGCTGGGGGTGCTGAGGTCCATGGACGCCCGTATGGGCCAACTCGTGGACCTCATGGGCCAGCTGGTGGTGGCGGTGAGGTCACTGCCAGGGACAGCAGCTCCCCTCCGCCACAACCTGCCGGGGCGCAGGGTGGAGCAGCAGTGTCCAGTTCCCCTGCGTCCACAGCCAGTGAGCACACCTCAACCACCAGCATGTCGCAAGCAGGCACCCCCCCTCGCAAACGTGGAAGGGGCCGTCCGAAGTGGAAACAGATCTCCCGGGAGGACTTCGCACACTCCAAATGCAAGTGAGGCAGCCAGCCAGCCTTCCGCCAGCCTTCCTTGACCAGCCACTGCATTGACTTGGACTACGATCCCACTCCACACAGCCATCTGGATGGCATGTGTGTGTTGGACTATGGACATAGAACCAGTGGGTACACCCTGATCATCACGCAGCCATGACCGACAGCTCATTGTCACTGCACGCACCACTTTTGTCATCACCTTACACACAATCACATGTCACAGTTTGTAATAAATGCACCTTTTTCACTAACTGCTGTTTGTGCCCTGTGTTTTATTTGTACGGAATACAACGGCCACCTTGGGCGGAAAGGCACCTGATGCGTGGCATGGCAATTGAATCCGGAGGGCCTGTAGGGACCTAGGGGTGGGAGACAGAACAGGAGCACATTCAATGAGTGTGTCACACACCCATCACACAGTACATGTCAACAACTACAAGCAATGTACACACATCGCACAGAGCAATAGGGCACAATGCCACAGCCACCAACAGTGGCATACTACCCTGGCCATGGAGCGTTGACACACAGCACGCAGTGAACAAACGGCCACCCTGACACAGCACACACACCTGCACAGATACAGCCACATCAGCCGTCGTACATGGACACTCACCGTCAAGTGAAGTAGCGGGCGATGAGCTGCTGACGCACATTACCAGCTTCCTCCTCTCCGCTGTCCTCCTCACTCGAGCTGTCCTGGTCTGCGGGCTGGGGCCCTGGTTGATCTCCGTCATCCACGATGAGGGGGATCTGCTTCCGAATGGCCAGATTGTGCAGCATGCAGCACGCCACCACTATCTGGCACACCTTCTGTGGGGAGTACGCCAGCGCACCCCGGTGCGGTCCAGGCACCTGAACCTGGACTTGAGGAGGCCAAAGGTACGCTCGACCACACGTCTGGTCCTCCCATGTGCCTCATTGTAGCGATCGTCTGCTGGGGTGCGAGGATTCCTCAATGGACTGAGCAGCCATGCCCCATTCGGGTACGCAGAGTCACCTGGGTGTGAGGGACACAGAGAACCGTTGCTATTCCAACTGGACAGGGGACAGCATCGCACAACCAGCACGCTACACCACTCCACATACTCACCGACAATACAGGCACGATCCTGTTGCATATTGGACATCAGTCGTGGCAAGATGCTGTTGCGCATTATGTGTGCGTCATGGGCCGAGCCTGGGAACTTTGCACACACGTGGGTGATCACCATGTCCGCAAGGCACACCACTTGCACATTCAGGGAGTGCGTGTGCTTCCTGTTGCGGTACAGGTGCTCAGTGGCCTGTGGTGGAACAAGGCCGACATGTGTGCAGTCAATGGCTCCAACGACGTGTGGGATTCTGCCAAGGGCATAGAATGCACCCTTCACTGCCGCCAATTCACGAGCCCTGGGGAAGCGGATGTACCTGTTCCGGTACAGCATCATGGCTGCCAGTACATCCCTCAGCACCTTGCTGAACATGGGCTGGGACATCCCTCCTCCAATGCCCACTGTGTGCTGGAATGACCCAGTGGCGAAGAAATGCATGGCGGCCATCACCTTAGCCGTGCGGGTGACAGCAGTCGGATACACCCTGCGGGGACGGAGATGGGGTTCTAACATGGCACACAGTCGATGCAGGCTTGGCCTGTCCAGCCGAAACTTCCTAATAACCTCTGTATCGTCCATGTCCGCCAGCAATTGGTATGGGCGGTCAATGTTCGGTCTCCGCCTAGGGACAATGGCAGAGGACACATGTCAAAGCAACACGACACATAGCAATTTCGCATACACATCACTGACATGACTGAGCAAGCACATGAGCCACAGCCCAGCTGTCAAGCTGGGACGGCACGGCCACAATACACTTACACAGGTCTCCCAACAATGGCAATGGCTAGTGATACAAACCACTGCCATGTGCATGCACATGGGGATCTAGGCCCCAATGACTTGCGGGGCGTGCTGATGGGGACTGACTGCATATCCGTCAAGCGGCAACGCCACGGCAACATGAATGTCTGCTGAGCATGGAACTGCTTCCGCGGCTGGATGAGTATGGCACACGACGACGACGATGTGGGCACAGGCTGAGCGGCCAAAACAAGTGGGACCTGTGGCACGAGGGGATATGAGACAGTAGTAGGTGTCAGCACTGCACCCTATGTACAGCACTGTACGGATCACAGCTCCCGAAACATTGACAGGTGTCCACATTGACAGCCCCATGCCAAGACGGCTGTGTGCTTGCAGTCACACGTCACAGGTGAGAGGTTACATTGCACGTGCCAGGTGGCAGACGTACATAGTGGGAGCTGGCATGTGTGTGCATGTGTCTCCTGTTCAGGATCCACCAGATGGGCGCTGACTCTGTACTGACCATTGGACACAGCATGTTCCGTGGAAGGCTTGTGTGTGTGGGATGGTGGCACTGGATGTGCCTCCGTTGGGTGGGGGCCATGCACAGGGCGGGTACGTCGATGATTGCGCATTGTTGGTCACGGTGGGTGCACCAACTAAGATGTGTTGCCCTGTGTTCAATTCCTATGTCCGCATGATGATGGACTGTAGATGTGGGCAGACTACACATTGGTCGATGTGCTGTCTATATGCATGTGCCTTCACACCAGTCACAGCTGCCCCTGCACATGTGACCCCTGCTGGACTCGCTGCTGGGTCTGTGGAGCTGATGCACCTTCTGCGCGTGGGGCGGACAGCTCTCCTCACTTCCCTCATTGCGCATGTCATGACTTTGCCGCAGGTGACATGGATCATGGAGGGCCCACATGTACGCGTGGGTAGGCTACACATGATTGTTCACTGGTCGCCACCCCCAGTCAGTGTTTCGAATGGGAAGGTTGTCGTGCTGGTGGTATATTCGATGTGGCGGATGGGCGGGCCTAGGTGCGGGCTTACATTCCGGACATGGGGGTAGTTGGATTGGCGACTAGTTGCAGTACACACGGGACACGTCTCTTCCTTTCCACATCTGGGTCATCCCTTGTACTCACTGACAGTGATACAGTCATCTTCGCCCCAGCCCTCATGTCCTCCCCTCGCTCCCCCAATATGCATGCTCACCTGCGAGGCTAGCGCTTGCACAGGCAGCCCCAAGCTCGCACCAGAGAGGGCAAGGAGTGTATGTGTGGGTCCAGTTGCACGAGTGGGCTGTCTCAGGGTATGATGTGTTGCGGGACGCCGTCCACCTGCGTGGTGCCCCAAATGGAGACCCGGCCTGCATGGACTATGCATCACAGTCTTCGCCTTCCGGATCCGCCACCTGCGACACCCAGTGGCTGTGGCTGCCCTTGCGGCCAGGCCGCGTCCGTCTGTGGCTGATGGCCCACACATTCACTCTTTGGCCTCTCTGGGGAGGGCTCGGGGGTGGTGGCGCACGCGCTTGCACTTAGTCGCAATGGCATGTGGCGTGGTTGGTATGATGGGCAATGGATGGGATGGTGCGAGCCACCTCCCGTGACGTCAGTGCTGCTCGTGCTGTGGTGCGTCCCCCTACACTTCCATCTGACTTGTGCCATGCTAGACGTTGAGGTTCTATTGCCTGCGTGATATGACCAGGAGGAGCGCGAGGAGACCTCTCACACACCATGCTCCACTGCCATCCCGTGCCCTGTATCGCCTGTGCGGATTGACTATGTTGGGGTTACACCTGGTCGACTGGGGCTGTGTGTGCCTTGTCAAGGGGCATGGCGGGCGCACAACAGGATCCAGCTTGTCCACAGAGGGTGGGCTGAGGTGCGCCTGGTACCGCTTTGTACGTGTGCCCGGCTGCTGTGCACACACGTGTTCACTCCCCCGACAGGTGTCCTCTCACAATGCCCAGGGAAGCGGTGGTGTACTGTTCATGAGCCCTCCCAACACGGCGTGCTCCAACTTGGCATGTGCGCATCTACCCGTCGCACCCACCCACCTGAGCACTGCGTCCATACGACTTCACACGACACATGTGTGTCTTCCACAGTAGTGCTACTCATTTGCGTTGACATCCAATACCAGTGGACTACATGGTCATGTCACGACTGCCGTGTACTTCACATACTCTCATCCTCTCTCATTCGTACTTGTGAAATGAGTCAGCGGAGACAGTTTTGGTTTCAAACATTATATTGAGTCTTCTGTCCTCTGTGATGCAGTATAGTGGACACTACTGGCAGCGGAATACATGTTGAGGATATACTGAGCATGATTGCAAATGGGATAGGGTGTGGGGTTACATGTGATTGGCTGTTGCATGTGGGATGTGGGCTTCAGAGTGACATCTGCTTGGCCAAGGCTGTGCTAATGTACATTTACGTATAGCTGCGGAGCTGCGGACTTTGACACAGACGGTATACATGTAGCCTACCAGACCGCTTGGCATCATGGGCACAGTCCATCTCAGTTCCATGTGACAGGTTTGCTGCGGTTGTTCCTCATGCACGCGTGCATGTGAGATGACATCAGGGCATGTGCTTGCGTGCATGCAGCGGCGTGCCACTTGTTGTTGCACTGTGGTGGTTACTGGACATGTCACGGTCACTGGGGTCGTGTTGTTGTTGTATGCACTTGTCGTCCATGCAAAGGTCCTGGTATGGGATTCCCGGGGCGGGGGTGGGAGGGGTGCAGCACCCACAGACTCCAGGCGACCTATTCATGTCCACTGAGCAGTGTGTGTGTCCATGGGCGCTGGATCCATGTCGTGTCCTGGTTGTTCGTGCAGTTCCGTCCATGTGGGTGCGATACACAGAGCCCATGCCACTGCCTCCCACGATGCATGCGGTGTTCCTGGATGTGATGGGGAACAGTGTGCATGTCCCGGTCATATCCGATGTCATGGCGATGTCGTTGATGGTGTGGTTACAGTTGCCGGTCGTTTGGTATGGCTGTTGTGGTGGTGACTGGCCAGTCCGTGCGGAAGCTAAGCATGGGTGCGGGGTTGGACATCATAGGTCACTCGGGGAACCTGCGTTGTGGTCCGACGAATTGACAGGTTGTCAGGTATGCGATGCCGTCCAGCAGGGCTTCCATGTCATTGGTGGTGTACATGTTTGCCAGCCAATGTAGCGGATGGTGGCTGTCAAGGTGTTGTTCGTAAGTTGTCCCTTGGAGGACCATGATGGGGCATGCTGGGTGACATTCGATGTAGCTGTTCTCGATGATCCGTCGTGTGGAGGCACAGTGGTCCCATTTCAGTGCGGGTGCGATGTTGGCCACATACGCCATGCCCCCATAGGCAGAGCAGGCCCTGTCGTGTGCGTCCAGAGGGAGGAGTAGTGGTAGCAGGTCCGCCTTCAGACATGCCGGGTTGGAGAGGCATATCTCGACGGGATGCTGGTATGGACACCTCCGACAGTAGAAGACGGGCATGACGCAGCTGAACAATGTGATGCGGTAAGTCAGTCGGTAACTTACGTTCAGCAGGGACAGGAGATCGCATCCCAATGTATGGAACAGGTTGGTTTTGTACAGCTTGAGCTGTTCGGCGTAGTTGGGTAGGTGTGTTGCGGTTGCCATTTCCCAGCGGTGCGTTGTGGTGGCATGCTCCGGCTGTGTGTGCAGTCTGCAATGTGCACGCTCCGAGGTTGCTGTGAGCTCTGTGTAGTCGTAGGGAGACAGGACTTGTGTTCTGTTTGCTTGTTTGGAGGACACGGGCCCTCTTCCCACATGCTTCTCAGACAGTTCAAGGTCAGTGATGTGTGACTCCTTCCAATTAACTTGCATGTGGCCGACATGGGGGAGTGTTTTCTTCTTTCTTCCCCGTCCGTTGTGTGCTTCTGTGATATGCGCTATCTGCCCTGTGGTCGGTCTCCTCGGCATGCCTGTGTTGGTCTATTCTTGGACAATGGCTGTATTCACCGGCTTCTGTCGTAGGGCTGTGGTTTCGGAGTTGGAATGGAAGGTCATTCAGTGCTGTCTGCTCTCCCTTGTGTGGGCGGCAGGCTGCCTTTCCGCTCTGCGTTGGGCCTTGTGTGTGAATGTTATTCTTGGGCCACCTGTTGTCGGTCCCCGGGCTCTTTGGTGTTCCGTTTTATATGTCTTGTTCATATGTGCAGGGTGGTATGGGTGTTTCAGTGTGGTACTGGCGTTCCTCTTCCCGAAGGGGCCCTGCTTCTCCTAGTTGGTGTTGACGCCGCTGTGTGCTTCGCCATGTTTGTTACACTGGGGTGTGTCCTGCTGTTGCGTGTCTTCACTGACATGTGTGCGTCGGTTGTGTGGCGTTGGGTGTTGTCCGTGAATTGGGCGTTGGGGACATGTCTGTGGCCGGCCTGTCACGTGTCATGTGCGTTCGGGGTGGGGCTGATGTGTGTGCTGCTTGGTTGTGTCCCTGTGTCTGTGTGCGACGCATGCATGGCGCTGCGGTTGGCCTCTGCGTTGTGCGCATGTGGTGTCGGCGTCATCGGCGCTTTGGGGCCGTGACGGGGTGGTTGGTTCCTAGTCCCAGGTGGTGTGTACACATGTGTTCCGCGATGTTACGATTTGGCCTGTGTGTCATATGTGGATGCAATGGTGGATGTGTTGTGTACACGCGCTGGTGGGGGTTGTCCGCTTTTTCCGCCCTTGCACTGTGTGCGCTGTTTGCATGCACTTGTTGTGTGTTTGCCTACCTGCGTCTCCGCGGTACGTTGCGTCCTTGGTGGTGCATCAGCAGGAGCATGGGGAGGGCCTGCAGTGCTGGATTCATGCTCGGGGAGCCGCTTCTTCGTTGTCCGTGCTCGGCATCCGTGTTGCCGCTTCGGTTTGTCGTACGGTATCTCTTGGCCATGGGAGCCGTTTGTTTGCGGCATCGTAATTTATGCGCCGGGCGGGACGTGTTTCGTCGGACGGTGTGTGTCAGTTGGGCTGCGCCGCTACGTGTACGGGCGCACTTTGATGGCGGACGGTGTTGCTGGCTTGCCGGCGGTGTTTGGCCTACTTTTCGCATCGTAATTGGACGGGCGTGTGGACTGCTGCGTGCCGGCGGTAACTGGTGCTTTTTGCATCCGCCAGCACGGCGGTGGTGCTTCCGCCCGCCATCGTAATGAGCCCCTTAGTTTTTTAAACATGATAATATATTAAAAAGTACTAAAGAAATTGGTATTAGTAAGCCTATATTTATACATAAAACATTTGCCCATTTCTTTAATTTCAGAAATCTTTTTTAACATTCTTTACATGTTTACTACTTATAAACTTTAATAAATATTTTTATTAATTGATTTCTGTGGAGTGGAAGTCTTTTTTTTTAATTTGCTGCCTTTTTCCAGCTTATTTGATTTTGTAGTCTTGAGTCATCATTTTGAGTCGTTCATGGAGTTTGATACTGTGGTTTCTCAGTGCTGGTGTCTGGTTCAGGAAAGACTATTTTGAGTTTATTTTCTAAGGATTTAGTGTTAGGCGAGTTCTTTAGACTTACATAGGTTAATATTTGTAATTGGATTTTGTAGTGTATTGTTGTTTAAAATGTGCTAGTGTGTGGTATAGCAATAGGCCCTTTTGTGAAATGTAATCTTTATATGCATTTTACATGGGAGTTCTTTGTGTTTAAGTTTGATTTTAATGCTTTCTTACTGTGCTTTGTTTTATACTAAGGTTGTAGGTGGTTTGGGTGGGTTAATATGTTTTTCCTTTGTAGGGTTTTTTAACTAAAATTATTATTTTTTACTTTGCCCTTGATGTTTCGGTTTTCCTAGAGAGTTGTCTAGATTTCAGGATTTGGACGGATTCCTTGGATGTTTGATTTTTCTCTGATTTAGTTTAGCAGTTTTTCTTCGGGGCTTTTTTAATTGATTATTTTGGGATTGTATTTTTCATATCACTATTTCACTGACTAAGGGCCTGATTTAGATCTTGGTGGATCGGGTCCTCCCGTTGCTTTTTCTGCAGTCTCCCCGCCCATAGACTTGGTGGTCCGCCCTATTTAGATGTTGGCTATTGCATAAACGAAAGACAGCCGCGGTCCCGGTGTCAAAGCAAAACCAGCTGTTGGAGGGAGGACCACCAGTTTCTCCGCTGGGCCAATCATGATGTGCCTTCCCGCTGACGCAACTGTGGTGGGGAAACCTCCCCAACTGAGCTGGCAAAATGGAACGCATTTAAGGCACAAACTCACCTTTACTCACCTTCCCACTTCCTGTGCCGCCATGGACCTGA
The DNA here is from genome assembly GCA_963921515.1 of Calotriton arnoldi. NCBI lineage: Eukaryota > Metazoa > Chordata > Amphibia > Caudata > Salamandridae > Calotriton > Calotriton arnoldi. The sequence goes on from CAWUFW010004684.1 coordinate 1,116,457, forward strand.
TCCTACAGGTCCTGCCTCTGCTTCTACTGACTGATCATGATGCAAATCAACACCGACATCGCTGAAACTGAAGGTAACCTTCCCCATTACCTGTTACCTTTATCACTTTGCTGTTCACACATGCGCAGGACTAGTGTGTTATTAAATCACTCACTCGTGCAATACATATGTCTCTTTTTCTTTTTTTTAATATTTTTTTTTCTCCATATAAAGAAATACAAATATAATCGATGAGGAAATTCAACCAAAAAAGTAATAGATACAATACAATACAATATTATATTATATAAGGGGACCATGGGGATCCAAAGACATCACTTTAAAAGCAACAATTGACATCATACAACATACTTAAAGTGCAAACATTCATGATTAGATAATCAGCTGTGGCCTACCACCCAGTCTTCTTTCCAACTATAAATCGGGAACCAAATGCTCCTGCCTAGTTTGCTGGCCCCCCTTTTCTAGATTAAAAATAGATAAAAGCCGCGCAAACCATTGTTGAAACGTTGGGGCAAATGGGTCCAACCAAGCCAATGAAATACAGATTCTAACCGCTGCCATTGCCAAAAACAAAAAATATTGATGTCACTACTGTCCCCTAGCAGCATTAATTCTCGAGTTAGGGTTGCTTTTATTTTTAGGGATTGACCTAAAAAATTCTATATCCCTCTTCAGGGTCTATAGCAGGGACATGTTGAGAACATATGTATTTGTTCTGCTTCTGTGCTACTACAGCAAGGACAACAGATCCCTGCTTGACCCCCCCCCCCCATTGGGCTATCTTGGCCGGGGTGTAAAACAGCAAGAAATGGTTTGATATTGTTGAGACTGTAACCTGGCAGAGTACAGAATAGACTTCCCTAGTTCCAAAGAATCTAAAAAACTGCCACAATTTGTACCCAGCTTTTGTTTCCATTTCTCCTCTTGCTTCTCAAGGTCGTCCTGCATCGGTTGAGTCAGCCACCCATATATATGACTGATGGTACATCCCTCATAATCCCTAACTACCACCGTGATAGAATTTTTGCAAAACCCCTATGGTTCCCCCTTTCTTCTTAACTAAAAAGCTCCGTATTTGCAAATAGTTAAAAAAGTCTTTCCTATCAACCCCCATAATCAGATTGAATTTCCTCAAATGACTGAATTCCATCCGCATCCATAAGGTCCCCAATCCTCCGGATTCCCAAATCCTCCCAGCGTGACATAACCATATCATGAAAAATCTCAGGAAGTGCTGGGGTCCTGAAAAGCTGTTTGCAAAAATTCATCCTGCCGAGCCCTATTTTCCTCTTTAATGCCACCCATACCTGAAATGCGGCTGATAAAGTTTTAAATCTAACTCTCTTATAGTAGCTGGGTTCATTTTATTTCAGGAGCCAATTTTGAGCCTCATCTCCTAATAATAGCTCGTAAGTATCGGGTGACCCCCTCCTACACCTTCGATCCGCAGAGTTTCCTCCCACTAGACCACGCATATACAGTAGCACTGTGGCCCAATGGTATATTCTTAGATCCGGAACTGCCTATCCCCCTCTCTCCTTGGGAAATGTCATAAACCTCAGAGCTCTCCTTGTCTTCCCGGAAGCCCAAATAAACCTATTAGGCATGGCTTCCATCCCCTTAAACCAATGCCTTCCAATTCCCAGAGGTATAGCCCTGAAGAGGTAGAGGACTTTGGGTAAAAAAATCATCTTAATGATATTGCACCGGCCAACAATAGATAGATGGAGGTTGTTCATCCTATCAAAATCCTTCTTCCCTTTCTGAATGACCAGGGCTAAATTTAGCTCCACAATTTGCTCCAGCGCTGATGTTATATTTATCCGTAGATAAATTGCTGACTGTGTCACCTGAGGGTTCTCTAGATATACCATGCTATTTGTGACTATTTGCGTTTTTTGCTGATCAAGTGAATACCCTGCAATCCTCCCAAACAGCTGGGCCTCTTCCTCAATTTCCGTAAGCGCTACTTGGGGGTCAGATATTACTACTGCCAAATCATCAGCATAACCCAAAATTATGGTATCGCGCCCTTGAAAACACATACGTTTAATGCTTCTATTGGCCTCGATTTTCCGAATCAGGGGATCTATATAACATGCAAACAGATAAGGGGAACAGGCGCAGCCTTGTCTTGTCCCCCTTGTAATCCAAAGTGGTTTTGTGTGGCCCCCGTTAAGGTGTAGCTGGACAGCAGAGGCCTGATACATTACCCGTATTGCATCAATAAAACCCTTTCCGATATTGAACCACTCAAGGGCGGCCCAGAGGTAGTCCCAGGAGACCCTATCAAACGCCTTTTCGGCATCAAGCAAGATCAACACCATAGAGTCTCCCGTGACTACAGCCGCATCAAACAGTGTTACCACCCTGTGTATGTGGTCAGTAGTACCTCTGCTCGGTATAAAGCCATGCTGCAGGGGGGAAATCACCTTACCAGTAATAAGGCTTAGCCAGGAGGCTAATACGTTTGAAAATATCTTTGCGTCGCTGTTCATAATCGTTATGGGTCTAGAAGACCCAGCTTCAGTTGGAGGCTTCCCCTTCTTCAAAAAAATATTAATAGTGGCACAAGCCCATGACGCTGGGGGGAACACCCCCATTTGTGCTTGGCTAAACGTTTTAACAGATTGGGCCCTAAGGTAGTGAGAAAGGTTTTATAAAATTCCAGAAGAATCTGATCGGGTTCCACAGCCTTTCCGAAGGGAAGATCGCTAAGTGCTCTGTATATTTCTTCTTTTGAGAACGAGGCATCTAAAATTCCACGTCTTCTGAGGAGAATTGCTCCGGTTGCATGAAGCTTAAATAAACTCTGATTAGACTCTCCTCGGCGTGCTGATCCTCATGGTATAAGTTCTCGTAGTACTTGCGGAATTCCTTCCGTATAGCCGATGGGCTAGTTACTAGATTACCCCTCTCGTTTTTGATCATGAGGATCTTACCCCTGACTACTTTCTGTCTGGTGCGTACTGCCAGCATATGTCCAACCTTTTCATTACATGACAACCCTGCCGCCATGCAAGATACTTCTCAGCTGCTAAGAAATTTAAAGTAACACACCTGTATAACCACATTGTGGTCATAAATTTGGTGCCAGCTGCCTTCCAAAAAAGGACACACTCAAAAAGGATATCAAATTAAAACTCTAAAACTCACCATACAGAGGTGAGTAAATGAATTAAGAAAATTGTCACAATATAAAATTTTTAAGAACATCACAGTAGTTTTTACATACACTAATTCCTATATAATACTTACTTCAAACATTCACATATGAATCACAAATATGCAACACATTACAACTTGCTGCATTTCAACAGTTGCCTAATGAGTCGTGAGTTTGGTCTGATTTTGAGTTTTCCTGATGGGATTGGGATTGGGAACCCGGAGCATGAACTAGGATTTACATACAAGTCGGGTACTACCAGCGAGTAGAGGGTCATTTTAACATACTCTGGCCAGGGGATTTTATGTGCCTTATCCAATAAAAGACACATTTGTATAATAGTCTGGTTAATGTCTACTGTATCCCTGCTCCATATTGAGTTCTAGAGCATGATCAGGGCTACTCTCGCTATGTCAGGCACATAGGGCAAGTCCAGCTCTAGGTGAGTGACATAGTTTGAGAATGAAGGAGGGAGGGAGACAATCCTCTTAAAGAACTCATTCTCTATCTTCTGTAGGGAGTCGGTTGGTACTTTGCCCCAGACCCCAGCCCCATATGTTGTTGCCGAGATTGTTTTGGAAATGTAAATCTTTTTTATTGTTGCTAGGGGCTTTGAGCCCAGTTTCTTAGTGGAACTGGAAATTGCCGCCAGAGTGCGCTCCATTGTTTGTGCCCTACTACCCACCATTTGTGACCAAGTTTGTTTAGTGTTGAAAACAACTCCTAAATATGAAAAGGTCTCCACAACGGCTAGTTTGCGAATCCCAATATGGAATGATGGAATGTTTTTAGGACGAGGTAGACCTGAAACTAAGATGAATGTTTTTTGACTCGTTTACTTTAAGATCCATGGATGACATAAAACTCACGTAGGTGTCAATTAGGCGTTGACGTGCTACGCCTGTCCTTGCTATCAGGACGGCGTCATCCGCATAGGCCAGGATTGGCAATGCACCCGAGAGAAAATATGGAACATCAGGCGTACACCTTTTCAAGGCGGCTTCCACTCCATTTGTATATAATGAAAACAAGAAAGGGGTGAGAACACAGCCTTGCCTGACTCCTCTCATGATCTTAAAAGGTCTGGTGCATTCCCCATCCCTTCCGTAGCGGACTGACCCCGTCGCCGGTAAGTATATTTGGCGTATAAGGTTAATCAACCTAAGATCTATGCCCATCTCAGCCATGGTTGCCCACAGTTTTTGGTGGGCCATGCAGTCAAAAGCCACTGAGAGGTCCATAAAGGCCATGTATATATTTCCTCTCTTTGCTCTGGTGTATTTAGAGATAATCAAACTTAGGTTTAGACATTGGTCAATCGTACCTCTACCCTTCTGAAATCCATATTGAGATGGCATCAGGATGTTATTTTCTCTTGCCCAGTCTTCTAGCCTTTTCAATAGAACCCACCCCAGGAGTTTAACAGTAGAGTCCAGAAGGGAAATAGGGCGATATTTCTGAGGACTGGACTTATCCCCTTTTTTATAAATAGGGACTATAATGCTTGTTCTCCATGATGGGGGTGGACCTCTCTTGGAGATTTCATTAAATACATTAGTTAACAGAGGGGCCCATAAGTCTTGGTATTCTAAAAAGAAACCAAAGGGACCCCATCCAGTCCTGGCGCTTTAGAGCAACTACATTTGGCCAGAGCAGAACTTTTCTCCCGATTAAAAGTCATTGGCTCAAATGAGGGCTCCAAGTGAATAGGCAGTTCAGTCCCAGGTAGAGTCTCAGTCCCAAAAATAGTTTCAAAATGCACAGCCCATGCATCTTCGTCCACATGGTTGTCCAATACTTTTTCTCGCTCCTTCTTAAAAAAAAGGGGCATTAACTATCTTACAGAACTCCCTACTATTTTGGGATGCGGCCTTAGCCAGGTTTTCCCATGCCTCTTCTTTTAACTCTTCTGCCCTATTTTTACAGGCTTTCTTATACACCAGTCGTAGATCCTTGATCTGAGATTTATTTCTAGGGGATGCTTCTAGAGCCCCACAAAGGTCCTTTAAAGCCCGGGTACAGGTCTCATCGAACCATCGTGATTCAAGTCTCTCCCTTTTGCTTTTGGTTCGAGTCAGGGCCAATTTAATCTCCTGAAGTATTTCTGTAAAATTGTGAACTAAAGTCTCTGGTGCTGCATCTAGGTCTAGGCAAGTTATGACCGAATTCAGTTTGTTGGTTACAACTTGCTGAATAATTTTGTTGTTATCTATATTGTCCCACTTAAGCTGGTAACCATTTAACCTGGCTAGAATTGGTTTTGGAACATTCTCCATTTGCCGGGAGCAGATTCCAACTCCAAAAAGCTCAAGAAAGAGTGCTGCGTGGTCGCTAAAATGCAAAATAGTGTCAGTGTGAAAAATGTATCCCCGACAATTAGTGGATGCAAGTATAAAATCTAAAGTAGAGTTGGAATCGCCCAGAATAAAGTTTTTTTCCAATCCTCCCGCGTCTGAGATTACTTTGTTATACATTTTCAAACTCTTAGATGCTAGGAACCTATTTAGAGTTTATTAATCATGATGCAAAAAGTGGACTAATGGGTCTCCCTCCATATCAACCATGCCACAAAACGTTCCTAATGAATTGGGGCATGGTTGAGAATTAAAATCGCCTAGCCATATGATGTTAAGTTCTTTGCCCAAAAACGACCTTGTGAAATTTTCCAGTGCCTTTCCCAGTATATCTATAATCGCTGCCATACTGCCACCAAAATTGCTATTATAATAATTTATTAGTATTGAGCACTGGTGACGTCCTCCTTCAAAAGCTAAGAGGTGGAAATACGGAGAGGAATTTTCAAATTTAACAACCTTAATAGCTAGGGTATTCGAGATTAAAGTTACTAAACCCCCTTTAGCTCTTCCTGCCGGAGAAGGGACCGCATAGGTTTGGTAAGTGCGGTAGCCGTTTATAAATATTAGGTCCAAAGCCCATGTCTCCAGGAGACACATAGGGGCCGATTCCGATCTCGGCCGGTAGGGCTCCGAATCGGACTCGGCATTACCGGATCCGATTCGGAGCCCTGTTTCCCGACCGAGTCGGACGTGCGTCCGGGCGAGCGAGTACGATGCGAACGTACGCGAAATCGCCGACCGACTCGTTCGTGGGACCCAACCGCTCCGACCGACTCGCACGGAAACGACTCGCACCGCGCAATGGAGACGTTCCCCGGCCGGGTAAGTACGATGCGTGCCGCGAGCAGTCCGACCGACTCGCGCCGTCCGGCTCGAAAGAGCAGTCAGAGCCGCACTTTGTACGCCAAGCCGCGCGAGTCGCACACAGGGGGGGACCCATGGGTCCCCCCTACCTGTGCATGTACGGCGCGACCCGCTTCGACGCGTACCCGCTGTAGGGGGCGCCCTTGTTCGCCTCGCACCCATTGAGGCAATTGGAGCCCGCGTACGCGTTGTACGACCGGCTCCCATTGACTTCAATGGGAGTCCGACCGAATTGAGTCCGATAGCATGCGAACGCATCGTACTCGTTCGGTCGGACTGCTAGGGTCCGATTCGGTCGGAAATCTCTCCGGGTCCGGCTCGGTCGGAGAGATTTCCGGCCTGAATCGGAATCGGCCCCATAATGTCTCTATCCTGCCATAGCGCTGCCCACTCAACAATGGCCATCTTTGTTGCAAGACCTGCCACATTCCACGTGGCTAATGTGTCCTCCTCTTTTGTTGGACCAACTGATTTACTGGGGATAGTGAACCTAAGTTGCTTTTGAGGGCCTTAGTACTAAGTGTGTTATCAGGTGCTATCCCCCTGGGTAACTTGGTCCGGTCCCCAGGGACCTGTGCGGCTGGAATATATGGGGGCTCACTGGGAGCGTTTAGAATACCTTTTACACCCCTAACGGATAGGCAAACGCAGGCCTCGAGTCCGGACAGGGGGGAAAATTGGTTAGATAACCCAAGCCTTTTATTCAATCCATAGGGTCTAGGGGAATCCCATGATGACAACATAGGGGGGCATGAAAGATTATTTGTAGGTCCCGGATATGGGAGGGCGGGCGTGATATAGGTTTGTAAAATTTCCCTAAAGGAAATACAGTAATCTGTGTAGAAATTAAAGGAACATTTGTAGAGGCTCTCAACTGACACAATAGACACTATTGGCCTGTTTGGTACAACTGTCCCTCATGACATCAAATAACATGATGAATATGTGGAGCTTAGGCAGCCATTTGTATGCTCTGAACAGTCCATTGGTGATGAACAGGAATCAGGTGGGATCCTTTTCAAAATATTATTAGACAAAGCACATCATCTTACACATTGTGCAAAACTTAGACCTTCAAAATCTCTTCTTGTGCTTTGGACATGGCTCACCCTTAATGTTGATGGTAAAAATCCTAGTTGTAACAAAACATGAGTCACGTAACATATGAAACTCTGTTAAGAAACTTACCCCCTTGTTGCTGCTGTTGGGCACTAATTTGCCCATCAAGCTGGGGATGGGCCACCACAAGAATGGGGGCAATAGGGGTGGGTCAGGGTGCTGCACATGCAACTCCCATGTTGGAAGGACTGGCTGAGCTGGACTTCAGCTGACTTTCGGGTCCAGCATTGTAGGTCCTGCCACCTTTTCTGATAGTGGACACTGCACAACTTGAAGACACCCAGGGTCCACACCTTCCTGGCAATGGCCTTCCAGATGTCCCACTTCTGATGGACGTTGACCTGTATTGATAAACAAATTATAGAAAAGGCAATGGTTTTGTGACTTTTTGTTTGTCTGTATTGATGTCACACAGTTTTTCTATATCTATTAACTCATAAGTTAGCGTAAAACATGTGCATTGTCACATGCTGACCAAAACCAATATCTTCATACACACTTTTGTAGTAACCTGTTGCCTACCCTCAATCCATGTCATGGTCTACACTCACCAATTCAGGCCTGTGACATCATCTGCCCAGGGGGCTCTAACATATTCTGTGATATGACCTACTTCTGATCGGTGCAATAAATTGTGAACTACTGAAGGCTAAATATAAATACTTGTGGCACAGTGAATACTGGCCACTAGGAGTGATGGGCCAGCAATTTGAACATGACACACTTTGAGATGGGAGTCCAATAAAATGAAGTGTTAGATCAAGTAGTTAGGTAACTCTACCTTTGAACTGCCGTCCATTTAAAAGCATTTAGAATCATATTTGTAAGCACACTTTATAATGTGACCTGGAAAGGATATATGTTTATGACAAATGTACCTCAGGCCTTCATTTGCTCTGCTCATTGTCGGGCCTTGTTATCTGCAGCCTGATGATCATGATGTGACATCAACACAGGCTTCCCTTAACTTTTCAATGCAAAAATGACCGTGTGCCTATCTAATAAATGAACTCAAGGCTGTTTGCTACTCTGAGGGGGTCTGGGAGCTACTGTTTGCTCCAATACAACTTTTTGGAGAGGCCAGATACAGGCTAAGTGAATTGTTGGACAATACACATAGCTAACATCATTTACATTTTGTTTGTACAGAAAACATTTTTATGTACAGTTGTAAAGAGTCTATAATGTGTTCTCAAGTTGCCATGATGTGAGTTTAGAACGTAGCACATGTCAATCCAACATATACATAGATATATCTCTCCATACTCACCAATTTACACTCTAGGTTTTTAAACACACAGCACATAGTAAAGTTGTTATTTTATTAACATGGTAAAGTGCTTAGAAATCCCCACCATCATTGTCCTCTGTAAGGAACAATATATATGACAGTTCACATCACTAAATACATTTCAATCAGGGATCTCAAAGGGACATTGTAGCCTGTGTTAATGGAAAAAACAGTAAGACAGATTCCTGTATACATTTCAGACATGTATCTGTTTCTCTGGTGAGCCATAGAGCTGACCATACAGGGAGAGGACCTCCCGTGCAAACAAATCCAGCTGCAGTGGTGAGAAGGCAGGGGCCCTCTCACCTGCTCATCCCAGCATCGTTGCTCCCAGAGGCAAAAAACAGCAGCAAAAGTGGAGGAGGTCTTGATGGCAGCAGTGTAAGGAGGCAAGTGAACTTTTTTTCCAATTGCCGCATACATGTATGTGATCATCAGCGTAGACGGACACAGCCATTGGTCTTCGTACATTACTTTCAACAATGTTAGCCTATCTCTGTGTCCATCATGAAGTTCACCGCCCACTACGGTTTTGACAACTGCCGTGCCTGACTGATTCCAAATTCAGGCTGCCGCCATTTTAGAAGTTCAAAATAGTGTGTTTGTAACTGTTAAGTGCGTCACCACCACTTAAAATGGGGTCTAGTTTGTTAACATATACAAACTTTGATGGACACTCATTATTTAGAAAAAGAACAATTATATTTAGTGTGTTACTGTGCTGAAAAGTGATATTAGCTCATAATTTGTGAAGAAAAAAATGACAAAAAGTAAATGTTGGATTACAATATGTAGTAAAAACATATATATTTTGTAGGAGTACATGAATTCACTGGTAATTATCAAATATGTTGCTTTTGGAAATGTAACAAATGTTCAAATGTTTATCCAATGCAGACATATAAACCCTGGGAGAGTGAGGAGCCGACAGCCTCAGGTATATCGCCCATTTCCAGACCTTGCCACCATGGAAGAAGGGGATATAATCAAAATGTTCAGGTTGAATAGGCAAACTACACTGGATTTATGTCATCAGCTGGAGCCAGATCTTCAGTCTCATGAAAGAAATCCCACATCTATTACACCAATTGTCAAACTCATGGCAGTACTTAATTTTGTAGCCATAGGATGATCCTTCCAGTACACTGTGGTAGTATCTGTTGGAATGTCACAACCAACTTTCAGTAGTGTGCTACAAGAAGTTCTTTCTTCAATGATGAGACACATCAACAGCTTCATTCAGTTTCCACGGCAGCAGGATTTAGCCAATGTGAAGGGGGACTTTTACTGATTGGGTTGCCTACGACATGTGGTTGGAGCAATTTATGGCACACATATTGCCTTAGTGCCACCACACAGCAGAGAACAGGTCTACCGGAATCAGAAACACTTCCATTCAATCAATGTGCAAGTTGTTTGCTTACGGGATGTGTACAACACAAGCGTCTGTGCTACAGAACAGCTCCATACCCCTGCAAATGTCACAGCTTGGATCTGAGAGGGCCTGGCTTGTTGGTCAGTACAATCTTTCATTATATTGTTTGTGTATGTCCTATTTGATTAATATGTAATTGTGGAACATATTTTGACACTTTTTTTGTCTTCCATCTAGGAGACTCAGCTTATCCCAACTGACCATGGTTGATGGCACAGCTGAGGAATCCAACAATGCCAGGGGAAGTAATAAGGCCCATGGAAGAACATGGTGGCCAGTGGAGTGGACTTTTGGGCTCCTAAAGGCAAGATTTCATCATCTGGATAAAACTGGTGGAGCCTTCCTCTACTCACCTGATAAGGTGTGCCATATCACTGTGGCCTGCTGCATGCTCCACAACATCGCTCTGCAATGGAACATCCCTTACATCGCAGAGGATGGAGACCGTGAAGAGCCACCTGATGAGGATCATGAAATGCCAAATGAAGATGAAAGTGGTAAAGAGGAAGGAGTTGACTTATGTCAAGAATTCATTGACAGAGGGGCCTGGCCAAGCAACATGGCCGGTAGGACGAGAGCCCTTGAGCTCCCGGCCGGCCTGGCATAAATATCCTGAGTCCAGACACAAACCCTGCCCTATGATGCTGCACTGAGGTTCCCCTGACTTGGTATACCCCTGTCAACGCCTGTAAATGATCGGGGCCGGCCGGCAACCTCTGCCGACAACCCGGACCCTGGCGGCCGAGGCGAAGAGTGAAGACTACATGCAGAGGCCTACGGCAAGGGGTGGAGCTGCAGTCTTGAGTACCTGCAGAGGCCCAATGGTGTGTTGGAATGCGGGCATCAGTGGCTGGGCGACTGGAGCCTGGTGATCGCCGTACCTCTCCATGAATCATGCAGTTTGCCCTCTGCTGGTGGTACGGGCTTGAGAGGCTGTAAGGGGGCCCAGCGCAGGGAGCGCCCACATCGACTACAGAGCGGGGCCCGGACCACATTGTGAAAGTGCTGAGGCCGGGAGCTCAGACCCCACAGGTGTTGCTCAGGCCACGGTGGCCTCTGACTGGGAGGCCGGGACCCATTTACCACCTGCCCCTCATGGCTGCTGAAATCTATCCCCTTCTGGTGCCACAGACCGGAGAGGAGGTGAGGGGGCCCTGCACGAGTTGCCCTGCCTTGGTATCCTGTAGCAGTGACTGGGGCTTGCGCGATAGTGCCTGGCACCCACGGCACTGGGGAGGGAGCCCCAACACACCGCAGGGGCATTGCTTGCTCGAAGGTGCCATGGGGAGCCCTCCTGACACCCTGCAGCCCTTGTACGTGGAGGGTTGGTCTCACTGAAGGAGGATGGGGCATCCTACATCACACGAGGCGGACACCCTACCTGCAGCCAGGGAGAACCCGGAGAAGCATTGGGGTGTGTGCTGGACTCTGTTGCATGGTTGGGGATCACGGGGGCCATAAGGAGTGAGCTGCTTTGACCAGCACTTCACCTAAACTTACTGTTATGACTGGTGAGGGGAGTGGATGGCCCCATAACTGATCACCATACTACATACTGGGCCCATGTCTCTGCTCTATTGGGGTTGCTCTCATCTTGTCCCCGACTGCATTGCTTGGGCCTTGGCGATTGGCCATTTGTGACTGAGTTCATCTCCAGCCCTTGTTGCCCTCTTAGATGTGGGCACCCTATGCAGAGTCTTGCAGTGGGGGCTGTTCCAGGCTACTGTCCATCTGTACATTTGAGCAGACAAGGGGGGTGGCTCTGGCGTGAGAGCCCGTTTACTGGGGTGGAGGTACGGCATACACTGCATCACTGGAGATTGGCCCCCACTGAGGAGGGCAACAGCAGTCATGGGCAAGGACAAGACTGTGAGGGCTCAGGCACCCAGCACCATCACACAATATACCAGTCCCCACCAGCCCACTAAGAGGACCATGAGGCAGTCATACATGCAAAATGCCGCTGATGAACCAGACGGAGATGTAGAACTGACCAGAGCAGAACTTTTGGCAACAATACAAGGCTCACGTACAGCTCTTGAACATAAAATTGAAACAGTCTCTATTGATGTTAATCTCCTCTGTGCCGACCTATGGAAGGTAGCTGAGGAAGTCATGTCAGTGGAGAGTAATATCGTCGAATTACAGGGGGAGGTAAAGTCCCTCAGGCAACAAGTCACCCAGCTTAACTCCATCACTGTGGATCTAGAGCGATGGGCCAAAGACGCAGAAGGATGCTCTCGTCTTAGCAATATTCGACTTTTGGGCTTCCCAGAAAAGTCAGATGGACTCTCCACAGATCAGATGGACTCTCCACAGAGCAAATTCTTGAAGAACTGGGTGAGAACCGAACTTAAACCAGGGGGCAGAAAGAGAAAGAGAACATAGGGCTCTGGTGCCACCACTGTGACTGGGGGCGCCCCCTCGTGCCCTCATCACCAAGATCATGAACTATCGTGACCGAGACTGTATTCTTCGAGCGGCAAGGGAGGGGGTTTCCATTTACCGGGACTATACTAAACATGTACAGGAACGAAGCAAATCATACCTCAGCGTCAAGCAGAAATTGAGGGCACCCAATCTTCGATACATGCTCCTGTGTCTAGTGAAGCTTAAGGTCCTACACTAAGGGAAGGCCCATTTCTTCGAGCAACTGGAGGACGTATGGGAATGGCTTGAAATTAAAGGTGAACCTGCAGACTCCTTGTCGGGCGCTAGCCACTCCTGAACTTGGGGTACCCGTACTCGCAGACCCTCTAACCAGCCCCAGGAGAGGTCCTAACTCTTGTCCTCTGGGACCCCGAAAAATCACGATCAGTGAGGATGAAGCTATGCAACTCTCTACCATAGACTGACCGACTGAAGCACGGGATGCAGACTTGTTTTGCAAACGATGGAGCAGCCATGATTCCGCTAGTCCAATGCAGGACATTGTACCTGATACCCTACTTGGAATAGTGGGATAGACTGCGGGTGTATGACTGCTACGTCTGGGGCCATGAGAGGATATGGAGCTGGGTGGGGAGTTGTGAGCCCGGCGGTTCTGACCGTATGTATTGGTTGGGGTGCATGCCATGGTGTTGAAGTGTCTGTAAACGTGCCTGGAGTGGGTAGGGCATGCCTTGGATCCTCTAGGGCGAGTGCGCGCCCAATTTACATTAGTTCTGCTGTTATATGGTGTGGCTTGCCTGGGTGACTGTGCCTGACGACATGTTGCTTGTGAAGATGGGAAGTATGATTTCATGATTGCCAGGCCGGGATGCTGTTTGACAGTTGGGTATTAGCTATTCCCCATTGGACTGGGGAGGGATGCAGTGCGAGTCCAGACATGCGCAATGGGTGGACATAGATAGACATATGGTTGCACTATGTTTGTCTGTGGGTGGGAGTTTTGTTCACATTGTTTATTTCATTTTACAATGGTTAATCAGCAGCAGAGAGATGGGTGGTGTGGGTTGATGATGCATGGCACACATTCACACTGAGAGTGGGGGGCAATTATAGAATCCTGACCTGGAATGTCTGGGAATTGGGCACGTATGTAAAGAGGTACTGGGTCCTCACCTTTATTAAGCGCCACAAGATTGACATTTTGTGTCTGCAGGAAACTTACATTAATGACACAGGTACCACCACTCTAGCTAAGAAATTGAGAGGACAAATGTATCATTCTTCCTTTTCCTCATATGTCAGAGGCACATTGATGTGGGTGGCCCCGGGAGTCCCGATTTCCCTCACTTAGATGGAGGCGGGTGTGGGGGGTATATACGTCCTCAATAGGGTTCCTTGGATGGGTAGAATGTCTCCCTTCTTAGCACATATGTGCCCAACACTGTCGACCCTGCCTTTTTTTTATAAAATGCAAGACCTCCTTACACAGGAGGTTGATTGGCCATTACTGTTGCTTTGCGATTTCAATTGTCTTTTAGACTCTTATTTAGATAGAGTCCCGGCTAGGCCAGGCACGAAACCCCACATGACCACTGCGCTCCAGGAGATAATGTCCAATATAGGACTAGTGAACGTTTGGCGTCAGAGACGTCCAGATCGCAGTATATTCACTTGTCAATCAACTGCACACAACACATATAGCAGACTCGGCAGGGTTTTGGGGGCCAGGTTCCCTAGGCTGGATGACCTACAGGTAACTCACCTGGCGCGATTCCTATCGGATCACTCACCAGTCTGTTGCTTGGTTGCTCTTGTGGATGCACCACTGGGGACTCGCTGTTGGTGGATGCCTGTGGATATCCTGGAGGACCCCACGGGCAGGGAATCGGTGTCGCTTACCTTGACTGGTTATTTTAAATCAAACTGTAAGCGGATCTGTAGAGTGGGAGGCACTTCAAGGCGGTGTCAAGGGGCGCTTGTGTGGGACTTCTTGTGGGGTCCATAGACAGCTACAGGCTAACCTGTATGAGGCAGAGCAGATGCTTGCTCAGACTCAGGTGATGCATCCAACTACTCTGGCCTTGCTTCGGGACAAGCATGACATACGGGGGCGTATCTCTGATATTTGGGACCAACTACACAAATATACCTTAAAGCAGTATCAATGGTGTCTGCATTGTAAGGGGGATAAATCTGGGTGTTCACTGGCCTGGATTTTGCGACGGGAATGGTCACCTCCGCTTTTGACAAGTTTACCCTCTCCGAATGGGACTAGGGTTACCACCAGGGCAGGTATTGTGGAAGTGTTCTGCATATACTGCAGCACTTATATGCAGTGGATCAGAATGTTAGTGCGAATGTCTACTCCCGTTTTTTAGAGGGGTTGGCTATTCCCAAGTTGGAATGGGTGGCCGCTGAGGAGCTGGATGAACAATTAACGCTAGAAGAGCTTAGGTAGGTGCCTAATATGCTCCCACGGGCTAAGACACCGGGTGGGAATGGGTTCCCGTCTGAGTTTTACCAGGCGTTTATGGGCACATTAATGCAGAACCTCCTGGAGGTCTTTATGGAGGTTTCAGAACTTGGCGTTTTACCACCTAAGATGTGGGAAGATGAGATCTGTATGCTCCTTAAACCGGGGATTGACGCCACTGACCCTACAGCATACAGACCTCTTACTATGATGAATACAGATGTGAAAATACTTAGTAAGACCCTAGCTGTTCACTTATCACCACATATGCCACTTTTTGGTTCATGGAGACCAATGGGGTTTTATCCCGGGAAGGAGTACTGGCATGAACCTCCGGCATCTGATGCATGTTCTACACAAGACAGAACAGCGCAACGAAGAACTCATGCTTATGTTGATTGATCTGGAAAAGGCCTTCGACATTGTGGATTGGGGCTATTTACTTCAGGTACTGCGGATTATGGGATTCGGCCCAAGGTACTGCGGGTGGGTTTGGCTCCTCTACACAGACCCGGCTGTGAGGGTGAGAGTGGAACAAAATCACTCGTAGGCATGGGCACTTAGTAGGGGAAGTCGCCAGGGGTGCCCCCTCTTCCCTCTATTGTTTGCATTAGTGATAGAGCCATTAGCTATATGGGCATGTCAGGAATTGCAGGACTGGGGCATACAGGTGGGTGAGGTGCGGCATGTCATATCATTATGTGCTGATGATGTCTTTCCTGCCCTGGGGACTCCTTTCCACGGCTCTTACAGCTGTTAGATGATTTCAGGAATATCTCCGGTCTTCATCTGAACTGCAATATGTCCTTAATATTCCCACTCACCTCCTTGGTAGGCAAGTCAGTGGATCATTTACCGGTTTTGAGATTGCTTTGGAAATAAGAGCAATTTCTGTATTTGGGAATCAGAGTGGTGCATTATAGGACCCAACAGCTCCACTTAAATAAGGAGAGGTTCCTGAAGTCCTTCAGGATGTCTGCAACTTTTTGGACCACCCTGCCCTTCTCCCTAATGGGTTGGATGGCTATTGCAAATATGGTGCTGTTGCTGTGATGTCTCTATGAATTGCAGAACTCACTCTGTTCCTTACCGCGCACAATATTTAAACAACTCGACTCCTTTTGAATGTGCTCCTCTGGGCGGGCCAGGGTAGTAGAGTGGCTTTAACAACCCTGACCAAACATTATGAGAATGGGGGATTGGAGGTCCCATGTCTAGATTTCTACTACTATGCCGCATACTTTCAGCATGCAGCCCGATGGCTGGATCCAAAAGAAAACTGTGAGAAGAGGCTGCTGGCGGGTAATGTAGCGGCGAGCCTCTTACCGGAATTGTTGATTGGGGGGCTGGGATGTAGGTGGACCTACATAGTACAACAAACAGCTTTTCGTGCTGACCGTTCTAAAGCGGGCCCCTTTCCACAGGGAACTTGACATGTGAACATTAAAACCGATTAGGCAGTTATTAGACAATATGTCCTTTCAGGCGTGGCAGGAGGGTGGGTGTGCGCTTTTGGGAGACCTATACCCCAGAGAAACATTTATCACTTTTGAGGAGGGGCACCAAGAATTCACGCTTGGCCCAGGCCATTTTTACAACATGATAGCCTGGTAGATTTGGCTAGGACTACTTGGCCTTCATATCCTGCGCCCCCCGGTCTCACACAGACACTGGTGGTCTACTGACCTGTGGCACGGGACGACCTGTTTGCAGTGAGCAGAGTCCAGCAAGTGGTAAGGAGGCAGACTAGTGCTGTCTCTTCCCTCCTCCAAAAGGTTTTTAAAAAACGATTTTCCCTTTCTGTGATTACTGTCTTTGCCTGTGGTTGTTACAGTTTAAAAATGTAGTTTTAACCTGCCTGTGATTGTATATTTTATCACCTGTTTTGTGTGTTAAACTTGTGGTTTTCCTGCCGATGATTGCTTCCATTTAACGTGTTGAATTGTGGGATTTGCAGTCCAAACTCTGTAGTTTGTCGCTCTCATTCCTGGTGACTATTCAGTTTTCCCTCCAAATTTCTCCTTTGCTCTGTGCTAAGACCTGTATGTTAAACAGTGCACCCCCAGCCACCATTTTGTGTTATCAAGCCAGTGAAACCAGCCCCCCTGCCTCCCCTCCAGCAACAGGGATTTTCTACATCAGAGGGTGCTTCTGTGAGCTGTTTAAACTGTGTTTAATAGGGACTGTGCACTTCTGTTTTTTGGCCAGGAGAGGGAGTAAAGTTGTATTCAAACAGTATTGTTAGATTTCAAGTTTGTGAGGCCTTTACCTGCAGAAATCCAAAGTGTGGATTGAGCCTGTCTGTCTCCTAGGAGATTCTGGACAGGAGAAGCAGCCCCCACCCCCACCCCCAGGCCAGCAGGCCTAGGACTGGGGATTGGCTATTCAGCTCCCAGGCAACTCTGAGCCCTCCCCTCACACCTGCCCAGGTCCCTTAAGGCTTTGCTGGGTGCACCCCAAATCATTCTCCTCCATCTTGTGAGTTGCAGCCTACCTGTGCCCCAGATTGCAGTGAGCAGAGTCCAGCAAGTGGTAAGGAGGCAGACTAGTGCTGTCTCTTCCCTCCTCCAAAAAGTTTTTAAAAAAACGATTTTCCCTTTCTGTGATTACTGTCTTTGCCTGTGGTTGTTACAGTTTAAAAATGTAGTTTTAACCTGCCTGTGATTGTATATTTTATCACCTGTTTTGTGTGTTAAACTTGTGGTTTTCCTGCCGATGATTGCTTCCATTTAACGTGTTGAATTGTGGGATTTGCAGTCCAAACTCTGTAGTTTGTCGCTCTCATTCCTGGTGACTATTCAGTTTTCCCTCCAAATTTCTCCTTTGCTCTGTGCTAAGACCTGTATGTTAAACAGTGCACCCCCAGCCACCATTTTGTGTTATCAAGCCAGTGAAACCAGCCCCCCTGCCTCCCCCTCCAGCAACAGGGATTTTCTACATCAGAGGGTGCTTCTGTGAGCTGTTTAAACTGTGTTTAATAGGGACTGTGCACTTCGTTTTTGGCCAGGAGAGGGAGTAAAGTTGTATTCAAACAGTATTGTTAGATTTCAAGTTTGTGAGGCCTTTACCTGCAGAAATCCAAAGTGTGGATTGAGCCTGTCTGTCTCCTAGGAGATTCTGGACAGGAGAAGCAGCTTCCAACTCCCTGGGCAGCAAACCTTGTCTGAGGTTGCTGGGACCTTATATAGTCTGCTAGTGGCTGCTACATGTATACACTGATTGGTGGTTGTATCTGATGTTTCTATTGGTTTGAGTTAGTGTCCTCATTGGTTGGGTATTTGAGGGTTATGATTGGTTTCTGGATCTGTGATTCAATCAATGTAGGGTTGGGACTAGGGCTAGGGTTATGATTTCTATTGGAAGCAGGGACTAGGGCTTCCTGTTTTATTGGTTGTTGGGACTAAGGTGGAACTAGGACTAGGGTTAGGCCTTTAATTGGAAGTAGCGATTAGGGCTTCTGGTGTTATTGGTTGCTGGACTAGGTGTGGGACTAAGAGTAGGGTTAGGCTTTCTATTGGAAGTAGTGACTAGGGCTTCCCGTCCCATTGGTTGCTTGGACTAGGGTTGGGACTACTGGTAGGGCTAGGGCCTCTATTGGACATAGAGATCAGGGTTTTTTGAACTGATTGGATGCTTGGAGTAGGGCTAAGATTGGCTGTAAGGTCCTGATCTCCTATTGGTTCTAGCTTTTAGGGCTAGTGTTGTGCTTGGATAGTATTAGGGCTAGGGTTCCCATTGGCTGACGGGGTCACCTGATTACTAGGGGTATCAAAGGCCAGGGTTAGGGCGTCTCAGCCCGGGCGTCGAGGCTAAGGGCAGAGAGGACAAGGGTGAGTGCCTGTTTGAGCCTGTTCGAGACGGGCCAGGGCCAGGAATGCTGCCCATCTTCCCATTAATTAATGTGTCTATTACTTTTCTCCTGAAAAAGCATATCTAATGCACTACCCTATTTCACATCCGCTACCTCTATCAATATTTTTAATCTGCATATACTTACCTCCTTTATGCATCTATATACTCTCAATGTACTTATGGATCTATATATTTATCACTTTCTTCTAATTTAGCATTTCCAATGCACTACCCTATTTCTCAGCCTATACTTCCCTCAATATATCTTCTAGCCCAACTTTTTGACTCATCTCAAACTTCTTTCTACTACTTTTTCCAATTCACTACCCTATCTCACCCTATACATCTATCACTATATCCTCTACACCCACTCTCTCATTTATCGCAAACGCCATACCACTACTATGTTCCCCAAAATAACCCTTTCTTGACTCTCTCCTACTCTACCCCTCCTTGTATCTTCTGACACCTCCTTTACTGTACCAATGCCCAAGACAAACCTTTCTAAACTCTTCCCTCTGACTCTTCCCCTCCAAAAACCCTTTTTACTCATCAAAAGCCTCCTCCTACTGCTATGACCTACAAAAAGAAATCCTTCACTCTTCTATCCCACAACTATCCTTTTCAATCAAAATAACAGACTAGCATGTTCACTTCACTAATTCCATATTCCACTATACTAATTCACCACTAATCCTTTATGGGTTCCAGAGTAGCGTGCTACTCGCCAACAAAGCGCTTCAACACCCACCAGGGGTAACAGGCGCTATATGAATGCAAACCTTTCTTTCCCTTCTATCCCTCCACTATCCTTCTCACTCCAAATAACTGACTAATATCCACCACTCAAATTACTTTCATATTTCACCATACTAATTCACCACTAATCCTTTATGGGTTTCCGGAGTAGCGTGCTACTCGCCCAAAAAAAAAGCAATTCAACACCCCATCAGGGGTTAGAAGCGCTATATATATGCAAACCTTTTTTCCCTCTTCTATCCCTCCGCTATCCTTCTGAATCCAAATAACTGACTAACATATCCACCACTTAAAATTTACTTGCATGTTTCACTATACTAATTCAACACTAATCCTCTATGGGTCCCGGAGTAGCGTGCTACTCGCCGAAAAGCGCTTCGACGCCTCGTCAGGGGTAGTAAGCGCTATACAAATGCAATTACAATACAATACACAATACAATGTGGGCAGAGGCTGCTGGAACCCTTCCCCGGGCACGTTTGACGTGGGATTTGGACCTCGACACCACTATCTGATAGGGATTGGACACAGGTTAACAAATTAACACATACTGTCTCCAGCAATGCTCGTTTCCAGTTGGTACATTACAACTTCCTACACAGGACTTATCTCACACTTAGGGAACTACACCGTATATTCCCGAAACGTCCCGGTAGCTGTCCCCAATGTGGTGCTGAGTTTTTGCACTGAGCCTGGCATTGCTAGGCCTTGGCGGTGGACTCTGCTCCGTTCGCGGAGTTTACAGAGTTTTCTGCACTCCGTGCTCCGCGGAGCTCCCGGAGTGCAGAAAACTCCGCTTCGCGTAGCGCTGCAGAGTTTTTCCCCTGCTCGCGCTCACGAACAGTAAGTTCGCGAGATGCCGCTCGGGTAGAATTTCTACCCGAGCGGCAGGAAGACCAGTGCGAACAGTAGTTCGAACTACACTCCGCCACATGCGGAACTTCGCAAAGTTTTTTTTGTAACTTCGCGGAGTTCCACGTAGCAAAACTCTGCGAACTATGCCCAGGCTTAGGCATTGCACTTTGATGCAGGCATTTTGGCGCCAGGTCCTGGCTGATATTGTCAGGACTACCCGTCTACACATAGTCCCATTACCTCAGTGCTGTTTCTTAGATAATGTCAAGCGACCAATGGGGAGGAAACTGGGCTAGAAATCTTTACACTTGGTATTCGTATTGGCTTAACGCAGGGTCGCCATCACATGGATGGGTCAAAGAGCTCCTGAGATAACACACTGGCACAGGGACATTATGGAGTGATCACTAGCAGAAGAAACTCATATGAAGCTGAACAGACGCAATGACAAATTAGCAGAGGATCTAACGGACTGGAGGGCCCTATGCAATGCCCTCCTGAATCCGGCATTGGATGAGTCCTCCTCAGGAAGTGAAGAGGCTGATGATAGTGGGGAGGAACGTATGGGTGGGGGGTCTGCAACGGGACGTGCTGATGGGAAGGGAGGCTTATGTCCAATGGGGTGAGACCCAATGTCATACTATGGAGCCTCCTGCTTCTGGTACCAGTAATAATAATGTTATATGTAAAACTGTACATGTTTTTTATATGTATCTCTCACACCGTACATACACACTACTTGCTGTCTGGTTCTTTGTACTGTGTCATAAAATGGAAAAATAAAGTTTAAAAAAAAAAATGTAATTGACAACTTCTCATGAGTGTAAGTATATCTTTATATGTTATCACTTTCACCGTTATACCAACTACTGAATTGATAATGAGAGAAATTTCACTTTTGTGGTGCAGCAGCATGCACAATCATATCAAATCTAGGCCTTGATGTGGCTTCCTTTTACAGGTATATATGACCTAGGCATGATTAAGCAAGTTTGCCACAGTTCATGTATCCTTTGGGCTTTTCTTTGAAATTAACTATCACTGTGTATAATGCATTCACATGACTTTTGCGTGACTCAAACACTCTGACCCTGTCAACCAAGAAGGAATCTGTCCAACAAGCAAGGGGCTTATGCTTTTTTTACACGCTGAAACTCTAGCTATTGTTTTAGTGTGCATCCATAATGCAATATGTTTTTTACAGCAATACCACATTCAGTTACCTTAAATTTATTTAAATTCACTTATTGTTTTAAAATGGTTAACTTTAACAAATGTGTGAAAATCAAAGATTGTGCTAAAACGTTTTGTGTACAAGTAGGTCTTAAGGCTGAACGTCAATAATTGACACATATTTGTTTTTCTACTCCTTGCATTTAGTGTCCCAGATATTTCAAACACAAGTTTTACCTAGCAAATTTTGCACCAAATATCATTTATTATTTGTTCACACTCAAATTTGAATGTTGCCTGAGGGATGTGTGTATTAACTCAATGAAAAACAAATTTCTATTTATATAAGGTTATTTTATAAGAAGTGGGAGACAAATTGTGACACCTGCCTGGTTTTTAGACAACTTCCCTTTTTATACTGAGAGTTTTAGCAATGTTGAAGGTAAATCTACAAGTTCCGGAATGCAATCTCAAATCGGTTAAAAAGTTAGGACCGTTTGAAAGTGCCCCACTTCACATGGGGTCTTTTGGCAGCTATGAAATCCACAGAATAGCTGCATTACTTACATGTAGGAACAAAACAGTGCACAAAAGCAACAAGAGGCTTGCTGTATAATCAGGGTTCATGTTTTTAAAAATGCATGATCACCATTTAATCTGGCGTAATGTAGAAGTTCTAGAGTCCCACAATGCATCATTATGTTTTAAGAGATGACCACACCCACAAATCCAGTCATATTTAGAGGAATTTGATGAATGGTAGCCATCTGTGTTGGGCCATTGGTTTCAACAACAGCAAAACAGCACACATATTTGTAAAGCACAGTTTCACCCCTTGGTGCATCATGGCGCTGTGTAACAAGTGTTTATTACCATTAATATCACTTCAAACCAGGGCTCAGTTTGTAAAAGAATGAGTGCCCATGCCTGGAACTCTGCTCAGAAGCCTGCGGCTGATGCAAGTAAATGTTGGTGCGCCAAATACTAAGACTGCATAGTCCTAAATCCTCTTCAATCCACTCCCAGACAACCCCTGCCCCTTTATCTCATGCTTGCAGGTTCCTGCTTTCTCCCTGTGTGATGTGTTGTCTGTCTTTCTCTTCCTCCTTTCCACTTTGTATGTTTTTCCCTCTCTTGCGCTTAGGAAATGTCTGATGCAGAAAACTAAGTACTGGTCCCCAAAAATAGGGACTGGTGGCCTCCACTGACAACCATCGACTCAACTTAACAGAGCCAGAGCCAGTGGAGTAATGCAAAATGATGGGGTGGGGGGGCTACAGGGCCTGAGTTTCCCATATCTCCCAGATATTGATTGGCCTTGGGCTGAATGAGCTCCCTGAGTTGATGGGGGTGCACTGCAAGTTTGGGGGCCCACTGTTCCTCAGGGGCTTCAGGGGGCTGTGTTGTTCCCTTGGACAGAGTCCAGGCAGAGTGCCAGGGGAAGTGAGCATGTCGGAGAAACAAAAAGGTAGGAAGCAAGTGTATGAGAGAGAGAGAGAAACTGAGTTTGACTACACGAGGCTGTTGCATGCAAAAAAAATAGAAAGACTGCTTAGCACAGGCTATCCAAGGCTTATGGCCAATGGGGAGAACGCTACTTATCCTGCACTATTCCTCCTTTAAATGCCATAAGCATGCTGTTGAAAACTGTTCAATAAAATGAACATACTTAGTAAACACTTGGAAAACAATGTGCATTTGTTTGTGGAGGAAGGTATATACAAAACTGATGAATTCCTATTTGCCAAAGTCCAGGAAACACTAGAAAATTCCCCACCAGTACTCATAACCAATAAATAATGAAACCAAGAATCCTGTAAATAGCATGTGAAATTGAAAATGTGTTTTCACAAATTATACGTACATGCATTACATATGCACTAAAATGTACTAGTCTAATATGGTCAGTTTAATATTGCCCTATAGGGCCACTCAGTACAGCTCAGCTCGCTAGTGTAATACAACAATGCCATTGCCAAACCCAACCTCTAAGTGAAAGGTAGTATTGCTAGTTGTCTCCCCCACATTGCCAACATTCTTGATGGTATTGGTAGCCTTTTGTCTCCCTTCATACAGGAGGCACCTTGTACTAAAAGAAAAGCATGCTTCATGAGTCTTAGGGCCTTATTATGAGTACGGCGGTCCACTTGACCACCATACTCACGGTGGTGGTCCAATCACCGCCACCACTGCAGGTTCGCCCACAGTATTATGAGTGTGCCAGTCGGACCACCACAGAACAGCCGCGTCCGCTGGGGATCCAGGATCCCACGTCAGTCGCACAGCGGAAGGGGGCAGCAATATGTTGGCAGCGCGCTGTGGCACCACAAGCATATTACGAGTTGCTTGTCCACCGCTCTTTTCAAGGCAGTGAACCCACCATGAAAAGGGTGGCGGAGAGGCAACTAAGGGGTTCCCTAAAAGGGACCCCTGCAGATCCTGGGCCTGCGAGTGCATGCAGGGTCACATGTTGTGCCCCCCTGGAATTGCACCCCAGTTCTTGCACGTGTGGCAGGCATGCCACACCGTGCAGGAGCATGCTGCAGGTGCTGTCACGGTGGCGGTCTGCTGTGAAGATTCTTCTATGAGCCTAGCACAGCTGCCACTGTGAGACTGCTGCAGCACCGCCTGCCCAACCTGGGTTCAACTCTGAATTCAGCAGGCGAGTGCACCACAGCCTTGGCGGTCCTCCTGCGGACGGAGCGGGGCTGTGCCGCAGGAGGACCGCCAATGTTGTAATAAGGCCCTTAATCTAGACAGTGAGGTGAACTCTCATTTGTCAGTTCCCTTTCACACATTCACTGCCCATGTTTGATGTAGGTTTCTAAATGTTTCCTAAAAATCCAGTTTAGCCAAGTCTGGCCACCAGATTCGGGCAAGCCATGATAACTGCTGTCTAATTCCCATGTGTTTTATTCAGATGCATACCTGTCAACTCACCCTTAATTTATCAGCTTCACCCACATTCACAAGTGCCACTCCTGCTAATTTATTTATACCCCTACAAGTTACATTGCCTATACTAGGTATGTGCAAGAGCTGACCAGTCCCTGATGTGAGGCAGCCAGCTTTTACTCACTCATGGAAAGGTTTATAATCTCCCATCAAACAGTGAGCCAGGGGTGTCGCATGAATCACAAAAGGTGTGCACGCCCTATCTGTCTGTTCAGTTTCTACTGCCACACCCTGTATTTCTTGGGCATTACCAAAAAAGCCAGAGCCAGTTACTTGATTTGGGCTGATAGAAGGATCATTCGCGTGACGTTTCCGCTGTACAGCAACATGGATTGCGTGTTCGGGCGCATTGGTGCGCCCATCTTGTATCTTACTCTGTTTATCGTGCTGGGGCCTACTTTTTGATCCGTCTTGAATCTTTGCAATCCCTGTGTTCTAAAACTTTTTTCCCCATTTTTTTAATGTATTATCTTACCCTTTGTATTTCTGAGTGTGTATTTTACCTTTTTTCTACTTTTTTGTGTGTTTTTGGTGAGTTTTGTACTTTATTTTTTCTCTTTACTTCCTTCCTATTTTTTTTACTTCCTTCCCTCTTATTCTTGTTTCTATACTATCCACATTTTCTCTCTTCTGCCCCCCAGCGCCATGGCAGATCATGGTGCCCCAAAAAAGCCTGCAACTAGGAGCCGCCTTCCTTGTGGAAGGCGGCGCTAGGAAGGAGTGCAGCCTTGTTTTCCAAGGTGGAGGTGGCAGCACTGGTTTTTTACGTCCATCGCCACCTCCCCTCCACCCTGGCAGCATGCGGAAGGCCTAGGTCTGGGTACGGACTCCTGGAGCGCCAGCAACACTGGGCTATGGTGCGCCGGACCCCAGAGCAGCAATACACTGCCTGGCGCACCCATAATCATCTGACGCACCAATGGTCCGACATCCTGGACCGAGATCAGGACCTGCTGGACCTGCTAGAAGTTGAGGTCGCAGGGCTCGGTGAGTAGGTAATTAATAATAATATTATTATTACTTGTGTGTTCTATGCAATTTCTAATATTTTTCCCAAATAGCAAGCATGCTGCTCACATGCAGGTAAGTTAAGCTTACAAATATTATGTGATAGTTCTGTTATTCTAATCTAGACAGGTGCTCAGCGCTACCTAATCATACTTGTTGGCGCTCGCCTGGGCTGATTATGTAAGAGCTTAAGTAATGCAGAGACTCCTTTGTCCTGTTACTAAGATAGTGGTAGTTAGTTTTAGTAATTTAGTGGCGTGCGTCCTCTCACTTCAGTTCTTAGAGCCTTTTTTGTAGCTCGTACAGTGACAAGCAACCAACCAATTTGGTGTATGCATGCGTCCATCCATGCATTTAAAGAAAAAATGCAGACTTAGGGGCACATGCATCATTGTTTTTTGCGGTCTCAAAGGGGCAGATTCGCAGAATCTGCCCCTTTGCGACCACAATTTTTGCATTTGGGATGCATCATCCCAAATGCAAAAATTGCTATTTAAGTAATCGAAAAATTTGCGATTACTTAAATTGCGACTGGATTTAGGGAATCGCAAATTGCGATTCCCTAAATGCAATGCGACAACAACAAAAAAATAGCGATTTAGATTTTAAGAAACGCAAATTACCATCAACTTAAAGTTGATGGTAATTTGTGAAAACTTTGAAAAATGCACAAAAGTGTATTTTTCAAAGTTCTATGTTGCACACAAACATGCCCTTGGGGCATGTGTGTGTGCAACATGTTTTAATTGCACTTTCAGGGGTGCATCAGGGTGTCCTTTGGCACCCTTGCACCCTGAATTGCATGCGCAATTTGCGAGTACCTATTTGGTACTCGCAAATTACGCATGCAATTCCTATTGATTCCTATGGGCCTTTAGGCCCACAGGAATGAATGGGAAGCCATTCCTTATTTGCGATTTGCAATTTGCGAGTCGCAAATAAGGAATGTGTAGGAATCGCAATTTTTTTTGTGATTCCTACATGCATAGCATTTTGCGATTCCCAAATAGAGAATCAGTAAAATTCGCTATTCTGGAATCGCAAAATGCGGGCTTGATGCATGTGCCCCTTGGTGAATTGGCCCGTCAAAGGGGGTTGAGATTGCGAATGAGATGAGAAGCAAACATCATTCATTGCAATTTATTAGTAATTCCAAAATCTATGGAATAGGGCTAGGTAGGTTTAGGAAATTTGGAATAGGATAGGACAGTCCATGATACTAGTCTACTACTAGTCGATCTGATTTAGAAAAGTTCAGTGTTATTGCAATTGCCTTTTCCTGTCAAAAAATCTTTTTGGAGAGATTATTTATTTACCACCAATCTTTTTTTGTCTTAATGTCTTACATCAGCATCCAGGGGCAAGAAGAGGTCTGAGGCGGGTGAGGGAGCTGGAGTGGCCTGCCAGTGCGAACGTTCCTCGGCCGATGGCTCTGCTGGCCCCAGTAAGTCCTCCTGTTGTTAACATTAATATTTATTTCCCTAACTTTTACTGCTCCTTATTTTGAATTATCTCTACCCGTTTCCTAATTTTTTTCTAAATCCTCTTTGATCTATCCATTTCAAAATTCTTGTTATCCTTGCATTATCCTATTCACTTATTTGCTATATTCCTACTGCCTACTCTGTACTTTACTTCAAACTTTCTCTCTGTATACTAATCTGTCTGTAGCTTCCTTTCTTCTGCTTTGTCAGTCAGCTTTTCCTCTCCCCTTATATTACATTTTGTGGATTGCCTAGTGGTGGTACTGTGTAAGACTCCGAGAACCAATTGGTCATGTACTACTACTGCTACTCTGCCATGCAGATTGCATGCCCAAGTGAGGTATTCTAGGCATGTTTGTTGAGATGAGGATGAAAGCTTTCTTTTACTTTCTCATGCTCGATCAGTAAAACAAAAGAGTGGCCATGGTCATGTTGGACACCCCAAATTTGTGTCTTCTTCTTAGCTAGCTCTAGTATTATTAGTAGCAGTTGGTGAACTGATGACCGTGCACCATAGCTGGAACTGGAAGGAAGTATGAGGAGGACGGCTCCATTGCATTTGCCAACCAACACCATATGTCCAGTCCAGCAGTCCACTCTTTAATTTCTTTTGAAAAACTCAGATTCATTAATAGCTCTAGACACTCCTTTTCAGTTTGTCTTGAGGCTTTTCAAAAATTGCCACTAACAAAATGCCCAACTTGATATTTTTGATTGATGATACGGTCCGTATCCGAATTGTAATGATGTGTGTGTTGTATTTTGCTATAAAAATAAATAAATAGGGGGAGGCGTATCTGGCATCTAAGAAATGTGTAATGTTTTTTCTAGCTGCACTGACCACCAGTGCCGGGACCAGCAGTGACAGCCAGTCAGAAAATGCGGCAACGGTAGGCGGTGAGCCAGCAGCAGTGGCAGGCAGTGGAAAGCCATATTGCTTACTGGTTGACAATTAATTATATACTCAATGCAAGGGTGTACTGTTGAGACTTGTGTGAACAGTTGAACACACCCCTCTTTACTTAGCATATACAGCGGGAGTTGAGTAACTAATGTCCTCTTCTATTTTCAACTCAGTAGAGAAAGTTTCATGAAGACCTTTAACTATGATGGGTTGATGGAAAAGGTAAAGAAGGATGGAAGGAGAAGGGACGAGTGAGATGTAATATGACTGGAAGAGAAGGATGCATGGGTGAAAGGATGAATATACTATAGGTGGCAGATAGGATGCATGGGTGGGTGAAGGATGGATGAAAGGTGAAAGGATGCCTGCCTGGGTGGGTGAATGATAACTGTATATAAGTGAAAGGTTCTTTGAGACTGAGAGCCATGTTTGGATGGATGGATATATATAGATGGATGGATGGATGGTTTTCAATGGTGAAGACTGGATTGAGAGAATGTAAAATTTCAACGGTGAGTAGTAAAGCCAAGGATGAAGACTAAAAATACTAGAAGAACAATGCAATGATGAATGGAAAATTCCCTGGGAAGAAGAATAAACAAGAAAATAGGGTGCTCCTCTGTAGTGGCGTTCTTCTCACCTTTACCTGCTTGGAATGGTTTTTATCAAGGTTTTTGATTCAAAGGTTTGAGGTGGTATTTCAGACTAATCCCTTGACTCATAGTAGATTTCAAGCGCAACATATATTATGTATCCTTCCTAGTACTCACCCATCATCAATCACCTCCCTCCCTACCCATGGCATTTTGCCAGTCACACCAATGGGTGACCTATCGGCTGCATGGTTACATCGGTGGCAGTGCATTGTTGGCTGTGCAATGTGCATCTGCCTCCATTAATGTGTAGGCCCATGTACACATTTCATAGGAATGCGAAAAATAGTTGTATTTCCCTTCACTCCCAGTGCCCACTTAGTCACATCCTAGTACGTAACTCCTTTCCTAAGTTCCTTCTGTCCCAGCCTTCCATAAAATTTGAAAAAAACAGTCTTTCCATGAACCACTTTCCTCTGGCTAAGTGATATATTTCATTATCGTTTCCATAACTGATTACGTCAATTCACATTTTTCCCTTTCAACAATTGCCCACCAAAGTGACTCACTACTAGCAAAATCTTATGCACTTGATGATGATGATAATCAGTGAAACCTCTACCTAGGCATAGTAGTCAGGAAAGTAGAGCTCGTCCTCAAACTCTGATGGTTCGCCCAGAAGTAGATCATCTAACATACTACTTCCATGACCTGAGTTTCCCTCATCTTCCTCCTGTCGTACTTCAGGTATGGAGTAATCTGGTGGTATAAAGTACTGATTTATTTTGATCATGGTTAATCTCTCCATGTTTTGGAGCGAGCAACTGGTCCTTCTCAATGTGACAGCGGCACCTGCAGCACTGAAAACAATCTCAACGGAGACACTGGCTTTCGGGCAAGCCAGATAGTTTATTGCCAGCCTGCTGAGCACTGGCCATTGGCGCCTCTTCCCATACCAATACACCAATGGGTTTTGATCAAGGTAGACCTCTGTTGCATCATCCAGATATGCCTGGACCATCCGCTCAATGGTCATTGCTGGTGCTCCAACTTGCTTGACCTCTTTTGCCTTCGCCTCTGCACCGGACTTAAGCCCTGCCAGTAGAAACCACTCAGTTGCAGATTTTAGGGCTGATGCTCCTGTTCTTGTTGTTGGTTTTGGCTGCTGTGAGCCAACAGCACTGCCCTCATGCTCTGAACTTGAAGGCTGCCCTGCAGGATTTGTGTCCTGGAGGAGTGGGCCTCTAATTCCCTGTCGTTCTTTTTGTAGCTCACTGCCTTGCTCAGCTTTCCATGTTTTGTATTTGCCAACATCCCGTCTGAAAAAGGAATGAAAGGCGACAGTAATGGTTTGTACCGTGGATCAAGAATTGTGGCACAGATGTAAAGTTTGGATGACATAATGTCTCTTTGCACACTTGTATTAGCAGACAAGCGAAGGATTAAGCTCTCCACCAAATCATACGCATCTTTTTTTCCTCCACACCTGTATACATTGCAGACACCTCCTTTAGCTGTTCCTGTAGCATGTGCAACAACGGGATAGCTTGGCCCATGGTACTGTCCTCCTTGCTGACTTCCCATGTGAACACCTCAAAAGAAAGCAGCATCTCTGTTAGGCTTTTGACTAGGCCCCCATTGGTCCATCTCAATGATCATGCCTTTCACAGTTGCATCCCCTCTTTGCATGACATATTCATTGATAGGTCTTTACTGCTCAAACAGGCATTCAAGCATGTAAAATTTGAATTCCAGCATGTTGGCACCTCCTGTATGAGTGCTTTAACTGGCCTTCTATTATCACACTGAATGACCCTCAGTTGTTTCCGGGCTTTAAATCAATAGCTGAAATGAGTGCATAATCTTCTGCAGGTGGACAGTAACTTGCTTACTTGATCTTCTTTTTTCAGAAAGTCCTGTACAATGATGTTGATGCAGTGCGCCAAACACAAGACCCTGAAATAACAACCATCGACCTGGCCTTAACTATATTACTGCCAATGTCCATGGCAACAAATCCAATGTTAAGCCCTCTTGGTCGCTGCCATTCAAAGACCTTGTTGTTAAAGTATTCCAAAATGTTTGCAGCTGTATGAGATTTCTCCATGGGGAACATGTCTACTGTCTCATGCTTCTGAGCAGCATTAAAAATCTCAGCAGTGTCAATACCTGCGGATATATTTTCTCTAGCCTCCACAAAAGAGATCCAGTGTGCAGTGATGTACACGTAATCAGTCGCTTGGCAACTGTTCCACATGTCTGTTGTCAGGTGGATACTGTGAACAGCACTCTGCTTCAAAGCTTGTCCAAGCAATTCCAGCACATCGTGATCGCTGGAACAGCAACTCTAGCAAAATAGGACCGGCTGGGAACCTTCCATTTTGGACAGATGGGTGTGACAAATTCAAGAAAACCCACCCCTTTCACAAAAGAAAAAGTGAGGAGGTCCAGTGCTAACATTTTAGACAGCTTCGCATTGGACAAACGTGCCGTTGGGTGGTTGCGTTCATACTGCCCCTCCGGCCTAAACATGGCAGGAATAGTAGCCTGGATTTTTTTCTTTTCTGATGCCACTGATGCAGGTGACTTCTTGAGAGCAGGCGGTGGTAGGCTCAATGTGCTTTTCAGCGGGGCAATCACTGTCCTCTCTTGCCTTGGTGTCTCGACCTGAGTCTTGGGCCATTGCGATGTTGCTGATGTGGGCGATACTACTGCACTGCTGAGGAGAGGGCTGCTTTGCGTAACGAAAATGTCTTCCTCTTCTTCACCTTCCACCGTGATCGGTTCAGATTTAGATTCTCTGCTCAGCCGGCTTTCACCCCCTTCACCAACAACACTTGCAGTTTTTTGGCTGCTAAAGTGCGCCTCCCAACGGATCATAGGGTGCTTTCTCAAATGGGTTGTTTGGCCCCTGGTATCATAGTTTGTACCAAGTTTACCCCGACTAACACTTGCTCTGCAAAGGGAGCATATGGCAATGTTCACCTCCTCCTTGTTCCTCCTCTTCTATATCTGCCTCCATAACTCGAAGGCTTTCTGGAACCTTCCTTTTCCCTAGCCTCGTCTCGGGCGTGTCTCACTCTCAGACTGAGGTGAGATCCAAGTGGTGTCTAGATCATCAGAAGGGGGGCTTGAAGAAGAAAATGATGCACCACTACCCCTCCTTTTTCTAGATGGAGATCTGGAAAACAATGGATCTTCTAAAAGACCAGATTCCTCTACTCCCTCAGCATGAAGCTCAATCTCTTGAACTGCTCCTACTTCAGGAGGAACTACTATTTGTGGCTGCGGCTGTTGTTGTTGTCCACTTCTCTGAGTTTCCTGCAACGATTGGGTACTACTTTGCGATAAGTAAATTTCAACATCACTGCTTGTCGGCATTGCCGTGATTAGACTGGCTGTCTCTGTGATAGACTTGGGCTTGGGCCTAGATTGGGGTGGGTCCACTGATGTGGGGTTGCTGCTCCCAGCTTGCTCCCCAGAGGCTGGTTTGGCAGGCACAGTTTTTTTTTCCCAAAAAGATTTGGGGCGACATACCAGTGGTGGTGGTAAACTCCTCCTTCTTCTTCTCACTGGCCACTTTTTTGGTAGAATCTTTCTTTGGGGCTATCTTGAAGCTGTCAGTTAGCAGTGGCACTTAGCTTCAAGAGTTGAAGAGATGTCTGTGATGTGTGGGTCACGCGTCACGTCGTGCACAGGCCTTCTTTCTGGCAGTACTGTTGGTGATGTTGTCTCTTATGCACCTAAGAGAAAAGAAGCAAGAAGGACATCAGTGAAATGTGGCAATGTTGCAGTTCAATTAGTAGTACAAACAAACACAATATCATTAGTGTGGTCACTGATTACTCTTATAAATAATTAACAATACAGTGTATCTATTCATAAAACAGAAAACCACACCAAATAAACTTTCATGGTGACTGACTGTACACTCAGGATGGCTAAGAGAGAGCAAAAACAACAACAACATATAGATGTGACTGTTGCTTTATGTGCGTTCCGTGACGTCACTCACGTGGGATGTGACACTCAGGGAGGTGCAGCTGACAAATTACAATGGAAGGAATAATCCTTAGACAATGATGAATGCTGTTGTGTACCTATAGCAGACATGGGGTTGATTGATGCCGGATGTAGTAAAAATGGTATGAAAAAAAAAGCTAAAAAAAAAAAAAATGTAAACAATTACAAAAAACTATTTTAAACAATTAAAACAAATTTAAATATATAATTTAGCAAAGAATTAAAAAAAAAATACAATTTAAAAAATGATAAATAAGTGAAGTTATCCTCAAAGATATAATAAAAAGTTATTTAACTGCTATCTCATTGCCCAACCATCCATGCAAGCCTATGGCAAAGGGTCACACAAAATAGCTGCCAGCCAGTGCCACATGGTCATCAACAACATCAACACTGAGCAGGAAGGCATTGGGAACATAGAGAAGACATGCAGGCCTATCGGGAAAGCACACTGGCTGCCTACACAAAATGGCCACCAACCACATGGTCACAAGAGAACACATGCAGGCCTATTGGGAAAGCACACTGGCTGGCTACTGGTAACACAAAATGGCCACCAGCCACATGGTCACAACAACAAGAGGCAGGAGGGCGAGGCCTGGAAAACAAAAAACACATGCAGGCCCATTGACACTGACTGTATACAAAATAGCCCCTGGCCACATGGTATGTGGAACAAAGGCAAGTGTTGGCCTATGGCAAACACACACAAACACTGGCCAGTGGCCAGACAAAGGAGGCATGGTAAAACAGAGAACACAGCATTAATTCAACAATGCCAAAAACGAAAATTAACTGGGCAAAAAATGTTTACGACAACACACATCCTCCAAAAAGGCATTACCCCACCTATACACTGTTTGCTAGAGATAAAAAACTTGAAATACCCTAAAAAAGCACATTTTGTATTCTAATCCAATACCATCCATGCCCTAAAATAGCTGTTTCATCCAACAGACAACACAGAAACGGTTGTTTTATGCACCGATGACTAGTACTGCGCCTACTGGCTGGAAGGCCCACTGGGAGACTAGGCCACATAGTGAAATAAACTTAAAGAATATT
Organism: Calotriton arnoldi; assembly: GCA_963921515.1. NCBI lineage: Eukaryota > Metazoa > Chordata > Amphibia > Caudata > Salamandridae > Calotriton > Calotriton arnoldi. The sequence goes on from CAWUFW010004684.1 coordinate 1,150,227, forward strand.
GCACGTGTATTAGAAAACATGGAGAAAATGTACTAAACTGTGCAACATTTTTCCTGTGCAAAATAAGAAAAAGTACATGCATAACAACAACAACAACCAGCAAGGAGGCATGACCACAAACAAAGAACAAATGCAAGGCTATGGCAAAAGCACACTGACTGCCTACGCAAAATGTCCGCCAGCCACATGGTCACAACAAGAAGTAGGAGGCCTAGAAAACAAAGAACACATGCAGGCCTATGTCAAAAGCACACTGCCTGGCTACACAAAATGGCCACCAGTCACATGGTCACAACAACAAGCAAGAAGGAATAGGGAACAAACTAAGAAGAACACATGCAGGTCTATGGGGAAAGCAACACACTGGCTGGCTACAAAAAATGGCCGCCAGCCACATGGTCAGAACAACAACAACCAGCAAGAAGGCATGGCCACAACAAAGAAGACATACAGGCCTATGGCAAAAGCACGCTGGCTGGATACACAAAATGGGTGCCAGCCACATGGTCACAACAAGAGGCAGGAGGCCTGAAAAACAAAGAACAAGTGCAGGCCTTTGGACACTGACTTTACAAAATGGCCCCTGGCCACATGGCATATTGGACAAAGGCAAATGGTGGCCTATGGCAAACACACACACTGGCCAGACAAAGGAGGCATGGTAGAACACAGAGAGCAGCATTAATTCAGCAATGCCAAAAACCAAAGTTAACAGGGCTAAAAAAAATGTTTACAACAACACACATCCTTCAAAGGCATTACCCCACCTACACATTGTTTGCAGGATAAAAAAACATGAAATACCACAAAAAAACACATTTTGTATTTCAATCCAAAACTACAGAAACAGTTGTTTCATGCACCCATGACTAGCACTGGGCCTACTGGCTGGAAGGCCACTTGGCAGACTTGGCCACATAGTGAATTAAATCAATATTTCAAATGTATTGAAAAAAATGGAGAAAATGTAGTAAACTGTGCAACATTTTTCCTTTACAAAAAAAGAAAAAATAAATGCAAAGAAATCACTAGGCCCCTACTGAAACAACAGGCCACCCACCACAATACATTTTAAAAATTGATTAAAAGTACAAATAAATCCAGGTGCATGGCCTTAATCAAACAAACACCAGTTTTTCAACTTTCTTGTGAAATCTCAAATACAAAGTCCTTAAATCCAATTGGATATGCAGCAGAAAAAAAGAGTAATCCTTCCTGCTTCAAATCCAAATGAAAAGTGACCAGGAGATGGACAAAGCACGGGGAGGAGCCTGCTGGACAGAGATGGGAAGTTGGAGACTCTTGGGCACATCCTTCCAGTTAGAAAAAAAGTAAAAAAATAAATTAAAAAAGGGACACCTCGCTCAAATTAAACAACGCCAAATGTCCATTCGAGGAGGTTTTCAACTCCAAATTGTCATTTCTGGAAGATTTTGATTCTTCTAGAGGAGAGAATCATACCCAGATTGCAGTCGCAGTAGATCTTGCGCGTTCGGCAGAAAACATCCGCCGGAAGTTGCTGGCGCACCCGAACGACATGTTGGCGACCGCAAAATCTCACGGAAGCATGTGGCTGGCTAGCAAATCTTGTGGCAAAAGGGCATTTAGAGCGCGCAACCAAAAAAAAACTCTGCTCCGTTGCGGAGTGCGAGTTTATCTGTAACTCTGTGTTCGCCACGGAACGGGAATTGCCAAATTCTGCAAACTCAACGAACGGAGCAGAGTTTTACGGCCAGGCTTAATCACAATTATAACTTACATGGTCACCAATCAACTTTAATTCCAGCAACTCAAGATATTGTTGGTCTGCTCCCACACGTGAACAATGAATTTGGCCAGCAGTACAGCATCTATGGGGTGTGTCCATGCGCTAATGTGTACAAAGGCAAATGATCAATACCTTCTGCTCTCCATAGTGGTCATTGTAAGCATCATTAAAGTGAGATCATCAATTGCTTTAGAAGGTGTGTTATTCTGACTGGAAATAGCAGAGGGATGGTGGAAATCAAATCCCCTTCTTGTGCGAAGTGCCCAAACCCTTTAGTCTAAGCACACAAATAACCATACAATTTCCCAAAATTCATAATTAGAGAACCCCTGTAAGATCAGTTGGCATCACTGCCTCTGTTCCGGTCTGCTTTGAATTGACCTTTTATCACAATATGTTCCAAAGAATTCCTGGGGTGTAGTGATTTCTTTCAAAAGCTGACAATATGCGTTATTCCATTCCAGAGCCAAAGCAAATACGTTTTCGTATTTCAGTACTAGTTTCATCGCTTCGTGGTATTACTCGGCCATACACGTAGGCCGGCCTTCTGTTTACCAAAGCCTGTTTGTTTTATTTGTTGTTAGCTTACTACAACTGGTTGGTATTTGGCGAAATGTGGCACATTGAGTCGAAATAATTCTGAACATTTTTAAGAGTTGTGTTTTGTACCGAATTGAAAATATAGGTCTTGTTGTTTTGCCATGTTTCTATTTACATTGCCAGCCTAGACAGGCTGAACAAAAAATTGTAATCTCTAAATACCAAATGGGCATATAGTGGAAAGGTTACTTCGCGGTCAAGCCACTTCTCGCAATGAGATCCTCTTGGTACAGGTGTGCCCATTTCATGAATGTACTCCCCTATCTGTGTTTGTAGTCTGTGGCCAGCAACCAGCAATACTAATTGGTATCAATGTTTTCCTGTTGGCAGGGCGCGAATTTATTATTTCCATCGCTGTCAAGCAGTGAGGATGTATGAGAGAAACGCACCCATGAGGACCCCTGAACCGCATCATTTACACAGAGTTTGAACAACGAATTGTCGAATGGAGTTCATGACTTCGAAATATATGAGGCAGAACCTAGCTCAATACCGTAAACACAGATTTCAGTTAAAGGAAGCACAAAGTAACAAAACACATATTAAATACTAATCATGTATAAGCTAAACCTGAGGCAGGGGAAACAGGAGGTGAGATTGATTTAAACCTTTAGATGAAACATTTCTTCTGAATAAAATTACAGCTCTGAAGTTAGTGAATCATTTAGAGATGGGTATTTTACTGTTCTAGAGAATGTAAGTTTTGGGCAATAGAGGGGAGCTGGAGAAAGAAGAGGTCATAAATGGAAAATGTAATTTATTTAATAGAGAAGGGATACAGTCGAGCGTATGGAGCATTAAATGGAAGTGACACCAGTTTCGATAATATTTTAAGAAATGGCTGAACAGCTCCTCTGAGAGCCTTGCGTACTTGGGAAATAATGCAAAGCCAGAGCTGCACAGGAACAGAGCTGCATAAGAGATGAAAAGAAGGAGGGAAGCAAAGGGGCAGCAAATGTGCTTTAAACCCTTATATTTAGCCAACCTTTTCAAATGCACTTTGCGAACAGAAAGAATTTAGGATATGGTAGCTGGAGCACTATTTTACTAAAAGAATGTTGAGTCGATTTCGGATTCTTCTGGGACCAGTTTTATTCCTATCAAGGCATGGAGCCTTATTTAGAACCTGGCAGACAGCCCACCAGCACGCCAGAGAGAAGAATGAGGGTATGACTCCACCATGATCGTAATATAGCAACAATGGGGCGACCCTGTGTCCCTCAGAACCTGGGTATGTATATAGTAGGCTACAATGGTTCTGTCAGGGAGAACCCAATTGCTTTGAAAAAATAAAATTAGAGAGAACCAGGAAGAGTTGCTTGATACATATTAAATAAGTATGACAAGTATAGCATTTACATTGGTTAAATCATGAAATGCATATCAAATCACGTTAGAACGCATATCAAATGACGTTGGAACACAGATTCAAGCAAAACACCTACTAGTATATGCTTGCAAAAGACTCTTCTTTTATATCAATTTAAGCCTAAGTCAATATTTACAAGTAATCAGAAGGCTGTCAATACACAAAATACTGACAAAGGTGACATGTGGTACGGTGACATTAAGTGCTCAGTGATAGTGGTGCAGTGCATATATACAAGGTGATATTATGTACAATTTATTTACACAAAGAATTAGAATGCGGTCAGAACGAGGGTAGGCAATAGCTCTGGTAAACAGCAGGTTTGCTTATTGATTTGACACCCAGAGATTTGGTTGATCTGAACCATGTATATTCGTCGACGTTTCGACCCTGACAGAGCGTTATTGGAATGTCATGGTGGGTCTTCTTCAGGACAAGTGGGAGTGTTGACAGCCCAAAAGGTGGGGTGACTCACTGAGGCGTCCCTTGCTCGGTGAAAGCCATCAGATGATCTGCACGTGTCAGATAGGCTCAAGGAGTGAAGATTGCTTCATAAAGTGAAACCCCTAGCACGATGTGGTAGTTAATTCCAGAACGCGGAGGACACAGAGTAAATGAGGTCCTTCAGGGGGGCCAGGCAACATTCCTGGATTGAAGCACTCGATTTAACTGTGCTCGGCTGCAGTCTTGATCGTGGCATAGGACTTAGGACCATCCGCCCTATTTAAAAATCCCTGCCTGCTTGATTTGGATCGCTGTGGTGTAGAGTGAGCTGCCTGCCACATCGGGTCCCTCTACTGCGGAGAAGCTTAACAGAGTGAGTGCCATGTTTTAAGCACCCGCTGGCCTAACTTTTTCGTTATAAGATAACAAACTGAACAAGTGGGATTTTGTTTTCTCAACAAAAAGGCCCAATGCGCATATAATTTTATCTCTGCATGTGGAGCCTTTTACATTTTTCCATGCCCATGTCTGCCATTCATCGAATGGCAAACATAGGCAGGGTAAATGAGTGATGGTCGCACTTCACTCGTAAAGGTGGGAAAACAGCTCTTATGACCCATGGTCCTCTGGCGGACAGATTGCTAGTTCAAGGGTTACCTCTGGTTGAGGCTCTGCTGCTGTAACTCAGCAGTTCCCCTGACTCTAAATAGAGAAGGGGAATTACAGGTTTGGTATGGTGGATCACTGGTTTCTGGCGTTCGTCCTGCTCTGCCCAACACTATAGTTTTAGCTCAGATATCTGGACCACTATTGGACCCTTTTCCTTCTTTTATTATCAGTCAGTATTACCCTTTGCCTCCCGCACCATCTGTCAATATCAAAGTACCACCATTTCATCTCTTTATGGTCTGCTATAGAACTGCCTCATTCTCACCATCCATTTGAGTCTTGCAGGGTAACACACCCAGTGGCAATTAAATGTGCCAGGAGTGATAAAAAAAATGTAGTTTTATTTTGCATGTATATTTATTGTTTTGACATGATTTAATTTATTGTGAAGCGTTATGATGCCCCCATGAGTGGCAGGGAACATGAGCTTGAATAATTAAGTGGATGATGGACAAAAGATGTGCATCTTTTCAGTTTATCTTGGAAGTGTATTAAAAGGTGATAAAAAGTCTTGCTGCATGTATCTTGTGCTCACTTGGAAGGTAAATTCACCTGTTGCAGACAACTATGTGCAGCATGTAGTTCATTGGGTCACACTTTGCTAGAACCAAGCGGTAACAAGATCCTCTTGAGTAAACTATTAATGCCTCGGTTACTTACCGGTAATCTTCATTACTCCGAGTCCTGGTTTGGATTGTTCGGATCTGCTGGCACTGATGGAACAACAAGTTTGCTTTTTGTCTGATGTGTCCTTCAACAGCTTGTGTGCTTCTGCAGCTACTTCTGGGGTGGCTGTTGCTGCTCGTAGACATCTGTGGATGCGCAACTGGAAGGCTGATGCTGCTCAGAAGGCTGTTTTGATGAGACTGCCCTTTGAGGGCCCTAAGCTGTTTGGTCAGCAGCTTGAGGAGATGGTCAAGAAGTCGGTGGAGAACAAGAAGTTGATGGCAACAGCGAGACCCTTTTCGAGGGGCAGGGGTTTTGCGTTTAAGAGGGCTTTTCCTTCCGGCTCTGCAAGTGGTACAGCCTAGCCCTTTCGTGGTAGGGGTCGCGGCAGGGGCACCCCGTATCCAGACAAATCCTGGTTCCAGTTTTCCTCTTTAGCTGCCAATCCCCAGTAAGGACTGCATCCAGGAAGACGGATGAGGAGGTAATGTTGGCTTACATAGAAGAGCGGTTTCTGACTAAGCTTGTTTTTCCTGCTAAACTGTCCACAACACATTGAGCTAGACTTTCACTGCGTCAGTAATTCTACAATTAGTTCCTGTAGGGTATCCTCATCCTCCTTACTTGTCACACTTAAAATTAATTTATATAACAGTGTTAGGAGTTTTTGGTTACATTTCAGTGCTTTATAACATTCTGCCCAAAAACATGACTGGAGTACACAAAAAAGTGATGGATGAAATACTTGAATTCATCTCAGCCACTGGTAATTACTCAGGGCCGCATTCCAGTCCATCCTTATTTTGAGCACACTGCCACCTTAGTTGGGACCCAGCCATATGCAAATCAGTCTTGACCCGCTCCAATGGGAATAGTCGAGCCTGAACTGCCAGGCCTGGACCTCCCTGAGCCGGAACACAAGCCACCCAGGACTGGTTTCACCTTAGTTAGGGCTCAGCAGCCAGGTATAGCTTGGTTCCAGTGTCACAGTGTGCATATAACCAATGTCTGGGCATACTCATCCCACTTAGGGTGACATACTAAAGTGAATTAAAAAGTGATGGATGGAATGCTTGAATTAATCTCTGCCACTGGTAATTACTCATGCCTCATTCCTGTCCGTCGTTATTTTGCACACCATGCCACCTCAGTTTGGACCCAGCCATATGCAAATCAGTCTTGACACTGCTCCAATGGGAGCAGTCCTGACCGAACTGCCGTAACAGGTTCTCTCTGAACCATAACACATGCAACCCAGGATCGGTTTCGCCCATGTTAGGGCTCATCATCCAGGTACAGCTTAGTTCTAGTGACACAGTACATCCTCCTGAGGCTTGAGCTTGACATTGCTGAATTTGCTATTTTGCACTGGAAATTGAACGACTATTTTATGTTTTAATCATTTTAATAGAGCTTAGTTTTAAAGATTGTGTTAACTTGCATTGTACTGCCCTTTGTACTGACTGCATTGTAAACCTTGCCGATACCGGGGGTCCGCACTTGATACAGCAGGGCCGCCATTTTGGGGAAAATAGGGTCAGCGGGCTAGTGTTTCTCGCCCCTGACACTATATCTGGAGAGGCTGGCGCGAGCGCGCATTGCTATGTCCTCATGAGGCTTGAGCCGGGAGTGACATCGCTGAATTTGCTATTTTGCACTGGAAATTGAACGACTATTTTATGTTTTAATCATTTTAATAGAGCTTAGTTTTAAAGATTGTGTTAACTTGCATTGTACTGCCCTTTGTACTGACTGCATTGTAGACCTTGCCGATACCGGGGGTCCGCACTTGACACAGCGGGCCGCCATTTTGGGGTAAGTACGGTCAGCGGGCTAGTGTTTCTCGCGGGTACGCCGCTGGCGCACCAAAGACACGCCTAAGGCAAGCCCGTCTGCGCCCGTCCACGCTCGGCCCGCACTCAGCACCAGCACCCCCGCCCCTCTGAAAGCAGATAAGCCTATCATTCTACAATACCCCAGAAATCTGCTGTTGGGTCTAAATATCATTGGTAAAGCCACTGGGTGCATGTGTCTTAGCCTCAATATCAGGCCCAGTGACTTGCCCTAATTGTAAAATTACTCTACCGGAACTACTATACGGGTCCATTGAGCCTCGAAAACATGAGAAGACAGTAAAAGTTGATCAGGTAAAACCTGTGCTAAAGTGTATACTGTTGAATGCAAGATCCCTGGTGAAGCACAGTGTTGAGGTGCAGCACTAATTGAGGATGGGGAAATAAAGATGGCATTTATTACTGAAGCATGGACAGACGATGCCTCTGGTCCAGATCTAGTCAAAGCCACACCCCGGATACTTCTGCCATACCTTAAATAGGCCGAATAGGAAAGGGGGGGGGACTAGCTGTAATTTATCATAATTCAATAAATGCGGCCTTTCACACAGCCTCAAATGCAGCTTGTGAGGCATTGGATTTTACCCTCACCTATTCCCATCATCACACCTTTAAGGGTATCCTTTTGTACAGACCTCCGGGTACTAGGAGCCCCTTTGTAACATCTATGGGAAATTTGCTGGAAGAGGGGCTGTGCGCTAACTCCTATACTATATTGGGAGATTTCAACTTCTATTTAGAGGCACATACGGAACCAGACACTGCGACCCTTATAGACTTGATGAACAGTGCCGATCTTAGGCAGCAAGTAACCAGGCCTACTCATGTGGCAGGGCACACGTTGGATGGTATCTTTTCTAACGACCCACACCTCTCATTTACAGGTTTGTTACCCCTAGTTTGGTCAGACCATGTGGCCGTACTATTTGAGGTGGCCCTTCCAGACCATCACACTGTTGGAAGGCTCCCTAAGAGACTGAGGGAAATCAGAGCGTGGAATAAAGTTGAGGGTATTGATTTAGTAGAAGTGCTCACCTCAACAGCGCGCCAAATGCCCCTAGACGTGGAGGAGGCCACCACCCTATATACAAACTGGCTGGAGGCAGCTTTTAATAAGCTGGCCCCAAAGAAAATCCTATTTCCCAATAGGACACAACCCTCCGCTCCATGGTATACGCAGGAACTCAAGGACCAAAAATTGATTTGTAATGTCTGGAACAAAACTGGAGGAAAGAGTATAAAGTAACAGAGAAAAATATTTATAAACAAAGCCTCACGATCTATAAACAGCTGCTTCTCAAGACAAAGCAAGAGTTCTTTGCTAATCGAATTAATTCAGCCACAAATTCGGCCAAAGAGCTCTTTAAAACAGTAATAAGCCTGGCGCACCCTTGCTCAGCACATATTCAAATGAGCCAGGAATTATGTGAGGAAATAGCCAGGTATTTCATGGAAAAAGTTGAGGCCATTTTTGCAACTTTCAAAGGTCCAACAATTGATGGGACAGTGGACTCAACAGAGGGACATAAGCCAGCTTCCGGCTCGGAGCCTACTTTTGACACGTTCGCACCAATATCCATTATGGACACTCATAATCTTCTTATGTCAGCTAAATCAGGTTCCCCTTATGATCCGTGTCCTGTTGCAGTGTTAAAACTGGCCCCTGTACCTATCGCCCAGTCACTCACCTCTCTATTTAACGCAATGTTTACAGATGGGTATTTTCCAAAATCCTGGAAAATTGCTTCGATATTACCACTTCTAAAGAAGCCTAGTTTGGACCCCAAGGATCCGAACAATTTCCGACCTATTTCACGCCTCCCACTCCCAGCAAAACTGGTCGAGAAAAGAATGAATGCACAGTTGAGTGCTTATCTACGCGAAGCTCAAGCTCTGGATCCTACTCAATATGGGTTCAGAGAGGGGCACAGCACGGAGTCCGTGCTCCTAAAATCTACAGAAGAGATCAGGGTAGCCCTAGATCGGGGAGGCAAGGCCGCTATGATTATGCTGGACCTTTCTGCGGCTTTCGATACGGTCCATCATGATTTGTTGATGGACCGTTTGCGGGATTGCGGAGTCTAGGGTAAAGCATGGAAACTCTTGAAGTCCTTCCTCTCGGACAGATTGCAAATTGTCTCATTAGGCGAATTCTAATCCAAACCTTTTTTTCTGCCTTGTGGAGTCCCACAGGGGTCGTCCCTGAGCCCCACACTCTTTAATGTGTATGTGTCCTCGCTGGCCCCCCTTATTGACTCCTTTGGTTTTTGCGTCACCTCGTATGCTGACGACACGTAAATTGTGGTGTCGCTGCTACCTGGGCAGGAAAACGGAATAGGAAAACGGTTCCATGATTGTATGGAAGCGGTGGGGAGGTGGATGTCTCAAAACTGTCTAATACTCAACTCAAGCAAAACGGAGGTCATCCTGTTCGGGAACGATGCCAATTTTTGGACCCCGAGCTGGTGGCCGGATACCATGGGTTCTCTCCCGACACCCACCAGGAAAGTAAAAAACTTGGGAGTTTTAATAGACGAAAGACTCTGCTTTGGTGACCAAGTTAATGCAGTAGCCTCAGCTACGTCGTACGTTCTTAGAACATGCAAGAAAATACTGCCTTTTTTACCAATAGACAGTCAGCGAACGGTGGTTACAGCACTAACTATGTCACGGCTGGACTATTGTAGTAGTCTATACCTGAACATTCAGGATCATTTTCTGCATAAACTTCAACTATTGCAGAACGCGCCCGCCAGACTCCTTACCGGCACATCTAAATATGCATCTGTCTCTAGCTAAATCAGAAGACTTCACTGGCTACCCGTTAAGAAACGAGTGCAGTTTAAATCTCTCTGTATGGTACACAAAGCCCTACAAGGCACAGGACCTGACCACTTGAAGCGGCAATTTCAGTGGTATGTGCCCAAAAGACCACTCCGCTCTCTAGGAGCAAAATTGGCGATAGTACCACCCATAAAAAAAGCCAGATGGGGAGGCAGAAGTTTTGCTGCCTGTGCAGCAAAGGCTTGGAATGACCTCCCTTTTTACCTGCGGAATACTACTGATTTACTAGTCTTCAGGAAGGCCTTAAAAACTTGGCTTTTTGATTTATAATCCGGTCTCAAATTATGCTTCACTCGGAGGACTGTAGCTAGCGCCAGGACACCCTAGGGTAACCGCTGCGCTTTACAAATGTCTCTAACAATAACAATAACAGTATGCACGCGGCCGATGTTTGAGCATACCTATCGCACTTAGGGCAACCCATTAAAGTATGCAAAAAAGTGAGTAATGGAATGCTTGACTTAATCTCAGCCATTGGTAATTACTCGGGCTTCATCCCAGTCCATTGTTACTTTGCAGACCATTCCACCTTAGTCTGACATACCTGGTCAGAGCTCTTGGAATGCTGTGTCACTGTACATGGTATAGGTGTCAGTAGAATTGGGCACTATAAAGAACTCTATAGATAAATACATTTGTGAATGTGTCGTGATGACCTTCACAACTATATTACATGCAAATTTTATTGCACAAAGCAATCTTATGTATCATCAGGTATTCCACATTATGTTTGCGATACAAAATTCTCAATAATACACCAGTGCACAGCCTTAATGTTGTTGCAAAAATATTGTTGGTCACAAATATTGTGTCAACACTATTGTGATGTCAAGAATATCGTGGGACAGAATATTGCAGGTAAGAATATTGTTTTTTTGAGTGCTTAATATCTTTTTCAGTTTAGTTGTTTAAAATATATATATTTTAAACTAATTTATGTTTTATTACTTTTTTGTGTCATAAGTTATTTTTTAAAGGTAATTATGTGTACTTATTTTTTAGTCTAATTTATTTTATTTTTGCTTTGGTAATATATATAAAGATCTTTTTATTTTATTTGAATTTACTTATTTATTGAAGTCAAGCCATTTATTGGCGTGTTGCTGGTTGCGTGGGGGAGTAGGATGGGATGTTTTTTATTATGTATTTAATTTTTTTATATGTAGTTTATTTTGTAATTCTTAATTTATTTTGATTATTGATTATTTAAGTTATTTTATTTTTGACTGTTTAATAGAGGATTTGTAATCAATTGTTTTACTAGTTCATTAATTAGATTACTGATTCTCAGAATTATTTAATTTTTATGCAATTTGTATATTAATTAATTGTACTATCTTTTAGTATTTTTCTATAATAACTTATTTTACATTATCATTATTGTTTAAATATTGCGTAATAATATTTTTTTCTGGTATGATTTTTATTTATTTCTTGGGTGTAAAATAATTAGGGTTGCAGGATGTGTTTTAGATATTTATTATATATTTTTAAAATCTTTTTATTTGGTAAATAGTTGTAATTTGTTGTGTATAATCTTAATTTCTAAAGTAATCTTAATGTTTAATTATAATTACTTATATGAATTATACAATGATAAATGTATTATATATGTTTACTATATTTGTTGAAATATATTTATTTGTTATTTATATTTAGTTTTTCTTTCAATAAGAGTGAGAATAGTAAATCAGACCCTTCAAAAGTCCAACAGTTTACCAACTGTTCCTTATGTTGCAGTGGGAATAGTAAATATGACCCTTCCAAACAACAACACTTTCCCTACTGTTCCTCAAGTTGAAGTGAGAAGAGTAAATCTGACCCCTCCAAGTCCAACACTTTCCCTACTGTTGCTTGGTTTGGAGTGGGAATAGTAAATGTTACCCCTCCAAAGTCCAATACTTTTTTCATACTGTTGCCCAGGTTGGAGGGAGTGGGAAAGGTAAATTTGACCCCTCCAAAGTCCAATACTTGCGCTACTGTTGCTTATGTTGAGGTAGGAATAGTAAATATGACTGCTTTAAAGACGAATACTTTCCATACTGTCGTTCAGGTTGGAGTGAGAGTACTAAATCTGATTCCTCCAAAGTCCGACACTTTCTCTACTATTGCATAAGTTTGAGTTCAAATAGTAAATCTGACCCCTCCAAAGTCTAACACTTTCCCTACTTTTGGTCAGGTTGGAGTGGGAATAGTAAATTTGACCCGGCCAAAGAACAACACATTCCCGACCTTGCTCAAGTTTGCGTGAGAATAATAATCTGACTCCACCACAATGTAAATATTTTAAAAGTAGATTTTTTATTTGCTTTGTTTTTAAAAATATATTTTTTGTGACATAATTTAAAAAGTTATTTTACATTTAATTTTATTTTTTATCATATAAAAATTATGTTTATGATTTTAATAATTCTATTGTATATCTTTTAATTATTTTTGGATATTGTTTTTATTAATTATTCCTAATTAGTATCAGTTTTATATTTTAATATTCATGTTCACGTAATATTTTTTGATTTTTAATTTTGTTTATTTTTCTACATTTATTTTAAAGTATATATTTTTTGATTTTAAGTTATATATGTTTTATATCTATTGTTTTAAGGTAATATATTTTTTAAAGGTAATAGTATGCTAAATATTTAGATTGGCTATATTTGCCTATTTAATGATAATATTTAGGTCCACTATAATTTTGTAGTAAGTATTTTTGTACTTTATATAGAAAGTATGTAAACTTGATATTTGTGCCCTCAATATGTTTTAGTGATATTTTGCATTGCAATAGTTTTGTAGGTGATATTATGTCATAGAAGCGTTACATCTTTACACCATGTGGGGTGAATCTAGAATCAGTGCTAGCAACATTCATATTACTGAGTGACATGAATGTATCGAAGTACGTACTATTTGGTGTCACAGGGCTCGGATTAATAAGCAAAATTCTTTTCAAGTGAATTTTTATCCGAAAGGACAGTTTCCAACTTTTTTTATTTTTTTCCAGAACGTTAGAGAGTTGTAGCAACTTCCTCTTTCTTGTCTTCAGATTGCCGCCTGTTCTTATTTGAATCCTGTATCATTTTGCAATTGAATACTGAAAGGACAGAATCACTCATCCTTTGTCTGCATTGCATCGTCCAGCCTTGGATATTTAAGGAAAACCAAATAAGTTCAGTTTGCCTAACATTTATTTTTCATGGGCTAATGTGTGAAAAAGGTCAAGCACCACCAATGTATTTTTCTCTTTTTGGATTTTTTTCATTTTGTAACTTGCTGTAGGGCCTGGACTAGGGGGTGCATGCTGGACCGCATAGGGAATGATGGAAACAAGGTAAGAGCAATGGGCATTTTTGGAGGCATGGGCATACATGTCTTTCTTTTCCTTGTTTTGGCATATTTATTGTTATTGTTCTGTGATAATTCATTATTTTGGCTTGGCGCACTACTCTGCTGGAGTGCTACTCTGCTGCAGGCCATAAATGAATTTCTAAATTATTTAAATGTATTTTTAACATTCTCCTGCTCTGCTAGTTATGTTATATGGCTGCATTGATGCCCTTGAATGCATGCCCAACATGACGTGTTGCTGCCTGCATCTGGTTGTTGGTGGCTTGGGGAGGTTCCAGGCTCAGACAGGCAGTCATTTTCCTTAGATCCCAGAATTTGTCATCCTTGCAAGATTTATTAACATTGTCCTGTGGTATTTTATTGTTTGGGGCCATTGTACAGCACCACTGGTGTACTGCTCTGCTATAGGTCCTAGATGTTTTTCTCAGCATTTCAAATTGATTTTTTACATTCACATTGCTTCTGTGATAGTGATTTTAGGGGCCTGTGGATGACCTTAAATGCATGCCAAATTTAGAATACTTTTGTCTCCATTTGATTGTTGTGATTTAGTGGGTCTCGACGCCCAGGCAGGCATCCAATTTCCTTTGTTTGCATCCTTCTTCTCCATTGCCATGTGGTCTTCCAACATTTATGGCCTGAGTCTGAGTTTGGCAGTGCGGCATAGGGTCTGCCCCGACGCTGCACTGCCAATCCCGTGGTCAGACTGCCTGCCAATTTTTTTGACACTCCCACGGCAGCGCCTTTAAAAATAGGGTCCTCAATGGGAACGCCAAAAATAGCTCCTGCACGGCATGGACTGTAAAGTCCATGCCTCTGTAGGAACTGGTGTGCATGCACACAGGGGGGCACATGTTGTGCCCCCCTGTGTGCATACACAGGGTGTGAGTCACAAGGGGGCCCTGATGAAGAGGAAACTCGTAATATGCTTGGCGGGACCACGGCAGTCCCGCCAAGCATATTGTGGCTTCAGGTCCGCTGTGCCACTTCCAGGGAACGGCGGTTCCCTGGTGGTGGTCCCATGGCAGTCCATGGCAGTCCGAATGGTAATCAGGCAGTCAGGAGACTGTCACCGCCATGCCCCCGCGAGTCTGGTGGTCTGTGGATCGCCAGACTCGTAATAAAGCCCTTAGTCAAAAGTGTGTGTGTTTCTGTGTGTGTGTGTGTTTGTGCGTGTGTGTGTGTGCATGTGTGAGCAAAAGAGAGAAGAGGAGAGAGAGATGGTTGATTACTGTCCATTTCTGCACCTTTTAAAAATCATTGGCTGTGGGTATTGCCTAGGACTGTTAGTGTTATGGGCATTTTCCATTTTAATCAATTTTTTTCCAGTTTCAATGTTCTGGTGTTCCCTTGGGGGATTTGTGGGGCTCTTGTACAGCCCATAAGTATTTTGTCATTTTCAATTTTAATTAATTGCTCACATTCTCACTGCTGCTCTGTTGGTGACTCCAGGGCTTATGGTTGAGTCTTGCCACATTTTGGGTATTTATGTTGGTGCAATCCTTAAATAGATTACGTTTGTGGAGTTGGAATTTGTGTGTTTTCGTAATGTCCAGTCAACTCCACAAATGTAATCTATTTAATCACATGCATGTGTGACTTACGATATGTCGGCATGACCACCAGAAAAATCAAGCCACGAATTAACGAACACCTGAGCAATATAAGGTGTAGAAGAAACACAACAAAAATGACGGAACACTTTTTTCCAACAGGCACACACTCCCAACGACATGACTTGGGTATGCATAGAACAATTGGAAAACTCTTTAGGAAACCTGAAAAGTCACCTCTTTGAGAAAGAACAATGTTGGATTTATCGAATGTCAACTCATAAAACAGGCCTGAAAGACAATATCCCTTGGAACAATGTCCGATGAACTAAACATGTTCTATGAATAAGGTTGGATGTATGAAAAACTGCATGGATTTTGACCGATCATGATCAAAATCTGGGAACTCTATCCCAACTTCAGTTGAAGTTTATAATAAGAGCAGCACCGTGCATTCCAACTTTGAGCCACATGTATCCTGCCCCTCCATGATGAGTTTTCCAAATGCAGGAGCCATCATAAATATATACAATTACTAAAATCAAATGAATGAAAAACCGATGAAAATAAAAAACTGTACCTTGCCAACGCATTGTACATATACACGGTTGTCCCTCTAGATACTATATGACAACTTCACACCATTTAAAATAAGCGACTTAAGAGGCAACACAGCGCAGAGCATGATGCACACGACTTTTCAAATTACATACACAAGCAGCTAGGGATGATTAAAGCTGCACAGCCCAGATAGTCACTTCAATTAGCTTAGAAACAGAAGATTCACAAGTAATGCTATTGCTCACCTCTAAGGTCTGCTGCTTCTAGACCTTACAATTAGGTTATACAGAACATAGGACAAAGAGAGGCAACAGAAAAGCAGTAAAGTAGTCAAAGAAATGTTCTTGAGTCTTCGGTAAAGAGAATTCTTCTTTAATGGTTTCAACCAAGTGCACATGCAGCCAATGCCTTTCTCCCTAAACAGGGCTTCATCAGGGCTGCAAATATAACCTGTTTACATCAGTGTGCATGTATCAATGATACCCAGTATATACAAGAACGTTAGCAAGAATGCATTGTGATAAACTAGAGAAAGTGACAAACCACCACTGGTCCAAAAGCAGGGTAAGTTGTACAGAACACTAGTAACGCCTGCATCCGAGCCAGTATATTCAACACTGAAACCAATATCCAGACACCAGGAGAAAAAGACTCAAGAAAGCAAGAAAGGAAACAAAGAGAAGAGCTGTGAATATCAAAGACAAATTGTGGTTCAGAAAAAGCACAGGAACCCAGAAGAGTACACCTGTGAAATGAAAGACTCTAAAGCGTAAAGTGTAAATTTATGTTGATAAGCAACGACAACTGTGAGTAACGAACAAAGTGCAATACCCCAGGTGCGTAGGGCGTGTGTCGGAGGTAAAAAAGGTGACTCCCTTACCAATGTGAGCACCACCCAATGATTTGGTACGGTGCCAGTTGTCACTTCTGAGTGTGTGTTCCACTCAAGATATTGTAGTCTCTAGAGATGAAAAAACGGTATACAAAGTCATTAGACCTAGACAGGCTAGTATGCTAGTAGTGCAGAAGCTGTACCCCCTAAAGGAAAACTCTTGTACCTTGGGGTTGAGTACGCAGGTTCAGATAAGAGCCAAACATAGAAATCATCAAGAAGCATGATGCTCAGTGGCCGTATTGTACGGACTAGTATGGAAATCAGGTGCTCCCTCATGTGTAGGAGACGTGATTAGCTCCTGGAGTAAGCTGAGGGTAAGAAAACCTGGTTAATTTCCCTGGACATACAGGGTTTAAGACAATTGCCCCCCCTCCTGTTCACAAAGTCAGACCAAAGGGTATATGTTACGTGTATAATGCAGCGTCAGTGTGATAATATCACTGATGCCGATAGAGAATAGGGCTAGCAAAAGAAGGTGTCCATCTACAGCCATGTCGAGACTAAAAATGCCCCATCACCTCTATGGGTGTGGTAAACGTCAAGTTGGTCTAGTAGATTGGTATGCAACCTGCGCCGGACAAGATCCGAATCTAGGGACAGATTTGCCAAGAAAAAAACCACACTATCCCACCCGGACCATGCGCGGCTTGATGGCCAGGTGACAACCCGACTCATATTAAAAACAATGTAAGTCTTCCACAGACATGCAATAGCGCGCCTCAAAATCATGCGCTGCACATGTCTGGTGAGAGGCCCCATAACATACCCGGGTAACGCGCACTAGTCTAATCGTCCAAAAATAGAACATAACTAACCTCCACACTTGACCAGCATGTCGGGTAAAGACTTGTGGTCGAGGGCTAAATGAGCTAAAAAAGAGACGAAGGTGAATCAATCATAAGATAAAATAATATACGTCCCAATTCTCACACAGCAAACAGTTTGTAGTGAGGTCTAACTTAACCGTGTACGGCATGTGTGTCCAGAACGTCGAGGCAAACAGACTGAAGAGTAATCAGTCAGCTGGATGTTCATGTGTGGAAACCGGTTAACTTCAACTGGAAGATTAGCCTATGGCGAACTGCCACGTCATACAGGGGCGTGACTTAGAACGTTACGGGATGTCTGCTACGCTGATAAAAACTTTATCAAATTCTGGTCCGGTGCACGGACATCACTAAGTATCTAAAGCGTCTGTAGAACGCAACCAGTAAGGTGTTAAACAAACTTTATTGAGAACTCCATCATACTAGGAGAAAATGGACCCATGTAAATATATTAAAAACGGACGGTTGCACTTCAAATAGAGTGCAAGAGAGAATATCAACAGTGATATAAAATCGGGGAAAAATGACAAACACGCAAAAGGCTAAAAAACACATTTAAAGAGACGGACTACAAGAGTGTTGGAAGTAGAATGCAGATAAGGAAGAGAAAGAGACAAATAGTTAACCAACCACCTGATTAGGCGCCCGGGATAGTGGCTTGTTCTTTAAAATGAAGTGAAAAAGGGAAGTCTAATGCAACTCTCTTTAGTAAGACATTGTCATGTAATAGTATTTAATGAGTACACATAGTTCAAAAGGGATAATCGCTAGCCACCAAGCAATATAGTGGCCTGTGATAGAATTTTTTTACATGGAGAGAGTGAAACGGTGTCTCATACGTCTCTTATTTGGCAAAGTATTGTTCAGCATCGACAATTAGTAAGTACACAAAATTGCAAACAGATAAACATTGTCTGCTGAGGAATCAAGCAGCAGTGACAAAAAAGCAGAAAGGTCAAACATAAAAGCAGAAGGAACATTGTCAGTATTATGTTACATCTAAAGGACATTTTTGGACCCGTGGTCTCCAAACGTTATTACGCAATGTGATGTGGTTATAAGTCAAGTGAACATACAATTGACTGAATACAAACTTGATTGATCAGCAAGGCATACAGGTACCTCTTAGTGGTTACTTCCAATGTGAATAGCATCCCATATTGCATAGGCCATAAAGTGAAGCATTTAGGTCACAAGCTCCGAGGTTGGTCTACCTGGGGCAGGGAGATGTAAGTGGAAAGCCCAAGGAGATGTGAGCTATGAATGCAGGTCAGTACCTGTGCATAATACCCTCATGGTGTGTCACAAGAAGAAGTGCATTTCGTTATCTGTGTTCAACCCTAGGGACACAGCCCTCAATTTACAGATCCAACGGGCCTCCAGTTGTCTGAGGAGCCGTTCTCTATTGCCGCCCCTTCTGTCTTGATTCACACAATCGATGTCATGAAACCTGAAGTTGGCCTTGGAGATGTTCGACTCACAAGTGTGTGACCCTAATGCATACGTGTAGTCATCTCTGAGACAAGCTTGTCGATGTTCCTGGATGCGAACTTTAAGCTGTCTGGTAGTACTTCCTACATAAATTTTAGAGCAGTTACAAATGATGACATATACTAAATACATAGACTGGCAGTTCATGAAATGCCGGAGGTAGTATGTATGGTTGCTGTTGAAGGAGAAATGGCGTGTTCTATTAAGACCTAGGTGACAGACATTGCATTCACCACATGTGAAGAAACCAATGGGGCGTTTAAGCCAGGTTCCCACACTAGGTGGGCTGGGGGCAGTGTAGCTAGGACAGAGTACTTCCCTAAAGGTTTTGGATCTTTTGAAAGTAATTGAGGGCTTCTCTTGTAACAGGGAACCCACTCCTGGGACAACTTTTAGGACCTTCCAATGCCTATGCAAGATCTTGAATATATCATGGTTAAGCTTGGAGTGTGTAGTAATAAAGGCTAAGTGATCCTTGGTTGCCTTTTTAGCTTTTACTTTGAGTGTGTCTGTTCTAGTGACTTTTCGTACTCGTCTGAGTGCCTGATTGAGTTCCTGGCGTTTATAACCTCTTTTTTCCAGTCTGTCCAATGATCCTTTAGCATGCATCTCAAATTGAAAGTACTCTCTACAGTTTCTTCGGATCCTGATGAGCTCCCCATAAGGTATAGCCTGTTTTGTACAGGTTGAGTGAGCACTCTCATGGTGTAGGGTACTGTTGACAGGGGTATCCTTCCTATAGAGAGTACTGTGCAGTTTGTGATCTGAAATGTATAGTTCTATATCCAAAAGTTGGATCCTAGACTTAGACATATTTAGAGTGAATTTCACATTGAAGGGATTATCATTGAGGTATTCAAAATAGTGCTTCATATCCAAATCAGTGCCTGTCTATATTAGGATCACATTGTCTATGTGACGACCCCAGTAATGGATATCTTTAGTCCAGACTGCAGCACCAGGGGCCCATGCATAAATGTGTTCAAACCATCCCATGAATAGATTGGCATAGGATGGGGCAAATTTAGACCCTATAGCTGACCCCTGTTGGTACCAGTCTTGATTAAAAAGAAAAAAGTTGTTGGTCAAGATCAAATTGATGATTTCTAGGATCATCTTGTTGTGTTCCAGAAAGTTAGCTTTTCTAGTAGACAAAAAATGGTCCATGGCAAAGCATCCATATTTCCTTCTAATGCAGGTATAAAGGGACTCTACATCCATGGTGACAAGCCACATGGATTCATCCCATTGTAAATCTTCAAACTTGTTCAGAATGTCCATAGTGTCTCTAATATATGATGGAAGGTTCAGTACCAGTGGTTTGAGGAATGTGTCGACAAATCCAGAGAGATGTTTAGTGAGTGACCCAATACCAGAGATGATAGAGTCGTCCTGGTGGAAATTTGGCTTTTTTATGAATCTTTGGTAAGAGATAGAGGCAGGGGAATCTGGGATGTGAAATCTTAAGGAACTCAAATGCTGTTTCAGACAGTAGGCCTATTTCCTTCCAGTGTGTTAATCTTGTATTGATCAATGACATTTCACCGGGGCAGGGGTTAAACTCTAGTCTTTGGTAGCAAGTCTGGTCACTGAGCTTTCTTAGGGCCTCCTGTTCATAGTCTGAATGGTTCATTAATACAACATTCCCTTCCTTGTCAGCTTCACGAATGACAAGAGCGGTGTCATTTTTAAGGCTGGTCAGGGCAATCCTGTCATCCCTTGTGAGATTGTCAACAGTGTGTTTGTTCTTTTTACTCGCTAACCTGTCCTCCAGCCTGTATAAATCATCCGTGACCATTTTCCAAAAGACATCTATACTGTTGAGGTGGAGACCCTGGGGTGTGAACTTACTTTGTGTGCGTAATCCACTATCTAGGGTGAGATCTTGTAGAATGCCCAATTCTTGTGCTAAACCCCTATGGATAACCCTGTATCCTCCTCTAAGGAAAGTAACAGTGAGATGTCCTTTAATTGAGAGATAGATAAGTCTGACATGACTGGGCCTTGAGTGCAAACAGGTTTATACAGTTGGTTCAAGTGAAAATGACATTTTAGTTTTGCTTTGCGTAGACATTTGAACAGATCTGTATGTAAATCAGAAAACACACCATTGTTCACTGCACAAAAACCCAACCCTTTATTCAGTACAGAAACTTCAATATCAGTCAATACACGGTCCGAAAGATTAATGACCAGATTTTCTCCTGGTGGAATGGGGTCATTAAAACCTGTACTTCTTATCCCAGTTATCTGTTCAGTCTCTTCCTCTGGTTCCTGGTTAGTACTCCTGAATCTCTTTCTGTTCTTTCTCCACCCGCCCCTTCTTGTCTTACTACGGGTTTTTTCTGTTTGCTGCCGATTCGATACCTTAGTACTTCTTCTAAAAAAGTAGAGGCTGGGTTGGATTGAGCTTCTGCCCCACTCTCATTGCTAGTACCAATGTCCTCAGTAGAGGAAGCATTCGAACTGCTAAGTAGACTGGATGCACTGCCAAACTCTGTACATCAGTGTCCCGTGGCTTAGGGATTTGGATGTCGTCAAATTTCTGTGCAAAGGTATAAATCCTACCATTGGAATAATCTTTGTCATCCCTAGAGATCTTCATAAGTTTCCTCTGCTTAATGATCTTTTGGTGTGCTTGAATTTGGCCCTTAAGGATGGCATAGTTTTTATCTGTCGCCTCCTTTAAGTTTAGACTTTTTATTTCGTCTTCTAGGATGCGTATCTCATCCCTCAATTTTGAACATTTCCTATCCGAATGTTGTATCAATATTTTCATCATAACAAATGAGGAGTTTTGTAAATTCTCTTCCCAGTCGTTCAGAAGATCGGGGTCTAGGTCATCGAAGTTGGGGAAAGTCAGGATGCGGAGTCCCCGTGGGATCTTTTTGTTGTCTAAATATCTCTTCAGGGTTACCCCCTCCCACCACTTTGTTAATTCGTTCTTTTTAAGCCTCTCTAGTTTGATGAATTTTGACTTAAGGCCTTCACCACTGGGGGGTGTGGCTGTTCCACTAGAACGTGCAGTGTTCCCCAAACTAAACAAGTCTCTAGCTAGCTCTTCTCTATTGTCATCGAAATCCATGGTAGTTGAGATTTAAGTGTGAGCATGCTGGCTACCCAAAAATTACAACACTTTTCAAATTACATACACAAGCAGCTAGGGGTGATTAAAGCCGCACAGCCCAGATAGTCACTTCAAGTAGCTTAGAAACAGAAGATTCACAAGTAATGCTATTGCCCACCTCTAAGGTCTGCTACTTCTGGACCTTACAATTAGGTTATACAGAACATAGGACAAAGAGAGGCAACAGAAAAGCAGTTAAGTAGTCAAAGAAATGTTCTTGAGTCTTCGGTAAAGAGAATTCTTCTTTAATGGTTTCAACCAAGTGCACATGCAGCCAATGCGTTTCTCCCTAAACAGGGCTTCATCAGGGCTACAAATACAACATGTTTAAATCAGTGTGCATGTATCAATGATACCCAGTATATACAAGAACGTTAGCAAGAATGCATTGTGATAAACTAGACAAAGTGACAAACCACCACTGGTCCAAAAGCAGGGTAAGTTGAACAGAACACTAGTAACGCCTGCAACCGAGCCAGTATATTCAACAATGAAACCAGTATCCAGACACCACGAGAAAAGACTCAAAAAGCAAGAAAGGAAACAAAGAGAAGAGCTGTGAATATCAGAGAAAAAATTTGGTTCAGAAAAAGCACAGGAACCCAGAAGAGTACACCCATGAAATGAAAGACGCTAAAGCATAAAAGTGTAAATTTATGTTGATGAGCAACGACAACTGTGAGTAACGAACAAAGTGCAATACCCCAGGTGTGTAGGGCGTGTGTCGGAGGTAAAAAAGTTGACTCCCTTACCAATGTGAGCACCACCCAACGATTTGGTAGGGTGCCAGGTGTCACTTCTCTTTGTCCTATGTTCTGTATAACCATGATGCACACGAAACATGTAACACACGTCCAATGTGGGACCCATACCGTTGAGGTATATACGTCTTAAATACACATGGGCTTTTTGTAAAAAACAATCCCCTTGTTTTGCCTCATGACGCGAGGATCCAGAAAGATGTAACATACGTCCAATGCGGCACTCATACCCTTGCGATATATACATATTCAATACACACAATTTTTTTTGTAAAAAACAAACACCTTGTTTAGCCTCATGACATGAAGATCCAGTAACAGATAATGAGGGTCTCGCATATACACAACAAGCACACATCACAGCACGTCTATGCAAAAGAAACATGTTAGGACGCAGCTCCGTCCTATATGAGGTCAAACACCGCTCAAGGTGGTTTACTTGGGATCGGAAACAGATAGATGCATACCTTTTTAACTGAGCCGCCCGGTCACAGTCCACAAATACGAGACTGATGAAGATGCGGTAGGTTTGCATAACATGAGGCACCTTGAAGAAGTAAGTAGATTGGGGGAGCCTGATTCTAGAGCAAGCGGCCAATGCAAGCTCTATGTCTAAACGCTAATTTTAACCCATTACATAGTGTGACTACATGGCTCAGGCTCAACCCCTCACAGTATCCCAAGGAGCTACCTCAAATTAAGTCAGTGTATTTTTCTGTTTTTAATGATTATTATTATATGTGGTTTCAACGAACATGCCTAAAACACTAATTGCAAGTAAGCACACCCATACTTTAGACCACTCTATCAAACTATGGGATAACGCACTAAGATTTGTCTGCATGGAAATGGTTAAAAGCACCCTCACCCTTTGTCTCCACGGAATGCCTAATCCCAGAGTTAATGGGGTCCAAAAAATATTTTAAAATGTTCACGACCTTACTTTGGTATACACAGATGATATGACTATCTGCACACAAGATTAGTATATCCAGAAACATGATACTAACGAAATGAAGGTAATTTCACATGTTACTGAAAAACCAACTGCGAAACACCTCCAAAATGTAAACAGGGTTGGTGTGCTTGATGGGTCACGTCCACAGTGAGCGCAATACGATGGCAGCACATGCGACTGCACTCTCAACAAAAATAGTGCCAAGCTCTTTACTGTGTCTGTTGGTCTGTCTAGATACCTATGTGTTTTAAAAAAAATATTTTTAAAAAAAGAATGTGGAATTGCGTATACGAATGCATAAGGTATCATATAATCTGATACCATAAAATTATAAATGAGATGCTGCTTCAAATGTAAGAAGCTCCAGGATATCAAGGATTTTTAGGAAGTGAATTACTTACCTGGCTTCACAAAAAGTAATGACCTACCTAATGTGTCTTTTAAAATCTACTTTCTCCCTAAGATTTTATTTTACAGGACAGGGTACAAGAAGTACTGTCTTCACTAACATCACGGGTTTTGTAAGTATTCACTGCACAACACCCCGCCCTTGCATGCCTTAGTAAGCATGCAAGTTTTAATAACCTTTGGTCCTGAAGAAAGCCAAACTGACTCTGAGAGGCACAATAATATGGCTGAAACATGTCGACCACATCTAGGATAAGTGGGAGCAATTTAATATCCCACAACTATCCGCCACTATTTTTTGTCATATTGACGAGAGTCCCAGAAATAAAATTACAACTTGTGGAAGGGAGTCTCGAGCCAATTTTATTATTTTCATCTCACGCTGACATACACACAGCCACAAGATCACTCTGCCAAAAAACCCAGCTCTGCTGTAATCAGGCATCGCATCACACCCTGGAAGCACTCGGCAACCAGGTGAGTGAGGGTTCTTCTAAAAACACCTTGTGTTTTCCAAGTCAATGACGCTTTGGACAACAGAAAAAAGGTTTTTCAAAAGACATGCCAGTGGTACACCCCAGTCTCGTCCCTCCATCCGCAGTCGGATGGCCGCGGCCTCCATTGCAAGAGTGAACAACAGTGACAACAGAGGGCACCCCTGCCTGGTTCCCCGGTGCACCAGGAAGGAGGCAGAGAGGGCTCAACCCAGTCATACCCTAGAGGTCGGCTTAGTGTAGAGTAGCCTGGTGTAAGCCAGTAGTCTGGGGTCCATTCCCAGGTGAGTGAGAACAAGGAAGAGGTATGGCCACATCAGTGTGTGAAATGCCTTCTCCAGGTCCAGTATCAGGCAGGAAGCCTGCAGAAACCATCCTTTATGTGGTCTTGGACATGGAAGAGGCGGCTGATATTTTGAGATGTACTGCACCTCAGGACAAAACCATTTTGATCAAAATGGATCAGTTCCAGGAGGACGCGGGCATATAGGTCAGCGAGGATTTTCCCAAGAACTCTGTAATCCGCACCCAGTATTTCTATTGGGCAATAGGGAATTAATCGCAAGGGGTCTTTGCCCAATTTTCACAGAGAGACCAGAAGGGACTCATGCAATGAGTGGGGGAGCTCCCCTGCAGACAGCTATGCCTCGAGCGTTGAGAAGGTACTATAATATTCTAGTGGTAGGCCATTTTGCCCTGGTGCTTTGTTTTGTGCAAGATCTCGAATTGCGTGTGTCACATCTTCTATGGTGATTACAGCATTAAGGGTTTGACTGACAGTGGCGAGAATGTGGGGCAGAGGTTCACTGACATAATATCGATGTTAAAAATATCAATGACAAAAATATCGATGAAAAAATATAGAATGCAAAAATACAGACTCCCTATACTTAAACAGGTAAGTTCAAAAATATCGAATAAAAAATATAGATGTAAAAAATATCGATTTAAAAATATATATAAAATAAAATAAAATATATTAAATATATTAAACATTAATATTATTTTTAACAAAATAAATTTAATTTAATATACATTTTAACTAAATATAAAAAATAAACCTAATTTAAATAAATATAAGCACACAAACAATTTATACATATACATATATTTAACTATCTTTTTTTAATTTTTAAACTTTAAAATTATATAAAAATTAAATATATATATATCAATAATTTAAAA
Source organism: Calotriton arnoldi (assembly GCA_963921515.1). NCBI lineage: Eukaryota > Metazoa > Chordata > Amphibia > Caudata > Salamandridae > Calotriton > Calotriton arnoldi. The sequence goes on from CAWUFW010004684.1 coordinate 1,176,048, forward strand.
TAAAAAAATATTCTATAATAAATTAAAACATTAAGGGGCCCATTACGATACCCGGCGTAAATAAATCCGCCAGGCATGGAAGCGGCAAAAATCCGCCCGCACACACCGCCTGAACACCGACCACGCCATTACGATTACACAAACCGAAAACCGCCATCGGCGGAAAAAGCACACAAAATACCGCCCGCCAACGTCCGAGTCGGAGTCAAACCGCCCGCCACGGACGGAAACACGCACGACAACACAAAACCGCCCGCCCTCACGGCCGACACACCGCACGTGACATTACGATCGCACCGACATGAGCGCGGAAAAACCACAAATATACCGCCCGCCAGCGCAAACAACGCCGATGAGATTCGACACGGCAGAAGCCATGGCGCCAACGTACCTGCACAGAAACCATCCGCACACAAAACCAATAGCACACAACATGGCCAACAAGTCCACACAGCAAGGCACGCACAAATACACAAGCACAGTACACATCCCGAAAACACCCCCCGGACAAACAAAAAATACAAAGGCCAGAACCCCAGACACAACACACCTGAAAACAACAGACCATGAGGACACACCCACATAGGTGAGTACAAAAGCAGCACTCCCACAGACCACAACCCCTTGCTACATTGCAAACTAGAGAGGAGAGGAGAGGACACAGTGACACAGCAAGGACAGCAGGACACCACAGAAACGCACACATCACAACCACCACCACCACCACCACCAAACACCACCACCACCACCACCACCAAACACCGGCACCACAAACCCCCTGCACATTACACAACACACACCGCACCAGCACCACAAACACCATGGCACCACAAAGAATGCCCAAGTTCACGCCCATGGAGCTGACGGTCATGGTCGACGAGATCATCAAGGTGTACCCACAAATCTATGGGAACATGGTCCAGCACACACCACTAGCCACCAGAAACAGAATGTGGAACCGGATCGTAGACCAGGTCAATGCAGTCGGGACCCTGCCCAGGAACAGAGTCGAAATTAACAAACGTTGGAATGACGTAAAGAGCCTGGTCAAGAAGAAGGAGGGCAAAAACAGAGAGCTGGCTGCCGTCACTGGCGGAGGAATCCCGCGCTCTTTAAGACCTTCAAAGCGTGGGAGGAGAAGGTGCGAGTCGTAATACATCCGGAGATCCTCGCCAGATTAGCAGGGGAGTGGAGGCTGGTAAGTACAAACTAATGTATACCAGCACACCGCTATGTACTCACATGCGCAACTACCATGCCACAGCTCCCAGGGACAAACACCCCCATGTCCAGCACACAATACACAACACATCACACACACATGCAACAGACACTACCACACACAGCCCAAACCGAACAACTGTAAGATGCGTGGGGACATGTGTACACTAAGCCAGCCACGTAACCACCAACAGGTCTCCAAATATGCCAGAAGCGCCACAACGAGCACCCACCACACCCATGTGTCCGCCACAGCTGCACTAACCGACAAGTAACAGGTAAGTGGCAGGAACACAAAGTGCAGTGGGTGGGACGGTGGACAGCCCAAGTACAACACACACCAGGCCCCAGTCCCACAGCACAGCAAGGAGGAGCATCCCCCACACCCCACAGCCACGTGTCAGCCACCGCAGTGCACAACGACAGCCGAAAGGCAGACATCACGGTCCACAGCAATCGGTGTCAGTGGGTGTCCAGCCACCCCCACGTCCCACAACACCCCCCACCCCCACAGACCTGCAACATGGAGCACCCCCGCTTAGAGCCATGTGGCATCCAGTACAGTGCACGCACGAACAACTTGCAGGTGGGAAACTGGACAGGGCTGGATTACTGGAGGCATGAGGACCATAACACGACCAACACATGGGACATGTCACGTAGCAGACGAACACGCAGCACCGCCCACCGTCACGAACAAGTGAACAATGTGCACACGGACATGAACAACAGACTCACACCCCACATGACCCATCACAGACATAGCAACACCCAAGGAGCCACGTCTGCATGCACAAGCCACACTGAATATAGTCCCACACGGCAGCCACTGTGCAACTCATCACACACAACCGAAACTCCATTGAAGTCCTGTCCATGTAGCCCCTACTGCCTGTCAACCACACACCCCACAACTACGCCTATGTAAGACAAACAACACTAGACGCAACAGAGCGGAACAACATAAATGCACACGAACACCACTGAACCCATCAAACTCACAGACACACCATGCACATACAACATACCATCCATCCCATCCGTCAGCCCCAGTCTCATGAAAGGCATGTCATCCGCACAGCTGCCACACATACAGCAGTCACGCTAAGACACATGCCCATGACCAACCATGTGCCAGAAGTCAATTAAGCGCACGACACACTGTGAGCAACAACACACAACATGGGCCACACCCCCCGAGCACTGCAGTGATGCACATGGCACAGGGCAGCACGCACACCAAGGAGATGGGACAACTGCAATACGTTGGCTGGCACACAACTATCACTCACTCATAACGATGCGTCCAATGCCATGTCCAGTAATCACAACAGACAGCAAATATGCAGGCCATGTCAAGCATGCACACACCTCAAACCATGCACTGTCATGCTGCCACAACACATGTCACGTTCGGCACCCATGGCTCACAGCATGTACCCCAAAAGCATATCCCCTCCTGTGAGAAGTTGGCCTGGTATATGCTGTTCACTAATTAAAGTGGACACCTTGCACCAGGGCAAATTGACTCTTATGGTAGATAGGTTTAAGACAACCTTTTAAAGAAAGCTATCCTAGTGGTAGCTGTGGAGAGCAGCCTTCAGGCTAAGTCTCGGAGGAATGTAAAGCAGCTTGTTTTACCATATAATCTCTTGAATCACCAAATGAAAAGACACCACACAGGTATATATATCAAATATATATGTATTTATTTCTAAATAACTCTCTACTAATCTCTTTATGAGATTAGAAGACAAACATATGCATAAATCAACGTTTCACAATAAGTTAAGCACAAAATATGGCTGGGGCCCTAGGGGCGTACCAGACCATATACTAAGTAAGAGACTTAGAAACAACGACTTGCAGGGAGACAAGGCCTAGGGCCTTCAGAAGTGCTGGGGCCTCACGAAACCACCCAAGGCAGGTAAGTAAAGGACCCATGGGGGACGCGTGCAGTGTGGATACACAGGCGCGAATCGCCGTTAACTTCAATGGGGCAAGTCGCGGTTGGAAATAAAGAGTTTTAGGATACTTCGGGAGAACCTACAAGCAAGTCACTTACAGGGTAAGTAGTTCTAGGGCCCACACCCACAGGAGCACCGTAGTGCTGGAGTTACCTCACCCAGGGAAGCCGGGTGCACAGGTGTCCTTTGGGGTCGGGTCGCGGCGTCGTTTTCAATGGCGAACAAAGAAGACTTGCTGCTTGCGGGAGCTGAAGAAGTGTCCGGTGGAATCCAAGCCTGGATTCTGAAGAAGGATGACCTGAAAGCAGAGGGGACAGTGTTCAAAGTCACTTGGCAGTGACCCGGGGCAAGGAAGATGGATGCCCACCGTCGTCGGTCGCTTCAGGTCGGTTGCGGGTGCCTTGACTCTTCAGCCACGTGGTCCAGGAGGTGTCGACGACGACCAGGAGCTGGATTCGGTGTGTCCCTCGACGTCTGCAGCTGACTGCGGTGTCGGCAACTCGATAGGAGCCAACAAGCCTTGGCAGCAGCAAGTCTTGGGGAGATGAAGAAAAGTCGATGGCGCAGACCAGCAAGGTCTGAAGGACTCACCCAGCGAGGGTAAGTCAGGGCAGGCCTGGAGCAACCAGGGGAGCCCTTTGATTTCTTTAAGAAGTCTTCTGGGGACCCACAAGCCAGCAGGCAAGGGATCGCGAAGACACCTCGGGCGGAATCACTCAACAGGGGCCCACGGTCACTCGGGACGGTGTAGGCCTCTGATCTTCGGAGGGATTCCTGCTGGAGGTCAGGACCACACGTGGTCCAAAGCACAAGTTCGTGGAACGTTGTGAAGGGGTTGCACTCGACAATAGTGCACGGTACCCAGGTGTCGCGGTTCCTCGTTACTCGTGGGGTCCACTTGCCTCAGCTTCGCTGGGGACTCACGATGGCCTGGGAGAGGTCAGGAAATCTACTTCTTGGGCTGCAGGGACTTCGGACTCCGGCGGGAGCGGCGTAGTTTGCGACCGTCGTTGTCGTTTTTGGTGCCTGCCAAGCAGGGGAGTCACTCCTTGACTCCAAGGGAGATTCTTCTGTCTTCCAAAGGTAGTGGAACGTCGAAGGGCCAGGATTCTTCCGTAGAGCGTCATCCAGGGGTTATCTGCTTTGCAATGGCAAGGTTCCCCCTCTTATACTAAAAAGAGGGGATGGACTAGCTCTATGACCCCACCTATGGGAGGGTCAAGGGAGGGGTGGCTACACCCACTTCCCTTTGTCCAGTTTCGCGCCAGAGCAGGGGCAGGTAGCCCCTGAGCTGGTTTGAACTGGCATATGCACAGAGGAGCCTTCTGCTCCCCCAGTGCAGGACTTCAAAGCACTCTAAGAGTGCACCCACCCAGCCCCAATACACTAAACCCTGTCTGGAAGGTGGTTACACCTCCCTGTGACAGGATGCCTATTGTTGGGCTTCCTCCACTGCGAGTTTCGGTCATCAGCAGGAGGGCAGCCCAGTGTCTGTGACTGGTGGCATCCATTTTGTGATGCCAGGGCTCTTTAGGATTCTACCGCGTTTCCACAGCAGGTACATGTCTTATCCCTCTAGAAGGGTGGAATGCTACCCCCGCCGCCAAGATTGGCGGGGGGTAGTATTCCAAGATGTTTGACACCAAACACGACATGTTTTGATGCAGCCATTCCAAAGTTAGCATTTACCGCGAGGATATAATGCACTTAAATAGTATATGGTTTAACCGCATCCACAAACAGCACCAGAGAATAGACTCTGAGAGCTGCAGAGGGGCCCTGCTCAGGCAGAGGCACCCCCTCACATAGAAGCCAAGCACCCTGCCCTCAGGATTGATAGGGCCTGCCTTAGGGGTGACTGATAGGTTTATATGTGTGTGCAGGAGAGATATAGGAAACCTATATCTCAGTGAGGGGTGCTAGCACCACCTCACACAGGCTGCAGTAGCAGGCCTGTGGTGTCAGATTTAGACTGCTTCCCATGGGTGGCATAACACATGCTGCAGCCCCTGGTAGGCCTGTGAAGTACCTATGCCCTTGGCACCTAAGGTACCATATACTAGGGACTCATAAGGCACCACAGTATCCAATCACTAGTGCACCTAGAGTGCACTCCATGTCGTTTAGAGAGAACAGAGAGGCTGGGGCCCTGATTGGCAGGGACCCAGCCAGACTATAGCCAGAAACCAGTGCTAACATCAGAAAAAAAGTGGGGGCAACATAAGAGGCAGATCCTACTCTCCTACACAACCCCCCAAACGTAGGGACACTAAACTAACCTTGACCAGTTGAGTCTTCGTGTTCAAAGTGGAAATACCTTGAGAGTCCATCTGCATTGGCATGTTGGGTCCCAGGCCTATGTTCCACTGTATAGTCCATCCCCTGTAGGGAAATGGACCACCTCAAAAGTTTTGGGTTTTCACCTTTCATCTGCTTTAGCCATAGGAGGGGCTTGTGGTCAGTCTGAACTATGAAGTGAGTACCAAACAAGTATGGCCTCAGCTTCTTCAGGGCCCATACCACAGCAAAGGCCTCCCTCTCTATAGCTGACCAACGTTTCTCTCTAGGGGTCAGCCTTCTGCTAATAAAAGCTACTGGCTGGTCTTGACCTTCATCATTCAGTTGAGACAGTACAGCTCCCACACCCAGCTCAGAAGCATCTGTTTGGACAATGAACTTTTTGGTGTAGTCTGGACTCTGTAAGATGGGGGCAGTGCACATGGCCTGCTTTAGGTCTTCAAATGCCTTTTGACAGCTAGCTGTCCACTGAACCTTTTTGGCATTTTCTTAGAGGTAAGATCATTCAAGGGGGTCACTATAGATCCATATCCCTTGACAAACCTCCTATAGTACCCAGTCAGGCCTAAGAAGGCTCTCACCTGTGTCTGGGTGGTTGGAGCAACCCATTCCAGTATGGTTTGGATTTTGCTCTGCAAAGGCTGAACCTGGCCTCCACCTACAAGGTGGCCCAGGTACACAACCTGACTCTGCCCTATCTGGCACTTGGTGGCCTTGATAGTGAGGCCTGCTTTCTGCAGGGCCTCCAAAACCTTTCTGAGGTGGACCAGGTGATCCTGCCAGGAGGAACTAAAGACAGCAATATCATCTAGATAAGCTGAGCAATAAGTTTCCATCCCTGCCAGAACTTTATTCACCAACCTCTGAAAAGTGGCAGGTGCATTTTTCAATCCAAAGGGCATCACCACAAAGTGGTAGTGCCCACCAGGGGTCGAAAATGCTGTTTTGGCTTTTGCATCATCAGCTAATCTGATTTGCCAGTAGCCAGCTGTTAGGTCAAATGTGCTTAGATACTTGGCTGAGGCCAAAGTATCAATCAGCTCATCTGCCCTTGGTATGGGATAGGCATCAGTCCTAGTGACTGCATTGAGGCCTCTGTAGTCTACACAAAACCTCATTTCTTTCTTACCACCCTGGGTATGAGGTTTGGGTACCAGGACTACTGGGCTAGCCCAAGGGCTATCTGAAGGCTCAATCACGCCTAACTCCAACATTTTCTGGACTTCAGTCCTGATACAGTCCCTGACATGGTCAGGTTGCCTGTAGATTTTATTCTTGACAGGCAGACTGTCCCCAGTGTCCACCTCATGGGTGCACCAGGTAGTCTGACTAGGGGTCAGGCTAAACATATGTCTAAACTGTTGCAGAACTTGTCTGCACTCAGTTTGCTGATGGTCAGTGAGGCTGCTTGCCAAAGCAACACCATCTACTGACCCATCATCAGGGTTCTGAGAGAGCAGGTCAGGGAGAGGGTCACTCTCCTCCTCCTGGTCCTCATCAGTTGCCATGAGCAAGCCCATGTCAGCCCTGTCAACATATGGCTTTAATCTGTTGACATGAAGCACCCTTAGGGGGCTCCTGGGAGTTCCAAGATTCACCAGATAGGTGACTTCTCCCTTCTGTTCAACTATTGTATGGGGGCCACTCCACTTGTCCTGGAGGGCTGCGGGGGCCACAGGCTCCAACACCCACACTTTCTGTCCTGGCTGGTATACAGTCAGCACAGCCTTTTGGTCAGGCCAAGCTTTTTGCAATTCTTGGCTGGCCTCCAGGTTTTGGTTGCCTTTTTCATGTACTCTGCCATCCGGGAGCGGAGACCAAGTACATAGTCCATCACATCTTGTTTGGGGGGCTTGAGAGGTAACTCCCAGCCCTCTTTTACCAAACATAGTGGACCTCTCACAGGATGCCCAAACAGAAGCTCAAATGGGCTGTAACCAACCCCCTTCTGTGGAACCTCTCTGTAGGCAAACAACAGGCAAGGAAGAAGAAGGTCCCATTTCCGCCTAAGCTTCTCTGGGAGTCCTTTAATCATTCCTTTCAAGGTTTTGTTGAAGCGTTCAACTAAACCATTGCATTGTGGGTGATAGGGGTGGTGAACTTATAAGTTACACCACACTCCTTCCACATTGCTTTCAGATATCCTGACATGAAGTTGGTACCTCTGTCAGAAATGACCTCCTTTGGAAAACCCACTCTGGAGAAAACTCCAATGAGGGCTCTTGCCACCACAGGTGCTGTGGTGGTCCTCAGAGGAATTGCCTCTGGGTACCTGGTGGCATGATCCACTACCACCAGGATAAATCTGTGCCCAGATGCAGTCTGAGGGTCAAGGGGACCAACAATGTCAATCCCTACCCTCTCAAAGGGTACCCCCACCACCGGTAGTGGTATCAGGGGGCCTTTGTTGTGCCACCTGCCTTACCACTGGCTTGGCAAGTGACACAGGAGCGACAAAACTCCTTTGTGTCCTCTGACATATGTGGCCAATGAAAATGTGGAACAAGCCTGTCCCAGGTCTTGTTTTGGCCCAAGTGTCCTGCTAAAGGGATGTCATGTGCTAAGGTCAAGAGGAACCCCTAAACTTCTGAGGTATTACCAACCTCCTGGTGGCTCCAGGGGCTGGGTCTCTACCCTCAGAATATAGGAGTCCCTCATCCCAATAAACTTTATGGGACCCACTAGCACTCCCAGCAGCCTCAGCAGCAGCCTGCTGTCTGAGGGGTTCAAGAGAGGGGCAGCACTGTTGCTCCTTGCTCAGATCTTCCCTGGAAGGGCCCCTGCCCCCAAGAACTCAACCTGGTCAGGTTCAAGTCCCTCTGGGGCAGTTCCTTCTTCAGGTTCTGCTTCACCTCCCTCTGGAAGTGAATCCTTGATCTGAGACAGAGGGGAAGGCACTGCCTTAACCCTACTGCTCCTCCTCTTGGGAAGCATCTGGTCCATTGTTCCAGGATCCAGAGCTGGTTCAGTGTCATGCATTCTTGCTTGTGACCTGGTCACAGCAAATACCTCTGCAGGGATGCCCAACATCTCAGCATGAGTCCATAACTCTACTTCAGACCAGGCTGAAGTCTCTAGATCATTGCCCAATAGACATTCTACAGGGAGGTCTGCACTGACTACAACCTTCTTGAGGCCAGTTACCCCTCCCCAGGAGAAATTCACAACTGCCAGACTATGGTTGGTCTGGACATTGCTTGCATTGGTCACCTGGTACATTTCACCCAGGATGATCTGTCCAGGGTCCACTAGGTCCTCTGCCACCATGGTGACACTAGCACCTGTGTCCCTAAATGCCAAAGCCTGTTTGCCATTTATCAAAGGCTGCTGTTTGTACTTGCCCAGATTACTGGGGCTTACTAGGAAGGACATATCAATGTTTCCCTCACAAATCAGCATTGCCTGAGTGGTCACTCTGACTAGGTCAGAATCCACTTCAGAACCCAGGGTCAACCCTACTACACCCTTATTCTGCGTACCACCTCCACCAGTAGCTGAGCTAGGGGGCACAGTTGCCTTAGGGGCAGGAGTGGTGGTGGTTTGGTCTTTGGACTTTGTACAATCAGAAGTCCAGTGCCCTTTCTGTTTACAGAATTTGCACCAGGGCTTCTTTTGGCCTTTTCCCTTGTTGGACTGTGACTCCCCACCAGATGCAGATTTTTGGGGCCCTTGTGAAGACTTCTGGTCTTTTGACTTATCCCCACCTTTCTCAGGGCCTTTAGGATCTTGCTTCTTAGTGTCACCCCCTTGGTTCTGGGTTTTCTGCCTCACCCTGGTTCTGACCCATTTGTCTGCCTTCTTTCCCAATTCTTGGGGAGAGGTCAGATCAGAGTCCACCAGGTACTGATGCAACAACTGGTTCTGGCAATTATTTAGGATCTGTTCTCTCATCATCAGATTATACAATCCCTTGAAATCAGTAACCCTACTGCCAACCAGCCAACCCTCTAGAGCCTTGGTTGCACAATCAACAAAGTCAGTCCAGTCCTGAGTCTGTGCCTTCTGGGTATCTCTGAACTTCAACCTGTACTGCTCAGTGGTTAAGCCAAACCCATCTATCAGTGCACTCTTCAGGACCTCATAATCATCAGCATCCTCCTCTCTAACAGTGAGGAGCTTGTCTCTTCCTTTATCTGAAAAGGAGAGCCACAAGATTGCTGCCCACTGCTTTTGGGGGACCTGCTGTACTCTACAGGCCCTCTCCATAGCAGTTATCCATTTGTGGATATCATCCCCACTCTGGTAGGGAGGAACAACCTTGCTCAGGTTCCTATGGTCAGGGACATATTCGCTGCCTCTAGGGACACTGTTGCTGCCACCAGGGGGTTCTAAACCCTCCCTTCTGGAAGCTCTCTGGATCTCCAGGGCTTCTCTATCCAGTGCCAACTGCTTGGTTCTGAGGGCCACTTTGGCTTCCTCATACTGGAGCAGTTTGCACCTTCTCTCAGAGGAGGTCTCTCTTAAGTTAAAGTATGAGCTCCTCTCCTGGACAAATTCTCTGCCAGAGTGATAAGAGTGCTCAGATTCCCTGGAAGGGGATCTGTGCCTCTCATCCACTCTGCCAGTTCTCTTAGGGAGAACTCCTCTGTCCTGTTCAGGCTCCTTGAAGCCTGGCCCTTCAACCACAGAGTCTTGGTCATTCGGATTGTCCTCATCTGACCCAGATACTATGATTGACCCACCCACTGATTCAGACCCCTTAGCTCCTAGAGCCAATCTAAGGTCATCTGCTGTCAGCAGATCTATCAGGTGTAGTGTTGAGGGACTCTGTCCTGTCCTCAGGTGTCTGTCAACACACATGGCTCTCAAGTCAGAGAAAGCCATGTCCTTATACTGAGGCTGAGTGGATCCACTGGGTCCACCCCTTAAGGACATTCTAGTGTTGTGCAGTGTTGTACTACCTACACTAGTTTGTGGCCTACTGATCCTAGCTTGAGCTGTGGAAAGGGTGTGGTATCCCTTGGAATACACCTCTAAGTTCAGTAGAACTTATTGATACTAAGCTTGACTTTATATGTACCTTGAGTACCTATAATGGTTTTCAGTTAGTAATTCAAATAGAGATTTTCTGGTAAAACAATGGCAAGCTGGAATCCCACACGCTGCCCACCAATGTGAGAAGTTGGCCTGGTATATGCTGTTCACTAATTAAAGTGGACACCTTGCACCAGGGCAAATCGACTCTTATGGTAGATAGGTTTAAGACAACCTTTTAAAGAAAGCTATCCTAGTGGTAGCTGTGGAGAGCAGCCTTCAGGCTAAGTCTCGGAGGAATGTAAAGCAGCTTGTTTTACCATATAATCTCTTGAATCACCAAATGAAAAGACACCACACAGGTATATATATCAAATATATATGTATTTATTTCTAAATAACTCTCTACTAATCTCTTTATGAGATTAGAAGACAAATATATGCATAAATCAACGTTTCACAATAAGTTAAGCACAAAATATGGCTGGGGCCCTAGGGGCGTACCAGACCATATACTAAGTAAGAGACTTAGAAACAACGACTTGCAGGGAGACAAGGCCTAGGGCCTTCAGAAGTGCTGGGGCCTCACGAAACCACCCAAGGCAGGTAAGTAAAGGACCCACGGGGGACGCGTGCAGTGTGGATACACAGGCGCGAATCGCCGTTAACTTCAATGGGGCAAGTCGCGGTTGGAAATAAAGAGTTTTAGGATACTTCGGGAGAACCTACAAGCAAGTCACTTACAGGGTAAGTAGTTCTAGGGCCCACACCCACAGGAGCACCGTAGTGCTGGAGTTACCTCACCCAGGGAAGCCGGGTGCACAGGTGTCCTTTGGGGTCGGGTCGCGGCGTCGTTTTCAATGGCGAACAAAGAAGACTTGCTGCTTGCGGGAGCTGAAGAAGTGTCCGGTGGAATCCAAGCCTGGATTCTGAAGAAGGATGACCTGAAAGCAGAGGGGACAGTGTTCAAAGTCACTTGGCAGTGACCCGGGGCAAGGAAGATGGATGCCCACCGTCGTCGGTCGCTTCAGGTCGGTTGCGGGTGCCTTGACTCTTCAGCCACGTGGTCCAGGAGGTGTCGACGACGACCAGGAGCTGGATTCGGTGTGTCCCTCGACGTCTGCAGCTGACTGCGGTGTCGGCAACTCGATAGGAGCCAACAAGCCTTGGCAGCAGCAAGTCTCGGGAGATGAAGAAAAGTCGATGGCGCAGACCAGCAAGGTCTGAGGGACTCACCCAGCGAGGGTAAGTCAGGGCAGGCCTGGAGCAACCAGGGGAGCCCTTTGATTTCTTTAAGAAGTCTTCTGGGGACCCACAAGCCAGCGGGCAAGGGATCGCGAAGACACCTCGGGCGGAATCACTCAACAGGGGCCCACGGTCACTCGGGACGGTGTAGGCCTCTGATCTTCGGAGGGATTCCTGCTGGAGGTCAGGACCACACGTGGTCCAAAGCACAAGTTCGTGGAACGTTGTGAAGGGGTTGCACTCGACAATAGTGCACGGTACCCAGGGGTCGCGGTTCCTCATTACTCGTGGGGTCCACTTGCCTCAGCTTCGCTGGGGACTCACGATGGCCTGGGAGAGGTCAGGAAATCCACTTCTTGGGCTGCAGGGACTTCGGACTCCGGCGGGAGCGGCGTAGTTTGCGACCGTCGTTGTCGTTTTTGGTGCCTGCCAAGCAGGGGAGTCACTCCTTGACTCCAAGGGAGATTCTTCTGTCTTCCAAAGGTAGTGGAACGTCGAAGGGCCAGGATTCTTCCGTAGAGCGTCGTCCAGGGGTTATCTGCTTTGCAATGGCAAGGTTCCCCCTCTTATACTAAAAAGAGGGGATGGACTAGCTCTATGACCCCACCTATGGGAGGGTCAAGGGAGGGGTGGCTACACCCACTTCCCTTTGTCCAGTTTCGCGCCAGAGCAGGGGCAGGTAGCCCCTGAGCTGGTTTGAACTGGCATATGCACAGAGGAGCCTTCTGCTCCCCCAGTGCAGGACTTCAAAGCACTCTAAGAGTGCACCCACCCAGCCCCAATACACTAAACCCTGTCTGGAAGGTGGTTACACCTCCCTGTGACAGGATGCCTATTGTTGGGCTTCCTCCACTGCGAGTTTCGGTCATCAGCAGGAGGGCAGCCCAGTGTCTGTGACTGGTGGCATCCTTTTTGTGATGCCAGGGCTCTTTAGGATTCTACCGCGTTTCCACAGCAGGTACATGTCTTATCCCTCTAGAAGGGTGGAATGCTACCCCCGCCGCCAAAATTGGCGGGGGGTAGTATTCCAAGATGTTTGACACCAAACACGACATGTTTTGATGCAGCCATTCCAAAGTTAGCATTTACCGCGAGGATATAATGCACTTAAATAGTATATGGTTTAACCGCATCCACAAACAGCACCAGAGAATAGACTCTGAGAGCTGCAGAGGGGCCCTGCTCAGGCAGAGGCACCCCCTCACATAGAAGCCAAGCACCCTGCCCTCAGGATTGATAGGGCCTGCCTTAGGGGTGACTGATAGGTTTATATGTGTGTGCAGGAGAGATATAGGAAACCTATATCTCAGTGAGGGGTGCTAGCACCACCTCACACAGGCTGCAGTAGCAGGCCTGTGGTGTCAGATTTAGACTGCTTCCCAGGGGTGGCATAACACATGCTGCAGCCCCTGGTAGGCCTGTGAAGTACCTATGCCCTTGGCACCTAAGGTACCATATACTAGGGACTCATAAGGCACCACAGTATCCAATCACTAGTGCACCTAGAGTGCACTCCATGTCGTTTAGAGAGAACAGAGAGGCTGGGGCCCTGATTGGCAGGGACCCAGCCAGACTATAGCCAGAAACCAGTGCTAACATCAGAAAAAAAGTGGGGGCAACATAAGAGGCAGATCCTACTCTCCTACACCTCCCAAATGCGAATCTGGGGCATGGCCCCCATGTTGCCATATGCGTTCCTAAGCGTTCCATTTGAACCCCAAAAGCATATCCCCTCCCAAATGCGAATCTGGGGCATGGCCCCCATGTTGCCATATGCGTTCCTAAGCGTTCCATTTGAACCCCAAAAGCATATCCCCTCCCAAATGCGAATCTGGGGCATGGCCCCCATGTTGCCATATGCGTTCCTAAGCGTTCCATTTGAACCCCAAAAGAATATCCCCTCCCAAATGCGAATCTGGGGCATGGCCCCCATGTTGCCATATGCGTTCCTAAGCGTTCCATTTGAACCCCAAAGCATATCCCCTCCCAAATGCGAATCTGGGGCATGGCCCCCATGTTGCCATATGCGTTCCTAAGCGTTCCATTTGAACCCCAAAAGCATATCCCTCCCAAATGCGAATCTGGGGCATGGCCCCCATGTTGCCATATGCGTTCCTAAGCGTTCCATTTGAACCCCAAAAGCATATCCCCTCCCAAATGCGAATCTGGGGCATGGCCCCCATGTTGCCATATGCGTTCCTAAGCGTTCCATTTGAACCCCAAAAGCATATCCCCTCCCAAATGCGAATCTGGGGCATGGCCCCCATGTTGCCATATGCGTTCCTAAGCGTTCCATTTGAACCCCAAAAGCATATCCCCTCCCAAATGCGAATCTGGGGCATGGCCCCCATGTTGCCATATGCGTTCCTAAGCGTCCCATCTGAACACCAAAAGCAAAGTACAAACCAGACCCAGGATGGGCCAGGAGCCCGCATACACCAGAGTCACAATAAGTAGGGGCACAGCAACACACCCATCGGCATGGCCAATCCGTCCCATGCCACATGTGCACAGCACACAGTCCCATTGCCAAGCACACACAACTACAAATGCTACAGCCACACACACGCCTCCGGGAAACCCATGTACGAGATTGCACGAACTGTTAATGTCAGACGACAACTACATACTTCGCCAGGTGCAACACAATAACAAATCTCATTCTCTCCACAGGTGACGAACTGCTGGATGCTGGGGATGGAGCCAGCAGCCAGCACAGCCAGCCTACAAGCCCCCAACGAGGACACACGGATCTGGAGGATCTGTCCTCCTCTTCGGACACGGACCACCAAGCAGGCCCATCTGGTGTGGCAGGGCCCAGCCACTCCCCAGGACTCCTCCTACCCACCAACCCATCATCCAGGGCTGCTGAACATTCCCAGCCCCCTGCTGCCACTGTCGTTGCGGCCACACCCACGGTCATTGTGGCCACTACCACTGCCGCAACCGCCACCATCGCCGCACCGACCACCACCGCCGCCACGTCTTCGCTGGCACCAGCCCCAGCGCAGGTGGTGGCCCGGACGACTGGATCCACCCTGGGAGCCACAGCGAGGACCGTGGTGAGCAATGTGTCTAGTGGGCAGGCCGGTGGCAGCAGGACTGGTAGGAGGAGCAGGGTCAGGGAAACGCCAGCCTCCCTGGGAGCCATGCCCTGCCTCACATGGCCAGAGTCCTTGGGGCCTATGAAGAGGCCCAAGGACAATGGGTCCGGTCTGCTTCAGACACGCGTGAGGTGCTGGGGGTGCTGAGGTCCATGGACGCCCGTATGGGCCAAATCGTGGACCTCATGGGACAGCTGGTGGTGGCGGTGAGGTCACAGCCAGGGACAGCAGCTCCCCCTCCGCCACCACCTGCCGGGGCGCAGGGTGGAGCAGCAGTGTCAACGCCTGCGTCCACATCCAGTGATCACACCTCAACCACCAGCATGTCGCAAGCAGGCACCCCCCCTCGCAAACGTGGAAGGGGCCGTCCGAAGTGGAAACAGATCTCCCGGGAGGACTTCGCACGCTCCAAACGCAAGTGAGGCAGCCAGCCAGCCTTCCGCCAGCCTTCCTTGACCAGCCACTGCATTGACTTGGACTACGATCCCACTCCACACAGCCATCTGGATGGCATGTGTGTGTTGGACTATGGACATAGAACCAGTGGGTACACCCTGATCATCACGCAGCCATGACCGACAGCTCATTGTCACTGCACGCACCACTTTTGTCATCACCTTACACACAATCACATGTCACAGTTTGTAATAAATGCACCCTTTTCACTAACTGCTGTTTGTGCCCTGTGTCTTATTTGTACGGAATACAACGGCCACCTTGGGCGGAAAGGCACCTGATGCGTGGCATGGCAATTGAATCCGGAGGGCCTGTAGGGACCTAGGGGTGGGAGACAGAACAGGAGCACATTCAATGAGTGTGTCACACACCCATCACACAGTACATGTCAACAACTACAAGCAATGTACACACATCGCACAGAGCAATAGAGCACAATGCCACAGCCACCAACAGTGGCATACTACCCTGGCCATGGAGCGTTGACACACAGCACGCAGTGAACAAACGGCCACCCTGACACAGCACACACACACCTGCACAGATACAGCCACATCAGCCGTCGTAGATGGACACTCACCGTCAAGTGAAGTAGCGGGCGATGAGCTGCTGCCGCACATTACCAGCTTCCTCCTCTCCGCTGTCCTCCTCACTCGAGCTGTCCTGGTCTGCGGGCTGGGGCCCTGGTTGATCTCCGTCATCCACGATGAGGGGATCTGCTTCCGAATGGCCAGATTGTGCAGCATGCAGCACGCCACCACTATCCGGCACACCTTCTGTGGGGAGTACACCAGCGCACCCCGGTGCGGTCCAGGCACCTGAACCTGGACTTGAGGAGGCCAAAGGTACGCTCGACCACACGTCTGGTCCTCCCATGTGCCTCATTGTAGCGATCGTCTGCTGGGGTGCGAGGATTCCTCAATGGACTGAGCAGCCATGCCCCATTCGGATACGCAGAGTCACCTGGGTGTGAGGGACACAGAGAACCGTTGCTAATCCAACTGGACAGGGGACAGCATCGCACAGCCAGCACGCTACACCACTCCACATACTCACCGACAATACAGGCACGATCCTGTTGCATATTGGACATCAGTCGTGGCAAGATGCTGTTGCGCATTATGTGTGCGTCATGGGCCGAGCCTGGGAACTTTGCACACACGTGGGTGATCACCATGTCCGCAAGGCACACCACTTGCACATTCAGGGAGTGCGTGTGCTTCCTGTTGCGGTACAGGTGCTCAGTGGCCTGTGGTGGAACAAGGCCGACATGTGTGCAGTCAATGGCTCCAACGACGTGTGGGATTCTGCCAAGGGCATAGAATGCACCCTTCACTGCCGCCAATTCACGAGCCCTGGGGAAGCGGATGTACCTGTTCCGGTACAGCATCATGGCTGCCAGTACATCCCTCAGCACCTTGCTGAACATGGGCTGGGACATCCCTCCTCCAATGCCCACTGTGTGCTGGAATGACCCAGTGGCGAAGAAATGCATGGCGGCCATCACCTTAGCCGTGGGGGTGACAGCAGTCGGATACACCCTGCGGGGACGGAGATGGGGTTCTAACATGGCACACAGTCGATGCAGGGTTGGCCTGTCCAGCCGAAATTCCTAATAACCTCTGTATCGTCCATGTCCGCCAGCAATTGGTATGGGCGGTCAATGTTCGGTCTCCGCCTAGGGACAATGGCAGAGGACACATGTCAATGCAACACGACACATAGCAATTTCGCATACACATCACTGACATGACTGAGCAAGCACATGAGCCACAGCCCAGCTGTCAAGCTGGGACGGCACGGCCACAATACACTTACACAGGTCTCCCAACAATGGCAATGGCTAGTGATACAAACCACTGCCATGTGCATGCACATGGGGATCTAGGCCCCAATGACTTGCGGGGCGTGCTGATGGGGACTGACTGCATATCCGTCAAGCGGCAACGCCACGGCAACATGAATGTCTGCTGAGCATGGAACTGCTTCCGCGGCTGGATGAGTATGGCACACGACGACAACGATGTGGGCACAGGCTGAGCGGCCAAAACAAGTGGGACCTGTGGCACGAGGGGATATGAGACAGTAGTAGGTGTCAGCACTGCACCCTATGTACAGCACTGTACGGATCACACCTCCCGAAACATTGACAGGTGTCCACATTGACAGCCCCATGCCAAGACGGCTGTGTGCTTGCAGTCACACGTCACAGGTGAGAGGTTACATTGCACGTGCCAGGTGGCAGACGTACATAGTGGGAGCTGGCATGTGTGTGCATGTGTCTCCTGTTCAGGTTCCACCAGATGGGCGCTGACTCTGTACTGACCATTGGACACAGCATGTTCCGTGGTAGGCTTGTGTGTGTGGGATGGTGGCACTGGATGTGCCTCCGTTGGGTGGGGGGCCATGCACAGGGCGGGTACGTCGATGATTGCGCATTGTTGGTCACGGTGGGTGCACCAACTAAGATGTGTTGCCCTGTGTTCAATTCCTATGTCCGCATGATGATGGACTGTAGATGTGGGCAGACTACACATTGGTCGATGTGCTGTCTATATGCATGTGCCTTCACACCAGGCACAGCTGCCCCTGCACATGTGACCCCTGCTGGACTCGCTGCTGGGTCTGTGGAGCTGATGCACCTTCTGCGCGTGGGGCGGACAGCTCTCCTCACTTCCCTCATTGCGCATGTCATGACTTTGCCGCAGGTGACATGGATCATGGAGGGCCCACATGTACGCGTGGGTAGGCTACACATGATTGTACACTGGTCGCCACCCCCAGTCAGTGTTTCGAATGGGAAGGTTGTCGTGCTGGTGGTATGTTCGATGTGGCGGATGGGCGGGCCTAGGTGCGGGCTTACATTCCGGACATGGGGGGTAGTTGGATTGGCGACTAGTTGCAGTACACACGGGACACGTCTCTTCCTTTCCACATCTGGGTCATCCCTTGTACTGACTGACAGTGATACAGTCATCTTCGCCCCAGCCCTCATGTCCTCCCTCGCTCCCCCAATATGCATGCTCACCTGCGAGGCTAGCGCTTGCACAGGCAGCCCCAAGCTCGCACCAGAGAGGGCAAGGAGTGTATGTGTGGGTCCAGTTGCACGAGTGGGCTGTCTCAGGGTATGATGTGTTGCGGGACGCCGTCCACCTGCGTGGTGCCCCAAATGGAGACCCGGCCTGCATGGACTATGCATCACAGTCTTCGCCTTCCGGATCCGCCACCTGCGACACCCACTGGCTGTGGCTGCCCTTGCGGCCAGGCCACGTCCGTCTGTGACTGATGGCCCACACATTCACTCTTTGGCCTTTCTTGGGGAGTGTTCGGGGGTGGTGGCGCACGCGCTTGCACTTAGTCGCAATGGCATGTGGCGTGGTTGGTATGATGGGCAATGGATGGGATGGTGCGAGCCACCTCCCGTCACGTCAGTGCTGCTCGTGCTGTGGTGCGTCCCCCCCTACACTTCCATGTGACTTGTGCCATGCTAGACGTTGAGGTTCTATTGCCTGCGTGATATGACCAGGAGGAGCGCGAGGAGACCTCTCACACACCATGCTCCACTGCCATCCCGTGCCCTGTATCGCCTGTGCGGATTGACTATGTTGGGGTTACACCTGGTCGACTGGGGCTGTGTGTGCCTTGTCAAGGGGCATGGCGGGCGCACAACAGGATCCAGCTTGTCCACAGAGGGTGGGCTGAGGTGCGCCTGGTACCGCTTTGTACGTGTGCCCGGCTGCTGTGCACACACGTGTTCACTCCCCCGACAGGTGTCCTCTCACAATGCCCAGGGAAGCGGTGGTGTACTGTTCATGACCCCTCCCAACACGGCGTGCTCCAACTTGGCATGTGCGCATCTACCCGTCGCACCCACCCACCTGAGCACTGCGTCCATACGACTTCACACGACACATGTGTGTCTTCCACAGTAGTGCTACTCATTTGTGTTGACATCCAATACCAGTGGACTACATGGTCATGTCACGACTGCCGTGTACTTCACATACTCTCATCCTCTCTCATTCGTACTTGTGAAATGAGTCAGCGGAGACAGTTTTGGTTTCAAACATTATATTGTGTCTTCTGTCCTCTGTGATGCAGTATAGTGGACACTACTGGCAGCGGAATACATGTTGAGGATATACTGAGCATGATTGCAAATGGGATAGGGTGTGGGGTTACATGTGATTGGCTGTTGCATGTGGGATGTGGGCTTCAGAGTGACATCTGCTTGGCCAAGGCTGTGCTAATGTACATTTACGTATAGCTGCGGAGCTGCGGACTTTGACACAGACGGTATACATGTAGCCTACCAGACCGCTTGGCATCATGGGCACAGTCCATCTCAGTTCCATGTGACAGGTTTGCTGCGGTTGTTCCTCATGCACGCGTGCATGTGAGATGACATCAGGGCATGTGCTTGCGTGCATGCAGCGGCGTGCCACTTGTTGTTGCACTGTGGTGGTTACTGGACATGTCACAGTCACTGGGGTCGTGTTGTTGTTGTATGCACTTGTCGTCCATGCAAAGGTCCTGGTATGGGATTCCCGGGGCGGGGGTGGGAGGGGTGCAGCACCCACAGACTCCAGGCGACCTATTCATGTCCACTGAGCGGTGTGTGTGTCCATGTGCGCTGGATCCATGTCGTGTCCTGGTTGTTCGTGCAGTTCCGTCCATGTGGGTACGATACACAGTGCCCATGCCACTGCCTCCCACGATGCATGCGGTGTTCCTGGATGTGATGGGGAACAGTGTGCATGTCCCGGTCATATCCGATGTCATGGCGATGTCGTTGATGGTGTGGTTACAGTTGCCGGTCGTTTGGTATGGCTGTTGTGGTGGTGACTGGCCAGTCCGTGCGGAAGCTAAGCATGGGTGCGGGGTTGGACATCATAGGTCACTCGGGGAACCTGCGTTGTGGTCCGACGAATTTACAGGTTGTCAGGTATGCGATGCCGTCCAGCAGGGCTTCCATGTCATTGGTGGTGTACATGTTTGCCAGCCAATGTAGCGGATGGTGGCTGTCAAGGTGTTGTTCGTAAGTTGTCCCTTGGAGGACCATGATGGGGCATGCTGGGTGACATTCGATGTAGCTGTTCTCGATGATCCGTCGTGTGGAGGCACAGTGGTCCCATTTCAGTGCGGGTGCGATGTTGGCCACATACGCCATGCCCCCATAGGCAGAGCAGGCCCTGTCGTGTGCGTCCAGAGGGAGGAGTAGTGGTAGCAGGTCCGCCTTCAGACATGCCGGGTTGGAGAGGCATATCTCGACGGGATGCTGGTAGGGACACCTCCGACAGTAGAAGACGGGCATGACGCAGCTGAACAATGTGATGCGGTAAGTCAGTCGGTAACTTACGTTCAGCAGGGACAGGAGATCGCATCCCAATGTATGGAACAGGTTGGTTTTGTACAGCTTGAGCTGTTCGGCGTAGTTGGGTAGGTGTGTTGCGGTTGCCATTTCGCAGCGGTTCGTTGAGGTGGCGTGCTCCGGCTGTGTGTGCAGTCTGCAATGTGCACGCTCCGGGGTTGCTGTGAGCTCTGTATAGTCGTAGGGAGACAGGACTTGTGTTCTGTTGGCTTGTTTGGAGGACACGGGCCCTCTTCCCACATGCTTCTCAGGCAGTTCAAGGTCAGTGATGTGTGACTCCTTCCAATTAACTTGCATGTGGCCGACATGGGGGAGTGTTTTCTTCTTTCTTCCCCGTCCGTTGTGTGCTTCTGTGATATGCGCTATCTGCCCTGTGGTCGGTCTCCTCGGCATGCCTGTGTTGGTCTATTCTTGGACAATGGCTGTATTCACCGGCTTCTGTCGTAGTGCTGTGGTTTCGGAGTTGGAATGGAAGGTCATTCAGTGCTGTCTGCTCTCCCTTGTGTGGGCGGCAGGCTGCCTTTCCGCTCTGCGTTGGGCCTTGTGTGTGAATGTTATTCTTGGGCCACCTGTTGTCGGTCCCCGGGCTCTTTGGTGTTCCGTTTTATATGTCTTGTTCATATGTGCAGGGTGGTATGGGTGTTTCTGTGTGGTACTGGCGTTCCTCTTCCCGAAGAGCCCTGCTTCTCCTAGTTGGTGTTGCCGCCAATGTGTGCTACGCCATGTTTGTTACACTGGGGTGTGTCCTGCTGTTGCGTGTCTTCACTGACATGTGTGCGTCGGTTGTGTGGCGTTGGGTGTTGTCCGTGAATTGGGCGTTGGGGACATGTCTGTGGCCGGCCTGTCACGTGTCATGTGCGTTCGGGGTGGGGCTGATGTGTGTGCTGCTTGGTTGTGTCCCTGTGTCTGTGTGCGACGCATGCATGGCGCTGCGGTTGGCCTCTGCGTTGTGCGCATGTGTGGCGGCGTCATCGGGCGCTTTGGGGCCGTGACGGGGTGGTTGGTTCCTAGTCCCAGGTGGTGTGTACACATGTGTTCTGCGATGTTACGATTTGGCCTGTGTGTCATATGTGGATGCGATGGTGGATGTGTAGTGTACACGCGCTGGTGGGGGGTTGTCCGCTTTTCCGCCCTTGCACTGTGTGCGCTGTTTGCGTGCACTTGTTCTGTGTGTGCCTACCTGCGTCTCCGCGGTACGTTGCGTCCTTGGTGGTGCATCAGCAGAAGCATGGGGAGTGCCTGCAGTGCTGGATTCATGCTCGGGGAGCCGCTTCTTCGTTGTCCGTGCTCGGCATCCGTGTTACCGCTTCGGTTTGTCGTACGGTATCTCTTGGCCGTGGGAGCCGTTTGTTTGCGGCATCGTAATTTATGCGCCGGGCGGGGCGTGTTTCGTCGGACGGTGTGTGTCAGTTAGGCTGCGCCGCTACATGTACGGGCGCACTTTGATGGCGGACGGTGTTGCTGGCTTGCCGGCGGTGTTTGGCCTACTTTTCACATCGTAATTGGACGGGCGTGTGGACTGCTGCGTGCCGGCGGTAACTGGTGGTTTTTGCATCCGCCAGCACGGCGGTGGTGCTTCCGCCCGCCATCGTAATGTGCCCCTAAATTATTTAAAAAAATGGAAACTTACATTTCACAATACAATAAATGCAACAGTAGGGAAAATGTTGGATAGCAAAATAATTAAATTTACTATTTCAACTCCAGTGAGTGCAACAGTAGGGAAAGTGTTGGATAGCGGAGGGGTAAAAATTAATATTCCCACTTCAGTAAGACAAAAAGTAGGGAAAGTATTGGATGGCAGATACAAAAAATTACTATTCCCACTCCAAACAGTGCAACAGTAGGGAAAGTATTGGATAGCGAAGGGGTAAAAATTACTATTCCCACTCCAGTGAGTGCAACAGTAGGGAAAGTGTTGAATAGCGAAGGGGCAAAAATTACTATTCCCACTCCAAAGAGTGCAACAGTAGGGAAAGTGTTGGATAGCGGAGGGGTAAAAATTACTATTTCCACTCCAGTGAGTGCAAAAGTAGGGTAAGTGTTGGATAGCGGAGGAATTAAATTTACTATTCCAACTCCAGTGAGTGCAACAGTAGGGAAAATGTTGGATAGCGGAGGGGTAAAAATTACTGTTCCCACTCCAGTGAGTGCAACAGTAGGGAAAGTGCTGGATAGCGGAGGGGTACAAATTAGTATTCCCACTCCAGTGAGTGCAACACTAGGGAAAGTATTGGATAGCACAGGGGTAAAAATGATTATTCCCACTCCAGTGAATGCAACATTAGGGAAAGTGTTGGGTAGCAGAGAAACAAAAATTACTATTAACATTTAAACAATAGGAAAAACTTAAAAAGTCATAAAACAAAACAAAACAATATTAAAAAATATGCGATTAAATATATTAAACATATAAAAAGAACACATATTATAATATACATTACATATAACAAAAAGCTACAAATATTATATAAAATTAATTAATAAATACATTTATAAACAATAATTATTTAAAAGGAGCAAATATTAACAAACAAAAACATTATTTTATTTCCTACCCTCTAACACCACACCAATAAAAAAACACTCAAAAGTTATTTTACATTTATTTCCATAATTAACATAATTAATAATCAATTAAAAAAATATTATTAATAAAAAAATAATACACATTCATTAAATACACATGCTTTAACACTATAATATCCACAACACACTCCTAAAATTAATTACACAATTACCATAATTAATCACTAATTAATTATTTAAAATTAATTAACAACTAATTATTAGTTCATCAATTAAAAATAAATTACTTCCCACCCTTCCCACCATTTACACCTATAAACACCACAACACACACCTAAAACTAAAACTAATTACACAATTACCATAATTAATTACTAATTAATTATTCAAAATTAATTAACAACTAATTATTAATTCATCAATTAAAAATGCATCCTTATTTTTCATCTACCATGCTCCC
The DNA here is from genome assembly GCA_963921515.1 of Calotriton arnoldi. Taxonomy (NCBI): domain Eukaryota; kingdom Metazoa; phylum Chordata; class Amphibia; order Caudata; family Salamandridae; genus Calotriton; species Calotriton arnoldi. The sequence goes on from CAWUFW010004684.1 coordinate 1,199,673, forward strand.
TACATGGCCCAGTAAGAATTGCACTTGAATATTTGGGAAGGCTGGCAACATGGACATTTCTACAGCCCTTCTTCAGCAATGAAAATATGAACGTTGGTCTGAGACTGGGTAATGTAAATGTGTGATACACTGCCTAGCATGCTGACTTCATGTCAATGGGGTGTGTAGCCTTATTTCCACAGATCCATGGCTGCATTGAAGGATGGGAGGGACATGCAGTGTTTTTGCAGCCATACAGTAACACTGCTGGATTGGACAGTCGAAGTCTGAACAAACATTGCCTGTGCTATGTGATGTCATAGTCCATGAGGTTTTCACATGCTCATTTGTGACATTACAAATGTATTTCGTCCAGAGGCTACAGAAGAATGTGTGTACAGTTTTCATATTGCACCCATGGATATGTGTGCATTATGCACAAGAATAAAATGCCTGAGTGTAACACTCCTGGTGGTAATTCACCTATGACACATCAGATAAATGTAATTTGAAGATATCATCCTTCCATTGTTATCATAATGTGTTCTGTCTCGCATGTGTAGGCGCTGTTTGCCCTCTCATATTGTACATGCATGTGAATTTTCTGATGGCCCACGTTTAACCTCAGTGTGAGTCCCCCTGGCCTGCACAGTAACTGCACAATTTTAAAGGGACCCATCAGTAAATGGACTGAGTGAAACATATGTGTTGTCCGCCACCCTATTTCTCAATGAGCTATCTTAGGCCTGAGGATTGCACAAGACAGGCCTCCACCTTGTGAGAAGAGTGTAAGAATGTCAGATCATGGCCCTAAATGTGACCTCCATGACACAGGTAGCCATTCACTGGCCAAGGACATTGAGGGGTGTGTAGTGTTGGACACTGTGAGTCTGCCCTGACACGTCATTTCAAATGAATTGTGTGTATTGCTCAATCACATACTGCATCACAGATGAGGGTCTTCTTCACATTGGTTTCTGTGCTGGCACTCTGCATGTGTATGAGATGGCCAGGTACTATGTCCATCATCATACATGTATACATTTCTAAATGATTATTTGATGCAAGTGTACTACGTGTCATGCTGTATGGCCTCTGCTCAACATTTATGTATTGGTGTGCTATGTTTTTTTCATGCTCCTGTACTGACACACAGTGGTACATAACACAGTGTCACTGAAACTTCCTCTTCTTGTCTCCCATGCCTGCAGCTTAAGGTCCACCAGCGTAAGGCCATATGGAGGGCCATTGCATGCAAGGTGCAGGCTCTGGGTGTCTCCAACCGACGGCACACACACTGTCACAAGAGGTGGGATGACAACTGCCGGCTGAGCAAAAACGTGGCAAAAATGATGCTGGGGGTGCTCCCTCGGAGTGGCAGGTTGGCACGCAGGACCATGACACCACTAATGGCCCGCATCTTGGCAGTGACACAGCCAGAGCTGGATGCACGCTTCAGGGCCCATCAGCAGCAAGTTGGGGGTGAGTATTCTTTGAAGTGTGACTTGGGGTGTGAGTGACTGCATGGATCCCAACCCTGAGCCAGTTACGAGCTCTGTGATGTCTCTAGTGTGATGCAAAGGCTACTAAGTGGCCTCAGTGTTGAGTGCAGCTGTTATGCATTGCTACAACATGTGGTTTCTCATGTGTTTCATACAATGAACCTTGACATTGAGAGATGAGATGTGGCCTTGTGACATATGCTGCAGTATGAGTGTCACAGACATCACCTGGCAGTGAGCTGCAGTGAGCATCATGTTAGTGTGCATATGTAGATATGTGCTGTGCACAACTTAAAATTCGTGACAACTACACAGCTGACACAAATGCGCAACTGTAGTTGTGCTTCAAAGCACAACATGGTGGATAGCAGGAGCTTGTGGCCATTGCAAAAGGACATTTGGGAGTCTGTATCTGTGGTGTTCCCTTGAAGTTACTCCATATGTGACAGAGACAACATGTTTAGATGTATACCTATCTCACCTACAGGCACGTAGGTATGCTTACAGAGAATAATATGTTAGGTTACAAGGAGGCACAGGCCAGCTATTTGGCTGTATCAACATCACATGGGGCATTAATATCAACCATGCATGTTTCCATACATCTTCTGATGATTGCATAAATGTTGCACATGCTGACTGCACATGGAGGAGGGCAACATGGGAATGTCATTTTCAAGTGTTGTGCGCTGCTTGCATATGATGCTTGGGAGTATGGCAATATACTGAACCTATGTCTCTGTCTCTTGCAGCATCTACCGAGGGCACGGAAGGACAGGGGACCGACACCAGTGGGGAAGCTTCTGGCACGACTGCTACACATGAGCTCACTGACACTGAAGTGACCAGCGCCTCGGAGGGGGACAGGAGTGCCCTGGTAGAATCAAAGTGGGGGGTTTACCTGGTCAACAGGGGATGCAGGGAAAAAGGCAAGGCCACCCCAAGCGTACCACCAGATCCAGCAAATCCCCACAGGGAGAGCCACCTGCACCTGATACACCTTTAGTGGAGAGTGAGGCTGTTGTGCCCACCTCACTTCCCATTCCGTCCAAGACACTTGTGGGCTACAGAATCCCCAAGCAGTTGAGACCCAGCCCTCAACATTCACCCTCACACACTGTGTCTCACGGCAGCATGTCTCCACCTCCCCGTGCCAACACACCACCCGGTCCAAGCAGCCCTCAGGCTCCCACAGCCACTGATGCCTCTACCTCAGCCGATCCTCACTCTCCCAGGTCCAGTCCTTCAACTGGCCCTGACAATCAGTCACCTCTCAGTTCAACTGAAAGCAAAAGTTGAGGCAAAGTCCCCCTCCCCACACCATTTCTCCCACAGCGGTGCCTGGTCTGCCCATTTGTATCCCCTGAGCTGGGGTGATTCCCATGGCAGTGGACGGTGTTACCCATTCCCTGTGCAGGTACTCATGCACACATGTGCATACTTTGAATTTGTACTGGCCAATGGCTTTGCTGTTTGTTACTTTGGATGCCCATTCCCTGTGCAGTTTCTCATGCACACATGTGCGGACTGGAACTATGGACTGGCCAATGGCCTTGCTGTCTGTTACTTTGGATGCCCATTCCCTGTGCAGTTTCTCATGCACACATGTGCATACTTTGAATTTGTACTGGCCAATGGCCTTGCTGTTTGTTACTTTGGATGCCCATTCCCTGTGCAGTTTCTCATGCACACATGTGCGGACTGGAACTATGACTGGCCAATGGCCTTGCTGTCTGTTACTTTGGATGCCCATTCCCTGTGCAGTTTCTCATGAACACATGTGCGGACTGGAACTATGGACTGGCCAATGGCCTTGCTGTCTGTTACTTTGGATGCCCATTCCCTGTGCAGTTTCTCATGCACACCTGTGCATACTTTGAATTTGTACTGGCCAATGGCCTTGCTGTTTGTTACTTTGGATGCCCATTCCCTGTGTAGTTTCTCATGCACACATGTGCGGACTGGAACTATGACTGGCCAATGGCCTTGCTGTCTGTTACTTTGGATGCCCATTCCCTGAGCAGTTTCTCATGCACACATGTGCATACTTTGAATTTGTACTGGCCAATGGCCTTGCTGTTTTGTACTTTGGATGCCTATCTGGGTATTATGTAATAAAGGCTGTTACTCCTGTTGTCTGCTTTGTCAATGTCCTTGCTAAATAAAGGTTTTTATGTATGGGTATCGGTTCATGTGACACGCTCTGTATGCCACTTTAACATTGCCAATTGCTTGTTTTACTTTTTCTGAGCTTTCCAGAGGTAACAAGCACTTTTGTGCTTCTTGAGTCTGAGGCTTGAGGGTGCAATGATGGTTATTTGTGATGATCTACTCTTCTCCTAATCATTCTGTGCTCAGGTTTGCTAACTTGTACACATGTCATGTTAGTATGCAATACCACAACAGAGGTGAATGCTATCCACATGATTACTTGCGGGGTGGCCAGGTTCCGGCATTTCTGTGTGCTCTTTCTTGATGTGTGCACAGCAGTGTTGGTGTGTAGTCATCTTGTCTGGGCCTGTCTTCATTGTCACATGGGTACATTAGGATGTGTGCACTTGAGTAGTCATACAGTGTGATTGGCCTGTCATTGTCAGTAGTGTTGATGTGTATGTGCCCCTGCACATGCCAACTACACACATGTATGATCCAGGTAATGAGTGCATGTTTGTTTACATTGTCAGACGTGTGCTTCAGATTGTGTGCACATGTAGGAGTTGTAGGTTGTGTAGTGTGTCGGTGTGTACTTGCTCTCCTGGGGGACACCTACTTGTTGTCGCTGTCAGTTTTGAGTATGCAGAGTGTGTGACTGCAGAGTCTGTGTTGTGTTTAGTTGATCAGCCATGTGTGTTGTTTAAGTTTGTGCTCACTGTGCTGACCTGCTCAGCCACACTGACATTATTTGTGAGTTTTCTCATGCATTGCTGTCACTTGACACATTTTTGGCTCCAGTATGGTATGTGGTATGAGGAGTCATACCATCCCCTATGGGTGCTTCTGATGCCTACACATTGTGAGTTACTCCTCTATGTGTTTGTGGACTGTACACTCCTTACCTGTCCACTACTGATGTACACACCACTTCAATCTCATGTCTTCCACCCCATGGCTTGCCAGTGTGTGAGCCTCCCCAACACTTCATAGTGTGACACTATACTGTGGGCGGATGATCGGTGTACAGGACCAATGTGCCACTCAGGACAGTTTCACAATTAGTTATCTGTTATTTTCTTCAGATAGTTTGCAGTCATGGTTGCGCATGTGCAGTGCATATGTTTGATCAGCACAGTCCTCTAGTCATGTTGTTTGCATCTGGGTTTCCCTGAGTTGTGCTTCTGTGGGTGATGGCTAAGCTGTATGTGTGTTTGCTGAGGTACTGCTCCCCTTCCTGAGTATGATGTTATCTGTGTGCTGAGATGATTTGTGTTGTGGGATTTCATGGTGGGGCACTCAGATATGTGTGCTACTGGTTTGGTTGGTGTGCACACACTGCTTGGTGTGCATGCAGTGCTGTCAGTGTACGTTGCCTTGTACTTGCCTGGTGTGCATCCCCCTGATGTCCAGCTGAGTTAGCTATGTGATGGATTGGTATGTGCATCTGTTGTGTTTTTTTTGTGGATGGATGCAGCGTTTGACCTGTGTTGGCTCTTTCTACTGACAGGTGCAATGTGTGTGTGATGTTCTATTTGCATGACATTGTGTGTGAGTAGGTTGTGCATTGTGATTCATTATGATGTGTTTTGCATGTGTAGTGTGCATTTATTGTGTGAATGTCACATGCAGCAATGTGGAGTCTTGTTCATGAGCTTGTTTTGAGTGCACAATAGTGGTTTCTCCTCCTATTTTTGACCTGTCACTTGTCAGGTTTGTGCATGTGCATGCTTGTGGTACACTCTGACACCATGTTCACTTGATGACTGGTGTAGTGTCTATGTCTGTGTTAGCTGATTTGTCCCCTTGATCCCAGTTGGTGTTCATGATTGGCTTTTGATGATGCAAGTCTTGTTTGTGTTGGGGTATGGTGTATGTGCATTTGTCCAGAGTGACAATGTTGTGTATTCCTGGTATGTCTAGGGTCACATTGCCTTGCCACTGTTTGGCTGCACATGGCTGGGCTTGTTGGACTTCTGTGGATGCTGTTTGTGAGATTAGTGTTTGGCTATTGTTTTTGGGTCAGCATTGGTTCAGACATCCCTGACTGTGAGTCTGACATTTGTAGATGCACCCCAGGGTGTGTGATCGGTTGTCAGTAGACTCACAGGACCTTATTTTCACCTTTATGTGTGTTTCTCACAGGTGTTGAGTGTTGCAGGTGTGAGATGGGTAGATGGGTAGATGAGGGGTATGTGTGAAGGTCCTACTTGGGTTTGACAGTCAGGGAGTGTGACAATGAGCCATGTGTGTTGTGCTGGTGGCATACACATGTCAAGTAAGTTGACACAGATGTGTGGCTGATCACTGTATGACTTCTGACACTTCCTATCATTCCTGAGACTATGCATAGCTTGCATTGATGTATCCCTGAGTTGTTGCACAGAGGTCACAGTGGTTTAATTTCACTCACTGTGCCTCCCATGTCTGATTTGGTGGCCTAAGGGTAGGGTGATATGTTCCTCCTCTTGCATGTGATGTGCCCATGCTATGTGGCTTGCTCCATGGTTTTCCAGCACTGTGCACTTCACTTTGGGCTAGCCCATTTATTGTACTACATAGCTGCAGACCTATGGTATGTGTATGTGGCAAAGTGTCAGTGTGGGATCTTTCTGAGGGACTTGACAAGCAGTGTGAACAGTTCAGTGGTTGTTCATATGCAGTGTGAGTCTTCATTTCTTAATTATACTCTGTTTGATTCACATGAGTGGAAGGTAGGTGTGAGGAGGAGGGTTGCCCAGCCCCTGACCTTCTGTGCAGGGAGTTCATCTTCACCCCCACCTTCCCAATCAATCGACCTTGCCTTTTGATGTGTGAGGTGCGAGGTCTAGCCACACCTGGGTGATAAATTGTACAGGGGGGGCGGGCACAGGAGGGGCACACAGCATGTGCCCAAATGGGTGTGAGAAGCGTCCTGTGGGTAGGGTGTAGGTGGAGCCATGGGAAGCTGCCCAGAATGCCCATGCCTTGCGCCGGCCCTGCCTACTACATTGTGCGCAGGTTTTCCCACGTCTTCACCGCTGCGGTGACTTGCCCAGGACATTGCAGTGATTTCGCGGTTGATGGGTGACCCGGATGCGGAGGTGTGGATTTCTAGCAGGCAGGACATGTGTGAGTACACTAGGGGATATGTTCCTGTCCCCACCAGAGTGTCTGATGTGGACAGGAACCATATTTCAGCACAGGAGTTGTGTGTTGTGGTTGTATGCGGAGTTGTGTATTTACGTACCTGCGGTGTTGACGGTGGCGGCGTCTTATCTGCTGGTAGCGGATGAGGTACAGCAGCGGAAGGGCTTACAGAGCTGGATCCATAGCGGTCAGGACCGCGTGGAGGTGACCGGGATTCTAGTTTTGCTCTCCGCAGTAGTGCTTCCGCCGTCTACGGGTTGCTGGTTTCTCTGCTGCATTGTGATGCGCTGTTTGAGGCATCGTGATTTGTACGGCGGTCGTAACGTCATTCCGCACGGCGGTCTTTCTCTATTGGCTCCCTCCTCCACCGTTGCGGAAGGAAAACACTGGTGGATTCCGTAACTCCGCAGCGGACGGAAAATGGGCTATCTTCATCCACCGTAATACGGCGGACGCGAGGACCGCTGCTGGAGTGCGGAAAAGGAAGTTTTCCGCCACCGCCAGCACTGCGAATTTGCCAAAGACCGCCATCGTAATCGTGCCCTAAAAATGCAAAATTCTAATTAAAAATAATTAATAACTACTAAAATTTTAACACATATAATAAAAATACAAACAATTTTTATACAAAAAAACATACATATAAAATATATACTAAAATACATAACATTAATAAAAAATCGATATTTTTAACAACTATATTTTTGCAAACGATATTAAACACTTCGATATTTTAAACATCGATATTACTTACCTAAAATCGATATTCTTGACCACGATATTTTGTCTGTCGATATTTCTGACCCACGATATTTTTACCTTGTTATTTGTGCAAGTCGATATTTTTACATCGATATTCTGTCTCTGCATCGGGGCAGAGGCATCCCGGCTAGGAAGTTTAGTGAATTCTCCTGTGTGATGGAACACTGTAGGCTGTTGCATAGTAGTCGTAAAAGGACTGGAGGATCTCCTCCGGCGTGCGGACGGAGATATTCACTCGGTGATTAGGGTGATTGTGCGATCAGCCAGGTGAGAAAGCACCCGGGCTTGTCGCACTCCTTGTGTACTTTTGCAGCATGATTGTTGAAATTAAAGCATCGGAGGGGCACCAATAATTCAACATACAATTTTTGGGCTGTAGTGAGTTGTGCAGTCAGCGCGGGATCGTGGTCTGCTGCCTTCCCCAGCTCGGCCTGTTGCCGTTCGGCAGCTGTGATTTCCTTATCAGGCAACCTTCAGACCCCCAATATCTGCTGCATGCAATTTCCTCTAAGCATCAACTTAAATGAGTCCCACTCAACCATTCTAGTGGATGCCGTATTAGTGGTGTAGTGAGCACGGGACGTGGGTCCCGTGCTCACTACACCACTGGATTCAAGCTAGCCTGGCTGATGAAGGGTGATGCCCTGAAACCGGTCCCAGGATGCTTGTTTCCGGTCCATGGAGGACTTGGCTTGGCAGTTCGGGCTGGACTGTTCCCATAAGGAACAGGGTCAAGACTGATTTGCATATGGCTGGGTCCAAACTGGGGTGGTGTGGTGAACAAAAGAATGATGGATGAAACCCAGATCCTTGTGACTGGGGGTGAATGTTTGCATTGTCCAGCATTCCGTCCATCAATTGTTTCTTTTGCATATGTCACCCTAAGTGGGAAGGGTATGCCCAGACGTGGGTCCCGTGCTCACTACACCACTGGATTCAAGCTAGCCTGGCTGATGACGGGTGATGCCCTGAAACCGGTCCCAGGATGCTTGTTTCCGATCCAGGGAGGACTTGACTTGGCAGTTCGGGCTGGACTGTTCTCATAAGGAACAGGGTCAAGACCGATTTGCATATAGCTGGGTCCAAACTGGGGTGGTGTGGTGAGCAAAAGAATGATGGATTAAACCCAGATCCTTGTGACTGGGGGTGAATGTTTGCATTGTCCAGCATTCCGTCCATCAATTGTTTCTTTTGCATGTGTTATGATTGTCAGCAAAATAATTCCGAATTTGGGAGCCATGCTCAGCATGGAAGACGAGGTCTTCCAGGCAACAACGACGGAGATGCCAGTTGGCACCGGCGGTCTGGGAGCCATCTATCGCAGGTCAATGAAATGTGTGTCATGATCTGAAACTATGCGGCCTAAATAATCAGTGTGATGTATATGGGGCACTGGGGGGGGGTATGGGTGAGCATAGGAAACGGTCAAGGTGCAGTGCAGTTGATGGGGCGTTGAATAGATGGAGTAAACCTTGGTAGTGAGGTTATGGGATCCCCATGCATTAATAGAGACCAATGTTGTGTCCAGTTCTGAAATCTCGTAGTCTGCGCTTGGGGGGACGGGGTAAAGGGGGATATGACCTGTCAAGGGTGAGGTCCAATATGCAATTATAATTCCCACCTTGGTTCCAAGGGATCTTAGTCTTTTGGGCTAAGACCATTGAGAGGGCATCCCAGAAAAGTCCATGGTCAGAATTAGGGGCATAAATGCACCAGGGGAGTATTGGTCTGTCAAGATCACAACAACGCATGCTTACCTGGAAGTCCACACTGTTCGATTCGCAGAGACATTATGGACCGACATGCTAGTACCTTACCTTACTGCCTGTGAATTGAGTGTAGCACGAGGAAGATTCAGTACGGCTCAGGGAAGATGGCCTGATGGTGGATGACGTTGATTCCACACAATTGTCATCCTGCAAGGCAATTGGAAGGCAAGTCAGTTCTCTGGTTTGTTAATAGTTAACCCCTTCCCACCCGTAGTTGATACCATAAATAAGACTGCTCTGTACTCCTACCTACGAACAATTGCCTGAGCTCTAGATGTCCGTTGGCGTAGATAAGGTGTGCTGTGGGATAATGTCTAGGATTCCCCTTTTGGTAGCAGGAGCGTACTCAACCAAGAATGAAACTTCGTCTGCAAGAACAGACAAGAGACCTTATATCCCTCCCACTTATATCCTCCTCGTTCTTTCACCCCACTTCAGCGTTGGGTACTTACAAATATAACGTATTCTATCATTTCAGAAGACTTCAGGGTGCGACACCACAGTTCTGTTAGTAGTCTTCAGGATAATAACTAACAATAATAGAGGTATCTTTGGCAGTCTCTATATAGAATGCACTGAATAATATATAGGTCTCAAGTTCTAACAACAGAATAAGATACTATAGCCCTGTTATGTCACAAGGCTTTTAGTATTATAGATATCACACATACACTAAATTCACAATCAGGTTTGGAATTCTCTGGATTCACAATTAGGTTCAGGGCTATCAATATTAATCAAGTTCACTACAGTCATTAAGCTTAATTTTCCAAAAAGTGTCCTTGTTGAAAAACAATGTTCAAGACCTTGCTTGAGCTGAGTAATATCTTACTATATTGTTTCTTCCATTTAGGATCCTGCATCTTGGAGCGGAGCGTGGAATAACTGCAGACTCTGTAAGCAATGAATCCAGGAAGCGGAGGTTCCAGAAGAACTCCTCCGACGCAAGGCGAAGAGTGCTGGACACACCACTATCTTGCACAACCAATCCGGAAGGCAAAACGCTTGCTGTTCATAGGGTGTGGCATTAAGTACTGGTGCCCACCCAACATGGATGTCTGACATCGTCAGGATCTCGCGAGATCTCAGCGATGCGTACACACAGTCTCAGGAACCATAACCTGGTGGTTCCCAGGTTCAAGAAATGCTCCTGGGGAGGAAGGAGCTTTGTGGTCGGCACAACAAGGCTGTGGAACGCTTTGCCGCTTGGGCTGAAGCAAGAAACTAATCTGCTGGCTTTTAGAAAAGCGTTAAAGACCTGGCTGTTTAATCTTTGATGACTATCTGGACTGTACTCTGATTTATGAATGACGAATTTAGCGCCTTGACGCCTTCGGTGAAAGTTTTTGCGCTCTATAAATTTCTTTTTCATTTCATTTCATTTCAAATACAAGTGCTTTTGAAACAAGTGGGAAACAAGCGGAATGGTGCAGCCTGATACATGTGGCAATTCATCTAACATGTTTGGTGACATATTCCTGGCAGTTGTACAATATATACACACACTATGTTCACATGTCACATCGCACTAATGTTATACACATGTTCAATATGGTGAAACACAGCAGTGCTGGTTGCATGGGATAGGGGCGGTCTTTTTAATGGAGGAAACTAGTTAAGCCCTGTTCAATGTACATTCCAGGAGATTCGATGACAGTGCACTGGGGATCATGACATGGTCGACCGTCTAGGTGGCCCTCAAGTAACGTATAGCCTCCCTCCTTCTCTATGATAACATCCAGCACCTGGAAGGGGGTACCAGGCCTAATCCAAATGAGGACTCCACGTGCATACGCTGAGTATGTGGTTGCGTGGTTTGTGCCCCCACCAATGCTTACGCAGGTGCTCAAGTTCTTCCTTCATAGTGTGTGTCTCTTGCAATAGAATAGTTTGTTGATAGTGATGGAGTGAGGTTTGTAAAATACATCCTCATGAAGTTAAATAACTCCATAATAATGTATTGACTGCATGAACTAATCAACTCCGGATACACACAGGGGGCAAACGCAATTTACATAATATGCTAAAACATGTTGGCATGAGTACGTATTAACTGTTTGCGCTTTGAAAAACTGTACTAATGCATGTTTATGCTGTGTTGTACATTGCACATTTTGCATGTTGTGCACGAATAATGAGAAGTTTGCTTTAAACTAATAAGCTTTCGCTAGGATTTGTATAACACAGGGCATTAGTATGGTGGGAGGTAAACATAATGGGTTTTATTTCACGAATTAATATTCTTTTGTGTTTGTTTATTTTAGTACGGGATTGGGCCTGCATGAAAATGGCCTCTCATTCAAGCCAGCATGTGGTTGGCCTGGTCGGTATGGAGTGCGCATGTGCCAAGACGGGTTGCCTGCTCGCAGACTGCTGAGTGTACCCGATGATGCAATCCGTGTGAAGGCCATGTTGACCAGCGTCTTATTGTTTATGTGCCAAGATGCAACAGCGACTGTGGGAACAGCCATCACTACGTGCAATGCAAATGTGAAAACGGATATAATAATAGACATTGTAGCTGAATGTATAATTATGAATGTTAGTAATATACAAATTCAATAGTCTTAAATCCTTCCTTTGTCAGAACCGGTATAGGATGGATTTGTGGGGAGAACTGGATGAGACGACCCTACTGTGATTTTCGACAACCAATCACAGACTGAGTTTCGACCGATAATGTAACATTGTAGGATAGTGAGTTAAGCAGAAAGGTATAATTGATATCCCAAATGGGGTGTGCCAGACGAGATGAAACGAGACGAGAGGAGACGAGACGGAAGCAGAGGGAGAGAGAGGAGAGAGGAGAGAACGCAGAACAGAACCCATAGAGAAGATCCAAGACAGAGAGAGCAGTCCTGCACAGAATCAGAGAACTTTAGGTACGAGAATGTTGCAGGAGTGCTGGGGAGGAGACTGCGACCAAGGAGGTAGATTAAGTGGGAGATTAATTCTAGTTGTTAGTGTAGTAAATTCTGCTGCATCTGTCCTGTTTAAATTTGTCCTCTGAGCCTATCTCTGGGGACCTCTTGCCACAACCTCGGCTAAGGAAGTGGTTTCCTAATTCTTTGGTGGGTATTGCCCTCCTTGTTTGCTTAAAGTTGCAAATATATTTTCTGCAAGTATTTATGCTGCACCTTCTTTCCCCTTCCCATGCATTGCTTTGATATCGGTGTAGATGATTCATTTTGATTACATTGCTTGATAATTTGTTCTCTTATATGCAATCTTGTATGTGCACTGACAATTTTCACTACGAGCATTATTAAGATAAAATCATTAACTGAAGAAATGACTTTGTGGTTATTTAGTTAAATGTTAAACTGTTTAGTTAATCATAGTCACCATCAACTCTTCAACTAATGGTCCATCGACCAGAAGAAGAAGAAGTTGAATTATTAATAGTTAAGAAAGGTACAAATGTTATTTGATGTGACGTATAGTATTTAATAAAACTGACAAATTAAACCCCCCAAATCCAGCGGCAATCATCAGGGATCATTTATGGGTAATGTGTGATGGGCCCCGTTGTTTGATAAAGAAATTTATGCATGACGAGATTTCCTTAGGTCCCTGACGTCAGGAATTTAGGGGTTGCGCTGGATCAGTTTTTCTGGTAGCAGAATGATGGTTATTATTGATTAGTTTGGTGATTTATTGATTATTGATTATTGACTAAATGTTTAACAGTCTATGTAAAGTGGGTTAGTGTTGTGTTTTATGTAGTCTTTGGAACACAGGTACAGAAGGGTATCTGGGATGCCGGCAAAATAGAAGTTAGCCTGAAATAAGGCAGAAGAAAAAGTGTGAGAAGTGAATTCACACGGGAATAAGTGCATTGTCTGTTTAAATTAGTGATACTATTTAGCGTATAGGTGAAGAGAAAGAGTGAAATAGCGAAGGGTCCACCTGTGAAAATTTGGCCTTATCCCTGGAAGAGTAGCGAGACCTCCTTTTTAAATAAAAGGTCCTCTTGTGAAATTTTGGCCTTATCCCTAAAGAAGTAACAGGTCCTCTCTTAGATTGAGTGAAGGGAAGGATAGCGGAATTGTTATACTTGCCCGATTGGTAGCAAAGTTCTTGAAAGTGAAAAAACGATCTCTTTATTAGTAAACAGACAGTGTGGTATTGTTTTATGTTGTGACTAATAAGTTATTGTAAAGAAAACATACTTAGAAAAGTGCCGATAATTTTTGTAAAGGGAGGGTCAGCAGCAGGAGGAGAGGCTGACGTCACAGAAAAGCCGCGCTGGGATTGGTCAGACTGTAAAGACAGAGTGAGCTCAGATTGGTTGGTTCGTGTGAGCCGCGCTGGCATTGGACAAGATAGCGGAGACGTAGAAAACTCCAATTGGAGGAGTTAGAGTGTGCTGCGCTGACATTGGTCAGGTATTTAGGGAAGCTAAGGAGTTCGATTGGTGAATTATAGTGGATCGTATTGATAAAGATTTGCATTAAGCAAAGTGGTTGACGAGCAACAAGAATGTATTTTGAACAACTGAAGCAGGAGAAATTGACTTTATTTGGAAAAATTTAAAGATTCTTTAAAAAGGACAAGCAAGTAATAACGAGAGAAGGAGTTCCTATTTCTCCACCAAAGACACCAGCGTATTATGATGTTAAAATATGGTTATCATACATGTATTTGGCTAGAAAATTGGGTAGGATATACGAAGAATGATGGTATACTAGCTTTTCCAGAGCATGGTTCTTTTAATTTGGCAGTGTTATGTAATTTGAGAGAAAAGATGATGAAATTAGATCCAAGACCTAGACCTACACAGTTTGAAGCATTAGTGGAGTGGGAAGATGAAATGTACGAAAGAGAAAGACACAGAGGTGGTAGACTACATAGATTTACGTTTGGAAGATTTTATGATGACAAACATGAAGACAGGATGAAAAGATGGAGGAATGGAGAGATTACTGAAGGATTGTATCCAGTTTTAATGGTAGGAGAGACTGCAGGAACTAAATGCAAAGAGAAAAAGAGACATTTAGAGCAATTTGGTTATGGGTACAACCCGAATGAATCTGATGATGAGCTGCTGGATGATATATTAGTTAAACGACCACCACCCTATCAGGAGAATTCAGCGATGGTGACACCAAATGCACCATCAATGGAAACCCCAATGACATCTCAAACGACACCAGTTCCAATTGAAAGTGAAGTAGAGCAGGAAGGAGAAGTCAAATTTGCCATACAAACTAAAGAATTAGTTGAAAAATTGAATCAGATGAACATGAAAATAGATGCAATAACTGTGCCAGTGACTATAGGTCCAGCAATACCTGTATTTGAAAATAGACTTATCCATGAACCTTCTTTAACTGTCCCATTAAATTCAGCTATAACATCAGCTAATAGTAGAATTAATGATGTAAGTATTCAAAATGAACAACCCAATACAGTTACTTGATCAACACCTCTGACTAATTTAACAATTATGGAAACACCTAGGGGAAATATGCAGTTTCAGCCTAAAAGAATAGAGTTGGATGTGATTCCCAGAAGTGAAGTTCTAATAGGACCAACTACTGAAGAATTAGATGATTGGGTGAAAGGGTTACAAAGGAGAAAAACACAGCCGCAACCTATAGATGTATGCAAGTTGAGAGTAGATTTGGAAGAAATTATTATTGGAACAATAAGTCCAGACAGGTTAAAGACGTATCAGGATGATGAATTGATGTATCTGTGTAAGAGTGTTACTTGGAAAGCGAAAAATCTACATGAGAGGTTAGTGGAAGCCGCAGAAGAGTTGGGAATGGACATAAGTAGATCAAAGGTGTTGCAGAAGACATATAGAGTGGATTATACTGAGAAAGATATAGAAAATATGAATACGTCTGGTAGACGATTGCAGGTAAAAGAGTTAATGGTTGTTTTGAGAAAATGGGGAGATGTAGAAAGATGGAAGGGTAGATGGATGAGGAAGAAAGAAGAATTGGCTGCTAAAGAAGTACATTTGCGTCCAGTAAGAGAAGTAGAAAATGTAGCTATGGAATGTCCCATGAGAGAAGTTCCAGGAGGAGGTTATGTGCATGTTCCGTGGACTAGACAAGATATATTATCTTTCACCAATGAGTTTCCTAGATTGAGAGAAAAGCCAGTGGAATGGTACAAACAAGTTGAGAGATTTGTGAAGGTGTCGAAAGTATTGTTGAAAGATTTAGATGGATTATTTGAAATTGTTGTCCCTGCAGATTTATGGACTGAATGTAAGATTACAGTTGATTGGCCAAAGGATGAATATCCTAGGGATGCCAAAACAGGCGCACCTTCAGATGAGGTGATGAAAAAGTATCATCAAGTGATTACCTTCTTGAAAAGCAAAATTTCCCCTAAGGAAACTGATTGGGTAAAAATTGATAGAACAACCCAAGACCGAATGAATCTGTTCATGCCTATTATGAGAGGTTATTGCAAGTTTTTAAGCAGTATAGTGGTTTTGAGAATATTGGAGATAAAGATATGGGTCACTTTGTGTATAGGTTTGTGTATGGATTAAAACCTGAGATTAGCCAGATGATACAGCAGCATATGTTGTGTTGGCAAGCCAAAATGATAGATGAAATCTTGAGGTATGCGAAGTATTGTAGTGACGACATTGAGTCTCGTCATCGTAAGTTAAAAGAAAAGGTGATGTGGGCACAAGTAAAGGCAGCAGAGCAGCAAGAAAATCAGTTGAATTCTCAGGGTACAAATCAAATGGGAGGAGTTAATCAGAATGCTCAGAAACCAAGTGGAGGTAGAGGTAGAGGACAAATGAGTAGAGAAGAAGCGAAAAAGAAATTTCCTTGTCATGGGTGCGGAAAGTATCGACACTGGAAGAATGAGTGTAAATCAGTGCAGAGAACTAATGGAGGAAATCAAATTTTAACCCCACAGGTGCAGAGTGAGATATTTGTGCAACAAACACCTCAGCAACAGGTAGTTACTACTCAATATCAGGTCCCGCAACCACCGTTACCACATAGTGTAAATGCTCAAAGATACAGTGCGAATACAGGGTTTCACGGAGGAGACCAGGTTGGTAAAAATACTAACACAAATGTGATTCCCTAATTTTGGATGCAATGTGATGGAAGTGATGTTGAATCGAGTCAATGACGGTGCCTGAGGGGGGAGGAAGAGTGCGTGCTTGGCGCAACTCTAGAGGTAGATCAGTCAGGTCCATTTGTTGATGGAAAAGTGGAAGGAAATGATATCACCTTTCTTGTGGACACTGGTGCTACCCGTTCTACTGTGAGAGCAGCAGAAATTCCAAACCTACCCCTCTCGGGAGAAACTATCCAGGTAGTAGGAGTCTCAAATAAACAGATCAATACTCCGGTTACTAAACCAATTGAAGAACATATTGGTCCCTTTAAAGATATGCATAGGTTTGTAGTGTGTGACTCGAGTCCAGTTAATTTGTTAGGAAGGGATTTAATGTGCAAAATGAATTGCACAATTTATTGTACACCGGATGGTATTGCATTTCAGACACCAGATGAGGATGTCGCATTTAAAATGGTGTTAGCAAAGCAAGGAACAGAAGTGAATGAATTATTTTCACTTCTGACAGACAAAAGTGTGCCTGAAGAATTGATGAAGGTAGTAAATTCAGAGGTATGGGATTTCACAGGACAGGAGATTGGACTGATGAAGAAAGTGGATCCGATTAGAATTACAGTGAAAGATGGTATTGACTATCCAAATACACCACAGTATAAAATGAAGCCAGACACTATAGCAGGAATAACTCCTGTGATTGATCAGATGATTGAACAAGGAATTTTAAAAGAAATAATGAGTAGTCCTTGTAATTCACCTATTATGGGATTGAAAAAGCCAAATGGAACATATAGAATAGTACAAGATTTGAGGAAAATAAACAAAATTGTTGTGCCTTGTTGTCCAGTTGTGCCAAACCCTGCAGTGATTCTATACCAAATCCCACATGATGCGGAGTGGTATACTGTGATAGACTTGTGTCATGCATTCTTTTCGATTCCTTTGCATCAAGATAGCCAGTACTTGTTTGCTTTCCGGTTTGGAGATCGTGTTTTGGCATGGTGCCGAGTTCCTCAAGGCTATACTGAGAGTCCTTCAATTTTTAATCAGATATTGAAAAAGTGTTTAGAAGACTTGAGAATGTCTGAAGATTCTGTTTTGGTTCAATACATTGATGACCTACTAGTGGCATCAAAGACTCGAGAAGCCTGTGTTGCAGACACAATCGCTTTACTGAACCATTTGGCAGAAGGTGGACATAAAGTGTCCCCTGCAAAATTGCAATTCTGCCAACGAGAAGTCCAATATTTAGGTCATAAGATTGAAAAGGGAGTTAGAAAGGTAACATCAGAACGTATTTGAGTGATTAGGGACATGAAGCCTCCTACGACACAAAAGGAAGTGCGAATGTTTTTGGGAGTGGTTGGATATTGCAGGCAGTGGATCAGTGGATTTTCACTGTTGGCAAAACCTCTACAGAGGTTGACGAGGAATGATGTGAAAGATCCAGTTAAATTGGATGAAGAAAGTATGGATGCTTTTGTTAAACTGAAAGATAGTCTGTGTAAGGCTCCGGCTTTGGGAATGCCTGATTATTCAAAGGATTTTGCATTGTATTGCAGTGAAAGAGATGGATGTGCACTTGCAGTTTTAACTCAAAGGCATGAAATGTCAAGACGGCCTGTGGCCTACTTTTGAGCTACTTTAGATTCAGTGGCTGCTGCATTACCTGGATGTTTGAAAGCAGTAACTGCTACTTGTGTGAGTCTGGAACAGAGTGAAGGGATCGTAATGGGTCATCCTGTAAGAGTGTATGTGCCACATTCAGTTGAGATCCTTTTAACAAGGATACGGACACAGCACCTCACCTATAGTCGGCTGACTAGGTATGAGAGAGTGATTCTGGGAGCAGAAAATGTGACAATAGTGAGATGTACGAATGTGAATCCTTCTACTCTATTGCCGGATGCTTGGGATGAAGAAGTAAAGGATGAAGTTGAACATGATTGTTTGGATGTGACTGGATTTTGTACCAAGCCCCGTCCTGATATGAAGGACGTTCCTATTGAGGAATCAGATCGTGTGATGTTTGTTGATGGTTCTTGTTTGCGAACTGAAAGAGGTATTTTGAGTTCTACTTATGCTGTTTGTACTGTGGCGGAAATCCTGGAAGCATCCTGTTTAAACGGATAAAATCTGCACAAGTGGCTGAATTGATAGCTATAATTCATGCCTTTAAATTGGGAAAAAGTCAGAAAGTGATCATAATTACTGATAGTCAATATGGCTTTGGTATTGTGCATGATTTTGGAGAACTGTGGATGCAGAGGGGATTCTTGACCTCTTCAGGATCCCCCATCAGGAATAGTGAATTTGTAAAAGAATTACTGGAAGCATTCCAATTGCCAAAACGAATTGCAGTGGTCAAGTGTGCCGCACATAAGTCAGGAAATGATTATGTGACTCAAGGCAACAGATTTGCTGACCAAGTAGCACAATATTGTGCAAAGAATGAGACTTCCATAAATCGGGGAAGAGCAAAAGAACATACGGTTTGTCAACTTATGTTTACTAACACTATTGAAACATGGGATGAAGTGAGACAGTTGCAGGAAGAGGCAGATGATGAAGAGAGACAGCAATGGGAACAAGCATTTGCAATGCAATAGGTCTCGCATTTACGCGAGTTTAAGCTATTGGCATTGTAAATGGCTATGTCTTTTATTTATGTTTTAAAAACGAAACAAAAATAAAAGGCAATGTGAATTGCAATGTCAATAGCTCAAACTCACGTAAATGCGAGACCTATTGCATTGCAAATGCTTGTTACTGAAATTACCAGTATTTCATGCTCAGGATGGCAAAAATCAATAAAAGAAATCATCAAAACGTTCCCCTTATCAGTGCACATTTAAAGGAGCAAATTCAATTAGAAATCACTTTAAAGAGTTCCAGAGCCGACTAAATGAACCCTGCCCAATAATTAAATATACAGAAAAGACATTAAAAATACAGAGGGGTTTACATACATTTCTATTTAGGTATGTCTCTAAAAACATGAACAAATGGTCGATATTATCCTCCGGAAACGGTGGCAACCCTACATGGAGATGATTAAACTAAGTCAGTCTTGTGGGGTATGTTCCAGGAGTAATAAATTCAACGAACCGGACAATTTCCAGCAATATGAGCATACAGCATATGCTAGGCACAATTCAAATGTACATTGCTCACTCCGTTCTATGGTTACTGGAACTAACCCTAAAAGTTATCCCTATGTTACACGTACTAGAGCGGGCAAGCTGCTTTACAATGAAAACCTTACAGGAGAAAAGGCTGATTGCTTTGTTATAGCTATTAAATGTAGCAACCGTTCACTTTGACTGCTGAGGGTTTCGGGTGGTAAACATCACGAGTCTCCCGAGCGCCGCGTTTTTCTTGGAAGACGTGTTTTGAGGGGCATTCTACAGGTCTGCTGTGATGAAAGCGCCATCTTAGTGAGGGTAAGCAAACCCAGTGACAGGCAATTATAGATAGGAAGAAGAGCTGTTGGTACAAGCTCTGGTCCGGACCGGAAAAAACAAACCAGATTAGGCTACAAACGCTTACGGAACAAACCTCAACGGATTGCAGGAAAAAAAAATTCCCATGACACACGTGGTTAGAACGCAACCCTTGTCGCTATTCTGAATCGATTATAGGTAGCAACAACCCAGAGACTCTACAATAAGTACATGGCTTGGAGGAGGCACTATTCATTTTAAAATACATCATAAATGCATGCGGGTTTCTGGGACTTGCCTATAAAAAGTACAGCTGTAGAATGGCCATGGAAAAATAAACGTGCAGTTTCTTGTTTTTACGAACTGGGTGTACATTGTAAGAATACATTGTTTTCTTCACGAGGCATATTACGTTATACTAAACGGAATAAGGAGTGTGTTCTACAGAGCCTTGTCTAAGAAAAAGATGAAAACTTGACTACGTTTTAAGGAGCTAAAAACTTCTTTTGGCACCTTCAGCGACCGATTATGGCGTCATTTTTGTCTACGAAAGCCCATAATCCTAAATGTAACAAGAAGATGCATCTGTCTCGGCTCCTTTGTTTCAACGAGAAGCTTCAACGTAACCCCCCGTTTCACCCAACATGGCTGTTAAATAACATTTGCGAAGGCTTAAAGCAACAAAGAGCAATTGGGTACCGGTGCGAGAGCACAGCATGTGCCCGTTACTGGCCCTACAGATGTCATCTACTGCTCCACGATGTTGCGGGCTGCGAAGCCGGCGAACTTTCGTTGAGGAAAAAAGATAGCCCGCCAGATCCGACTGTGCCGGACCGATGACAAAAACGTACACAGAGTTCCGATGTGAAGTGAATGTTTCTAAAACAGCTCTGAATGCGTGCAACACCGAGGAAAGTGGCCATGCATATTAAACGTATGCGCGAACCAGGCGCCATGGCAAAAAACAACGAAGTAGTCCCTACATTAAAAGATACCGCCCTGCAGCGTAAGTTAACTGTAGTTGGTCGATGCTGCTTCCTCCAGAAACGGAAGAAAACGGAAGTGACGTATGGGACCACTAGCCAACAATGAGCGAGATAAGAAGAGCAATGCCATATTACACCAATGGCAAGCGACAAAACAAAGAGAAATGCAATGGGTGGAGTTTCACTAGTAATACTGATTACTTGATGCCTCGGAGAGGCAGCGCATGCGCTGCCTATGCGAGACCTAAAAAGTAGGATGTAGGAGACGAGAAGATGACGATGTATGGGTATACACTGATGGAAGACCAGTCATGCCAGACAGTTTACTTTCTCATATGGCTAGGATGTATCATGGAATGACACACATTGGCCGAGACGCCATGGTTAGATCATTCCAACAGACATGGTTCAATCCTAAGTTCAGGACTATCGCAGAGAGCCTTTGTCAGAGATGCCTGACGTGCCAACAGTAAAACCCAGGAAGAAAAACAATAGTTAGTATGGGAACAATAGGCAGAGCAGGTGGTCCTTTTACCAGATTGCCACTCGATATTATTGAGTTGCCTCCCTGTAATAAGCTCAAATATGTGTTAGTAATTGTGTGTTTGTTTTCTAGATGGGTAGAAGCTTATCCCACAAGGAGGAATGACAGCCTGACAGTGGCCAAACTTTTGTTGAGGGAATACATTCCTAGATATGGTTTTCCAGTCACGATGCAAACAGATAGAGGAACACATTTTGCTAGTGAAACAATCAAACTGATTTGTGAAGCATTGAGTATTCAACCAAAACGTCATTGTGCTTATCGTCCAGAGGCTTCTGGAATAGTAGAGCAGATAAATGGCACAATAAAGAGCAGATTAGGGAAAGTGTGTAGATCCACAGCACTGAAATGGCCTGACGCTTTACCCCTAGTTTTGATGAGTCTCAGAAGCATTCCTGACAAAAAGACAGGACTAAGTACTCACGAAATACTAATGGGAAGAGCGATGAGACAAGCATTTGTACCTGCGAACAAATTAATAAATATATCTGATGATCTCATCCTTGACTATTGCAAAGGACTGGCTGATGTAGTACGTTCTGTGTTTCATCAGGTTGGAGCTGATGCAACTACAACACAACAGACTCAAGCGCATGATCTAAGTCCTGGTGAGTGGGTTCAGGTGAAAAGACATAGAAGAAAAACTTGCCTAGAGCCCCGCTGGGAAGGACCATATCAGGTCAGATTGGTGACGACCACAGCAGTAAAGTGTGCTGGTCTACCGAATTGGATCCATGCCAGCCATACTTATCGAGTCCCAAATCCACTTGAACCACGAGTAGAGCGGCATCTGGAGATCTCAAGTACAAGATCTGAATCAGAGGCTGAAGCACAAGAAACTGGTGAAGTTGGAGCACTAGACTCTGAAACTGGTGAACATAAACTAAAAGACTCTGGAGAGCAGATTGAGGAAGAGTTGCCTAGCTCAAGTCAAGTAAAGTGGGTACCAGCTACTGGGACTGAAGAGACTGCTGTTGAACGAGAAGAGAGACAACTTCCTGATAGAAAAGAAAAAGATGGAAGAGAAATAAGTGAAAGAAATACAGAAGAAGAAAAAGAAAAAGAAAGCAAACTGAAAGCAAAAGCAAAGAAACGAAGGTATGATTTGAACAAGGAAGAAGAAGAAGTACAACCAAAAAGGGCAAAGACAAATGATCATTGGCCAAGTGGAGTGAAAAGACTGAAATACAGAGTGGTAAAAACAAGACCCGAGAGCAAGTTGGAACAGCTAAAGGAAGTTTCAGGTGAAATAGAACAAGGAGAGTCGGATGACGAATCAGTGCTGCGACCAAAGAGAGTGAGAAAACCAAACAAAAAGTTCAAGTCACCAGACTGGATTTACATAGCGTTGGAAGAGATTGAAGAAGAAGATTTAAACAAAGAAGGAAATAGCACTGACAATCAGAAAGAAGAAAAGAGTGATCTAGATCCACCTTAAGAGACTGTAAACAAATTAAGGTGTCACGCTAGCAACTGAAGAGAATTTCCTGAAAACGTCTTGGAGATTTGGATTAGTTAAAATAAAAGAAGGGGAAAAGAAGAAAGCTTTTGAAGTGTGGGATCACACAACATTTTTATTTTTGAACATATTTTTGATAGAATTAGAAAACCTAATAGAATTATATGAAGATTAGTATTACTATGGCAGATACACAGGAAACAAGATCTAGATGCAGTTTTATGCGTAGGTGTTATAAAGAATGTCTATGTTTATTTTGTATATTAATAGTATTTTGGATAATATTAACAATTATAATACCTTTACATTTGATTAAAGAAGATACAATACATTCTAATAATTTGACAAGTCCAAAGGTAGACACTGACAGAAAGCAAATTCCAATTGCTCATTTGAAACAGATAGACGCTAATAGTTTGCATCATGATAGATCAGTTACTAATTTTTCCTCAAATGTTTTCACTAAACTACTCTATGAATATGTGGAAACAATGGAAGTGAAGGATTGTTATGTATGTATACAGTTACCATTGTCTGTTTCAGAGGGTGTGACATATCATCACCTTCCTTTGACATATGGTGTGACCTGTAGTGTTTTAACAAGCTTATTGTACAGAACAGGAAAATTAGATTATTACTATTCAAATGTAGATACAATTTTTTCTAAAGTCCCTGTAGTACCAGAGTTGAATAAGATAGCTCATGCAAATGTCATGAGAGATTTTTTTCTGGCGACAACGCCTTTAAAGTTAGCTTATGCTAGTAAAAATAACTTAACGTGTAGATTGGAAAAGGAAGAGAAAATATTTTTGGAGATGGTAGAAGAAAGAAGGGCTAAGTTCCAGAGAAAAGCTGGTGAAGAGAAATTGAAAACACCACCTTGGGTTTTCAGAGAAGGCAACTATGACAAAAGCGAAACTTATGCTGCAATGGCTCTGGATTGGTCACAGAAGGGAAAATTATGCTTACGTAGGGAGAAGACTAATTATAATTCCTATTTCATCGGTTCCAGTGAATGTGAAGATACCTATATAATTATAGGGGGTTGGGGATTAAAGGGAGGAACTGATCCTGTCTTACCAGGTATATATTATGTCTGTGGGAAGAAAGCCTATTATCGACTGCCAGATCACTGGTACGGGACATGTTATCTTGGGATTGTCTTTTCAAAAGTCTATCATGTAGACAAAAGTACAAATGGAATCGATGAAGTAAGGCAAGGACTAAACCGTGTAAAAAGGGAACGTTTTTCAGAAATTGTAGGAGATATATTTGGAGCATTGATACCTGGAGTTGGAGTTACACTGAATGCATACAAAATTCGACAATTGTCCACAGTAGTTGATCGTTTATCAACTGATACTGCTGGAGGATTCTTGATGATTGACACAGAAATGATTGCCATGAGATCTATGGTTATGCAAAATCGACTTGCCCTTGATATATTATTGGCAAAAGAGGGTGGAGTCTGCAGAATGCTGAAAGTTCAACATTGTTGTACTTACGGTCCAGACAAAAGTAGGGATTTGGAAGGATATATTCAGAATATCACTAATTTGCATAAGAAAGTAACACAACTGGAGGTTGATGGTGTTTGGGAGAGACTAAGTAAAAGTTTCTCTACCATAACCAAGTGGTTTTCTTCTATAGGTAGTTCCTTAGTTGAAAAAATAATAGTACCAGTAGCTTTTGTAGTCACTATAATACTCATAATACGAGTGATCTATGTTTGCGTAAAGAAGAGTCGCAAAGAAAAGAAAGAAAGGAAATTGAGTAAGGAACATAAGGATATGGAAAGAGCGATAGAAGAGTTAGAGATGGAGAATTTCAAAGAAAAATTGTATGAAAAATGTAAGGAGCAAGGGTCAAAAGATAAAATAACAACAGTATAACTTGAAAAACCGTATGTTTGGGATTTTATGATGGTAAAACCATCAAAGGGGGTTTGATGGAGTGAGGTTTGTAAAATACTTCCTCGTGAAGTTAAATAACTCCATAATAATGTATTGACTGCATAAACTAATCAACTCCGGATACACACATGAACACAGGGGGCAAACGCAATTTACATAATATGCTAAAACATGTTGGCATGAGTACGTATTAACTGTTTGCGCTTTGAAAAACTGTACTAATGCATGTTTATGTTGTGTTGTACATTGCACATTTTGCATGTTGTGCACGAATAATGAGAAGTTTGCTTTAAACTAATAAGCTTTCGCTAGGATTTGTATAACACAGGGCATTAGTATGGTGGGAGGTAAACATAATGGGTTTTATTTCACGAATTAATATTCTTTTGTGATTGTTTATTTTAGTACGGGATTGGGCCTGCATGAAAATGGCCTCTCGTTCAAGCCAGCATGTGGTTGGTCTGGTCGGTATGGAGTGCGCATGTGCCAAGACGGGTCGCCTGGTCGCAGACTGCTGAGTGTACCCGATGATGCAATCTGTGTAAAGGCCATGTTGACCAGCGTCTTATTGTTTATGTGCCAAGATGCGACAGCGACTGTGGGAACAGCCATCACTACGTGCAATGCGAATGTGAAAACGGATATAATAATAGACATTGTAGATGAATGTCTAATTATGAATGTTAGTAATATACAAATTCAATAGTCTTAAATCCTTCCTTTGTCAGGACCGGTATAGGATGGATTTGTGGGGAGAACTGGATGAGACAACCCTAGTGTGATTTTCGACAACCAATCACAGACTGAGTTTCGACCGATAATGTAACATTGTAGGATAGTGAGTTAAGCAGAAAGGTATAATTGATATCCCAAATGGGGTGTGTCAGATGAGACGAGACGAGAGGAGACGAGACAGAATCAGAGGGAGAGAGAGGAGAGAGGAGTGAACCCAGAACAGAACCCATAGAGAAGATCCAAGACAGAGAGAGCAGTCCTGCACAGAATCAGAGAACTTTAGGTACGAGAACGTTGTGGGAGTGCTGGGGAGGAGACTGCGACCGAGGAGGTAGATTAAGTGGGAGATTAATTCTAGTTGTTAGTGTAGTAAATTATGCTGCATCTGTCCTGTTTAAATTTGTCCTCCGAGCCTATCTCTGGGGACCTCTTGCCTTAACCTCGGCCAAGGAAGTGGTTTCCTATTTCTTTGGTGGGTATTGCCCTCCTTGTTTGCTTAAAGTTGCAAATATATTTTCTGCAAGTATTTATGCTGTACCTTCGTTCCCCTTCCCATGTGATGCAGCGGTAATTTCACGGTAATTTCTCAATGCAAAACCTCATTTACCTTCTAATTTACCGCTGCAAAGGTACTGGACCCTTGCCACTGTATATTACCATCAGGAGATTTACATAAACATGAAAAATCAAAATGCAATTAATATTTAAGCCAATAAAGAGAGTTGTGAGTATTTTTTAAGGGTTTTATTTTCTAGTTAAAAGTTAAAGTTCTCTGACCCTTTATTCATTAGTCAAATATCAATCAGGTTACAGAATTTGGAAAACAGGAAAAATAGAATTAATACAGAACATATTATAGGTTGCATACAAAACATTCCATAAAGGAAGGGAATGAGGCAATCAAATGTCAATCAGAATTCTCCAAAGAAAGTTCAGGAAAATATGATTCAAGAGTGAGTTTTTGCAAGGCTAATCAATAATTAATAATTGGCAAAAATCTCCCATAAAGAGAAATAAATGCATAAGACAAATAAATCTTTTCAAAACTAATTAATTAGTCAAAGCATGAACTTAAAAGTTTTAGCATCAAAATCTAATCCTGTTCTATCCAGTTGCACCCTCTGCCCTGGTCTGTTCATCTGTCCTCTCTGTGTTCACAGAGAGACGCTGGTCCTGAAAAGGCCCCTCCTTCACAGACCACAGAGGAATGTGATCTGCCTTGCCAAAAATATGACGTGCAAGGCTAGCCTATGCCCCCCACCTCCCTCTATCTCTCCTCGGACGCAATCTGCTCTCAGACTGCACCCGCTAAAGCTTCTAAAGCCCCTAAAAAAAAAAAACCCCAAGCCCCTAAAGAGGTCATTATTTATACTCTAATTCTTGGCTGACTATACTAATAAGGTTGCAATTTTCAGTAAAGCTTGTACCCTGATTGGATAGCTTAGATGACGAGGGTCTCACCATCCTGTTCTCATTGGCAAATCCAACCCACACCAGTTTTAACAAAAAAAACCTTAATGATTAATACAATTATATGTTTTAGCAACATTTACTAGGAAAAATGTTTCAGTCTATTTCCTCCTTCCTGTCATATCGCACGCAGGAAGGACACATTCCACAAACACTGGTACATTGGCAGGGTAACAAGAATGTACAGTTCATGGTGGCCTTGAACCAGGTCTTCACTTGAGGCACTTGGCAGTATGTAGCTGGTATAATCTGCGCATGCGTCTCTCATTCAATACACAGCCTTGCTGGATTCACAGGCAGCCATTTTATCTTAGGCCCAAAAACAAAATAAACACAATAAGAGTATTAATTTACAAATGAAACCCATTATGTTTTACCTCCCTATACTAATACCCTGTATAAATTATTACCTAGCAAAAAGCTATTAGTGTAAAGCAGCTTTTCTTATTATTTGTGCAAAAAATGCAAAAATGTGCAATGTACAAAATAGCATAAAACATGCACTAGTGTAAATTTTGAAAGCGCACACAGTTAATACATACTCATAGCAACATGCTCTAATGTTTTAGATAGCTTTTCATGCAAATGCTTTGCCCCGTGTAGTGATGGTGCATGGTTAATTAATACACATTATAAAAAGATGTGTTATGAACTGAATATGCATTGTCTAAATATGCAACAAAGCCAAAGTCTCTTGAGACAGGTACAGGGAGTGTAGATTATAAGGGAAAGGATACTGGGAAGAGAGAACACATTCCATGATTCAAAGCTAAAGAGGCCACTGAAATCACAAGTTTTCTCTACACTGCAAAAACACATGTTAATTCAGCACAAGCATTTCAGACTGAAAGTCTTTACCAGGCCTCATTTCATGTCTCATGTGCCATGTGTTTTTCACTTGCACCAAAATCTGCGTGCCATTTTAAATGCAATCTGTCTGAAACATAAAAATAAAGCAATGCTTAATTTGAGAAATCTAGCTCTATCACATGCATTGCTTTGATATCGGTGTAGATGATTCATATTTATTACATTGCTTGATAATTTGTTCTCTTATATGCAATCTTGTATGTGCACTGACAATTTTCACTACGAGCATTATTAAGATAAAATCATTAACTGAAGAAATGACTTTGTAGTTATTTAGTTAAATGTTAAACTGTTTAGTTAATCATAGTCACCATCAACTCTTCAACTAATGGTCCATCAACCAGAAGAAGAAGAAGTTGAATTATTAATAGTTAAGAAAGGTACAAATGTTATTTGATGTGACGTATAGTATTTAATAAAACTGACAAATTAAACCCCCCAAATCCAGCGGCAATCATCAGGGATCATTTATGGGTAATGTGTGATGGGCCCCGTTGTTTGATAAAGAAATTTATGCATGACGAGATTTCCTTTGGTCCCTGACGTCAGGAATTTAGGTGTTGCGCTGGATCAAAAGCATGTTGTTGCTGTTGGGTGGGAGGTCTGGCGGAGGTTGTTCGTCTCTGGAAGTAGCATCCCAATGGTATCACTCTGACATCTCGGAGAGGGTATGTGTTCCTGCTCTGTCAAGGTAGTCCAAGGTAGGGGGGATAACTGGGGGTGTAGAACCATGGAATGGTTAATAAGGAAGTAACGGGGGCCTATTGCAACCGGCAGTATGCCCAAACCAGTTATCTATACTTTGTGATCTAAGGTAGTGTGGGGGGTGACTAAGCCGAAGTTGCAGGACTATCGCTCATGGGCCCATGTGTGTAAGGTGGAAAGATGGATGAGGGCCTCTCATTGGAAGACTTTGGAGGGGGCCTTAGATGGGATATACAGAGGTGAGGGGCATTATAGTGCATTGTTTAACCCAGGCGAGGGTCAACGGGGCGGCCTGTAGGGGTTGCATGCGCTGAGAGCCTAGGAGGCGCCTAGGAGAAAAAGCGATAGCCGGTGCCCTGTGGGAGCCGGGAGAAGGCAGTATAAGTAAAGGTTGAGTATATAAGTTACAGAACACCCCAACATCATAGAATGTCAAACAGAGAGTGTATACATTTCAAGTATAATCGGCAGGTCACACCCAGCAGATGCACTTATTTGAGTGTGTCTGCGGTTTGTGGGGTCACACTCGGCGGAGTCAATGAGCCCTGCTATGAGCTATCTGACAGGAGAGTGCCATTGTCTGTGGTGAAGATGTGCGGGTCCTTATCTTCGTCAATGTCATTGTTAGTTGTTCCCATGGCGGCAGCTGCTTTAACAGCCCTATGCTTGGTTTCTATGATCTGTTCCAAGTTCGGGGGTGTCATCGGGGAGGACCGCCGGTTTCGGCGTGAATTGGCCACTGGTGAGGGCTGGGTTGGACAAGAGGCGTGCTGGAGCCCGCTGGTCTCAGCGCTGATCGTTGTTGAGGAAGTCAAAGGGATGCCCTGACTTATAGGCAGCCCCAAACCGTCCGCTTACGGAGGCCCACATCCAGATGTTTGTAGATTTGCAGGCCGGCAAACAGAGCCTTACAGAGTTGCATCCAAAATCTTGACTGGCCTAGCCACATATCCCCATTCATCCTTCTTCCTTGAAACGTCATGTGCTCCTCTGTCATTATGTAAAAACCTGTGTGATTGTGTTGTAGGCAGCCATTTTCTCTTTGTCCTCTATGCCTCCTTCTTCCACATTAAGTAATGTCCTTTACCACCATTTTGTGACACCATTATGTATGTTAGACAGCCATGTTTTCTTTTTCTTCTTGACTTCTCCTTCCTTGTCAAGCCATGCACTCATCCATAATTTACTTATTTCAATTTTTTGTCTACATTTTCTCCTTTTGTACTTGTGGGCTGATTGTAGTCTGCACTTTTTTGTTGATATTTCTTGCCAATGCGACCCGGTCTGTCGAGCCATGTGTGAGAAGTTGGCCTGGTATATGCTGCCCCTGTGCCATAATGTTGGTCCGCCCAGTCCCATGCCTCTTTGGGATCTGTGAAAAAGTGAGAGGCGCCGTCAACCATGATCTTAAGGCGTGCCGGGAACAGGAGTGAGTATTGGACTCCTAAATGTCCTTTACCACCATTTTGTGACACCATTATGTATGTTAGACAGCCATGTTTTCTTTTTCTTCTTGACTTCTCCTTCCTTGCCAAGCCATGCACTCATCCATAATTTACTTATTTCAATTTTTTGTCTACATTTTCTCCTTTTGTACTTGTGGGCTGATTGTAGTCTGCACTTTTTTGTTGATATTTCTTGCCAATGCGACCCGGTCTGTCGAGCCATGTGTGAGAAGTTGGCATGGTATATGCTGCCCCTGTGCCATAATGTTGGTCCGCCCAGTCCCATGCCTCTTTGGGATCTGTGAAAAAGTGAGAGGCGCCGTCAACCATGATCTTAAGGCGTGCCGGGAACAGGAGTGAGTATTGGACTCCTAATTGTCGCAAGTGGCGTTTGACTTCGAGGAAGGAGTTTGTTGTCGTTGAACTCTCTTGGTATAATCTGGAAACACCATGATCACTTTATCCTCAATGCAGAGGGGGTCAGTGAGATGAGCAGCACATAGAATTGCATACCGGTCCTTAAAGTAAAGCAACTTTGCCAACTTTGGGCATTGGGAGGAGCCAGAAGGGGGTTGCCTAGTGGGCACTCGGTGCACTCTCTCCAATGTGAAGAAGTGGTTGAGGTCAGAAGCAGGGGTAAAGGACCTGAACCAGTTCTTCAAGCAAGTGATGTGGTTGAGACTTCTACTCCCTACGGCAACCCCAGTATTCCTATGTTGCTCCTTGTCTTCTGCTCTCTCCTCCAGGTAGCAGACTGGATCCTGCAGATAGCGCACTTGTTGTCTTCCAATGATGGTTGCAGAGTTGCGATGTTTCTCTTGCCCTCCGTGACTCTGTCTGAGAGCTTTCGATGATTGTTGTGGAGGAATCTGAGTTCGGTAGTCAGTGTGCCAAACTGCATCTCTATTGTGATGCAGGAGTGTTCTATGGCAGCTAGTACCTGATCGAACTGATCGGAAGTGGACATCTTCAGTGCGGGATCCACCATTGGTATTTCTGGGATGGCTGATGGTGGAGCTGCGGTGGTGGAAGATGGACCCAGAGTGGTTGACCGGAGTCTGCCCATGGTGAAAAGCTGAGAGAGTCATCTTGCCCCGACAGTTATATGCAACTAGGATGAGTCCTGCTACCTCCTACTCTGTGGGCATCAACTCCAGCCCCAATGCAGAGGCAGATGAGGCGTTAGTGTTTGATGCACTGGGCCCCAATTAGGGTTCAAGGGTGATTCCTGGTGGTCGATTCGGTCCCTCCTTCACCCACCATTGAGCACCGAAGTGGGGGGAAGGGTTCCTGTAAAGATTGCCAGGGAAAATACCATACGTGCGACTCCGGGTGTGTCCGGTCGGGGCAGCAAAGAGCTGGTTGTTGTAGTGCCTTCGGCTTCCAAGTGAGTGACCAGTAGGGCTTAAAATGTGTGTCCCAGGTGTGCCTAGTAACGTGTTGTGGTGCAATGGACCGGTCAGTTTGTTTGGGTTATACTTCAATCCAGCAGGTTCCCCCTCACACGCACTGACATGAGTGCCAATATGAGGGGGAATGAAGGGGATTCTGTCTGAGTACAGGGAAGTTGGAGCGGGCCCCCAGCAGGGAAGTTGGAGCGGGCCCCCAGCCAAGGTCACCCAATGAAGGAGGGCGCTGTTGCCGACTCGGGCCCCCCAGGGAACACCAGATGGGGGAAGCAAGAAGTAGGCCAGCGCTGAGGGAGGATCCAGGTACAGGGGCGGTGTCAGGTGTGCAACTGTGTCCTAGCCCCCGGGACATGTGTCCCTAATTGAGGCATTCCCCCTAGCATGCGTGGAACAGAGTGCTGAGGCAAGGGGGGAAGAGTAGTGACCCCGGGTATTGCGCTGGGCTGTATCTCAGATCGTGGCGTGGGGATATGGGGGGCTGTGGTTCACTGTGGGGCCCCTGCTCTTCAACTTCAAGGGCTGCTGTAGGATGTGTTGGCCGATGCCTGGGAGAGGGGAAGGGAAGAGGCTAGGTACCTCCCCGCTTCACCCCCCCTGCCCTTATCGGCCAGGGGCCATCAAGTACGGGCCCTTGAGGGTCGCTGTGTGCACAGTTACTTGCGGGGGGCCAGGGGTGCTGACTCACCAAATGGGGGGTCCAATACGCTTCACCTGGGGCCCCAGATTCTGCTAGTTTCATCAATGAGGGGTCAGCTCTGCATCATCTCCACTGGGGGCCGAGGCAGCTATCTCTCTCGCGTCCATCATGGAGAGGCAGGCACATAGTCCGTGGCCACAGCTGGTTCCAACAGCGATGGGCCCTGGAGGGCTGTGGTGTGTCACAGCTGCATGCGGGGATCCAGGGTGCTGTAGCATGAAAGAGCAACCAACACTACGTCTCACCTGGGGCCCCCTTGTCTCAGTTAGCACCACAAGGAGTCTGTTCTGGATTCTCTGCTTCGGTGGTCTAGGCTGCAGTCTGCCTCTCGGCTGTCAGGGCCAGGCTGGTACTGGGCTCAGGGTCGCAGCAGGCCCTGGCATCATGTTGGCGGGTGGGCTGATAATCCACCGAATTCGGCCCCAACGCTACTTACCTGGGGCACCTGGTCTCCTCTGGCCTCTCTCGGATCGGGTGCAGCACCTGGTCATCCATCTGGTGTGCCCGGACCGCAGCCCACCTTGCACCAGTCAGGGCCGGGTGGGTGTCAGTCCCAGGGTCTGGAAGAGGCGTGCTGGAGCCCGCTGGTCTCAGCGCTGATCGTTGTTGAGGAAGTCAAAGGGATGCCCTGACTTATAGGCAGCCCCAAACCGTCCGCTTACGGAGGCCCACATCCAGATGTTTGTAGATTTGCAGGCCGGCAAACAGAGCCTTACAGAGTTGCATCCAAAATCTTGACTGGCCTAGCCACATATCCCCATTCATCCTTCTTCCTTGAAACGTCATGTGCTCCTCTGTCATTATGTAAAAACCTGTGTGATTGTGTTGTAGGCAGCCATTTTCTCTTTGTCCTCTATGCCTCCTTCTTCCACATTAAGTAATGTCCTTTACCACCATTTTGTGACACCATTATGTATGTTAGACAGCCATGTTTTCTTTTTCTTCTTGACTTCTCCTTCCTTGCCAAACCATGCACTCATCCATAATTTACTTATTTCAATTTTTTGTCTACATTTTCTCCTTTTGTACTTGTGGGCTGATTGTAGTCTGCACTTTTTTGTTGATATTTCTTGCCAATGCGACCCGGTCTGTCGAGCCATGTGTGAGAAGTTGGCCTGGTATATGCTGTCCACTAATTATAGTGGGCACCTTGCACCAGTCCAAACAACCCCTTATTGGAGATAGGTTAAAGACAACCTTTATTGAAAGCTATCCTAGTGGTAGCTATGGAGAGCAGCCTTCAGGCTAAGTCTTGAAGGAATGTAAAGCAGCTTGTTTTACCAGTCTATAATCTCTTGAGTGACCAAATGAAAGAGGACCACACCAGGTATATATTCAAAATATATGTATT
This sequence comes from Calotriton arnoldi, assembly GCA_963921515.1. Taxonomy (NCBI): domain Eukaryota; kingdom Metazoa; phylum Chordata; class Amphibia; order Caudata; family Salamandridae; genus Calotriton; species Calotriton arnoldi. The sequence goes on from CAWUFW010004684.1 coordinate 1,233,054, forward strand.
TATTGCTAAACACACCCCTCTAGTCTCTTTATGAGGCTAGAGTTCGAAGTACATAAGTTATAAGTTAGTTATCAACAGTAATAGCACAGATACACATTTGAGCCCTAGGGGCGTACCAAACCATATACCAATAAAGTGGTATAAGAACCACGACTGAGCTAGACACAAGGCCTAGAGCCTGTAGAAGTGCTTGGACCACAAGGAACCACCCAAGGTAGTGACACAGGGGACCCACGTGCAGTGTGAGAACACAGCCGCGAATCGCCGTTGACTTCTATGGGGAAAGTCGCGGTTGGAATTTTAAAGGAAAGGGACACTTAGAGGAGGACTTGGAGCAAACCCCTTTAGAACTGGGTTGTTCTAGAGTCTATACCCACGGGAGCACCGGAGTACTCGAGTTACCTCACCCAGGTAAGCCGGGTGCATAGGTGTCTTTCGGGGTCGGGTTTCGTCGTCGGTTTCAATGACGATCTGCTGCAAAGTGCTGCTGGCGGCCAAGTCGAAAGTGTTCGGGTGGATCCAAAGGTGGATCGAAGATCTGAAGAACCTGAAAGCAGAGGGGACAGAGTCTGGGTCACTAGCCAGTGACCAGGAAGGCGATGAGCGGATGCCCACCGATGTCGGGTGCTTCAGGTAGGTTGACGGTCGTCTTGACTCTTCAGCCACGAGGTCCAGGAGGCGTCGACGATGACCAGGAGCTGGATTCGAGCTGTCCCACAACGTCTGTCGATTGCTGAGGTGTCGGCGACTGGATTGGACCCAACAAGTCTTGGCAACGGCAAGTCTTGTGGAAATAGAAGAAGGACAGTGGTGCAGACCAGCAAGGTCTGAGGGACTCACCCAGCGAGGGTAAGTCAGGGCACGCCTGGAGCAACCAGGGAAGTCCAAGCAGAAGAAGATTGGCCTTCGGGAGGGCCCACTAGCTAATGGACTAGCGACCGCAAAGGAGCCTCGAGTGGACGCACTTAGAGCTGGCTCACGGGACACTCGTGGAGTGGAGGCCAGTGATCTTCGGTGCAGTCGGTGTTGGAGGTAGGGGCTACTCGGAGCCCAAAGCACAACTTCGTGGGAGACCAGGAAGAGGATGCACTTGCAAATGCGCTCGGTGTCCAGGGGTCACGGTTCCACATTACCCACAACAGCTACGGGCCTCAGCTTTGCTGGGGACTCAGGGCAGCCTCGGGAAGTCTGGAAATCCACCTCTGGTGATGCAAAGACTTTGGCGTCCGGCGGGAGCTTCAGCGATGCAGACCGGACAATTGCTTCGTTGGTGCCTGCCAAGCAGGGAGTCACTCCTTGACCCCAAGGGAGATTCTTCAGTCCTCTAATCTTAAAGTAGAGCGTCGAAGGTCCAGGATTCTGTATCAGAGTTTCGTCCAGGTAAATCTAAAGTCCTAAGGACTGGGGTCCCATATGTTTACCAAGTTAGGGGGTTGGACATACTCTGGGGACCCACCTATGGGAGGGTCAAGGCAGAGGGGTGGTTACACCCCTTTCCCTTTGTCCAGTTTCGTGCCAGAGCAGGGGCTGGAAGCCCCTGAGCCGGTTTGAACTGGGGTATGCACAGGGACACCAAATGTGCCCCCAGTGCTGGACTTCAAAGCACTTTGAGAGTGCACCCACCCAGCCCCAATACACATCAGCCTGTCTGGGAGGTGGTTACACCTCCCTGCAACAGGAAACCTATTGTCCAGGCCTCCCCTGCTGGAGTTTCGGTCAGCAGCAGGAGGCCAGACCCGTGTCTGTGGCTGCAGCATCCATTTTGTGATGCCAGGGCTCTGTAAAGTTAATACCGGGTATGCCGGTTGGAACATGTCTCTCCTCTAGAAGGGTGGAATGCTACCCCCGCCGCCAGAACTGGCGGGGGGTAGTATTCCAAGATGTTTGACACCAAACACGACATGTTTCCGTGCAGCCATCCCAAAGTTAGCATTTAACGAGGTTATAATGCACTTAAGAGTATATGGTCAGGCTGCACTGCAAAGAGCATCAGAGGAGGCACTCCGAATGCTGCAGAGGGGCTCTGCTCATGCAGGGGCACCCTCTCACATGAAAACCAAGCACTCTGCCTTCAGGATTGTCAAGGCCTGCCATAGGAGTGACTTATAGGTTTATATGTGTGTGCAATGGTAGTGATATAGGTAGCCTATACCTCTGTAAGGGGTGCAGGCACCACCTTACTCAGGCTGCAGTAGCAGACCTGTGGTGTCATTTTGGCTGGCCTTCCAGGGGTGGCATAATACATGCTTCAGCCCCTGGCAGGCCTCTGAGGTACCTATGCCCTGGGTACATAGTATACCATATACTAGGGACTTATAAGGGCACTCCAGATTCCAATCAGAGATGTGCCTAAGGCACATGGAAACCATTTTAGAGAGGAAGCAGCTAGGCTGGGGTTCTGATTAGCAGGGCCCCAGCCAGACTAAAGTCGAAAAACAGTGAAGCATCAGCAAAAAGTGGGGGTACCCATGTGAAGCAGATCCTACTCTCCTACACCATGGTTATTATTTTTTTTATTAATTTAATCAGTTTTTGTCAGCCTCGCTAATGCTCTCATTTGGGTACACTATGGAGGGGCATAAAATAATATTGCTCATTTTTGTCATGGACAGATCTCTATGTCACACCATAGGCCCTGAAGTATTTCCTTCTGCAGTTGCTCCAGGACCCCAGATACATCCTGAAACATACTGTGCTATTGGCCTTGGTGGTTAAGCTGGGCTGATGGAAATTGATACGTTGAGAATCCCAATCTTCCTATCTATTGTCTGACAAATGGTTATCACAGTACTCATCCTATAGAGAAGTGAGGGGAAAAGGGGTAAGTTAAAGAGACACAGATGGTGGTCCTCAGAGTGAACTGGATCAGTAAAGTGGTATCTAGTACAGGGTATTTAGAATCGGATGCAGCATGGGAAAGGAAAAGGCAGCACAAGGTTTTAATTGGAGACAGGGAATAATAAAATATCAATGGAATAACAATTTGAGCATCTCAGCAAACACCAAGACGGATGATGACCCCAAACACCTGGGATCTGGCGGAGAATCCCAGGACCCCAAGGAGATATAAATCAGAGGCTTGGATGTACAGCAGTCAGCACAAAGACTTCAAAAGAGTGGTATTTATGGAATATCTAGCATGGGAACCAGAGGGATCTGAATTGAGGAAACATAATAAAGTGGAGAAATAGAGAGCCAGGTGATGAACTAACCATCATGCAGAGAAGTCATACAACTACATTATTCACTGCTAGACTCTTAGCTATAGGGCTGGAGGGTTTAAATACTTATACTGCCATTGTCAACCTGGAAGGGAAGGCCCAGCACTGGAGGTAAAAATCTCAATCAGTTACTGGGTAGTCATTCTTTTCTATATTTCACTATGTAATTCTCTAAAGTCTCTAACTCATCCCCCTGTGTAACAAAGGACATTGAAAAAGATAATGTGGCCCAGAACTCTTTTTTCTTTTGTACTGCCTATTTCCTAACCAGAGTTGTGACACCGACACACACCAAATTCCAAACATCCAAACAAATCCTTAAATAACCATGCCTGCAGAGCCATCCATACTATTATGATATCTGGGATCCCTTTCTCTGATGTCCCTAAATTGTTCCCTAGCAGTGCACTCACTAAGTGCTTTCTTTCCTTGGTGTCTTTGCTGGCTCAGGCTCTTGTAGTCGATTTTAGTGCAGATCGCACAAGATTTCAACCACTCACAGGTTCTGCACTTTTGATCAAGATCTTGCAAGATTTAGCTGGCATCTTGTGTGCAATTAGGTATTTAAACCATGCACAAGCTCTAATCATTGCTCGGCCTTGTCGACTGCAGTGCAGTTATGCGACATCTGGTGCTTGATTCATGACACTTACCTGAGTTCTGCTCGGTTATGCTGAGTCTGGAGCTTGATTCAAGATAATTTCCTGAGTTCCCCTGGGATCCATCTGCTACAGCTTGGCTTTCAGATATCTTCTTCATCATCCTGGTACTTATACCCTGTCACCTTGCATTCCATGATCTGTAAGGAAGATCAGGAGGCTGATTCGTATTGTGAGTCTCATAAAAAACCTGCAAAGGTTAGTTCAAGGAGTGTTCAATACAAGCACTAGCACTGGTGTGGTCTAGTAGAATTTATATCCTCAAGACTTTGGGCCCAATTACGATGTCAGACGGACCACCACCGACAGGCCGTCGGTGGCTGTCCGCCCGACATCCAGAGCCACGGTCCGGTTACCGGATTATGATACCAGCGGTCAGAGTGCTGTGGTTGGGGGAAAAGACCGCCACCTCCAACAGGATCGAAGATCCCATCGGGGCAGCGGTCGGACTAGTAATCCCTGAATGGCGGCAGTGCCTGCGCAGGCACAGCCATCGGTATTACAATGTCCATTTCCCCCTGCCTTTTCATGGTGGTCTGACCACCATGAAAAGGCAGACGGAAAGGCATTTTGGGGGCCCCAAGCAGGGCCCTGTCCCCCCTGGGCCTCCGCTATGGGGCCCGGGGAGCACACGTGGTGGCCCCCAAACACCCATGCACCCTGTGCGAGGCACCACATTGTGCCTGCCACATGGTTCAGGGATGTTTGTAAACATGCCTTTTGCCATTGGTGCTTGTTTTGCGGCCCTTTTGAGAACACACATTCTCAAAGGTAAACTTACAAGTTGTGGTAAGTTTACAAGTTTGTCAGAACTCACAACCTACGAGCAGAGTTTTATGACTCCACACACCCTATACTTAAGTGTGCAGAGTTCTCCACACCCAGAGACTTCACACTTGAGACAGAGAACTCCACAACCATAAGTATAGGCAGTGCGGAGTCATAAACTTCGCCTAAGGCCCTCATTACGATGGCATTCGGATGAGCGTCCGACCGCCATTACCTCGGGCATGTGTCCGTCCAACAATCAGTCGGCGGTCCCACCTGCTCGATTAGGATATAACCTCCAGCACGGCTGTCGGAATGTGCCTTTTTGTACTGCAGCTTAGTTTGTGAATTGCATTTTGTAATACGTCTTGTAATACTACAAAACCTAGTACAAACTGCAGTTTGAGAATCTGGCCCACTGTATCTATTTAAAAAAGACTACTTCAATTGAACATAATTTATTTGTATTGTTATGTTTACTAAAAGAGGTAAATATAACAGAGACTACTATGCTTAGTATGCAAGTCACAGACAGATAATCAAGGACACAGTCATTTTGGCATGACAGTTAATCAAAGACTAATTCAATCTTTTGGTTAACAACAAACATGCAGTGAACAACAGCCTCTGCAAAGGACATTAACATTTCTTGAGAGAATTACTGGTCAATTGGCATCCATCCCTAACCTTTTATTCCCATAGTCGGCTAACATTAATGAATGTGATGCCTGGACAGCATCTTTGTGTGGATTCCATGGAAAAAGAGAAGCATAGACACATTTCTGGATTGAAAACAGGTGATTTGGAATAATTAATGAATGCTAAATGATTATTTGTGGCGTATGTGAGGTACTTAGCTAAACTTTATTGATTTTTCGTGATCCCTGCTTGTGGTAGATGAGGGATGGATTTGGGGGTAGATGTCTAAGAAAATATTGCAAATGTTCTATGGGTAGTTAGTTGGGACTTCAGAGGGGAAGGCAACTGCTACCAGGGCACAGCTATAAGTCATGATTGTAGTTGCATCAAACCGCCACTGGCAGGGATTTTAATGTATGCAAGAAGTGAAATAGTTAGCTCATAATGATTAGGGGTATGTGAAATCACATTTTGTTTGCAAAATATTAAGAAATCCCACAAAAAAATTGTGAAATTACAATTTAGAGTGAAAGCAGTGCTCAGTTTGTGCCGGTGTTTTTCAGTGCTCGGCACCAGCACTTAATTTCTAACACCAACACTTTTTTGATGACAGCCCACCACATGGTGGCACTGTCTGCCCTCTATGAACTGAGCACATCAGTTCAGCAATACAATATGTTCTTGATAATAATAATAGCAGTGCTTCCAGCCATTAGTAGTGCCATTTTGCATCAATGGCAGGGAAATTAGTGGGGGGGGGGGCGAAGTGGTGGCCGTTCCTTTGCCTGCCTGGCATCCTAAGTGGTACCTTGGGGGCAGGGCACTTATTTTTGCAGATATTAAGCACTGGGCTTGCTGGCATCTCGTGTGATTTTTTTAACTCAAGTGCAAACTTCATCTAAATAAAAGTCTGGTGAGATACCAGCAGTAGACTGGTTTGAGCTAAAAAATGTCTGTTAGCTAAATATTTACTCCTCAAATGGGCCTCGTGCCTGTAAAAAAAACTATAAACTATGTGACACTAAGGGCCTGATTACGATGTCGGTCGGAAAGCCTCCTACCGACAGTTGGATTCTCCTAGAACCCATCCGCCCGACTCAGTCGCAAACATTTCCGACCGACGGATTACGATGCTCGCGGTTGGAAGGGGAACCGTTCTTTCATTCTAAATCGGTTCCGACCGGCATTCGGAGAATCCGAGTCGGTCGGAGCCGATTCATACAGCTCAACGGACACCGTTTCCAACCGATTCCGATGTCGGATTTCAACAGCCTTTCCGACTCGGACTGTCCTACACTAAAAGGCTGTCGGAAACTGACTTTGGGGTCCCCTAGCAGACCCCTCTTCATCCTGAGTCTTCCGGTTTGGGGTCAAGGGGGTACCCAAGGGACCCCCCTGTAAAAAACCATGCACAGTGTGGCACGCATCATGGGGTGCCCATGACAGAGTGCAAGGTTTTCCACAGACACCCATTTTCCTCCATAGGAGCCTGTGTTGTCGGTTGGAACACAGGCTCCCATTGAAGTCAATGGGAGTTCTTCCGAACGGTGTTCGGAAGCGTCATAATCGGTCGGGCAGAACCACAGACCGCGAGTCAGTCAGAACCGAATCCGACAAGGAGTCGGGCGGTTTAGTTTCCGACCGACATCGTAATCAGGCCCCAATACATAGTAATACAAAGGATACATAGTAATATCTTCAAATGGGTTTGGAGGCATGCCTCGGTCACTTCTGGGCTTCTACATGGTGAATATTATTATAATTTGTCTTGGTTGTTTAACAAAACCTTTAGAGTGGTGAAGGGTGTGAAGCACTATATAACTGTTAAAGTACAATGCAATACAAAATAACCAACTGAGAGCGCTTCACTTCAGCTCCCAGAAAACGCTTTATGGGCCCTAAATATAAAAATGCAACATACAAACTGAAAAAGTATGTCTCAATAACTAATATTTATTACATTCCCATAAGAGAAAATCCTGTCCATGCCACCCATATTCTTAACCACCCCCTAAAAAACTTAGAAATCATCCAAAAACACAAACCCAACCACCCTCTCCTAAAACAACAACATTCTACAGAAGTCACCCATTACTTATCAACTCCTCCAATAACCCAATTTACATACAGCCAGCCAGCCGACCTGGTGTAACTGTTTTTTAGTAATTTGTCTGAAAATCGTTTCTAATCGCTTTGGTGCTGGACATTAGCCCAGTGATGAGGAGAACCAGATTCCAGGAGGTGCTGCTGAATCTGAGGCTACATCGGTGTCTGTCACTCAAGTTGTTCTGGCTTTCACTGTCTCTTGGTGCTGCAGGGTGGTAAGCAGCACTAATGGTGCCGGGTTGCGCTTCTAACTCTTCATCTTCCTTCTCCTTCTGTACCAGTAAACAGTACACATTAGCAATTCCCTCAAACTAGAACCTGCCTGGTAAGGGCCCACCATTGTGCTGCTATCTGGTTCTTTTGCTGGGTATGAAATGAAAAAGCGAATCATTTACATCTCCCAATATGCACGTATTTGTAAAGCCACTGGTTCAGTAGAATCCATCCCATTCCCTCCACTCATTTTGGTATTCACAGAAGGCACTTACTCATCAATGAGTAAGTGCCTTCTGTGAATCCCAAAATGAGTAACTTACTCATTTTGAGTAACTTACTCATTTTGTGTAACTTACTCATGTGAATACCAAAATGAGTAAGTGCCTTCTGTGAATACCAAAATGAGTAACTTACTCATTTTGTGTAACTTACTCATTTTGGTATTCACAGAAGGCACTTACTCATCAATGAGTAAGTGCCTTCTGTGAATCCCAAAATGAGTAACTTACTCATTTTGAGTAACTTACTCATTTTGTGTAACTTACTCATTTTGTGTAACTTACTCATGTGAATACCAAAATGAGTAAGTGCCTTCTGTGAATACCAAAATGGTAGTAAGTTTAGGATTTTGTCTTAAGTTAGTTCTGTGAAACGGGCCAAATATAAACAAGGGTCTCTTGCGAAAGTGGGCTCTGGTGGACCCAGACTTTGTATTGCAGCAGATACTGATGGCCAACAAGCACAAATTTTGGAATGCCTACAGTAAATCCATCAACCCTGCTAACGGCCTTTGCCGACATAATTGAAACAAGTAACGTAGTATTACGGGGGATTGTAAGATCTCAGAGACCTTACAAATGGTTTAACAGTGATTGTTCACGATCTCACAGTAATCTCATTATGGCATTGAAACAAAAACCCAGGGATAATTCAGCGGTGAGACACTTTTGATATGAATATAAACAGGCAATTCTGAAAATGTAAGATGGCTATTAGACATGAGGCATGGGGAAAACGTTATGAAGCAGGTCTTAATAAAGACCCCAGACTCTTTTGGAAAGCTGTCAATTCCACCTTTTTTCAGAGCTCCCACAACAGTAGTACTGACACCACAATCATGTCTGAGGAATGGGTTCACATTTTGCCAATGTATACAGTAATGAGGGGGAGCACTCTTGCATTTTAAAATGTATCGAAAATCAAATAGGTGCGACTCCTATAGAGCTGGAGCCTCCCAATTTTGAGGAAGTTACAAAAGCCTTAAATCAAACTACAAAGAATAAGGCTTCTGGTCCGGATGGCATTCCCGCCGATCTCTTCCTGGCTAATCCTGACCTTTGGCTCCCACTGTAAACCAATATTTTAAGCTGTATAGCCTCCCAGGGCCCGCCAAAATCTTGGTCCGACGTGATTATAGTACCCATTTTTAAAAAGGGAGACAAGTCTGACCCTAGGTGTTATCGCCCAATCTCGCTGATTGATTGCACATGTAAATTAATGGACAGGGTCATTCTGGATCGTTTGGAGTCCTGGGGAACTGAAAGAGGGAAGTTTTCTGATATACAGTATGGTTTCAGAAGGGTCCTGGGAACTGTCAAGCAGTGTCTTAACCTCCACCTGGTCATAAGCAAGTATACAGTAGCAAAGAATGTCTTCCTTTACTTGGGATTTATGGACTTAACATCAGCATTTGACTGGGTGGAGAGATGGAAATTGTGGGCAAAAATGATGGATCTGGGCATAGATATACCTCTAGTTCATTTCCTAGCACAGATGCATCAGGATGTGACTGGGAGAGTTAGGTATAGGGCGGATGGGGAACTCACCTCTCCTATTAAATTGAATCGCGGGGTACGTCAAGGGTGTATGCTACCCCCTTTGTTAATCTGTTTATATATTAATGATTTGGAGAGCGCCCTCAATCAAGGCATGCTGACATTTCAAAGATAGGCACTAGAAATCTTTTGGCATTACTCTATACTGATGATTGAGTGCTGATGTCTAGAAAGGATGTGGGTTTGCAAACGCTTTTAACTAGATTTAATGATTTTATGTCTGATTTGGGTCTAAAGACTAATACGGCCAGGTCATATGTCATGGTGGTTGGCAAAACCCCTCCTCTTTTAAAGTAGTGTTTTATTAATGATGAGAGGATGCTTTTTGTTCCAACGTTTTCCTATTTAGGTGTCCCCTTTTATCAGAAAGGATCCTGGCATCACTTGGTTGAAACTAGGATAAGCAGTTTTAACCAAAATTTGAAGGCACTGTTCAGGTTTGTGAGGAAATTAGGACCCAGACCGATTGATTCAATCATCAACATCTATAATGCCCGCTCCTGCTCTGTAACTTTGTATGGGGCAGGAGTTTGGGGCTTTTGTAATCCGTCACGCCTCCAGGCAGTAGAGAACACTTTCCTCAGACGATTATAAACAGTCCCTAGTAGTCTTCCGATTATTCTTTGTCACATGGAACTAGGTCTGACTCCCCTAACCCACCGTATACAATTGCACCAACTTTGTTATGGCACTCAGTATGGGCAAAAGATGAGCAGGCCCTCAACAGTGCAATAATACTGGACTTATCGAGTCTTGACCATATGCAGAAGATACCATGGCTTAGCAATATAAAAAGGCAGCTGGAGTCAGTGGGGAAGGTAGATTGTTTTTATAACCCTGAACTAATTGCTAAGCTTTCAAATACCCAGTTGAAAGGGGATCTTTTATCTGTTTTAAAGGAGAATAGCGAGCACCTAGAGATTGGGAAGAAGAGAGTTTTGGAAAATTTCCCCCTAGTCTCTCCTTTTTCTTTTGTCATTCAAAAATGTTTTATCTTATTAGATTCAGGTTTAGCATGGCACATTTTTTGGTCTCTTACCCCAGTAAGGCATATTGTGATGCTGAATTTAACCATGTCCATGCGACTCCAAGTCAGCTCAGAACATGTTGTAATTTCAGTTTTTTTGTCGGCTCTACGCCAAACCGAGGAGGGATTTTTATTAAGGTCTTTAAATATTAGGAAATGTAGGCCGGTTATGTATCACCTTCAACTTTTGAACGACGAATATACATGCTTAATGGTGTATAGCTTTATCTCCACAGCAGTACACTCACGGAACTTAGGGCCTCATTATGATGGCAGTGGGACCGCGACCATCACCCCGTCGGTGGCGATCCTACCGCCATCGGTGACTGCATTCCCGCCTGCCTCATTCTGATGGCGGGTGGTTCTTTAGCGGTCGGAGAGACTGACCACCACGGATCTGACGGGCTCAAGGAGCCCGTCGGATGGTCGGAGGTGCTGTAATACCTACAATGGTGGTGGTGCCTGCCACGCACCGCCATAGGTATTACAATGTTCCTTTCCGCCGGCCCATTCATGGCGGTGAACCCGCCATGGAAAGGCTGGCGGAAAGGGACATTGGGGGCCCGTAGCAGACCCCCTTCACCCCTGGGCCTCAGCTTTGGTGTCTGGGGGGCACCTACGGTGGCCCCCTACATATCCCTGCACCATGTGGCAGGCACCGCATGGTGCCTGCCACTTAGTGCAGGGATATGTCTGATGTGTATTATTTGCACTGCGGAGTGTGCTGCAGCCCGCAGCACCCGCCGCAATACAAATTATACACATTGCGACTGCCTTCAAGGTGGTTGCATTGTAATTCTTATGGTGGGACCGCCGACAGCAAGTCGGGGGGTCCTATCCCCAATATGATGGCGGTCGGACTAAAGTCTGACCGTCATCATAATGAGGCCCCTAGTCGGGAAATGAGGACTTTTTTGGATTTGTCATGTCTCTTTGAATTTTATGTGATTTTTATCTATTTATAAATGGTACTTTTTTAGTGTGTTCATTGAAATTATTATATTATGTATTGGTCACTCGTTTTATGGCTCTTATCCGACATCTAACAAGTTAACCTCTGAACTTTTTTGGCATCACGTGGGTCATGAAATCTCTCATTTTTTACACTTGGAAACGTGATTTGTTGTCCTGTGGTGGATTCATATTTTATCACCTAGCTCACATTGCTTATAACGAATTTTATTATATTGTCTGTCTTTTAATATCTGATGTTTTCTTTTATGGTTGTAAAAAGAACAGAATAAAGCATATTTGACTGACTGAACAAAATTTGCACCCAGTGAAAAAGTGGTCTCAGTCCTATTACTGATTTCATACTTTTTATATCTCGCCTGCCAGAGAAACAGCCCTTCCAACCAGTTGTCTAGCGGAACTGGCAGCAGTTCCCAACCTAATGTCCAAATAATCAACATCTGTTACCTTCTCGAAGACACAATTATCTCTTTATTCCTAAAAGATTTCTATGGATTAAGTGCAATTTAGGTGTGGTTATGTGCAAACCAGTCATGGACAAGAACACTGGTAATCTTTCATGTAGAGCGACAGAGAGTGTCCATAGAATTGCAAGAGACTATAAGAGTGTCACTAGCAAACAACAGGATCATGATTTATGACCCCCAGGTCCCTCCAGTCCCCGTCCCATTCCTTACTTGTGGAGATGACCATCTCCCTGACAGCAAAAAGAACAGGAGAATGCTGGGACCCCTAACCCCACCCCCTCGCACTGGAAGTAGATAACCAGTACCTACCAGCAGTTCGCCTGATCTTTTTTCTGTCTGCCGACAGGATGGGATGAGATTACTGGTGCTGCTCCTGCTGTAGCCTTCTGTGGGTTGCCGTCTGGCTGCTGGGCTGTCCTGGACATGCTGACGGGTGCCTACCGGCCTGCTGGGCTTGCCGGGAGGCACGGATGTTGCAGGACAGCCCTTTGCAGCTGGTGCGCCAGCCCTCTCGTTCTGTTCCGGGTTGCAAGGCACCTCTTTCTGGTGTTTTGGCCGGGATGGAAGACACCCTGGTAGCTGAATGGTGCCTCGGGCTGACCTGGTGGTGCCCTTGGAGTGCCTGGCATGCCGTTGTGGCTGTTTGACTTTGGCCCAAAGCTGGAGTTTTGGAGTCTGTCGGGCTGGCTGGTGGGGGCAGACAGTGAGGTGTGGAGTCTGCCTTCCCCGGGGGTGAGTACTGTATAGTGGTTTTCCTCCCCTCTTTTTCTTGCCTTTCTGGGTATATGGCACATGGGCAGGGTCAGGCTGTTTGGTGTCCCCGGCCTTCCTGCTATAGGTGTTCCATTCCTACATCTTTGGGGGCTTGGTGTTGGGTGGGCCATGGCGCTGTAGCTCTCAGGTTTACCCTGTGCCTCTGGTGCCTTCAGCTGGTCTTGAACGGCTGCCCTTGAGTGGCTGGTGGCTCAGGGCTGCGCTGGTGGTGCCCCTGGAGTACCTGGTGGCCGGTGTAGGGGTTTGCCTGTTGCCCTGTGGTGGGGTTCTGGAGAGCGCCTGGGCTGGCTAGTGGGGAAAGTTGGGTGGTGCGGCATCTGCCAGGCCCAGGGGTGGGTACTGCGTTGTGGTTTTTTGTCTCCCCTCTTTTCATTCCTTTCTGGGTGCCGTTTTAAGGGGTCCTCAGCCTCCCAACTACAGTGTCGTTTGCCTCCGGTGGGGGCTTAGTGTGGGGAGTCATGCTTTCGCAATGGCCTCTGTGGCTACTTTTGTTTCTGGCTGGCTGCAGAGGGCGTTAGTGTGGCGGCAAGCGTGGTCTGGTGTCTGCCTGCCTTGGGGGGCGGGGTGCCGCGTTGCGCATGCTTTTTTCACGTTTTTCTCAGGTTTTGCTCCCGCTTGGGGGCCCTGTTGTTCCCCTTTGCCAGGCTGTGCCTTTTTTCTGGCCTTGCATTTCCGCCTTGGGTGGAGTGCAGCTTGGGGGCTGTGCTCTGGGTGCCCCTGGGCGCTTGGTTGCCGTGGGGCCGGGTTTTGGCTTTTCCCTGCTGCTCTGGCTTTGGGGCTCTCAGTGGCTGGCTAGTTGGGCCGAACTTTGGTAGCTATGCTGTAGGGGTCTGCTTGCCCCGGGTGGTATCCAGGGTGGTGGGTTTTCTTCCCCCTTCTTTCTGCTGTGGTTGTCAGGCTCCATGCTGTGCGCCGCTCCCGGCGGCGCCCGCGCTTGAGCGAGGAGCTGAGAGCCCCGCCCGCTGTTCCCTGTCAGCGGCCGGGGGCAGCGCTTGAGGGATATTTAAGAACGTGATCCACACTGGTAACGCGCTTCGCGTTCCAGTTCGGATCCCGCCAGGCCTCCCACTGCATCCTGATTTCCCGGCTTACCTGATTCCTTGCTTGACCTCTGGTTTCGTCTTCGGTCGCTCGTTGTGTTGTTGGCTTCCTGTTGGGCTCTTCTGCTTCCTGGGTCCTCGGGTGTTCTTCCGGGGCTGGTTGTCTTGCTGCTCCTTCTTGACAGGTCACATTGTTGCGAAGAAGCTTCTGTAGGCTTAACCCCTTGTGTCCTGGTTCTGCAATACAGGAATTAGGCAAGGTTTTTAAAAAAAGAATCATTATCTTGTTTTGTGGATAATTCCAGAACTAAGTTGCATTGAAGAACGGTACTTATCTGATGGTTCTGTGTTCTTGTTTGCGCATTTCTTGGGATTCTCTTGTTTCTGGTTGCTGTAAAGAAAGAAGGTATATTTAGTATTGCAAACTTTCCCAGCTCCTCGCTAGCACTATTTGAATAGTTTGGACCCCTGCCTTTTTGTCCCATGCCGCCTCCTGCTTAGGGAAATGAGTTTTTTGGTTTTTCCCTGCGTGCAGGAGTAACGGTAATATTTTTTGTTTACTTTGGGGCCTTCTACTCCTTCGGTGATTCTAACCTAGGTCTGTATCTTATCGTTCTTTTCTTGATTCACTTGCTTGCTTCTGCAGTCCTATTACCTATTGACCCTTGTCCATCCTTCTAGACAGTGGGGGTGTTCCATTGTCCCTGGGAGTTGTTTCCTCGCACATAAAGGGCATCTTTCATTCAAGGTATCTCTTAGGAACAAAGGAGGGGTATTATATAATCAGCTGCTTGTATCCATACTTAGTACTCACCTTATGCTTTCTTCTTTAGGATTCTAGAAGACTCTCTCAGAAGATCCTGCGGACGTCTACCCCTTCTTTCTTTCCTTGTTTTGTTTCCCTTCTTCCCCACCTTCCCTCTTTGGCTTTGACTTAGTTGGGCGAAGGAGGTGGGTGAGGGAAGTTGGGCTCTAGCTTCGTGTCCATCCATGTCGTCCCTGCAGTAAACACAGGTGAGCCATTACAGTGGTGTGCTTGGGTCTGGGGCTTTAGTGTTTGGTATGTCCTGGTGTCATTGGCTTCTGTGCACAGTCTCTGTCTTCTGTGATTTTCAGCCTGTTGTTTGCCTGGTGTTTCTGTGGCCGGGTTTGGGTCCCTGCAGTGTTGGCAGGGTTCTGTCTCTTTTCGCTTCGGGCTTGGTCTTGCTGTTTGGGCTTGGTCCCTTGGGGTTTCTGAGCGTCTTCCTGCTAGTTTTTCCAGCCATTGCATTGTAGATCGGGTGCTGTTTTTTTGCCTCTGGTGTCTCCGGTCCCTGGTCTTCCTGGGTTTTTGGTGGCCCTGCTGTTGCTGTGTCTGCTTGGGTCCGGTTTCTGCCAGGTCCCTCTTCCTGTTTCTGCCCCCTCAGTGGGTTGTGCAACTGTGTGCCCTTCGGGCTCGTTCTTCCTGGGTTTGTGGTATCCCCATGGGTCTTTCAGTCTGATGGTGGGGCCTTGGCTCTGCCTCTGTTTGTCCTGGCCTCACAGTGACTTTGTTTAGCCACTCGTTGGCCTGTGCCGGTTGAGTTGGAGGTGCGCTCTCTGCCCTTGTCTCCTGGTTTGGGGCTTCCTGGTTGTGGGGGGCTTGCCTTAGGGAGGTGTCTGGCTCGGGCTGTTGGGGCCTTGGGGGTCGCCTTCTGAGTGTCTGCCAGTGGCTCTTTTTTGCTTCACTTTCTCGGGTCCCATTGTGACTTGCTTGGGTGTGGGTCTTTCGGGCCCCTGGTGGTCAGCGGTTCTGTGCGTGGCATGACTGGGGGCCGGGCCAGCCTCCTTACCCTTTCCTCTGGTCTCTATTCTGCACCTGCCTTCCCCTGGGGCGAGCTGGGCCGTGGCATTGGCGTGCCGGTGCAGGCCGCTTGGGTTCCGCCCTGGCTTCCTTCCGCTTTTGTTCCCTTGGTGGTCTGGTTGTCAGGGTTGCGGCTGTTGGCCCTGTGCCGCACCTTCCGGGTCTGTGAGGGAGCAGTTTTGGTGGCCTCCGGTTGTGCTTGTGTGTCTGTGGTTTAGTCAGCTGGCTTCTTGGGGGCCTATGGGGGCATCTGTGGGGCTGGGCTGTGGGCCATCATGTTTGTCTCTCCTGTTCTTGTGGCTATTCTGCGGATATTCTTGGGGTGGTTCCTTTGTGTTGTCCTTTGTCCTGTGGGCCGTTTGGTCGGTTGGGTTTTTTTTCGCTCCCTTCCGGGTTCCTGGGTTCCTCTTCGGTGGCCGGGGGCTTGGTCTTCTCTGATCCTGTCTTTTCACCTTCGGTTGACCCCCGGGTTTGTGGTTGTGGGTGTCATTCTTGGTACGTGTTGTTTGGGGCGGGGTCTTCCCTGTCGGCCCTGTTTGGTATTTGGGTTCCCCTGGTTTTGGGGGACTTGGGTGTTTTCCTTGCCCCTATCTTGGTGCTGTACCCTGGTCTGGTTCGGGGTCTGCGTGTGTCCGCGCCTTGCCTTTCCTTAGGTGGGGTCCTATTGTTGGCCTCGTTCTTGGTGGCGGGTTGTGCTTGTCGGGGTTCTGGCCTCTGCTTCTTCCCCTGCCGTTTCCTGTCCTGGTTGGGTCTGTGTTTCTCTGCCTGGTCTTTCTGGTTGGTCTTCACATGGAAAAAGGATAACATATGCGACCTTATGGGCACATGCATTAGCATTTTGGAGAAATCCAAAACAGAACCATCAAGCATCTTGGCCTGGGAGTTGTTTATTAGAGAACTAAACCAAAAATGCTCCAATCCAGCAATTGACAGTAAAGCAGGAAAACCTTTAGGGGCAATATGGTTTACTAAAAGCCTCAGAACTCAAAAACAACATTTGAATAAACATTTACGCCAATTAAGATCCCGGGATCACCCTTTCCCCAAGACCTCCTGCTTTTAATTTCAAAAGCCAGAAAAGACCTAAAAAGAGACATAAAGGCGGCTAAGAAAGCGTTTCACGAAAACATCTGGGCGAAACTCCATTACTCTTGCAATCAAAGAGACTCCAAGCTCTTTTGGGGAATCATTAACCAGCTCACCCACGGTAGGAATCGACACCACAACTCGGACGTAATGGAGGAGACATGGAGAGCTCATATTGAATCACTATACAACGAAACTTCGTCTCCAGGTATCGCTGACTGTGGCTTTCCAACAAGGAACGGAGCCGCTGCCAGACATCCGGTAAAACATGATTCCATCTCTGATTCACCAGACTCCTCACCGCGGATCCTTAATGAGCAAGTCCTAAAAATAATAAAAAACTTAAGATCCGAGGGTGCCCCAGGGCCCAATGGCCTTCCAAATGCCTTGTTTCGGCAAAATCCACAACTGTGGGCGAACCATCTGACTCCTCTTTTCTCGGACGTTTTAGTCTTCAACACGATCCCCGATTCCTGGAGGGAAGTATTCTAAGTCCAATGTACAAGTCGGGTCCTCGCTCTGACCCCCAAATTATAGACTGATTGCGTTAATCGACGTGGAGGCGAAAATATACGCATCGAACCTGTTGGCGGATTTAGAGGATTGGGTGGCACGAATAAAACTTATCCCTTACACGCAAACCGGATTCAGGGCCGGGATGGGCACTCTTACGAACATTTCTGCTGTAACCCTCCTAGCCAACCAAGCTCTCGTAAAATCAAGGCCACTGTATGCATGCTTCATCGATCTCAAAGCGGCCTTTGATAAAGTCTCGAGAGTCACGCTATGGGCAAAAATGTATAATTGGGGGTTCCAGCCAAGTTGTTGGAGGCTATAATCAACCTATATTCTCAGACGTGGGTGCAGATCAGGAAAGGAGACGGGCTCAGCATAACTGACAAGATCACAACTCTTAATGGGTTAAAACAAGGGTGTGTGCTGGCGCCTTGCCTTTTCAACATTTACATCGCTGACCTGGATGAGCACCTTCGGTCGATTCAAGCTGATCCTCCAAAGCTTGGCAACACCCCTATACCCAGCCTTCAATACGCTGATGATATTGTTCTCCTAGCGCAAACACCGGTTGGCTTGCAAAGATTAATCACCGAACTAGGAATATATACCACCTCGGTTCAACTAATCATTAATCACCAAAAAACGAAGGTGATGCGCTTTGTCAAACATCTTAAAGCAGCGAAAAACCGTAAATTTACTTGGACCTTAGGCAAGCGACTTCTGACCGAGGTGGACTCGTATAAATACCTAGGCTTCCAAATTGACCGCAATCTCAACTTCAAGACACACCTGGACCAAGGTCGCATAAAATCTAAACAGCTGCTGTTCAGCCTTTAAAATTCTTAAAAAGAAGCTCACAGGCTGCTCTACCGGCCATCTACTAAAGGTTATTGCAGCAAAATTCCTTCCCTCCATCTCATACGGCACAGAAATCTTAAATGGCAAAGATGCCACAGGGCTGAACATAGCACAGTCAATCTTTTTCAAGAAATTGTTTGCAATTCCCCGTTACATCTCGCAAGCTCAAATTCGGCTAGAATACGGCCTAAAAATCAGATCCCAGACAGACAAGGCGCACTAGCCAAGTACTATTGGAGGATGAGGAACGCAGAGGACAACACACTTGCTCACTATTGTTGGGTAGAGATTGAAAATCAAGCCAGGCTTAATAACTCAATCTTCAAAGCTCTGAAGGCTTCGCTCTCGGGTTTACAGCTAGAGGAGGCCTGGCTTACTGTTCCTACCTACATCGGTTTTAAATCCGCGGTTAACAAAGCGATAAAACAGCACTCATTGTTACTAGACAAAACAGCTCTAGCAAAAAAATCCACGCCTGGACCGTGATACAGTCATACCAAAGGCTGCAACCCCAACCTTATTTGCTTGATCATTTCCCTCACCAGAGAAAGCACTTTCTTACGTTACTACGGCTTGGGTCATATCCATCTAAGGACCTAACCCCGAAATGGAAACACTTATGGCAATCAAAGGAATGCCGCCTATGCGGGGTAGGGGATGAGTCCCTACAGCATTTAATATGCATCTGCCCTGCCCTAGCAGAAACACGTAAAACGGTCCTTCGGGAGGTGCTTAGGAAGGAACAAGTGAGAACTTGTAGAGCAGCAGTGATTCAATGCCTCGGAGGCTCATCAATCCCACTGTCCTGCAGTGCCATAAACTTTTTGAAAAACGCGGCAAAAGAACTGGACAAAATAGAAGCTTCTAATCAACTTAAGTAATTTCAGATCACTCAGCCCCGAAACCCCTCTATTGCACTGCTTGCACGTTTAAAAAAAAACTTTTTTTAACCATTGTTTTTGCATTTTGAAAAAATGTTTCATGTCTTTTCTTGATTTTTTTTAAATTTAAAAATTGTGTACTCTTTATGCATGTTTTATCTATGGTGGTTATTCCACCCTTTTATGATTTTTTAACGAAATCAAATAAAAGTATATTTGACTTGACTTGGGTGTTTTCCTTGCCCCTATCTTGGTGCTGTACCCTGGTCTGGTTCGGGGTCTGCGTGTGTCCGCGCCTTGCCTTTCCTTAGGTGGGGTCCTATTGTTGGCCTCGTTCTTGGTGGCGGGTTGTGCTTGTCGGGGTTCTGGCCTCTGCTTCTTCCCCTGCCGTTTCCTGTCCTGGTTGGGTCTGTGTTTCTCTGCCTGGTCTTTCTGGTTGGTCTTCGGGCGGCTGGTGTTCTGGTGGTCATCATGCCTCCTTCCTTCTGGCCGTGGCCGTGCCTTTGTTGGGCAGGGTTCCGGTTTGTGTCCCGGTGTCCCCTGCATTCTCTTTGGGTGCCTCGGTCCTGGCTTGCTGGCCTGTCACTGTGCCCCGGATCCTTCTCCCGGTTATGGTGTTGTGGGCAGTTGTCCTGTGTTGGCGTTGGTGGTGGGTGCTGGGCGTTCCTGCCCTGGGGCCTAGTCCTTCTCTGTGGTTTTTTTCAGCTGGGCTGGGTCTCTTGGATCATTCCTTGCTACCCCTCGTCTCTCTTGTGGGGTTCATTTTGGGTATTTTCGACAGTGTATGGCGTTCCTTCCGTTATCTGCCTGCAGACGCGCTCTGTCGGTTCTGCTGCTTGGTGGTCCTGGGATTGGTGGCCTTCTAGCTGGGTGGGCACCCTTCCGGGCTTTTCATGCCCTGTTGGGTACTTAAACAGTGGTAAATAAAATGGTAAAATAAAATGGTGGTAAATAAAATTCTTAATTCCTCTCCAGCCACTGGCCATATGCCTCCTATATGGAAACAGGCCAAAATCTTGCCACTGCTTAAGAAGCCTTCAGCTGACCCCAAAGTATCAGCAAATTACAGGCCCATCTCCCTGCTGCCAGCTTTTTCCAAGGTCCTGGAAAAATACGTGAACAAGGTTATTACGGACTATGCAGAAACTAATAACCTCCTACATATCAGCCAGTATGGCTTCAGAGCCAACTATAGCACCGAGTCCGCATTATTAGAGGTCTCCGAACACATCAAAGAGAGCCTTGATGGGGGTGGGAAAGCCATCCTGATCTTATTAGATCTGTCTGCGGCTTTCAATACCGTCCCCCATAATAAGCTCTTGGATAGGATGCAGGCACTCGGCATTGGCGGCACGGTGTTAAACTGCCTCTCATATTTTTGGACGGATAGAGGTCAGGAGGTATGGACACCCCCTATGCGGCTGCTATCCCCAGTCTTAATGTCGGGGTCCCTCAGGGCTCCATTCTGAGCCCCACTCTATTTAATTTATATATGTCCCCACTCGCATCTTTGGCAGAAGCATACGGTGCTAAAATTATCTCTTACGCCGACGACACGCAGCTCCTGTTCACATGTGCCAAAGGAAAAGACTTTGAGGGTGGAAAGATCAGAACCTGCGTCTCTAATGTGTTTGCGTGGTTTGTGGACAACCAATTGAAATGCAACCCGGAGAAGTCAGAAATTATCTTCTTTGGGACCCCTCCTCTGGATGAATGGAGACTTTGGTGGCCTGTTGATATGTCTCCTCCACTCTCTGCCCAACGTACGGTAAAATACCTGGGCGTTATGATAGACGATTCTCTATCTATAAGAACCCAAGTCGAATCTGTAGCGGGAACCTGCTTCGGCCTCCTGCGGCTGTTGAGGAAATTTCTCCCTCTTCTGTCATTGAACTGTAGAAAGACCGTGGTCCAGGCATTGGTCACATCTAGATTGGACTATGCCAATGTTCTGTATCTGGGCCTGCCTGATTACCTGCTTAGGCGCCTGCAGGTGGTCCAAAACACAGCCGCTAGAGCAGTTCTTTTACTGAAACCGAGGACCCATATTTCCCCTCATCTTAAAGCTCTGTACTGGCTCCCAGTGGTAAAAAGGATCAGGTTTAAGGCCCTGGTGGTATTCTTCAGGGCTTTTCATGGGAGCGGCGCGCACTACCTCAGCAGGAGGGTGGCCCAATATGCACCACCCAGAACCCTGAGATCCTCCTCCCGAAACCTAGCTTCTGTTCCCAGAATATTTTGCGCTCGATCAGGAGGCACCTCCTTCAGGTTCTTGGGTGCACAGGAGTGGAACTCTCTCCCGTTGTCATTAAGATCTGTGAAGGACCTAGCCACGTTAAGGAAATCACTTAAAACCTGGTTATTCCGTCAATAATTGCTCCTTCCTTTGCAGTCTTTTACAGCATTAGCGACAAGGTGTTTGTTGGGTGTCAGGAAGGCTGGTCTGAGCGCAGGGACACTCTAGTTGAGTAGCTGTGCGCTATACAAGTGTCTTCATTCATTCATTCATTCATACTTCTGTTGTTCTGGCCCTCCTTGGGCTGGTTTTTGGTGGCCAGGTTGCTTCGGCCCCTCTGGGGTTTTGCCTTTGGGCTTGGGGTTTCTGGGGTTCGCCTCCGTCTGGCTTTGGCTTGTTTGTCTTTACCTTGTCGCCTTCAGGGCTGGCTCCCTCTGCTTGGCTGTTTTGGGAGTTGGGGTTGGTGGGGCCTGGGTGCCCTGCTTCTGCGATTTTTCTGTGGTGGTTGTCTCCTTGGTGCTGCTGGTGGCTTTTGCTTTCGGGGTGCAGGTTCATCTGGTCCTTGGTTGTGTCCCTGTTGGTGTGGCCCTGTGTGTCTGGTCACCTTGGGTCTTCTTCCATTTGTGGCCTCTTCGCTGTCCTTCTGTTGAGGGCAGTCTCTGGTGCCTCCTTGTGGGTGCTCCTCCTCCGTTGTTGGTCCGGGGGTGTTCCCGGTGTGGGTTGGCTGCCTTCTGAGGTTGCGGTGCCATGGGTTGGCTGCTTTTTTGTTCGTGGGACGGGGATAACGGGATCAAGAGTAATGAAGATTACCGGTAGGTAGTAGGGCATGAACAACTAAATACTGGGGTATTGTTTGTATAATTCTCCAGAAAAAGACAAATCAATTCATTTATAATGTAAATAAGTTTGGGGTCAACACATACACAAGCTGCATACCCCGGTTCACAGAGAGTGGTTTTGTGGTCTCACCGTTCTGGGCCCAACATATCTTATTAGGTTGTTGGTATGTAAATGAATCAATTGATTAAACAACTCTCCAAGGAGACCCATCCCCCTCAAGGAGTCAGAACATAGAGACTTGGGTCCTTATGCAACAACACACTACCCCATTGACACAGAACATTTCCCCATTGGCACAGAATGGGCAAACTCATTTGATACATAAGGCCCTTGGTCCACAGCACTATTTCCCCTCATGAAACCTACTTGAGAAAGAAGAAATAATGTTATTTTCTATCACCCAGGATTAACCTCCAAAAGATGCTTTGAATACAGTTGATGAAGCTAATGGGGAGATAATTAGGAGGGTCATTACTCCAGCATTTATTTTTAAATTGGTATTATCTCTTCCGCTAACCAGGAATAGGGTACTGCTGCATCTTGAAAGATGTCAATGGCTAAGACCCAATTGTAATTTCCACAAAGCAATAGTTCCATTTTGTACAAACTTGCACAGATCAGCAAATATTCTTCCTAGAGATTATTAGCTCCCAGATTTTAGAAGCTTTATATCAGATAGATTTTCATCAAGAGAAAACAAGTGGATTTGTGATTCTCGCTGAACACCAAGGCCCATATTTAGATAGAAGACACACAAAGCAGGGCAACAAAGTAAAGTTGCTGCACTGCATCGTGTGAACAGGAGAGAGAAGAATTGCATTATATCTACTAAGATGTAGAGCTTTTCTGCTCTCGCCTGCACTGTCACACTTTTGGCTGCCATGAGCCAACGCAGACACCCTTTCGCCATTGTGCATGGATATCTGCATTGTGAGAAGCATAGTTTTTTATTCTGGAAGGGGTCTCTTCTAGTACAAAAACTATGCTTTAAGGTATTTCCCACTTTGCATGTGTGGTGTACAGTGCAGCATGCATGCAAATTGGGGAAATCAAGAGGTAATTAAAACATTTCTTCTCATTACGCCTGTCTCGAGGAGGCACAGAATGTTGGCGCCAATTCCTGTCTACAGTTCTTTGCGGATAGGGATGTGTGTCAAAACCCATGGGTGGTTGAATGGGAACGCCCATGCACCACCCATGAATCGACCCAATGACGCAAACTAATGCAAGATAGCACATTGAGCATCTTTGCATTACTTTAGGTTACAATCCATCAAATGTAAATCCTACCACAACGTTTTGGTTGAGTTTGCATTAAAAAGTAACACAAAGCAGATGCAAACTGTTGAAAAATCTGGGCCTAATTGTATTACATACCATATTGCTGGAACCTGGAGAGATGCAATGCTTATTGCGGTAGAAGGGCAGAAATGAGATTACCATATATCTTCAAATATATATACCTCAGGTCTAGCCAAGATGTTTATGCATCCAAGTTTAACTATATGTCAGAATTTTGAAGAGTCGCTGGAGTTGCTTATCCTCCCAGTTCTGTTTTTTACAGTTCAGTAGAAGTTTGCTCTCCTTATGCTGAGAGAGAACACCGTCATTCACCTTCCTCTTTTGTGCAGTTAGAAGCTCACTATCAACTTCCTGGAAATGTTACCAATTGAGCTGCAGTAATGCTTTGATGTGAACACTTGAAAAACAAGAATAGTGTATTCTGATTGGACAGCTGGTTAAGTGTGTAAGTGCTGAACAGGTACAAGGTGGGGCGCCCCTGTATCATCAATTTGCTAAGGACACAGATCTTGCACTTTTTGAAGTTAAACATCCATCAAATTACCTGCAGTTTTTCTACTAGGCAGCAGGAATCTGATTGTGAATGTTCTCTCTTTTTTTAAACAGAAGACGTTCAGGGCATTGACTCC
The DNA here is from genome assembly GCA_963921515.1 of Calotriton arnoldi. Taxonomy (NCBI): domain Eukaryota; kingdom Metazoa; phylum Chordata; class Amphibia; order Caudata; family Salamandridae; genus Calotriton; species Calotriton arnoldi. The sequence continues at coordinate 1,256,948 of CAWUFW010004684.1, forward strand.
AGAAATTTTTTTAAAATCACATTGTTCCTGTCAAACCACTCGAATTCTCTGCACCCACAATTACCAAATGTTTCACTCCTTCACCATGCAAATACTGGATAGGTCAGAGGTGGGTATGAAAATGTTTAGATTTAGAGAGTAGTAGAGAACTATTGGAGCCTCAGCACAGTGGTTCGCACAGGAGTCTTCAGTTTCGTTCCTATTATGGGCACGTGTAGAGAGTAACAGGAGCTCATAGGAAGGGCCGCTGGAATTATGCGGCAGAAGGAGGCCAAATCGTGCATCAGGGTTGATTAAATTATGCGGTAAGAAAAGCCAAATTATGCGCTGTATTGCACCACATTTTGTGATTGTGTTACTTCATTATTTTGTCATTTTTGGACTTGTTAACACTGTTGAGAATAGGTGGCTTAGGAGCCGGAGGAGATGGCCGCCGTTTCGAGGAGCTCCGTGGCGGCGTAGGGCGACGTCCTATTCCCATATTCTGGACCCCAGGACCGCACTCGCATGGGTCAGAATATCGCCTGCACTGTTTGCGACCTTCGCGGGAGATTGGGGTGAGCGCGAAGAATGCCTTTTTAACTTTATTCACCGACCGCGGCTCGATGTGGAATCGCGGCCGCCATTTTGTTTTTCTGCCGCTCCCCGCGTTTCCCGCCTGCCATCCTGAGACACTTTTCCTCACCACATAAATTAGCGTTTTTCTTTTCTTTTTTCAACTTTTTCCTCTCCTTCTGGCCAACTACTTGAGAACTTTATATTTCTGGACTGGAATTAATTGTTTATTCCTCTCACCTCAAAACCTGCTTAATGTACCCTTGGGCACCATTTTAAGACTTTGTGCTTTTCTGCCTATTCCGTCCATTTTGCATATTATTTTTGATGGCAATGTTCCATACTAACCGCAGTGGTACTCATCACACTAATTCTGCGTCTTTAGAGGATCATAATCCCTTCAGTGAATTGCAGGAAAATATGGAGGAGGTAGTGAATGACTCTGCTGGCTCCTAATACGCCTCGGTCATGCTCTAAGCCAGGTTCCAAAATACCCTCCGCATCAATCTCCTCGTCAGGCAAACGTGTAAAGACGAATCCGCCTTCTCCTACTAATTCCTCCTCCTCAATTTCCATGGAACTTCTGCTTGAAGAAATTCGTTCCCTCAAGCCCTACATGGAAGAAACTAATTCTCGTCTCCAGAGCCTTGAAGATAATTGGTCTTATACTGAACAAAAGGTTGAGGAACTTGAGAAACGAGTTGATTCAGTTCAGGCAGTCACAGACCAAGTTCCATGCATGCACAGTGAGATACAGCAGCTTAGACAGCAGATTGAAAATTTGGAAAATCGCAACAGGCGGAATAACCTACGCATTTATGGCCTTGCTGAAAGTCTCGAAGGTTCTAATCCCCTATCCTTTTTTCAATCCTTCCTGCTGCCAACCCTTCTTGGTCTTCCTGACACACCTCCATTAAATATTCAACAAGCTCATCGCTTAGGGCAGAGCCCTCGTTCTTTCTCTTCTTCATCCTCTTCAACGAAGCCTAGAGGAGTTATCTTGTATTTTTTAGAATACACCGATCTACTTAAAGTCCTTCATGCTGCTAAACAAAAGGGAAGATCTCTTGGAATGGATCTAATCTTTTCTTTGCTCAGGACTACGCCAAAGCAACTGCGGATTGCCGGAAAAAGTTCCTGGACATGAGACCTGCACTTCGCAACCTGAATGCTCGATATGGCTTGTTTCACCCTTGCCTTTTCAAGGTGAGCTACAATAACAAGACTACTACTTATGAAGATCCTGCGCTTCTTCAGCATTTCTTGAACACCTGCAGAGATGAGTCCATGGACATTCCTCGGCCATAATTGTTTTGACTATTTCATAATGTTTGTTATTATTTTACTTACCCTCCTTCCTGCTGTATTTTGTTATGTTGTAATGTCCTTTGTTAATATTTTCTCTTTTTCTTTCTTATCAGGTGCGGTTTTGTGGTACTTTGCTTTATGTTTCCTTCGTTCTTCCTGGAGGATGTTCCCCATGCCGTTTCCCCTCTGGAGTCTTCCGTCCGGTGTGCTACCTCCCCTATGTGGCTCCACCAACCCCGTTCTCATTGTCTGTTTGTGGTATGTTTTTTCGTTACCTTTCTTCTTTATCAAATGTTTGGATTGTTTTGTTTTCTTATTCTTGCTTGTTTTCTTCCCTTTTTCCCGCCTTTTCTCTTCAATTTTTTCTTCCTTTTCATACTTTACTGTTTTTCTCATATCACTTCTTCTTCCCTTTTTTCAAATCTGAAATTGCATTCCTATCTTTATTTTTCTATCTTTTTTCTTCTCCTAATGATGAATTTGGTATTTTCACTGTTTGCATAGTGACTGTTCATGTTAAAAATTACTGGTTATATTTAGAGTTACTACATGGACTGTTAAGGGAGTAAATAATCCTATAAAAAGACAACGGGTATTAACCCATTTAGCTAAGCTTAAAACGGACATTGCATTGATTCAAGAAACCCATTTATCTGAAATTGAGGCATCTAAACTAAAAAGATGTTGGGTAGGCAATGTTTTTCCTCTCCAGCTCTAGGTAAGAAGAATGGAGTTTCAATTCTTTGCCACAAGAAATTTCAGATCTCAGTTACTCATCAAGAATCAGATTCAGAGGGTCATTGGGTAATTGTTAAACTCCTCATTAATCAGATACCGTTAGTTTTATTCAATGTTTATGCTCCAGTTAAAGTTGACAATGTTTTCTGGACCCAAATCTCTGACAAACTTCTTTTATTTGATGATGATTATATTATTTTTGGAGGAGACTGTAATAAAGTACTTGACCCTGTATTAGATAGACATTCATCTGTTATATTTGTCAACTCTAAGATGCACTCACAATTCGCATCCACCATACGCCGCAAACCTCTAGTGGATATTTGGAGGCTCTGTAACCCTGACCTCCGAGTATAGTTTCTTTTCTCCTCCGCATCAAACACAATCCCGAATTGACTATCTTTTTCTAAGTAAATCCCTTTCTCAACAGGTTCTTCATTCCGAAATAGGTTCTATCTTAATATCAGATCACGCCCCAGTTTATGTAGACTTTGATTTAATACCTTTTACCCCTCATGCTGGTAGATGGCGTTTTAATAATACACTACTATCCGACCCTAATTTTTCGGGCCAATTCAGTTCTTTTGTTTCTGAGTTCTTTTCTTTCAATTCCTCTCCAGATTCCTACCCTGTAATGGTCTGGGACTCTTTCAAGGCCGCTGCTAGAGGCTTTATAATGAATTTCGTTTCACAAAAAAGAAATCCTTTGAAGCTCAAACTACCCAGTTACTTACTAAGATCAAGCATCTTGAATATACTTATTACCGTTCGAATACTGAATCGTCTTTAAAGAATCTTATTGATGCAAAACTTACCTTCAACAAATTATCTACAGAAGCTGCTTCTTCCTATCTCTTAAAAAGTAGCTCTCGTTATTATGGAGGCCAAAATAAAATGGGGAAATTGCTAGCTAATTACTTGAAAATAAGACGAGAACGGACTAGAATAGAATCTCTACGAAACGCTGCTGGTACCTCATTATTTAAAGACAGTGATATTTTAAATGAATTTGTCTCCTTCTACAAAAATTTATATACCCCTGAACACCAACCAAACCCAAATGATCTTTCCTCTTATTTCCAATCTATTGAATCCCCCTCTTCGCATCATATTGATTTTAGTTCTTTAGAAACGGATATCACTCTCTCAGAAATTTCCCATGCTGTTTCAGTATTAAAAAGAGGAAAGGCTCCTGGTCCCGACGGATTTACTATTGAATTTTACGCGCATTTTGCCAATCTACTTCTTCTGAATCTTTTACTTCTTTTTAACTCTTTTATTACTGCTGGTTCTTCCTGTGGCACATTTCAAGAGGCCATGATATGTTTAATTCCCAAGGATAATAAAGACCCTTCTTTATGTAAAAATTATCGCCCAATTTCCTTAGTTAACCTTGATTATAAGATATTTGCAAAAGTTCTCGCCCTTCGTATTGATCTTATCTTACCTAATCTTATTGGCCCTGAACAGTCGGGCTTTGTAAAAGGTTGATTATCATCTGATAATTCCAGAGTCTTTTTCAATATCTTTAGCAAAGCTTCTTCTCTCCACTACCCTATTGCTGCTATAGCTTTGGACGCAGAAAAAGCTTTTGATAGGATTGGCTGGGATTTCTTGTTCCAGGCTTTAAAATGGATAGGGTTCCCTCCAAAATTAGTTTATTTTATTTCCTTATTATACTCGGGCCCCAGAGCTTCTATTTTTGTTAACGGCAAGACCTCAGATTACTTTCCTCTTTACAGAGGAGTTCGACAAGGTTGTCCGTTATCACCTCTTTTATTTATAGTAGCACTAGAACCTTTTCTAACAAAGAACAGACAAGATACTCAGATTACTGGTTTTCAACTTGATACTTCCTAGGTTAATTGTCTGCGTACACGGATGATATTCTCTTATACTGCTCTAACCCTGCCACGTCTATTCCCTCCTTTCTCAATCAAGTTGATATTTTTCTCAACTATCTGGATATCGCCTTAACTCAGACAAATGCGAAGTCCTACCTCTCAATATGACCTGTCTTAAGCATGATTTTATTCAGACCGGTTTCTCTTGGCAACCCTCTAAAATAAAATATTTAGGCCTTTGGTTCTCTGCAAATATTTCTGAAACATTGAAACTAAATTTTGACCATATCCTCAAGGTTCTCTCTGACACTATTGAACGTTGGCACCCGCTTTTTCTTTCCTGGTGGGGGCGATTAGACTCCATCAAGCTGATGCTCTCTCCTTTGATTCTGTACATTCTTTCAATGATCCCTGTACACATTCCTGCATTTTATTTTAAGAAAATTGACTCTTTATTAACAAAATTTCTTTGGAAGGGTAAAACCCCTTGGATAGCCTTATCTTCCTTGAAGGCAGACAAATCTTCCGGCGGTCTTAAATTTCCTGATTTCAAATCTTATCATTATGCTTTCTCTTTAAAACAGTCTTCCCGTTAGCTTTCCCTTGAATATTGTATTCATCCCCCATTATGGATTTCTATAGAAAAGTTTTTTGTGTCCACTTTTGATTTCAAAGAATCTCTCGCATTTACTAATAATATATCCTCTTTTAGACCTCCAGTTATTTCCCATACACGCAAAATTCTCAACCCTCTTTTAACCTCCTCTTATCCTTCATCCTCCTCGTTGGATCAACAACCCATTTGGCATAATAGCTTATTACGTATAAAGAATCGCATCATTTACTGGAAATCTTGGAGGCTCAAAGGGTTGTTTTGGATTTCACAACTATTAATTGATGATGTTCCTTTATCTTTCTCTGACCTTCAAACCAAATTCTCATTACCATCGTCTTTTGAATCGCAATATAATCTTTTATTTCCTTCTCTTACCCAATATCTTCTTTCTTTATCATCTGCCCCTAAGCCACCCTTGAGATGCTCCACCCTTTTTCCCTTATTAATTTCTTCTCCTTCAGCTTCCTCTTTATATAAACATTTATTTCTTTCCTCGGACAGGGGCAAAACAAAGGCTGAATTGGCCTGGGAAAAAGACTTAGCAGAATACTGGTCGACCCTCATTTGGGATAAATTATGGTTCAAAATTCATAAAACGAATAGAGGTGCTAATACTTCTCAAACCCTTTATTTTGTTTACCAACGCCTTTTGTTTACTCCTGCTAAACTATCTTCCTTTACTCCGAACTCTTCTTCCACTTGCTGGTCCTGCCCCTGCACACATGCTGACTTAAAACATATGCTTTTTGATTGTCCCACAGTTTCTCATTTTTGGCAATTAGTTTGGTCTCAAATTAATAAAATTTTTACAACTAATGTACCCTTCTCCCATTTTCCTAGGCTCTCTATCACCTCAATGGCCCCAATCACCATCTAACTTTAAGTTAATAGATTTATTATTAGCAGTAGCCTTACACTTAATAACCTCCAACTGGAAATAAACAGACAAAGTCACTTTTAGAGCATGGTGGAATGCCATATGTTTGCATCACAGACTTGATACTAGTCACATTACACCAATATCTTTATCTATTAAAAGAGATCTTTTGTGGCTCCCTTTGACTAACTACTTATCCTGGGCTGCTTCATCTATTCCTGCTTCTGCTACCACTTAGGATGAAGTCCGGAAACCACCATATTGAATTGTGTTGTCTTTTATTTTCTTCAAATAATTTATCATTATTTTTCCCTTACGTTGTATTCCTTATCACAGTATGCTATTTATTCTTTAAATGTTATTTATGCCGACAGTGTCTATTTCCATATGCTATTATTCCTTTTGATGTTATAAAGTTATGATACATTCATTTCCCTTGTTTCTTCCCCTTTCCTTCCTTCCCCTCTCCCCCCTTCTTTCATTCCTTTATTTTACCCAGTAGGTTTTCTGATAATGATTGTATTTTGGCTTTATCTCTTCCCGTATAATTTTTATAAGTAATTGAAATGTACTATACCTTTTTCTCTTTTTCTACATGCTGTTTTTCTTCTACTATTTTCATTGCTTAATAAACTCAAACTTAACACTGTTGAGAATTGGCTGCACCTCAGTCGTACAAGTTTAACACACAAATATAGCAATAAGCAACAGAAAGGTGACCAGTCAACCTTTGCAAAGGGTCTTCTACTGCATGGCAACATGTATCTAAGCGTTTTTAGTAATCTTTGAACAATTTGAGCTAGAAAAAAAAAATAATAATCTTAAAATCTGCAGACTGTGCAGCAGATGACTGAGTATCTTGCAGATGCGACAAATCTATACTTATGCGAAAACCACCATGGATGCACAATCGTAAAATTCCAGTGGCCCTGCTCATAGGCAGCAGTTAGGCTGAATGTTTTACGCTTCATAGAAAAATCAATGAGATGAGGGTGTTGCTTGCAGGATTCCTGATGAAAAGGTTGATATTGGGCCGGGGCAGGTGCAAGACATTAGTCCTGGACAATTGATAGGACTCTTGCTACCTGCTCTAGAGGACAGTGTTGGTGTTTCAGCTTACCTACATGTTGACAAGAAAGTTGGAACTGTTGTTTTTTTGTGTCCTTTGCATGGATTCCATTAATACTGTGATTACGATGGCTCACTCCACATATGTGGTCCCGTGGCATGTTCCGACCATGGCTGGTATTAATGGAATCCATGCAAAGGACACAATAATGGCAATTAAAATCTTCTTTGTGATCTACAATTGAAAAAAATAACAATGGTTGGAACTTTCTTGTCTAGAAACAATTCATGTGTTTGTGGACATCCATGAAGATAGAGGTTGTGCTCATTTCTACCTATATAAGGGGTACCTGTTAAAACATGAGATCACCCCAGTTGAACTCGAGGAATTGTTACATAAAGCCCTGAAGAAGTCTTCATGACAAAACGCGCTGGCTACATTTGAAATTCATTAAGACTACACTTTGAATTGTACTGTAGAAGATAAAAATTCATCAATCAAAGTTAGGAAGATGAAAATTTACGAATGAAGAAAAATGTCTTCTCTGAAATGAAACTATGGAGTCTGTGCATTATGTCAGATAAGAACCGAAAATGTGTGAAACTATGTAATTTTGTATGCTGAAATGTTGTGCTGGACCCCACGGATTTTATAATTTGTCAAAGGAAAGTGTTAGCTTTTCTTTAAAAAAAAGGGGGAGAAAGGGGCTGGCTCTCCGGGTCCGTGCACCATTGCTGTTCCTTATACTGTGTTATCCACAGAGTGGTAGGTGCGCCAGCAAATTGCCTCAGCCTCTTTTTTGTAAATTGTCCGATATATAAAGAAGTGTTATTTTCCTAATTTGGTCTCTGATTAATTCTTTGAGTGTGTGTCTCATTTACTGACTCTGTGAGTACAACAAATGCTTAGCACAACCCTCTGATAAGCATAACTGCTCTCCCATACTACCACAAATAGAGCGTTAGTATTATCTACTTTTTCCTCTGTACACCAATCTGGGACTCACTGGACTCTGCACAGTGTACTTCTTTTTAGTGCAATATATAGAGATCCAGCTTCCTACAGGAGTCATAAGTATGGTTATATAGAAAGTGCCTTGTTAGAGTACCAAAATATTGAGACCTAAATATAATTTGACAAAATATTCTATCCTAGATCAGGCTTCTCCAACTAGTAGCTCGTGAGCTACTGGTAGTTCTCCAGCTACCTGTTAGTAGCCCTCTTGTGTGCAGTACAGATTAATAAATGAGACGTCTTTGCTTCGCTGAATTAATTTATGCATGCCAAAATTGAAAAGTGTGTATTTGAGATGAAAATCAGAACTCATAACCATATGTTTGGTGAAAAATGGTTGAATTTCCAAAATATATTTAAAGCTAATATTTGAGTAATAAATCATGTGGTGTTGGGGAGACTTAATACTAACAATATAACATTGGTGCCAGGGACATTGCTAAAATGGCTATTATGTATTAACCAGATAAAGATATTCCAAATTGGCTAAACCTTTTTATACATTACTGCTCGCATGATTAATGCTGGTAAATGTGCATAGGGTGGCCACTGGTGTACTCTTGTCTGACATGCTAACTATTACAACACTAATAATAATAATAATAGTAGCACAAGATGATTTGCAGTAAATATAAGTAGCTCTTATTGCAGAAAAGGTTGCAGACCCCTGTCCTAGATCTAGTTTGCAAACATATTGCCCTAATGGAGTTATTAATAGAAAATGTACACCCAATAAAGCTATATTTGTCCATGATTTGGTATGTCAGACAATATTTTTGTTTCCGATACTCTGACATAGAGCTGGAACAAAGAGGTTCACAATTACATAAAGGCCAGTCCACACAGGGCTGGGGCCTGCCGATACACAGGAAAAAATGGCTTTGTTGTTATGGCTTTCCTGTTCAACTCTGTGATTTAAAGAATGCAATCTGGCATAGAGACAATGCAAAATTCTGAAACAGCGACAGCCCTTGTCTCAAAGAAGGAGATCATAAAGGTGGACCCCGGGCGATCCAAGAATTGTTGGCACTATGTGCACCAATAAAAATGCTTATGCAGGAATCCCTGCAATTGCTTTTATTTAGGGTGCTGACCAGGGCTAAAAAAAGTGACACATATTTCCTCATGCTGACTCATGCAGGAAAAACTTATGTAGTAATACTACACCTAGAATTACTGACAGGGCATGGTAATTACTGGATACAGCAGTAACACACTGTCAGACATTGGGTTACTGGTTGAGGGGGGTGAAGCCCTTCTCAAGCAGCAAACATAATTCTTCTCATGGTGAAGTCACAAACAAACCCTAAATTAACCTGTGCTGAACCTTCGGGTAGATTGGTACAGAGCAGTAAGGCTTAACTCAGAGAAAAGAGTTAAGCATTTGTGCAACACTTCTGTTAGAAATTGGGTTGTTGGTTGACTGGGGTGTAAGCCCTAATCAAGCAGCAACCACAATCCTAGGCAGGGTAAGAGACAGGCAAACCCTAAATTAACCTGTGCTCGCCCTCTGGTAGCTTGGCACAGAGCAGTCAGGCATTACTTAGAGGCAGTGTGTAAAGTATTTGAACAACACTTCAAATAGTACAACAGTGAAACACACACACACAATGATTCCACACCAGAATAGAAAAATAGCTCCAATTTTAATAAATAAAACAAGACCAAAACAACAAAAATCTAATTAGTAGAACTGAAGACATAGGGGCATATTAGCAAGACCCACGTTAAAATTATCGCCGTTTTAGCGGCAGGAAACTACCGCTAAAGCGGCGATAATGAGCTTGCTAATATGCGTTATAGAATTCAATAGAAGCCCAGGTTAGATGTCCTGCACATCTAACCTGGGCTCATTGGAATTCTATAACGCATATTAGCAAGCCCATTATCGCCGTTTTAGCGGCAGTTTCCTGCCGCTAAAGCGGCGATAATTTTAACGTGGGTCTTGCTAATATGCCCCATAGATTTTTAAAGTTTATAGTGAAAAATAGTGCCAAAAAGCAAAAAGTACTACTGGAGATATCTGGTCGCGCCAGACCGGGAACAAGTCACAAGTTCAGGTTGACCACAATGGAGCGTGGGCCAACTACAGGGATCCAGTTAGGCCAGCTGAACAAAATACATTAAATATGAGTTGCAGAGCTCCCAGACTTCAAGTAGCACTGTGTCTCTCAATTCAACGGGCAAATCCTCACTCGTTAGGAGAGGATACATCCCCACATCTGATTTCAGTTGGGCAAGTTTAAAAACAACATCCTCATCATTTGCATTAAATGCAATTCATCTTGGTGTGCAATAAATTGAACAATTTAATTTACACAGTAGATCACGTCCAAGCAGATTCAATGGACTTGTGTCAAACACCATAAATCGAAGTCGATCCTGGAATGATCCTATTTTAACTGTAACTGGTTCTGAAATTCGGATAGACAACTTTTTATTTGTAACTTGGATACTTTCTCCCAAGAGCAGGTAGGCTAGGAACCTCTGCTCTTCTTACAATAGAGCGGGTAGCACCAGTGCAACAAGGAATGAGACAGGATTTCCATTCATTTCTCCGTCATATAGGGACCACTCTGGTCTACATCTAAGGTGTGCCAAGCACGCAGTCTTCCTCCCCCCTCAGGCACCATCATGCTAACGTGTCCTGGTCACTGTAATCCAATTGGATCAAATACTGTTGTGCTGCATTCTGATTCTGGAAAGAATTTCTATTCATCTGCTGATTTTGATTCACATTGTATTTTTGTACCTGAACATTCTGTTGTGCCATGGAAGCTTGAGCCATTTGCATTTTCTGTGATACATTAGAATCCTGTATTCTCTGTCCTTGCATCTGTTGAGTCTGTCCCATGTTATTTCCTTGAGACTGTGCATATTCGACATTCTGCACTATTATTCATAACAGACTTAAACTCGCGTCTCCAATGTTCAAATTTTCCGCAAGCATGACATGGATTTGTTTTCCTCAAAAGCGACACATCAACACCAGTTCTAGGATCTATAGGATTACCATGACCTCTACCGTGGGACAGAAAATTCTGCTGTTGAAAACTATTCACATTTGCATCATCGGAGCTTGATTATAACCTCCCTGTGCCTGTACTGTGCTGTCAAAATCCATCTGATTCTGACCTTTCTGTATTGCTTTTATATGGGCAATCATTGATTTCTCCTTAAGCTTCTTGTGCCTCATCTCAATCTCATCACTACAATATTTTGCATAATGCAAAATCTCGTCCAGTGACTTGCTCTGCTAGCAAAGTGATTGCTGTTGGATCATGTTAGAAATCGCAGGTCTCAAACCAAACAGGAACCTGGAAACAAAATGTCCCACATCTTTATCTGTGACATTCTCCAATCTACTATACCGTTTGAAAGTCTGTACTAATCTCTCATAAAAAACATGTACTGATTCTTTCAGTTCTAGGGTCATCCTGTCAATCTGCAACCAATCAATCTCTTTTGGGGAACTTTTAGTCTTCATGTGATTTATTACTTGTGGGTATTTCCTCATTACCACTGGAGATGGTGCTCCTATTCTAGGATCCCTTTCTGGTTCTGACGCAGACCTTTCCACAGTAACCTTACATTCAGTCCACAAATCTCTGAGAACAACAATCTCAAACAGAGTATTCAAATAAATCCACAAAACATTTGAAATTTTCACAAATTGTTCAATTTGTCTATGCCATTCTACAGGATTGTCTCTCAATTTAGGGAAAACGTTTGTAAAAGACAAATTGTCAGGCCTTGTCCAAAGTAAATGGACATAACCTCCTACAGATACTTCTCTCAGAGGGAGCATTTGTACTCCCCCTACACTACTATCAAAAACATCAGGTGGTGATTGCAATCTAACTTGTTTTTCTCTTTTCTCCCATTTTCTAATTAATTTGCTCTTTTATCTGCAGTTGCTTTCCTGGTGGCCTCATGTTCACAATGTCTTTGTCAGTAAAATCTGAGCTGTATGATTTTTGTTTAAAATTTTGAATTTTGAATATCAATTCCATATTTTTGATCCAGTTCTACCAATCTCTCATATGTTAATTTTGCTTGTCGTGTACTGTCTTTACCGAGAAACAATAGTTCCTCCTCCTGGTAGATATCTAATATTGAAGGGCTAAGTGTTCCCTGAATCATTTCTTCTAATTCAACTTTTAATCATCTCACATCCATGGGTGTTCTATTTTCCTGAGTGAATTTTGGACCGAACTTGAGACCTGCAACCAAATCTGAAGTAGATGCTGAACTAGAAACTGAAGTTTGCAATGGAACTGAATTCATAGCTGAAACTGGAACTGAAGCTGGAGCTATTGCTGAATTCTGGTTATTCCGGATACTATATTCTTTAAGCCACTCTTTGAATTCTTGAGTATTAAACCCTGATTGCTCTCTTGTATTATTTAAATGTAAGCTTCCATTATTCAAATTTGCACTTGTTCCAGGTGGCACATTTAGTACGGATGTATCTGGAGGTGTAATACCCATTGGCACAGTCATGTCAGAAGCATGACAGTTCATTTTAAGAGGTCCACTCAGTTTGGGAATATAAAAAGGTGGAACTCCCTGCACTATTCTTTGTGTCGGGTAAAATTGTGTCTGATATGGGACAACATTCATAGCTGCAGCATTATTAGTTTGAATTGGAACCATGGGCGTTTGAAGCAGAGATCTTGCTGTCAGGTCTGGAGAGCTTCCATGTACTGTATTTACTCCAGTAGGTACAGTCAAATTGTGAAAAGTATTTACCTGTAACCCATACTTGTGAAGGGGCACAACAGGTCCAATAGTAATGGGCACCGTCAAAGAGTCTGGAGTACTTGAATCAGTCAGGTTCATAGGAGCTGACATTTCTGTTCTCCCACTCACAGGAGAAATAGGCATAGATTCCTTTGGCAATTCAGGCATTATTGGAGCATTTGGTTTCTCAGCTGTACTAGTATGTGTCAATCGCTAGTCTGTGTCTCATTGTTAGGTGGTCGACGATTAATCAATAAACCATTCAAAGGTTCATTATCAATTTCACTCTCTTTTCCCTCTTTCTCTAAATCAACTTTGTTCATCTCTAAATGCTTCTTTTTCTCTCTTCTCTTGCCCTCAGCATCTTTCTCAACTTCTAATACTGGATACAATCATGTTCTGTGTTTTACATCTGCTCTCCACATTTTCTGTTGAGCATCCCATCTAGCTTCTGCAAAATGATCCATAGTTCTCCTATACCTCACTTGGTATTTCTCTTTGTCTTTCTAATGAGCAATATGATCACAGGTATTTAAAGCCTCAACAAAAGCAGCTCTAATAGGATCTTTCATTTCATACATTCTTTTCCTTAAATTTTCCAAAATCCCCAAATTGAATGTTTCATAACAAGGGAACTGTAATGGCTCATATTTTTCAATAGGTTTATGCTAAACCTCAAGCCACAGACATGGATGTAATCCTTTAACCATTATGACAATGTATCCTGGCGTACCCTCAGGTGGTGCTTCTACCTTTGATTTGACAGGTACTGTCTTATCTTTTTATACTAATTTCTGCAATAACTTGAACATTTTTATTTTTATTCAATTCTGTATTTACAAATTATTTCCGTAAATCCAGGGAATGTTTTTCTTCCACAATTCACCTGTTCGACATACATCCTCAACCCATGACAGAGATACACTTATGACGTAGTCAACCATTCCCAGCGTAGCTTTACACCAACTGACCAATCACAGCGCAACACACTGTGATGTCATTCCTGCTCCCTGCAGCAGCTCACCCTCATTCACAATCTTCTCCTGTGTGTTTTCTCTAAACAAAATGACACTACAATGCAAGCAACGAATAAAACTATCTGCTCCACTAAAGGATATTCACTCTCACAAGGTAACAAAACTTTTCTATACTCATTTGCTTCAAATGAAATCTCAACCAGCGGGATTTCATCTTTAATTGATATAGTTATACCCTGTGCACCTGAGATCAACCATACCAACCGTTTACCACTAACACACAAAGAAAACCCTACCATGGTGTTGTTGATGACGTCTCACGACCAACACAAAAAAAGCAGACAACTTATTTGGTGTCACACTCCTTTGCTGCTATACGTTGACTCTATTCAGAGCAATACTCCATTAGCACTCCATCAATCCTTCTTTTTTCTGAACCAAAAATTGTGGACTCTTTGGACTTGGGCAAAGGACTATTTTTGGCACACTCAAATCTCACTTCACTAGGCAGAACCATAGCTCTGCTCCCAAAGTTTTGTTGCAGTGCAAGCATGGTAACAGTTTATTATACGCTTATTCTCCTTACTACTCCAACCGTACTGGATCCTTTACGATCAGACAATCTGCAGCATTTCCATTTACCACAGAGGCAATGATCCTCTGATGAATCTTTCTCCACCAATAGAAGGGGTGAAAATTATGGTGGCCAAAACACCACGTTAACTATCCAATGAGGACCATGAATTGCCAACTCACAAGTTTGAGATCAGATTTAAAACCATGCAGTTGAACTAAAGAATAGCAAGGGGAATACCCAACCTCATGCAGAAGTTAAGTTGGGCTAGAAGTATGCAGACCAAAAGCTCTGCCACAGCAACACAGAACAAAAGAAGTAATAGCTGATGTTCTGACAGAGCTTGCTGATTCTCCCTACAACACATTTAAATCGTTTGTAAAATAGCACAGTTTAAATGGAAGAAACCAACTCGACTCAATATAGACTGTACAAGATAGACGGATAGAACCAACAACAGATCAAAAAGTGATGCATGACTATGTTCGAGACAGGCCAAGAATGACCACAGTTGTGTATACAATTTTGTTTATGTGTTTGTAATTTAAAGACATGTTTTGTAAATTTATATTTGCCTTATAAAAAAAGAAAAAAGAAATAATACGAAAAAGTGAATAAAATAACACCAGCGAATAGGTGTTGAAATATGTGGTTTTGTGATGCCAAAAGTAAGTTCAATGGCTTGCCAGACACATTTATAGTGCTTGGCATTAGAATTGATGGGCTTAAAGGTATTCCTGCACTCATCCCCTTTTTTGTTATTTAAGGTTCATGAGCCCAAGAGTGGCAGCGTAGATTGGGCATCCCCCTCTTCTGTGTAGCAGTGTGTTTGCACTCTGTAAGGTGTGTGGGGAGTTCTTTGTTATTTCAATTAATTTCAGGTCCCTGTTATAGGACCAGGTTGACATACCATATATTTCTGGCTACTTGTTGCGTTACCCAGCATACAATGGTTGAACCTCATATGGTGAGCTATACTGAAGATCAAATATATAGGTTATTAGAGCATCCATCTTTACTTAGTGGGGACAATGCTGCAGCACCGCTATAAATTTAGATACAGTAGAGAACCTAAAACAGTTAAAGAAAAAACAAATAAGGACGCAACTACATGCACAAGTGCTCCTAGAACCCTTAAAAAACAATACAATACCCCTTGGATTACAAGTGACAAATGTAGCAGTGATATTTATAGGTGACAAGCACTATTTACTCCAATTCAGTGGAGTAAGCACTAAGTGTTCTCGAGACTGGCTTGAGTTGTCAGTAGAAACAGCACTAAGGATCAACGAAGCAAAACTTAAGGAAATAGAAGCGCTTGAAAAAGAGAAAGCAGAAGTTTCCACTATAAATTATTCAAAGAAACTGCTAGACGAAGTTGAGAAAGAAATTGGGGAATTCAAAATAGTTGCAACTAACCAAAAGACAAGCAAAGTGGCAAAGGATATCAAGAACTTCAGTACTGAAAAGATGTATTCATACCGAAAGGAGGACTACTATCAGAATAATAACCCATCCACCCAACCTTACGGAGGTCAGTCGAGAAGGAAATGTATCACTTTCTCAGAGTCGTGTTCAGAGTCTAGTAACAGTTCAACAGACTCTGTGGGTCAAAACTTCCCCCACCCTTGTAATTTTTTAGCAAGAGGCAGCAAACATGGGAGGGGGGGACAGAGAGGGCACCCCAAAGGCAGTGGAGAAATCAGGAGAAGGAGGATATACAGATGGTAGCTCCTAATAGGTCAGATACCATTCCCATTTACAATCTGTCCAGTCGACAACTGCCAGGACTTGAAATGATGGTATTAAGCAAAGGTCTATCGTTTGTGCCGATTTGTGTACAAGACCCTATTGATACCAAAAGAGAGGTATTGGGTTTCCTGCTTAAAGTGAGTCTTCCAATGTATTTTGCAAACAAAGAGAACCGGTCAGAATACAACCTGACAGGCCTTAAGAACACTTACTACAGAAAGGCCATCTCAACTACTGGCCTTTGAGAATGTAGCACTAAAAGAGGTAGAAACACTCAACACTAGGAAAGTTAATTTCAACAATAACATGACCACAATTGAAAGAGAATGTTTGAGACAATTGTCCATAGATTCAAATATTACAATCAAACCAGCCAACAAAGGAGGAGGGATCATAACTTTGGACACAGAAAAATATGATCTAGAGGTAACTAGACAGTTACAAGACATTAGGCACTACCCCAAAATTCCACCTGCATACATTAAAGGGCTCCATGATTAAATCAATTCCAAAGGATGGTTATGCACAAAAGAATATGAATTTCTCAATCAAAAGATCCTCAGATGCCGGTGATATATATATATTACTGAAAATACACAAGAACGTAGAAATCCCTCCAGGTAGGCCGATTATATCGGCCTGATGGTCATTATTTGAACCTTTGGCCCAATACGTTGATGTCTTTCTCAAACCCTTTATGATTAAAACCAAGGCTTAAATTAGGGATTCAATGGATTTTATTAATCAGATGGAAGAGAGGCAATTTGACAACAGTATACAGATTCTAGTCACGTTTGGCATAGAATCATTGAACACAAATATACCGCAAGACGAAGCACTGGCAGTGCTGACTACGGTTTTAGATTCAAGGCCTCGTCCTCATGAAGTACCAACAGAATTTCTAATCACCTTGGCCAGTAAATGTATGAGAAATAATTTCTTCAGCTTTAAAGATGACCTCTATTTACAGATCAAGGGCAAAGCATGGGCTGTAGCGTTGCCCCAGCAGTGGCAAACCTGTTTATGTCCTGTTTCGAGGACAAATGGATATATGACAGCAATAATCCTTTTGGGCAGGCAATAAGGTCTTGACATAGATACATAGGCGATGCATTTATGATTTGGGAAGGGACATCGGAATACTTAAACACAACTGGCTGAATAATCGTGTAGATCTGAAATTTACCATGTCACAGTTTCCTTGATGTTAAAGTAAGAGTAATTGAGAAAAAATTAGCAGTTGACCTCTTCACCAAACCAATTGACCAGGACACACTACTTCACTTTTCAAGTGGGCATCCCAGATCATTAAAGAAAACTTGCCATAAGGACAGTTTCTCTGGATCAGGAGAAATTTCACATTCAAAGATGATTATTTTGCAAACGCAAAGAAACTTACTGATTAACTCATCCACAGAGGGTATCCTAAGAAGCTCGTAAAAATGCAATGAAGAGGACATGGTATACCCCACGGGAAACACTACTAACACCAAAACAGAAGGAAGAGGCATGTCCTTTAACCTGTGTTCTACTGTTTAACCCCAAGGCAAACAAAGTAAAAATGTTATCCTTCATAACAGAGGTTGGTAGTCCCTTTCAATATTGAGAAACCCTTAGTCGTTTTTAAATGAGGAAAGCACATGAGAGACTGATTGGTCCACTCCAAGATGGCAAAGAAAAAACCTGTTTAATTACAGCAAATGTGGAGTCTACCCCCTGTCCAAGGGCATTTTAGTTGCCAACAATGTATAGCCTATAACTTTACATCAGATACCAAAAGTCTAACATTGAATGGCATGAACAACAGACAAGTGGCATTTTCTAACTGTAACACCAGAAATGTCATATATTGTATCATCTGTCCTTGCAAAAAACATATATTGGATAAACTGTGTGTCAAATTCTTACTTACGATTCCGCAGGGACGATATGCAAGATGAGAGTTCCGAACTCCCCCTTAGTCACTCACTGTACCCAACTGAGTCAAACCACGAGTAGTGAAGAACTAAAGACAAGAAATAAGGTGAAATTGTCCCACAATGATTCCCACTCAAGGATAGGACTGGCAGCAGGGAGGATGTCCTAAAAAGAGAAATAGAGTATATGAGTGTGCACGAAGGAACTAAATTGCCATCATGGTATAGGTAAGGTTTCTCCCTCTCTACACTACCTTAGTGATTCCCTTCTTCAGTTATACTCCCAAACTGCTCAAGTGGAATCTAGCTATTATCTATGGACAGGATAAATGGGTAGTGTCAGTGGGGGGAAATGTAACAATATAAAGTGCCAAGAAAAAATAAAAGAGGCACTCAGCAGCACCCACTTATACGTTACTGGAAATATCTCATGACAACAGGAGATCTGTAGTGAACACAGATGTCCCCTAGCAACTTGCTAGTTCAATGTAGGAATATTGCACCAGAAAATCATGAATAGTACTCCTTACTTCAGGAGACAGTAACACTGTGCCCCTTTTATCTCAGGGGAGGAAATAATTAGTGTCCTTCTATTTTACAAGACCATTCTGGATTCAGCTGAGTCAACAAAAGGAAGAAACAGATCTCCATAGACAAGAGTATCCACTTTAGATAAGTATTTGCAACTAAATGCCTCTTCAATACAAAGATTTAGCAGCGCATACGCGCCGTTACTGTTTTGCAGAATGACTGGTTCGTTGCTCTTGACTTCTTTCTCTGTTTATTCTTTCAGGGAAGAAGAGCGTTACTAGGCCATGACGCTTGACTCAGTACCTGCGAGAGGAGACCCGACAAAGCCAAGAGGAGTGCCAGAGACACGCCGCAGGAGCTGATTGGATGCCGGAATATCGCTGCAGGAGCCGAGAGGGACGCCGGAATCTCACCGCAAGAACCGGATGTGAGCAGGTAAGTGACCAGGAAGAAGAAGACGGACCAAATCCCAGAATGCTAGAACGCCCAGCTTTGGGATCAGGTCCCTTTTGTCGTCTTCCGTACCCGCCCACCTCGCAACCCGCCGTGATGCAGGCACGACACTGTGCAGGTGGTTAAGACACGCATTTTACAGCATCATTCAAGAATTCGATGCCAAATGCAAGGTGCCCCTTTGGGACAGCGTTATATGACTATGAACTACTCAGAAGATGATTTCACATGGGGGGGCGTGGCTTGACGCCGATTGAAGATGGCCGCCTACTGAGGGAGCTCCGCGGCGACTCGCGAGGTCGGAGGGCCTTTCGAGCGGACCAGCGCTACCTCAATCCTCTAAACGGGAAGGCTTGAAGGCATAAGGAGTCTGGAATGCCTCAGTGAAACTGCCGTGATATGGGTGAGCGTTTTTGCCTCTGAATTTGACGCCGGAGTATTCCCCTCACGGAAGCAACGCCCGCCATTTTGATTTATCTCCCTAACGCCGGAGCCCGCGTTTTAGCGAGACTAACTATGGAACGCCTCTTCCTTGGTGCCTACGCATACTCTCCTCATTGAAATAACGGCAGGTGACAGTTATGCTTGGAATTTCTATCCCTGCAGTTCTTCTTGTAGTTTCATGCCAGTTCTGACTGAAATATGAATGCTAGTTTCAGTTATGCATTTTCCTATCTTACCAAAAATGGAAGCATTTGATGTCAATATTTGAGAGCAGTGAATACCATTATCTTCTATGAGACACACAATTTCAGACACTGGCAGTACTAGGTGACATGAGTGCTGGCTTATGGTTCATTAATTTAAACAGCTGGAAATCGTCTCTCATTGAAAAGGACATGCCTTGCATCATTTGAGGGACTTGTTGAATTTTTCAAACGCTGCCGGTACTATATTTAATGTTTCTATGAACCTCGGGTGACGTAAGGCACTAAAGTCACAGCTTCAACATAATCGTATTTTCTTTTTCACATGATTTCTAACATTGCAGTTGTTTTCTGAAGTTTCTATATTCATATTCCTAGGATTGTGGAATGCGACAAGTTAACTGAACTACTCTACATAAAGTTTAATTAACATCTTCCAAGGTTTTGACTGGAATCATCTTGTGTTAAGTTTATGGGGAGAACGAAATCCACACGTCGCACTACTGACCCCTCTGCGCCTTTATCATCTTTGGCTGATCATAATCCGTTTTCTGTCCTTTCCACAAATATGGAGAATGCTGAAGGTGGTCCCTCTTTCTCCGGCGCAGGGATTCTACTCTCTCCATCTAACATGTCGCCCTCTTCCAGCAAATTAACTGCCAAACTATCTACTCCATCTTTACCAAACGCGGGAAACGGATTAAAACGAATCCTCCATCTCCTACTACATCCCCTCCTCCAATCACGTTAGATACTCTTCTTGAAGAAATCCGAGCTCTTAAGCCCTATATGGAGGAGACAAACAAGAGGCTTCAAGTGATGGATGATAGGTGGTCTATGATGGACAACAGGATTATACAGATTGAGCAACAAGTCGAATCTGTTCAGGTTGCGGTAAATCAGATCCCTCCTGTTAAAGCTGAAATCTCACAACTTAAGAAACAAATCGAGCAGTTAGAAAACCGTAATCGACGCAACAATTTACGTATTTACGGCCTAGCAGAAGAGGTCGAAGGCTCAGATACCATCGCTTTCTTCAAGACTTTTCTTCCTCAGCTACTTGACATACCTAGCTCTCCTGTGTTAAATATTCAGCGAGCTCATCGTTTGGGGCGTGCTTCAACCATAACATCTCCTTCAACCAAACCCAGAGGAGTAATCATATACTTTTTGGAGTATACAGACTTATTAAAGGTTCTTCATGCAGCTAAACTTAAAGGTCGCATTTCATGGCAAAGCTCCAATCTCTTCTTTGCTCAAGACTATGCTAAAGATACTGCAGATAGATGGAAAAAATTCTTAGATATGCGTCCAGCGCTTCGCTCCCTTAATGCCAGATTTGGTCTCTTCCATCCATGTCTGTTTAAAGTAACGATATAAGAATAGAACCACGAACTACGAAGATCCTGCATTGCTACAGAGGTTCCTGGATAGATGTACAGAGGAAGATATGGATTTGACACGGCAAACTGGTGTTTAGCTGTATAATCGTGCTAAACCATATAATTGATTGTTTGTAATGTGCTTGCATATTACTTCCTCTTGTTGAGTAGGAATGTTTTGGTAATTGCTTTACTCCATGGTATGTTCTACACAACGTATATTCTTATTCACAAGGTCACTGAGACTTTCTAATATGTTACAATCTTTGTCTTGTCATATGTGGCATTTTTGTTGTATTCATTCATCATATTTTTTGTTTTATCAGGTGCAGAATTTCCTGTTTTATAGTCTCTATCATCCTTGGTCCGTTTCGGTGATGTTCTCCCTTCCCGGTTCGCTCTGAGTTACCCGGTTGGTTGTGCTGTTTTCTTTGTGTGGCTTCACCACCCTCATTATGTTTATGTTGTTATTTCTGTTACATGTGATTAATTATATTATTGAGAAATTTCATATCTTATGTTATTCGTTAGTTGATCGTATTGTTCCTTACCCTTCCTGTTTTTCTTCCCCCTTCCTTTTCTTCTCATCAATGTATTCCCCTATTTATTCAACATTGTTTCTCTTCAATGAGTTTCTGTCAATTCCCTCTTCTTTTTAATCTTAGGAGCATTTATTATGACTTTTTGCCTTCTTTTCCCCCTTATTTGGTCAATCTATACATATGCCTTTCTCGTTCTGTCTTTCTACATCTCTTTTCCTTTCTCAACACAGAAGTCTTATATCTTTGACCTCGGTGATGTGTATATCTTATTCACCTTATATTCTTTCCTCTCTCTTTATTACATCATTACTTTGTATTTAATCACTTCTTATATGTCAAAGATGACTCTTTTATTCCATTCTCAGTTTTATATTCTCCTTTATTATCAATTTCTTACTCACCTTTCTTCTATTATTCCTGACTACATGATTACTGATTTCTTCCTTTCTGCTCCTCACACTAGTTTTAAAATTATAGTCATTATTGGTATATTGATATTTGCAAGATATGTTTATGCGTACTACCTATCTATATTTTGTATCTTAATGTTTATTGTAGATGACTCTTAGAGTTATTTCATGGAATGTTAAAGGTTTGGGTTCCCCTATCAAACGCCAACGAGTTCTTTCCCATTTATCCAATTTAAAATGTGACATAGCGTTCCTGCAAGAAACCCATATTCTAGACAAAGAAATACCAAAGCTTAAGCGTCAATGGGTGGGTCATGTCTTTGCTTCGCCAGGCACAGGTAATAGGAATGGTGTTGTCATCTTATGCCATAAACGCCTTGATTTGAAACTACTCTCGCAAGATAAAGATGATGTAGGTCGATGGGTTTCTCTTTCATTGTTATTAAATAATATTCCGTTAACTCTTTTTAATTTATATGCGCCCAATGCCACAGATATTACGTTTTGGCCTACAATTTTATCTAAATTGATGTCTTTTCATGATGACTATGTGTTAGTTGGTGGAGATTGTAATTCAGTTATGGATCCTATTGTTGATCGTAATTCTTGTGCTAGATTCTCCCATTCTCCTATGCATTCCCAGTTCGTATCCACTATTCAACAGAGATCCCTCGTAGATGCCTGGAGATTATGCAACCCTACACTTCGTGAGTACTCTTTTTCTCGCCAGTACATTCTTCTCAGTCCCGATTAGACTATCTTTTCACCTCAAAAGCACTTACACAACATATTACACATGCAGAAATTGGTTCAATATTAATTTCTGACCATGCACCTGTCCTTTTGGATTGTGAGATTCTCCCCTCTAACCAAGGTACCCGTAGATGGAGATTCAACAATTCCCTGTTGTTGGATTCAACATTTACTAATAAATTTGAATCTTTTGTTACTACCTTTTTCTCTGAAAATGAAACTCCTGATATGTCTCCACAGATTGTCTGGGATACTTTTAAAGCTGCGTCCAGAGATTTTATTATTTCATATGTATCTCAGAAAAGGAAATCAGCGTTACAGGTTTTACAATCACTTCAGAAACGTATTAAACAATTAGAACACTCTTTTTTCCAGACCAACTCTAAAACTTGTTTAGATCAATTAGTCAAAATCAAATTTGAGTTCAACAAACTATCTACAGATAATGCAAACTCGTTTTTACTCAAGTCTTCAGCTAAATATTATGGAGGTCAAAATAAATCAGGGAAACTTTTAGCTAACTACCTTAAAATTAAAAAGAACGCACTGCAATTACCTCTATTTTATCCTCTAATAATCTCTTAGTTCACAAAAATGAAGAAATTCTGTCGGAATTTACAACATTTTTCCAAAACCTTTATACCCCTGAACACCCGATATCCCAGGACTCTATAGCCCAATATTTATCCTCTATTACTCCTCCTTCTTCTCGTGATTTAGATTTCTCAGTGTTGGACGAAGACATCCGGGAATCAGATATCCTTTCTGCTATCCGTTTAATTAAACGAGGTAAGGCTCCAGGCCCTGACGGTTTTACGATCGAGTTTTATTCTCACTTTTCTCGTTTATTGATTCCTAAATTATATCATTTATTCCACTTTTTACCACTTCTAAAAAATCCACTGGATCTTTTCAAGAAGCTCTAATATGTCTTATTCCTAAAGGAGATAAAGATCATAGCCTTTGTAAAAATTACAGACCCATCTCCTTAATCAACCTAGACTATAAAATTTTTGCTAAGATTCTGGCTTGTCGTCTAGAGCACTTGTTACCATTCTTAATAGGCAGAGAACAGTGTGGTTTTGTTAAAGGTAGACATCTTTCAGACAATACTAGACTTTTTCTTCAAGTTCTTACTAAGGCTCGATTATATAAAGACCCTTTGGCAGCCGTATCTTTGGATGCGGAAAAGGCTTTTGACAGAGTAGCTTGGCCTTTTATTTTTTCTACTTTGTCCTGGTTTGGCTTTGGCCAAAAATTTATAAATTATGTCTCACTACTCTACTCTTCTCTTCTCCTGTCTCCTCTGTGTTAGTTAATGGTCTTATTTCTCCTTATTTCCCCTTACACCGCGGTGTTCGGCAGGGTTGTCCTCTTTCTCCTCTTCTTTTCATACTAGCCCTTGAACCCTTTTTGATTAAGATTCGCTCAAATTCGAACATTAAGGGATTTATATATGGTTCCAACCAGTTAAAACTTTCTGTCTATGCTGACGATATCCTGCTCTTTTATCTCAACCCCAATCTACTGTACAACCTTTCCTCTCTGAAGTGCAGGCATTCGCTGATGTCTCGGGATACAAACTTAATTCGGATAAATGCGAAATCCTCCCGCTAAATACATTATGTTTCTCTGCAGACTTTGTTTCTTCTGGTTTTCGGTGGAACCCAGATAAGATAAAATATCTAGGCCTCTGGTTTAAACCTTCTATTAAAGAGACGGTTACTGTTAATTTAAAAGAACTACAAACTGTGCTACGTAATGCGACATCCAGATGGAACCCTCTATTCTTATCATGGTGGGGTCGTCTCGACACAATAAAGATGATGCTTGTTCCTATAATACTTTTTTACATTTCTAATCTTCCTATAAACATACCTAATTTACATTTTAAATTAATTTACTCGATATTATCAAAATTCCTGTGGAATAATAAGAAATCTCGTATGTCCTTATGTAAATTAAAGAAACCTAAACATTTAGGAGGCGTCAATTTTCCAGATTTTAAGGCATATCATACTGCTTTCTCTCTAAAACAAGCCGCTCTTTTACTCCATGAAACCAACGACGATCTACTATTACCTCTGTGGACTAATGTTGAAAAACATTTCCTTCATCCCTTTCCTTTTCGAGAATTCCTGTCCTTTACGCAACGCCCAATATCTCTTTCTCTACCTATTTTCAATAACTGTTGTAAGATTCTTCAACCCTTACTTACTGCCCATCTTTCTCCTAGAGATCGTTTTATGCAATCTTCCTTGTGGTATAATCAATCTCTTAAATACCGTCACAGAGTCATTTTCTGGAAAGACTGGTATGCTAAAGGACTCCATTGGGTGTATCAACTTTTTGAAAATGATATCTGTATTCCTTTTCCAGTTGCTCAAGCGCGTTTTTCCCTGCCAGATTCTTATTTATCTAAATACACTTCTTTAGTCGAATTACTTCAATTAGCGTACACCAATTTATCTTCAACTTCTCCTCCCTTAGACTCGCCTCCCACCTCTTTGCAATTTCTATCTCTTTCTCCGTCTGCGGCCCAAATTTATAAACATTTTTCTTCCTCTTTAATTTCTCGTGAAAAAACAAAAATAGAAACATTATGGGAAACAGATCTCAAAACATCTCTCACAATTCATACTTGGAACAAGATTTGGATGAAGATAAGGAAATCTTCCAGAGCTGCAAACACTACCCAAACACTATTTTTTATATATAATAGATTATTACTAACTCCTATGTCCTTGTATAAGATCAATCCTACCATTTCTTCGTCTTGCTGGTCGTGCAACAAACCCCTTGCT
Organism: Calotriton arnoldi; assembly: GCA_963921515.1. NCBI lineage: Eukaryota > Metazoa > Chordata > Amphibia > Caudata > Salamandridae > Calotriton > Calotriton arnoldi. Next base: position 1,282,453 of record CAWUFW010004684.1, read on the forward strand.
GATTTATACCATATGTTATTTGCTTGTCCTCTGGTTCATGATTTTTGGTCACGAGTCTGGAGTCAAATTAATCATATTTTTAAAACACAATTTTCCTTTAATTTGATTAACTTATTTTTGGGCAGTCTGTCTTCGATATGGGACTCTCATCCAGAGACCTTTCATATTGTTGACCTTCTTCTTGCAGTAGCCTTTCAACAAATTACTAAAGCATGGAAAAATACTAGCGACCTCTCTTACCAAGCCTGGTGGTATGGTGTTTGTTATAATCACAGGTTAGATAGAGCATATGTCCATCCCATATCCCTTGCAATGAAACGAGAACATCTATGGTCACCCATCACCCGTTTTTGGACCAATCTGCCAACACTGCATGTTTACACAACCCTCGTATTGAGGAAGTTCCCAAACCTCCATGAGTTGTTCTGATAGAAATTTTATTATCTTATATCTGAATTCTACATTTTTAAAAGACAGTTGTATTTCTTGCAATTGATGATATTTATAATAAGTGATTATGTTGAATATATATATTTGTAATTTGTATCCCTCCCTTTCATACCTTCCCCCTCTTTTCCCCCTCCCCTGCTAAGAAGATGTTCACTTATTTCGTATTTGTTATCTTATATTGTATTATCTCAATAAACTTCTTTGTTCAAACTTAAAAAGAAGATGATTTCACATGGTCAGTGCTATTTGTGGCAAAACAAGGATTGAGTCAGAAGGGATAGAAAGGACCCTCAATTTACAAGAAGCCAGAATGATTGAAAGATTAAGGACTGCAGTGACAGGGTTGAACGATGCAGATGAAATTTGGGTTTTAATCACATTACCTCATATAAAAGTGTTGATGTGGTTGGTGTGGAGTAATTTATCAATATCAGATATATAATTATTAATTTTTGAAAATCATGGAAATGAAGATATGCACTTGGATGTAAAACAACTGCAGAGCTCCGATGTACATTTCAAATGAAATATAGGCAATTGAGAGAGATTTATTCATAATATTAATTATCTATGCAGAATAGTGATTTGGAAGTTTGCTATACTATGTTAGAAAGTGGAGTGCTCTGTGCAGCATAGGCATTGTGCTTTTTGTAATATAGATGTATCATACACAAATATGTACTGGTTTCTGTATATATGTGGTAACAATGGGCAAACCTGGATAATGAGTATACTGTGTGTGAAACAATGTAAATGACTCTTTTGTCCGTACCTTGGATGATTGAATACCAAAACTATATCACTGATCATAGCAACTGGGACTATTAACACAAGTTGGGAGTACACATGTGGTAACAATGGGTCAGCCTGGTTAAACCAGTATATTGTATTCAATCTGGTGAAAAATAATTCTTTAGCCCTTACAGTGCATGATTGAATGCCAATATTATATCATTGATCACAGTGACTGGGGAGTACAAACACAAGATCTGATTCAAAGAGTAGTATGCCCACAGCAGATTGTTGTGTGTTAGGTTAATATGCACACCAAATGTGTACAATGGCAAATAGATCAAGGCAAGATCCAGCTATTGCACACTGTAATACCGGCTATCCTGGTGAGAGTTAAGGTTATAAGTGAGCATGATTACCTCAAAGCGTTTGAAGGGGCCTCGGCGGATGGCTGAATGGAAGAGGTAAGGCAATGAAGTGAGGTGGTCTGACCCCTAGATGGCAACTAGATTACGCCTGGAGAATTTAGAACAGTCACCATTCTAATCATGCGGCCCACAATAAGCCGAAGGGGAAACTCCACACCCCGGCTGGTGTGCGATGGGCAATTTTGAGTCCGATCAGCATGGTGGTGTGTAAGAAACAGTTTTCCATCAACACCGGAGGGAGTCATTACCCCGGAGGTTTTTCAATGAAAAAGTAAGTGAAGAGAGACACAGTTATCGAAAGTGACTGTGAAGCGGGTGATGATATGGTAAATAACAGTGAGTAATGTTTATCTGTTGACTTTATTCCAACAGGCAAGAGAGTTAAATATTACGATGTGACTGGTAAGCTATGATCCCACTTTGATGTTTGCATGTTCATTATGAGATGTTCCACAATCTGATATTGTTATCATATGCTTTTGCCCCAGGCGAGCCCTAATAAAGAAAGAAACAGTCAGGGTGCACACAATATGAGAGGTATGTGTAACTTAAACCCACAGTAACGGTTATTTAGGAGTGTGAGTCTTCGATATAGGCACAGATAGAGGATCACAATGCCTTGGTAGACCACGGGTGCTATAAGTAACTCACGTAACACAAAGAAACCGTAAACGCGATACCCAAGTGCGGGGTGTGTGAGCACAAATGGACAATTGCACAGATATGCGCTACCGGTTACATTGGTGTGGCATGCAGTTCAGGCTAAAATTTCTAAAACACAGGTCAATGATATATTGGGTGTTACCTTTGGCTTTCATCTGTGAATAATAAAAAAATAAAAAATCCACCACTTGAGCTTGCAGAGATCACTAAGCATGATATGCTGGGGTTTAAGGAATTTTTATCACGATGAATTTTGTTTATATATAAAAAAAATATGATGATTGATACATGTTTATTCAAATTGTAGACAAATGTGGTTATCCCCCTTGTTTTCTCGGGTTCTGATGAGGCCGAAAATAATGTGAAGGCCGAAACGTGTCATCCATTTTCCCCTATGGGAGAAAGAACAATCTACGTACATAAAAAAAGGAATTATTAACCTTTTGCTAATCCTAAGAAAAGACTGTGGTCCTTACAAGATATATTTGTGGTTGGATTCCAAATGTACAAGATCGATAGATAGAACCAACAACCGATGCAAAAAGTGATGCATGGCTATGTCCGAGAAAGACCAAGAATGACCACAATTGTGTAAACAATTTTGTTTATGTGCTTGTAATTTAAAGTCATGTTTTGTAAATTTATATTTGCCTAAACATTTGACAAACAAAAAACAAATAATCAGACAATGCAAATAAAATAGCACTAGCGAATAGGTGTTGAAATATATGGCTTTGTGAATTTTTGTAAACTGGTTTTTTCAAAATTAGGTTGAATGGCTTGTCAGACACATTTATAGTGTTTGGTATAAGAATTGATGGGCTTAAATGTATTCCTGCACTCATCCCCCTTTTTTGTTATTTGAGGTCAATAATAGACTCAGGCAGGTATTAGATTAATTTGGATATTGTATTAAAGATCCAAAATTCATAGCAATAAGCAATCTTTTGAGAATTTCAGTTAAGAACATCACAGCTTGCATTAAGATACCAAACATTTAGGCAAGGCTTTATCAGATGGTTATTATAAAGATCATTTTACAGAGTTACAGAGTCCCACTACCATTAAGGCAGAAGCATAGTTCGTTTGTCTAACAGCTCAAATCCTACGAAGTAGGGGAAAGGGTTCAGATTTAAAGTCCATTAAAGGCGAGTCCATTAACATAGAACAAAAGAAATAAAGGAAATAAAAAATGATAATAGTTAGGCAAAGAAGATTTCAGTCCATTAGCTATATACTGTAGCATGAGCAAATTAGTTCAAAAGTAAGAGAAGAGCTCTTAGTAATCATCAAAAATCGATCAGCATAGCATCCTCTTGCAAGGGAAAAAAAAAAGTATGGCGTTGCCCCTCCTTTGGGGTTTCTTCTTTTATAAAGTCTCTAGCAAATTCCAGTGATGTAGCATCACAGCACCATTGAAAGACTGTTATTTGCTCAGATTGGCATAATGCCACCTAGGACACTCATAACATTGAGATGCTTTCCCGTGCTGGTCATGAGAAATGAAATATTTGAAAGTCCACATAGGCCTATTATCAGTGAAAATAAAATACGAAGTATCCATCTACAGCAACAGCTGAAATCCTGTTCCCACAGGACCATTTCACTGTGAACATTGAAGAAACATTTAGGAATGTCGAAATGTATACATGTACAGAACAAATAAAGCAACATTTCACTAGTTGTAAATGGACCATTGTATTAGTTCGAAGGAAAGGTCAGCAGTAGAGAAAAAGCATTTTCAAAAAAGCCTTCAAATTGTCAGTACACATTTTAAATGAAATAAACTGTAAATCAATATCAAATAAAGGAAATGAAAAATGAAAATAGTTCAGCAAAGGTTTCAGTCCATTAGCTACAAACGGTACCACCAGCAAATTAGTCCAAAAGTAAGAGAAGAGTTCTTAGTAATCAAAAATCGATCAGCATAGCATCCTCTCGCAAGGGGAAAAGAAAAAGTATGGCATTGCCCCTCCTTTGCGGTTTCTTCTTTTATAAAGTCTCTAGCAAATTCCAGTGATGTAGCATCACCCCACCATCGAAATACTGTCATGTGCTCAGATTTCATAATGTCACCTAGGACACTCGTAACAGTGAGATGCTTTCCTGTGCTGGTCTCATGGTATCCCGGTAAGCCCTAGAGGCAAACCCTGGGCCCTAGTCCGAGTGGAATGCTGCTACTGCATATGTCTCGATAAAGACTTGAAATCTTTTATAACAGTTCGAGCATCAGTCGATCGCTGTGGCCACACCCAAAGAAATCTATAACATGAACCTACTGCCAATAGAATAAATTTAAATGAACCACCCAAATTTAGAGGTCTGTATTGGTCAAGCTAGACACATGTCAATGGTTTGTTTGAAACTAAGAGAGGTGTCTGCGGTGGGCGAGCTGCGGTGGAACTTTTAATTTTCTGACAAATGCCACAACTGAAGACATAATGTTTAGTCTTTTTGTAGAGACCATGCCACCAATAGCTTTTCTGTAGTAAGGAAACTGTAACCGCCACACCTGCATGGGCAGGCGCTATGATTAATTCTAGTCTGTGGTCTTGATTTGGTATCACTCGATCCCCCACTCTGGGAATGCAAGCATATGGTATGTTTTGGGCACACAGTTGATAGGAGTATTTTGCTGGAAAGTTTTTAGGTAATGGTGTGCCACTGCATGAAGCATTGACAGCAACCATGATGTCATCATCCACTCTCGTATGTGAACGGGCAATTGCAGTTACCACAGCAGTTTGAACCACTGGCTGTATCAGCCAGTGAATTTCCTGCCACATATATTCTAACACTTTGGTCACTCAATGTATGAATTACATGAACCCATGGCAAACATTCTTTAATATGTGCCACCTTTCCACAAAGCAATTTATACTTGATAGCATTCCCTTTTGAATCTCTGAATCCATTCAAGCACCAATAACGTAAATGCTCATTAAAAGACTGGACACAGTGATACAAATCACACACTATTAGTGTGGGGAATTCAGGATCTGTATTCTCTTGCACCAGAATTAGAGATTTTAGTTCAGCCAGCTAAGTGGCAGAATTCCTTAAAGATTGGGTAAAAGTTTATTGAGAATGGAATTTTCCATTCCTCATGACACCGCATACTGTGGCACAAGCTGCGAAATATTGCTGTTTAGTTCAAACAGCAGGCTGGGCTGAACCATCAGTATATCCTATATAGTTATACTGGTCAAGAGGAAAAATGTCATTGGGCACAGGGTATTCTTGTGTTTGTAAAGTGGGGTCAGAGACATAGTCAAAATCAGTAGCCCTTAATGAGGTGGCCCACTGTATCTATCTTGGATATAAGGCTTTCGTGTTAGGAATGCTGGCCTTTGTGACAGCCTCTAACACTGGAATGACTGCAATTATGTGTTTCTCCTGAGCCAACGGTATGTCCTTTATAATATCTTTCTGAACTGCAGTCGTATTATCTCTGTAGGTGCAAAAATCATTTCAGCATTTGAATATAAATGCGATTTATATGCAATCAGTACAGTATCACCTTCATTGAAAGTGACATATGTATAGCTGCTGGATTCTGCAGTTATGCGGATCACCAAGTTTGTTGTGTTGACACGTGTGTGTGTCTGGATGCAGGCAGGTCTGTTTACAGTCTTCTCAGAATCTGTGCATGTTCTGGTGCCCAATGTGTGCTTGAAAAGTCTGGACTAATTAATTCATAAAATGGTTTTTACTCATTATCCATAGTTTGATACATATGTTCTACCAAAGTTGAAAAAGCCTAAACAGTATTGTAACTTTTTTAAGGTGTTTTCTGGTTGCAGGAGTGCACATTTCTCTAGGGAATGTGGTGCAAGACTTTTGCCTTCATTTGACAATTCGTATCCTAAAAATGGGACACTGAGATTGGCAATTTTGGTTTTTTGAAAGCTGAATTTATAGCCATGTTCAGCAAATCTCAAACTATGCGATCTACTCTGGCTAAGTGTGTGTTTAAGTCATCATCTATGAGATATATGTCAACGACATAGGACAATACTTATGAGTCAATTTCATTTTAAATTGATGTTTCTCAGACAGAGAACAGACCTAGGCTGTTCTTATACCCTTGAGGAAGTCTGCAGAATTTTCTGCACCCGTAAAGCAGTGAATGCAGTTAAATCCCTGCTTTCTGGTGCTATATTTTAGCAGAAGAAGCCATTTGAAATGTCCAATGTTGTTTTGTATTTTTTATGCATTGTGTTGTTCATTAGTGTTGCACTGTGTGAATTTTGAATTGCAAAAGTGCGTGTATGACTGTTTAAATGTCTGTAGCAGAAGACTAGGTGGTATGAATGATCTGGTTTCGCTACTGGAAATAAAGGATTGTTCATTGGTGAAATACAAGGCTCAATGACGCCAGGATATTCTAAATGTGTTAGAATTTCTCTAACTGGGCATTTAATTTCATGCTCAATTGGATATTGTGGTTGCACTTGCGGGCTGGACCTTATAGGTATGACATGATAAAGTGAGTCTTTATCCTTGCCTACATGATTGCAGGATATTGGCAGGGCTTGCACAAGAGCCCACTCCATGGCGTACCCGTTCTTTGACAACTTCAGTAACAAGGATAGAAAAAGACGGCATTATTATATCTTTCCCTTATAGGACTTTCCTAACAAACTCAGGTGGCCAATCCACTCCAGCCAACACAATGTCATTAATACTTGTTACATTTTCCCAGGAAATTACATTAATAGTATGCTGTATATGTCATCCTCAAGTTTGGATATCCAAATCATACAGCCTATCGGGAGGGCTAACCCGCTGATCTAGTTTTTCAGTTTGAATAAAATCATTAATTGCTCTCGAAACCAGAAACTCTTGAAGATTCTGATGAACTATTGTGACCTTTGCCACGCTGTCATAGCAGTGACAGTACCCACGTCTTGTTCTGAAGTAGTGCCCACAATATGTGTGCCATATTTAGTGGAAATACCTGCCCCTTTCTTCTTATTGAATTGAGATTTTTGTTGTGAAAGTTTCTCTTCCTTTTTAGGTGGAACCTAGAGGCAGCGCGCATGCGGTGCTCTGCGGGTATGCTGTAGTGGTGTATGCAGTTGAAGCCCCGCCCACTCTCTGCCCATATTAGTCATTGGCTTGTGTCATTGTCTTTCGTAAATGCTGACTTCTGATTCGTAAATAGGCTTGTTAGTCCCTCCTTAGTACCGCCTTGTCTTCATTTGTAACCTTGCAAAACACAAATGTCAATGGAGATCCCTCCACTGGCAAATAAGGGGTAAGAGAGGTGAGAGAATGGATACCTCCTCCCGACTAGAAATACACTACCCTAATTGTATCCATCCAGAACTACGCTCTAGAGGTCCTAAAATCCTTATGTGGCGAACACCGCAGAATGCGGAAAGGAAGCAAATCCTTTTTGTTATTTAACCCTCACACACCCTATTGGTGTCATGCTTCATCATCGGGTTCACCCTGACTCCTAAAGGTCACGGTGGGCTCGACCATATTTCAGGGAGCTCTTAAGAGATGTAGGCCAGGGGGACTTAGAGATAAAAATCCTACTTCGTTCCCCAGGTATCCCTTTTATTCTCGGGGACGTAGTGGATATTAAAAAAACAGTAAAAACGGGGCTTTCTTGGAATAATGGTCCTATGACCCTAATAATCAGCCAACATGTTTCAGACCGAAGAATAGTGGCCTCTAGGGTCCTGGGCTTTCGTCAGGGCACAAAGGGTTCCCTCCCTGGCGTTGACAGTGATTTACTCTATATATATGTTTTGAAGGAACAGAAAGCTATAACCTTCGTGCAAAGTAAAAGTAGGGAGTATACTTATCTCCCTTCTTGAGGTACGAGAAAAATTCCGCCTGAAAAGGAAAACAAAAAGACAACAACACATACAATTAAACAATTCAATAATCGTAGACAGTGTGTGTGACCGCACCCATCATGCAAGGGTGCTCATATTCCAAAAGTGTCTGATCACTTGTGCGTGATAGTGACTCTGAGCTAAAACTAGATCATTTGATCACATCTCGCCAAGTAGGCGGTGTGCGTGAACTATCGCACATTATATTGTATTCTCATTAGTGCATATCTCCTTGTATTTATCCTAGATGCTTAAACACACCCACTCATGTCCGATCCATAGAAATTCATTCATACTTAATGCCAAAGTTCTGTGTCAATCTTTGTGTGTAGTATGCCAGAAATGGAATAATCGCATGCCATCCAAAATATCAGTGCGCACAACACATAAACAATAATGGTGATATCGCGTCGCGCCTAATTTTAATGAGTCGGGCGCCTCTATTACATACGCAGTGTCCAGTAACACTCTCAAACCCTTACCCTAGTTGGGGGAACAAATGGTAGCTCTTGGATAACGGCACGGGCAGCCTTGTAGTCAAACGCTGTTAGGAAAATAGGTAAAACTAAAGCGTTAGAATCACACTGCAATTAAACGAGTAGCACACGCATTTCCTCAATCCGACGTAGCGGTAGCGTAATCAACTTATTACTTCAAAGGTCCTACCCCGTGGGCCACCTATTGGGTGTCCGTATATCCCGGCTCTTGCGACGAGCTGGCTGGTGAACCCGCTTAAGTGTATGACCCATCCCACCTCAAACCCGGAAGATGGCGCGTCTAAGGGGCGGGGCATATGCAATAGATGTCATTTCCTGTGCGCGTGTGCTAAGGGAACTACAAGTAACCCCTAATGCTCATGGGAACTGTAGTTATTGATCGCGGTCAATAATAGACTGTTCGGCTCCTAAAGATATAATGGAGCGGGGTGTAGTGCCCAGAATAAAATAAAATAAAGAGGGGTATCTTAACCCTGATTCATAGATGAAGTGCCAGCGCATACTGAATGTGGGTCTGTGTAGGGATTACCTGTTTGATACGTGTCGCGCTATGCTGTGATCCGGGTTAATGGGGAGATAGTAGATTTGTGCAATGTGCACGGAAATTGAAGTATTAACCACAATTCAGTAATGGTGATGTGTACTGTCTATCTAGTTTCACAAAATCTGGAATACCAGAATAAAAACCTAACCATGGGGAAGAACAGGGTTTTCACTGAACATGTATGAAAATCCTCTTTCCAGAAAGAAAAATTATTTTCTAGAGTCCCCTCACCCACCAGGGTTTCCCCTAGGTGGCATGCTTCATCATTGGGGTCCTCTCAATCCGCTGCGGATTGAGGCGTGCTGCGACTTGCGGAACTACGTAGGAGCACTAAGTTGTGGGAAATGTGTAGTGCAGTGAAAGTGGAGTGGCAAAACAAAAAGTTAAAAATACCTAATTAGTGGGCTAATATTTTATTCCTGCCCCTAGTTGGTATGACTAAAATCAGGGGTTAATAATAGGGAAAGTCTAACTATAATGAGTATAGAGTCCCTAGTATTGGGTCGACATGTTTCGAGCTGTCCCCTCAAAGCTCTTCTTCAGGACCACACGAGGACCAGTCCCGTGCGTGCCACTCCTAAGCAAACCTATAATTAGGAATTAATGAGGTGCACACCTACTGTGTACACATCTAACACGTAATACATACGGTTAATCACTGACACGTAGAATCTGAGGAAATAAAGCAAAGAAAGGATTAAAAACGCGCCCGCCTCCCAGCCAGGCTGGTAGGTCCTTGACACAGGCGGCGTCTTAACTTAATCAATGTACTCCTCTATAGTGGGTGGGTATAATTAAAAGTAATAATTAGTGCGAACATCCAGCGTGGTAAGAAACTCACACTCGTGATGCCTGGTAATAAATAAGTGGTTAAATACATAACAAAAAGCACTTGTGTAGAGACACCACGTGGCATACAACATATAACACTTAATTGTCAGCATATTAGTGACACATACTTTAGTTTAGGCAGAATAATGCCTCATGATCTGCAGGGGTAGAGGGGCTTGTAGTCACACCTTCGTCAAAGCGCACCTCTGGCAAATCACCTAATGGCACCCCCGGAGACCGCATCTTACCGTGTCTGTCTCCCGGAGTCCATTAAATACTGCCAGAACCATCCAGTCATGATTGCCTTGGCAGCTAGACCGTAAACTTCCAAAATGTCCGCTCCATATGGCAATACCGGGGGCCATCTTGTGCGAGTGACTCAGATGCCTTTCGTTGAGATCTCCGAGTGGCATATTTCATAAATGAAATGGGAACTAAAGATATGAAACCAACCCAAAAACGAAATACTCAAGGGTCTGGTTATTGAGTGCAAACAGAATGCTCGAAAAGAGAAGTCGGCTAGACTGGAGATAATATGGAAGGAAACCATCTAAAATGTCTAAAAACGGCGGGGGCCATCTTGGAATGTCTAAGAATAATGTAATGGTACGGGGGCTCTAAACAAGTGGACCACCGCAACACAGGTGTTAGACATAGCTTATACATTCTTAATGTGGGATGTCGGTGGTGATCAGGTTGATGACAAGGAGACCACGAAAAATGGTATTACATAGTGCCAGTGTGGGTATCTTAAAGGTATTGATCATTCCCCTGGGTGATACTGGTTGCAAAGTATTGTTCCTAGAACACTGTATCTAAATTGTAGATCGTGCGTACCAGAATCATTTTACAAATTGCCCCCACGGAATGTTGTCATTCAGCCCTTCAGTGTCCGTGTGTAATTTGTACACCCATCTTTGTTCTTTCTCTAGTAACCTGTGTTCTAGATTGTCAGTGTGTTTGATGTGTTCTAACACCACCCAATGCAGATCGTTTGGGGTATGTTGCATTTCTTTAAAATGTGATGTCATTTTTGTGGTGATCCTATTGCACCTGATGTTGCTTCGGTGCTCGCATATCTTGGTGCTGATCTTTCTAGTGGTCATACCTACATAATGCAGGTTGCATGTGCATGTGATCATGTACACCACCCCAGGGGTCTTGCAATTAGTGAAATTGCGTAGTTCCCAAATCATCTTGTTGTTAAAAGTCACTTTCTTTGTGGTGGAGGTAAGATGACACACGCTACAATTACCACAGGGGTAGTGACCCATTGGTAGCGTGCTCAGCAATGGTTGTGTTTTATCGTTCCTTGTTTGGGGTTTGGGGCGGGTGTGTACCAAAATGTCCCTTAGGTTTCGCCCTTTCCTATGTGAGAACATGGGTTTAGGGATGTCAAGCTTTCCACTGTTGAGGGTACGCCAATGTTTTTTTACTATTTTGGTGACACAGTCCGATGCAATGTTGAAAGTTGTGATACATATTGGTCTTCTGTCTTTTTCTGTGTCTTGTTTCTGATGTGTTTCCAGAAGCGCTTCTCTGTGGTTGTTTGTGGCTCTCTTCTTAGCTTTTGATATCAAGTTCTTTGGGTAATTCCTAGTGAGTAATTTCTCAGATAGGTCTTTGGCTTGTGCTCTGAAGTCCTTAGTCTCAGAACAATTTCTTCTGAGCCTGAGAAACTGTCCAAAAGGGAGGTTCTCCTTCAGGTGTCTGGGATGAAAGCTGTCATAGAGTAGTAGACAGTTTTTTGCCGTGGGTTTAAAGTGTGTGGTTGTGCTATCTGTAGATTAGATATTGAGGTCCAGAAAGACCAGTTGTGATCTAGTCATGGTATGTGCAAACTTGAGGAAAGGGTCCTGGTGGTTAAGCCACTCAATGAACTCGTTGGCTTCGGATTCGTCACCTTCCCAAATGAGTAGAACATCGTCGATGTATCTTTTGCAGAGTTTAATATTTTGGCGATGTGGGTTGGTGTTGGACAGGATTTTGTGCTTTTCCAGGTGGTGTACATATAGTCCTGCCACACTAGGGGCAAAGGTGCTGCCCATACTGGTTCCGTGCTGTTGCCGAAACAGGATGTCCTCAAAACGGAAGAAATTCTTCGTCAGGGCCCGCTTGCAGCACTCCAGGACTAAGTGCCTTGGTGTGTGATAGGTCCACTCTTCTTCGTATAGGACCTCTTCAATGATTTCAAGGGTCTCTTTGTGGGGTAGGCTGGTATAAAGGCTCTCCACGTCCAATCCAATGAGGATACTGGTTGTAGGGTCAAAATGTAGATCTTGGAGGAGGCAGAGTACTGCCTTAGTGTCCTTCAGGTAAGTGCTTATTCCTTGTATCAAGGGGCGTAGGAAAGCATCCGCGAATTTGGAGAGCGGCTCCAAAATGGATCCTATGCCGGAAACGATAGGTCGTCCCGGTGGGTTTTCCAATGACTTATGGATCTTCGGTATAGTATAAAAATATGGGGTAACCGGATGGGTGTTGTTCAAGAAATCCCCTTCCCTTTTGGTGATCCAGTCATGTGCTGTTGCTTCTTCCACCATGCTGGCAATCTCTGTCCGTAGGCGTTCCGTTGGGTCTTCTCTGATACGTAGGTAGTTCCTCTCATCCGCCAGAAGTCTCATGCATTCTCTGCGGTAGGTCTCTGTAGTTTGTAGGACGATGGCGCCACCTTTGTCCGCTGGTTTGATCGTAATTCTGGTGTCGTTTGCCAGTTGTTGAATGGCTTCTTGCTCCTTTTTAGGTATCGCCTAGGCAATGTGCAAGAGCTGCTCTAGGAGATGACCTTTAGAAATTGGTCAGCTCTTTTTCAGAGCTCGTGCTTGTGCTGGCATCCACCTTGCGGGAGCGAGCAGCGGCGCGCGCGCTAATTGAAAAACACGGATGGTCCGCGCGCCGCTGCTCGCTCTCGCAAGGGGTATGCTAGCACAAGCACGGGTGTTTAGCACGACGCTGCTTGTCGCTATAACTTTCGCGGCCGCGGGGCCGCGCTTGTTAATTAGCGTGGCCGCGCTTGTCTGCCACACAGTCTCTCTCCCCCCTCTTGGGCAAGCTGATATTCGAGCCGGCACTAAGCAGTTTGTTTGCAAATCTGCATAACTGCCGCGTAACCCACATCCCTACTCTACCAATGTATTTTACCAACCCTAGTTTCCACATTTCTTCATGTGTTATAAAACTATCTTCCACACTAGTCATCAATTTGGATTTATCTCCTGTTTAACGCCTTTTCTCTCTTTCCCTCTTTCCATTCTCATCCTTTCTTCTTTTAGTTCCTTCTCTTTGCACTTGTCTCCCCTTTTTCGCGTTTGTCCCGTCTCTTCTTTATTTTCCTTTACACTTTGTTCCGTACTTTTTTGTTTATGTTCACGCAACCTTTGCCCTTCAGCTCACCTCATAAATCTATTGCAATTCATAAAATAACACCTCATCCCTTAGATCTCTGGAAAAAAGATGAGACAGGTGTGGAGTGCTGCAAAGTAGTTGTCAATAGGATGGTGGGAATAAATGAAGGTGTATATATGTTTAACTGTGTAAGGCTCGTTCCCACTGGCGCCATCTTGAGTACTCTGTGACTGTCCGACTCTCTCGGGATAGAATCCCTCAGCTGTAGATCTGGGTGTTGAGTGAATGAGCAACGAGGGCGCAGCGACAACCACACACCTCACAGCTGCATGGCAGAGCAGTGCCTGCGAAAGCTTCCTTTATGTGCGGCAAACGTGCCAGTGTTGCAGTGTAATTTCCTCTCGCTGCAGCAGCTGGGGTAGACTTAGGACGGTGTCATACAGGACAGATAGCACAGGCGTCTGTGGCCCCTGCTTCCCTGTGACACCAAGCATTTACATCTGAAGTGCAAGTTTCCACGAGAGACAAAAAGGGCATACATAGCACGAACAGCTGCGGTGTAGGTCCCAGAGACACCTCTCTGAACGGGTGGTAAAAGGGCAGGTGTAGTGCTCTGCTAGCTTACTTCCTACCAATTGGAAGAGAGAGACACTCTTCTTGTAGCGTGAGTTTCACACACATGCAGCGCATATATCATTAATGTGAACTGCCGCTCTACAGGTGAAGTACAGGCGTCAGCAGTATAAAGTTTTGATACAAATTGCATGTAGAGTTCAGGGAACAGCTGTGCAGTGTTCACCTCACATGTGGTGTCAACATACGGAGCAGGGAGGAACAGTGTCGACCCAGTTTGTTGGGAATGTGCATGGTACAGCACCGGTGGTAGCAGTGCAGTGCTGCCCTCACTTGTCACAGCAAATGCAGTAGCAGTGCGCGCAGGGGCATGTTTTAAAAAAAACAAAAAAACAATTAGCGTCCAACAAAGCCATTATGTCATCGCCTGCAGTCTTCTTAAATGACTTAAAGAACTCCGGTGTCTACCGGGACGCTCATTTGCCACCTTAAAGAAATCAAAAAACAAAAAACGTGATGTAACACTTGTGGTTATGTCACATCATATAGTAATGCTTATGAATTTGGATTCATCCCCCGTTTACCGCCTTTTCCCTCTTCTTTCCGTTCTTATCCTTTCTCCCTTCTTTTTGCACTTGTTTCCTCTTTCTCGCGTTTATGCCGTCCCTTCTTTATTTTCCTTTACACTTTCTTCTGCACGTTTTTGTTTTTATTCAGGGACGCTAATCTGCAAACTTAAAAAAAATAATAAACAAAAAACGCGATGTAACACGTGTGCTTATGTCAATCATGTAGTAAAGCCTGCCTACTGGAAGGCTTCTCGTGGTAGGTGCTACTTTTTAACAAGCGCATTTTAAAATCAGCTCAGTACATCGACCTTGGAAGCATGAACGTCTGAGTCGTCCAAGCTAATATTAGGTTTGTATGAGACCTTTTGTTACCATTTTTTTAGATTATAGAGAGTGGCTTCAGTCAGTGCTATTAGCTGTTTACTGTTAGCAGTGGCGCGCAGGGGCATGTTTTTACAAAAAAAATGACAACAATTAGCGCCCAACAAAGCCATTATATCATCGCCTGCAGTGTTCTTAAAGAACTCCGGTGTCTACCGGGACGCTCATTTGCCATCTTAAAGAAATCAAAAAACAAAAAAACGTGATGTAACACTTGTGGTTATGTCACATCATATAGTAATGCTCATAAATTTGGATTCATCCCCCGTTCACCGCCTTTTCCCTCTTCTTTCCGTTCTTATCCTTTCTTCTTTTTAGTCCCTTCTTTTTGCACTTGTCTCCTCTTTCTCGCGTTTATGCCGTCCCTTCTTTATTTTCCTTTACACTTTCTTCCGCACGTTTTTGTTTTTATTCAGGGACGCTAATATGCAAACTTAAAAAAATAATAAACAAAAAACGCGATGTAACACTCGTGCTTATGTCACATCATATATTAAAGCCTGCCTGCTGGAGAGCGTCTCGTGGTAGGTGCTACTTTTTAACAAGCGCATTTTAAAATCAGCTCAGTTCATCAACCTTGGAAGCATGAACGTCTGAGTTGTCCAAGCTACGATTATGTTTGCATGACACCTTTTGTTACCATTTTTTTTAGATTATACAGAGTGGCTTCAGTCCGTGCTATTGGCTGTTTACTGTTAGCAGCGGCGCGCAGGGGCATGTTTAAAAAAAAAAAATACCACAACAATTAGTGCACAACAAAGCCATTATGTCATCGCGTGCAGTCTTTTTAAATGACTCCGGTGTCTACCGGGACGCTCATTTGCCACCTTAAAGAAATTAGAAAACCAAAAACACGACGTAACACTTATGCTTATGTCATATCATATAGTAAAGCCTGCCTGCTGGAGGGCGTCTCGTGGTAGGTGCTACTTTTGAACAAGCGCAATTTAAACTCAGCTCAGTTCATCGACCTTGGAAGCATCAACATCTGAGTTCTCCAACATGAGATTACGTTTGTATGAGACGTTTTGTTACCATTTTTTTTGATTGTACAGAGTGGCTTGGCTACAGCTTGAGAAGTACTGCTTTTCCACTTTTTTGCCAATGGATGTTTAGTGTATTAATATACTAAGCATCCTGCCTTTAGTTTTGCCTTTTGCGACACCGCTGGTTTACAGTTTTTGCAGGCAAACACAGCACACTTCCTCCACTTGCAATAACCTTCAGTTCACCTTAAGCCAAAGTTTTACACAAATGTAATGAAGCCCTCAGGCGCTCCCATTAACATCAATTAACAAGTTGTTGTGACAAAGCTTTACAGGAACCAGACCAGCGACGCCACATCAAAAGCAGGCAGACACGGCACAACTCCTACTACACTTTCTCTACCATCCTCCTCTCCCGTCCGTGGTTTGTTCCTCACCCGCTTCCTTCCAATATGGCCATATCTCCACACACAACGTAAAGTACTTTCTCTAACATCCTCCACTTTCCTATACCTTTTCTCTCTCTTAAAACCCCTATTTACCCTTAAACTGCTTTTTTTTTTAAATGAACAAAAAAAATCAAGTTCTCCTTTGTTCCACGTCTCACCTCAACTACAGCGGGCATACACAAATGTACATAACACCCTAAAAAATTAAATAACATCTACAATACAAAAAAAACTGCACACTTTTCCCCAAAAACATATTTGCAAATATTTTCTATATGTTTCAGGGTGTACTACGCTAAACTATTCTGTATAGATCAAACCATGCGCGTCATGTAATGATGCGCAGGAGGCTAACATTAAGCCGGTGTTAAATATTGGCCACTCCCCCGTAACACCATTTGTAAGACAGTTTTCAACTCCTTTTGCAATGTGCTGGTGAAAACAGTTCATTTTTACTTACATCAGAACCGTAATATTAGCACCTGCAAGGAGCTTAAATTAGGCTGGTGTCTGCAGGGACGCTTAGCATTCTCTTTATGTTTATCTACTATAAACATTATTGGCACGTTAGTTTGGACTCCTTTTAGGTTTTTATAGTGGATTAATCTAGCACAATAAAGCTAAAATCTAGACAAAAATTAGCCCTCAAACCCTTACGCTATGATGCCACTGCAATGCTGCACCAGTAATAGCTACACCAATAACCAACATATTAAACATCACTAAAATTACTATGCTCACTTTATCATACCCTCACTAACTCAGTAACTATCTCACTCTCACTAACAAACTAACTCACACACTACCTAACTACCTCTCTAACTCTCTCTCTCTCACTAACTAACTCTCTCTCTCACTATATCTCACTAACTAATTCTCGCACTAACAAAAACACTCACTCTCACTATCCCTACCAAACTAACACCCTCCCTCAAACTCTATCTTACTAACTACCTCTCACACTAACACTAACTTACTACCTAACTCACACTAACAAACTAAATAACTCAAACTCTTTCAATACCTCACTAATTAGCTCTCTCACTCGCTCACTAACTCTCTTGCACACAAACTCACTAGCTCACTCACTCACTAACTACATCACTAACTCATCTTTCACTAATTAGCTAACTCTCTCATTAATTAACTACTTCTCTCACTAACACACTAATTAACTCTCACTCTCTCTCACACTAACTCTCTCATTCTCTCGCTATCTCACTATCTCTCTCTCACTAACTAACTCTCTCTTTCTCACTAAATAACTTTCCAACTCTCTCTCTCAATAACTAACTATCTGAATCACTAACTCTATCTCTCTCACTAACTAACTCCCCCAATAACAAAACAACCAATAACAAACAACCATTACAACAAGCAAATACACATTCCCAGCTTTTTTAAATATAATCATTACATTCTATATAATGCTTTCATAGTCATATATACAGTAACAAAAATACTTCTAACACTTCTTTATTATACATTTTCACCATACTACACACTTCTGCACAGCACAACTTAAAAACATAGGCAAAGTAAATATCTCTGGCTAAAAACTTATAAGGTCCCAAAGGCGAGACCTATTGGCTATGCCAATGCTTGTTGCTAGTGTTGTGGAACACTCTTATGGTCCTGGGATCGATTTCTCCCACTTCTTTAAGTATGGCCTTCTCGAAGGCTAGGAGTTCCACTGGTAGGGAAGATGATGGAGGGGTAAAAGTAGATTTTTGATGTAGGCCTGTATCCCCAGTGTTGGTGTCCATTATAGGTTTGTTCTCAAAAAACACTCGGAGTTTGATCTTACGAATGAACTTATTCAACTCGCAGCTGAGTCGGAACTTGTCCAAACTAGGTGTGGGGACAAAGCCTAATCCTTTTTCCAGGACTGTCAGTTGAGTTGATGATAAAGCAATGTTAGACAGATTTACCACTAGGCTGGATGGCTGGTGGTGGTTGGGTTGTTCGGTGGGCCCATACTCCTCGTGTTCATCCTCGTTGTTTCCAAGGGGTGTGACCATTGTACTTGCTGTCCTCTTCTGGTTCTTCCTCTCTGGGTTCCTTTGCCTCTCCCTAAAAAAGGAAACAACTGACCAGGCTGCTCCGGTTGTTGTGCTGGCTCCCAGTAGGTATAGGGTTGTTGTTGATAATGTGGTGGTCCGTAGAAGAAGGGTGCCGGAGGAAAAGGTGGTGGGCCTTGATAGGTAGGCCATCCAAAACTCTGTCCTCCTCTGTTCCTCATCCTCCCGCTGTGGTTACGTCGACTTCTGGTGTTGTTTCTTCGGCCGTGGCCATTGTCAGAGCTATCTGAGCCGGAATCCGATCCATCTGTATCGGTGTTGTACCCTGGGTTCCTTCCAGACAGATGATAATCCTCTCTTGTATATGGGTATACTTTCTCGTGTGAGAAATTCTTAGAATCCTTTTTGAATTTCTGGTATTTTGTATCTTTAAGTGTTACCTCAAAATCTGTCATCGTTTTATTCAATTCCTCCAGCCTCTTCTTTAACTCCGTGACTGTTTGGAAGCTCTTGAGGCGAACCTCGAGTGTATGTATTTCTTCTTTCATCTCCTGCGACAGTCGTGCTGCTGTTTTTATGATGAGTACCAACCAGATTTTGAGGTAACACTTAAAGATACAAAATACCAGAAATTCAAAAAGGATTCTAAGAATTTCTCACACGAGAAAGTATACCCATATACAAGAGAGCCACAAACAACCACAGAGAAGCGCTTCTGGAAACACATCAGAAACAAGCCACAGAAAAAGACAGAAGACCAATATGTATCACAACTTTCAACATTGCATCGGACTGTGTCACCAAAATAGTAAAATAACATTGGCGTACCCTCAACAGTGGAAAGCTTGACATCCCTAAATCCATGCTCCCACATAGGAAAGGGCGAAACCTAAGGGACATTTTGGTACACACCCGCCCCAAACCTCAAACTAGCAACGATAAAACACAACCATTGCTGAGCACGCTACCAATGGGTCACTACCCCTGCGGTAATTGTAGCGTGTGTCATCTTACCTCCACCACAAAGAAAGTGACTTTTAACAACAAGATGATTTGGAAACTACGCAATTTCACTAATTGCAAGACCCCTGGGGTGGTGTACATGATCACATGCACATGCAACCTGCATTATGTAGGTATGACCACTAGAAAGGTCAGCACCAGGATATGCGAGCACCGAAGCAACATCAGGTGCAATAGGATCACCACAAAAATGACATCACATTTTAAAGAAATGCAACATACCCCAAATGATCTGCATTGGGTGGTGTTAGAACACATCAAACACACTGACAATCTAGAACACAGGTTACTAGAGAAAGAACAAAGATGGGTGTACAAATTACACATGGACACTGAAGGGCTGAATGACAACATTCCGTGGGGGCAATTTGTAAAAATGATTCTGGTACGCATGATCTACAATTTAGATACAGTGTTCTAGGAACAATACTTTGCTACCAGTATCACTCAGGGGAATGATCAATCCCTTTAAGATACCCACACTGGCACTATGTAATACCATTTTTCGTTGTCTCCTTGTCATCAACCTGATCACCACCGACATCCCACATTAAGAATGTATAAGCTATGTCTAACACCTGTGTTGCGGTGGTCCACTTGTTTAGAGCCCCTGTACCATTACATTATTCTTAGACATTCCAAGATGGCCCCGCCGTTTTTAGACATTTTAGATGGCTTCCTTCCATATTATCTCCAGTCTAGCCGACTTCTCTTTTCGAGCATTCTGTTTGCACTCAATAACCAGACCCTTGAGTATTTCGCTTTTGGGTTGGTTTCATATCTTTAGTTCCCATTTCATTTATGAAATATGCCACTCGGAGGTCTCAACGAAAGGCATCTGAGTCACTCGCACAAGATGGCCCCCGGTATTGCCATATGGAGCGGCCATTTTGGAGGTTTACAGTCTAGCTGCCAAGACAATCATGACTAGACGGTTCTGGCAGTATTTAACGGACTCCGGGAGACAGACACGGTAAGATGCGGTCTCCGGGGGTGCCATTGGGTGATTTGCCAGAGGTGCGCTTTGACGAAGTTGTGACTACAAGCCCCTCTACCCCTGCAGATCATGAGGCAATTTTCTGCCTAAACTAAAGTATGTGTCACTAATATGCTGACAATTAAGTGTTATATGTTGTATGTCACGTGGTGTCTCTACACGAGTGCTTTTTGTTATATATTTAATCACTTATTTATTACCATGCGTCACGAGTGTGAGTTTCTTACCACGCTGGATGTTCGCACTAATTATTACTTTTAATTACACCCACCCACTATAGAGGAGTACATTGATTAAGTTAAGACGCCGCATGTGTCAATGTCCTACCAGCCTGGCTGGGAGGCGGGCGCGTTTTTAATCCTTTCTTTGCTTTATTTCCTCAGATACTATGTGTCAGTGATTAACCGTATGTATTACGTGTTAGGTGTATACACAGTAGGTGTGCACCTCATTAATTCCTAATTATAGTGTAGTCTAGTGCCTATTTTCCTAATAGGCTCTGCACATTGGAATAATATAACCTATAGGCTTGACATAGGACTGAGGTCGGTATGTCCCTATCGAGTATATTAAACTTAATTACTTGTGCCAGCTAGCTCAGAGGCCACTAGAAACTCCTTGAGAACAAGAAGGGAGTAGTTTCTGGCAACCGCATAAACATGACCACTTTGTTTCCCTTTAGAATCGGAACACGTCTCAGAATCGTGGAAACAATAGATAACAGTTTCACTCAGTCAATCGTGCATGCTTAGTTTCTACAGAGTTACACAGAAAGGAAAGACGGGCGTTTCAATAAAAGGGTTTTATTGAACAGTCTTGTTTCTCGTGTAAGAGATATGTGCTGTTATGATCACAAGACAGTATGCAAGATAAATAATGTACAGCGTAAGCAGTAGAAATAAATAATACTGCGCTAGCATTATCTTTTAGCATATATTCACATACATAAATAACATGAGCTAAAAATGCGAGTACTCATACGATGCGTCTCTAAGCTAGTTCTACCCCAATGTACCTAACCTATTCTAGGTATAGGGAAAGGTAAGAAGTAGGTGGAGTATTCTCTAGTATGGTATACTAAGAGTATGTTAAGTCTAGTATGCCAAGAGTCCCTCTAGGTTCTAGTCAGCTCCATACCTTGAGAATGAGAGAGGTGGGAATCTCTTGCCGGATCTGGAACTCTAACACCCCGCGAAGGGAGTCAGAACACTGGAAGCTGGATTCGTCTGTGAGCAGGAATGACAGCGTCTTCTCAGTGCGTCAGGCCGGGATACGGGCTCCTCTGAAGTCGAGGTCTCCTCTAACTTGCTTGGCCAAGGGAAGGTATATTTATACCTGATAGGTGCCTTGGAATGTTAGCATTGACGTGAAGTCGGACAAAGGAAGACGTCAGGAATGAACCCTTAAGGTATAACGGTTCATACATAATGGATGAGTTCTTGGAGAAATCAATAATCCTGTGCTAGGGGAACTCCCGAGAGCTTAAGGGTCTGGTTTCTAAGAACTCGTTGTGACGTTAGGGTGGACGGATGTCGGTGACCATGCCTGTATTTGGAGTGCACGGTTAATGCCTAAATAAGGACTGGGATTGTATGCCTATATAAGGGCAATGCGAATTGTGCCTATATAAGGATATGTTTCAGGAAAACCTATATACGGACACCTAAAGCGGAATACAACACCCACTCCACTTTCGAATGAACGATAATACTAAATGCTAAACATTAAGTGCTAAACATTAAATTGAGTACCACATGTCGCTAAAAACATTTCTAAAAGCATATTAAAAGAAGTTTAAAATAAACTGTTGAATGCAATAGGTACTGTACATTTAAAGCATCGCTTTCATTCTAAGCATATAATGGAAATAAATGCAACATGAATGAATAAACAGAAATATATGCATATGATGAAATGGTTGACAAGTTGTCAAAAAATCAAAGCCATTGCATATCATGGTATTAAATGAAATGTTAGACAAGTAAGGTGACAATGTGTCCCTGGAAGTATTCAAAGAAGTCCGTTTTATAAGAATAGTTCTACTGTAAGCAGAGTGTTTTTGCCATGTCATTTCAAAAATTAAAAAGAAAAAGTTCAATTCTGGGAAAAGTTCCAAGTTTTTGAAAATATGAAGGCCAAATTTCATTGCTTCCCTGGTACACTGTGAGCCGAATCAAAGTCAGTGTATGGGTCTGGCGTAAACATGAAATCATCTATTTCTGTAGCCAAAATATCGTCTACCGAAGTTGGTGACATTTGGAACACCTCGTTCAGAAGGGTAATTGCACAGAGATGAGAAACATCGCCTTCAGCAGAAGATGCAATGTTCGCGTCCGTTGTTACCTGTGTGCCTGTTGATCCATCTCGTACCTCAGCAGCTGCAGGAAGCGTCTGTGAGATCTCAATGAATGCCATCATCAGGATTGGAAGCCTCTGGGGACAACACAGAGCATGGGCCGTTATCGGGTCCAGCAGAGTATCGATATCCGTTGGCATGACTGATGGGAGTGTTAGACAGGTGCCTAGCACGCATTCTTCACTGCAAAGCAGGCAGCGTAGAACAGGTAAGATGCAATCTTGCCAGATTGGTCTGAATGACAGGAACCACGTTGTATTAAGTTCCCGTAGACGAGGCATGCCCAAAAGCTGTACTATGCGCTCACGGCACTTCCGTTCAAGGAGAGCTTTCTCCACATCGCTCGGAGTGATGTTGGCGAATAGGCTTGCCATAGCGTAGTAGTAGAAATAAAAATAGAATTCCTGCAACAAGTGCTAGAATTAGTGGCACACCACCAAACACCGAATGTGCGAAGTTTGGGATGATTCCGAGGACTGCCTGGAAAGGTGCTAATAGTCCGGAACAGATGGTCTTAAATACATGTACAATTCCGCTCGTATCAGACATGTTAAAAATACGTCCCATCATTTCTACGAAATGTATAGGGCAGTTTGTACCAATTAAAGCCTGTAACTCAGCCGAAGTCCTTGCAACTTGTAAATCATAGATGTCTTTGGCCGAGGTCAGAGGCACTGTTTGTTGTATAAGCATGGCTTTCATTCTGCTTAAAGTATCAAATCGTATAAAAGAAACATTCAATGAAGGCCATAGAGGCGACTCCCTGACTGTGTCTATTGGGGGGAACAATACTTGCATACAGCAAGTGACCCTGGAGTCCACCGTTACTAGATATGGGATGCCTGGCAACATGCCACAGCAACTCTGATCATTCAACATGAGGTAACTCCCGTTAGAAAGTTGGCCAAACGTTGGATTAATCACAGTAGCTGGTGTACCCTGCTGGTGGCAGGACAAATTTGCCACAGAACCATTACAAGCCCAATGTAAAGAGATGTCCTGACAAATGAGCGAACCGCTTAGTGCATTTTCACAGTGTGTACCGCTTAGAAACACTTCACGATCCCCACTCCAACATCTATATGTGTAAGGTAAAGTCCAGGATGTCTTAATGTATTCTTTACCCAACCTTTCATATTTGCCTGCTTGCATTTGTTTGAGGCAATACTGAAACTGAAAAGTAGTGACAGGCAGAGTGATCTTGCCATGAATAAGCCCTTCTGTAGCTGGTTTTTCTGCCACTGTGAACGGTAATTTTTCCAGTTTTTCAATGCTCAGCACTGTATACTTTGCTCCTCTTTGTGCCAGTTCGATCTGTTTATCAGTTAGATTGTATTCTGCAAACAGAGCCGACGTGTTGATAAAACGCCAAGGCACATAGCCCGCACGCAAAGATTGCAGCGTCCAGCTTAATATCATAATAGAACGTAACTGAGATTGGCCTTGTTGTAACATGGCTAAATCTTGTTCCAGTATGTCAATAGCAGAGGATACAATGTTGTCCAATGAATAAATTCTGGATGACAAAGTTGTTAACCCGTTGTCGACCACAGTGAGAGTTTTCTCTAAGTTAATACGATCAAGTTCACGTATTCGTTCTGCGGCCTCTGCCTGTGAAACCTTCCATGCTTCATTATAAGCAGCATAAATGCCGGCATATATGAAACGTTTTTGATGCGGTTTTCTTGGTCCAAGCAAGAATTCCCTAAGGTCTGCGTCTTCTTTAAGTAAAGATACGTGTTGTTTCACATCCTTAAGCGTAGATCTTTGTAGCCAGTCAAGGCACACTTTTCCTACACTGTATGTTGTTACTACCCCCGGATGTTGTCTTTGGACGTATCGTGGGTCTGGCCTATGAATAGTAAACCCCTGTGTTTTATTCA
This sequence comes from Calotriton arnoldi, assembly GCA_963921515.1. Taxonomy (NCBI): domain Eukaryota; kingdom Metazoa; phylum Chordata; class Amphibia; order Caudata; family Salamandridae; genus Calotriton; species Calotriton arnoldi. Next base: position 1,307,033 of record CAWUFW010004684.1, read on the forward strand.
TGAATCTTTCTTGACAGATGTTTGTGTCTGTGGGCCAGATCAACCATTTTCTCCAATCAGGATTTGTTCTGTTGATTTGTAGTATTGTGTCAACTGTAACCGCTGCCTGTGTATTGTTACTACTGGCAGGTGTTGGTACAGAAGGTGTTTTCATGTCTTTGATCTTGGCTAAACCAAGGCAAGACGTTTGTTGCACAGTGTCATTCAAAAACATTATTTGCTGAGGGATGATACATGCTCTAAACAAAGCTTCTATCCCCTGCACTTGCCAATCTTTAGTACCCCAGACAGATTTTGTGTCTATTGTGTCTGTCCACAAGTCGAAACCATGTCTAGACAGTTGGGCAATAAATACTGCAGAGTAAATCTGTTTTGGATTAGTTAACATAGTTTTCAGTCCTGTTTTGTTTACATTTTTATAGTAAAATGTTTCTGGATCAGATGTATTGTATCCTGAAAAATAAGGAAACTTTTTAGCAAATGTTTTTGAACTACCTTTGGGTGGTGTAGGACAATGTTCCCATTGGTTAAACATAAACACATTTCTAGGTATTGCAGTTTTATGCAAAAATTGATGACCATAGTGGTTATAGCAATACAGCTGTTCATAGTCTGATGAACCCTCTAAATATTCATTATTAGAAAATGCAGCAGACCTTTCTAGGTCAAACATCATATCATTTACAGTTTCAAAGTCCCAATCATCAGAATAGGTACTGGATGAAATGAAATCACTTAGTGAAATTTTAAATAAATGTGGAATGTTCAAAAGTTCGGTAGGGCCGAAGATATTGAAATCTGTTTTGTCCCACACTATACCATCCTGTATAGGAACGGCTGTGATGTTCACTGCTGACAAGTCTCTTGCTTCACGATGGGATGATTTGTGTGGTTTCAAAAGTAAGTTCACATTTTTACTTTCAATGTCCAAATGGATGTATCTGCCATTTATGAGCACGCTCATAGTCATAACCAAAGCTAGCCAAAGCAGAAAGAAAAATATTCCAGAAATAATCCACAGTTCAATCCATGGTGAAACCAGATAAGTCTTTCTTAAAAAATGAAAAAAGTCTTGTACTTGCTGTTTGAAAGTTTTTGATGCTGTTGTTGTTTCAGGCTCACTCAGATCCTCAGAAAACGTATCAATTAATGAAATAGCCAGAAGCAGTTCTGTCAATTGTTGGAATTGCATCAGGATTTGTCGAAATCGCTGGAACCAGTTGATCACTTGTTACATTGGTGTAGACAGGTGTATTTGGACGAACTGTTACTTGAGTTTCAAGAGGGATGAGTTCCATAGCATTGTTGCTCAGTCCTTCATCTGTTACTGCTGAATTCTCGATGGTTATCAGTCTTTCAGTCTGGACCTCTTGGATAGTAGCGAGAGGAGTGCGTCTGCTACTAGGTCGGAGTCCACGAGGCCTACTATTTAGTATTGGCCACATACTGTGGTTTGATGAGTTCGATTGACACAAATATTTTCTCCTTTTTTCCAGCAAGGGGCGGTAGAAGTACTGTTCTTGTTCCGTGTACGGCTAGGACAGGTACTGGTTGTCTGTAAGAAGGGCCAAATTCCTTCTTGTCCACAATCTTCTCTCTGACTAGATCCCCAACTTTTGGGATCCAGACAGGCCTTGCTGGGACTGCCGGCTTTTCCCCAGTGGTGGTTGGCTGCAGGAACACGTTGCTTTGTTTCGATCTTAGTTCATTTAGATCCTGTAAAACAGCCAAACGATCTTTGATATCAAAGGGTTTATTTTCCACCACTGTGCCTTTACATTCAAGATCAGGAACCCACATTCTTGTCCCAAATAGGACCTCATATGGAGTGACCCCCCCCTAGAGAACTTCTTGGCAAATTATTTAATGAGCGTTGGACCCCATAAAGATGTTTGACCCACCCATCACCCGAACCTAATACCCTAGCTGTTATAGACTGCTTTATGTCCCTGTTTTTCCTTTCTACAACAGAATTTCCCTCAGGATGAAACGGAGAGGAGTACCGCAATGCAACGCCCAAACTGGCCATGGCTTCTTTGTAAGCCCGAGAGCTAAACGCAGGGCCCTGGTCAGAGTGTAGCGTGCCTATTGCGTATGTGCCGATAAAGACTCGCAAATCTTTTATAACAGTTCGAGCGTCAGCCGAGCGCTGAGGCCATATCCATAGGAACCTTGACTTAGTATTTGTGGGATTCCATTTGTCCAAAAGGACGCCTGCACGTAGATAGTCTAATGCTGTCTAACAATGGTGTCTGTACTGGGCATGCTACTTCGTAGCACGGTGTCTGGTGGTGTTCTGCATCACGCTGTACCTTACAGTCTATGCAGTCATTGATGAAGATGTGAATCTGTGTATTCATTCCAGGCCACCAGTACATCTCTTTTAATGTCAATATTGTTTTAGCGATCCCTTGATGTGACAGACCCTCCCCCAGATGTGCTTCATAAATCAAAGCTGCTCTACGTTCCATGTTTGGAATTACCCTATCCCCCACTCCAGGGATTCGAGAAAAAGGAACGTTGTTCGCATCAATTACATAAGAGTACTTGAGTGGAAACTTTTGGTAACGCTGCACCACTGCCTTTGCTCGTAGCATTGACAGCCAACATTATCTCACTGTCTATTTTCGTTTTTGAACGAGTGATCGCAGCTACGGAATTCGTCTGAACAGCCCCCTTTGCGGCTTCGTCAGCCAATGAATTCCCTGCAACGTGAACGCCATCACGTTGATGACTCAGCGTGTGTATCACGTGAGCCTTTGGTAGTTCGTTTTTTAACTGAACTACTTGTTCCCAAAGCGTTTTATGCTTTATTGTGCCATCTTTTGCATCTTTGAGCCCATTTTCAAGCCAATTTTGTATATATTCATTATACGACTGCACACAGTAGAAAGAATCGCACACTATTAGTGTGGGGAATTCACGATCTGTACTTTCAAGTGCCAGTTTGAATGCTTGTAGTTCAGCTCGCTGAGCTGTGCAATCTCCTAGAGATTGAGTTTTAGTGACCATTGGTCTGAAGTTACCGTCGCGCATGCGACCTTTAATGATTGCGCACGCTGCACTGTAAGCTTGCTTACTCCCTGTAGCGGGTTGTGCGGATCCGTCAGTGTAAATTATGAATTTGTACTGATCGAGAGGCAGAATTTCAGTAGGCAGAGGACATTCATGTTCATATTGCAGGAACGCTTGTGTTTTTAAATCAGGATCAAAAACATATTCAACATCTGTTGCAGCAAGAGAATTAACCCATTGTATCCATCTAGGATGTAATGCTTTAGCATTTGGAATGCTCGCTTTAGTTACCGCCTCTAAAGCCGGTACTGGGGTTACGACAATAATGCATTTCCCTTGGGCTAGAGCTCTTTCTTTTGCTACAGCGGTTTGAACTGCTGTCAGTATTTTTTCAGTTGAAGTGAAGCGCATTTCTGCTTGTGTATACAAATGTGATTTGTATGCTATTGGTACCTTTTCACCCTCATTAAATGTTAAGTAGGTGAATCCGCATTGACCCGAAATTATTCGGATCACTAAGTTGCGTTGACTTACGCGTGTTTGTAAGTGATTTGTTGCTAACATGTTAGCTTGGAGTGAACGCAAGATTTCTGTGTGTTCACTTGTCCAATTTTTGATTGAAAAATCAGGTTTGATTAATGCGTAGAGAGGTTTAACCCTTTCTGCGTAATTTAGAATGTAAGTTCTTCCAAAATTTAGGAAACCCAAGATGGATTGTAAATTTTTCAGCGTTTTTGGAGGTTGGAGCAGCGCACACCTTTCTAAAAAGTTGGCTGCCAAGCTCTTGCCTTCACTTGAAAGCTCATATCCTAGAAAAAGGACATTCAGATGGGCAATTCTGGATTTTTTAAAGTTGAACTTATAGCCCTCAGAGGCGAAGCCCAATATAATGGTGCTCACCCTGTTCAAGTGCCTATCCAGGTCATTGTCTGTCAGATAGATGTCATCGACATATGACAATGCCTCATTATCATAAATTTGTAGTAACTCTGTTACCCTCACTGAGAATAACTCCGGGCTGTTCTTGAACCCTTGTGGGAGTCGACAAAATTGACGCTGGGTCCCCATTATTGAGAAAGCTGTCAAGTACCTGCTTTCAGGTGCTATGTTTTGACAAAAGAAACCATTTGAAATGTCCAATGTGGTTTTATATTTTTTACGCACAATGTTATTCATTAATGCTGTACTATGTGCATTTTGCACTGCAAATGTTTTAGAACAAGTGTTTAAGTGTCTGTAATCCAAAACTAGACGATATGTATTGTCTGGTTTGGAGACAGGAAACAAAGGATTGTTCATTGAGGAGGTGCATGTTTCAATCACCCCTTGGTCTTCAAGTTGATCTAAGATCTCCCTGACCTGTTTTTAGCTTCTTGCTTTATTGGGTACTGCCTTTGTGCAGTAGGTTCATTTTTTAGATGTATTTTATGGTGAGGTGAGTCCTCATCCCATCCTACATGATTTTTGTATAATGCTGGGGCCTGGGCAACTGCCCATTTCCTGGCATAAGTATATTTTAGGTGAATTGGAATATGGTTGGAGAAGGCAGGCATAATAATGTCCTCACCATGTGGGCACTCCCTGACAAATTGTGGTGGCCAGTCTTTTTCTGCTAGAAGTATATCATAACCCCTTGAAAGTTTCTCCCAAAAGAGTGTTTTCACTTTTCTTGGTATGTCTCCCTCCATTCGGAGTGTTATTTCATATAAATTTTGTGGAGTACTAACCCTGGTGTCTACAGTCTCAACTGTGATGTACTCATTCAAGTCCACTATCTCCAGAAGTTCCTTCAGGTTCTGGCGAGCTATTGTGACTTCTGCCGCACTGTCCAGCATTGTCTGAGCCCATTCTCCGTTCTTGAGTTGTGTTCTCAGTATCCTCGGCATGTCTGATCTTCAGACCTGCTACCTTCTTTTGAGAATTGAGGTTTTGATTTATTTTCCGGAACGTGTTTGTCGTCTTTTGATTTCACGCGTTCTTCTCTATGTTCTGACCGTCCTCTTCTTTCCGATGTCTGTGACGATATCTGAAAGGTACGAGAGGAACGTGTATCAGTATCTTGATACCTGTCAGGCTTTCTTAAATTATCCCTATTCCTGAGGTTATACCTCCTTTCAGAGGGCTCCTTTTGAGGAGACCTACCTCGGGATTGAGAACGTTTCTCGTTTGAATTTTGTTTATTAGTTTCCCACTTCTTTTTAGAAGATGTAGGAGTTTGTTTAATAGAGTCCTTCTCAGGACTTTCAGATAGTTTTGGCTTCAATGGTCTTCCACCCAAACTATCTCTGCCTAATTCTGCATAAGATTGTTCTATTATTCTGGGTAGTTCTGTTTGATGTTCTGTAACATCGAATTCCCTTAATCGTTGATGGATCGCCACTGCTGCTGCCTCTCCTTTAATATTAGATAATATTATTGTTGAGACCTGGTCGAAGTTTTTCAGTAATTTCATACCTAAATTCAGAGCAGGCTCTGCCCCGTATTCGTTTTGAATTTGTTTCAGGACATCTGGTATTACTGCGATTGACGGAACACCATGTGTTTTAGTATAGATGGCAGCAAAGACTGAGCCCCAAGTGGTGCAGTCTTCCAGTTGTGGTGTGATCCCCATTGGTAAACAGATTGTCAGTATTCTGTGTTTCTCATAAGGGTTAGTATTAGGAAATACTGCTTCGATTTGAGTAATTTTTTGAGCTATCCAGAATGGAATTTGCTCACGTTTTGTGGGAATTTTACCTATGACTGCGTATAAAGTCTGTGGTGTAATTTTTTGTGTATTCCCCTGTTGAGGGGTTTGATTTGGAATGGTCAATGGTGGTTGGACTGTGAAAGTCCGCATGACATATTGGACTAATTGTCTGTAAATTTTTATTAACTCTGTAAGTTGAGTAAGTAATTCCTCGTCTGACATTATATCGATGTCAGGATGAGGTGTGTAGCCGGCTAGAATCGGCCATGTTGCTCCTGGTCTACCTAGTGGACCGAGCCTGGTAATGTTTCTGTGACGTTTTAGGGCGCCTTTAAACCAGAGCTGATGCTCCTGGTATGTTAGTGGAATTTCAATATCCTCGAAAGGAATATGGGCCATATGTATCAAAATGTCCTTTTGCGATTCTCAAATAGCGATTTTTTGCGAATCGCTATTTGAGAATCGCAAAACGCTATGTATGTAGGATTTGCAATAAATTTTGCGAATCCTACATATTCCTTAATTGCGAATCGCAAATTGCGATTCGCAATTAAGGAATACCTCTCCATTCATTCCTATGGGCCTAGAGGCCCATAGGAATGAATGGGAAGACATTCTCAATTTGCGATTAGCAATTAGAGAATCGCAAATTGAGAATGCAATTTCAAGGGTGCCAGGGTGTCAAAGGACACCCTGTTGCACCCTGAAATGTGCATGTGTGCACATGTGGCACACATACGTGCCCTAAGGGCATGTATGTGCGCCACATGGCACTTTAAAAAATGCAAAATAGTGCATTTTTAAGTGAAATCGCAAGTTACCACCAACTTAAAGTTGGTGGTAATTTGCGATTCCTTAAGCACAATTCGCACAACTTGGGTGCTTCCTACATTGCATTTAAGGAATCACAATTAGCGATTACTTAAATGCAATCGCAAAATAGGGAATCGCAAAATTTGCGATTCCTTAATTTGCGAGGGGTTTCAGTGTGATACATTGCACACTGCTAATTTGCGATCGCAAATCGTCTTCATACATATGGCCCTATATTCCTCTGGTGGTTCATCTTCTTTGTAGAAGTGAAACAGTTTTGTTACTGGATTTGATTCAGGGAATACTATCCATGAATAGAATACCTCTGTCTGAAAAGATTTGTGTGCCTCTATCACGAAAACTGCTCTACCGCCTCTTGGTGGTAGGCCGTGTTTTATAAGTTTTAGAGTGATGGCTCTTCTTAAGTTTGGATGGTTGTCTATAACACCCTCCTCGGTTGTTATAGACATGTTCAGTGAAAACCCTGTTCTTCCCATGGTTAGGTTTTTATTCTGGTATTCCAGATTTTGTGAAACTTCATTCAGTTAGGAGGGTGAACCTAACCTCAACCTCTATCTCCCCCCATCTTTTGATTGTACTGTCTATCTAGACCTAAGATTCTAGGTGCAGAACATGAGGGGGGGGCCACCTTTTCAAAGGTGTGTGGTTCCGGAAGGGGCACTGGATAGACCAATATTCAGAATTGTCGTGCCAGATTGAGTGAGCAGCCATATGCCTAGTTCCAGATTGATGCCGAGTCAATAAAGGTGTGCTGATATCACAAGATCTATGATGATGTATAGATTCGCGCAGTACTAGAGAGGGAATACCTTACTCTAAAGGGTGATATAGACAGAGCTCTTAAGAGATGTAGGCCTGGGGGACTTAGAGATAAAAATCCTACTTCGTTCCCCAGGTATCCCTTTTATTCTCTGGGACGTAGTGGATATTAAAAAAACAGTAAAAACGGGTCTTTCTTGGAATAATGGTCCTATGACCCTAATAATCAGCCAACATGTTTCAGCCCAAAAAATAGTGGCCTCTAGGTCCTGGGCTTTCATCAGGGCACAAAGGGTTCCCTCCCTGGCGTTGACAGTGATTTACTCTACATATATATTTTGAAGGAACAGAAAGCTGTAACCTTCGTGCAAAGTAAAAGTAGGGAGTATACTTATCCTGGGGAATGAAGTAGGATTTTTATCTCTAAGTCCCCCTGGACTACATCTCTTAAGAGCTCCCTGAAATATGGTTGAGCCCACCCTGACCTTTAGGAGTCAGGGTGAACCCAATGGTGAAGCATGACACCAATAGGGTGTGCGAGGGTTAAATAACAAAAAGGATTTGCTTCCTTTCCGCATTCTGCGGTGTTTACCACGTAAGGATTTTAGGACCTCTAGAGCGTAGTTCTGGATGGATTCATTTGTAACCTCCCATGGCGACTGGCCCTTTTACACAGTACGTGTTATTTAGTCTGTAAGCACCATTTTCTTTATTGACTTTCTCCTACTGCAGGCAGGACATGCGCTGCTTCAGCTGGAACCACTTGTGTTTTTTTTAAGCAGGATGGCCACCCTTTATCTTTTGTGTTTTTAAATTAACAACATGGGCGCCCGCTTTCTGCTTAACACGGGCGCCCGCTTTCTCCTTAACACGGGCGCCTGCTTTCAATAACAACACGGGTGCCCGCTTTCACTGTAAATCGCCCCCCCACCAACTAGACCTAAATCCCCGCCTCCTCCACGAGACCGTCTTTGTGCCTCTCTCCTTTCTTGTTATTTTCTACCTGCCGAGATCAGTTTGCACTATGGGACTTATAGTTTAGATCTTAGGATTTTAAGTGTGGACCCGAGGAGTCTATTATGCGAAGTGCTGTCCACGTAAAAACAGAAGACTATCTCAGTGTTTGTCGTGATGTGGCTCCCTTTAGAGCTACAACTCATGCATGGTAGAGTACTGTAAGCGGTCGGTCGAATAATGAGCTCAAGGGGTCAGACATTCCGGCCCGACTTCCCCTGTGTGCACTGCACAGAACCACCAGAAAGCCTCACATTGATGGAATCGCTGCAGTTCAGAAATGTTAACAACTGACACCAATTTTGTTTTCATCCAAACAGAAATGTCAAAGTTGGTGATAACGTAGTGTTTTTTTTAACGTTTAAGGCTGTTTACTTAATTAAAAGGTCTCTCCAGTGGCTCCTATTCGTATACTCTTTGTCGTGTCGAAGTTGCTCCAGTATAAACAGTTTTTTTAATCTCAGATGTTAACCAAGTCATTTAACTAGCGCACGCATACACATGCACGCACCCACACACACTCTCTCTCTCTCTCTCTTTCTCTGTGTCTCTCTCCTACTCTCTGTTTCCCTGTTACACCATCTTTCCTCATCGCATCCGGTTTGCTGTCTGTTATCTGGTTTTGGTGGATTCCAAGGTTTACATGGTTTTGTAAAACTGGGAAAGCTTCAAAATACATGGGTGTTGCATGGGAAAACCCACTGCAATGCCCATGCATGCTTCCCTTGCTCCATATCTTGGAGGCCATTCAAAGCCACGCAAAGTGGTTTTGCGCGACCTCATGATTATTATTTTGTAGTTTGTGTTGCCGGAGCGTCAGAAAAAGTGACGCTCTGGCACCCGAAGGGGCTCATAAATATGCCCCATAGTGTTTACCTTCCAGTATCAAGTACTATATAGTCATTCATAATATTTTTCATTTATTTTTTCGGTGGAGATTATCATCTGAATTAATGGTTCGACTGCCCCTAATGTATATAGTCACCAGTGTATATAAATAGTCCACAATTTTCAGCCCAACACAGCCTTAAACTAGAGAAATTTTTTTTACTACTTGTGAAGCAAATTGTTCTCCTTGTCTGGCCCACGTATGGTCCTACACACAGTGGCATGCAAGGACAGGTTACACCATAAATAACATCCTTTGAATTACGATAGTATGCTCTAATAGGGTAACACTGGCTTCATAAATACATAGTTCTGATGTTTGTTAGTAAATCTGAATACAGTGCAGTTTCCTCAGTGGAGGTGTCTTCAAATGTATTGCATTCCTCAACTCTCTGTTATAGCACCAGTGTTTGTGTTAGCTGGGAGGGTTACATGGGGCACACGTTCTCTTATACTTCTCTATTTTTTTAAAGCAATCACATTAGCTCCAATGTTTCCCATTCCCAACATTCATGAAGGTCAATGACATTTTACCAGGTTGACAATTGAAACTTGCTGGGTTCCATGTTGAGAGTTGTCATCCTTCTTTCTTTCTTCACCACCCAGCAGTGCCTCTGGCTCGTAGTATTGTGCCATTTTATGGACTGTACTTTGTTCACCTTTAGATAACTCTTGCCAATAATTTAGCCTGTAGAACTGCTGCATATATTTATGATACTCACTTAGGAACAAATACTTCCGACTCAGTTATTGAATTTGCCAAATGTGGAGGCTCTTTTCAAAACCCCTAGATGCAGACTGACACAATGAAGGAAAGAGTTTCTATCAGATGGTTTCATAATACAGAGCACGAAGCGTCTTCAAGATATCAAGAAATTGAGGGGCATATTCTCAAGAACGTGTGATAACCATCGCAAAATTAGCTTAATGCAACTCTGCATATCGCAGTCCATCGCGAGAAAATAACACCGTCTTAACGTCCAATTCCCAACCCCACAACACCATGCAATAGCAGCATGATAAAGCGCCAAATGACCGCGTAAAAACCAACGCGACAAACAAAGAATGCGAAACACAAACGCCCAAAAAGTTGCGAAGCCACAAAGCGCGATACCAAAATCAGCGAAAACCAGCGACAGGCCTGCAATACCCACGCATCATGCGTGAAAATGCACTATAAAGGCAAAAAAACAAAAACAAAAAACAATCCAAACTGCGTAGCACCATGGATGCACCCGGACTGAGTGCAGAGGACAAGCCGAACTCCACAAGCCCCACGGAGGACCAGCATGGAACCCCGTGTCCGGGGGGAGGGCAAGGAGAAGAGGAAGAGGAAGACTGGGTTCAGTCCGCAAGAAGACCGGATCACCGTCACGGAGGTGACAGAACAGTACTAACAACTGTTCGACACCTCCACTGCGTCATTGGCAACACAAACGGAAATATGGCAGTCCATCATCACCAAAGTGAATGCAGTCGGAGTGTCGAGGAGGTCAAGAGGCGCTGGCATGAAGTGCACAGCCAAACCAAACAGAAACTCGCTGCCAACATGAAGGCAGCAAAGGCGACTGGAGGTGGGAGTCCTGCACCACAGGAGGAGCTGGATGAGCTGGAGGAAATGGTGGCCACAGTCATCAGTGTGGAGACGGTGCAAGGAGTTGGGGGTCTGGACACAGCCCGATATGACCTGACCCAACAGCAACATGGTGAGTAACGACCAGGGACTGGGGGGACGGGGGCAGATGGGCACAATGGCACACATGCACAATCATGTGCAGCACACTGCACACCCACAATGAGTGTGGAACGTGTCCCTGATACCCTTGGCACACTGCAGCACACATAGAAACACCAAGTAGGCCCTAGCCACAATGTGCACAAATGGGCCCCCCTCCATATCACCAATGCCACAACCTACCCATGCACATGTGCTGAATCCAGAAAAGCAGCGGCTCTGTGAGCCACACTGACAATGCAAGTGACACTGCATGACAGATAGCATGGCTGAAGTCACAATACATGACATGGTGCACGAGACGACACTGAGGTGGCTGAGTGTGGACCACATCCCTAAAGGAGCAGGTCACACTCTGACACATCCACATGCACCTACGACCCATGACGTCAAAAACACATCTGCAGACAAAAAATGCACAAGAGTACCAAATATCTCCAGTAGCACAAATGACCCAAGTCACAAACATCCCAGCACCCGAAAAGCACACAAGTCAAATGCACACCGACTCAAAGGGATAAGGGTCCGCCAATGCAGAGCTGCAGGGGTGAATCGCCAACAATGCAGCACACATAGCAATCACAGTACATCAACATTGACGACAATGCGGGACAGAGTGCAATCCCTACACCACAGGACAGAGGACACAACTGGTGCCGCTCGTGTGTAGAAACTGGCCAATCACATCTGGCAATGCATGACACTGTGAGATTATAATGTACGAGTACAACCACACATCCGTCATGTAGTCGAAATGTCCACTGACTCCCATCAAATAGCCAGCTTCACCAAAACAGTCACAATGTACATCGTCATGCAGTCTGAATGTAAACATCTACAATGCGTCAACATACATGGAACACACTGTTAACCTGCATCTCCCCTTTACATTGCAGAGGGACAATCAACTCCTCCTGCAGAGCAGACCACACATCTCTTCAGTGATGATGAAGAGGACACCCTGCCCATTTGCCCAGACACACTCCAACGGCTCGTGGACAGCCTCCGCACCCCACCTCCAGGAGCAGGCCAGCCCAGCTGCATCGCGGTGAGCCCACACCCTGCACAGACCACACAGCAGGAAGCACACACCACCACGGCTGCCTCCCAGGACCCCCACGACCAACACATGGATTTCAAACGCCGTGTGTTAGGGTGCCAGGAGAAGATGGCAGATCAGCTGCGGCTGGGTTTCGAGCTCATGGCAGCCAAACTCGATGCCATCCGTGGGTGCCTGAGTCCCATTAGGGAGCACCTACAGTCCCTAACGGATACCCACTGTCCGCACCATGCTCACCAACAATCCTTGGCTGACATCGCTGTGTCCATTACTCAGATACAAGAACTGTCTAGGCAGACAGGCTCCAGAGATGACAGCACAGAGTTGGCACAGATGCGGAGGACAATGGAGACCATGGAGCGGATGCAGGCTGGAAGTATGGCTGCCATTGCTGAACACCAGCGAGATGTAGCTGCGATCTTCCATGCCATGCAGATCCTCATCTTGCCATTGCTGCCACTGAGCCTGTTCCAGATGACTGCTGCAGGAACCTCGACACACACATCTCCGACCCCTGATGTGTCAGTGGCACACAGTGATGCAGCCCCATCACCCCGCACCCTGATGTGTCAGTGGCACACAGTGATGCAGCCATTACACCGCCACACACACCGGACACACCCGACACAGAAGAAGTATCAGAGGAGTAAGATGCGGATGGGAATTACTGTGTGTGAGAAGTTGGCCTGGTATATGCTGTTCACTAATTAAAGTGGACACCTTGCACCAGGGCAAATCGACTCTTATGGTAGATAGGTTTAAGACAACCTTTTAAAGAAAGCTATCCTGGTGGTAGCTGTGGAGAGCAGCCTTCAGGCTAAGTCTCGGAGGAATGTAAAGCAGCTTGTTTTACCATATAATCTCTTGAATCACCAAATGAAAAGACACCACACAGGTATATATATCAAATATATATGTATTTATTTCTAAATAACTCTCTACTAATCTCTTTATGAGATTAGAAGACAAACATATGCACAAATCAACGTTTCACAATAAGTTAAGCACAAAATATGGCTGGGGCCCTAGGGGCGTACCAGACCATATACTAAGTAAGAGACTTAGGGACAACGACTTGCAGGGAGACAAGGCCTAGGGCCTTCAGAAGTGCTGGGGCCTCACGAAACCACCCAAGGCAGGTAAGTAAAGGACCCACGGGGGACGCGTGCAGTGTAGATACACAGGCGCGGATCGCCGTTGACTTCAATGGGGCAAGTCGCGGTTGGAAATAAAGAGTTTTAGGATACTTCTGTAGAACCTACAAGCAAGTCACTTACAGGGTAAGTCGTTCTAGGGCCCACACCCACAGGAGCACCGTAGTGCTGGAGTTACCTCACCCAGGGAAGCCGGGTGCATAGGTGTCCTTTGGTGTCGGGTCGCGGCGTCGTTTTCAATGGCGACCAAAGAAGACTTGCTGCTTGCGGGAGCTGAAGAAGTGTCCGGTGGAATCCAAGCCTGGATTCTGAAGAAGGATGACCTGAAAGCAGAGGGGACAGTGTTCAAAGTCACTTGGCAGTGACTCGGGGCAAGGAAGATGGATGCCCACCGTCGTCGAGTGATTCAGGTCGGTTGCGGGTGCCTTGACTCTTCAGCCACGTGGTCCAGGAGGCGTCGACGACGACCAGGAGCTGGATTCGGTGTGTTCCTCGACGTCTGCAGCTGACTGCGGTGTCGGCAACTCGATCGGAGCCAACAAGCCTTGGCAGCCGCAAGTCTCGGGGAGATGAAGAAAAGTCGATGGCGCAGACCAGCAAGGTCTGTGGAACTCACCCAGCGAGGGTAAGTCAGGGCAGGCCTGGAGCAACCAGGGGAGCCCTTTGGTTTCTTTAAGAAGTCTTCTGGGGACCCACAAGCCAGCGGGCAAGGGATCGCGAAGACACCTCGGGCGGAATCACTCAACAGGGGCCCACGGTCACTCGGGACGGTGTAGGCCTCTGATCTTCGGAGGGATTCCTGCTGGAGGTCGGGACCACACGTGGTCCAAAGCACAGGTTCGTAGAACGTTGTGAAGGGGTTGCACTCGACAATAGTGCACGGTACCCAGGGGTCGCGGTTCCTCGTTACTCGTGGGGTCCACTTGCCTCAGCTTCGCTGGGGACTCACGATGGCCTGGGAGAGGTCAGGAAATCCACTTCCTGGGCTGCAGGGACTTCGGACTCCGGCGGGAGCGGCGTAGTTTGCGACCGTCGTTGTCGTTTTTGGTGCCTGCCAAGCAGGGGAGTCACTCCTTGACTCCAAGGGAGATTCTTCTGTCTTCCAAAGGTAGTGGAACGTCGAAGGGCCAGGATTATTCTTGTAGAGCATCGTCCAGGGGTTATCTCCTTTGCAATGGCAAGGTTCCCCCTCTTATACTAAAAAGAGGGGATGGACTAGCTCTATGACCCCACCTATGGGAGGGTCAAGGGAGGGGTGGCTACACCCACTTCCCTTTGTCCAGTTTCGCGCCAGAGCAGGGGCAGGTAGCCCCTGAGCTGGTTTGAACTGGCATATGCACAGAGGAGCCTTCTGCTCCCCCAGTGCAGGACTTCAAAGCACTCTAAGAGTGCACCCACCCAGCCCCAATACACTAAACCCTGTCTGGGAGGTGGTTACACCTCCCTGTGACAGGATGCCTATTGTTGGGCTTCCTCCACTGTGAGTTTCGGTCATCAGCAGGAGGGCAGCCCAGTGTCTGTGACTGGTGGCATCCATTTTGTGATGCCAGGGCTCTTCAGGATTCTACCGCGTTTCCACAGCAGGTACATGTCTTATCCCTCTAGAAGGGTGGAATGCTACCCCCGCCGCCAGGATTGGCGGGGGGTAGTATTCCAAGATGTTTGACACCAAACACGACATGTTTTGATGCAGCCATTCCAAAGTTAGCATTTTACCGCGAGGATATAATGCACTTAAGAGTATATGGTTTAACCGCATCCACAAACAGCCCCAGAGAATAGACTCTGAGAGCTGCAGAGGGGCCCTGCTCAAGCAGAGGCACCCCCTCACATAGAAGCCAAGCACCCTGCCCTCAGGATTGATAGGGCCTGCCTTAGGGGTGACTGATAGGTTTATATGTGTGTGCAGGAGAGATATAGGAAACCTATATCTCAGTGAGGGGTGCTAGCACCACCTCACCCAGGCTGCAGTAGCAGGCCTGTGGTGTCAGATTTAGTCTGCTTCCCAGGGGTGGCATAATACATGCTGCAGCCCCTGGTAGGCCTGTGAAGTACCTATGCCCTTGGTACCTAAGGTACCATATACTAGGGACTCACAAGGCACCACAGTATCCAATCACTAGTGCACCTAGAGTGCACTCCATGTCATTTAGAGAGAACAGAGAGGCTGGGGCCCTGATTGGCAGGGACCCAGCCAGACTATAGTCAGAAACCAGTGCTAACATCAGAAAAAAAGTGGGGGCAACATAAGAGGCAGATCCTACTCTCCTACACAACCCCCCCAAACGCAGGGACACTAAACTAACCTTGACCAGTTGAGTCTTCGTGTTCAAAGTGGAAATACCTTGAGAGTCCATCTGCATTGGCATGTTGGGTCCCAGGCCTATGTTCCACTGTATAGTCCATCCCCTGTAGGGAAATGGACCACCTCAAAAGTTTTGGGTTTTCACCTTTCATCTGCTTTAGCCATAGGAGGGGCTTGTGGTCAGTCTGAACTATGAAGTGAGTGCCAAACAAGTATGGCCTCAGCTTCTTCAGGGCCCAAACCACAGCAAAGGCCTCCTCTCTATAGCTGACCAACGTTTCTCTCTAGGGGTCAGCCTTCTGCTAATAAAAGCTACTGGCTGGTCTTGACCTTCATCATTCAGTTGAGACAGTACAGCTCCCACACCCAGCTCAGAAGCATCTGTTTGGACAATGAACTTTTGGTGTAGTCTGGACTCTGTAAGATGGGGGCAGTGCACATGGCCTGCTTTAGGTCTTCAAATGCCTTTTGACAGCTAGCTGTCCACTGAACCTTTTTTGGCATTTTCTTAGAGGTAAGATCATTCAAGGGGTCACTATAGATCCATATCCCTTGACAAACCTCCTATAGTACCCAGTCAGGCCTAAGAAGGCTCTCACCTGTGTCTGGGTGGTAGGAGCAACCCATTCCATTATGGTTTGGATTTTGCTCTGTAAAGGCTGAACCTGGCCTCCACCTACAAGGTGGCCCAGGTACACAACCTGACTCTGCCCTATCTGGCACTTGGTGGCCTTGATAGTGAGGCCTGCTTTCTGCAGAGCCTCCAAAACATTCCTGAGGTGGACCAGGTGATCCTGCCAGGAGGAACTAAAGACAGCAATATCATCTAGATAAGCTGAGCAATAAGTTTCCATCCCTGCCAGGACTTTATTCACCAACCTCTGAAAAGTGGCAGGTGCATTTTTCAATCCAAAGGGCATCACCACAAAGTGGTAGTGCCCACCAGGGAGTCGAAAATGCTGTTTTGGCTTTTGCATCCTCAGCTAATCTGATTTGCCAGTAGCCAGCTGTGAGGTCAAATGTGCTTAGATACTTGGCTGAGGCCAAAGTATCAATCAGCTCATCTGCCCTTGGTATGGGATAGGCATCAGTCCTAGTGACTGCATTGAGGCCTCTGTAGTCTACACAAAACCTCATTTCTTTCTTACCACCCTGGGTATGAGGCTTGGGTACCAGGACTACTGGGCTAGCCCAAGGGCTATCTGAAGGCTCAATCACGCCTAACTCCAACATTTTCTGGACTTCAGTCCTGATACAGTCCCTGACATGGTCAGGTTGCCTGTAGATTTTATTCTTGACAGGCAGACTGTCTCCAGTGTCCACCTCATGGGTGCACCAGGAAGTCTGACTAGGGGTCAGGCTAAACATATGTCTAAACTGTTGCAGAACTTGTCTGCACTCAGTTTGCTGATGGTCAGTGAGGCTGCTTGCCAAAGCAACACCATCTACTGACCCATCATCAGGGTTCTGAGAGAGCAGGTCAGGGAGAGGGTCACTCTCCTCCTCCTGGTCCTCATCAGTTGCCATGAGCAAGCCCATGTCAGCCCTGTCAACATATGGCTTCAATCTGTTGACATGAAGCACCCTTAGGGGGCTCCTGGGAGTTCCAAGATTCACCAGATAGGTGACTTCTCCCTTCTGCTCAACTATTGTATGGGGGCCACTCCACTTATCCTGGAGGGCTGCTGGGGCCACAGGCTCCAACACCCACACTTTCTGTCCTGGCTGGTATACAGTCAGCACAGCCTTTGGTCATGCCAAGCTTTTTGTAATTCTTGGCTGGCCTCCAGGTTTTGGTTGCCTTTTTCATGTACTCTGCCATCCGGGAGCGGAGACCAAGTACATAGTCCATCACATCTTGTTTGGGGGCTTGAGAGGTAACTCCCAGCCCTCTTTTACCAAACATAGTGGACCTCTCACAGGATGCCCAAACAGAAGCTCAAATGGGCTGTAACCAACCCCCTTCTGTGGAACCTCTCTGTATGCAAACAACAGGCAAGGAAGAAGAAGGTCCCATTTCCGCCTAAGCTTCTCTGGGAGTCCTTTAATCATTCCTTTCAAGGTTTTGTTGAAGCGTTCAACTAAACCATTGCATTGTGGGTGATAGGGGTGGTGAACTTATAAGTTACACCACACTCCTTCCACATTGCTTTCAGATATCCTGACATGAAGTTGGTACCTCTGTCAGAAATGACCTCCTTTGGGAAACCCACTCTGGAGAAAACTCCAATGAGGGCTCTTGCCACCACAGGGGCTGTGGTGGTCCTCAGAGGAATTGCCTCTGGGTACCTGGTGGCATGATCCACTACCACCAGGATAAATCTGTGCCCAGATGCAGTCTGAGGGTCAAGGGGACCAACAATGTCAATCCCTACCCTCTCAAAGGGTACCCCCACCACAGGTAGTGGTATCAGGGGGCCTTTGTTGTGCCACCTGCCTTACCACTGGCTTGGCAAGTGACACAGGAGCGACAAAACTCCTTTGTGTCCTCTGACATATGTGGCCAATGAAAATGTGGAACAAGCCTGTCCCAGGTCTTGTTTTGGCCCAAGTGACCTGCCAAAGGGATATCATGTGCTAAGGTCAAGAGGAACCCCCTAAACTTCTGAGGTATTACCAACCTCCTGGTGGCTCCAGGGGCTGGGTCTCTACCCTCAGAATATAGGAGTCCCTCATCCCAATAAACTTTATGGGACCCACTAGCACTCCCAGCAGCCTCAGCAGCAGCCTGCTGTCTGAGGGGTTCAAGAGAGGGGCAGCACTGTTGCTCCTTGCTCAGATCTTCCCTAGAAGGGCCCCCTGCCCCCAAGAACTCAACCTGGTCAGGTTCAAGTCCCTCTGGGGCAGTTCCTTCTTCAGGTTCTGCTTCACCTCCCTCTGGAAGTGAATCCTTGATCTGAGACAGAGGGGAAGGCACTGCCTTAACCCTACTGCTCCTCCTCTTGGGAAGCATCTGGTCCATTGTTCCAGGATCCAGAGCTGGTTCAGTGTCATGCATTCTTGCTTGTGACCTGGTCACAGCAAATACCTCTGCAGGGATGCCCAACATCTCAGCATGAGTCCATAACTCTACTTCAGACCAGGCTGAAGTCTCTAGATCATTGCCCAATAGACATTCTACAGGGAGGTCTGCACTGACTACAACCTTCTTGAGGCCAGTTACCCCTCCCCAGGAGAAATTCACAACTGCCAGACTATGGTTGGTCTGGACATTGCTTGCATTGGTCACCTGGTACATTTCACCCAGGATGATCTGTCCAGGGTCCACTAGGTCCTCTGCCACCATGGTGACACTAGCACCTGTGTCCCTAAATGCCAAAGCCTGTTTGCCATTTATCAAAGGCTGCTGTTTGTACTTGCCCAGATTACTGGGGCTTACTAGGAAGGACATATCAATGTTTCCATCACAAATCAGCATTGCCTGAGTGGTCACTCTGACTAGGTCAGAATCCACTTCAGAACCCAGGGTCAACCCTACTACACCCTTATTCTGCGTACCACCTCCACCAGTAGCTGAGCTAGGGGCACAGTTGCCTTAGGGGCAGGAGTGGTGGTGGTTTGGTCTTTGGACTTGGTACAATCAGAAGTCCAGTGCCCTTTCTGTTTACAGAATTTGCACCAGGGCTTCTTTTGGCCTTTTCCCTTGTTGGACTGTGACTCCCCACCAGATGCAGATTTTTGGGGCCCTTGTGAAGACTTCTGGTCTTTTGACTTATCCCCACCTTTCTCAGAGCCTTTAGGATCTTGCTTCTTAGTGTCACCCCCTTGGTTCTGGGTTTTCTGCCTCACCCTGGTTCTGACCCATTTGTCTGCCTTCTTTCCCAATTCTTGGGGAGAGGTCAGATCAGAGTCCACCAGGTACTGATGCAACAACTGGTTCTGGCAATTATTTAGGATCTGTTCTCTCATCATCAGATTATACAATCCCTTGAAATCAGTAACCCTACTGCCAACCAGCCAACCCTCCAGAGCCTTGGTTGCACAATCAACAAAGTCAGTCCAGTCCTGTGTCTGTGCCTTCTGGGTATCTCTGAACTTCAACCTGTACTGCTCAGTGGTTAAGCCAAACCCATCTATCAGTGCACTCTTCAGGACCTCATAATCATCAGCATCCTCTTCTCTAACAGTGAGGAGCTTGTCTCTACCTTTATCTGAAAAGGAGAGCCACAAGATTGCTGCCCACTGCTTTTGGGGGACCTGCTGTACTCTACAGGCCCTCTCCATAGCAGTTATCCACTTGTGGATATCATCCCCACTCTGGTAGGGAGGAACAACCTTGCTCAGGTTCCTATGGTCAGGAATATATTCTCTGCCTCTAGGGACACTGTTGCTGCCACCAGGGGTTCTAACCCCTCCTTTCTAGAAGCTCTCTGGATCTCCAGGGCTTCCCTATCCAGTGCCAACTGCTTGGTTCTGAGGGCCACTTTGGCTTCCTCATACTGGAGCAGTTTGCACCTTCTCTCAGAGGAGGTCTCTCTTAAGGAAAAGTATGAGCTCCTCTGCTGGACAAATTCTCTGCCAGAGTGATAAGAGTGGTCAGATTCCCTGGAAGGGGATCTGTGCCTCTCCTCCTCTCTGTCAGTTCTCTTAGGGAGAATTCCTCTGTCCTTTTCAGGCCCCTTGAAGCCTGGCCCTTCAATCACAGAGTCTTGGTCATTCTGATTTTCATCATCTGACCCAGATACTATGACTGACCCACCCACTGATTCAGACCCTCTAGCTCCTAGAGCCAATCTAAGGTCATCTGCTGTCAGCAGATCTATCAGGTGTAGTGTTGAGGGACTCTGTCCTAGCCTCAGGTGTCTGTCAACACACATGGCTCTCAAGTCAGAGAAAGCCATGTCCTTATACTGAGGCTGAGTGGATCCACTGGGTCCACCCCTTAAGGACATTCTAGTGTTGTGCAGTGTTGTACTACCTACACTAGTTTGTGGCCTACTGATCCTAGCTTGAGCTGTGGAAAGGGTGTGCTATCCCTTGGCACACAGCTCTAAGTTCAGTAGAACTTATTGATACTAAGCTTGACTTTATATGTACCTTGAGTACCTATAATGGTTTTCAGTTAGTAATTCAAATAGAGATTTTCTGGTAAAACAATGGCAAGCTGGAATCCCACACGCTGCCCACCAATGTGAGAAGTTGGCCTGGTATATGCTGTTCACTAATTAAAGTGGACACCTTGCACCAGGGCAAATCGACTCTTATGGTAGATAGGTTTAAGACAACCTTTTAAAGAAAGCTATCCTAGTGGTAGCTGTGGAGAGCAGCCTTCAGGCTAAGTCTCGGAGGAATGTAAAGCAGCTTGTTTTACCATATAATCTCTTGAATCACCAAATGAAAAGACACCACACAGGTATATATATCAAATATATATGTATTTATTTCTAAATAACTCTCTACTAATCTCTTTATGAGATTAGAAGACAAAGATATGCACAAATCAACGTTTCACAATAAGTTAAGCACAAAATATGGCTGGGGCCCTAGGGGCGTACCAGACCATATACTAAGTAAGAGACTTAGGGACAACGACTTGCAGGGAGACAAGGCCTAGGGCCTTCAGAAGTGCTGGGGCCTCACGAAACCACCCAAGGCAGGTAAGTAAAGGACCCACGGGGGACGCGTGCAGTGTAGATACACAGGCGCGGATCGCCGTTGACTTCAATGGGGCAAGTCGCGGTTGGAAATAAAGAGTTTTAGGATACTTCTGTAGAACCTACAAGCAAGTCACTTACAGGGTAAGACGTTCTAGGGCCCACACCCACAGGAGCACCGTAGTGCTGGAGTTACCTCACCCAGGGAAGCCGGGTGCATAGGTGTCCTTTGGTGTCGGGTCGCGGCGTCGTTTTCAATGGCGACCAAAGAAGACTTGCTGCTTGCGGGAGCTGAAGAAGTGTCCGGTGGAATCCAAGCCTGGATTCTGAAGAAGGATGACCTGAAAGCAGAGGGGACAGTGTTCAAAGTCACTTGGCAGTGACTCGGGGCAAGGAAGATGGATGCCCACCGTCGTCGAGTGATTCAGGTAGGTTGCGGGTGCCTTGACTCTTCAGCCACGTGGTCCAGGAGGCGTCGACGATGACCAGGAGCTGGATTCGGTGTGTCCCTCGACGTCTGCAGCTGACTGCGGTGTCGGCAACTCGATCGGAGCCAACAAGCCTTGGCAGCCACAAGTCTCGGGGAGATGAAGAAAAGTTGATGGCGCAGACCAGCAAGGTCTGTGGAACTCACCCAGCGAGGGTAAGTCAGGGCAGGCCTGGAGCAACCAGGGGAGCCCTTTGGTTTCTTTAAGAAGTCTTCTGGGGACCCACAAGCTAGCGGGCAAGGGATCGCGAAGACACCTCGGGCGGAATCACTCAACAGGGGCCCACGGTCACTCGGGACGGTGTAGGCCTCTGATCTTCGGAGAGGTTCCTGCTGGAGGTCGGGACCACACGTGGTCCAAAGCACAGGTTCGTAGAACGTTGTGAAGGGGTTGCACTCGACAATAGTGCACGGTACCCAGGGGTCGCGGTTCCTCGTTACTCGTGGGGTCCACTTGCCTCAGCTTCGCTGGGGACTCACGATGGCCTGGGAGAGGTCAGGAAATCCACTTCCTGGGCTGCAGGGACTTCGGACTCCGGCGGGAGCGGCGTAGTTTGCGACCGTCGTTGTCGTTTTTGGTGCCTGCCAAGCAGGGGAGTCACTCCTTGACTCCAAGGGAGATTCTTCTGTCTTCCAAAGGTAGTGGAACGTCGAAGGGCCAGGATTCTTCTTGTAGAGCGTCGTCCAGGGGTTATCTCCTTTGCAATGGCAAGGTTCCCCCTCTTATACTAAAAGAGGGGATGGACTAGCTCTATGACCCCACCTATGGGAGGGTCAAGGGAGGGGTGGCTACACCCACTTCCCTTTGTCCAGTTTCGCGCCAGAGCAGGGGCAGGTAGCCCCTGAGCTGGTTTGAACTGGCATATGCACAGAGGAGCCTTCTGCTCCCCCGGTGCAGGACTTCAAAGCACTCTAAGAGTGCACCCACCCAGCCCCAATACACTAATCCCTGTCTGGGAGGTGGTTACACCTCCCTGTGACAGGATGCCTATTGTTGGGCTTCCTCCACTGTGAGTTTCGGTCATCAGCAGGAGGGCAGCCCAGTGTCTGTGACTGGTGGCATCCATTTTGTGATGCCAGGGCTCTGCAGGATTCTACCGCGTTTCCACAGCAGGTACATGTCTTATCCCTCTAGAAGGGTGGAATGCTACCCCCGCCGCCAGGATTGGCGGGGGGTAGTATTCCAAGATGTTTGACACCAAACACGACATGTTTTGATGCAGCCATTCCAAAGTTAGCATTTTACCGCGAGGATATAATGCACTTAAGAGTATATGGTTTAACCGCATCCACAAACAGCCCCAGAGAATAGACTCTGAGAGCTGCAGAGGGGCCCTGCTCAAGCAGAGGCACCCCCTCACATAGAAGCCAAGCACCCTGCCCTCAGGATTGATAGGGCCTGCCTTAGGGGTGACTGATAGGTTTATATGTGTGTGCAGGAGAGATATAGGAAACCTATATCTCAGTGAGGAGTGCTAGCACCACCTCACCCAGGCTGCAGTAGCAGGCCTGTGGTGTCAGATTTAGTCTGCTTCCCAGGGGTGGCATAATACATGCTGCAGCCCCTGGTAGGCCTGTGAAGTACCTATGCCCTTGGTACCTAAGGTACCATATACTAGGGACTCACAAGGCACCACAGTATCCAATCACTAGTGCACCTAGAGTGCACTCCATGTCATTTAGAGAGAACAGAGAGGCTGGGGCCCTGATTGGCAGGGACCCAGCCAGACTATAGTCAGAAACCAGTGCTAACATCAGAAAAAAAGTGGGGGCAACATAAGAGGCAGATCCTACTCTCCTACACTGTGTGAGGAAGGAGGCAGTAGCGTCCATCACCTCCATATGGCCTGTCCCTGCCTGGCTCTGCCCTATGCATCATGCCCTGGGACAACACCTTCCACTGACCCCAGGAACACTCTGCGACATTCACCCAGACCCCGACATGGACTGCCATATCTCCACTGCTTGACAATTACACAGCAATCCTGCTGCAGACTGCACTCCCCCTCTTCCAAATCACTTTTCAATCCCCAAAGGACTCTGTTTGGCCCACCACTGGGCTTCCATGTTATGTGGGCTTGGATGGCCATGTACAGCTCCCTCTCCGTCATTCACCAGAATGTGAATAAAACATTCAAAATCATACAGTTGTGTCATGACTATGTTCAATCACGTATGGAAGTATGGCTGGATGTAGGGACAATGATTGCACAAGAAAGTACACCCTGGTAAATTACATCAATGCGCATGTTTATCCCCGAGACACATGGCCAATTGGATGACTGTGAAGGTGACTACTAGCTGTGTCCCCATTGCACATTAACAACAATCTCACAACCCCCCAACGTAGGCACAAGTCCATGTGTTGAATAGGGCTGTGTGTAGGAATGACCAGATCGGTAGCAGGCCAGAAGTGGTGTCCTACATCACATGTGACAACAGAACTTCACGTCGCATACCTACTCACACACATCTGTGTGGACACATTCTGTTATGATTTGTAACATTGCTCAACATGGTCAGAGGTTGGACACCATACTCACATTGCTGAAGACACGTAAGTGCACAGGTCGGCCAGCAACTATCCCAAAAACAATGTCTGGCTCACAGAGGTTGAGCTGTCAAAAGGGACCCACCCCGATTGTACATGCGTCAGTCAGTTTCTCCCTGTGTAGGGACGATGCTCATTGTGGCACACGAGTGGTCAATCTAATCAACACTCATCACAGTTAGACACCAGTGGTGTTGCGTAGACTTTATTGGCATGTGCGTGTCAGTACGGACAAGGCAACGGCCACAACAGGCAGGGACATGCTTAAGACACTTACACGCAGCATGGGAACATGTCGAGGTGCAGGAAATGGGGAGGCAAAAATGAACACCAATCATCATGGATGGCAACCGTCTCAGCCCACCTTGCCTTGCTGGACGAGTCATGTGTTGTTTGGCGTCTGCCCATTGCCCCGTGTGAGGGGGCACGACTCACAGCCCATGGGGTCTGCATAGTGCTCTGCCACCCGACTGCGCCGAATGTCTGCTCTGCTGACAGTGATCAGGTGAAAGGGTCCGACAAGTTCACATGTCGTGCTACATTGCCATGTGTGTACTCTCCCCAGCAGTGTGTCCGAATTGGTAACGTTGCCAAACAACGCTGTGCTGCTCCGACCATGGAACTGCATCACCTTGCACAGGTGTGTGTACACACGCGTAGTTCCACGCACATGCATTCAGAGTCCAGACGAAGGCAGACATGTCCTCTGTTGTGGTGGGATATGTGAGCATTCCCCACGATGCAGCAAGGTGTTGGGACCTGTGCTGTGGGTGACAATCCGATGTGGCTGCAGGAACGTAGTTACTCGTCCATGAATGCCAGCGCAGCTTCATGTGCAATGTGTTCCAATAGTACATCGTTGTTGGGTTCAAGGAACACCATGGTGAGCCAATCCATTAACTGGTCCGGGCAGATGTGCTCAGTCCACGCCGTTTCCCCAATCCGCAACACAGCCCAATAGGGGAGCGCCTCGATGTGGTCACTGCACACGAGGAGTTGTGCAATCTCCCATACGCAACTGCCAGCACATACGCCAAGGATCAGTGCATCCCATGCACGGCTATCCAGGTGACACTCCTGTTCGTGGGCCAACAGGGCGCACTGTCAGGTCATAATCCAATTCAGCTACCGTTGCGTTGGATAGGCAGACCTCCATGGGCCACTCGAATGTGCATGATCGACAGTGGAACCAGAGCTGGACGCAGGTGACGTAGGCAAGACGGAAACTCAGATGGAAACTGATTTGCAACACTGCCATTGGCAGGGATCCCAACAGATGCAGCACTCTTGCATGGTACAGTTCCACGTGACAGGGGTTGTGCATGTGCCCGGGAATGCCTGCCATTGCGTTTGTTGGTCTCGTGGCACCGGCACTCCTCAGACCGGCGGAAGTTCGGTGGACGATATGCCACAGCTCTGGGCAATGAGTCGTATGTGTGTGCAACGTTTGGACGTATGGGTAGTTTTTAACCAATGTGTCAAGGGCATCGCTTGCTGGTGTAGGTCGTGCAGGGACAAGTGTGTGTGGGGTGTGGGCACGTTGGTGTTTCATTAGCGCAGTTCGTGGTGTGGGAGTCGTCGGAGACTGGTATGGTATCTCACACAGGGTGTGCCAGCCAGATTCAGGACCAAGGTCGGGGGTTTGGTTGGCCTTCGGCCTTGTGTGTTGAGACAAAGGAGCTTTCATTCCTGATTTTAGTCTGACTACTGCTTGCATGTCTTAATTGTGATGTGGACTTCGCGCTGACTTTGATGCCAGGCCTGTGATTTGGGGTGCACAGATTTCGAGACACACGCAGCTGTTGGCATGTTTGCATGAGCCAAGGGCCCGATTGGCCTTGCGCTCCTTGTTCAGTCTCTCTCTCTCTTTCTCTCTCTTTCTTTCTCTCTCTCTCTCTTTCTCTCTCTCCCTGTCCTTTGATGAGTGCCTGACACACCTTCTTATCTTGGATATTGTCTTGCAGGCTGTGAGTCACAGATTGTCCAGGGATGCCCCGCCATGGCTCTTCAAAATAGTTGTTTGCATGTATGTTGATTGTTGCAATTGTGCGACATCAGGCGGGTGCTTTTGTTCATGTTTTTGTGCAGTTGATGTGCTGTGTCTTGGTCTGGGGGAGGTGGGGGGTGCCCGGGGTGGGGGGGGGTGGTCCTGGGGGTGGTGGCGGTGGGTGTTGTGGCCCTCTTGAGAGTCCGGCACACATGTTCAGTGGCACCATGGCATCTGTTGTTCTTCAGGTGTGGCTCTGGGATGGGCTCTCTTTTGTGGTGCAGGCTGTCATCCGACTTTGCACCAGGTCGGAGCAGGTGTTAGTTTCCTGCTGCTAACGCGCCTTATCGCATGTTTTTTGATCTTATCGCGGATCTGGCTGGTCGTTGAGAATGTTGAGGAGTGGTGTTGTCGCGGCTTTTTGCACGGGAACGTCTACTCTGCATCTCATTAGCGATAGTTGCCGGGGTCATCTGTGGCAATGTTTTTTGCGGCTGCTATCACGGGTAAACTGGTGTTATGGGCTGTTAACACCAGCTTGTGAATGGGGCGATGGATTTATCGAAAGTTTGGCTGCGATAAAGTGCCGTTAACTCGGCGACAGCTCCATGAGAATATGCCCCTGAATCTCCTGTTTGTTGTAATGGTAGGTACATTTTGTCATGAGCATTAAGCCATTGAACATTATCAAATATTTGCGCCTCTTGCCTTGACAGATAAAGAAAATGTAATCAATGCAGCAATGCCACTGCTGCACAAGGGTAAAATATGGCTTTTTTTTTCAAAGTCATCTAAGTACAGGATTGCCATACTTTGGGCAACTGTGCTCCCATATTGGTTTTATGTTTTGCAACTAACAGATATCTTGGCAATGAAAAAAGTATTTTGCTAAAGGCATATTCGAAATGAAATATTAAAATTGTACGTAATCCCGTTTGTCTTTTGTTCAGCATTATTTACACCCTTTGAAAAACGGGTTGTGCTACTTTGGAGTGGAATGTCAATATTTCGGTATTATTTTTCATTCAGCTCCTCTTAATGGAACACCCATGCATCAATATAAACAACAATAACATATTTTTATGAACCGGATTGATTTTAAGAATATTGTGTCAAAGACTTATGCTGTAATGAAGCATTGTTAAGCTAAGCGGTGCTACTTCGGAGAAATATATTTTAAAAAACAGGCTCCTGTGTTTTGGGACACAACAAAACTTAATTAAAATGTGTCTTAGCTGCATTAGTCACAACAGATGTTTGCTTAGGATATCCACTATGCAGCTTAATCTTTTTACACACTGACAATGGGGCTTTTTGTATTTCGATCACATTCTTCATACGTGTTATTTTTGTTTTTATTGGTTTAATAATGTTTTATATGAAAACTAAAGTTAGTGAATGTGTACACCTTCTAAATATTGAAACTAGTGTATCAAAGCAAAGCTTACAAAAGACAAAATATAAATTTTATATGGGTGTAGGATTCAAAAACAAAGAACTGACTACTGAATACATAGACACAGACACAGAAGCACACCTTATACATGCAAACACACACAACCTAACACAAGGTGTATACTTAGAGATTATTGGACATACACTGCACAGTCATCAAACGAATACACCTATCAGAGTGAAAAGAAAACACATAGGGGTATTGTAAAATTAAGTAAATACTCAGCAAATGTGGTTTCAGGATTGAAACATAAGTAGGTTTATTCCAAGGATAAGAGTCCCATCCATCCAGTAGGCTGTGTCAGAGGAACTGACTCACACTAAAGCAACAGTCTAAGCAGAGAGTTCCATCACCATGGAGCTACTCAAAGAAATACAGTGTATACAGTGTAAGACATGCATATAGGAGAAAACAGGTACATTAAAATACAACTAAGCATAATACTACACACCTTCCCTCTTCATAACCAAAAAAACAAATATATATAAAGGATAAAAGGAAGAAACACAAGATTTATCGTCACACAAACTGTTCCATGACGTAGTCTTTAAATTTTGAGGGTTGTTTTTCAATTCTTCTTTCTCTTGGAGGACACACAAACTTATTTTCACTTCCTTGAGACAAACTTGTTGAAAGAGGCGGGAAATAAGCATTGTTTGCATTTGGACTTAAAACATTCTTTCTTAAAACAGCAACCCTATTGAGATTCCAAATACGACAATCCTCAGTTTTTATGGCATTGGTTAAAACCTTTATCACTTTGTGTGGTACCTGAAACAACTTCGATGTCTTTCTCCCAAAAGGAGCTCTAATCATAACACAATCACCTTCTTTCACTGGAGTAACCTTCACAGACTTCTTTGAATCATAAGTTTGTTTACGAGCATCAATTTTTTAGCCTCTTTGACCCTCCATTTGTCATCAGAAACCAAATCCCCTCTTTCTGAAGTGGCCTTGTTGACCCAATGAGGTGCAATGAGCGTGTTCGAGTGCCTCCCTTTGAACAAGTCGAAAGGAGTCTTCCCAGTGACAGCATGCGGGGAAAACCTGTAAATTTCTACTTTTTATTCAACTCCTCTCTCCAGTCCAAATCATTCTGTTTAGCCATGGCAATGGTTTCCTTAAGAACACGATTGAAGCGCTCCACCATACCATTTGTCTTGGGATGATATAAGGAACACTTTTTATGTTTGATAGAGCAACTTCTTAAAAATTCTTCCATTTCGTTGGAGACTAACTGAACCCCATTATCAGTTAATAAGATTCCAGGTAGTACTTCCCTCCCAAAGACTTCTTTGAGAAACAAAATGACATGTTTAGTGTCAATGCCTCTAGTGAGCTTAATTTCTGGCCACCTGGAATACATGTCAATGAGTACAAACACATAAACATCACCTCCATTGCCTTGTATGGGGCCCAAAATGTCAAGTGCTATCTCTTCCCATGGTTTTTTAGGGCGTCCCTGACAACCATGGGTTGAACTCTGGGCTTGAGACACTTCTCACTTAAGGTGCAGGGTACACATTCTCTGACTAGACGCTCAACATGTAGATCCATTGCAGGCCACCAGTAATTTAGCCTTTCTTTGGTTTTTGACATGCTTTGAGTCCTTGATGAGCTAAAGTTAACAACTCTTGACGAAGCACTAAAGGAGGAACAAGCCTAGTCCCTCTAAATACTAAACCATCTCTCACTGAAAGTTCATGTCTGACATTCCAAAACTTCTCACAATCTCCCTTAATTTTTTTTTCCAATATTCCTTAAGTAACACAGATAACTCTTGTAGCTCTTTGTCCGAGGCACACTCTTCGCACCAGCTGCTTTCTTTCACACCATCACACTCCACATTACACACCCATTCATTTACTTCATCTTCTTCAAGATCAGATTTACCATTTTCACATGGTACCAATCTCGACAGAGTATCAGCATTTCTTTGATCTCTTTGAATTCAGCCTCGCACTTGTCAGACCACACGAAGTACACTCCCCTACACAAAAGTATTCTCATGTTGACACATTTGCTAGCAAAACCCTTTACAAATTTGCTGTAGTATTCAGCCATCCCGAAGAACTTCATGAGCTCCTCTTTATTGGTTGGGGGCGCTAACTTTTGTATGGCATCTACCAAATCACACTTGGGTTCCACGCCTTCACCAGATATGGTGTGAACCAAATAATCTATAGAGTGCCTTTTGAACTTACATTTGTCTAATCTAATGGTAAGATTGTGTTGATGAAATTTCTCCAGTACTTGTCTAAGCCTCTTATCGTGTTCTTCCTCATCTTTCCCATAAATCAAGACATCATCCTGATAGATCTTTACCCCCAACTGACCTCTTAATACTCTTTCTAAAGCCCTTTGAAATACGGAGGCTGCTTATACCAGGCCAAAAGGTAACCTTATAAATCTGTACGTCCCAAATGGTGTTATGAAGGCTGTGAGATCTTTAGATTCTTCATCTAACATTATCTGGTGGTACGTGGATTTAAGATCCACAGTAGAAAATACTTTGGCCGCTTGTAACAACATAAGCATATCCGATATTTTAGGTAGTGGATATTTGTCAATTATGACATGTTTATTGAGTTCCCTCAAATCGATGCATAGCCACAATTTGCCATTGGCCTTCCTGGCGGCTACAACCGGAGCCAACCATTGAGTACCTTCCATCTCCTCATAATGCCTTCAACCTTAAGCTTTTCTAATTCAGATTTCATTTCATCCCTCACAGCAAGAGGTACACCTCGCACTTTACCAGCTACTGGAACTGCTCCAGAAACCAGTCGTATCTTATGTACATAGTCACGTAAGCATCCCAGCTCATTCCTAAACACCGTGGGAAAATCATTTTTTAGCATACACAGATACTTTTTGTCATTTTCTTGCTCAATAGCAACCTCGCTCACATGAAAGTTCTCTTTCAAAATAATCGGGGGGTCATTGTTTGGATCTAAAATCACACCCAAATCTCTCTGGTCAAACCAACTTAGGATACTATCTCCTTTTTGTGAAACATAACTTTTGCCAGAGTTATATCTCCCTTTGTACTCTATCAAACCCCCAAAATACCCTAAAAACTTTATGGGTTCACCACCACAGGCACAAGGCTTGATGTCAGCACGCATTATTTTTACTTTGTCTTTCAATTTACACATATAAAACTGTTTGGAGACAATAGTGATTTTAGCTCCTGAATCAAAAAGTACTTTGGTACTTCCTCCTTCAACAACAATTTCATCTAAAGGACCTTTCTTCCCATTGTCTGTCACCTGTGACACTATCTGACCACAGTCAAACTCAGAACAGCTATTACTATCACTGTCGCTCTCATGAGAAATGATGTTCACTTTGCTTTTGTTTCTCTTAGCTTTACACACAGCAGTAAAGTGTCCAATTTTTTTACAATTCAAGCAAGTAGCTTTAAGTGCTGGGCACTTCTTGTCATTAGAAAAATGCCCTAAATTTCCGCACCTGTAACATTTGGGTTGAAAAGTGTGAGAATTTTTAGCTTCAGGTTTAACATAAAGCATTTTCTTTATGTTCTTCTCTTTGACTGAGCTTTATATCACATGGACAGTATTGGCCTTAGCTTCACGTTTAGTTATGACCTCTACACACTTTAGCGAATGTTCAATTTGTTTGGCAATGGTAAGAACTTCATCTCAAGAAGGATCGTTTTTCTGCCATAGGTCGTCTCTAACTTTCTCCACATTGCAGCCCAACATAAATTGGTCCCTTATTCTTTCTTCCAATAATGCCCCAAACTTACAGGACAAACCTAATTTTCTTAAGGCAGTGACGTAGTTCTCCACAGACTCCCCTTCATTTTGAGTTCTACGACCAAAATGGTAACGTTCTAGAATTGTGCTTACCTTCGGTAGATAATGCCTGTCAAGTTTTAGCATGCAGATTTCAAACTCATTTAGATTTGGGTCATCTATCTCGGGTAAGTGATCAAACACTTCTTGGCCCTCTGAACCAAGACAATGTAAGAGAAGGGCAGTCCTTCTCTCCGCACTGAGATTGGTTCCACAGACCTTTGCGTATCTCTCAAACACTTTTTTCCATTTAGCCCACTTAATAGGTGGATCCCCATGGGTTGTTAAGAAAAAAGGAGGGGTAGTAACGTTTTGCATGGTTGAGAAATAAAATTAACCCACTGTATGTCAAAGAAGAGAAATGATAACTTATATAAACAACTCTCAAAGATGGTAGTTCATATAAAAATAACTCGAAGAAATATCAGCATTGACTGTGAAATACTTCAAAAATTAGTCTGAAAATATTTTCCAAGGTACACGGACTTACTAAAACTCTAGACATACAAAATATATAAATAAGCTTTAGAGTTCCAACTGTGCACACCCATAAAACAATGGTTAACCGCAGTAACACGTTAATTATTTAAACGTTGACAAAAGCAAACATTAGGCTGTAAATATTCAAACGTTATCCAAAGAATTCATTTGGCCATAAATATTCAAAAAGTTACTTTGAATGAGGAGAATCCAAAATTATTGCGTCTACCGGAACAGCCAAAATCTTGAAACCGGGTTAAACTACACACTGTAGCTTAACCAAAATGGCTGCCACATAATCTGACGAACGTGCGCTAGTGACAAGAGCACGTAGGAAGAGGGAGCGCTAGTACGCACTTCCCCAGCAATCCAGGACGTCACTGAAAAGATGCGGCACGGAGAACTCCAAAACTCTGGAACTCGTGAAGGCAAGAATGGCGAATTCCAGACCTCGTGAAGGCAAGATGATGTTTATTCTTAAATGAACAGTTGCTGTTGAGTCTCGTGCTGCATCATAAAATGAAGAAGTTGTTTAATTTTAAAATGAAGTGTTGTCACAGGAGACTCGCGTTGCGCCGTGACATGTAGTGCTGTTTTTTTTAAAAATGAAGACTCGCGCTGTGCCGTGACATGCAGTGTAATGCTGCACAAGCTGACTGCGATGACAAAACACGCTCTTTGTCCCCACACTCAAAA
The DNA here is from genome assembly GCA_963921515.1 of Calotriton arnoldi. Classification (NCBI taxonomy): domain Eukaryota; kingdom Metazoa; phylum Chordata; class Amphibia; order Caudata; family Salamandridae; genus Calotriton; species Calotriton arnoldi. The sequence continues at coordinate 1,339,558 of CAWUFW010004684.1, forward strand.
ATGCATGAGCATGAGCAATGCGTCGCCAAGTAACAAATAAATGATGAATATCCTGGTACAGAGTGGCGACAAGTGGCGAGCACGGCAACGCCTGTGTGTAGACAAAGCAGGTACAAGGTACAATGACACCACAGAAAAAGAAAGGATGAGCCCGCACCAAAATCTCTTTCACTTGGTTATGTAATAAAGAGATATGTGCGTCGAATGCTCCCAATCCTAAGTCAAGGAGGAATGTGTGAATGAGCCCGCGTCGGGACCTCCCAACCCAAATGATAGTTAGACTGATGTGAGGTGCACGGCGGATGCTCCCAATTCACATAAAAATTAGAAATAACCCCAAAAATGAAAAGTGGCTTATTCACTCACATGGCTCCTTGAAATCAATGAAGTGGAGTGCAAGAGTTTCTCCCATCAGGTGGATTTTCTTCCTTAAAGAGCAAATTGTAGATGTTGGGACTTGAATTTATCCTTGAGGATGCACTGGGGTAGGTTTCCTTAGCTCGTCGCCAGTGTAAAATTAAGTAAATACTCAGCAAAGGTGGTTTCAGGGTTGAAACATAAGTAGGTTTATTCCAAGGATAAGAGTCCCATCCATCCAGTAGGCTGTGTCATAGGAACTGACTCACACTAAAGCAACAGTCTAAGCAGAGAATTCCATCACCATGGAGCTACTCAAAGAAATACAGTGTATACAGTGTAAGACTTGCCTATAGGAGAAAACAGGTACATTAAAATACAACTAAGCACAATATTACAGGTATATTCACAAGAACGTGCGCTAAACATCTCCAAAAAATGTTAACGCAACTTTACACATCGCAGTCTATCGCGGGAAAATAACCCCATGTTAACGTGGAATTCACAACACGGCGGTACCATGCGATAGTCTCCCGAAAATGCGGCCAATGTCCGCGATACAACCACCGCGACGGAGATAAAAACACAAACCCCAACACCAAAAAACATGCGATGAGCCCATTCGCGATGAGGAAATAAGCGATAAGCAGCGCCAGGCCTGCCATACACACACGTCAGGTGGGAAAATCACTACAAAAGGAGAAAAGACACACAAACACAAAATGACCAACACCGAAGCACCATGGAGGCAGCCGGAGCAGGCGCAGAGGACGAGCGCAACCCCACAAGCACCCCGGACGACCAGCCCGGGACCTCAGTGACAGGGAAGGGCAAGGACAAGAAGAAGAGGAAGGCGAAGTTTAGTCTGCAGGAGAATAGGATCCTGGTCACGGAGGTGATAGAACACCATCAACAACTGTTCGTCGCCTCAAATGTGTCATTGGGCACCAAAAATGGATTATGGCGGGCCATCGTGGACAAGGTGAATGCCGTCGGAGACAACAAGAGGTCAATGGACGAGGTCAAGAGGCGATGGATTGACATCAAGCGCAAGACCAAGGAGAAACTCGCAGGCAACCAGAAGGCAGCAATGCAGACTGGAGGTGGGAGCCCAGTGCCACAGCTGGAGCTGGATGACATGGTGGAGCTGGTGTCGACAGTCATCAGTGTGGAGACCGTGGCAGGAGTCGGGGGACCGGACACTGCTCGACATGACACAACACCACAGCAACAGGGTGAGTAACCACCAGGTACTGGGGGACGGGGAGATGGCCACAATGGCACACATGCACAATCAAGCGGAGCACAGTGCACACCCACAATGACTCTGGATCATGGCCCTGATCTACACACTGTCACAATGTACATTGCCATGCTGTCTGAATGTCAACATGTACCATGCGGCCACATACATGAGGGCACATTGTAACACAGCATCTCCCCTTCACATTGTAGGGGCACCGTCAACGCCACCTGCAGAGCAGTCCCAGCCACTCTTCACTGATGACGAGGAGGACACCACCAGCATCGACACCCAAGCCCTCCAAGACATCATGGAACTCATCCACAAATCACCTCCAGGACCAGGGCAGCCCAGCTGCATCGAGGAGACCCCACCCACTCCACAAACCACCCAGCAGGAGGCACCCACAACCCCGGCTGTCTCCCAAGACCCCCCCGAACAACACATGGCCTTCCAACGCCGTGTGTTGGAGGTCCAGAGGGAGATGGCTGAGCAGGTGCGGGTGGGGTTCGACCTCATGGCTACCAAACTGGACGCCATCCATGGGTGTCTGAGTCCCATCAGGGACCACCTCCAGTCCCTAACGGACACCCACAGGCCGCTCCATGTCTTCAACGAGCCCTGGCTGACATCGCTGGAGTCATGACTCGGAGACAAGAACACCTGTCCGCTCAGAGTGGCTCCAGCGATCTCAGCCGTGAGAAGGCACACATGCGGAAGCTCATGGAGGACATGGTGCGGATGGAGGCGGAAAGGATGGCAGCCACCGCTGCACATCAGCGAAATGTAGCTGGGATCTACCATGCCCTGCATGTCCTCATCATGGCAATGCTGCCACAAGGCGTGGCGCAGATGAATGCTTCTGCCCCTACACCATCCACATCTCCGCCCCCTGGTGTGTCCGTGCCTCACAGTGCGGCAGACGTTTCCACTCCGGCACCTGATGTGTCACTGCCACACAGTGCGGCCCACAATCCACCTCCGGCCCCTGATGTGTCAGTGGGACACAGTGCTGCAGCCGGAACAGCACCACCCACAGGTGGGGCAGGGCACACATCTGAGGACGAGGACGTGGCTGGCTTTGGGATCAGAAGGAGGCACTAGCATTCATTTCCGCCACCTGGTCTGTTGCTCCTTGGTGCCGCACATGGCCCCATGACCTCCCACTGACCCCCGATACACTCTGCGGCACTCACCTTGGTCCACGACATGGACTTCCATATCCTTTTTGGTGACCAATGACACGGCGACCAGACTGCGGACTGTACTCTTCCTCATCCTCTGTACTTGTCATTCCCCGATGGACTCTGGCTAGCCCTCCACGGGCCCATATTGTGAAGTGGGGTTGGCATGGCCCTGTACTGCTCCAGCTGCTAAACTCCACTGGATGTGCAATAAACATTCAGTAACGCACTGCTGTGTCATGTCTTTCATCATTCAAGTATGAATGTGTGGATGAATGTAGGGTCAGTGATTCCCCTTAACGTCAATGATGCTCATCTAGTGGGATTCCAGTCACAGTGTGCTACATTGCCGATTGCGTTGTGGGTGCCGTAGACACCACAACAGGGACACACGCATTAGTCACTTCCTTGTCCCGACATGGACTGCACCACGCCCAGAGCCCCCGAGTCATTGTTGCAAGCCCTGCGTTGGTCCGGCGTACGCCAGGACAGACCACTTTGCTTACGCTCCGAGGGGGGGCCACATAACCACATGTCACAGGTTTACACGCTAGTGGTCTGCAGGTCGCTGGTCTAGTTGTCAGCATGTCGCGGCCACTCCCTGAGGGCAGGTTTGCACACACACCACACCCATCCGGCACAGGCGTCACAGGCCATGTGACCCTGAGTATATAAGGGGCCGGCAACGTCACATTCCCCACTGCCGGAGGTGACTGGATGACGGACGTACCACGTGGCTCAATCATGAAGGGCCCATGAGTTGTTGCGCACAGGGTTAGTGGCACCCGAGGCCTTGCGGCCGCACCGGCCTACCACCACGTGGCGCTGACTGGGGTTGCACAGGGTTAGTGGCACCGAAATTGCTGAGCGGGTGTGCAGCCTGCGATGATGACGTGTGCAGTGATGTGGTCTCTGCCATTGATGCCTCAGGACTCAGCGCCATGTGTGGGACCTGCTGGGCCGCGGTGCGGGTCCGCATCATGTGGAGCATGCCATGGTGGCGGGACCGGGGCCTGGAGCTTGCACGGGCATGTGGTGTGCCCACTGGTGGACACACCGTTGCCGAAAGGTGAGCAGTGGGGCCTGGGTGCGCAAGGGCGGACAGCCAGCGCTGGCTGGCGGGAGGGGGTAGGGTGCGGCTGCATGTGTGCGCAGGGACGGACAGGCGTTGTTGCCGTGTGCAGTGGGATGGACTCTGATGTGATTGACTCTTGCCTCAATTACAGGTTGCAGACCTGGTGGCTTGCAGTGTATCCCGGCACTTGGTTGGAGACACACCGCTGGCAGCAGGTGAGCAGTGGTGCCTGGGTGCGCAGAGGCGGCAGTGTCCTTCCTTCTCTCTCTCTCTCTTCATTTCACTCTCCCTCTCCCTTCCTTTCCTTCCCTCTCTCTCTCTCCCTTCCTTTCCTTCTCTCTCTTTATCTCTCCCTTTCTTTCTTACTCTCTCTCTTTCTCTCTCTCTGCCTTTCTTTCCTTCTCTGTTTCTTTGTGTCTCACTCCTTTGATGTGCGCATGACACATGTTCTGATTTTGTGCTTTATTTTCCAGGCTGTGACATCAAGATTGTCCCAGACGGACCAGACAGGAGTCTTCTGCATTGGTGTTTTGTGTTGTATTCAATAAAGTTTTTGGTTGTAACTTCAATGATGAGTGACTGTTTCTCGATCTTCTGACCACACATGTGTGTTTCTGTTTGTCATTGTGCGACGTCATGCGCTTTTTGTGGCTCTTGTGTCGTGCACGGTATGTGTTTGTCCGGGGGGGAGGGCCTGGGGCGGGTCCTGGGGGTGGTGGCGGGCCTGGGTTTGGTGGCGGTGGGTGTTGTGGCCCTCATGGGTCTCCGAGCTGCATGATCATTGTCTCCACGGCATCTGTGGGTCTTCAGATGTGGCTCTGGCCTGGGCTCCCTTTCATTCTGCAGGTAGTCGTCCTGCTCAACACCAGCAAAAGGCACGTGTTAATTCCCTGCTGCTACCGCAGCTTATCGCCTGTTTTCGGTTTGCATCGCAGATCTGGCAGTTCGTTGTGAAAGGGGTGTAGTGGTGTTTTGGTGTGTTTTTGCACGGGAACGCCTCCTCTGCATCTCATTAGGGTTAGTTGGTGGGGTCACCCGTGGAGGTAAATGTTGAGGCAGTTATCGCGGGAATACTTGCGTTGTCTGCTGTTTACAACCGCTTGTGAATGGGGTGTTAAATCTGTCACCACTTTTGTTGCGTTAAGTTGGCAATAACTCGGAGATAAGTCCTTGTGAATATCCCCCATAGTCATAAAACAACAAAAACATCAAAATCATACAGGACAAAGGAGAATGCACACTTCTAGCATACACATTCTAAAATTAAAATCCTATACCCACCCTACAGTTATGTTACAGCCTGCAAGCACCCACGCACACACACACACACGCACTCATGCACTTGGGAACACACACAAAATGACTATGTGCAAAGTCATATGTTTGAAGTAAAACAGCACAGTCTAAATCTAAGGTCCTGATTCCCAGTTGTGCAGAATAGGAAGAGGTTTTCATCATACCCAATAAACAGGATTGCCCGAGGATGAGGAATTTACCACCTGGAGTATATGCATACTATCCGCAATTTTCATCTCGGAAATGAGGCATAACAATCAAATTCAGTATGTAATACAACAATTTCCACATTGTTTTACGGATTCTCTTCATGCTAAATTTCAGCTGGTTCGACCTGCTGGAATCCGTCAGAGAAAACTGAAAAGGTGTAATTATTATCACACAACACATAATTCCAATCCCAGTTCATCCATCTGTTTGCACTGGGATTGGGTATTAGCCCCCCAGCTTGTAATCGGGACCACAGACTGAGTGCAGTCCTCAGTGGGCCTGATTATGAGTGCCCCAAGGGGTATTTGGTATTTATTGCACCTGATAAAATCCCCAACCTGTGGTTCACAATTTATTGGGTGTAACAAATTGAACCTATTTCGAGTTTGAGTTTTTCATGGTGATGAGGAATAACATGGAGGTTTTGGTACGTACCACATCAAAAGCTTCATGTACAGTAATTCCAACACCTCTTTTCCTTGTTAAATTTCGACAGGTATAACCTGACAAAATTTAATAGACAGTGAGGGCTTTATTGCACATGGTAATTTGTGAGTGTGATGAGTTCCACACAACTCTTAATTCCGACCAGGTTTGCGATGGGGTTGGAATTATCCTAGCAGTTCATAATTGGGCCCTGGGGGTCTGATACAGTTGCCACCTGTACCCTTTTATCTCCAACAGGCATTGACATAATTATCGAATTCTTCACCTTACACACACAGGTCACAATAGGTGCAGGGTTAGGTACACCAACAAAAATGCAAACATGCACAGAAATTACAGGCAAATGAAGTTTCTCATAATGTGTGGGACTTATAAGGGATAAATGAGTCCATTTTGAAGTATCTTTTATGTAGGCCAGAGTGTGCAGGAGTAAAACCTAATGATCTCAATTGCATGCAGTTTAACAAACCACAACTCCATAATGTACATGCAAAATTAGATTAAACAAAAGGAGAATGTGTAGTGATTCTTAATGATACAACTGAGCCTATGTTCCTGGACATTATGTAAATACAGTGCAAAATGTGTCAGGCTGTAAGAACACTGGCTTTGACAATGACTAGAGAGACCAAGGTTCCTGTATAAAAGCAACTGAAGCACCTGTCAAGACAATTCAAGGGTTGAATGTGTTCATTAAAGTTGTTGTTTTGCACCAGTCCATCATACAAGACATTGTGTGCCAAGGCTTGGCGGCATATAGACCTATTTGCTATTGAACATGCACTCAACTCCAGATCAGACCCATGTTCCGCCCGGTGGTTCCCAATTACAAATGGTAGTGTGAAAAAGCGTTGCATCTAGACATAAATGGCAGCAGGGCCAGATTCAAGCGTTATATTAACCAAGCAACAAGCAACTGGAATACCAAAGAACTGTGTGCATCCCTGTGAATTTTCACCCATTTGCCCTCAGGCCAGATCGGTGAAGAGGAAATACATGGTGCCGCCTTTCGTCTCCAATTATAACAATCTGGTGTTCATGCAGGTACTTTAGAGTGTCGCTGATACTGAGCATCCCAAAGTGGGAGGGCAGGGCGGCTCAGAGTGTGTTATTGATAAAGAATGCCTTTATCCCTGTGTGAGAGATGGGCTGTCAGAGATTGGGTATTCACAAGCAACCCCTGGGTTAGGGCGATACAGCATTGGTCATATGAGCACCACAGGGAGCCGGAGGCGGAAGGAGAAGGAAGAGGGACAAATCATAAGCAACAGGGTAAACTCAGCTCATCCGCTACAGCCTCGGCCCCATCCCATCCGAGCCACGTGGCCACCATCCCATAAGGGTGTTTGTCTAAAGCCAGTATCTAATGATGCGCAAGAGGCATTGAACGCCCGGTGTGTTGTGTAAGAGGTGCAGAACTTTCGAAAGAGGGGGGGACCTCCTATCGGGTTTGCCATCCTTCCTCACTGTGGAGTCCACAGTCCACTGGGCGTTATCTATGGCTGGGTATTCCTCTTGAAAATCATGCAGTATCGTGTCCCAGTGGGTTGCAATTGGGAACTTGCGGAGCCCTAGTGTCTCCCCCCGGCGCAGTGCAATGCTTTCAGACTTGGTCCATAGTAGTAGTGATCGGTGCCAGGCTAGCGGAGGAAGAGGGTCCAGTGATCTCCACCCTCTTGTGATCAGGCGTTTGACCACCAGTAGTCTCAGATCTAGGAAACGCGTGGTCACCCTCTGTCGCTTACTTCTAGAGAATAGGTGTAATATACATTCCTCCCAGGTGTGTGCCATGACTCGCTCCGTGCAGGTGGCCAGTGAGGTAATGATGGACTGCCAGTATGATGCGAGGCTCGGGCAGGATCATAACATGTGCAGTAGGTCTGCGTTTACAGCCTGACATCTGGGGCAGGACGCATCAGTACATTGGAAATATCGGTTAATCTTGTCTGGGGTTAGATATGCTCTCTGCATGATGTAGTATTGGATTAGACAGAACTGTGCATTCCGGGGAACCCTAGTGGGGCAGTCTAGTAGCGCACCCACTCCTTATCCGAACATGGGCATTACAGATCTGTCTCCCATCGTTACCGCAGGGAGAGAAGCAGACGCCGCCGCGTATTGTCGCAGCTAGGCCACAAACCATCTAGTGAGATGTCTTCCCTTTCCCATCACGTGGAGGTACTGGAGTGTGAGATGAGTCTGGTGTTTGCATGACATGTCTCCCCATTGGTTTCGTAGGGCACTAATCATGGCTGTGTATAACAAAAACTGTCCGGGGTGTAGCCCATATTCATCTACCAGCGTGTCAAAGGGCAGCAAAACTCCATCCCTGTAGAGGTCACCTATCATGTGGAGTCCGAATTCCCACCATGCAGATAAATCGGTGGACAGCATGGTTACCAGCCCGCGGGGGTGCCCAACAAAGGTAATGCTGGAGCATAAGGGATTGTCATTCTTGTGCGATACAAGTTCCTGCAATACAAACGGACTGCAAATTCAAGCGTTAGGAGTACTGCTGATGATTACAGGTGCAAGGATGGAACAGTTTATGCAATTCTTGAAGCGTCCAGGGAGGTGAACGTGTGGCTGTGTCATTGAGATGCAATCCTGTTAGCCACCTAGCCACCCATTGTAACTGAGAGGCAAGGTAATAGTGTTCCATGTTGGGAACAGCCAGTCCTCCCTGATCCGTGGGTAGATATAATTTGCAAAGCGCTATTTGGCAGCACGATCTATTCCAGATAAAGTCTCTCAAAGTGTGCTTGATTGCACTGAAAAAGGGGGGTGCGATATAGTGCAGCAGATTAGTGGATAGTATAGCAGCCGCGGGAGGACCACCTTTTTTAATAGCGCTTTCTGACCCATGACTGATAAAGTGAGTGTGTGCCAAAACGACATCTGTGACCGGAGAGCCGACATGGCCCTGCCAACATTCCAGAAGATGAGCAGGTTTGTTGTAAATTCTGATCCCAAGGTAACGGAAGGTGTTGGGTTGCCATGCGACAGGGCTAGTTCGGGACAGGTGGGCGCGAACGGAAACACATAAGACTTCATCCAATTCACCTTAAGACCAGAGATAGTGGCAAAGTCGGATAACACGCAGACCAGGTCCGTAGGGATAGATCCAAGGTCATGGAGGTAAAGGAGTAGACTGTCCGCTTATAGGGATACCACATGAGTATCATCTCCCAGGGGGCATACCCCATTCAGTCCCTCGGGCATGTAGAACGGCTGCTAAGGGCTCAATGGCCAGGGAGAAGAGGAGAGGGGACAGTGGGCACCCCTGATAGATCAATCAAAAGATGGGGGGAGATAGAGGTTGAGGTTAGGTTCACCCTCCTAACTGAATGAAGTTTCACAAAATCTGAAATACCAGAATAAAAACCTAACCGTGGGGAAGAACAGGGTTTTCACTGAACTGTAGTGTGGATTATGGCCTCATTGTCGACATTGCTAAGTTAGGTTAGGCCTAACTGCCATGATGCCTCTTTTGCACACGTTACTCTGTGACTTTGTTTTTCCAGACTCTGCTTGTGACCGTTCACATTAGAACTGTCTGCATTTCTGCCTTTCACCTTTTCTGATGTTCTCTGTGGTTTTCGTCTGCACACAAAGTACAAGGTCGAAAAACAACGTCCCTTATTGTTTCTGTTCTGGTCAGCCCCTCGCACTTAGACATTACATGAAACACAGCTGCACTGGAGAAATTCGGGTGCTTTTAATATTGTGATCTCCCTGTTGGAGGGACTTGGAGAAAAACCTTTCCAGAGAGAAGAGCTGTGCTTGTCCGATGATGTAAACCTTGCATCTAGTTCTTAAGGTATGGGGGTCCCCCTGACAAAGCCCAGAGGTCTTCTATTTTTATAATAAACTAGTTACTAGAATGGGGAGGGTGGCAAGGCATTATAATCCTTTATACACTGTCTTTATAAAATGCTGTCCCCGTTTGTATTCTATGGAATTGTGACAATGCTTACTGTTTTGTCTTTATGCATTATGCTGCTAGTACTGGCACGTGTACTGTGTCTTAGAGCACGATAGTTGAAATAAACATTTTGAACTATCCTGTGTCTCTTAATACACACGTTGTGGACAAGTATGAGTGAGTAATGAAAGAGTGTTCTTGCTCCCGCGATTCCTGAAAGAGTCCGTGTTCTGGGATGTCTAATCATTGGTAGCTTCGCTGTAGTACAGAGAACGAATGAGACACTATAGCTAGTCGGATTGGGATTTTGGGCACTAAGGTGGATGGTTGGTACACCACTATACACCAAGGTCCTGTTTTCCTGCGCATAGTTCTGTATATGTGCAGAATCCCTGCAACATGGCGCCACCAACGTGGGACTTCTTATCTGCGAGACGCTTGAGTAGTGCTTGTGCTTGTCCACAAGTCCCTTCACTTCTGTTTCCGGAAACAGTTGTGAGGGTGTAACCTCCTATATTGATGTTTTTATAGGTTCTTTCAAGCTTGAAGTAATTAAAAGGTATTTTCATTAATGTTAACCTTATATTGCGCTGCCAAGCACTAGGCTGTTCTACATTTCTTAGTCTTGATAGCTGTGAATGTCAATATCCCGGCACATAGCCGCGCCGCGCTCCGTGCTCATTTAACAACCTATGGAGTACCCGACGCGGCTGTAGCCCTCATCTTTGTGGTCCAAGCTGATCCGGCTTACCACTTTGAGGTATTTTACTCATGGGTCACTTTTCCGGCGGTGGAAGGAGCTGACAATTTGTTCCACGTTTACGCTCCCACCGTCCTTCCTAATGTTTATCGGCCTTATCAGGCTCTTGAAGTTCCGCTCACGGCATGGCAACACCGTGTTTGGTTTAATGGCGCCCTCCCACACCCGGTCACCCCAATTTGTTTAGGCCCTTTAGCGATAGATGGGGCCGCTTGGCCTGTTTTGGCCGGGTATACCCCGCATCCACGTTATCTAGCGGTTCCAGTAGATGAACTGCGCGTGCTGCATACGTCTTTGGTACGTGTGCACAGAACCTTAATACAGTATGTTACAGGCAACGTCCAGATGGCCCCTCCTGGAGTTGCGGCGCATCCAGCTGGTCTTGGCGGTGTGACTATAAGCCCCGTCATGGTTAATTCGGTGATGGGCAAGCGCCCACAGAATAAGGATGATTTGCCTTATTGGCTTGCTGAAAAATTTGACCAGCTGGAGGTGGTGTTTCCGAATACCTCTCCTGTGGAAAAACACAGGATTTTGACTATAAGTTTGCCAAAAGACTTAATTCCCGAGTTGACAGAATGCAACAACTGAGGTAAGGTATTTGCAGCAGTGTATGCGAAGTGTTTCGGCACTCCATCCATGACGGTCCTCCCCACCGTGATTAAGCGTGTTCAAGACGAACATGGCCCTGAAGCGGCTGTAGAATTAGGGATGAGACTAGTGGGAGTGTTCGATGTAGTGGCTGATCTAATCCTGGCGAACGTCAAGGGTGATGCAGTTAACTTTCAAGTAGCTAATGCCTTGGCTTTAGTCCCAGAACCGGACAAGCCTCGCAAATTACCGAAAATTATTGCACAGGCTTATAAAACCATGGCCACAATAGTTTGGGAGTTAAGCCTTTTGCTAAAACGCAAACTCAACCACAACCTCAACCAAAATCTCAGTCTGGTAAAGACGAGAAACCTTTCTTTTCTAAAAAGAATTGGAAGTTAAAGAAACAGGGGAAGCAACAACAAAAACCAGGGTCGCGTGGAGCGTCTCCGGTTTCCGCATCTTCTGAACGCACATATGATTTGCGCGACCGAGCGAGAATTAGGTCTCCTGACAAATTTCAGGTCCCTGATCAGCGTTCTTCTCGTTCTTCACAGGCCCCATCGACCTCACCGGCTGGTGGAGGAGATCGACAGGAAAGAGGCAGGGTTCGTGACGCCCCACAGGGACGAGACCAACCTCGACAGCCCGGAAAAGGGAAACAAGAAGAGTTTCCACGATCTCGCCCACAGTTTCAGAAGAAAAAGGTTGCAGCTTTAACAGCGAGATATGCCACAGACGGTGAGAACGAGACTCCTGAATTGGACGTGGGCAGTGACGCTGCTAGAAAGCGCAGCGGAAGTTACCATAGTGCGGGAGGCACTACGTTCCTATGTGGAGGCGACAGCAACTGACACTTTCATTACTGTCGAGACAGCTGACACCCGAGTGGCACCCCCTGACAGACTATTTAACATTATTCTTCAAATTGAAGGTGACATAGAGCGTGTTATTAAAGGGATTTTTGGGGAAAATCTGACCTCTTCCTACGATATTTTATTGGCGGAGGCGGATTGGCCGCCCCCATTTGTTCTCGCTGCTCCTAGAGGGGAGGAAGTAATCCTTCAAAGCTTTTCCCGTCATGTCCCCAAGGACAAAGCGGAGGCTCTCGCAGCTGAATGGGCTGTGGCCCAGGCCCCGGCACTGTACCGTAATCACGTGGGCTGGGATGAGGATTCTCCTCCCCGTGATATACCATTGCGGTCTATGCCGCAGCCTCAACCCCAATATCCCATCCGGCGGGAAGCTAAGGGTCCCGTTTCCGACATTCTGACACAGTTGGAATATCAAGGAGTAATTGAAACATGCGTGTCACCGATGAATAATCCTCTTTTTGCGGTTTCTAAACCCGATGGGTCTTACCGCTTAGTTTTAGATTACTGGCATTTGAACTCTCATTGTCGAACCTTTGCGGTTCAGAATACCCATAGTTCTGCGCTAGTAGACAGTCTTGTTCATAAAAAATCTTGACCTTTCCAATGGATTTTACACACACAATTTGTCCCCTGACTGCAGTCAATGGACCGCTTTCAGTCCCGGTGGAAAACAAATGAAATTCCGGCGTTTGCCTATGGGCTACCAGAACAGCCCGGGGGTCTTCGCCGCCCGTGTCGTCTCTTTGTTGGACGGCATAGACCCAGATGCGTATTCGTACGTGGATGATATCTATCTGACGGACGACGGATTATGGCCGCATCTTACCCGAGTAGACTGCATTATTCTTGAATCTGCGGTCTTAGGTTACAAATTTTACTTTGCCAAATCTCACATCGCAGAATAAGCTGTGTTGTTTTTGGGCTACGAGCTCAACAATGAAGGTAGGGGCTTAGCTCCCCACTTCCTGGAGAAGTGCGCACTTCTGTGCCCTCCGACAACCCTGAAAAAACTTCAGTCTTTGCTGGGATTTTTGAACTTCGGGCGTTCTTACATTCCCGAATATGCCCAGCGTATCAAGCCTCTCTATGCCTTGATACAACCAACCTTTTCGAAGTCATGCTGGCTTCCGAAACATTCACTTATTCTGCAATCTTTGCAGTCTGTTCTACTTGAATCTAAGTTCTTGTTGACTCGTGATAACCACACGAACCTGGTGATACGCAGTGGGTTTCACTTACTTGACATTTAATGAAGGTGACACAGTACCTATAGCATACAAGTCGCATCTTTACACTTCTGCCGAGTTGCGCTTTTCTACTGTGGAGAAAGTTTTGACTGCAGTGCAAATGGCGATTCTTAAGGAACGCGCACTGGCACAGGGTAAACACATCTTGGTAGTAACACCCTATCCTGCTCTAGAGGCAGTGACAAAGGCAAGTGTACCAAACTCTAAGGCTTTGCACCCCCCTTGGATACAATGGGCGACTTCTTTGACGTCTCCGGATGTCACCTTTATCTTTGATTCCTCTCTTCAGACACAGGAGTTCTTGCAGTATGAATTTGTTCATCCTCCTCCTCTGTCTTTGCTGCCGCTTGAGGAGTACAAATGTATCATTTACACTGATGGTTCGGCGCAACTGGCCACTGGTTCTAAGCATGCTTATTCAGCAGCCTGCGCAATAGTGGCGGGCAACATAGTGAACGGTGAGTTCAAATCGAGTGTTGTGCACACGCAGGCACTGGGAGACAGTACCGCACAATTGGCCGAGCTGCGTGCTTTGGTGCTCGCACTTGAGTTTGCAGACCCGGATGTGACTACACTTATTGTATGCGATTCTTACTACTGTGTTCAGTCTTTTAATGACAACTTATTCTTTTGGTCTCAAAATGACTATAGAGATTCTAAAGGCAGCGCAATTAAGCATAAATTGCTTTGGGTTCGGGTGGCAGATCTTAAACAACGTCTGCCTCTCACACAGGTGATTCACACTCTTGGCCACCAGCGTGTGGGCGCACACGCGGTCGGTACCAGTTTGGCGGACGAAGCTGCCAAATCAGCAGTAGCCACGTGCTCAGTAGCAGCCGTTACAAGATCCATGACAAAAATAGATAATGAGATTTTGGCAGCTGTTGCTGCAGCTAAGGAAGGTTCTAATTTCCCACAGGGTTTCCCTTCCAAGTACACTTATCACTTAAGTCCCGACCAGGTTCCTTATGTAAGATTTTCGGACGTTGGTGATCGGCTGATTCCCAACGCGGACCGCAGAAATTCTTTGATAACAGCCGCACACGAAGGCTTGGCTTCGGCCCATGCTGGCATGTCTGCAACTGTTTCACTCTTGCAGCAGCGTTATTGGTGGCGTGGTTTATACAAACAGACCCGTAATTATGTCCTTTCTTGTGACATCTGTCAACAAATTAAGCCCTCTACGGTTACACGTCCACCACAGACACAGCTCTGCATTTCGAATAAACCTTTTGGGTGTGTATATCTTGATCACTGCGGTCCATTTTCTTCTGATACTGCATATAAATACATCTTAGTTGCAGTTGATTCGTGCACAGGTTTCATCTGGGTTTGGCCACAACGCAGTGCTGACGCTCGAAATGTCATCAGGGATTTGCGTGTCTTTGTGGGAATTTTTGCCTGTGGCACCTTCCATTCCGACCAAGGTCCAGCGTTCGCCTCTAAGGCGTACAAGGACGCGATGAGGTCTATGGGGGTGCTGGTGCAATTTTCGTCTCCATACAGGCCTGAGGGCAACTCAATTGTGGAGCGAATGAACCGTGACTTAAAGCCATCCTTGACAGCTAGGGTCTTAGGTACTGGCAGGAACTGGCTGGCCCACTTGTATGGCGTGCAACGTGCACTTAATAATCTCCCTAGAAGATCTCTGGGTGGGCGGACCCCATACGAAATGCTCTTTGGCATACAGATGTTTGTGCCAGACCTTGATGGTCTAGACATGGCGGCGACTGCCGCAATCTTTGACGTAGATAATCATTCTACTATGTTACAGGACTTACAGGAGACCCGCGACAGCCTTGCAAGCGAACACTTACCCTCAGCCACAGACGCAGCGCTGCTGATTCCGGTTGCCGGCTGGCTTCCAGAGATTGGGGATCTGGTCCGAGAGAAGGTGGAGAACAAAAAAGAATTTGGCCCCTCTTATCGTGCACCGGTTCCAGTTCTTGGCTTGAAGGGTACTCGTACAGTCATCTTACCACCGCTTCCTGGTCGCAAAGACAACAGATACATCTCCGTGGACAATGTCAAGCTACAACATCTGGCCGATTCTGAATAGCGTAACACCTGCTGTATCATGTCTGGCAATTTCGAGAAATCCTGTTCGTGGCCCTCCAGGCTCCACAGGTGCCGATGTTACCATTGGGATGGTCGCTTTGCCAGATCGCCTGCTCAACCTCCCGGTTTCCTCCTGCAACGAGGAAACTGAGTACACTTATCCCGCATGCGAGTCAGTGGCTCATTTGCCTACAACACCACTGAACCCGTCTCGTTTTTCCTTTGATTCGTCTTCCACCTCATCATTTGTCCCAACCAAATTCAGTATTCTTGTATCCTGGTTCAGAGACAATTTTTTGGTCCCTCCATGGACATACATCTGGTTGGTGCTATTTTTGATTTTCCTGTTCATGTCCATTGGCTTTGTGACAGTTTTTTTCTTACTCATCAATGGTCACTACTTGCCAGAACGCTCTGCGGTGAACTCTGTAGCTGGAACTTTGGCTCTGCATTCTTCTAAACACATCATGAAGCGTGACCACACATTTGTGAACATTTCCGCCTTTCCAGTTGCAGATGGCATCGTATGGGATGCAGTGAATTTTCAAATTCATGGACCGACAGAAATTATTAATGTCCCAAATGTGCTTCGTGTTTCCATGGGTGATGTGGTAAAAAGGAATATTCATTCAGATGATTGGGATGTGCATGCAATTGAATCGTTATTTTCTGATTTGAAATATTATGCTGCTTTTAATGCTGAGGATTTGTACTTAAATTCAGCCAATTATGTCGATTTGTATTGCTATCAACATTATGGTAACCATTTTTTGCATAAACCGAGTACACTTAGAGATAGTTTCAATTACACCCAGTGGGGACATTGCCCGACCCCTCTGCAAGGTAGCTCCCAAACACTGATAAACAAATTTACTTACTTTACAAACTTTGACCGGTCGAACCCAGGGTCATATTATTTTAAATTGAACAGTTCTTCAAATCCAAAGGTGATGCTGACCCACACCAAGTTGCTATATTCCAGCTCCTTTATGGACACATTAGCTGTTGGTGGCTATGAGCACTGGAAAAACACCATTGATTTGAAATCTATTTGGGGCACTAAATCCTGGCAGGTACGAGGTATAGAAGCCTTGCACCGCGCTTGCCTCATCCCGACCCAAATATTATTTTTAAACAGTACTATATACCAAACAACTTGTTTGGGTTTGGCGACTTCCAAACAATTGAATGCACCCACCATTCCTGCGTTGTCATCATTGCCGAACACGGGCTTGCATTTAAATTATTCCCTTGATGCATTGCAAGCTTTGTTTCAAAATAATTCATTTAATGTCTCTACACTAGCTCGATCAGCCTGGTTGGTGTGGCCCATAGCTTCTAATGCCTGCCAACTGCGTTTTCATAACTCTGCTCCTGGTTACAAACAGGATAGACCAGAATCACGTTTTTCTGATTCATGTTCAATTACAACATATTCAGTTGGTAAATTATGTAAACAGTGGTTGCAGCACTCTACCTTAGATTCTGTAAAACAACATTTGTACCTGCTATCCAGCAATATCGATCTGGCCGATTTTGTTCTAGGACCTAGAGGTCCAAGACCAAAAAGATTTGTTTATGCAACTTACAATTAAATCTGGAAGCTTTCACAAATAGAAGCTGCTTCCCGTCTACGGGAAATAGATCAAGCAAATCTAGAAAAAGTGCTTGCTGTTGTCGACAACAGTATTAACACCCTGTCTTCCCGCATTTACACATTAGAGAATATTGTTTCATCTGTTGTTGATATTGTACAGGGTGATGTGTCTGTGTTTTATCATGGTCAGAATCAATTGCGTTCAGTAATGCAGTTTGCATGGACTTTGCAGACTCTGAAAATGGGGAAGGTTCCATGGCATTTCTTAAACACATCTGCATTGTCCTCTCCATTTAATTTAACTGAAAAGCAACAGTTCATGTCCATGAAGGATGCAACATACACTCTTCTACATATCGAAAAAATAGATCCTTTACCATTCTCTGTGACAGAGACTGACTCTGCGGTATGGCTAGTACACGCGGTTATCACTTTGCCTTTTTCTTTATTTGAATTCAGTTCATGCATGAAACATTATCCTGTTGGCCGTTTTGAGCCTTTGGGCAGTGCTTTTTTGCATGAACTTTGGTCCCTACCTTTCACATACAGATGCCTTAGGGATGACAAGGAAGTATTTCTCACAGGAGAGTCTTGCGATTCTACAGTGGGTCATTCCCTTGTTTGTAAAAACATTAAATTGCACGGGGCATGTAATGTTTCCGCCCCGAATCTTGCATGTGTTTTAAAGGGCATTCCTGTTCCGGTTATATCACCTACTTTCACTATGCTTGCTAATGGTAGCTATCTGCTTTTAAATAATCAAGATTGCTGTGGGTTGCAGGCTGGCATACCCTACATTGTAACGGTTTCACAACGCGTGGTGTGCTGCAAAAATGTGCTTTTTCCACCCCGCGTGGGAAGTTAGATAGTTCCATTTGGCCTTACATACCGACTTTGAAGGCGGATTTCAATAAATTGAGCAGAATAAAGGCGCTATTATTAAACCAGGAGGTTTTGCTGACTTCCGCCCGGGAGACCTTCGTCCTCCAGGTGGCAAGCACCCACAGTGAGATACAGGCCCTTTTAAACACTAACCTCCCCCAACATTTCGGTGAACTGATTCATCGTATATTTAATGCATCTTATACCAACGGCCTTGTACACTTTTTTAAAGTTGTGGGCTCTGGCCTTTTGACTTCCTTTCAGACTATATTTGGTGTAATACCGGCTTTTATTCATTCTATTTTTTCCAGCGTCTTCGGTGGCTTCCCATTGCTCCTAGCCTTAGCTGCCGGAATATTGCTTTTACTTTGCCTGTTGCGCAATGGCTACACCTCTTGTGGGCATACACAACCCAGGGCGCCTGCAGATGCTCCGTGACCACATGATTGACAGCTACGGCGTCCTGCCGCTGGCAACATTCATCGTGGCGTATGGCCTATCTTTTCGCTTTGCGTATTTCACTTGCGTGCAACCTGTGATGTCATGCTTACGATGTCCGTTTTCTTGGTCCGTGGATGTTTGCCTCTCCAATACGTCCTGTTCTGACCCGGATTTCGACCACATCCGGTCACCCCGGTTCGTTTAGGCCCCTTATCCATTGAGGGGGCCACTTGGCCAGTCTTGGCCGGGTATACCCCACATCCATGGCATTTAGCAGTTCCGGTTGATGAACTGCGCGTGATGCATACGTCTTTAATCCGCGTGCACAGAGCTTTGGTACAATATGTTACAGGCAACGTTCAGGGGCACCTCCTGGAGTTGCGGCGCATCCAGCTGGACTGGGCGGTGTAACCATAAGTCCCATCATGGTTAATTCGGTGATGGGAAAACGCCCACAGAATAAAGATGATTTGCCTTATTGGCTTGCAGAAAAATTTGACCAGCTGGAGGCTGTTTTTCCGAATACTTCTCCTGTGGACAAACACAGGATTTTGACGATTAGTTTGCCGAAAGACTTAATTCCCGAGTTGACAGAATGCAACAACTGGGGAAAGGTATTCGCAGCAGTGTATGCGAAGTGTTTCGGCACTCCTTCCATGACGGTTCTCCCCTCTGTAATTAAACGGGTGCAGGATGAACATGGCCCTGAAGCGGCTGTGGAATTGGGGATGAGACTGGTGGGAGTGTTCGATGTGGTGGCTGATCTAATCCTTGCGAACGTCAAGGGTGATGCAGTCAACTTTCAAGTCGCTAATGCTTAGGCTTTGGTCCCGGAGCCGGACAAGCCTCGCGAATTACCGAAAATTATTGCACAGGCTTATAAAACCATTGGCCGCAATAGTTTGGGGGTTAAGCCTTTTGCTAAAACGCAAACTCAATCACACCCACAACAAAAAACTCAGTCTGAGAAAGAAGAGAAACCATTCTTTTCTAAAAAGAACTGGAAGTTGAAGAAACAGGGTAAACAACAATCAAAACCAGGGTCGCGGGCTGCATCCCCAGTTTCCGTATCTTCTGAACGCACTTATGATTTGCGCGACAGAGCGAGAATTAAATCTCCAGATAGATTTCAAGTCCCTGACCCGCGTTCTCCTCGTTCTTCACAGGCACCATCGACCTACCAGACTGGTGGAGGAGATCGCCAGGATAGAGGCAGGGGTCGTGAGGCCCCACAGGGACGAGACCAACCTCGACAACCAGGCCGAGGGAAACCAGAAGAATTTCCACGTTCTCGCCCACAATTTCAGAAGAAAAAAGTTGCAGCATTAACAGCGAGGTATGCCACAGACGGTGAGAACGAGACTCCTGAATTGGACGTGGGCAGTAACGCTGCTAGACAGCGCCACGGAAGTTACCATAGTGCGGAAGGCACTGCGTCCTCATGTGGAGGCGACAGCAACTGACACTTTCATTACTGTCGAGACAGCTGACACCCGAGTGGCACCCCCTGACAGACTATTTAACATTGTCATTCAAATTGAAGGTGACATTGAACGTGTTATTAAAGGGATTTTTTGGGAGAATCTGACCTCTTCTTACGACATTTTGTTGGCAGAGGCGGATTGGCCGCCCCCATTCGTACTTGCTGCTCGTAGAGGGGAGGAGGTCATCCTTCCGAGCTTTTCTCGTCATGTCCCCAAGGACAAAGCGGAGGCTCTCACAGCTGAATGGGCTGGGGCCCTGGCTCCGGCGCTATACCGTAACCACGTGGGCTGGGATGAGGATTCTCCCCCATGATATACCCTTGCGGTCTCTGCCACAGCCCCAACCCCAATATCCCCTCCGGCGGGAAGCTAAAGGTCCCGTTTCTGATGTTCTGACACAGTTAGAATATCAAGGAGTAATTGAAACATGCGTATCACCAATGAATAATCCCCTTTTTGCGGTTTCTAAACCCGATGGGTCGTACCGTTTAGTTTTGGATTACCGACATTTGAACTCTCATTGTCGGTACAAAATACCCACAGTTCTGCGCTCGTAGACAGTCTTGTTCGCAAAAGATATAAAACGACACTTGACCTGTCCAATGGATTTTACACGCACAATTTGTCCCCGTAGTGTAGCCAATGTAGTGCTTTCACTTCCGGCGGAAAATAATTTAAATTTCGGCGTTTGCCCATGGGCTACAAAACAGCCCGGGAGTCTTCGCCGCCCGTGTTGTCTCTTTGTTGGACAGCGTAGACCCAGATGCGTATTCGTACGTCGCCGATATCTATCTGACGGACGACGAATTATGGCCGCATCTTTCCCGTGTGGACCGCATTATTCTTGAATTTGCGGTCTTAGGATACAAATTTAATTTTGCCAAATCTCACATCACAGAATTCACTGTTTTGTTTTTGGGCTATGAGCTCAACAATGAAGGTAGGGGCTTAGCTCCCCATTTCTTGGAGAAGTGCGCACTTTTGCGCCCTCCAACAACCCTGAAGAAACGTCAGTCATTACTGGGATTTTTAAACTTCGGGCGTTCTTACATTCCCGAATATGCCCAGCGTATCAAGCCTCTTTACGCCTTGATACAACCTAACTTTTCGAAGTCATGCTGGCTTCCTGCGCATTCCTCTATACTGCACTCTTTGCCGTCTGATCTACTTGAATCTAAGTTTTTGTTGACTCGTGATAACCACACGAACCTGGTGATTAGAATTGTGCCAGGGGCAGTGGGTTTCACGTACTTGACGTTTAACGAGGGTGACACAGTACCTATTGCATACAAGTCGCATCTTTACACTTCAGCGGAGTTGCGCTTTTCCTCTGTGGAGAAAGTTTTGACTGCAGTGCAAATGGCGATTCTTAAGGAACGCGCACTGGCACAGGGAAAACGCATTTTGGTGGTAACACCATATCCTGCCCTTGAGGCAGTGACGAAGGCAAGTGTACCGAACTCTAAGGCTTTACACCCCTGTTGGATACAATGGGCTACATCTCTGACGTCCCCGGATGTCACTTTTATCTTTGATTCCTCGCTTCAGACACAGGAGTTCTTACAGTATGAATTTGTTCATCCTCCTCCTCTGTCTGTGCTGCCGCTTGAGGAGTACAAATGTATCATTTACACCGATGGTTCGGCGCAACCGGCCATGGGTTCTAAGCATGCTTATTCCGCAGCATGTGCTATTGTTGCAGGTACTATGGTGAACGGTGAGTTCAAATCGAGTGTGGTGCACACGCAGGCTCTAGGAGACAGTACTGCACAATTGGCCGAGCTGCGTGCTTTGGTGCTCGCACTTGAGTTTGCGAATCCAGACGTGACGACACTTATTGTATGCGATTCTTACTACTGTGTTCAATCCTTCAATGACAACCTCTTCTTTTGGTCTCAAAACGACTATAGAGATGCTAAAGGCAGCACAATTAAGCATAAAATGCTTTGGGTTCGAGTGGCAGATCTTAAACAACGTCTGCCTCTCACACAGGTGATTCACACTCTTGGCCACCAGCGTGTGGGCGCACCTGCGGTCGGTAACAGTTTGGCAGATGAAGCTGCCAAATCAGCAGTAGCCACGTGCTCAGTAGCAGCAGTTACAAGATCCATGACTAAAATAGATAATGAGATTTTGGCAGCTATTGCTGCAACAAAGGAAGGTGCTAATTACCCACGGGGTTTCCCTTCCAAGTACTCTTATCACTTAAGTCCCGAACAGGTTCCTTACGTAAGAATTCCAGACGTTGGTGATCGGCTGATTCCCAACGCGGACCGCAGAACTTCCTTGATAACGGCCGCACACGAAGGCTTGGCTTCAGCCCATGCTGGCGTGTCTGCGACTGTTTCCATCTTGCAGCAGCGTTACTGGTGGCGAGGTTTATATAAACAGACCCGTACTTATGTGCTTTCTTGTGACGTTTGTCAGCAAATTAAGCCTTCAACGGTCACACGACCACCACAAACACAGCTCTGCATTTCTAACAAACCTTTTGGGTGTGTTTACCTGGATCACTGCGGTCCATTTTCTTCTGACACTGCTTATAAATACATCTTAGTTGCAGTAGATTCGTGCACACGTTTCATCTGGGTTTGGCCACAACGAAGTGCTGACGCTTGAAATGTCATAAGGGATTTGCGTGTCTTTGTGGGAATTTTTGCCTGTGGCACCTTCCATTCCGACCAAAGTCCAGCGTTCGCCTCTAAGGCGTATAAGGACGCAATGAGGTCACTGGGGGTGCGGGTGCAATTTTTGTCTCCATATAGACCTGAGGGCAATTCGATTGTGGAGCGAATGAACCGTGACTTAAAGCAATCCTTGACAGCTAGAGTCTTAGGTACTGGCAGGAACTGGCTGGCCCACTTGTATGGCGTGCAACGTGCACTTAATAATCTCCCTAGAAGATCTCTGGGTGGGCGGACCCCATACGAAATGCTCTTTGGCATACAAATGTTTGTGCCAGACCTTGATGGTCTAGACATGGCGGCGAATGCCGCAATCTTTGACGTAGATAATCATTCTACTATGTTGCAGGACTTACAAGTGACCCGTGACAAACTTGCTAATGAACACTTGTCTTCAGCCACTGACGCTGCGCTGCACATTCCGGTTGCCGGCTGGCTTCCGAAAGTTGGAGATCTGGTCCGAGAGAAGGTGGAGAACAAAAAAGAATTTGGCCCCTCTTATCGTGCACCGGTTCCTGTCCTTGGCTTGAAGGTTACTCATACTGTCATCTTACCACCGCTTCCTGGTCACAAAGACAACAGATACATCTCAGTGGACAATGTCAAGCTACAACATCTGGCCATTCCTGAATAGCGTGACACCTGCGGTATCATGTCCAGCCATTTCAAGGACTCCTGTTTGTGGCCCTCCACCTTACACAGACACTGATGTTGCCATTGAGATGGTCCGATTTGCCTGATTGCCTGTTCGACTTCCTGGCTTCCTCCTGCAACGAGGAGACCGAGTATGCATACCCCGCCAACGAGTCGGTGGCTCATTTACCAACAACGCCACTGAGCCCAACCCGTTATTCCTTTGATTCGGCTTCCACCTCATCACTTATCCCGTACAGCTTCAGTATTTTTATATCCTGGTTCAGAGACAATTTTTTAGTCCCACCATGGACATACATCTGGTTGGTACTATTCCTGATTTTCCTGTTCATGTTCATTGGCTTTGTGACAGTCTTTTTCTTGCTCCTCAATGGTCACTATTTACCAGAACGCTCTGCGGTGAACTGTGTCGCTGGAACTTTGGCTCTGCATTCTTCCTCTCACATCATGAAGCGTGACCACACGTTTGTGAACATTTCAGCTTTCCCAGTCGCTGAAGGCATCGTATGGGATGCGGTAAATTTCCAAATTCATGGAGCAACCGAGATTATTAATGTACCAAATGTCCTTCGTGTTTCCATGGGTGATGTGGTAAAAAGAAATATTCATTCTGACGATTGGGATGTGCATGCCGTTGAATCGTTATTCTCTGATTTGAAATATTATGCTGCTTTTAATGCTGAGGATTTGTACTTAAATTCTGCAAATTATGCTGATTTATATTGTTATCAGCATTGGGGCAACCATTTTCTGCATAAACCAAGTACACATCGGGGTATTTTTAATTACACCCAATGGGAACATTGTCCGACCCCTCTACCAGGTAGCTCCCAAACACTTAAAAGTAAATTTACTTACTTTACAGACTTTGATAGATCAAAACCTGGGTCCTATTATTTCAAATTGAACATTTCGTCGAATCAAAAGGTCATGTTGACACACACCAAATTGCTATATTCCGGTTCCTTTTTGAATGCATTAGCCGTGGGTGGTTATGAGCACTGGCAGGACACCATTGACTTAAAATCTTGGGGCACCAAATCATGGCAGGTACGCGGTACGGAAGCCTTGCACCGTGCTTGCCTAATCCCGGCCCAGATTTTATTTTTAAATAGTACGATCTTTCAAACAACCTGTTGGGGTTTGGCTACTTCCAAACAATTGAATGCACCCTCCATTCCCGTTTTGTCTTCCACTCCCAACAAAAGCTTGCATTTCAATATTTCCCTGGCAAATTTGCAAGCTTTGTTTCAAAACAATTTGTTTAATCTCTCTGCGTTTGTTCAGTCACCCTGGTTGGCTTGGCCCATAGCATCAAATGCCTGCCAACTACGTTTTCATGACTCTGCTCCTGGTTACAAACAGGATAGGCCAGATCCAAGGTTTTCTGACTCTCGTACTGTTACAACATATTCTGTTGGTAAATTGTGTAAACAGTGGTTGCAGCACTCTTCATTAGATTCTGTAAAACAACATTTATCCCTCCTATCAGGCAACATTGATCTGTCCGATTTTGTTCTGGGGCCTCGAGGTCCTAGACCTAAAAGATTTATATATGAGACTTACAATAAACTCTGGAAGCTTTCGCAGATTGAAGCTGCTTCCCGTTTACAGGAAATCGATCAGGCAAATCTAGAAAAAGTGCTTGCTGTTGTTGACAATAGTATTAATACCCTGTCTTCCCGCATTTACACATTAGAGAATATTGTTTCCTCTGATGTTGATATTGTACAGGATGATGTGTCTGTGTTATATCATGGTCAGAATCAATTGCGTTCAGTAATGCAGTTTGCGTGGACGTTGCAAACATTGAAAATGGGCACGGTTCCATGGCAATTTTTAAACACGTTTGCCTTGTTCTTGCCATTTAATTGAACTGAAAAACAGCAATTCATGTCCATGAAAGATGCAACATACACTCTTTTACATATCGAAAAGATAGAGCCGTTACCATTCTCTGTGGCGGAGACTGACTCTGCGGTTTGGCTAGTTCACGGGGTTATCGCTTTGCCTTTTTCTTTGTTTGAGTTCAGTTCATGCATGAAACATTATCCTGTTGGTCGTTTTCAGCCTTTAGGCAGTGCCTTCTTGCATGAACTTTGGTCCCTGCCTTTCAGGTACAGATGCCTTAGGGACGGAAAGGAGATCTTTCTCACAGGAGAGTCTTGCGATTCTTCAGTGGGTCATTCCCTAATTTGTAAACACATTAAATTGCACGGGGCTTGTAATGTTTCTGCACCGAATCCGGCTTGTGTTTTAAAGGGCACTCCGGCTCCTGTTATATCACCTACTTTCACTGTGCTTGCAAATGGTAGCTATTTGCTTCTGAATAATCAAGATTGCTGTGGGATGCAGGCAGGCATCCCCTATATTGTAACGGTTTCCCACCGTGTAGTGTGCTGCAAAAATGTGCTTTTTCCACCCTCGCAAGACATGATAGATAGTTCCATTTGGCCTTCCATACCCACGTTGAAGGCGGATTTCAATAAATTGAGCAGAATAAAGGCGCTATTATTAAACCAGGAGGTTATGCTCACTTCCGCACGGGAGACCTTCGTCCTCCAGGTGGCTAGTACCCACAGTGAGATACAGGCTCTTTTGAACACAAACCTCCCACAACATTTCGGTGAACTGATTCACCGCGTTTTCAATGCTTCTAATACCGTAGGTCTTGTGCACTTTTTTAAAGTTGTGGGCTCTGGCCTTGTTACCTCCTTCCAAACTATATTTGGTGTAATTCCGGCTTTTATTCATTCTATTTTTTCCAGCGTCTTTGGCGGCTTCCCATTGCTCCTAGCCTTAGCTGCTGGAATATTACTTTTAATTTGTTTGCTGCGCAATGGCTGCACTTCCTGGGGGCCTACTCGACCAAGGTCGACTCCGGATGCTCCGTGAACGCATGCTCATCAGCTTCGGCATCCTGCCATTGGCGACACTCGGTGTGTCCTATAGACTTTCTTTTCGCTTTGCGTATTTAACTTGCGTGCAACCTGTGATGTCTTGCTTACAATGTCCTTTCTCTTGGTCCTTGGATGTTTGCCTCTCCAATACGTCTCAGTCGGACCCGGATTTTGGCCTGTTGATGAGCCCCTTAGTGGCCCATGAACGGGATTGTTCCCGCACTGGATTGATGGCGCGTGCGGCTGCACTTGGAGTTTTGGCGCAATGGGATATCTGGGCGGCTGCTCAGAATCTCCTACACCGAAGTTATATTGAGTATCACGCAAGTTGTCCCGCAATGCTGATCACTGCTCCCTATTATGAGGAACATGAATGCAGGTTTGGTTTGTTAAACTGGATGGCATCTCTTTTTTCGGACGATACCAATGATGTCCTCTTGGAAGGTGTGGCAGTTTTCTGCACCTACACTCTATTGGATTAGGGGCCTTCGCTTTCAGCGAACTGCATTTCTGGATTTTTTTATTTTTTCTTAGTGCCCTGATTTCTGGCCCTATCTGGAATTTTTTTGTCCTGAACTTTTTTCATTCGCTGTCCTTCATGGGGACTTTTCGTAAATAGACGTTTACTTTCTGCTCCATCTATTTGAACTCTGTTTTCGTCCTATGTCTTGGCCTATGGACTGATCAGGGGAGGGTGTAGTGTGGTTTGTGGCCTCATTGTCTACATTGCTAAGTTAGCTTAGGCCTGGCTGCCATGATGCCTTTTTTGCACATGTTATTCTGTGACTTTGTTTTTCCAGACTCTGCTTGTGCCCGGCTATATTAGAACTGTCTGCCTTTTTGCCTTTCACCTTTTCTCCTGTTCCTTGTGGGTTTCGTCTGCACACCATGTACAAGGTCAAAAAACAACGTCCCTTGTTATTGCTGATCTGGTTAGCCCCTCGCACTTAGACATAACACGAAATACAGCTGCACTGGAGAAATTCGTGTGCTTTTAATATTGTGATCTCCCTGTTGGTGACACTTGGAGAAAAACCTTTCCAGGGAGAAGAGCTATGCTTGTCTGATGATGTAAACCTTGCATCTAGATATTGAGGTATGGGGGTCCGCCTGACAAAGCCCAGAGGTCTTCTATTTTTATAATAAACTAGTTACTAGCACGGGGAGGGTGGTAAGGCAATTTAGCCCTATATCCACTGTCTTCATAAAATGCTGTCCCCGTTTGTCTTCTATGGAATTGTAACCATGCTTATTATTTTATCGTTATGCATTATGCTGATAGTACTGGCACGTGTACTTTATCTTAGAGCACGATAGTTGAAATAAACATTTTAAACTATACTGTGTCTCTTATTACGCACGTTGTGGACAAGTATGAGTGAGTAATGAAAGAGTGTACTTGCTCCCGCGATTCCTGAGAGAGTCCGTGTTCTGGGATGTCTAATCATTGGTAGCTTCGCTGTAGTACGGAGAACGAATGAGACACTAAAGCTAGTCGGATTGGGATTGTGGGTACTAAGGTGCATGGTTGGTACACTACTATACACCGAGGTCCTGTTTTCCTGCGCATAGTTCTGTATATGTGCAGAATCCCCGCAACAGATCTACAATGGGATATTGAAAAATCATTAGTTCCTAGGAAAGGAACTTAAGGAGAAAAGGGTTAGCAAGACTTACTTCGTCAAAGCGCACCTCTGGCAAATCACCTAATGGCACCCCCGGAGACCGCATCTTACCGCGTCTGTCTCCTGGAGTCCATTAAATACTGCCAGAAACGTCCAGTCATGATTGCCTTGGCAGCTAGACCGTAAACCTCGAAAATGGCCGCTCCATATGGCAATACCGGGGGCCATCTTGTGCGAGTGACTCAGATGCCTTTCGCTGAGACCTCCGAGTGGCATATTTCATAAATGAAATGGGAACTGAAGATATGAAACCAACCCAAAAGCGAAATACTCAAGGGTCTGGTTATTGAGTGCAAACAGAATGCTCGAAAAGAAAGGTCGGCTAGACTGGAGATAAGATGGAAGGAAGCCATCTAAAATGTCTAAAAACGGCGGGGGCCATCTTGGAATGTCTAAGAATAATGTAATGATACGGGGGCTCTAAACAAGTGGACCACCGCAACACAGGGGTTAGACATAGCTTATACATTCTTAATGTGGGATGTTGGTGGTGATCAGGTTGATGACAAGGAGACCACGAAAAATGGTATTACATAGTGCCAGTGTGGGTATCTTGAAGGGATTGATCATTCCCCTGAGTGATAATGGTAGCAAAGTATTGTTCCTAGAACACTGGATCTAAATTGTAGATCGTGCGTACCAGAATCATTTTACAAATTGCAAACACATGGCCCCGCCAGCGGTGTCGGAGGCAGTCAGCTTCAGCAGATACCAAATGTGTCTCTTTAAGGAATGCTAAGTGAGCAGACCTGCGTCGGAGGTAGGAGTACACGGCATAGCGTTGTGATGGTGTATGCATACCCCTCACATACCAGGTGATTATATTAGTGTGTGTCATAGAGACGATGTAGTGAGACTGTATCCCCCCCTGCTATTCGCAGGAGTGAATGGCTGCAATGCCCATTCGCAGGCCAAAAAGCACGTCTGAATGGCAGGGCTGAGTGTGTGTGGGCAGAAGGGCATGACCTGGAAAACAAGCATTGGCATAGCCAATATGTCTCGCCTTTGGGACCTTATAAGTATTTAGTTATGCAGCACAATATCCTTGGTGCAACAACATCAACTGTTGCATGGCTAAGCACTTATAAGGTCCCAAACGCGAGACCTATTGGCTATGCCAATGCTTGTTATGTAGCGTTGCTACACTCATTATACAACAGGTTTGACAGGAATCTATTGGTTTGTCGTTAGAAGCACATAATGTACCAAAATAATGATTAGAACTTTTTAAAGCTGTAAACAGTAAAGTATTTAAGGTATCTTAAGGGAGTGTGTTGTCTTTGTTGAGATACGAAAAAATGACTTTTTTTACTTTTTTATTCATGGAATTAGACCTTAGCCCCACCTACTTACTAGGATAACCTGTACTGCTATAAATAGACGCCCATCTCAGCCGTTGGTTGAGTACATTTAACCATATGTTAATTATTTTTCGAGTTACCTCCAACACTACCTACTTTCTCTTCCTCTGCAAGATCATGGAGAAGGCAATGGTACATCAGCTTCACAATTATGATAAACACTTGTTTTTGGACATGGCTAACGCAGCCATCATGGTGGACGTGTTCTAGACGAGCTCCGCTCTCTAACCTGCTTAGCCACGATTACTCCTGCCAGGAGCCCGCCATCCACGGGTGCAAGTTTCCCCACCCCCAGATGCCTCCCATTCGCCCTACCTCTGTACTGTGCAAAATCGCTGCAGAGAGAGGTGTAGACTTGGAGGCGGTGGCCCGCGCTCGATTCGGCTTGAAGGCGGGCCCACAACCACTATGCTGCAGATACTGACTGACAACACCGATCAGCAGTACAAGAGACAGTGAGCTCCTGTTTACATCATCGAGGTATGGGACTGGGGTGCCTCTGGGACCGGGTCCACCTCCCCGCTGCGTTGGACTGACCAGGGAGTGCAGAGCGACGTGCTGTGCGATACGAGTCCTGGTGCTTGCACACGCACGGGGACCCGGCGGCCCTCCCCTTTGCTCCTGCTGCTACAGCCCGGAATCGTTCAGGCGAGCCCCGCATGCGGAAGGCGCTGCCTGAGTCAGGCTATGGCTTGGATGCATCTGCGGTCCTTTTAAATGCTCGCACCTGCGGGGTTCTGTGATACTGCGGGCAGGTCATCCGGCTAATTCTCTGCCGCTACTCGTCCCTGAACGCAGCTGCAGGAAATTAAGACGTCACACTGCTGGACTGGCTGCAGCAGCTAGCCTGATTCACCACGGAGCTCGGAGGGGCTGCACTGAGAGACAAGAGAGGAGCGGGGGCGAGCGAGCGCGGCAGCCTGCAGAGCTGACCAGACGCTCGTGCGTCGTGGCCTTTACCTGCGATTACGCGCGCGGCAGACATGTGTTTCCAATTATCGCGCCCGCGTCTGGGCACGATAATTGGAAACACATGTCTGCCGCGCGCGTAACCGCAGGTAAAGGCCACGACGCACTGAGCGTGTGGTCAGCTTTTGAAACCCCCTAACATAAAGTCTTCGCCTAGCAGCGCTTGCGCGCTACTCGAGGCTCGACCTAAAAATGATAATAAAGGGGAGAAATATCTTAACAAGGAGAACATTATCAGAGCAGTAGCACCAAAAGTGACCACCCAAACTATTGAACTGCATAAAACAGCCGCTGAATGTGCCGGTTTAACCAAGGGGTTGTGGGAGTGTATCAGTACCACCATGTCTTGCCCTGCCACAGTATACATTCTGCACTTGCAGACAACATTCAGCAAGGATTGAGTAATTGCAGTGAAGGGCATGCCAGTCGAGGTCCACCCGGTCCCCCTTAGAGGGGAGCACGGGCTTGAGCCAGGACCCTTCCCATCAAAGGCCTAAACACGACAAGTAAAGCAACCATGTATCACTTAGTCAGATGGTAGATAATGCTATTAGGCCGTGCTGCCCGCAATCGTAGACCAAGTTCAGAGTTCATATGATGCCATCTGCCATTTGTGGGGTGACCATGGGGGGAGTGGACCCGTCAAGTCGTGACGGCCAAGTGATAGTAGACCCATCATCACTGAGAGACTTCGAAGAGTCCACTTCTCATTCGGCGCTTGAGTTATGGTCACATATCACTGTGGCAATGTGCAGGGCCTGCCGGTGCTCTGTTAGTAACTGTTACAGATTTGGAACCGCTTTCTGGTGAGTAGGGGCCGCCCCGCACAACCCCCCCGGCCTCTGCGGCACTGTGCTTGTGAAGATCTCAGCGGGGGGTCGTGAAGCAGCCAAGCCATTCACCTCCGCCCAATCCCAGGCTCGTCAGGTGAATCAAAGAAATGCGAGCGTACCTCAAAGGTGACTCAAAGTCGGGCAGGGAACAGCAGTGAATAGCGCAGGTTCAGGTCGCACAGCTGCTTCTTGAATGCCTGAAAGGAGCTCCTCTGCTTTTGGACTGCAGATGTAAACCGGGAAGAACATTACTGAGGCGTTACCCACTTTAATATCCAGAAGTTTGTGCGTCTCGTGTAGAATGTCGTCCTGGTCCCTGTAGTTCAGGGGGCGGAACAAAAAGGGCCGGGGTCTGGCACTGGACAGCGGTCTCCGAGCCGGAACCCGGTTTGTCCGCTCAACCGAGAAGAAGGGTGTGAATTCTACGACAGGGAGAAGTGAGCAAATCCACCTCTCGATGTAGGAGAGAGCATCCAGACCTTCCTCTCCTTCCGGCAGCCCCACCACTTGTATGTTGTTCCTGTGGGATATGCCCTGAGAGTCTTCAATCTTATGCTCCAGGGTGTGGACTCGATCAATAAGGGATTGGATCTCAATCTTGTGTTCCCGGGTGAGAGGCTGGAGTTCAGATAGCGCTATTTCAGTGACTCGCACCTTCGCTGTGAGCTTACGATGATCTGCATGCAAAAGGTTAAAGTCTGCTATGACCTTGTTGATCTGACCCTCCAGCGATGTACGCGTCAATTCCAGCGTGGCACCTATTTTTTCTACTGCCTCTAGAACCGTATCTAGCTTGGCGCCCAGGGACACTTCTGCAGGAGGTGTTCAACTCCTGGCGCGTCTGTGGCGGGCGATGCAGGGTGGTCCCAGCGTGCACGGGAGCTGATGATCCCATTGATCGAAGCTGACCCATAACTAGTTGCTGGGCTGTGGTCATCAATAGGAGCCTAACCTCACGCAGGAGAAGGATCAGGAGCGGCAGGGCCCGTAGCGCACACGTGGGATGTCTTCAGTCCAGCGCCACCAGGAAGTTCTCAGTGCATGAACAACTCCACGACATGGACCGTTTCACATCACTGCCATCCCCTCAATGAGCACACCTGTAGCAGTGACGTGTGGAAGGCCTACCTCATCTCATGGCTCTGCACATGGAGGGACAGAGTGCACAAACCGCATGGCCGATAATGGTCACTTGGGTCCCACCTGGATGGGGCTCCACTTCAGTGTCGTGCTTCTCTGTGCATTCAGCGTTCAGTTTG
The DNA here is from genome assembly GCA_963921515.1 of Calotriton arnoldi. Taxonomy (NCBI): domain Eukaryota; kingdom Metazoa; phylum Chordata; class Amphibia; order Caudata; family Salamandridae; genus Calotriton; species Calotriton arnoldi. The sequence goes on from CAWUFW010004684.1 coordinate 1,371,575, forward strand.
TGTGGCCAGCAGCCCCCATCACATCCTCATGTGACCAACGAGTAAGAGCAGGAGGGCCCCCAGTGTACCCAGGGCCCTGTAGCATAGCCTCTCCCTCCAACACTTGATGTAGGGGCACGTTCAGGGCTCCGATCCGCACACCATTGCCCCGCTCATTCCAGGTGAGTTACATTTGACTGCAGGCAGGGCTTGAGGGTGCGGGGAAAGGAGATGGCGATCGGAAGAAGCTCGAGGACCGTGGAAACCACGCACCGTGAGGATATGTGGAGGTGACTTAGTATCCTGCAAAGAGGCCAAGCAGCCTGAGGTCTGGACGGTGAGCCGTGGAAGCTGGGGAAGCCAGGAAAGACGCCTGGTTTCTGGCAGAATGGAGCAGCAGGGGTGCAGAGAGAGGCTCTGATAGGCGCAGCTGAGGAGCAGCTGCGCTTAGCGGTACCTGAGGTTGGAAATCGCGGATGGCCGCATAGGGCACACCCACATTCCTAGCCTCTCCTACTCACTTCTCTGGCCCCTCTACTCCCTGCCTGCCCATGGTGCCCATTAAAGCAGCCCCTGGCGTGGGCTGTTCTACACCAGGGCTCCCCACTTCACCATAGGGTCCATCCCTCAGCACCCTCAAGGGCCTATGAAGATGTCGAAGAAAAGGATTATGGGGCACTCTCGTACTTAAAAACACCAGAATGGGAAGAGATGCTGGTTACTTATTCACAGGACCCCAAACAATCATCTCAGACTCCTCAGCGCCCAGCCCTAGGGCAGAGTAGCAGAGGCAAATGGGGGAAAAACATCTATCCTTGAACAGTGTCTGGGTGTCCCTTATGAATACAGTACAGCTATCTGTGGAGGCAATGCAGTACTAATCAAATTAGATGGACATTCAGCTTTCACTCAACATCCTGGCCATCTTTGTAGCTGGAACAAACAAGGGGAACTAAACTTCTTGATCAAACGTGTGCAGTCGGATATCACACTCACACAAACCAACTGTTCCTGTACCAACATCATGAATAAGCTATTAACTCGAAGCTGAATTACCTCATAACCAACCTCACACTAAAACCAATCTTGCAGGGGGCCCTGTCCATTGGGCTGAAACCGTTCTGCTCCAAAACACCAACCTGTCAGGGCCACCCATGCCCTCCTCCAACTAATGAATGCCCGAGTGGGAACGCAATGCCTGCTCCCATGGTAGGGGCGCGTGCTCTAAACTCTGGGGATGCAAACAGCTTGAACTCAAACCCACACTGGGGTGGCACCAGGGGCACAGCATTGGACGTTGCTACATCAGAGGAGCTGGCAGACATAGTTGATACGTAATCCGCCTGGACACAGCTGCAAATATAAGAAACAACCCCAATTATAGACAGACAAAAAAGAAGAAAGGGGCTGAACAAAAAACGAATTGCCCAAGAGGGAGTATACCCCCTATTCAGCACAGTAGCAAGACAAAATGGAATGGCCTGCCAAGCCCCCCAAGAGGAAGGGTAAACTCCCCCCATAACAAACACCCTAGGGGTTAAAATTCCACTTATGAAAGAGGCCAGCATTAAGCCTCCGGATACAAATCCCTAGGCCATACTGCCCCAGCAACCACTTGTGGTTAATATCAACCCCAGAGGCACTGGGCCAGAGGCTGACTTTGCTAGCTCCAGTGACCTTCAACCCTCTTCCCAAAAGAGCATAAGCAGAATTACAACAGAGGCGGGCTCCGCAAATAACATCACGATGAGGGGTGAACAGCAACATCACATGGGCAATGAGTCCAACTCATCTACCAGACAGAACTAAGCACAGGGCAGGAACCTCTGCCCATCACTTACACAGTCCAATGGAGTGCACCCAGGGCTGATCTTGGAACCAATGCAACAGGAGCAATCCAACAAGAGAACGCATCAACATCCCACCAAGGTCTATGGGGGACGGAAACTCCTCTACCATTCTGCCACACCATCGAGCCAGCACCACAGTGCTAAATTTTATGCCAGAATATGTCTCTAGAGGAAATTGCGATGTCCTGAACAGAGGCAACATCCTTCAGCAACTATCATCAATCCCAGAATTACACAACCTGAGATCAAGGGACCTTGCAGCAATTGATTCTGTACATTCAGAAGAAAGCAACCAAGACCACTTGGACTTCGACTGAAATCACACAGAGAGTCCTCTTGGAAGGTCCACTTTCGGGAAGTGGGAATAAAGATCACCACGCGCAACGACCCAGGATAGCCCCTCCTTCTTCTTTCCCCCAGCTAATCAAAAGGGCAGGGCTGGGTGCAAAGGTCAACTTTCTCCGTGCTCAAAGGTGCAAGGAGTCTCTCACCAAGGCAACTGGCAGCACTCAGTGATCAATGGGGATCGAGAAGAGTTGAAACCGAGATATCGAACGAGGGCGCAAGGTGTACCTCAAGAACAATCACCTGCTTACCTAAGAGAAGATGACAGCGCCTGACCCAGGGGCCACCTGACACAGCCAATCACTGCCCACTGCGCTTGCGCTCCTGGAACATCAATGGTCTCTCACAAATGTAAACGACATGGATTTCCATAACTATATGGGATCATTTGACATCATACTTCTACAGGAGACCTGGCTTGCCGAACCTGCCCCTATTCAAGGTTTTATGAACTTTTCTGTTTCTGCCGTGAAAATGGCCAAATATGGTCACCTCTTGGGCGGCTTGGCAATATACATTTCTATAGTGAGTATAGCCTCTGCCACAGCTCTGAATGTCAAATCCCCCAGTCTAAACTAGGTCTGGGCGTAAAACTTTCTTTGCTGAATTCGGCAACTCCGCGTTCCAAGGAGAACATGGGGTTATCGATAAACTCTGCACTCTGCAACGGAGAAGAGTTTTTTTTGTTAGTGCGCTCTAAATGTCCTTTCACGCATGCATGAGCGACTTGCCGGGCCTCGTGATTGCTCACAAGATTTTCAGAGCCTTTCGCGGGCGCCACAGGATTTGCTAGCCGGCCGCATGCTCCCGCGAGATGTTGCTGTCACCAACACGTTATTCGGGTGTGTCAGCAACTTCTGGCAGATGCTTTCCTCCATATGCGATCCCGAACGCACAGAATCTACTGCAAGATTCTCTCCTCAAGAAGCATCAAAATCTTCTCAATATGATGATTTGGACTCAAAAACCTCCTCAAATGGACCTCTGGAGTTGTTTTTTTGTGTGCCAGGGATCCTTTTATTTTTTTAAAACTTTTTTTCCAACTGGAAGGAAGTGCCCCCGAGTCTCCAACTTACTGTTCCTGTCCAGCAGGTTCCTCCCAGTGCTTTGTCCATCTCCTGCTCACTTTTCATTTGAATTTGGAAGGATCACACTTTGTGTCTGTTGCATATACCATTGTATTTAGGAACTTTGTATTTGCTTGATTGGGGCCATGCATCTGGATTTATTTGTACTTTTAATTGATTTTTCAAATGTATTGTGGTGGGTGGCCTGTAGTTTCAGTAGGGGCCTAGTTATATCTTTGAAAGTAATTTTCCTTCTTGTATAAAGGAAAAATGTTGGGGGGCATGCCCTGATGCGAAAGATGGCGGACGCATAAACGCGAGGCTCCTGGGCCGGGGTCACAAAACTCACAGAATCCCCTATGATAAAGCAGCCATAAACTAAAATACTGGCAAGTAACTATGCTTCCGACATGGTGACAATCCGCGCGGTGCCCCGCTGTTGCTGAGAGGGCTGGGATCCGGCCCCCGCGGCATCCGATCGGAGTGGGGCCTGCCGGAAAAGGGAAGCGGTGGCCCCTCTGCTGCCGCAGAGATGGGCCGGACCTACATTGGAGCTCCCAAACTTGGCGGAAGAGCCACTGACCGATTACCTGCGAGGAGTAATGCTGATTCTGGACTGCGGCCACAGAGGGGCTGAGTGGTGATGGGGGCCTCGCAGCAGGCGCATCGGAGGTGAGTCCTGGAACGTGGCCCGCTCTGGGGCACAAAATGTGACTGGCTGGTGTGTTTCCCAGGCAAACTGACCGAATGCCGGCTTGGAGGTGACCCGTGCTGCACCACAGTGGGAGCAAGACATGGGCGTCCCAATTCCTGTAGCTGTGAGGCAGTGAGGAAGGCCGACTTGAGGCCCGCACGCTGTGGGGGCTGGCGTGGCCTGGTTCCCCGCTGGCGCCTGACCTGGAGACCGACCTGGCCGAAGTGGAGGCCGAGCTGGTGAGGATTCCCTGGTTTGGCGCGGCTGAGTTGCGCGGTGGAGGTCACTCCTGTCATTGGCGGCTGCCGACTGTGAACGTGAGACACATGAGGAGTGCCTACATGCGGCGGGCACCAGGGCTAAATAATAAGACCACTGACGGCCGGTCTCTGTCTCTGACTCGACATAATCCGGGCGGGAGGCCCCCCAGACTAAAGCCACAGGAAAGGGGGAAGAAACAAAGGCTCCACTGAAACAGAGACAGAGGGGAGGGGGGGGCACCCAAAATAAAAGCACCCCCAGCCATCCGTCAGTAGTGGCACTACCGGACTCCACAGCAGTCGTGATGAGAGCCTGAAGGGGGGCTCACAGGGCTGCGCAATCGAGGCTGAAGCCCGCTATTTATTTTTTAAAGGAGGTCACTAAGTAAGAAAGGAAGATGCCGAGTGCTGCCTAATAGCTGACAGAATTGCCCACACGAATAAAAAGGCACAGCAAATTGTTCTCCACACGAGTGGCAACCTATAACCCAGCAGTCGAGCTCCTGCATGCTGGTCTATAGTTGTAGACAGTCCATAAGTAGGCACCAACCGATTCCACGGACCGACTACAGAGGAATGACTATCCAGCCTGCAGCACTTAGCTGAGAAGCTCACAAATGCCAAGATAACGGGCGCGGGGGCCCCCTCATGTCAACACTGAGGTACCCAGATAGCCTCTGTAGATGAAGAGGAGGCGGACTGCAACACTCCCAGAGAATCATCAAGGGGCCCCCCTACCTCTGAACCAACAATCCCTACAGGGGGCTATACGGTCTTAGAATGGGCTGGATTAAAGGCAAGCAAGTGGATCAAGGCCATTCAGGAGTAGGATCTACAAATAATACAAATGACTCCCCTCTTTTAGTGGAAGATGAACATGTCACCCCTACACAGGGCTTACCACCCCCGATAAACTAGACACCATCCTGAAGGAAATTAGGGAGTTAAGGGTGGTATTGAAACAACAGCTGGGCACCCTCACCACCGATGTCAATTTGCTGAGGGCTGACCACAAGAAACTGTCAGCGAAAGTGCAACTGCACTCCACGACGCTGTCTGACATCACGCCCTGGCATAAGGAACAAACAGAAGCAGTCACTAAACTCCAACAGCAAGTGGAAGAACTACAAAGCCGGGTAGAAGATGCAGAAGGGCACGCACGAAGAAGCAATGTACGAATAATAGGCATGCCTGAGAATAGTGAAGGAAACAACCCCACGCAATTTATAAAACAATGGTTGCGCACCGCAGAGGCCACAGAGGGTCTGACTGATATGTTCAGCATTGAAAGGGCACACAGGGTTCCCACTAGGAGCCGTACACCGGGAGCTCTGCTGAAACCGATAGTAGCCAAGATTTTAAATTACAAAGAAAGAGACATGCTGCTCTGGAAGGCACGAGAAAATGCACCCATACTGTATGAAAATACCTGAATTTCTCTATTCCTGGACTACACCATACAAGTGCAACGTCAAAGGGTGTCATACATGGGAGTTAAAAAGCAGATACAAATGAAATGAAGTCTTCCGAAAATTGGACTCCCAGTTATCTGAATTGTACAAACGTCAATATGAATATACTCTTTGTCACTTTGTGAAGCCCTGAAGAAGTCTCTTTGGGAGACAAAACGCGTTGGCTATGATCTTCTGCTTTTGTGAAAATATGAAATAAAGAGAAATCCTTTTAAGAAACACACATCTGGGATTTGGATATCTTTCCGTGTGCTCACTGTCTCTTGAACACTGATGTTGGATTGTTAAGATTTGTTATATAGTGCTGAACCCTTTTGTGTTTAATGGGAGTTAAAAAGCACCTGCAGCAACTCAAGATTTCTTAGATTGGACCTCTGTATTGGGATGTTTGTTTCATATGTTATTAAGAGTTCTAGAGGGTGTACACTCTCACCATATATTATCTTAGTCAAGCGAGGGCCGCAGGGAAGAAATGCCGCCAGCTGCAAACTTGACACAAATAGCAGCACTAGACAGATATAATTTCACAACATGAAATGTAAGGGGGATAGGATCTATTCCCAAACGGCACCGTGTTTATGCGCAGTTGGGTAGACTTAAATCTCAGATATTATTTCTACAAGCAACACACCTAAACGCAGCAGAAGCCTGTAAGCTCTGGAAAAAATGGAGGGGGTAACTATACCATACTACATACTCTGTGCCTGCAAGAAGAGCGGCAGTGTGGATTAGAATGGGGGTTCCCTTTGAGATGCAGGACCAGCGCATAGATACGGAAGGCAGATATGAGGTAGTACTAGGCAAACTCAACGGAACACGAGTGGTATTAGGAAGTATTTATGACCCAAATACTGAGCTGGAGGCGTTCCTGATGAGAGTTAATGCAGCATTAACGGAATGCTCCAACTACCCCTGGATCCTGGGAGGGGATTATAATGCAGTGTTAGACATGCGACTAGACAGATCACATCCACCACTCACAGGGGCTACGGCGTTAAGGCAAGCTAAAACTTTAGCAGTGTGGATACAAGGCTGGTTACTAGCTGCCGCATGGTGCAGTAGGAACAGAGAAGCACGTGAATATTCCTTTTACTCACCGGTACACAACATACATAGGCAAATCACTGTCGGATCATAGCCCGTTGGAGCTAACACTCTCTTGGGGGTGAGTGCCCACACCAGTCCCGACATGGAGATTCAATCCCATACTGCTTGAAGATGGTGCCTTCCGGGGGCACATGAACACTACAATCAACGCATACTTCTCGACTAATGCAAATACAGCATCTACACCTATGATCGAATGGGAAGCATTCAAGGTAGTCATAAGAGGAACGGTGATTGGCACAGTAGTGGGGGCAAGACAAACCGTACTATGGAAGCTTGCTGAAGTAGAATCACGACTAGGCGCGCTAGACAAAGAAGCTGTGTCATATCCGATAGGTGCCGAGAAGCTACAAAAGGCACGTATTGATTATGCAGAACTGTTAAAATGGGTGCGGACGGTAGATTACCGCGCACATGCACAAAAAGTCCACACCGAGGCAGATAAAGCTGGTACACTACTAGCCCCGGATACTCAAGGATTCTCACCCAGCCATGCCCATCTTGGATATCCATACCCCTCTGCGTGCTTCTGTGACTACCCAACTGTAAATAAATTAGGCCTTCCAAGAATATTATGAACACCTATACAAAGCTCCCCATGCAGCCAACCCTCGAACAATACACAACTTCATCCAGGCAGCACAGCTGTAGATGGTAGGGTACAAATACCTCCCCTGAATATGTTCCATTTTCCCCACATCCGCTCCCACTTCTTGGGGCACCCTCTGTGAATATATGCAGCCTTCTCAGCCACCATGGCAATATCCATATCATTACACCATTCTCCATGCGTTGGAGTAGTTCGTGCCCCCCAGGATCTGGCAATATTCGTTTGGCTATCATCATGCCTAGCGTTGCCCAGGCTTGAGCCGTGCGATTTAGGTCTGTTGCTTCCCATACATTTAGGAGACATCGTTTAGGCTCCAGTGGTACAGGGGCCTCACTAACTTGTGTAATTGTGTTCATAATTGTGTCGCGATCCTGGACCAGGAACAGGGGTATGGGGGTTATGGTTCGTCTACTCCTCCAACCTCCTCTGAATGTGTGTGCATGGTAAGGCCTGCAGAGAACAGGGCGCCACCAAGGGGCAAGAAACACACGAGAAACTACATGTCCCAGAAGGCCATGGGACATCGACCTGGTAACCGGATCAGGCGCAGCCTACTAACCAATGGCTATAAAGCCCCTCCCCTTCCTCTGGACGGGGCTTGACAATCTTCCTGGAATTCCCGCGTTTCAGCGCTAGCGGATGGTGTTCCCCGCTGGAGGTCGAGCGCTTGCTGTCCCTGTTTTCCGAGTCAGAAGCTGTGTCGGGAAAGGAGCCTTGCTGTTTCCCCCTGCTTTCCGTGGCAATCGTGACGCCAGTTAACAGTTTTTCTCCGTGCTGTAGCCCTGGGACCCGAGCAGACTTTTGGACATAGACACTCTCACAGGTATTTAGGTGTGCAGCCCGGGAGTGCTGCGCAGGAGCGCTCTCCCGTGCGCAAGACTTTTTCTTTCTTTATTTAGCCTTCCAGACAGTGGGCTATTTTTCTTGTTTTATTTTGGGCGCTCACTTGCTGTGAAGTTAACAGCGATTTGGCGACTGTGTGTGTTTTGATGAACTACGCTGTGTCATTTACGGCACTCCTGGGTTCCACACGCCATCACAGACGCGCTGTGATGAGAACAGCTTTTCGTCTTCCCCATAGAGACCACAGGACAAGAGGTCCTTTCTGTCATGTAACAGTTGTGTATCCCTGTGAAGGAATCTAGGTCCTTGGTCCTATGCACCCTGAAGCTATTGCGGTTCTGTCAAGTGAGTGGTGGGTTTTTGGGCACCAGGGTATATGTGGTATGAATGTTTCTTCCAGTCCCTCCGCCTAATACCTGTTTTCTTGTTGTTCCCTTTGTGTTCAGTTTTCCCACGAGGGATCTTGTCTGAGGTTGGGCTGACCTCTATACCCGACGTAGTCTGGAAGACCCCTCTGAAACCGCAGTGTTTATTGTTTTGTCCACTTCCCTTTTCCCCGGAGTGCTTCCTTGCGCAGTAGTGTTTGTAGTCCTCTGCGTGGGGTTGCGCCCAGAGGAGGAGGGGGGCTCTCTACGTGCCTTCGTCCCTGCTGGCAGACCTCTGAGATTAGTGGCTTTCTTGGTTTCAGGCTACTGACATCGTGACAAATTGTTTCCCAGTATGTCATGATTTCTGCGCATTCCCATATCGTGTGAAAGAATGTGCCTATTTCACCACATTGCCGCAGGCATAGTTGGCTATCGGTCTTTCCCATCTTGTATAAGGTTACCCTGGTGAAATAAGTCCTGTGGAGCACTTTAAGCTGTATGAAGCATAACTTTGAGGATATTGCCACTTCCCGCGGGGATTCTAGTGCCTCCTGCCAGTCAGTATCATCTATTTCCCCAACATTGGCACGCCATTTTTCCCGGATCGATTGTGTAGGGTCTGGCTGGTTGTTAATGATTTTACGATATGTTAGGGATATGGCTTTCTTATCCATGTATTCCGTTAGGAGTCTATCCTCCAATGGAGAGGCCTCCGGAAGGACAGTGTCAGGCGGGATGACTGTTTCAAGTGCGTGCTTGACCTGCAGATAGCGGAACATCTCGGTAGGTGCCATCTCATACTGGTCTTGTAGTTGGGTAAATGTGACAACTTTCCCTATGCTCCAAAGGTCACCCACCCTTGATATTCCTATTGCGTCCCATTGTTTAAATCCTTTGCTGTTACCCAGCTTGCCCAGTCTACCGGTCTCCCAAAGTGGGGTTGCTTGTGTTATCTTATTTTCCCAACCTAATTTTCTCAGTACAGCGTACCATATTTGGACTGTATGTGCAGCAGGCCCCGGGAGATCTGTTTTTCGTGTTTTGTTGTAAAGTGCTCGGTTGATTCCTCCCGTCCCTAGGACATATCTATCTAATCGGTAAGCAGGGTCAGTTTGGGGGGAGTGGAGCCACTGATTGATTACGACTAACTGGGAAGCCCAATAGTATGTCTGGACGTTTGGGAGTGCAATGCCGCCGTCGTACCAACTTTTAACCAATTTAGCCATGGCTATCCTAGCCGGCTTTCCACCCCAGAGGAGACTATTCACTTTCGTCTCTATTGCTCTAAAGTATGAAGCAGGAACCCAGAATGGGGTGTTGTGCAATGCGTAAAGGAATCTGGGGAGTGCCATCATTTTGAAGAGTGCTGCTCTTCCTAGCAGGGTGAGAGGCAAGGATTGCCAGTGTTTGGCATCCCGACGCAATCTCTTCAGAGGTTCTAGAAGATTGCTGGTCATAAAGGCATCTGGGTCTGGTGTAATGTGGATCCCCAGGTATTTGAAACTGTCTGCCACCACCTTCACCTCACAGCTCCTAGGCAACGCTGGTGGGGGGCCCTTTAGGACATATAGTACTGATTTACTCCAATTAATGGTGTATCCAGAGTATCTTCCGTATGTTTCGCATATATTTAAAAGTCTGTGTAACAAGCGTTTTGGGGATGCCATGTATAGCAGAATGTCATCTGCATATAAGGATATGCGATCCTCCCAACCCTCTGTCCAGCAGAGCCCTCGGATAATTGGGTCTCTTCTTATCCAGGCTGCTAGCAGTTCCAGCACAAGAGCAAAAAGGAGTGGTGATAGGGGACAGCCCTGCCTCGTTCCGCGCCCCATGGGGAATTCGTTGGAGATATGCCCGTTTGCCACTACATGTGCATGTGGTTTAGTGTACAGCAGCCGTACCCAGGAGCAGAATTTAGGCCCGAACCCCATATGCTGGAGGACACCGAAGAGAAAGGGCCATTCGACTGTATCGAAGGCCATGCGTGCGTCAAGCGACAGTATAACGGCCTCTTCTTGAATGGTGTGTTTGCGACTCATTACACTATGTAGGCGCCTCAGATTCAAAGCCATATTTCTACCCGGCATGAATCCGGATTGATCTGGGTGCACTAGTTTTGGTAGGTGAGGTGTCAGTCTATTAGCCAGTGTTTTGGCCAGGATCTTGGCATCCACATTAATCAGGGATATGGGACGGTAGGATGTGCACTCTTGGGCTGGTTTTTCAGGTTTATGGATGGCCACTATGGTTGCTATGCGTTGGTCTTTGGGGAGTTCTCCCTCCTCCAAGCTGGCTACATACATATTTAACAAGTGTGGGGTAATTTTGGTTGTGGCTTGTTTGTATAATTCGATGGGGATGCCGTTGGGTCATAGGGCTTTCCCTGATTGTATGTTTCCTATAGCCAAAGTTAATTCGTCTGTTGTAAGGTCTGCCTCTAGCAACTGGATATCATCCGGTGCTAGTACGGGAAGTTGTACATCTTTGAGGAATGCTATTGCATCCTCTAATTCTACTGTGGCTGTTGGAGCATAAACGTGCTTATAATGAAGCGCTAGTGTGTCTACTAATTTCTGTGGGTCTGTTGTGGTTTTCCCAGTGTCAAGTCGGAGTTCTGCCACCCACCTGTCTGCCCGTGGTCGTTTGTCCAGCCAGGCCAAGAGCTTGCCAGCTTTGTCCCCAACTTCGTATATCATGTGGAGAACGGTCGTGAGCCTGGTTTTAGCATCTTCCCATAGATACTCTTTATATTCTTGTTGTTTTGTACGCAGTTTGTGTGTGTTTGCGTCAGAGGGATTTTGGGAATGCAGTGCCTCCAATTGGCTCACTTCTTGCTCTAGGGCCGCTACTATTTTCCCTTTTTCTTTTTTGTGGCCTGAAATCAGGGATATGGCCTGCCCTCGGAGAACAGGCTTATATGCGTCCCATAAAGTTAATGGGGAGGACACCAAGGGTTCATTTTCTGTGAAGTAATGTTGTGTGGTGGTAACTAATTCCTTCCAAATCTTGGGGTTCTTTAAGTAGCCAGGATATATCGGGAACGTACGGCGTTGTGTTGGGGCGTGCAATGCGCACCTAGCAAAAACTGGAGAGTGGTCCGAGATGCCCCTGGGTAAATGAGTCACCTCCTGAAATCTTCCTACACCATCCGCTAATGCAAGTATGTAGTCGATTCTGGAGAGACTATTGTGCGCGCCAGAGTGGTATGTGTATTGTCGCGTCTGTGGGAACCTGGAACGCCAAATGTCTATCAAGCCTATGGCCTCCAGGAAATCTGCAAAATTAGAGTGCGCGAGGTGTTGCTGTCTGGGGGGTGTCCGATCCAGAGTGTCATCAAGGGTGGTATTGAAATGGCCTCCTATTATTAGTTCTCCCTCTGGAAGTCTGAGCAGGAATGCACTTAGTGCCGGAAAGGCCAGCGAGTGGAGTGCGGGGGGGATGTATACCGTAACTAGGTTAAGTGTGCGTCCTTCCCACTGGCTCGAGACGGCTGCAGAGCGACCCTGGTCATCTGTATATGTGTTTTTTATGATAAGTGGGAATTGCTTCCTAATTAGGATCCCTACACCTCGTGAACTGGATGTGAACTCGGAATGAACCACTAATTTAAAGCCCCATCTGTCAAGGGCTTTGCATGTCTCTCCCACCAAGTGGGTTTCTTGTATCATGGCCACTGCTGGTGCGTGGCGCTTAAGATACTGCAGAACAAGTCCTCTTTTTAACTTGTCTCTTAGGCCATTCACATTCCATGAGACGAGTGGCAATTGTGGGGTATGCGGGCGGTGTATAGGGGGTGCAGAAGTGCTGTGGTTAATCCGTATGGATGTCTGTGTCATGGGAGCCATTCGTGTGAGAGGTCCGGATCGGATAGTGGGGCGGAGGCATCGCCCAGAAGCATGCAAGTCGTACCGTAAACCATATTAAACAATAACAATAAACTAAGCAAGAACTACTAAATCGAATTACTTGTCCCTCCCCCTCCCTGCCTCCCTGCATGACGGATTCAAAACTACCCCCTCCCCAACAATTCAGAGTGCCTAATCCCCATTCCCTGTTACCTTTATAGGGGGTGAACACCTCCAGTATCCCCCCCAGAGCATCCCTATAGCTGTAGTACATGAAATTAGCAATTTTCAGTGTGGCACATAATTAACCAAGAGCACAGTGACAACGAGTTAGCTGGCACAGGACATCTGTTCATTGTGTGTCTCTTGCCTCTTCAAGGGCAGTGCCAGTTGTTATTGTTCATTCAAGTATCAATTGATGCCCTCAAGACGGTCTCTATTTTAGGTTTGTATCATGTTGACTCTGTTTGTGCGGAGGTCTGTGCTGTAGGTTCTAGTCCCTTGTGAGGGGAAGGCCCTCTCTTTTTCAGCTTCACATGTCTGATTCTGCGTTTGTTGATACTGCTTCATCTAGTGCTGACTGTGTTGTTCCAGGCGGGCGTCGATCTTATTTTTTTCCCCCGGCCTTCCCAGGGTTGACTACTTGGCGCCAGCCCTCGAGCCATTCCTGGGCCTCCTCTGATGTTGTGAAAAACCATACTTTCCCCTCCGCCTCCACCCTCAGTTTGGCAGGAAATAACATGGAGTATTTAAGTTCACGGTTCCTCAGTTCTTTTTTTACGTTGAAGAAGCTGCGTCTTTGTTTCGTCACTGCTGCAGTGTAGTCAGGAAACAAAGTTACCGTACTGTGCTCAAAACGCACTGGCAGAGCAGCCCTGGTCATCTGAAGAATGAGGTCACGGTCCCGGAAGTTAAAGATGCGGGCAAGGATGGGCCTGGGAGGGGCACCTGGTTTTGGTCTACCGCCCGGGACACGGTGTGCCCTCTCCACTGAAAAGTGATGGGATAGACCTCGTGGCTGCAGATGTTGCTTAATAAGGTCCTCTACAAATAGGTCCATTGCCGGCCCTCCCGTCCCCTCCGGCACACCAATAATTCTGACGTTATTACACCTAGATTGGCCTTCATAATCATCCAGTTTTGCGGCCATAGCTTTGCTTTCGGCTTCTAGTTGGCTTATTTGGCGTTTAAATGTAGCAGTATCTTTGCAAAGAGTTGTGGATTCTACTTCCGCCTCTCGTGCGCTCATGTTTTTGAAGTTGGCACGGAGCAGGGAGAGTGCTACAGAGATTGTGTCTATTCGTGACTCGAGGGATGTATGCACTTTATTTAGCGTGGTCATTATGTCTTGTAACGTGATCTCTGTCTTTTCCGGTGGGGTATTGTCTGGTGCGCGTGCAGTAGTCTGGTCCATTGTTTCCTGCTGGGTTTTTGTACACGCAAATTAATTTATCTAACTTGGTTTGATGCGTGGTGCTTGGGCCTTGTCCCCCCATTGTTGTATACTTCCAACAGTGTCACATAATGTATGATATGTAGGTGGTAGTACTCACCATTGCCTGCCTGTGTAGCACACAGCTACACGCGGCCTTTTGGGTTTCCTACGACTGAGTAAGGGCACTGTTTTCCGTACTCTGTAGATTGGAACGTTCAGGGGCGTCGCACCCAGGCCCTCTGGGTGGCTCGGCTTCAGATGTAGGTGGCTTCACACTTTATTTTCTATGAATGGACAATTTACAGTCTCCACATCTTCCCAGAAGCACCTTTGTATTATTAGCCCCTCCTCACCCTGGTACCAGAGTCTCTGAGATTCATTATAAGCAGCGACCTGTGGTGTGGAGTAGAGATCTCGGGCGGGGCCGCTTCACGATCACTGTTGTGTGGGCCTCGCTGGTATACGTTGGCGGGACGTGTCCTCCAGATATGCCTGCACGTCACCGCCCCACTTCAAGGATTTTATCCCCCCTGGTAGGTATTGTGCAGCACCATAAGATAGTAGTTGGGAGGCAGAGGAGGGGGGGGGCAATGGCCACGTCTCTGAACCCGGCAGGCCGGAGCTGCAATTATGTCCGTCCCTTCGTGTTTCCCAGGTCTTATTACTGGGGAGGCACGCGTCCTCCGGGCCGTGCCCGGTCTGGATGGCTATGGCGCAGGGCCGGCGCGCAGTGCCCCGGCCACATCCCTTTTTAATAGCAGGGACCGGGGGATGTCGCCGTTGGGCGCAGGACTCACCCGTTCGTTGGCTCAGAGTGTATTGGCGTTGACGATGCCTCTGGTCACATCCGCTCCGGTCTCAGGGGGAAGGGGCGGTTCGCACCCGCGGTATGCGGCTCCAGCATCACTAGAGGCCCCGGTTTCTTCCCTTCATGTAGGCCGCAATCACCTTCTCGGACGTAGCCACACCTTAGAGCATCCTTTTTTCGGTGCGGGCAGTATATCTTGTACCCGGTACCTTCCGACGTCGTTCCCACCGCACCGATGGGTAGTTTGCCTGCGGATTACTGCACGGATATCAGGGGATGTCTGTGGAGGCACGGAGCTGCTCTAGGCGGCAGCCATTTCCTTCGGCTGCCGGCCACGCCTCCCTCTCTATCCCTTTTAAACACCAAATACAAGATACTGAGTAAGGTCCTAGCAGGCAGCCTTCTCCCCCTCCTCACGAAACTGATACACACAGACCAATGTTGGTTCGTACCTGGCCAGAGCACATCCCTCAATATCCGCAGACTATATCAAGTAATGTGGGCTCTACCAGAACACCTTCCCAATGCAGGATGCCTCTCACTAGGTTTGCGCCAAGCTTTCGACACCCTAAACTGGGAATATATGCTAGCAGCCCTTCAAAAATTTAGGATCCCAGATGAGTTTCTGAAGTGGGTGAAACTATTATACACCTCTCCGACAGCCCGAGCCCGTACAGGGGCACAGATCTCAAGCCCATTTACGATACAAAGGGGTACATGACAGAGATGCCCATTGTCTCCCATAATATTTGTGCTTGCCTTAGAATCTTTAGCGCAAAAACTACGCGACGATGCAGGGGACCGGGGTATACCAATTGGACAGACGATACATGTCTCTGTATGCCGACGACATTATACTGTATGTTAGATACCTGAAATGCGGGTTCCAGACTGTCGCCCAAATCTTCACCCATTTCCACCAACTATGTAGCCTAACCATACATTTTGACAAATCCATTGCCTTCCCCTTTCGGGAACACACTCCACCCAGAACCATCCACTTTGGAGGAGAGGAGTTGGAGGTCACAGCAGATACCTTCAAATACCTAGGAGTGTGAATATACAGAACTCATCAAGACACTCTAGATGGGAATGTACAAAAAGTGATCGCCTCCCTGCGATCTCAGACAGCGTTCTGGATATCTCTCCCCCTGTCAGTAGCAGGACACCTGGCTATAGCAAAAATGGTCATGCTGCCACGGGTTCTATATTATTTTACCACTCTTCCACTAATGATCCCCCTACAGTTTTTAAATTATTAATTTCCATATTGCTGGAGCTAATATGGGGTACAGGTAGGCGTCGAGTCAGCTTAAGGAAGCTCCAACTGCCAGCAGACTCAGGTGGGTTGGGGGCCCCTGATTTCAGGGCCTATTGTATGGCGAGTCAACTACAATGGCTTGCCTACTGGTTAGCAGGGTGCAATTTGCAAGAAATCACATTCACACCTGCGATGATTGCGTGAGGTGCACTACACACCCTACTATGTCCTGGGAGGCCCACTCTAGCCGCAACCTCACCATTGCTAAAAGTGGCATTATATTACTGGAAACAGGCATTAAAATATACAACACCTACAATACCCTATGCACCTGATATTCCACTGCTGGGACTCCCCATTCCTGCAGGTGTAGTTACGCGGCACCGGCTTACTAAATGGGAAAGAGAGAGAGTGACTACTGTTGGAGCATTATTCAGTGAGGGTTCTCTGCTGAATCATGTCGATTTCATTCATGAACAAGGTCTCACCAATACACTGTTCCTACTACATGCCAGCATAACACAGTATGTCAGGCGTGAATGGGCTCCTGAGGGACTAGAGCCACCCACGCATGAATTGGTACACTTACTACACTTAATGGGAACAGGTCGACACCTGACTAAGTGGCTATACACAGGTATAAGGGCGCACGTATCTTCACCCCTAAACACGTTGAGGGTGAAGTGGGATGCAGATATGAGGGAACCCCTCAAGGACAAAGACTGTGCATCTATTGTTGCCTATCCAAAGGTAGTCTCCTGCAACTCACGTTTTAAATTTATACAATACATGATTACCCGGAGAGCGTACCTTACGCCGCACCGACTGCATGTGATGTTCCCTGCAGCTGTGGCAAACTGCCCTAGATGCATAGAACAGGATGCCATCTTCATCCATATAATGTGGTCTTGCCCCTCATTATCCTCATACTGGACACAAATAGCAAGCTCACTACGGGAGGTGGTGGGTGGGCACACATAGGAAACGGCAGGGAGCTGCCTACTAGGTCTTTACCCACGCCCTAAGGGGTACAAAGTACAGGCGAGGATTGCAGCTCTAGCGCTCATATTAGTGAAGCGTCTCATTACTCGCTGCTGGAAATCAGCACGATCACCAACCTGGACTGCTTGGAGGGAGGAGCTAGAACACTGAGGTCTGGCAGCAAGCAGGGCGATATGAAGGTAAGAAAAGCGAGGGCTACGCAAAGTACCTATTGCCATGTCCTGGGATGCAGTACTAGAAGCCTTCAAAGCTCTGGACACGGATGAACCCTACAGGTGTGCAGACGCTACACACACGGCACACCCGTAAATTAGCCACATCCCGTAACATGAACATAGCGGAGAGGAGAAACAACAACTGGGAAGGGGAAGACGAAAGTACAATTTAGATAATATCCCTGACCACCTACAACACTCCAATGACACAAAGTAGATGTTTGCATAATGTGTACACTTGACGCCAGAGATAGGCAAAGATTTGCCTGCGGTCCCTTCCACAACTGGTTAGTAGAAAGTCTGCCCCGTAGGTTAGTTCCAAGGGGGAGGGGGATTGTTTTGGTTAATTAGAGTATACAATATTAGAGAGCTATAACATCAGATATGGGGCTTCCGGACACGATCACAGATAGTCCACTAGCAGTTCTTCATACCAATTGCAGTACTGATGCCAGAAATATGCCCATGAACACATGTTACCTTTGCATAATGTTCAGAATAATATTGTATATTATACTGTGCATAAAAAACCGAACATGAATGTACTATGACTGCTTGTATGCGCTCAATACTGTATTTGCAATAGAACTCAATAAAATCTGTTTACAAAAAAGGAAAAATGTTGCACAGTTCACCACATTTTCTCTATGTTTTTTTAATAAATTTGCAATATTGATTTAATTCACTATGTGGCCTAGTCTGCCAATGGACCTTCCAGCCAGTAGGCCCAGTGCTAGTCATGGGTGCATGAAAAAACTGGTTCTGTAGTGCCGGATGAATTGAAACATCATTTAGGCCATGGATGGATTTGGATTAAAATACAAAATGCATTTTTGTTGTGGTATTTCATGTTTTTTTTCTTCCTGCAAACAGTATTTAGGTGGGGTAATGCCTTTGGAGGATGTCTGTTGTTGTAAACATATTTAGCCCTATTAATTTTCATTTTTGGCATTGCTGAATTAATACTGCGTTCCCTGTGTTACCAATGCTTCCTTTGTCTGGCCGGTGTGTGTTTGCATTAGCCACCATTTGGCTTTATTCCCCATGCGGCCAGGGGCCATTTTGTATAGTCAGTGTCCATAGGCCTGCATGTGCTCTTTGTTTTCTAGGTCTCCTGCTTGTTGTTGTGATCATGAGGCTGGCGGCCATTTTGTGTTGGCAGCCAGTCTGCTTTTGCCATAGGCCTGCATGTGTTCTTGTTGTGGCCATGCCTCCTTGCTTGCTGTTTGACCATGTGGTCGGTGGCCATTTTGTGTAGGCAGCCAGTGTGCTTTTGCCATAGGCCTGTATGTGTTCTTTGTTTTCCAGGCCTCCTGCTTGTTGTTGCTTGTGACCATGTGCTGGCGGCCCTTTTGTGTAGCCAGCCATTGTGCTTTTGCCATCGGCCTGCATGTCTTCTTTGTTGTGGCCATGCCTTCTTGCTGGTTGTTGTTGTTCTGACCATGTGGCTGGTGGCCATTTTGCATAGGCAGTCAGTGTGCTTTTGCCAGAGGCTTGCATGTGTTCTTTGTTAGTGGCCATGCCTTCTTGCTGGTTGTTGTTGTTTTTTTGCATGTGATTTTTCTTCTTTTGTAAAGGAAAAATGTTGCACATCTTAGTACATTTTCTCCATGTTTTTTAATAAATTTGCTGAATTCTTTTAATGCACTATGAAGCCTAGTCTGCCAATGAAATGGGCCTTCCAGTCAGTAGGACCAGTGCTAGCCATGGGTGCATGAAAAACAAATGTTTCTGTGGTGTCTGTTAAATTGAAACAATATCTAGGCCATGTAAGACATTGGATTAAAATTAAAAATGTGTTTTTGTGGTCTTTTTCGTTTTTCTGCAAACAGTGTGTAGGTGGGGTAATGCCTTTGTAGGATGTGTGCTGTTGTAAAAATATTTAGCCCTGTTAATTTTCGTTTTTGGCATTGCTAAATTAATCAATGCTGTGTTCTCTCTGTCTAACTATGCCTCCTGTGTGTGTTTGCCATAGTCCACCATTTGCCTTTGCTCCCCATGCCATGTTGCCAGGGGCCATTTTGTATAGTCAGTGTCCATAGGCCTGCATTTGTTCATTGTTTTCCAGGTCTCCAGCTTCTTGTTGCCATGTGGCTGGCGGGTTGTTTGCATAGGTAGTCAGTGTGCTTTTACCATAAGCCTGAATGTGTTCTTTGTTTGTGGCCATGCCTTCTTGCTGGTTGTTGTTGTTGTGACCAATGACCATGTGGTTGGCGGCCATTTTGTGTAGCCAGCCAGTGAGCTTTCCCCATAGGCCGCATGTGTTCTTTTTAGTTTGTTCCCCATGCCTCCTTGCTTGTTGTTGCTTGTGACCATGTGGCTTATGGCCATTTTGTGTAGCCAGCCAGTGTGCTTTTGCCATATGCCTGCATGTCTTCTCTTTGTTCCCAATGCTTCTTGCCCAGTATTGTTGTTGCTGACCATGTGGCACTGGCAGGCAGCCATTTTGTGCGTCCAGCCAGTGTGGCCCTTTGCCATATGCTTGCAAGGATGGCTGAGCAATGAGATAGCAGTTTCAAAAATATTATTATACCTGAGGATAACTTCACTTATTTATAATTTTTTTATTTTAATTTTTTTAATGTTAGATTTTTAATTTTATTTTTATTTTTCATTCATTGTTAATTTTAATTTTTTGTATTTTAATTGTTTTTCTTTACATTAAATTAAAAAAATGTTAACAATGATTTTAATTTTTTTATTTTTTGTATTTTTTTTTAACCATTTTCATAACATCTGGCATCAATGAATATTTCCCTTGTCTGCTATAGGAGCACAACAGCATTCATTGTCTAAGGATTATTCCATTGTCATTTGTCTGCTGCACCTCCCTGTGTGCCACATCCCACCTGATGCACATAAAGCAAACAGTTATATCTGTATGTTGTTGTTGATGCTATTTCTTATCCTTCCTAGTGTACACCATGAAAGTTTATGTTGGTGTGGATTTCCGTTTTACTAATGGATAAACTGTATTGTTAATTACTTATAATAAGAGTAACCAATGACCAGACTAAATGATATTGTTTGTTTGTACTACTAATTGAATTGCAATAATGGCACATTTCACTGATGTTTTTCTTGCTTCTTTTCTTTTAGGTACACAAGAGACAACATCACCCACAGTACTGTCAGACAGAAGGCCTGTGCACGATGTGACGCGTGACCCACACATCACAGACATCTCTTCAACTTGTGAAGCTAAGTGCTACTGCTAACTGACAGCTTCAAGATGGCCCCAAAGAAAGGTGCTACCAAGAAAGTGACCAGTGAGAAGAAGAAGGCGTTTAACACCACTAGTATGTCAACCCAGACCATTTTCAGGGAAACAAAATTGTGACTACCACACCGGCCTCTGGGAGCAAGTTGGAAGCAGCACTCCCGCATCAGTGGACCCACCCCAACTTAGGCCCAAGCCCATGTCTGTCACAGAGGTAGCCAGTCTAATCACAGCAACGCCGACGAGCAGTGACGTTGAAATTGACTTATCTCTATTGCAAAGTAATACCCAAACATTGCAGGAAACTCAGAGAAGTGGACAACAACAACAACAACAGCCGCAACCACCAATAGTAGTTCCTCCCGAAGTAGGAGCAGTTCAGGAGATTGGGCTTCATGCTGAGGAAGTGAAGGAAGCTGCTCTTTCAGAAGATCTATTGTTTTCCAGAACTCCAGCAAGAAAAAGGAGGGTTAGTGCATCATCTTCTTCTCCAAGCCCCCTGCCGATGATCTAGACACTACTCGGATCCCGCCTTAGTCTGAGAGTGAGACATGTCATGAGAGGCTAGGGAAAAGGAAGGTTCCTGAAAGCCTTAAAGTAATGGATGCAGATGTAGAAGAGGAGGATGATGACGAGCCAGTCATCATGGATTTTAGCCCAGCCCCAGTGGAGACAGACGTTACCCCATCCCAACTTGCTGGGAGAGATGTGGCACCACAGATACCACCACCACCATCTGCCATATTGGCAAAGTCCTGGCAGCGACTTGCATCCACAACCATCTCAGTAGAAGTATGTGAGAAGTTGGCCTGGCATATGCTGTCCACTAATTATAGTGGGCACCTTGCACCAGTCCAAACAACCCCTTATTGGAGATAGGTTAAAGAAACCTTTATTGAAAGCTATCCTAGTGGTAGCTATGGAGAGCAGCCTTCAGGCTAAGTCTTGAAGGAATGTAAAGCACCTTGTTTTACCAGTCTATAATCTCTTGAGTGACCAAATGAAAGAGGACCACACCAGGTATATATTCAAAATATATGTATTTATTACTAAACACACCCCTCTAGTCTCTTTATGAGGCTAGAGTTCGAAGTACATACGTTATAAGTTAGTTATCTACAGTAATAGCACAAATACACATTTGAGCCCCAGGGGCGTACCAAACCATATACCAATAAAGTGGTATAAGAACCCCGACTGAGCTAGACACAAGGCCTAGAGCCTGTAGAAGTGCTTGGACCACAAGGAACCACCCAAGGCAGTGACACAGGGGACCCACGGGGGACGCGTGCAGTGTATGAACACAACCGCGAACCACCGTTAACTTCTATGGGGAAAGTCGCGATTAGAATTTAAAAGAAAAGGGACACTTAGAGGAGGACTTGGAGCAAACCCTTTGAGAACTAGGCTGTTCTAGTGTCAATACCCACGGGAGCACCGGAGTACTCGAGTTACCTCACCCAGGGAAGCCGGGTGCATAGGTGTCTTTCGGGGTCGGGTTTCGCTCGTCGCTTTCAATGGCGATCTGCTGCAAAGTGCTGCTGGCGACCAAGTCGAAAGTGTTCGGGTGGATCCAAAGGTGGATCGAAGATCTGAAGAACCTGAAAACAGAGGGGACAGAGTCTGGGTCACTAGCCAGTGACCAGGAAGGCGATGAGCAGATGCCCACCGATGTCGAGTGCTTCAGGTAGGTTGACGGTCGTCTTGACTCTTCAGCCACGAGGTCCAGGAGGAGTCGACGACAACCAGGAGCTGGATTCGAGCTGTCCCACAACGTCTGTCGATTGCAGAGGTGTCGGCGACCGGATTGGACCCAACAAGCCTTGGCAACGGCAAGTCTTGTGGAAATAGAAGAAGGACGATGTTGCAGACCAGCAAGGTCTGGGGGACTCACCCAGCGAGGATAAGTCAGGGCACACATGGAGCAACCATGGAGCCCAAGCAGAAAAAGATTGGCTTTTGGGAGGGCCTACTAGCCAACGGACTAGCGACCGCGAAGGAGCCTCGAGACGATGCACGTGGAGCTGGCTCACAGGACACTCGTGGAGTGGAGGCCAGTGATCTTCGGTGCAGTTGGTGCTGGAGGCTGGGGCTACTCGGAGCCCAAAGCACGACTTCGTGGGAGACCCAGAAGAGGATGCACTTGCAAATGCGATCGGTGTCCAGGGGTCACGGTTCCACGTTACCCACGACAGCTACGGGCCTCAGCTTTTCTGGGGACTCAGGGCAGCCTCGGGAAGTCTGGAAATCCACCTCTGGTGATGCAAAGACTTCGGTGTCCGGCGGGAGCTTCAGCGATGCAGACCGGACAATTGCTTCTTTGGTGCCTGCCAAGCAGGGGAGTCACTCCTTGACCCCAAGGGAGATTCTTCAGTCCTCTAATCTTAAAGTAGAGCGTCGAAGGTCCAGGATTCTATGTCAGAGTTTCGTTCAGGTAAATCTAAAGTCGTAAGGACTGGGTTCCCCTACTTATACTAAGGTAGGGGGTTGGACATACTCTGTGGCCCCACCTATGGGAGGGCCAGGGCAGAGGGGTGGTTACACCCCTTTCCCTTTGTCCAGTTTCGCGCCAGAGCAGGGGCTGGAAGCCCCTGAGCCGGTTTGAACTGGGGTATGCACAGGGACACCAAGTGTGCCCTTAGTGCAGGATTTCAAAGCACCCGAGAGTGCTCCCGCCCAGCCCCAATACACACTATCCTGTCTGGGGAGGTGGTCACACCTCCCTGGGACAGGAAACCTATTGTCCAGGCCTCCCCTGCCGGAGTTTCGGTCAGCAGCAGGAGGCCAGACTCGTGTCTGTGGCAGCGGCATCCATTTTGTGATGCCAGGGCTCTGGAAAGTCAGTACCGGGTATACCGGTGTGTACATGTCTTTCCCTCTAGAAGGGTGGAATGCTACCCCCGCCGCCAGAACTGGCGGAGGGGTAGTATTCCAAGATGTTTGACACCAAACACGACATGTTTCCGTGCAGCCATCCCAAAGTTAGCATTTAACGCGAGGTTATAATGCGCTTAAGAGTATATGGTCAGGCTGCACTACAAACAGCATCAGAGAAGGGTCTCCGAACGCTGCAGAGGGGCCCTGCTCATGCAGGGGCACCCTCTCACATAGGAACCACGCACTCTGCCTTCAGGATTGATAAGGCCTGCCATAGGAGTGACTTATAGGTTTATATGTGTGTATGTATGTAGTGATATAGGTAGCCTGTATCACAGTAAGGGGTGCATGCACCACCTTACCCAGGCTGCAGTAGCAGACCTGTGGTGTCAGTTTGGATGGCCTTCCAGGGGTGGCACAATACATGCTGCAGCCCCTGGTAGGCCTCTGAGGTACCTATGCCCTGGGTACATAGTATACCATATACTAGGGACTTATAAGGGCACTCCAGATTCCAATCAGAGATGTGCCTAAGGCACATGGAAACCATTTTAAAGAGGAAGCAGCTAGGCTGGGGTCCTGATTTGCAGGGCCCCAGCCAGACTAAGGTCGAAAAACAGTGAAGCATCAGCAAAAAGTGGGGGTACCCATGTGAAGCAGATCCTACTCTCCTACACAACCCCCCAAACGTAGGGACATTAAACTAACCTTGCCCAGTTAAGTCTTCATGTTCTAAGTGGAAGTACCTAGAGAGTCCATCTGCATTGGCATGGTTACTCCCAGGTCTATGTTCCACTGTGAAGTCCATCCCCTGTAGGGAAATGGACCACCTAAGCAGTTTGGGGTTTTCACCCTTCATTTGTTTTAGCCATAAGAGGGGCTTATGGTCTGTTTGAACAAGGAAGTGAGTACCAAACAAGTATGGCCTCAACTTCTTCAGAGCCCAGACCACAGCAAAGGCCTCCCTCTCAATGGCTGACCAACGTTTCTCTCTAGGGGTCAGCCTTCTGCTAATAAAAGCTACTGGCTGATCCTGACCTTCATCATTCAATTGTGACAGTACAGCCCCTACCCCCAATTCAGATGCATCAGTTTGAACAATGAACTTCTTGGAGTAATCAGGACTCTGTAGAATGGGAGCAGTGCACATGGCCTGCTTCAGGTCATCAAATGCCTTTTGACAGCTAACTGTCCACTGAACCTTTTGGGCATTTTCTTGGAAGTTAAGTCATTCAGGGGTGTCACTATTGAACCATACCCCTTGACAAATCTCCTATAGTACCCAGTCAGGCCTAAGAAGGCTCTCACCTGAGTCTGGGTAGTTGGAGCAGTCCAGTCCATGATGGTCTGGATCTTGCTCTGCAGTGGTTGAACCTGGCCTCCACCCACAAGGTGGCCCAGGTACACAACCTGACTCTGCCCTATCTGGCACTTTGTGGCCTTGATAGTCAGGCCTGCTTTCTGCAGGGCCTGCAAAACATTTCTGAGGTGGACCAGGTGATCCTCCCAGGTGGAGCTAAAGACAGCAATATCATCTAGATAGGCTGCACTATAGGCTTCCAGACCTGTAAGGACTGTATTCACCAACCTCTGAAAAGTGGCAGGTGCATTCTTCAGACCAAAGGGCATCACCACAAATTGATAATGCCCACTAGGGGTTGAGAATGCTGTCTTTGGCTTTGCATCATCAGCTAGTCTGATCTGCCACTAGACAGCTGTCAGGTCAAATGTGCTTAGATACTTGGCTGAGGCCAAAGTGTCTATTAGCTCATCTGCCCTTGGTATTGGATGGGCATCAGTCCTAGTGACTGCATTGAGACCCCTGTAGTCCACACAAAACCTCATCTCTCTTTTCCCACCATTGGTGTGAGGTTTTGGCACAAGGACCACTGGACTAGCCCAAGGGCTATCTGAGGGTTCAATAACTCCCAAATCCAACATCTTCTGGACTTCTGTCCTGATACAGTCCCTGACATGGCCAGGTTGCCTATAAATCTTATTTTTAATAGGCAGACTGGACCCAGTGTCCACTTCATGAGTGCACCAGGTAGTCTGACTGGGTGTCAGTGAGAATATGTGTCTGAACTGATTGAGCACCTGTCTGCAATCAGTCTGCTGCTGGGTAGTGAGGCTGCCTGCCAAGGCTACACCATCCACTGACCCATCACCAGGGTTCTGTGAGAGCAGGTCAGGGAGTGGGTCACTCTCTTCCTCCTGTCCCTCATCAGTAGCCATGAGCAAGCCCATGTCTGCCCTGTCCACATATGGTTTTAACCTGTTGACATGGAGAACCCTGTGGGGGCTCCTGGGTGTTCCTAGGTCTACTAAGTAGGTAACCTCACCCTTCTGTTCAACAATGGTATGGGGTCCACTCCATTTGTCTTGGAGAGCTGCTGGGGCCACTGGCTCCAACACCCACACCTTCTGTCCTGGCTGGTAAACAGTCAGTACAGCCTTTTGGTCATGCCAGGCCTTTTGAAGTTCCTGGCTAGCCTCAAGGTTTTTAGTTGCCTTTTCATATACTCAGCCATCCGGGAGCGGAGACCAAGTACGTAGTCCACTATGTCTTGCTTTGGGGGCTTGAGAGGTAACTCCCATCCTTCCTTCACCAAGCACAGTGGACCCCTGACAGGGTGACCAAACAAAAGTTCAAAAGGGCTGTAGCCAACCCCTTTTGAGGCACCTCCCTGTACGCAAATAAAAGGCAGGGCAAGAGTATGTCCCATCTTCGCCTAAGCTTTTCTGGGAGCCCTTTAATCATGCCCTTCAAGGTTTTGTTGAATCTCTCAACTAAACCATTGCATTGTGGGTGATAGGGTGTGGTGAACTTGTAAGTCACTCCACACTCCTTCCACATTGCTTTTAAGTATCCAGACATAAAGTTTGCATCCCTGTCTGATACAACCTCCTTAGGGAAGCCCACTCTTGAGAAAATTCCAAGGAGGGCCCTTGCCACCACAGGTGCTGTAGTGGTCCTAAGGGGAATAGCCTCTGGGTACCTGGTGGCATGATCCACTACCACCAGGATAAACCTGTGCCCAGATGCTGTTTGGGGATCCATGGGACCAACAATGTCAATCCCCACCCTTTCAAAGGGAACCCCCACCACAGGTAGTGGTATCAGGGGGCCTTTGTAGTGCCACCTGCCTTGCCACTGGCCTGGCAGGTTACACAGGAGCGACAAAACTCCTTGGTGTCTTCAGACATGTGGGGCCAGTGAAAGTGAGGGACAATTCTGTCCCAAGTCTTGTTCTGGCCCAGGTGACCTGCTAAGGGAATATCATGGGCTAGGGTCAATAGGAAGCCCCTGAACTTCAAAGGTATAACCAACCTCCTGGTAGCACCAGGCTTGGGGTCTCTACACTCTGAGTACAAGAGTCCATCATCCCAATACACAGTATGGGGACCACTAGCTTTCCCAGCAGCCTCAGCAGCAGCTTGCTGTCTGAGGGGTTCAAGAGAGGGGCAGCTCTGCTGCTCCTGGCTCAGATCTGCCCTGGAAGGTCCCCCTGTCCCCAAGAACTCAACCTGTTCAGGTTCAAGCTCCTCTGGGACAGTTCCTTCCTCAGGACTGAGATCATCCCCCTCAAGGGACTGATATTCCTTCTGAGCCAAGGGGAAGGCACTGCCTTTACCCTACTACTCCTCTTCTTGGAGGGCACTTGGTCCATTATTCCAGAATCCAAGGCCTGTTCAGTGCTAGACATTTTGGCTTGTGACCTGGTCACAGCAAACACATCTGCAGGGATCCCCAGCATTTCTGCATGGGTCCTGAGCTCCACTTCTGCCCAAGCTGAAGTTTCTAAGTCATTGCCAAGCAAGCATTCAACGGGTAGGTCTGCACTTACCACAACCTTCTTAAGACCAGTTACCCCTCCCCAGGAGAAGTTAACAACTGCCAGAGTATGGTCTGTTCTGACGTTGCTAGCATTGGTCACTTGGTACATTTCACCAAGTATTATCTGCCCAGGATTCACAAGGTCTTGTGTCATCATGGTGACACTTGCCCCTGTGTCCCTAAATGCCAAAGCCTCTCTTCCATTGATTAAAGGCTGTTGTCTGTACTTGCCCAGATTACTGGGACGCACAGAGGAGGTCATATCCATGCCTCCATCACAGACTAGGACAGCCTGAGTGAGTTCTCTGACTAGGTCAGAGCTCATCTCTTTACCCAGGGTCAACCCTACTAAACCCTTGGCTTGTGTAGTCCCACCACCAACTGTAACTGCACTAGGGGGAGCAGGTGCCTTATGGGCATTGGTGGGGGCTGGAGTAGAGTCTTTGGACTTGGTGCAATCACTGGTCCAGTGGGTCTTTTGCTTACAGACCTTGCACCATGGTTTCCTTTGGCCTTTCCCTTTGGTAGACTGTGAATCCCCACCTGAAGAAGATTTTTGGGGGCCTTGTGAAGACTTTTGATCTTTACCCTTCTCCCCACCCTTATCAGAGGTTTTCGAATCTTGCTTCTTAGGGTCACCACCTTGGTTCTGTACCTTCTGCTTCACCCTGGTTCTGACCCATTTGTCTGCCTTCTTTCCCAATTCTTGGGGAGAGGTCAGATCAGAGTCTACCAGGTGCTGATGCAACAGCTGATTTTGACAGTTATTAAGAATCTGCTCCCTCATTATCAGATTGTACAATCTTGTGAAGTCACATACCTTACTGCCCAATAACCAACCTTCCAGAGCCTTGGCAGAACAATCAACAAAGTCCACCCAGTCTTGAGTCTGTGCTTTTTGGGTATCCCTGAACTTTAACCTGTATTGTTCAGTGGTTAGGCCAAACCCATCAATTAGAGCACTCTTCAAGACTTTGTAATTATCAGCATCCTCCTCTCTAACAGTGAGGAGCTTGTCTCTACCTTTGTCTGCAAAGGAGAGCCACAAGATTGCTGCCCACTGCTCCTGAGGGACCCTCTGTACTTTACAGGCCCTCTCTAGAGCAGTTATCCATTTGTGGATATCATCCCCACTCTGGTAGGGAGGGACAATCTTGCTCAGGTTTCTATGGTCATAAGACCTTTCCCTATCTTTGGGGAAACTGCTGCCTCCATGGGACTCTAGTCCCAACTTTTGTCTCTCTCTATAGAGATCTAGGGACTCCCTGTCTATAGCCAATTGCTGTTTCCTGAGTTCAAGCTGAGTTTGCTCATACTGAATCAGTCTCTTTCTCCTCTCATGAGAGGATTCCCTCCTATGAGAGGAGACAGAGGTCCCTATTGAGGTGTCAGAGTGGTTAGACTCCTGAGAAGGAGCCCTAGACCTTCTGGGCACACTCAGAACTCTTCCTGGGGGGACAAAGGGAGGTCATTCTGATCCTCTCCCTCCTCCTCCTCCACAGGAGGAATTGGGTTTTCCAGGACAAGGTCATTTTCACCTTCCTGGCCAGTTTCAGAGGGGGGGCCTGGGTTTCTTCACCCCTGGCCCCTTCCTCATCTTCTGCCCCACCCTCTTTGCCTACCCCTTCAGACCCTAGGGGCCTGCTGAGATCATCAGCTAGTAACACCTCCCTGAGGTGTTGGGTGCTGGCACTTTTGCCTGCCTTCAACTTCCTAGTATTGCATAATGCTCTCAATTCCAAGAATGGGATTTTATCATACTTGGAGGGAAGAAGCCCACTGGCTTCTGGCAAGGACTCACTGGGTCCTGGCTTTGAAGACATTACTAGTGAGGTGTGGTGTATGCACTACCTACTCTAGTGTGGCCTACTAAACTCTCTTGAGTTGTAGAAAGGGTGTGCTGTCCCTTAACACACAACTCTAAGTTCAGTAGAACTTACTGTATTACTAAGCTTGATTTATATGTACCTTAGGTACCCTTAGTGGTTTTCAGTTGATCAATTCAATTGAGATTATCTGGTAAAACAATAGCAAGCTGGAATCCCACACGCTGCACACCAATTGGAAAAGTTGGCCTGGCATATGCTGTCCACTAATTATAGTGGGCACCTTGCACCAGTCCAAACAACCCCTTATTGGAGATAGGTTAAAGACAACCTTTATTGAAAGCTATCCTAGTGGTAGCTATGGAGAGCAGCCTTCAGGCTAAGTCTTGAAGGAATGTAAAGCAGCTTGTTTTACCAGTCTATAATCTCTTGAGTGACCAAATGAAAGAGGACCACACCAGGTATATATTCAAAATATATGTATTTATTACTAAACACACCCCTCTAGTCTCTTTATGAGGCTAGAGTTCAAAGTACATACGTTATAAGTTAGTTATCTACAGTAATAGCACAAATACACGTTTGAGCCCCAGGGGCGTACCAAACCATATACCAATAAAGTGGTATAAGAACCACGACTGAGCTAGACACAAGGCCTAGAGCCTGTAGAAGTGCTTGGACCACAAGGAACCACCCAAGGCAGTGACACAGGGGACCCACGGGGGATGCGTGCAGTGTATGAACACAACCGCGAACCACTGTTAACTTCTAGGGGGAAAGTTGCGATTAGAATTTAAAAGAAAAGGGACACTTAGAGGAGGACTTGGAGCAAACCCTTTGAGAACTAGGCTGTTCTAGTGTCAATACCCACGGGAGCACCGGAGTACTCAAGTTACCTCACCCAGGGAAGCCGGGTGCATAGGTGTCTTTCGGGGTCGGGTTTCGTCGTCGCTTTCAATGGCGATCTGCTGCAAAGTGCTGCTGGCGACCAAGTCGAAAGTGTTCGGGTGGATCCAAAGGTGAATCGAAGATCTGAAAAACCTGAAAGCAGAGGGGACAGAGTCTGGGTCACTAGCCAGTGACCAGGAAGGCGATGAGCAGATGCCCACCGATGTATAGTGCTTCAGGTAGGTTGATGGTCGTCTTGACTCTTCAGACACGAGGTCCAGGAGGCGTCGATGACAACCAGGAGCTGGATTCAAGCTGTCCCACGACGTCTGTCGATTACAGGGGTGTCGGCGACCGGATTGGACCCAACAAGCCTTGGCAACGGCAAGTCTCGTGGAAATAGAAGAAGGATGATGTTGCAGACAAACAAGGTCTGGGGGACTCACCCAGCGAGGATAAGTCAGGGCACACCTGGAGCAACCAGGAAGCCCAAGCAGAAAAAGATTGGCCTTCGGGAGGGCCTACTAGCCAACGGACTAGCAACCGCGAAGGAGCCTCGAGACGATGCACGTGGAGCTGGCTCACAGGACACTCATGGAGTGGAGGCCAGTGATCTTCAGTGCAGTTGGTGCTGGAGGCTGGGGCTACTCGGAGCCCAAAGCACGACTTCGTGGGAGACCCAGAAGAGGATGCACTTGCAAATGTGATCGGTGTCCAGGGGTCACGGTTCCACGTTACCCATGACAGCTACAGGCCTCAGCTTTGCTGGGGACTCAGGGCAGCCTCGGGGAAGTCTGGAAATCCACCTCTGGTGATGCAAAGACTTCGGCGTCCGGCGGGAGCTTCAGCGATGCAGACCGGACAATTGCTTCTTTGGTGCCTGCCAAGCAGGGGAGTCACTCCTTGACCCCAAGGGAGATTCTTCAGTCCTCTAATCTTAAAGTAGAGCATCGAAGGTCCAGGATTCTGTGTCAGAGTTTCGTCCAGGTAAATCTAAAGTCCTAAGGACTGGGTTCCCCTACTTATACTAAGGTAGGGGGTTGGACATACTCTGTGGCCCCACCTATGGGAGGGCCAGGGCAGAGGGGTGGTTACACCCCTTTCCCTTTGTCCAGTTTCGCGCCAGAGCAGGGGCTGGAAGCCCCTGAGCCGGTTTGAACTGGGGTATGCATAGGGACACCAAGTGTGCCCTTAGTGCAGGATTTCAAAGCACCCGAGAGTGCTCCCGCCCAGCCCCAATACACACTATCCTGTCTGGGGAGGTGGTCACACCTCCCTGGGACAGGAAACCTATTGTCCAGACCTCCCCTGCCGGAGTTTCGGTCAGCAGCAGGAGGCCAGACTCGTGTCTGTGGCAGCGGCATCCATTTTGTGATGCCAGGGCTCTGGAAAGTCAGTACCGGGTATACCGGTGTGTACATGTCTTTCCCTCTAGAAGGGTGGAATGCTACCCCCGCCGCCAGAACTGGCGGGGTGGTAGTATTCCAAGATGTTTGACACCAAACACGACATGTTTCCGTGCAGCCATCCCAAAGTTAGCATTTAACGCGAGGTTATAATGCGCTTAAGAGTATATGGTCAGGCTGCACTACAAACAGCATCAGAGAAGGGTCTCCGAACGCTGCAGAGGGCCCTGCTCATGCAGGGGCACCCTCTCACATAGGAACCACGCACTCTGCCTTCAGGATTGATAAGGCCTGCCATAGGAGTGTCTTATAGGTTTATATGTGTGTATGTATGTAGTGATATAGGTAGCCTGTATCACAG
Source organism: Calotriton arnoldi (assembly GCA_963921515.1). NCBI lineage: Eukaryota > Metazoa > Chordata > Amphibia > Caudata > Salamandridae > Calotriton > Calotriton arnoldi. Next base: position 1,403,155 of record CAWUFW010004684.1, read on the forward strand.
TAAGGGGTGCATGCACCACCTTACCCAGGCTGCAGTAGCAGACCTGTGGTGTCAGTTTGGATGGCCTTCCAGGGGTGGCACAATACATGCTGCAGCCCCTGGTAGGCCTCTGAGGTACCTATGCCCTGGGTACATAGTATACCATATACTAGGGACTTATAAGGGCACTCCAGATTCCAATCAGAGATGTGCCTAAGGCACATGGAAACCATTTTAAAGAGGAAGCAGCTAGGCTGGGGTCCTGATTAGCAGGGCCCCAGCCAGACTAAGGTCGAAAAACAGTGAAGCATCAGCAAAAAGTGGGGGTACCCATGTGAAGCAGATCCTACTCTCCTACAAAGTAGGTACTACAGAGAGTCAAATGTCAAAACGCCCACCTACCGCCAGTTCATCCGACATTGGCAGTGGCACTAACCCTGGGCGGTGAACTCCGCTCCGTTCGTGGAGTTTGCAGAGTTTTCCACACTCTGTGCAGCACGCGGAGTTCCCAAAAACTCCACTCCATGGAGCGGAGTTTTTTTCCTTGCTTGCACCCGTCAACATCAAGTTGGTGAGTGCGAGCGAGGAAAATCCACCTCCAGGCGAGATTTTTCCTCGTTCGTGCTTGCCAAGGTCTAGTTGGTGAGCGCGAGTGAGGAAAATCAAACTCTTGGCGAGATTTCTCAACGCGGGCGGTCAGATTTCTCAATGCGTATGGTTGTGGCAGGTCGCGACCACTCGCATTGAGAAACCTTCTGTTCAAGTTAAGAAAGCAGCTGCTTGAGTAGAAAATCTACTCGAGCAGCAGAAAGGAAGCTGCTCCCTCTTGCGCTGCGCATGGTGCCATTCGCACTGATTTTACAATGCGGGACAAATACCTGGCGCTCAAAATCACCATGAACGGCATGACCCTAGCACACTCTGCTGCTCGCGGAACTCAGCGTCACGCGGCGGAGTTTTTTGGCCAGGCTTAAGTGGCACCTGCGTCCGAAAGTTGACCTCCCCAGTTTGGGACTACTTTACGGTTAGCAAGAAGGAGGTGAACATTGCCATATGCTCCATTTGTGGAGCAAGTGTTTGTCGAGGTAAGCTTGGTACAAACTATGGTACCGGGTGCATTTTTTCCAACAAAATAGATTTGCTTGGCAGTAAGGAAAAGATATATTAACTAACTCTACTGCTGGTAAGTTAGAGGGATTAGGCCGTGTAGGTAGACATTTCACTGATCATCATCAAGTGCCTAAGCTTTTGCTAGTAGTGAGTCACTTTGTTTGGAAAATGTTGAAAAAGAAAAATTTGAACAGACGTAATCCGTTACGGAAGCCATAATAAAATATATCACTTGGCCAGTGATTGGGGCGCATGCAAAGAATGTTTTTTTCAAATTTTACGGAAGGCTGGGACAGAAGGATTTTAGGAAAGGAGTTATGTACTAGGAAGTGACTGAGTGGACACTGGGAGTGAAGGGAAGCACAACTATTTTTTGCATTGCCATGAAATTTGTAAATTGGCCTACACATTAAGTGAGACAGACGCACATTGCACAGCCAACAATGCAGTGCTGCCAATGTAACCATGCAGCCGTTAGATCACCATGGGTGTCACTGGCGAAATGCCATGGGTAAGGAGGGTGATTGATGATGGGAGGGTAGGTAGGAATATACATGATATATGTTGCGCTTGACAACTACAGTGAATCTAGGGAGTAGTCTGAAATACCACCTCAACCCTTTGAATCAAAACCTTGATAAAACCATTCCAAGCAAGTAAAGGTGAGAAGAATGCCACTCCAGAATAGCACCCTAGTCCCTTGTTTCTTCTTTATTCCTAGGATTTTTCCATTCATTATTGCATTGTTCTCGTAGTATTATTATTCTTCACCCTTGGCTTTGCTACTCACCGTTTAAGTTTTACATTCTCTCAATTCAGTCTTCACCATTGAAAACCATCCATCCATCCATATATCCAGCCATCCAAACATGACTCTCAGTCTCAACAAGCCTTTCACCAACATACATTTACCTACCCATGCATCCTTTCATCCACCAAACCCACATGAGGATTCCTTTCACCCACCCAGGCAGGCATCCTTTCACCCATAGACTTTTAACCACCCAGGCAGGCATCCTTTTACCCGTAAACCCTTTCATCCATCCTTCTCCCACCCAAGCAGCCTATCAGCCACTTATATGCATCCTCTCACCCACGCATCCTTCTCTTCCAATCATATTACATTTCACCCATCCTTTCTCCTTCAATCCTTCTTTCCCTTTTCCATCAACCTATCATAGTTAAAGGTCTTTATGAAACTTTGTCTGCTGAGTTGTAGATAGAAGAGGCCATAACTCAATTCCCACTGTATCTGCTAAAGAGGGGTGTGTTCAACTGTTCACAATTCAACAGTACACCTTTGCAGTGAGTATATACTTGTTAATCAGCAAGTAATATGACTAGGCTGTCTGGTTTTAGGTTTAAACCTATAATAACTGCTAAAACCCCACCGAAAGGAAAATAGCCATCACCAGTGTAAACACATAGACACTGAAAAAACATCTTCACGACCACAAATTAAGTGCCATTCAAAGAAAGGAAAAGATGAGTGAAAGATTCATTTTTATTACTTCTTGAAGGGGCCAATACAATGTAACTTTGTTATACAAGGCAGCAGCGAGAAAGACTGGGCTAACATTATTCTGCTTGAGTTTTGTTGTTTAGGAATGTCACTAAAATATGGTTTCTTCTTCCATCTGCTTTTTTCAGTTTTGTGGTCTTTGGTCTAAAGATGCAGTGTTTAGAAGCATGTTTTAGGTCTTATTTAGTTATTTTATAAACTGTAAAGAATCACGAAATATCAAAATCATATTTAATATTTTGGCTACATTTGATTTCACTGATAGGTAAAGTGGCTGGTTTCATAAGAATCTTTCCCAATATATACCATCACATTTACCCACAAACAGAGAATGGATGAAATCCTTTGATACATCAGCCCCCTTTTCCATCAAGTCATTATTGATTGTAGATGAATTGCCAAACACTCCAGGCTTTAAACATTCAATGCAAGGTGTAGTGACAGGTATATGTGAAAAGAGTGTTGTCACCAAGCATCTGAGATAGTGGTGAAAACATGACACCAGGCGTTTGGTAAACATGGAACACAGTGTCACTAGGAATGCTACTGCAAAAAAGTTCCTACCAAGTTCAATAAAGATTGGAGTGATATTGTTTGTATTTGCAGTAATTCAGCTACGTATATGAAAAAGTTGTATGATGACCTGTCAAAATCGATACCTGAGCTGAAGTGCTTCCCTGTAAGAGATCCTTGTCACTTGCTAGATGGTATGCTAAAAGCATCTTTACAATCTTCAGAGTTAATGAAGAATGCCATTGACTTTGTAGTCCAATCTGGTGTACTGTTTCGGTATGCCCAGGAACTAAAATGCAAATATTTCTCATTTTGTGCTTTTTGTGGCATCAAAGGAAGAGTCATCCTAACTGTCATTTAGCTGGTGGTTCTCAGTCCTAGAGGCTGTGAATGCTATATTATCCATGTGGCGACCGTTTACAGAATTTTTGCTTAGTAATGATGCTAAAGGCAAGAAATGTGATGATCTTTGGTCACATATTGATAGTGATGTAAAAAAAGTACGGTCTACTGCATGCTTAGGTTTTTACAGGAATACATGACTGATGTAAATACCATCAGACGAGGATTCTGAGACCTAATCACCAAGTACTTCTTGTTACACCCCGTTTCAAAAAAGCCAGATTAGGTGGCCGGTATTTTACGGTAAGAACTGCCCATCTTTGGAACTCCTTACCCGAGTTCATAAGGAAGGCCAATTCGGAATCTGCCTTCCGCAAACTCCTAAAAACCTGGTTTTTTAGCCTCCCCTAGCACCTGTAACTCTTGGCAGTCTGCTTCCTCCTCCTGTTCTCCGCAATTAGCGCCAGGACACCTCCGCTGGAGGTAGCTGTGCGCTCTATAAACTTCAAAATAAATAAATAAATAAATGTAGTGGACATAATCAAAATAATAGAGTCTGAAAACACCCTTGTCTACCAAGTGTTCAGCGTAATTGGTGTAGATCTGAAACATCTCCTTGAGAGTAGGCTGGGCGACACTTTTAGTGACTTTGGCACTGCAACATGCTGCATGTTAGAATTCTTGCCACTTGGTAAGCAAAGAAATGTGGAGGAGCAATTCAGGAAATTTTATTTTACAGTCTATGGGAAATGGCTTGCGATGATGCATAGAAATGTCCCTTCCCCAACCATGGCATTTGAAGTTAATGAAGCCTCACTGAGGTACTCTGCACAAGTTCTAGATTCCTTCTGAATTTTCTCCAGACTTTGAAAAGTACTGCTTCATTTTTGACTGCTTAAATAACTGAGGGCATATGCGCCCAATTCAACGCATATGTTGCAGAACATGTCCTAGAGAATCACAATCTTCAGGAGCACCAGTACTGGCATGGAAAGCTATGTCACTGGCCAGAGTTAGCAAATTGTGTACAGGCTGTTTTGGCATTGCCCGTCTCAAGTACACATGCACTATCAGTGCAGAAAGCAAGCAATAATTAAAAGCAAAACATTCCATAAACACTGGAAAAACACAGTTTCTATTGTTTTTAATGGCGCAAAAATGTGTAACCACTGATAACCACTGTTTTTTTAAGGTATTGAAAACACTGAAAAAACCCCACCAGAATTTACCAAAATTAGAAACTGAAAACAGGAAAGCCTAAATATGACTTACCATTGCGTGCCACTGCCACTGGCTCATTCCCTTGTACTGCTGCCGCATCTGCTGACTGGCTGGCGCCGTCACTGCTGGCCCCGGCACTGGTGGTCAGTGCGGCTAGAAAAAACATTACACATTTTTTAGATGCCAGATACGCCTCCCCCTATTATTATTTTTATAGCAAAATACAACCACACACATCACTACAATTTGGTTACAGAAGCTTCTATTAAAAATACCAGGTTGAGCATTTTGTTGGTGGCAATTTTTAAAAAGCCTCAAGACAAACTGTAATGGAGCGGCAGAGCTATTGATGAATCTGAGTTTTTGAAAAGAAAGAAAAGAGTGGACAACCGGACATATGGTATTAGTTGGCCAAATATTTTGCCAGGCTCTGCTTGAAGATTTATCACTCTGGGCCTCCAGCAACTCTATCATTCGGTTCAACCAGAGAGGGTTCTTAAAAATGTCAGGCACAACAACAAACATATTGGCAGTTTCTCTTTTAATCAATGAAGCACAAGGTGCTAAAATGCTTTTACAATTTTTTATTGATTTTAAAGTGTCCATTGACCACGTCGACCTGGGAAAGCTGTAGATCAAGCTGGCAAGCTGGAATATACCTCAACCCTGCTGAACATGCTTCAGAAGGATACTTGATCAGGGCTCGAAAAATCATAAAAATGTTACTAGACCTGCAGGTCCAGTAACTTGAAAAATCTACTCGACCTAGCCGTAATGTACTTGACCAGTGAACTAGTCTCAACTCAATTGTCACACAGTTCACTTTACAAAATCCTCTAACTTCAGTCACAGAAAGAAAAGTAAATGTAGGAAGACAAACTGACTTTTTACCTCTGTCTCTGAAAGCTGAGCAAATGCGGCAAGATAACAAGATTTAAAGGCATCTTTATTGCTCAGTCATTTTAAATAAGAGCAATGTGATATGATCTGGAGGATGCTCATGTCTGTTGACATCCACTCCTTCCGACAATTATCCTCCAATTGAAGTGAAGAAATGCTATCTAAAATCCTGCAGCAGAAGTACTTTATATAACTGAGCCTTAACCACTTTTATGCATTTCTTCCTCATTTTAAAATGAAGTCAGCAATTTACTCTTTCAAAAAGGGAGAGAGGGAGGTTGTATTTTTTGGTCTTGACAATGTACTTCGAAGGAGTGGTTCAGAGTTTGTTCATCAAAACTCTTGTTGATTTTGGTGTAATATAGAGCAATATTTCATACTGAACATGTTATCTTACACTATTGTAACTTGGTATTATTTATGAAAGGTTCATCAGCTGTGTGTTGAACGGTTCGTGACTGATTCAGCAAAGGTTGCTTATTTTGTGGCATTGTTATGCACTGCACTAATCATTTCTGGAAAGCGTAACCAAAATATGGGGCATCAAGATTTCTTCCATTTGAAGGATTCATTCAATCATCTCTTGAGAAAAAATGATTAGGAAGAAATCCCCCCATGGAACTCTTCGAGTATGTGTCTGTTAGTCAATTAATGATTACCTTTCAAGGAAAAATACATTGTGTCTTAGAAAAAGGTTTGGCACATGCTGAATATGGTAACACTCACAGTTCTTTGTTTGATAAATGTTATTGGTAATTAAATGTTTGAAAGCCATCACTTCTCTTGTTCAAAATTCGAATTGGGGACTCATGCAACCCAATATTGCTTCCTAACGTTTGTTTTTGTTGGGAGAGTAGACACCACGTGTTTTAATGAAAATTGCTGCCATCTAAAAATGTACCTTTTATTTGATATTTTTCTGTGTATGTAGCTGCTACCCATGGTAAATATGTACAAAATATAAGACAGTTTGAGGAGATCAGATCAAATTATGGTTACAGGTAACTGCAATACACAAAGATAAAATGAATTATTAACATTCCTTCTCGAAATCATTGCAGCTGTAAAAATCCTCTTTGAGAAATGGGAAATAAAAGCAAAGCACTAAATTGGAACTACAAGTACACATTATCAAAATCATTTTGCAAGAGATCATATTTTCTCACACAATGCGCACCCTGGCAGGAGTGCATAAAGCAACTTTGAGGTTTGCGTAAAAACTTCCCATTAAAAAGGTTGTCATTAAAAAAGTCGATTTAAAAAGAGTGAGTACTACAAATGTATTTATTTTAAATGTTGAATTATGAAACAAATTGTGCATTTAAAACAAGAAAACAGTGGCGCCGTCAAAGGCTACTTGACCAATATATATGCGGAAAAGGCTGCTTTAATGGAGCAGGTGTACATTACAAACATCCCCTTTTGCTCTTAGCCTTACAGACTAAAGCATGGCTCACTAATCACTGGTCTTATTTATAACATCACTTACCCCCATCCCTAATTAAACATCCAAACAAACCTCCCCAACACAACGGTGTTTCACCTAATCTTTACCTACCACCTGAACTTCACAGGGCAATCCTGGCTAACTTACCCATAGTGGTCACCCTCTGCAAACCTTTTTCAATTTAAGTCATAATAAAGTAAACCACATTGTCCCACTTTCTCCAATAATCGTGTTCTCCTGTTGTCTCCATACTCCCAATTCCTGAATCTCATTCTAGGCTTACACATACATTCAGGGGCCGATTCCGATCTCGGCCGGTAGTGCTCCGAATCGGATTCGGCTTTACCGGATCCGATTCGGAGCCCTGTTTCCCGACCGAACCGTACGCGGGTCCGGCCGAGCGAGTACGATGCGAAATCGCCGACCGACTCGTCCGGGCGTCCCGACCGCTCCGACCGACTCGCTCCCGGCTCGAACCGCTCCGACCGACTCGCTCGGACTCGACTCGCACCGCGCAATGGAGACGTTTCCCGGCCGGGTAAGTACGATGCGCGCCGCGAGCAGTCCGACCGAGCCGCGCACTCCGGCTCATAAGAGCAGTCGGAGCAGTACTTCGGGGTCCGTGTCGGACCCCCTGCATGCGTAGCCGCGCGAGTCGCACACAGGGGGACCCATGGGTCCCCCCTACCTGTGCGTGTACGGCGCGAATCGCTTCGCCGCGTACCCGCTGTAGGGGGCGCCCTTGTCCGACTCGCACCCATTGAGTCAATGGGAGCCCGCGTCACGCGTTGTACGACCGGCTCCCATTGACATCAATGGGAGTCCGACTCGACTCGAGTCCGATAACATACGGACGCATCGTACTCGTTCGGTCGGACTGCACGGGTCCGATTCGGTCGGAAATCTCTCCGGGTCCGGCTCGGTCGGAGAAATTTCCGGCCCGAATCGGAATCGACCCCTCAGTGTGTTGACGGTGCCAATGAACCGTGTACCAACACCATCATTCTCACATGCCTATGCACCACAATTCTAGTGCCATTCTCATTTTCTTCTGGTCTGCGCCTAATACAAGCCCACAGACTCTCCTCCACTGTGAATGAGACAAAGCATCAGCAATTTCATCATCAGTTCCTGGAATGTGACGGGCCCTAAACACAATGTTATGCTGCAGGCAGTCCAGTATAAACACCAGCAAGTGACATACTTTCAAGTCTTTCGCTGACTGTCTGTTGACAATGTGTAATGATGAAGTCCAATAGCAGAGATGTATTTTAAGTAGGTTTATTTAGTCTTAGTTGCAGGTTGTTAAGTTCATGTAGAGCAGCCCCATCAGGAGCAGCCTGTCTGCTGCTCATCCCATACTCCAACTGTCACACTTCACCTCACAGGCATCCAAACATTCCATTCATCACCACCACACCAACATTCCACGCAGCTCATTCATACTGGCTGAGCAGTTAGGGAGAAAGCAGCAGGATAAATACATATAGAGGATACTACACAATGTTTACAACTGCCATGGTGTGCCCATAGAACAGCACCTTCTTTTTTACAAACCATGCCCCTCATAGTGCCAATGCCACAACTAGGGGAAAAAACACAAACACAATCATGCGCCTGGCCTGTTTCTATTCCTCGGTCCCTTGCCACCTACTCCATTTGCTTTTCCAAAAAGACCAAAACCTGCACCTTCTGTTGCATCAAAGAAAGATTCCATTTTCTATTCCAGCTCTTCCTCTTGACCAACCAATGATATGTCATTAAAATGCTCCAAGAAAGTCTCAAATCCTCAAATTGGCCCACACAGCAGCTAAAAGCCTGATTCGATGATGCTGAGGTGTCAAGCCCGACAATGCCAAGCAGTGTCTCATCAGAATATCCTGATTGCCGCAGAAACCTGCACGTGAAATCCAAATGGCAAAGCAGCACTTGTCCTTCCCTGACTTGCACTTTATTTTTGCCAATGCATTGGCCACTAACTCCAACATGACCTTTTTCATTTCTTCTGGAAGTCATGCTTCCATCGTAACAGAGTCAATTTCTATTACAAGGAAAGGCAACACCGAGTCCAGCCCCACCATTTTATGTTCTGTCAAAGGAACTCCAATATATTTCATTACCTGCTTAAAACTGCCCAACATTCTGTCATAATCCACCAGGCTGCCGCCCCCACAAAGAAAAAGTAATCTAGATAATGTGTAACTAACTTGTACCTGTGAGCTGTCACTGCTTCATCTGTCACCACTTCAGAAAAGAGCTACATTTTCTGAACAAGGCAGAAGATACCAAACGCCCCATTGGCAATGCTTTGACCACAAACCACTCACCTTGAAATAGAATCCCCAGTAATTCAAAATTCCTGGTGTGGACAGATAAGAGGCAGAAGGCCACCTTAATATAACTCTTAGCCATTCAGGCCCCAATTACTACTTCCCTCACCAACTCAATTGCCACATCCACTGAACAATATGTGACCGAACCCAACTCTTCCGCAATGAAGTCATTCACTGAACTGCCTTCCGGCCATGACAAGTATTGGATGAAACAGTACTGTCATTTCTCCTTTTTAGGCACCAGGCCGATGGGGGAAACAATGAGGTTATCCAACAGCCAATCCTGAAAGGGTCAGCCATCTGTCACTCTTGTGCCTCTTTCTGCACTTTACTCCTGCCTACCTCAGGGTGTTCTTTGGCTGATTTCAAGTGTTTGGCCCACCCTCTGTCCCTCTGTCCCTCTGCCCCTGGTACCCTAACTTGAAACCCACCTTGAAACACTGTACCAACAACTGGACATCCTCCTTGCGCCCATCCCATTGTGACCTTTATGCTAGTCTGTGCCATTCAACTGGCATATGTGCCTTTTCCCAGGGCCCTCTGCACTCCACTGCCTTCTCCCTGTTGACCTGGCTGCTGCTTCCAATTTCCTCCCTGCTAACCCTGACCTCCCCAGAGTCAACTCCATAATGTCTTATAGTGTGTCTTGCCCCACATTTTGAGCACTCATTGTAACATTTGCAGAACTTTCTGTCACAAACAATTCGGTTTAAGGCCCAATGTGCACCCCCTTGTCCTTGCTGATCTTGCCCTACTGACCTCACCCTTCCCTGGGTGGGGTGGCCCTGAAAGGTCGCTACATTACATGCAGACCAGTGGCTGTAAAACTGGTGTCGCTGGTCTAGTAGCAGCCATTGCATGGAGCCACAAACCATTGTCCAGTTCCCCCCACTTACTGCCAGCATCCTCTGCTAAGCAGGCCCTGAGCTCCTCATCATATCTCACCCATGCATAGCCCCTGATTTATCTGGGCCTTCCTAACCACATCCCTGTATTTGAACAGGGCTATGCACCTTTCTGGACAGTTCTCCTAATAAACACATGCATATATAAAAAATGCTGCTGTTCAAGTCTCTATGGTGACCAGCACCATGGGCTTCTCCTTTGAGCTCTCCTTTGCTCTCTCTTTCCTATGTAACAAGTTGAAAACCTCCATGTATTCTCCCTCTGAGATTCGCTCTTTTGTGGCTGCCATTAAGCGCGCCCCCAGTGGCTTTGTGATCTGCATATAAGGTAGCTTCTTTCATTCATCTCCTGCTTCGTTGTAACCTCTTTCCCTTCTTTCTCCTTCATTTTCCCCTTTCCTGCTTCATCCTCTGCATCGTCCTGTGTCTCCTTGTCCTTCAGGCCATCCTTGCCCTTCCACCCATTCTTGTCTGCTTCTGTGGTTTTTCTCCTTTTCCCCATCTGTCCCCACACCTTGGTCCGCCAAATACTTGCGTGTATGCAGCTTCAGCTCTCCCTCATCCTGCCTCATCCTCCCACGCCCTTTGACCCCATTTCAGGCTCCGCACTGGCATGGAACCTCTTACCTGGCCTCAGGTCAGGGCACGCACTGAAGTTTGCCATGCTGCCAGTGGCTGTGCCTTCAACGCTTTTGCTTTTCCTGTTTCTTCTGATTTCTCCGCACTGTGTCCTTCAACACATCAATCTCCACCTCTTGATTCTGCACCTTTGCCCTCCACTGAGCAATAGTCTCTGCCCACCAATGCCATTCAACCCCACTCTCTTCCTCCCCCATTTTTCCCTCACTTCCCCTTCCTCAAATTCCTCTTCTTCATCATAATTCTGGAGCGACATTTCCTCCAACCTTTCCCCTTTTCCTTTCTCACTAATCCCCAGTATTTCCCCATCACCAGCACCTCTGTCCAGCCAATCCAAGTGTGTCTGCCATGCAGTGGCGGCTCCTCCGCTAAGGTGGAGGAGCATCACCCCACTGCTAGTTGAGCAGTGCAAACATTTTTTTTTTATGATAATAGCAGGACGTTATTGGCCGGCCAAATCATCGTGCGCACTTGGCATGTTCTCCATTGGGCTGTGTTGCACAGCCCCGTGGAGAACATGCCCAGTCTCCCAGGCACTGCCTGTGAGTCCAAACAGGACGCTCAGACCAATCACGACACTGCTCCTGCATCGTCGTGATTGGCTGTGAGAGTCCGGAAGTCTGGGTGCTTCCGGTGCTTCCAGCAGACCAAAGATGGACGAGAGGCATGTGGCGGCGGAAAGGCATGCAGCGGTGGAGAAGGTAAGCATTTTTTTTACATTCTTTTTTAATCCATCTCCCGCCCCACCACCCCCGTTTCGAGGCAACTGCCACTACTGCCATGCCTCCTTTGACAAGAGGCAACACCAGGCCTTCCCCGACCTTCCTCTGTCCGGTCCACTGCTGCAGTCCGGCGAGCCACCATTAACTGTGCCTTCACTTCAACTTGGGGATTTTATAGCTGCATTAGGCCCTAACAAGTATGGTTGCAGTTCCATTTGATGATCTGTCGAGTCAATGGAGAGGCCGAGTGTGTTGGGGTCACTCACTCCACGGTATGAGGGCACCCACTCCCAGTTCCATTCTCTGCCTGCTGCCCTCTTTTTCACCACCCCTGTACTATAGATATTTACACTTCTGCACTCCTCTGTGCCCCTCCCTCTACCTCCACAGTTCTACTCTTATCTTTTCTGTCGTTCACTTACAGGGGCTTCTTAGTCCGTTCCTTCTCATTAGTGGAAATCTGCCTTTCATCACACTCTCTGGTCTGCTTCATTCCCCCTTCACCCTCCTCCTCACTCCATTCAAGCATCACAGCGATAACCTCCAACTCCTGCCTTTGAGCAGGCCTGCCGACAGGCTCTGCAGTCCCTCCTTGCTTTCTGGTATGTTTAGGCTTTGCCCCTGCACCAACATTATCCCGCTTTCCGATGCTGCGTGTGCAGGGGCGGGGCCTTCAAAAGCTCTGAGTTACCCTGGTGGTGCAAACCTGACACCGCAGCCTGCCTTGTGGTCTTGTCCCTTCCTCACGGTATTATTGCAGTTGAACTGAGTCTCTGAGGCACATAATTCCCAGGTAAGGGGTCTCCACTCACGAAGCTACTTTTGCCATGTCCGCCCTATGAGCCTCAGATGTATCGGGCCCAGCTCTTTCATCCCCCAACCATATTCCGGCCCCCAGATCATCTACCTCTTTCATTCTCACTTTTGATTCTAGGGGCGAGCAAGCTATCACCGCTGCTTCCACGCCTTCAGCCGTGTACCAAGCCAGGTGGGCACACTCTGCCAGCACCAGCTCCTCCAGCGCCACAGTCGCTGACACGTCCTTTTTACCTGCCGCCTTCAGTTCTCCAGGGCCTTGGCAGCTCACACGTCTTGCTACATTCTCTCTTCCGCAAAAAACACTGGGCTATTTAAAATATCACCTGCCCTATTCCTGATCACTATATCCTCTCTACCTGCCTCTACTAAACTCTGTACAGTCTTCCTGGAACTAAACCAAAGAACAAGAAACTAACTGCATTCCACCAACCACTGGGTCACTGCTCACTACAAAATTGTCACTGTCACTGTGCCTCATTCTCAAAATACCCTAATCGCACCCCTCACTAACCTCTGGCCAATAGGGCTTCACAGTACCCCGGACTGCACCACCACACCCAAACAGCACATGGATCAGACCTCCAAAGTCATCTATCACCCAAGCCCCACACGTGTTGCCCACTAAATATAGACAAGAAAGTTGTGCAATGAAGAAAAACTCAGACGAACATTGAACATACTGAACTTTAAAAAATATATATTTTATAAATTCGCCATCAGCAGACCCCTTCTTTTTTTCAGGTTTGTCAAGCAAAACAAATTAAAATGGGCTTGCAATGCTAATGTTCCATTTACTGCCAGCCAGTCTTTTTGAGGTTGCAGGTTTAGGTCAGTGTGTTGGAGGAAAATAAGATGTTGTCAAGAAGATTCTAGATTTTTAGGTCGAGCATTCGAGACCTCTTGTATATACTTTAGTATATACTTATATGTGTATGTACTTTGTGGACGCTGGAGATCAGCCCTAGGACTTGTCTGCTTCCGCTTAGGGACTTTTTTTTCTGTTCAACTGCCTCTATTTAACTGTTTTAATAGAAAACGACCGGTAGAGGTCAGTAAAATACCAGAATTGCTTTCTGCTGAGGGACTTTCTTTTTTTAATTTTTCTGGCAACTCCCTCTATTTAACTTTCTTGACAGAAAACGACCAGCAGAGGTCAGTAAAATACCAGAATCACTTTAGCATGCTCTAGATTCCAGTCCATAGAAATTGTCTTCCACAAGCACCCGTAGACAATAATATTTTTTTTAAATCTTGTATTTTCAGTGATATGACCACCGAAGGCCTTGATTTTATATTAAAAACAGAGCTTTGGACTATACCATTTCCCGCTGAAAGGCAATATTTCTCTCCATGTGTTCCCATACCTGGCGTGTCACAGTTTGGTGCTTACTTTCCCTCCATGTTAAAGAACAGTAGATGTTTCAGCACCCAGGCTAATGTGCTGCATAGCTAAATACATATAAGGTCCCAAAGGTGAGACCGATTGCATTGCAAATGCTTGTTTTTACCTTGCTACAGACTCGTATTGGCAAACTTTTTAATGACAGTGGAATGAGGACAGCATTTCATCCGAAGGTGAATTGAGATTCTGTTTGTGCGAGAAGACACTGCAAAGACGTGAGAATGAAGAAGGCACAATACAATATACAATCTGCGGTAAATACATCACTGAAATTATCAGAGTTACCAAACAAGCAAGTCTGGCACAAAGGTCACAACAGTTACCCACATCAGGAAACAAGCATTGGCATAGCCAATAGGTCTCGCCTTTTGGTCCTTATAAGTTTGTAGCCATGCAGCACATTATCCTGGGTGCTGTGCGCCAGGGATTGAAGAGCTGTACAATTCTGCACTTTTTTTTCCATTGTGTGTGTGTGTGTAATATGTGGTAATCCTGGCATTAGAGAGCATATAGGCGGTCCCCGGCCAAGCCAAAGAAAAACAGGGCCGGGTCATCATTGAGTGCAGCGTTATATTTCACAACAGCGGGAAAAAAACAAGGCAACGGTCAAATTGTGAGGAGAAAGACACAATATGAAATGAGAGACCCCGATAGTAAGTTTGACCCAGGCTGGGAACAGATACAGTGGAAGTAAGAGACAGCGGGGGGAAGGGCTATGGCCAGTGCTTTAAATGGGGGGAAAATAGTGCAGGTACTCATTTAAATATGGCGTGTGGGCGGGGCTTGGGGGCGGGGCTTAGGGCTAGACATGCCGAAACTTATTGACTTCGATACTACTTGCAGCACATACCAAAACACATGAGAAATTTCTTTCAATAAACAAAGCAGGTTTGTTTACTCATTACACACAACAAAAGTCAAACGTGGCGATATTTTAACATTTCCTTGTTTTGTAATATGTGCAACATCAATACTGTTAATTGCTGTTGCTTGGCACAATTCTATATATTCTCGAGTGACACAGAAAGAAACAAGAAGACATACACACACACAAAGCATTCCACACATTTCTTTTAATATAACTTCCAAGAGTGTCTCTATTCTCTCCCCTTTCTCTCGTTTTTGACTCACACAAAAACAATCACAGGCAAGCAGACAAACATAAAGAGACAGTTAACAAAAGAATCAGGTGGGATTAAAGCCATTTGAACCTGGTTACCTTCCACGGCTTTCTTAATTACGCTGTCACGGGGCTGTCTCCATGTCTGTGTTTGCAACACAGCATGATGGTGAACACCCGGACGGTATGCAAATGAGCCCACGCTGAATTGTTCAGCTGGGCTCGGCTCAGGTCTACGGAAGTGCCTTGGCTATCAAAGAAAGGCCGCCAGCACCAGCGTTTCATGAGTACCGGTACTCTCCTCGGCAGTAGAGAAGTGCCGGTACTCAGAGTGATAAATCTAAGAAGTGCCGGTACTCAGTACCGGTGAGTACCGGCCCATTTAAAGCACTGGCTATGGTGATATCCAGTGGTGGGCTCGTAATGCCCACGTGACGGAGTAAACGACGATAGATGCAGCTTAGCCTGACAGACACAGTGGAGGGGACAGGAATGGAGGGGGTGACAAAGAAAGTGCTTTGGGGTAGCAGATATAAAGGGATGACAAATTAAGTGAGAAAGTGGCAGAGTGACTGGTTACAGATACAGTGGTTTTGATAAACAATGGGGGAAAAAAGGGATGTGACAAACGGTAACTACTGTTGCTATACTGTGGAAGATGGAAAGGCGAATGTGAAAACTGTGGAGGATGACATCTACAATGGAGGGTTGACAGGTACATTTGCAGTGACAGATAAAATAACTTGAAAGATAAAGGGGGTGCCAGGTGGAGGGTATGAAAAATGGCGTTTGGCGACAGTTAAAGTGGAGGCAAACAAGGGAGGCAGATGATGTGAGGGTAGACGTACGTATGCGGGGATGACATTTACAGAGCGGTTGTGTAGACAGGCAGATTACAGTGATGGTGGACGATACAAAAGATTGTGGTGATTATCACTGGCGAGACAATGAAATAAAATCAGAGTGGCAGTAGAGGGGTACAGACACGGGGCAGAGACAAGTGCAATGGGGGAGACAGCAAGTTTACAGATTCAAGTGTTTTGTGTGAACTCATGTCAAAAGCGCTGGTCAGGTAACAGGCTTGTAACCTTTCCGAGTCGTATTCCTCTTTTTAAAGCTCTTCTGATACATGTGCAGCTCACCCTCTTCTTTTTGTATAATCGTAAAATAAGTCACAGTGTGACTAAAATTCAGTGATCTAAGAGTGAAAAAGGTGTCCTACTTGTAGAGTTTGTTTTAATATTTATACTGGATCGTTAACTGTTTTTGATTTGGGATTTTACATTCCTTCGATCACGCAGTGTAAAGGACGTAGCCGCCTCAGTATGAGTAAATTTGCAATCTCACTCCATGTAATCCATGAACGTCTTCCTTTCCTGCACATTTAACCTAAAAATCATTATCATTAGGTGTGTTTAATCTAGTACAGCGGAAGAAAACCTAAGTTACAATATCCCAGAGTGTTATACATTTTTGAACTGGAGCTAGTTGTTGATAAGTGAGATGACAACCCTACATGTGATGCGCCATTAAGCACTTTGTTATTGTGTTAACACTACAATTCCCACAACATCATAATTATTACTATCAAGAAGTTGTTGTCACGCGTTTTTTTGTACATTAAGAAATGCTCGAAAATGTGAGCAGATATGTGCATTTGAACAAAACCTCTTTTGCCTAAAAATATGAGGGCGGTTGTTCTCTTTTCCACCATAAAAACACTTGGGGGCAGATTTACAAGCCTCTTGCGCCACTTTTGCGTCATTTTTAACATGGGAAAAGTGACGCAAAAGTGGCGCAAAGGCCTTGTAAATCTGCCCCTTAATTTTTCATTTTGCGGGGTTTGCACGGACAATGAATTGGGAATCCCCAGGTTGCCTGTCAGTGTTGTAAGAATTTTTGTGACCAGCCCTTCTACTCACCTGCTCCCCACCTTTCTCTAATTGTATTACAATGTAAAATCTACAGTAATATCGGTAGTATTGGATTGTCTCAGAGTAAATAATCCCAAATCCAGATTTTTTGAACCATGATTCTGAAAATAACTCCCACAGTTGAATATATGTGCACCCAAGTAAAACAGGTGTGCAAAAATGTTCATGAGTGGAAACTGATTTTAAGCGGATTCGTTTTATTGGACCTTGCTACCATTTTACGCTTTTGTGACAGCACATGGTTTTACCTTATCCCTTTGCTAGACAGCAGAGGGTACTGTGACCGCGTGCAACATGCGAAAGCTGTTCTGCTTTTGAGCTCATCTCATTTATATAATGTTTTCCCGTGTAAATTCGGCTTCAGTATAATTACTATTGGAGTCTCAGCTTTTCGCCAGCAAAATAAATTATTAATTTCAGACGTTGCATCTCAGTAAGAAATATGGGAAACAAACGTAAAGCTGGAAATATAAAAGCTGTTTATCGAGGGTAAATATCGATACTTAGGGAAGCATTAGAAGAACAAGATAAAGGCACAAGCATTGTGTGCGTCACTGCTTGCTCCTGTGTTAATACTCCATGGGGCGGGGCAGGCCCTGTGCGTCTGAAGCGGAGTTGATTGGTGTCAGCGCACCAAAAGTACATTCAGGCAGAAGCAATCAAAAAGATACAGGCACGCAAGCAGCGTGCGCGGCGCTGCTTGTTCCCGAGCCAATACTCCATGGGAGTTAACTTGTATGGAAAGGTGGAACATGCAACATCCATCAGCCATTACCACACTCGCATTTTTAAATGACACACAGATAAGCCAATCCTAAGCAAAGGAGGAGTCAGACTCCACAAAGTAGATACAACAGACCGCCTACAGCGCAAGCGCTGTTTAGGATCGACCTAAAAAAGAAGAAACAGACCAAAAAATGTTGACAACCACAAAGCATCCACATTCAGCAGAGGCGTAACAAAAGCCCCCGCGGTGCGGGAGTGGGGGGCGAGCTTGGGGGGGGCGCACCCTCCTGCACTGGCAGGCCCCTGGCCAGAGAGCTTCTTCGGACTGGGTGGAGCGTGGGGGGCCTCCTGCATGTACTTTAGTTTAGTTACGCCACTGACATTCAGCATTACCCCCGAACCAAACAGAGCAAAAAAAGAGAACAAACGCAATGGAATTCTAATTTAATTCAATTTTTGGATTTTGCGATCTGATTTGTTTTGGAAAGTCAGTAGCTACTGTGCAAGACTCGTATTTTTCGTGAAGTTCATTGGGGATGTTTACAAATGGAGCTTATTTTGGTGCAAAGAAGTCATTTTATAGTGAATTCGTTCTGAAGTAATACGGTTTTGAAAGTGTAGTGATTGTTTTTGTTCTAATAAAGTTTTGTTATTTCTTAACATGTTTGCTTACCTGCTATATATCTACTTATGATAACCTATTAAAAATCTTCCATGAGCAATGTAAAAGTGTAGCTGCCATTTTACAAATGTCCTCACGTTTGATAATGGCTGGATCTAATTAACTCGAAGGTTAATTCTTTAGTCGAGTTCGATTCACATTGGGCTTTCATGCATGAGATTTCATCGTTATTTTAAAATGTATTGTGCATAGTGCCTCCATATGAAAAAAAGATGATGTTTGTTTACAGAGATACTGGTTTTATTCTCTTGAAATAAAAAAGGTGCAGGGGAACTTGTCTATCCAAAGGACTCAGTTCAGAGAAATGAGTGCACGAAGGACCAAGAAACATTAAAAATGCATGTGCTGGTAACGTTTCTCTTTCTTATCTGTATTTTCAGAACTACTTCAATATGTTTACTGCAACATTTCTTGCTACAGGAAACTGCCAATCACAACTTTTTACCTCTACTTTTTATAAATAACATTTTTGTTGTCTATCTTTTTGCTCTCAATTTTTTTTTACATACTACAGCTTTGTGAGGGGTTTAATGAAGTTTGGAAATCCCAATAAGTAGTAAAATGCCATAATCCAAAAGAACTGAGGGCCAGATGTACGACCCATTTTCGCATGCGCAAACGTTTTAGTGACCTGTTTGCACATGCAAAAACCAATAGGGCCATGTACAAACCCTATTTAGCGAGTCGCAATTTATTTGTGACTCGCTAAATAGGATTTGCGACTCGCAGTTAGGAAGGGGTGTTCCAAGGGCGTCCCTTCCTAATTGCGACTCGCTACCCTATGTAAGAATGTTTTGCGACCGCAATTGCGGTCGTAAAACACTTGCAATTTACCGCCCTCTTCAAGAGGGTGGTAATGCACTCGCAAATGGGAAGGGGTCCCCTTTGCAAATGCAGGGGAAAATATTTTTTAGGGGCAGGCAGTGGTCCCAGGGACCACTACCTGCCCTTAAAAAATGAAACGAAAACGTTTCATTTAAAAAAAAAAAAAAACGCATCCCGTTTTCCTTTAAGGAAAACGGACTGCATTAAAAAAAAAAAACCTGCTTTATTGAAAAGCAGTCCCAGACATGGAGGTCTGCTGAGCCCAGCAGGCCACCATACCTGGGAGGGCCAGCCATTCCTAATGGGGTTGCAAATTGCGAGGGTCTCATGAATATTCCTGAGGCATGCAATTTGCGACCCCATTGGAAATCGCAAACAGTGTCTCTGGCACTGTTGTACATGGCATTTAGCGACTCGCAAATTGCGACTCGCAATTGAGCGCATTTTGCGACTCGCAAAATGCCCCGGTCGTACATCTGGCCCTGAATGACTTGTTTGAAATATTCTTCACGGATAAAATATGTTATTCATCTCGGATGTCTCAGCTGGAGATGTATCTACTTGTCAAGAGAGCTGATGTGCAAGTGGAGGGAGATTCAAATGTCTGTGCCTGATAAAATCTAGTGATTTTCAGGACTCAGCAATGACAAGTCTGCTGTCTATCGTTGTAAGTGCTGTAAGTGTACTGAGCGAATCTTGTGCCTGTTCATTGAGGAAGTATGCACTCCTGCTACCAGTGTTGCACCTGAAGGAACTGTGCACTTCTGATGCTGGCACATGGTCTGCACACGTAATTCATGTTAGGGAAGCTAACACAATTTCTGCCCCGGCATTTTCACAATAAAAGAACCAAAAAGATTGTCATCACCAATGCTTGTTTTTATTGCATCTCAATGGAAAAATGGGCAGATGGAGAGTGAGTTGCATGTGGCTGACTCATTGATAGTCAGGACAGCTCACTTCACTGTGGATATCTGTGACTACATTGTTGAAGGTGCCAGTGCTAAATGCTCACAATCTGGCTTTAGAGATCACATGGGGCCTAATTACGATGGCAGTTGGCAGCGGGTTGGAAACTGACCGACATGTAGTCGGCGGTCCCACCCGCCAAAGTAAGATGTGACTGGCGTGTAGGCGGTTGGTAACATCCCGTTTTCCATTGCGGCTTGTGCTGTGGCCCGGAAAAGGACCGCTGCACAAACTGCAGTGGAAAAGGTGATGTTTTGAAACATCCATGCGCTGTGTGCAAGGCACCATGTGGTGCCTGCCACATGGTGCATGAATGTTTAGGGGGCACCACAGGAAGCCCCCGGGCCTCCTAGAGGAGGCCCATGGGGGACGGGGAACAGCTAGGGGCCCCCAAAGTCACTAACCGACACCCTTTGCATGGCAGTCGGACCGCTATGGGAAGGCTGTCGTTAAGGGACATCGTAATTCCTACAGCGGTGCCTGCTCAGGCACTGCCCCTATTGTAGAGATTACGATCTTATCAAATTACTCCTTGAGCCTGTTGGACGAGTCGAATATATGATGTTACAACGCAAACCATTACAACGCATACTTTTACATTGCAGTTTTTGCAACGCAAATACCATTACAACGTATGTTTTTACAACGTAAGCCATTACAAAGCATGTTCATTGAGATATATTAAAACTACCATTACAACGCATTCCATAACAATGCATACTAATACAACGCAGACCATTACAACGCATAATATATTTTCAATGTTAATTACTAAAATTTCAGAAAGTATACATTTTTGCATCCATCCCTTGGGACTGGATGCAAGTGAAATAGGGGTCTTGGGTGGGGGAGTGTTTTAATGCCCAGGTATTAATTTAAATACCTGGGTATTTTTATACTACCTAACCATTAAAATACCTGGGTATTAATAACAATTTTTTTTTAATATGTTTGGAAAAACGGCGAAAAAAAGACATATATTTACAGCATTTTTTATAAAATACACACTACTGTCTGAGGCAAAAAGAGCTTATACATACAATAAACTTGAGGCACAAAAACGGCAGTCCTTCAACTATATTTATTACAGCCCCTGACCTACCATCTACTCAAAATGGCAGACATTCCGAGAAGGAACGTATAAATGAACATTTTTACACAAGACAAAATAAATATACATTCTGTTACGGTGTGAATCACGCGAAAAAACTATTTCCAAAACATATTTTCATTTAAATTCTCGTTTACCCCCAACAAATGTATAAAAGAAACCGTCCACCATTTTGTGCTCAGTGGTACACTGACTTCCATGGTGACCACACGCAGCGGGAGTAGCTGGATAATTGTTCTGACTTTCCAGTTGAACACTGCCATCTACAGACAGAAGTAAGTGTATGTTTAAAAGTAAACAGCTTCCAAATGATTACACCTAATTCTCAAGTACTTACAATATATTTTTAACTTATTTACAGCATTTCCTGCATTTGAAAAACAGCCCCTAGTCTACTGCAGACATTCCTGAAATTATCCTTCCTTTAAAAAGTAAGTGAATAAATCTACAAAATGTATTTAAAAGTTAAAAGACCAAAAGCCAAAAAATACATTATTTAAATTTTCCTTTAGATATTAACAGAGATTGCACATACAGCAACACCAATTACCTACCTTGAACAAACAAACCTTTACAGAAACAACTGTAAGTAAAGTTTAAAAAATGATCTGAACCCAAAAATAAAAAAACTATATCAATTTCACAAACAATATATTATCAGGCACTGGTCCGTGATATGTTTTAAAATGACTATTTTATCACATCCATGTGTTTGCCTCAGGAAAGATGCTCAGGGAAAGTGCAGGATGGTGGTAGGGGCAAATTTACTATTCCTACTCCGACCGGTGCTTGCCTCAGGGAAAGTGTTGGATGATGGTGGGGGCAAATTTACTATTCCTACTCTGACCGGTGCTTGCCTCAGGAAAAGTGTTGGATGGTGGTGGGGGCAAATTTGATATTCCTACTCCGACCGGTGCTTGCCTCAGGGAAAGTGCTGGATGGTGGTGGGGGGAAATTTACTATTCCAACTCCGATCTGTGCTTGCCTCAGGGAAAGTGCTGGATGGTGGTGGGACCAAATTTACTATTCCTACTCTGACAGGTGCTAGCCTCAGGGAAAGTGTTGGATGGAGGTGGGAACAAATTTACTATTCCTACTCCGACCTGTGCTTGCCTCAGGGAAAGTGATGGATGGTGGTGGGGGCAAATTTACTATTCCTACTCCGACCGGTGCTTGCCTCAGGGAAAGTGTTGGATAGTGGTGGGGGCAAATTTACTATTCCTACTCCGATAGGTGCTAGCCTCAGGGAAAGTGCTGGATGGTCATTGGGGCAAATTTACAATTCCAACTCTGACCGGTGCTTGCCTCAGGGAAAGTGCTGGATGGTGGTGGGGGCAAATTTACTATTCCTACACCGACAGGTGCTAGCCTCAGGGAAAGTGTTGGATGGAGGTGGGGGCAAATTTACTATTCCTACTCCAACCTGTGCTTGCCTCAGGGAAAATGCCGGATGGTGGTGGGGGCAAATGTACTATTCCTACTCTGACCTGTGCTTGCCTCAGGGAAAGTGCTGGATGGTGGGGGGGGGGGATTTACTATTCCTTCTCTGACCGGTGCTTTCCTCAGGAAAAGTGCGGTATAGTGGTGAGGGAAAATTTACTATTACTACTCCGACAGGTGCTAGCCTCAGGGAAAGTGTTGGATGGAGGTGGGGGCAAATTTACTATTCCTACTCCAACCTGTGCTTGCCTCAGGGAAAATGCCGGATGGTGGTGGGGGCAAATGTACTATTCCTACTCTGACCTGTGCTTGCCTCAGGGAAAGTGCTGGATGGTGGGGGGGGGATTTACTATTCCTTCTCTGACCGGTGCTTTCCTCAGGAAAAGTGTGGGATAGTGGTGAGGGAAAATTTACTATTACTACTCCGACCGGTGCTTACCTCAGGGAAAGTGTTGGATGGATGTGGGGGCAAATTGAATGTACTTAAATTAAAATTTAAACTGTAAATTTCACATTTTCAATTATGTTCTTTGTCAAACATGCAATAAAACATTTTATTTTTTATAATTCTCTACAGATAAAGTCATATTACCCCACCAGTGTGGAGGAACACATCCTTAACCAGAATAAACAAATCAGACCCATCAACTTAGAAGAAGCCAAACTATACAAGGTAAACATGATGAAAAACCACAAATAATAACTTTTTTTGCAGGTTTCAAGTTAAGAAACATTTGTTTTAAAAAAATAACATTGCATTAAAAATTAGATCCAAACAAACAAAAACAAAATTAAACTTTTTCTAATAAATAAGGAATAACTTTTCTTTGCAGGCTATTTTCAAAACTAAAATTTTCAAATAAAAAAACTAAGAACATTTCTTCACTTTTTCAGAACAAAAGAAGCTAAAGCACAAAACACAACAGAAGGAACAACTGAAAGAAAAATTCACAAAGTAACCCAGCATCTGCTCCAGGACTTTCCGGCCACACAACGGAAAAACCTAATAAAAGTAACCTGCTTCATTCTGTCAAGCATCTCAAAAAATAACCTTTTTCCATCAAAGATATCAAGGCAGCAAACAACTCCAAAGCAACATTGCCAAGTTAATGCAATTAAATCCTGGTACAATTTTGTTAAAAACATCTATAAAATAATTAATATTCACCAACTTTTCCATTGCATGCAAAAACATTAAAAAACAACCATAAACAAAATCACTAAAACAATGTTTTCTCTTATTCTTCTTTCTACAGAGAATGGCATCAAGAAACCAATGCAAAAAGAACAATTGATGGACAGAATGTAGAACAATGTCATACATTCACCCCAGTACAGAGATCTGGGCCTAAATCCATTGTTTTTTTGCTCACCATGCCATTCCAGTTTGGACCCAGCCATATGCAAATCAGTCTTGACCCTGCACCCAATGGGAACAGTCCAGCCCGAACTGCCAGGCCAGGTCCTCCCTAGACTGGAAACAAGCATCCTAGGACCGGTTTCGGGGTTTCACCCCTCATCAGCCAGGATAGCTTGATTCCAGTGGCATGGAGAGCACGGGACCCATGTCTGGGTATACCCGTCCCACTCGGGGTGACAAATGCAAAAAGAACAATTGATGGACAGAATGTTTAACAATGTCATACATTCACCCCAGTACAGAGATCTGGGCCTAAATCCATCGTTTTTTCCTCACCATGCCATTCCAGTTTGGACCCAGCCATATGCAAATCAGTCTTGACCCTGCGCCCAATGGGAACAGTCCAGCCCGAACTGCCAGGCCAGGTCCTCCCTAGACTGGAAACAAGCATCCTAGGACCGGTTTCGGGGTTTCACCCCTCATCAGCCAGGATAGCTTGATTCCAGTGGCATGGAGAGCACGGGACCCATGTCTGGGTATACCCGTCCCACTCGGGGTGACAAATGCAAAAAGAACAATTGATGGACAGAATGTAGAACAATGTCATACATTCACCCCAGGACAGAGATCTGGGCCTAAATCCATCGTTTTTTTGCTGACCATGCCATTCCAATTTGGACCCAGCCATATGCAAATCAGTCTTGACCCTGCGCCCAATTGGAACAGTCCAGCCCGAACTGCCAGGCCAGGTCCTCCCTGGACTGGAAACAAGCATCCTAGGACCATTTTCGGGGTTTCACCCCTCATCAGCCAGGATAGCTTGATTCCAGTGGCATGGAGAGCACGGGACCCACGTCTGGGTATACCCGTCCCACTCGGGGTGACAAATGCAAAACGAACAATTGATGGACAGAATGTAGAAGAATGTCATACATTCACCCCAGTACAGAGATCTGGGCCTAAACCCATAATTTTTTTGCTCACCATGCCATTCCAGTTTGGACCCAGCCATATGCAAATCAGTCTTGACCCTGCGCCCAATGTGAACAGTCCAGCCCGAACTGCCAGGCCAGGTCCTCCCTGGACTGGAAACAAGCATCCTAGGACCGGTTTCGGGGTTTCACCCCTCATCAGCCAGGATAGCTTGATTCCAGTGGCATGGAGAGCACGGGACCCACGTCTGGGTATACCCGTCCCACTCGGGGTGACAAATGCAAAAAGAACAATTGATGGACAGAATGTAGAACAATGTCATACATTCACCCCAGTACAGAGATCTGGGCCTAAATCCATCGTTTTTTTGCTCACCATGCCATTCCAGTTTGGGCCCAGCCATATGCAAATCAGTCTTGACCCTGCGCCCAATGGGAACAGTCCAGCTCGAACTTCCAGGCCAGGTCCTCCCTGGACTGGAAACAAGCATCCTAGGACCGGTTTCGGGGTTTCACCCCTCATCAGCCAGGATAGCTTGATTCCAGTGGCATGGAGAGCACGGGACCCACGTCTGGGTATACCCGTCCCACTCGGGGTGACAAATGCAAAAAGAACAATTGATGGACAGAATGTAGAACAATGTCATACATTCACCCCAGTACAGAGATCTGGGCCTAAATCCATCGTTTTTTTGCTCACCATGCCATTCCAGTTTGGACCCAGCCATATGCAAATCAGTCTTGACCCTGCGCTCAATGTGAACAGTCCAGCCCGAACTGCCAGGCCAGGTCCTCCCTGGACTGGAAACAAGCATCCTAGGACCGGTTTCGGGGTTTCACCCCTCATCAGCCAGGATAGCTTGATTCCAGTGGCATGGAGAGCACGGGACCGACGTTTGGGTATACCCGTCCCACTCAGGGTGACAAATGCAAAAAGAACAGTTGATGGACAGAATGTAGAACAATGTCATACATTCACCCCAGTACAGAGATCTGGGCCTAAAACCATCGTTTTTTTGCTCACCATGCCATTCCAGTTTGGACCCAGCCATATGCAAATCAGTCTTGACCCTGCGCCCAATGGGAACAGTCCAGCCCGAACTGCCAGGCCAGGTCCTCCCTGGACTGGAAACAAGCATCCTAGGACATGTTTCGGGGTTTCACCCCTCATCAGCCAGGATAGCTTGATTCCAGTGGCATGGAGAGCACGGAACCCACGTCTGGGTATACCCGTCCCACTCAGGGTGACAAATGCAAAAAGAACAATTGATGGACAGAATGTAGAACAATGTCATACATTCACCCCAGTACAGAGATCTGGGCCTAAATCCATCGTTTTTGCTCACCATGCCATTCCAGTTTGGACCCAGCCATATGCAAATCAGTCTTGACCCTGCGCCCAATGGGAACAGTCCAGCCCGAACTGCCAGGCCAGGTCCTCCCTAGACTGGAAACAAGCATCCTAGGACCGGTTTCGGGGTTTCACCCCTCATCAGCCAGGATAGCTTGATTCCAGTGGCATGGAGAGCACGGGACCCATGTCTGGGTATACCCGTCCCACTCGGGGTGACAAATGCAAAAAGAACAATTGATGGACAGAATGTAGAACAATGTCATACATTCACCCCAGTACAGAGATCTGGGCCTAAATCCATCGTTTTTTTGCTGACCATGCCATTCCAATTTGGACCCAGCCATATGCAAATCAGTCTTGACCCTGCGCCCAATGAGAACAGTCCAGCCCGAACTGCCAGGCCAGGTCCTCCCTGGACTGGAAACAAGCATCCTAGGGCCATTTTCGGGGTTTCACCCCTCATCAGCCAGGATAGCTTGATTCCAGTGGCATGGAGAGCAGGGGACCCACGTCTGGGTATACCCGTCCCACTCGGGGTGACAAATGCAAAACGAACAATTGATGGACAGAATGTAGAAAAATGTCATACATTCACCCCAGTACAGAGATCTGGGCCTAAACCCATCATTTTTTGCTCACCATGCCATTCCAGTTTGGACCCAGCCATATGCAAATCAGTCTTGACCCTGCGCCCAATGTGAACAGTCCAGCCCGAACTGCCAGGCCAGGTCCTCCCTGGACTGGAAACAAGCATCCTAGGACCGGTTTCGGGGTTTCACCCCTCATCAGCCAGGATAGCTTGATTCCAGTGGCATGGAGAGCACGGGACCCACGTCTGGGTATACCCGTCCCACTCGGGGTGACAAATGCAAAAAGAACAATTGATGGACAGAATGTAGAACAATGTCATACATTCACCCCAGTACAGAGATCTGGGCCTAAATCCATCGTTTTTTGCTCACCATGCCATTCCAGTTTGGGCCCAGCCATATGCAAATCAGTCTTGACCCTGCGCCCAATGGGAACAGTCCAGCTTGAACTTCCAGGCCAGGTCCTCCCTGGACTGGAAACAAGCATCCTAGGACCGGTTTCGGGGTTTCACCCCTCATCAGCCAGGATAGCTTGATTCCAGTGGCATGGAGAGCACGGGACCCATGTCTGGGTATACCCGTCCCACTCGGGGTGACAAATGCAAAAGAACAATTGATGGACAGAATGTAGAACAATGTCATACATTCACCCCAGTACAGAGATCTGGGCCTAAATCCATCGTTTTTTGCTGACCATGCCATTCCAATTTGGACCCAGCCATATGCAAATCAGTCTTGACCCTGCGCCCAATGGGAACAGTCCAGCCCGAACTGCCAGGCCAGGTCCTCCCTGGACTGGAAACAAGCATCCTAGGACCATTTTCGGGGTTTCACCCCTCATCAGCCAGGATAGCTTGATTCCAGTGGCATGGAGAGCACGGGACCCACGTCTGGGTATACCCGTCCCACTCGGGGTAACAAATGCAAAACGAACAATTGATGGACAGAATGTAGAACAATGTCATACATTCACCCCAGTACAGAGATCTGGGCCTAAATCCATCGTTTTTTTGCTCACCATGCCATTCCAGTTTGGGCCCAGCCATATGCAAATCAGTCTTGACCCTGCGCCCAATGGGAACAGTCCAGCCCGAACTGCCAGGCCAGGTCCTCCCTGGACTGGAAACAAGCATCCTAGGACCGGTTTCGGGGTTTCACCCCTCATCAGCCAGGATAGCTTGATTCCAGTGGCATGGAGAGCACGGGACCCACATCTGGGTATACCCGTCCCACTCGGGGTGACAAATGCAAAAAGAACAATTGATGGTCAGAATGTAGAACAATGTCATACATTCACCCCAGTACAGAGATCTGGGCCTAAATCCATCGTTTTTTTGCTCACCATGACATTCCAGTTTGGACCCAGCCATATGCAAATCAGTCTTGACCCTGCGCTCAATGTGAACAGTCCAGCCCGAACTGCCAGGCCAGGTCCTCCCTGGACTGGAAACAAGCATCCTAGGACCGGTTTCGGGGTTTCACCCCTCATCAGCCAGGATAGCTTGATTCCAGTGGCATCAAGAAACCAAGCCAAATATTTGAAATCAAACAGGGGAAATAGACTGTTAAGTTACTGTGGCTACGTTTATTGTAAGGAGAGATTAACTGAGCCCAGGTGTCATTGGAGGTGTGTGCATTATTACTCATCCCATTGCACAGGCAGAGCTGTTACTCTTGCTGACACTGTTGAAAGGACCACCGAGCATACTCACTCTGCCTCTGCAATAGAGATGGAGGTAAGAGAAAATATAAATGAAATGAAAGACCTGGCATCCACCTCCAATGAACCCTGTGGCTCAGTTTAGAGAGAGGTATCACAAAACATTTCTACCCATGTAGCAAGGTGTATGCCCACAATCCCCAACCTACGCAGAATTATACAGTGTAAAAACAGGCAAGTAACCCCCTACGCGTAACACCCCAAACCTTCTCTGACATGAACATTCCTCCTGAACTTACAGAATCTGTTACTAATGAAACCTTTCTTTTGCATGACAACAAAAACCCTCCTAAAAGAATTCTAATCTTTAGCACACCCCATAACCTTGTTAAGTTAGAGACTAGTGAAATTTGGATGATGAATGGGACGTTTAAATCCACACCCCACCCATTCACCCAATTATACAATATTCACACCTACATTGATCATACAGTAGTGCCCTTAGTGTACAGTTTACTCCCTGATAAACAAACCTCAACATACACTGAATTTTTGTCAGTGATAAAAGCGAAAACCATGAACAAAAGTCCTAGAAAAGTGTTAATTGACTCTGAATTACCTATGATTAACACACTTTCCAAAATGTACACGGATACCCAAATTCAAGGATGTTTTTTTCACTTTTCACAGGCTTATTGGAGAAAAATTCAAAAAACATCCTTAGTTGAGGATTACATATCAGACAGTAAACTGCAATTTGAATTGAAGAAACTAACAGCACTTTGCTTTGTTCCTCCTGACAGTGTAGATGAATACTACACTTCTATGACTGAATCTGACTATTTTACTACAAACGAGATCAAATTGGCACCCCTTCTAAATTATTTTGAAGACACATGGATTGGCCATCTAAGCAGGTCAGGTCGCAGGAGGAAGCCACGTTTCCATGTGAAGTGGTGGAACTGCTACTCGGCCTGCTTAGAGGAAGAAGCAAAAACAAATAATGCCATAGAGGGATGGCACAACTCCTTCAACAAATCAATAGGTAAACCACATCCTAACTTTTATCATTTTTTGGAAATTTTGAAGAAGGAGCAAAGTTTCCAAGAAATGAGAATTGTGCAATCATTGACTGGTAGTCTGAACCCACGAATTTAAAAAAGAACAAAAGAAATGTCCGAGCGACTACTGGGTGCAATTCAACAATTTTCTTTGATGTGGGCTTCAGACTACCTAGACAATATTGCACACATCCCACATTTCTAATCTACACTAACCCCTTAATCACCTTACTTGCCTGTTTTGAAAATGAATTTCCCTAATTCAATTGGCATTTTTCTAAAAAAAATTGAAATTATAAATTAAAAGTCGGGTTTCTTACCTTCAGTTGTCTTTCTTGTTCAACTCTTGGGCTTGCGTGCAATCCCACATTTCACCAAGAGTATTGTGCAGTCCATTAATCCATAGGAAATAATCCATAATCCGAGATGCAAACCATGTCCCGAGTCAAACTAACCAAAACACACACGTTGGCAATGCCAATTTTTTACAGCGAAAATTGTGCTGAAAACTGTACTGTGCTCACCTACAAAAAAAGCATCCCAGAAAAAAAATCCCAAAAAGGAAAACTTGTTTGGCAAAAATCGCAACAAGAAATCGATCGTTGCAATCCTCTCTCGACCGAAATCCAGCAAAAAAAACCCGAAAAAGAAAAAATGTTGTTAAAAATTCGCTACAAAAAAATCCATTGATGCAATCCTCTCTCGACCAAAATCCAGCATAAGTTCAAAAACCATAAATCCAAAGTTAAAAATTGTCCCAAAAATTGTTTCTTCGATCCATGAAATCTGTGTCCATGTTCCTTTTATCTATACGAAAAACGGCGACAACGCAATACCATAATTTCAAAACCCGTCACATCAAAAATATTTAAATTTTTTTGCTTTCATAACACTATGGTTTAATAGAAAATGTAATCAATCTTTTAAAATAATTCTATTAAAAGACTACTGTTACGAAAGCAAACAACCCGACGAGGGCCTACAGCTTCTACCTGCATAGGAATGATTTTTTTGGTTAAAGCAAACAAAACTATCAAAATACAACTACCCTAGTTCTTACTACCTCCCTCCTCTCTCCTTAGAATAAACTATGCCACCCTTAATCTATTTTTAATAATTTAAATTTGCCTTACCTGTACGCAGCTCTTCTATACTTCTGATCCCGACCGCAACGTTCCTCGCACTGACAAAACTTACGTACAAGCGGCAACGTCATCTCTTCTTGTAAAAAGGAAAAAAAGACAATTTCTCTCATTCATTCCAATGGGAAACCATGGGAAAACCTACAAAAAAAATAAAAAGTATATGTTACAATACTGTCAAAAATTCAAATTTCTTTTTAAAAAATAATACCTTTAATAAGCTTTTTTGAAACATTTTTTGGTTATTTTTTAATGATGTATTAAATATTTTTTAAATGTATTAAAGTTTCCTACAATACTATTAAAGTGTCCATATTTTGATTTGTAAAATATTACATTGTTAATTATTTATATTAATGTATTAAACATTTTCAATGTCTATTTATGCAAACTTATGTTCCACGTATATGCTTTTTTTATTTTTTAAACTATTTTATCATTCTTTTTAAGGATTATTAATGTTATTGAATTAAATTTAAAATTAATATTATTTTTTTATAGACTGCTTATAATTACTCCTGGATATTAAATTTTTCCCCTGCCATAAAACCCAGTGTATGGCTGCCTATCTCTTTTATTAATTTTAGTGATATATATTAATTTAACAATTTTTCAATAAAATACATTTTAATTTAAGTAATTAATAATACTCAAGTATTAAAATTAATACGGGAGTATTAATACACTCCCCCAACCAAAACCCCTGTTTCCCATGCATCCCGTCCCAGTGGATAGATGCCAAGCCCTTGTAATATATATATTTTTTAATTATATTTAAAATTTGCTAACAATAAAACTAAATATTAATTAATACTCAAGTATTAAAAAAATACCTTAGTATTAATACACTCCCCACCCAAGCCCCCTGTTTCCCATTCATCCCGTCCCAGGGTATAAGTGCAAAGCACATTTAATTATTTTTTTTATTTAAATTATGTTTTAACATATATTATTTTATTTTTTAAATAAAAACTTAACTAAATTATTAATAATACTCAAGTATTAATATTAATACCTGAGTATCAATACACTACCCAACCCAAAACCCCAGTGTCCCAAGCATTCTGCCTCAGGGGCTGGATGCCAAGCACTTTAAAATGTTTTTTAATATAAATTATATTTTTGATATATATAAATTTTTTGTAAAAAAAACTAACAACTAAATAAAAGTAAAATGAATACTCAAGTATTAAAAATAATACCTGAGTATTAATACACTACCCCACCCAAAACCCCAGTTTCTGAAGCATCCCGTCCCAGGGGATGGGTGCCAAGCCCTAAAAATTAATTTTTTTGATATATATTAATTTTTTAAAGATATAAACAACTAAACTAGATAATAATTAATTCACAAATATTAAATTGATACATGAGTATTAATACACTCCCCACCCAAAACACAAGTTTCCCAAGCATCCCGTCCCAGGGAATGGATACCATGCCCATTTAATTTTTTTTTGTTGGAAAAACATAATAGTTAATATTTTTTAATTAATATAATTTAATAACTTGTATAATACCCAAAAATAAAAAAATAACAGTCAAAGATAAAAGCTTACCTCCATAACTCACCTTACAATGCGTTGTAATGGCATGCTTTGTAATGGCATGCGTTGTAATGGCACATGCGTTGTAATAGCAGGCGTTGTAATGACACCTGCATTGTAAAGGATGTGTTGTAAAGGCATTACAATGTAATGCCTGCGTTGTAATGGATGTTTCCCGGATGCGTTAGTCGGTCCCTCCAACCACAGTGGTCGGACCAACGGCATCATCATGCGGTGGTTGGACTGCTATGCTGTATGGCGATCGGACCGCCACAGACGGCCTGTCAGTGGCGGTCGGACAACCTTCCTAATCAGGCCTTCAGTGTCATCAAAGAGAGAAAGCCCACATGTGCTCAAACACCAGGGCATTCAGCTAAATGCTCTTTAAATCTATTATGTTCAGGTGTAGATAGTTGTGCTTTCTTTATCTTTGACTGATTAAAAATAACTTACATGAAATATCTTAATTTTCCCTTGTACTCTTCCCTCTAATGCAGGTCTGCCCCACTGATAGCTTTTCCATAATTGGAAACAGCACCTGATGAAAATTCCAGTTGGCCAGTTACAAAGAGTTTGGACTTGATCGAGTTGCTGGCATGTAGGCTTTTTAGAGATTTAATGAAGTGCTATCCATCTTGGAAATTGCTAATAATTCCTGATTGTGACTGTTGATTTCAGTAGGTATGTAATTTTAGGAGTAGCGTTTCCCCCTTTGTTTTTGGTTTCTGGCCATATATCGTTCACTATACATAGAAGCCCTACCGACTACTTGGATCCGGTAGAAACTATGAGTGACTAGTCAAAAGCAATTTTTAGCAGTGTAGACTTGTATTTGTGATAACTCAACAATCCTAGACACGTGCCTAGCATTCTGGAGTATTCACTGCAACATTCTTGAGTAGCTAGAAGTTTGCAAAAGCCATAGAAAGGTTCAATTGATTGAATTCTGTGTTTTTCATGCTCTGATAGAAGGACAAAACATCATTCATAGTCGGGAACATTTTCCACATTTCACATCGGTAGAAATGCAGTCTGACATAAATATAATATCTCACATGTATTGATTTTCTGAACTTCCTTAAACATTTTGGCCTCCCGTGCTAGGGCTAAGTAGCTACATATGCAATTTAAGGTTGTACCATAGAAGCATTTTATTTTGTAAAACGCTTGAAGCTTTTGACACAGGCAAAGGCTGGCAAATAGCCAGTGATTAAAAATTCAATCCATCTGACTCAAGATTCTGCCACTGTCTTACCAAAATCCATGAGTTTTTTCCACAAAGATAAATGAGATTTCAGAGTTTCCTGATCGTGGAAAAAGGCAGACAAAATTGCAGTTCAAGACTTGCTTAATCACAGTTCAACAGGTTTCCAATTGCATGCAGACTCTTGCACTCAACTGACACATTGAGCGATGTGATTCGTACGCGAGTCTTTCAATATGTCACTTCTCTCCCATTCTCTCTATTTTACTTGTTCTTTAAATATACCTTGTGCAGTTCTTATGCACATGCAAACACACCTAAAAAAATACACCAATACTGAGGTGTAACCCTGCAGTGTGCGCATAGACACACATTGGCACAAAAATATATACACATGCACGTCTTACCCAAGCACCCACACTCATGCACACATGCACATAGATGCATAAGCGCACACACACACTGACAAATGCACTTTATATTTAAGTACGCATAGTGAGGTACCCTCAGGTGAATGTGTACACACACACACACGCGTACACACACACACTCAGACATAAACATATAGGCATATGAACATAAACACAATGACAAATAGATGTCCCAAGCATCAAGATCCATAAAAAGGCACACACATCACACACCCAAACGTACACACGCATCACATATGTACCTCACACCTAAGCACCTATAAGAAGACACAGATGCTTATACATGGGCATAGGTGTACAAACATCCACACAATCACTCCTATGTTTCACACACAGACACACACTGAGACACAGATATGTATGCTTGTCTCTCTCACACATACACACAGACTCACACACACACACACACACACACACACTTCACTTTGTATAGTAGTTTACAGTGGTTTACAATAAAAGTTTTTTTTACCATTAAGGACACGATGCAAACCATGCAATTCGCAAAATCACAGTGTGGAAGCAAAGTTTAGATAACAATGGTGGCATCCATTTTTTATAATTTGACATTGTGATAATTCAATGATGATGGGAATTATATACAATATATTAATTGCTTGATATCATGTGACAGTCTTAAATAAGAGTTTGCACTTTGCTTTTAGTAAGCTGCCTGTAACGTGACACATTGCAAGGCTCGCACAAAGAGTACATTTCCATGTTACTGTATTCTGCCTGCTTGCAACAGGCCCTGTAAGCCTCAAAAGTGTATTCAGGCACATCAGCTAATGTAGACCATTGTGATTACATTTGGGTGTAAATGTAATAGTTAACTGTCTGGCTTTAGATACAGGGGACTTGTCACGTACACTTAGGGTGGTTTCCAACTTATTCTTGTGTAACAATATACTGTGAGTTTCCGAGCACAAAATGTTTCTTCACCACCAGCCGGGACATTCGGGCCAAGACATGACCTGTTATTAAGACAAATTATAATGAAGTTGTGGTTTCTGACTATAAATGCTTGTGTTTTACTTCTGCTTATTCGAGCACTCAGCTCCCAACTGAGGCTCCGTGCACGTTAAATATTTTTTCTTTATCTCACTCAGGTGGTTGTGACGGAGTTTGATTTTGGGTCTTAGAGATTTTTTCCATTTCTACAACAGTTTGCAAACTCAAAATACCAGTTTTCTTTGTAGTAAACCACTTTCACTATTTGTAAAAGTGTCTCGGATTCAGAAAACAGGTTTTTGACTCATTCTGAATTTACTGTCAGGAGGGGAATGACAGGGGCATGTCCTACTAATTGTGATTTGCAATAGGATGTATCAGTGGTTTGCAACCACAACTGGGGTCACAAACCATTGAAAAGTTCCTCAAGGCAGGTGGTAAATAATTCATAAGGGCAAATTGTCGAGGTTGCACAGGTTTCCCTTTGGGAACCGAGTCTGGTGGCCTTGGGGAAAGCAGAGAGTGGTCCAGGGGAGTATTCGGGCAAAAATAGAGTAAAAAATATCAAGATGCAGAAATATCGAATTTTTAATATTGTGATCCACAAATATCGTCATGCAGGAATATCATTGACAAGAATATCGATTTTCTAAGGTAAGTAATATCGATGTTAAAAATATCTATGGGCCTGATTATGAGTTTCGACAGTCTTGGAGCGGGCGGCATGCCACTGCTCCATTCCAAAACCGCCGAAACTCAACGCTGCCTGCCAGATTAAAAGTAATTTTGTGGTCTGGTGGGCGGTGGCATGGCGGACCCACAGCAGTGCAATTTGAAGGTTCATTGTGAGCCTTAAACAGCACCACAACGGGGCCGCCAGTGCAAGTTCCTGCACGGGAAGTAATGCACCAAGTCGTGCAGTCCTTCTCGTGCAGGAGCTGGATGTGCAAAACTACAGTGGGGCACAACATGAGCCCCCCTGTGTCCTGCATGTACCCCCATGTACCGGGGCAAGAGGGGGCCCTGCCTCACTACCACCCTTTTCCTGGCAGTGCGACCGCCATGAAAAGGGTGGTGGAGAGGTAAGTCAAAATATGCTCGGCGGTGCCACTGCGGCACTGCCAACATATTTTGGCCTCAAACCGCTGCCAGACCGCCGCAGGATCCTTGACCCGCGGCGGTAGCAGCGGTTCAGTGGCGGACCGCCACCACGACTACGGCGGTCCCATGGTCCGCCGTAGTCTGAATAAGGCCCTATGTTATTAATATAATTTACAGGACTTATCTATGTTGTTAATTTCAATGTTAAAAAATATCTATGTTATTAATACAATTTACAAAAATATTGTTGTTAATAATATCATTTTTGAATTATTTTAATGTATTTTAGTAAATGTTTTAATTGTATATTTTATAAATTGTTCGTATAATTATTGTTAACGTTTTTCAATATAGTTTGAAAATTTTTAGTTATTTTAAATTTAATTTAATTGTTTATTGTAGCTTTTAGTGTCGTAGCTGGTTGTGGGGTTTGTAGGGGTACGGGGTGGGAGGTAAATTCATGATAATTAATTAGTAATTAATTAAAAATTATTTTTAATTATTTAATTGATAATTATGTAATCTGTGTAATAAACTTATTTTTTTAACTTAAGTTTTAGGTGCAGGTTGTGGGGTTTGTAGGGAACAGGGTGGGAAGCTAATAAAATATAATCAATTATTAATTAATATTTAATTAATTATTTAATTGATAATCAATTATGTAAATTTTGCAATTGATTTATTTTTTATTTTATGTTTAAAGTGCGGGTTGTGGGGCTTATATTGTTATTAATTAATTAATGTTAATTAATAATAATTTAATTGATAATTAATTATGTAAATTGTGTAATTAAGATATTTTTAAAGTTATATTTCAGGTGTGAGTTGTGTTTGTAGGGGTAAAGGGTAGGAAGCTGATTACAATAATCAACTAATTATTAGTTATTTATTATGAATTGTTTAATTAATAATTAGTTAAGTACATTTTGTAACAATTATAACTTTTAAGATGTATATTTTAGGTGTGGGTTGCTGGGTTTTTAGGGGTACCGGGTGGGAAGTTAATTAAGAAATAATGTTTGATAGTTATTAATTTGTTGTTAATTATTTAATTCATAATTATGTAAATTGTGAAAATATCATATTTGTTAAGTTATGTTTTAGGTCTGTGTTGTTAAGTTTATAGAGGTTTAGGGTGGGAAGTTATTTAGGTAAAAATACATTTAAAAGTATTTATTTATTTATTAAACATTGTGTTATTTATTATGAAATGTATTAATTGTGTTATGCTTTTTAATTTCAATTACATTTGAACTGTTGGCTGTTATGATTGTGAGAAAACAGTGTGGTATTTAATTAAATTAATATTAATTGATAATAATTATTAAAAAATGTAATAATTATGGGGTCCATTACGATGGCGGGCGGACTTTGTCCGCCCGCTACCGCAACAGAGCCAGGGACCACCCGCCGAAGTCGCGGCGGTCCCGCCAGGCACATTAGGATGTGCCCGCCACACTGGCGGGCGCATCCCGCATTTTGTACATTGTGGCGGGCGGTGCTGTCAGCAGCACCCGCCGCAATGTACAAAATGCATGTTGTGCTATTGCATGCACAACGTGACAGGCACCGCACGGTGCCTGCCACCTTGTGCATGCAAATGCAGGGGGGTACCATAGGTACCCCCCATGTGCACCCCCCACCCCCCCCAACATCCTGGGGGCCTGCAACGGGCCCCCAAATTTGAATACCGCATGCCTTTTCATGGTGGAAATGCCGCCATGAAAAGGCTCCTCACCGCCTACATCCTAATATGGATGGCGGTGTCTCACAGACACCGCCACCATATTAAACCCGTTTTCCGCACGGTCACCTGTACGACCGGCGGAAAACCGGCGGACGGTCTTTCCGTCCGCCGGCGTCCCCACCGCCATCGTGATTTGGCGGGGGTAAATGGTAGGCGGGCGGTGGAAAATGGCGGGCGGATAGCCACCGCCATACGGGCGGTGGTGATCCGCCCGCTATTGTAATGACCCCCTATTTTATTTGTTTTCATGTTGTTAAAATTTAGACACATAATTTTACAATGTAAATATCTATATTTTATGGTAAGTAATAGAGTTGTCAAAATGTTTTATTAGTTTGAAGTGAACTACTCTCTCTCTACTGTTATACCAATTGGAGTGTGAATAGTAAATTTTTCCCCTCCTGAGTCCAACGCTTTCCCTACTGTTGCACAGACTGCAGTGGGAATAATATATTTTACCACTCCTGAGTTTAACACTTTCCTTTCACTTCTGTTGCATAGACTGGAGTAGGAATAGTAAATGTAACCCCTCCTGAGTCTAACCCTTTCCCTATTGTTGCACAGACTGGAGTGGGAATAGTAAATTTTACCCCTCCTGAGTCTAATACTTTCCTTTCCCTACTGTTGCACAGACTGGAGTAGGAATAGGAATAGTACATTTTACCCCTCCTCAATCAAACGCTTTCCCTAATGTTTCACCCAATGGAGTGGAAATAGAAAATGTTACCCCTCTTGAATCCCATGCTTTCCCTACTGTTGCACAGACTGGAGAAGGAATAGTACATTTCTAACCCTCCTCAGTCCAACGCTTTCCCTACTGTTGCACAGACTGGAGTGGGAATATTAAATTTTACCTCTCCTGAATCCTGAGCCTTCCTTACTGTTGCACAGATTGGAGTGGGAATAGAAAATGTAACCCCTCCTGAGTCCAACGCTTTCCCTACTGTTTTATAAATTGAAGTGGGAATAGTATATTTATTCTTTATATAGTTTTTTAAAATTAATATTGTTTAAATATATATTATTATGGGGCCGATTCCGATTCGGGCAGGAAATCTCTCCGACCGAGCCGGACCCGGAGAGATTTCCGACGTACGTATGCTATCGGACTCGATTCGGTCGGACTCCCATTGAAGTCAATGGGAGCCGGACGTACAACGCTTACGCGGGCTCCCATTGACTCAATGGGTGCGAGGCGAACAAGGGCGCCCCCTACAGTGGGTACGTGTCGAAGCGGGTCGTGCCGTACATGCACAGGTAGGGGGGACCCATGGGTCCCCCCTGTGTGTGACTCGCGCGGCTAGGCGTACAGGGGGGTCTGACACGGACCCCCAAAGTGCGGCTCCGACTGCTCTTTCGAGCCGGACGGCGCGAGTCGGTCGGACAGCTCGCGGCGCGCATCGTACTTACCCGGCCGGGGAACGTCTCCATTGCGCGGTGCGAGTCGTGTCCGTGCGAGTCGGTCGGAGCGGTTGGGTCCCGCGAACGAGTCGGTCGGCGATTTCGCGTACGTTCGCATCGTACTCGCTCGCCCGGACGCACGTCCGACTCGGTCGGGAAACAGGGCTCCAAATCGGATCCGGTAATGCCGAGTCCGATTCGGAGCCCTACCGGCCGAGATCGGAATCGGCCCCTATGTGTTTGTGTATTTAAATATATATTTTTAAATATATAAATGTATGTAATTTGTAAGATATTTTTAGTAAAACGTATTTTTAAATATTTTTTTACTGTATATGTTTAATTAAAATGGAAATATATTTTTAAAACATTGCAGTTTATTTGTTGTAATATTTAATTTTATTTGTATATATATATATATATATATATATATATATATATATATATATATATATATATATATATATACATATATACAGGGACGTTATAGTTAGGCCCAGGTTTCACTCGTACAAAACCAGTGAAATTCGGCAGTTATAGTTAGCTGACCTAAATATAACTCACGTCCCTGCAATTCACTCCTTATGACCTCACATATTACATCACTCATGACATGGTCAGTGACATCACTGTTGACATCACTTATAACATCTCAAATGGCATCACTGCAGAAAGAAGCAAAAGAAGTACAGAAAGAAGCAAAAGAGGGCTGCAGAATGAGGCAAGAGGGGTGCAGAAAGAAGCAAGAAAGGTGCAGAAAGAAGCAAGAGAAGTGCAGAATGAAGGAACAGAAGTGCCAAAAGTGGCAAGAGAGGTACAGAAAGAGGGAAGAGAAGTGCAGTAAGAGGCAAGAGGGGTGCAGAAAGAAGCAAGAGAGGTGCAGAAAGAAGGAAGACAAGAGCAGAAAGAGGCAGCAGGGGTGCAGAAAGAAGCAAGAGAGGTGCAGAAAGAAACAAGAGAAGTGCAGAGATAAGCAACAGAGGTACAGAAAGAGGCACGAGAAGTGCAGACAGAGGCAAGAGAAGTGCAGAAAGAGGGAAGAGGGGTACAGAAAGAGGCAAGAGGGGTGCAGAAAGAAGCAAGAGAAGTACAGAAAAAAGCAAGAGAAGTGCAGAAAGAAGCAACAGGGGTGCAGAAAGAGGCAAGAGAAGTGCTGAAAGAGGCACAAGAGGTGCAGAAAGAGGGAAGAGGGGTGCAGAAAGAGGCAAGAGGGGTACAGAAAGAAGCAAGAGAGGTACATAAAGAAACAAGAGAAAAGCAGAAAGAAGGAACAGGAGTGCAGAAAGAGGCTAGAGGGGTGCAAAAAGAGGCAAGAGATGTGCAGAAAGAAGCAACAGAGGTGCAGAAGGAAGCAAGTGAACTGCAGAAAGAGCAAGAGAGTTGCAGAAACAAACAAAAGAGGAGTAGAAAGAGGGCACAGGGTTGCAGACAAAGGCAAGAGAGGTGCAGAAAGAGGGACAAAGGGTGCAGAAAGAGGCAAGAGGGGTGCAGAAATTTGCAAGAGATGTGCAGAAAGAGGCAAGAGCAGTGCTGA
Source organism: Calotriton arnoldi (assembly GCA_963921515.1). NCBI lineage: Eukaryota > Metazoa > Chordata > Amphibia > Caudata > Salamandridae > Calotriton > Calotriton arnoldi. The sequence continues at coordinate 1,443,828 of CAWUFW010004684.1, forward strand.
AAGAACTGACAGAGGTGCAGAAAGAGGCAAGAGGGGTGCAGAAAGAGACAAGGAAGCGTAGAAAGAAGCAAAAGAGGTGCAGAAAGAGGTAAGAGAACTGCAGACAGAGGCAAAAGAGGTGCAGAAAGAGGCAAGAGAGGTGCTCAAAGGGAAGAAGGGTGCAGAAAGAGGCAAGAGGGGTGCAGAAAGAAATAAGAGAGGTGGAGGAAGAAGCAAGAGAAGTGAAGAAAGAGACAAGAGAGTTGCAGAAAGAAGCAAGAGAAGTGCAGAAAGAAGCAACAGAGGTGCAGAAAGAGGCAAGAGGGGTGCAGAAAGTGGGTACAGGGGTGCAGAAAGAGGCAAGAGCGGTGCAGAAGGAGGGAAGAGGGGTGCAGAAAGAGGCAAGAGGGGTGCAGAAAGAAGCAAGTGAGGTGAAGAAAGAGAAGAGGCAACAAAGGTGAAGAAAGAGGCAAGAGAGGTACAGAAACAGGCAAGTGAAGTACAGAAAGATACAAGAGAAGTGCTGAAAGAAGCAACAGAGGTTTAGAAAGAAGCAAGAGAAGTGAAGAAAGAGACAAGAGAGTTGCAGAAAGAAACAAGAGGGGTGCAGAAAGAGGGGTGCAGAAAGAGGCAAGAGAGGTGCAGGAAGAGAGGTGCAGAAAGAGGGAAGAGGGGTGCAGAAAGAGGCAAGAGAAGTGCAGAAAGAGGCAAGAGAAGTGCTGAAAGTACAACAGAGGTGTAGAAAAAAGCAAGAGAAGTGAAGAAAGAGACAAGAGAGTTGCAGAAAGAAAAAAGAGGGGTGCAGAAAAAAGCAAGAGAAGTGCAGAGAGAGGCAAGTGAGGTGCAGAAAGAGGCAAGAGGGATGCAGAAAGAGGCAAGAGAGATGTAGAAAGAGGCAAGTGAATTGCAGAAACAGGCAAGAGGGGTGTAGAAAGAGGCAAGAGAAGTGCAGAAAGAAGCAACAGAGGTGCAGAAGGAGGCAAGAGAACTACAGAAAAAGGCAAGAGAGTTGCAGAAACAGGCAAGAGAGGTGCAGAAAGAGGAAATAGGGGTGCAGAAAGAGGCAAGAGGAGTGCAGAAAAGGGAAAACGGGATGCAAAAAGAAGCAAGAGGGGTGCAGAAAGAGGCAAGAGGGGTGCAGAAAGAAGCAAGTGAGATGAAGAAAGAGAAGAGGCAACAGAGGTACAGAAAGAGGCTAGAGAGGTGCAGAAACAGGCAAGAGAAGTGCAGAAAGAGGCCAGAGAAGTGCTGAAAGAAGCAACAGAGGTGGAGGAAGAAGCAAGAGAAGTGAAGAAAGAGACAAGAGAGTTGCAGAAAGAAGCAAGAGAAGTGCAGAAAGAAGCAACAGAGGTGCAGAAAGAGGCAAGAGGGGTGCAGAAAGAGGGTACAGGGGTGCAGAAAGAGGCAAGAGCGGTGCAGAAGGAGGGAAGAGGGGTGCAGAAAGAGGCAAGAGGGGTGCAGAAAGAAGCAAGTGAGGTGAAGAAAGAGAAGAGGCAACAAAGGTGAAGAAAGAGGCAAGAGAGGTACAGAAACAGGCAAGAGGGGTGTAGAAAGAGGCAAGAGAAGTGCAGAAAGAAGCAACAGAGGTGCAGAAGGAGGCAAGAGAACTACAGAAAAAGGCAAGAGAGTTGCAGAAACAGGCAAGAGAGGTGCAGAAAGAGGAAATAGGGGTGCAGAAAGAGGCAAGAGGAGTGCAGAAAAGGGAAAACGGGATGCAAAAAGAAGCAAGAGGGGTGCAGAAAGAGGCAAGAGGGGTGCAGAAAGAAGCAAGTGAGATGAAGAAAGAGAAGAGGCAACAGAGGTACAGAAAGAGTCAAGAGAACTGCAGAAAGAGGCAAAAGAGGTACAGAAAGAGGCAAGAGTACTGCAGAAAGAGGCAAGGGAGGTGGAGAAAGAGGCAAGAGAAGTGCCCAAAGATGGAAGAAGGGCGCAGAAAGAAGCAAGAGGGGTGCAGAAAGAAGTAAGAGAGATGGATAAAGAATCAAGAGAAGTGCAGAAAGAAGCAACAGAGGTGCAGAAAGAGGCAAGAGGGGTACAGAAAGAGGGAACAGTGGTGCAGAAAGAGGCAACAGAGGTGCAGAAAGAGGGAAGAGGGATGCAGAAAGAGGTAGGAGGGGTGCAGAAAGAAGCAATTGAGGTGAAGAAAGAGAAGAGGCAACAGAGGTACAGAAAGAGGCAAGAGAACTGCAGAAAGAGGCAAAAAAAGGTACAGAAAGAGGCAAGAGAACTGCAGAAAGAGGTAAGAGAGGTGGAGAAAGAGGCAAGAGAAGTTCCCAAAGATGGAAGAAGGGTGCAGAAAGAGGCAAGAGGGGTCCAGACAGAAGTAAGAGAGGTGCAGAAAGAAGCAAGAGAAGTGCAGAAAAAAGCAACAGAGGTGCAGAAAGAGGCAAGAGGGGTACAGAAAGAGGGAACAGGGGTGCAGAAAGAGGCAACAGAGGTACAGAATGAGGGAAGAGGGGTGCAGAAAGAGGCAAGAGGGGTGCGGAAAGAAGCAAGTGAGATGGAAAAGAGAAGAGGCAACAGAGGTACAGAAAGATTCAAGAGAGGTAGAGAAACAGGCAAGAGAAGTGCAGAAAGAGGCAAGAGAAGTGCTGAAAGTACAACAGAGGTGTAGAAAGAAGCGAGAAGTGAAGAAAGAGACAAGAGTTGCAGAAAGAAACAAGAGGGTTGAGAAAAAAGCAAGAGAAGTGCAGAAAGAGGCAAGTGAGGTGCTGAAAGAGGCAATAGATGTGCAGAAAGAGGCAAGAGAGGTACAGAAAGAGGCAAGAGCGGTGCCCAAAAAGGGAAGAAGGGTGCAGAAAGAGGCAAGAGGGGTGCAGAATGAAGTAAGAGAGGTGCAGAAAGAGGGAAGAGGGGTGCAGAAAGAAGCAAGAGAAGTGCAGAAAGAAGCAACAGAGGTGCATAAAGAGGCAAGAGGGGTGCCCAAAAAGGGAAGAAGGGTGCAGAAAGAGGCAAGAGGGGTGCAGAAAGAGGTAACAGAGGTGTAGAAAGAGGGAAGAGGGGTGCAGAAAGAAGCAAGTGAGATGAAGAAAGAGAAGAGGCAACAGAGGTACAGAAAGAGGCAAGAGAGGTGCAGAAAGAGGCAAGAGAAGTGCAGAAAGAGGCCAGAGAAGTGCTGAAAGAAGCAACAGAGGTGGAGGAAGAAGCAAGAGAAGTGAAGAAAGAGACAAGAGAGTTGCAGAAAGAAGCAAGAGAAGTGCAGAAAGAAGCAACAGAGGTGCAGAAAGAGGCAAGAGGGGTGCAGAAAGAGGGTACAGGGGTGCAGAAAGAGGCAAGAGCGGTGCAGGAGGGAAGAGGGGTGCAGAAAGAGGCAAGAGGGGTGCAGAAAGAAGCAAGTGAGGTGAAGAAAGAGAAGAGAGGCAACAAAGGTGCAGAAAGAGGCAAGAGAGGTACAGAAACAGGCAAGAGAAGTGCAGAAAGATGCAAGAGAAGTGCTGAAAGAAGCAACAGAGGTGTAGAAAGAAGCAAGAGAAGTGAAGAAAGAGACAAGAGTTGCAGAAAGAAACAAGAGGGGTGCAGAAAGAGGCAAGAGGGGTGCAGAAAGAGGCAAGAGGGGTGCAGAAAGAAGCAAGAGATGTGCGGAAAAAAGCGAGAGAAGTGCAGAAAGAACCAACAGAGGTGCAGAAAGAGGCACAAGGGGTGCAGAAAGAGGCAAGAGAAGTGCAGAGAGAGTCAACAGAGGTGCAGTAAGAGGCAAGAGAACTGCAGAAAGAGGCAAGAGAGGTGCAGAAAGAGGGAAGAGAGGTGGAGAAAGAGGGAAGAGGGGTGCAGAAAGAGGCAGGAGGGGTGCGTAAAGAAGCAAGTGAGGAGAAGAGGCAAGAGAGGTGCAGAAAGAGGCAAGAGAGGTGCAAAAAGAGGCAAGAGAAGTGCAGAAAGAGGCAAGAGAAGTGCTGAAAGAAGCAACAGAGGTGTAGAAAGAAGCAAGAGAAGTGAAGAAAGAGACAAGAGAGTTGCAGAAAGAAACAAGAGGGGTGCAGAAAAAAGCAAGAGAAGTGCAGAAAGAGGCAAGTGAGGTGCTGAAAGAGGCAAGAGATGTGCAGAAAGAGGCAAGAGAGATGCAGAAAGAGGCAATTGAGGTGCAGAAACAGGCAAGAGGGGTGCAGAAAGAGGCAAGAGAAGTGCAGAAAGAAGCAACAGAGGTGCAGAAGGAGGCAAGAGCACTACAGAAAGAGGCAATAGAGTTGCAGAAACAGGCAAGAGAGGTGCAGAAAGAGGAAATAGGGGTGCAGAAAGAGGCAAGAGGAGTGCAGAAAAGGGAAAACGGGATGCAGAAAGAAGCAAGAGGGTGCAGAAAGAGGCAAGAGGGGTGCAGAAAGAAGCAAGTGAGATGAAGAAAGAGAAGAGGCAACAGAGGTACAGAAAGAGTCAAGAGAACTGCAGAAAGAGGCAAAAGAGGTGCAGAAAGAGGCAAGAGTACTGCAGAAAGAAGCAAGAGAGGTGTAGAAAGAGGCAAGAGAAGTGCCCAAAGATAGAAGAAGGGTGCAGAAAGAGGCAAGAAGGGTGCAGAAAGAAGTAAGAGAGGTGCAGAAAGAAGCAAGAGAAGTGTAGAAAGAAGCAACAGAGGTGCAGAAAGAAGCAAGAGGGGTACAGAAAGAGGGAACAGGGGTGCAGAAACAGGCAAGAGAAGTGCAGAAAGATGCAAGAGAAGTGCTGATAGAAGCAACAGAGGTGTAGAAAGAAGCAAGAGAAGTGAAGAAAGAGACAAGAGAGTTGCAGAAAGAAACAAGAGGGGTGCAGAAAGAGGAAAGAGGGGTGCAGAAAGAGGCAAGAGGGGTGCAGAAAGAAGCAAGAGAGGTGCGGAAAAAAGCAAGAGAAGTGCAGAAAGAACCAACAGAGGTGCAGAAAGAGGCAAGAGGGATGCAGAAAGAGGCAAGAGAAGTGCAGAGAGAATCAACAGAGGTGCAGTAAGAGGCAAGAGAACTGCCGAAAGAGGCAAGAGAGTTGAAAGAGAAAGAGGCAAGAGAGGGATGCAGAAAGAGGGAAGAGGGGTGCAGAACGAAGCAATAGAGGTGCAGAAAGAAGCAATAGCGGTGCAGAAAGAAGCAAGAGAAGTGCAGAAAGAGGCAAGAGAAGTGCTGAAAGAAGCAACAGAGGTGTAGGAAGAAGCAAGAGAAGTGAAGAAAGAGACAAGAGAGTTGCAGAAAGAAGCAACAGAAGTGCAGAAAGAAGCAACAGAGGTGCATAAAGAGGTAAGAGGGGTGCAGAAAGAGGGTACAGGGGTGCATAAAGAGGCAAGAGAGGTGCAGAAGGAGGGAAGAGGGGTGCAGAAAGAGGCAAGAGGGGTACAGAAAGAAGCAAGTGAGGTGAAGAAAGAGAAGAGACAACAAAGGTGCAGAAAGAGGCAAGAGAGGTACAGAAACAGGCAAGAGAAGTGCAGAAAGATGCAAGAGAAGTGCTGAAAGAAGCAACAGAGGTGTAGAAAGAAGCGAGAAGTGAAGAAAGAGACAAGAGTTGTAGAAAGAAACAAGAGGGTGCAGAAAAAAGCAAGAGAAGTGCAGAAAGAGGCAAGTGAGGTGCTGAAAGAGGCAATAGATGTGCAGAAAGAGGCAAGAGAGGTACAGAAAGAGGCAAGAGCGGTGCCCAAAAAGGGAAGAAGGGTGCAGAAAGAGGCAAGAGGGGTGCAGAATGAAGTAAGAGAGGTGCAGAAAGAAGCAAGAGAAGTGCAGAAAGAAGCAACAGAGGTGCAGAAAGAGGCAAGAGGGGTGCAGAAAGAGGGAAGGGGGTGCAGAAAGAGGTAACAGAGGTGCAGAAAGAGGGAAGAGTGGTGCAGAAAGAGGCAAGAGGGGTGCAGAAAGAAGCAAGTGAGATGAAGAAAGAGAAGAGGCAACAGAGGTACATAAAAAGGCAAGAGAGGTGCAGAAACAGGCAAGAGAAGTGCAGAAAGAGGCCAGAGAAGTGCTGAAAGATGCAACAGAGGTGTAGGAAGAAGCAAGAGAAGTGAAGAAAGAGACAAGAGAGTTGCAGAAAGAAGCAAGAGAAGTGCAGAAAGAAGCAACAGAGGTGCAGAAAGAGGCAAGAGGGGTGCAGAAAGAGGGTACAGGGGTGCAGAAAGAGGCAAGAGAGGTGCAGAAGGAGGGAAGAGGGGTGCAGAAAGAGGCAAGAGGGGTGCAGAAAGAAGCAAGTGAGGTGAAGAAAGAGAAGAGGCAACAAAGGTGCAGAAAGAGGCAAGAGAGGTACAGAAACAGGCAAGAGAAGTGCAGAAAGATGCAAGAGAAGTGCTGAAAGAAGCAACAGAGGTGTAGAAAGAAGCAAGAGAAGTGAAGAAAGAGACAAGAGAGTTGCAGAAAGAAACAAGAGGGGTGCAGAAAGAGGAAAGAGGGGTGCAGAAAGAGGCAAGAGGGGTGCAGAAAGAAGCAAGAGAGGTGAGGAAAAAAGAGAGAAGTGCAGAATGAACCAACAGAGGTGCAGAAAGAGGCACAAGGGGTGCAGAAAGAGGCAAGAGAAGTGCAGAGAGAGTCAACAGAGGTGCAGTAAGAGGCAAGAGAACTGCAGAAAGAGGCAAGAGAGGTGCAGAAAGAGGGAAGAGAGGTGCAGAAAGAGGGAAGAGGGGTGCAGAAAGAGGCAAGAGAAGTGCAGAAAGAGGCAAGAGAAGTGCTGAAAGTACAACAGAGGTGTAGAAAAAAGCAAGAGAAGTGAAGAAAGAGACAAGAGAGTTGCAGAAAGAAACAAGAGGGTGCAGAAAGAAGCAAGAGAAGTGCAGAGAGAGGCAAGTGAGGTGCAGAAAGAGGCAAGAGGGATGCAGAAAGAGGCAAGAGAGATGCAGAAAGAGGCAAGTGAAGTGCAGAAACAGGCAAGAGGGGTGCAGAAAGAGGCAAGAGAAGTGCAGAAAGAAGCAACAGAGGTGCAGAAGGAGGCAAGAGAACTACAGAAAGAGGCAAGAGAGTTGCAGAAACAGGCAAGAGAGGTGCAGAAAGAGGAAATAGGGGTGCAGAAAGAGGCAAGAGGAGTGCAGAAAAGGGAAAACGGGATGCAAAAAGAAGCAAGAGGGGTGCAGAAAGAGGCAAGAGGGGTGCAGAAAGAAGCAAGTGAGATGAAGAAAGAGAAGAGGCAACAGAGGTACAGAAAGAGGCAAGAGAGGTGCAGAAACAGGCAAGAGAAGTGCAGAAAGAGGCCAGAGAAGTGCTGAAAGAAGCAACAGAGGTGGAGGAAGAAGCAAGAGAAGTGAAGAAAGAGACAAGAGAGTTGCAGAAAGAAGCAAGAGAAGTGCAGAAAGAAGCAACAGAGGTGCAGAAAGAGGCAAGAGGGGTGCAGAAAGAGGGTACAGGGGTGCAGAAAGAGGCAAGAGCGGTGCAGAAGGAGGGAAGAGGGTGCAGAAAGAGGCAAGAGGGGTGCAGAAAGAAGCAAGAGAGGTGAAGAAAGAGAAGAGGCAACAAAGGTGAAGAAAGAGGCAAGAGAGGTACAGAAACAGGCAAGAGAAGTACAGAAAGATACAAGAGAAGTGCTGAAAGAAGCAACAGAGGTTTAGAAAGAAGCAAGAGAAGTGAAGAAAGAGACAAGAGAGTTGCAGAAAGAAACAAGAGGGGTGCAGAAAGAGGAAAGAGGGGTGCAGAAAGAGGCAAGAGAGGTGCAGAAAGAGGGAAGAGAGGTGCAGAAAGAGGGAAGAGGGGTGCAGAAAGAGGCAAGAGAAGTGCAGAAAGAGGCAAGAGAAGTGCTGAAAGTACAACAGAGGTGTAGAAAAAAGCAAGAGAAGTGAAGAAAGAGACAAGAGAGTTGCAGAAAGAAAAAAGAGGGGTGCAGAAAAAGCAAGAGAAGTGCAGAAAGAGGCAAGTGAGGTGCAGAAAGAGGCAAGAGGATGCAGAAAGAGGCAAGAGAGATGCAGAAAGAGGCAAGTGAGGTACAGAAACAGGCCAGAGGGGTGCAGAAAGAGGCAAGAGAAGTGCAGAAAGAAGCAACAGAGGTGCAGAAGGAGGCAAGAGAACTACAGAAAGAGGCGAGAGAGTTGCAGAAACAGGCAAGAGAGGTGCAGAAAGAGGAAATAGAGGTGCAGAAAGAGGCAAGAGGAGTGCAGAAAGAGGAAAACGAGGTGCAGAAAGAAGCAAGAGGGGTGCAGAAAGAGGCAAGAGGGGTGCAGAAAGAAGCAAGTGAGATGAAGAAAGCAGAAGAGGCAACAGAGGTACAGAAAGAGGCAAGAGAGGTGCAGAAACAAGCAAGAGAAGTGCAGAAAGAGGCAAGAGAAGTGCTGAAAGAAGCAACAGAGGTGTAGGAAGAAGCAAGAGAAGTGAAGAAAGAGACAAGAGAGTTGCAGAAAGAAGCAAGAGAAGTGCAGAAAGAAGCAACAGAGGTGCAGAAAGAGGCAAGAGGGGTGCAGAAAGAAGGTACAGGGGTGCAGAAAGAGGCAAGAGAGGTGCAGAAGGAGGGAAGAGGGGTGCAGAAAGAGGCAAGAGGGGTGCAGAAAGAAGCAAGTGAGGTGAAGAAAGAGAAGAGGCAACAAAGGTGCAGAAAGAGGCAAGAGAGGTACAGAAACAGGCAAGAGAAGTACAGAAAGATGCAAGAGAAGTGCTGAAAGAAGCAACAGAGGTGTAGAAAGAAGCAAGAGAAGTGAAGAAAGAGACAAGAGAGTTGCAGAAAGAAACAAGAGGGGTGCAGAAAGAGGAACAGAGGGTGCAGAAAGAGGCAAGAGAGGTGCAGAAAGAGGCAAGAGAAGTGCACAAAGAGGCAACAGAGGTGCAGTTAGAGGCAAGAGAGGTGCGGAAAGAGGCAAGAGAGGTGCAGAAATAGACAAGACAGGTGCAGAAAGAGGGAAGAGGGATGCAGAAAGAGGCAAGAGAAGTGCAGAAAGAGGCAAGAGAAGTGCAGAAAGAGGCAAGAGAAGTGCTGAAAGTAGCAACAGAGGTGCAGAAAAAGGCAAGAGAAGTGAAGAAAGAGACAAGAGAGTTGCAGAAAGAAACAAGAGGGGTGCAGAAAAAAGCAAGAGAAGTGCAGAAAGAGGCAAGTGAGGTGCTGAAAGAGGCAAGAGATGTGCAGAAAGAGTCAAGAGAGATGCAGAAAGAGGCAATTGAGGTGCAGAAACAGGCAAGAGGGGTGCAGAAAGAGGCAAGAGAAGTGCAGAAAGAAGCAACAGAGGTGCAGAAGGAGGCAAGAGAACTACAGAAAAAGGCAAGAGAGTTGCAGAAACAGGCAAGAGAGGTGCAGAAAGAGGCAAGAGAGGTGCAGAAAGAGGCAAGAGAGGTGCAGAAAGAGGCAAGAGAAGTGCAGAAAGAGGCAGGAAAAGTGCAGAAAGAAGCAAGAGAGGTGCAGAAAGAGGCAAGAGGGGTGCAGAAAGAAGCAAGTGAGATGAAGAAAGAGAAGAGGCAACAGAGGTACAGAAAGAGGCAAGAGAAGTGCAGAAAGAGGCAAGAGAGGTACAGAAAGAGGCAAGAGTACTGCAGAAAGAGGCAAGAGAGGTGCAGAAAGAGGCAAGAGAAGTGCAGAAAGAAGCAGCAGAGGTGCAGAAAGAGGCAAGAGAGGTGCAGAAAGAAGCAAGAGAGGTGGTACAGAAAGAAGCAAGAGAAGTGCAGAAAGAAGCAACAGAGGTGCAGAAAGAGGCAAGAGGGGTGCAGAAAGAGGGAACAGGGGTGCGGAAAGAGGCAAGAGAGGTGCAGAAAGAGGGATGCAGAAAGAGGCAGGAGGGGTGCAGAAAGAAGCAAGTGAGGTGAAGAAAGAGAAGAGGCAACAGAGGTGCAGAAAGAGGCAAGAGAAGTGCAGAAAGAGGCAAGAGAGGTACAGAAAGAGGCAAGAGAAGTGCAGAAAGAGGCAAGAGAGGTGGAGAAAGAGGCAAGAGAGTTCCCAAAGATGGAAGAAGGGTGCAGAAAGAGGCAAGAGGGGTGCAAAAAGAAGTAAGAGAGGTGCAGAAAGAAGCAAGAGAAGTGCAGAAAGAAGCAACAGAGGTGCAGAAAGAGGCAAGAGGGGTGCAGAAAGAGGGAACAGGTGTGCAGAAAGAGGCAACAGAGGTGCAGAAAGAGGGAAGAGGGGTGCAGAAAGAGGCAAGAGGGGTGCAGAAAGAAGCAAGTGAGATGGAGAAAGAGAAGAGGCAACAGAGGTACAGAAAGAGGCAAGAGAGGTAGCAGAAACAGGCAAGAGAAGTGCAGAAAGAGGCAACAGAGGTGCAGAAAGAGGCAAGAGAGGTGCAGAAAGAGGCAAGAGAAGTGCAGAAAGAATCAACAGAGGTGCAGAAAGAGGCAAGAGAGATGCAGAAAGAGGCAAGAGAGGTGCAGAAAGAGGCAAGAGAGGTGCAGAAAGAGGGAAGAGGGGTGCAGAAAGAGGCAAGAGGGGTACAGAACGAAGCAATAGAGGTACAGAAAGAAGCAATAGAGGTGCAGAAAGAAGCAAGAGAAGTGCAGAAAGAGGCAAGAGAAGTGCTGAAAGAAGGGACAGAGGTGTAGAAAGAAGCAAGAGAAGTGAAGAAAGAGACAAGAGAGTTGCAGAAAGAAGCAACAGAAGTGCAGAAAGAAGCAACAGAGGTGCAGAAAGAGGTAAGAGGGGTGCAGAAAGAGGGTACAGGGGTGCATAAAGAGGCAAGAGAGGTGCAAAAGGAGGGAAGAGGGGTGCAGAAAGAGGCAAGAGGGGTACAGAAAGAAGCAAGTGAGGTGAAGAAAGAAGAGACAAGGAAGGTGCAGAAAGAGGCAAGAGAGGTACAGAAACAGGCAAGAGAAGTGCAGAAAGATGCAAGAGAAGTGCTGAAAGAAGCAACAGAGGTGTAGAAAGAAGCGAGAGGTGAAGAAAGAGACAAGAGTTGCAGAAAGAAACAAGAGGGTGCAGAAAAAGCAAGAGAAGTGCAGAAAGAGGCAAGTGAGGTGCTGAAAGAGGCAATAGATGTGCAGAAAGAGGCAAGAGAGGTACAGAAAGAGGCAAGAGCGGTGCCCAAAAAGGGAAGAAGGGTGCAGAAAGAGGCAAGATGGGTGCAGAATGAAGCAAGTGAGGTGCAGAAAGAAGCAAGAGAAGTGCAGAAAGAAGCAACAGAGGTGCATAAAGAGGCAAGAGGGGTGCAGAAAGAGGGAACAAGGGTGCAGAAAGAGGCAAGAGAGGTGCAGAAGGAGGGAAGAGGAGTGCAGAAGAGGCAGGAGGGGTGCAGAAAGAAGCAAGTGAGGTGAAGAAAGAGAAGAGGCAACAGAGATACAGAAAGAGGCAAGAGAGGTACAGAAACAGGCAAGAGAAGTACAGAAAGAGGCAAGAGAAGTGCTGAAAGAAGCAACAGAGGTGTAGAAAGAAGCAAGAGAAGTTAAGAAAGAGACAAGAGAGTTGCAGAAAGAAGCAAGAGGGGTGCAGAAAGAGGCAAGAGGGGTGCAGAAAGAGGCAAGAGGGTGCAGAAAGAAGCAAGAGAGGTGCAGAAAGAAGCAAGAGAAGTGCAGAATGAAGCAACAGAGGTGCAGAAAGAGGCACAAGGGGTGCAGAAAGAGGCAAGAGAGGTGCAGAAAGAGTCAACAGAGGTGCAGATAGAGGCAAGAGAACTGCAGAAAGAGGCAAGAGAGGTGCAGAAAGAGGCAAGAGAGGTGCAGAAAGAGGGAAGAGAGGTGCAGAAAGAGGCAAGAGAAGTGCAGAAAGAGGCAAGAGAAGTGCAGAAAGATACAACAGAGGTGTAGAAAGAAGCAAGAGAAGTGACAGAAAGAGACAAGAGAGTTGCAGAAAGAGACAAGAGAGGTGCAGAAAAAGGCAAGAGAGGTGCAGAAAGAGGCAAGTGGGGTGCAGAAAGAGGCAAGAGAAGTGTAGAAAGAGGCAAGAGAGGTGCAGAAAGAGGCAAGTGAAGTGCAGAAACAGGCAAGAGGGGTGCAGAAAGAGGCAAGAGAAGAAACAGAAAGAGGTGCAGAAAAGGCAAGAGAGGTGCAGAAACAGGCAAGCGTAGTGCAGAAACAGGCAAGAGAGGTGCAGAAAGAGGAAAGATGGGTGCAGAAAGAGGCAAGAGGAGTGCAGAAAGGGAAAACAGAGGATGCAGAAAGAAGCAAGAGGGGTGCAGAAAGAGGCAAGAGAGGTGCAGAAAGAAGCAAGTGAGATGAAGAAAGAGGAAGAGGCAAGCAGAGGGTACAGAAAGAGGCAAGAGAGGTGCAGAAACAGGCAAGAGAAGTGCAGAAAGAGGCCAGAGAAGTGCTGAAAGAAGCAACAGAGGTGGAGGAAGAAGCAAGAGAAGTGAAGAAAGAGACAAGAGAGTTGCAGAAAGAAGCAAGAGAAGTGCAGAAAGAAGCAACAGAGGTGCAGAAAGAGGCAAGAGGGGTGCAGAAAGAGGGTACAGGGGTGCAGAAAGAGGCAAGAGCAGTGCAGAAGGAGGGAAGAGGGGTGCAGAAAGAGGCAAGAGGGGTGCAGAAAGAAGCAAGTGAGGTGAAGAAAGAGAAGAGGCAACAAAGGTGAAGAAAGAGGCAAGAGAGGTACAGAAACAGGCAAGAGAAGTGCAGAAAGATGCAACAGAAGTGCTGAAAGAAGCAACAGAGGTGTAGAAAGAAGCAAGAGAAGTGAAGAAAGAGACAAGAGAGTTGCAGAAAGAAACAAGAGGGGTGCAGAAAGAGTCAAGAGAGATGCAGAAAGAGGCAATTGAGGTGCAGAAAGAGGCAAGAGGGGTGCAGAAAGAGGCAAGAGGGGTGCAGAAAGAGGCAAGAGAAGTGCAGAAAGAGGCAAGAGAAGTGCAGAAAGTAGCAACAGAGGTGCAGAAAAAGCAAGAGAAGTGCAGAAAGAGACAAGAGAGTTGCAGAAAGAGAAAAGAGGGGTGCAGAAAGAAGCAAGAGAAGTGCAGAGAGAGGCAAGAGAGGTGCAGAAAGAGGCAAGAGGGATGCAGAAAGAGGCAAGAGAGATGTAGAAAGAGGCAAGTGAAGTGCAGAAACAGGCAAGAGGGGTGCAGAAAGAGGCAAGAGAAGTGCAGAAAGAAGCAACAGAGGTGCAGAAAGAGGCAAGAGAACTGCAGAAAGAGGCAAGAGAGTTGCAGAAAGAGGCAAGAGAGGTGCAGAAAGAGGAAATAGGGGTGCAGAAAGAGGCAAGAGGAGGTGCAGAAAGAGGGAAGACGGGATGCAGAAAGAAGCAAGAGGGGTGCAGAAAGAGGCAAGAGGGGTGCAGAAAGAAGCAAGTGAGATGAAGAAAGAGAAGAGGCAACAGAGGTACAGAAAGAGGCAAGAGAGGTGCAGAAACAGGCAAGAGAAGTGCAGAAAGAGGCCAGAGAAGTGCTGAAAGAAGCAACAGAGGTGTAGGAAGAAGCAAGAGAAGTGAAGAAAGAGACAAGAGAGTTGCAGAAAGAAGCAAGAGAAGTGCAGAAAGAAGCAACAGAGGTGCAGAAAGAGGCAAGAGGGGTGCAGAAAGAGGGTACAGGGGTGCAGAAAGAGGCAAGAGCGGTGCAGAAGGAGGGAAGAGGGGTGCAGAAAGAGGCAAGAGGGGTGCAGAAAGAAGCAAGTGAGGTGAAGAAAGAGAAGAGGCAACAAAGGTGAAGAAAGAGGCAAGAGAGGTACAGAAACAGGCAAGAGAAGTACAGAAAGATACAAGAGAAGTGCTGAAAGAAGCAACAGAGGTTTAGAAAGAAGCAAGAGAAGTGAAGAAAGAGACAAGAGAGTTGCAGAAAGAAACAAGAAGGGTGCAGAAAGAGGAAAGAGGGGTGCAGAAAGAGGCAAGAGGGGTGCAGAAAGAGGCAAGAGAAGTGCAGAGAGAGTCAACAGAGGTGCAGTAAGAGGCAAGAGAACTGCAGAAAGAGGCAAGAGAGGTGCAGAAAGAGGGAAGAGAGGTGCAGAAAGAGGGAAGAGGGGTGCAGAAAGAGGCAAGAGAAGTGCAGAAAGAGGCAAGAGAAGTGCAGAAAGAGGCAAGAGAAGTGCTGAAAGTACAACAGAGGTGTAGAAAAAAGCAAGAGAAGTGAAGAAAGAGACAAGAGAGTTGCAGAAAGAAAAAAGAGGGGTGCAGAAAAAAGCAAGAGAAGTGCAGAGAGAGGCAAGTGAGGTGCAGAAAGAGGCAAGAGGGATGCAGAAAGAGGCAAGAGAGATGCAGAAAGAGGCAAGAGAGGTGCAGAAACAGGCAAGAGGGGTGCAGAAAGAGGCAAGAGAAGTGCAGAAAGAAGCAACAGAGGTGCAGAAGGAGGCAAGAGAACTACAGAAACAGGCAAGAGAGTTGCAGAAACAGGCAAGAGAGGTGCAGAAACAGGCAAGAGAGGTGCAGAAAGAGGAAATAGGAGTGCAGAAAGAGGCAAGAGGAGTGCAGAAAGAAGGAAGACGGGATGCAGAAAGAAGCAAGAGGGGTGCAGAAAGAGGCAAGAGAGGTGCAGAAAGAAGCAAGTGAGATGAAGAAAGAGAAGAGGCAACAGAGGTACAGAAAGAGTCAAGAGAACTGCAGAAAGAGGCAAGAAGAGGTACAGAAAGAGGCAAGAGTACTGCAGAAAGAGGCAAGGGAGGTGGAGAAAGAGGCAAGAGAAGTGCAGAAAGATGGAAGAAGGGTGCAGAAAGAAGCAAGAGGGGTGCAGAAAGAAGCAAGAGAGATGGATAAAGAATCAAGAGAAGTGCAGAAAGAAGCAACAGAGGTGCAGAAAGAGGCAAGAGGGGTGCAGAAAGAGGGAACAGTGGTGCAGAAAGAGGCAACAGAGGTGCACAAAGAGGGAAGAGGGATGCAGAAAGAGGCAGGAGGGGTGCAGAAAGAAGCAAGTGAGGTGAAGAAAGAGAAGAGGCAACAGAGGTACAGAAAGAGACAAGAGAACTGCAGAAAGAGGCAAAAGAGGTACAGAAAGAGGCAAGAGAACTGCAGAAAGAGGTAAGAGAGGTGGAGAAAGAGGCAAGAGAAGTTCCAAAGATGGAAGCAGGTGCAGAAAGAGGCAAGAGGGGTGCAGACAGAAGTAAGAGAGGTGCAGAAAGAGGCAAGAGAGGTGCAGAAAGAAGCAACAGAGGTGCAGAAAGAGGCAAGAGGGGTACAGAAAGAGGGAACAGAGGTGCAGAAAGAGGCAACAGAGGTACAGAATGAGGGAAGAGGGGTGCAGAAAGAGGCAAGAGGGGTGCGGAAAGAAGCAAGTGAGATGGAAAGAGAAGAGGCAACAGAGGTACAGAAAGATGCAAGAGAGGTAGAGAAACAGGCAAGAGAAGTGCAGAAAGAGGCAAGAGAAGTGCTGAAAGTACAACAGAGGTGTAGAAAAAAGCAAGAGAAGTGAAGAAAGAGACAAGAGAGTTGCAGAAAGAAAAAAGAGGGGTGCAGAAAAAAGCAAGAGAAGTGCAGAGAGAGGCAAGTGAGGTGCAGAAAGAGGCAAGAGGGATGCAGAAAGAGGCAAGAGAGATGCAGAAAGAGGCAAGTGAATTGCAGAAACAGGCAAGAGGGGTGTAGAAAGAGGCAAGAGAAGTGCAGAAAGAAGCAACAGAGGTGCAGAAGGAGGCAAGAGAACTACAGAAAGAAGCAAGAGAGTTGCAGAAACAGGCAAGAGAGGTGCAGAAAGAGGAAATAGGGGTGCAGAAAGAGGCAAGAGGAGTGCAGAAAAGGAAAACGGGATGCAAAAAGAAGCAAGAGGGTGCAGAAAGAGGCAAGAGGGGTGCAGAAAGAAGCAAGTGAGATGAAGAAAGAGAAGAGGCAACAGAGGTACAGAAAGAGGCAAGAGAGGTGCAGAAACAGGCAAGAGAAGTGCAGAAAGAGGCCAGAGAAGTGCTGAAAGAAGCAACAGAGGTGGAGGAAGAAGCAAGAGAAGTGAAGAAAGAGACAAGAGAGTTGCAGAAAGAAGCAAGAGAAGTGCAGAAAGAAGCAACAGAGGTGCAGAAAGAGGCAAGAGGGGTGCAGAAAGAGGGTACAGGGGTGCAGAAAGAGGCAAGAGCGGTGCAGAAGGAGGGAAGAGGGGTGCAGAAAGAGGCAAGAGGGGTGCAGAAAGAAGCAAGTGAGGTGAAGAAAGAGAAGAGGCAACAAAGGTGAAGAAAGAGGCAAGAGAGGTACAGAAACAGGCAAGAGAAGTACAGAAAGATACAAGAGAAGTGCTGAAAGAAGCAACAGAGGTTTAGAAAGAAGCAAGAGAAGTGAAGAAAGAGACAAGAGAGTTGCAGAAAGAAACAAGAGGGGTGCAGAAAGAGGAAAGAGGGGTGCAGAAAGAGGCAAGAGGGGTGCAGAAAGAAGCAAGAGAGGTGCGGAAAAAAGCAAGAGAAGTGCAGAAAGAACCAACAGAGGTGCAGAACGAGGCACGAGGGGTGCAGAAAGAGGCAAGAGAAGTGCAGAGAGAGTCAACAGAGGTGCAGTAAGAGGCAAGAGAACTGCAGAAAGAGGCAAGAGAGGTGCAGAAAGAGGGAAGAGAGGTGCAGAAAGAGGGAAGAGGGGTGCAGAAAGAGGCAAGAGAAGTGCAGAAAGAGGCAAGAGAAGTGCTGAAAGTACAACAGAGGTGTAGAAAAAAGCAAGAGAAGTGAAGAAAGAGACAAGAGAGTTGCAGAAAGAAAAAAGAGGGGTGCAGAAAAAAGCAAGAGAAGTGCAGAGAGAGGCAAGTGAGGTGCAGAAAGAGGCAAGAGGGATGCAGAAAGAGGCAAGAGAGATGTAGAAAGAGGCAAGTGAATTGCAGAAACAGGCAAGAGGGGTGTAGAAAGAGGCAAGAGAAGTGCAGAAAGAAGCAACAGAGGTGCAGAAGGAGGCAAGAGAACTACAGAAAAAGGCAAGAGAGTTGCAGAAACAGGCAAGAGAGGTGCAGAAAGAGGAAAGAGGGGTGCAGAAAGAGGTAAGAGGAGTGCAGAAAGGGGAAAACGGGGTGCAAAAAGAAGCAAGAGGGGTGCAGAAAGAGGCAAGAGGGGTGCAGAAAGAAGCAAGTGAGATGAAGAAAGAGAAGAGGCAACAGAGGTACAGAAAGAGTCAAGAGAACTGCAGAAAGAGGCAAAAGAGGTACAGAAAGAGGCAAGAGAACTGCAGAAAGAGGCAAGAGAGGTGGAGAAAGAGGCAAGAGAAGTGCCCAAAGATGGAAGAAGGGCGCAGAAAGAAGCAAGAGGGGTGCAGAAAGAAGTAAGAGAGATGCATAAAGAATCAAGAGAAGTGCAGAAAGAAGCAACAGAGGTGCAGAAAGAGGCAAGAGGGGTGCAGAAAGAGGCAACAGAGGTGCAGAAAGAGGGAAGAGGGATGCAGAAAGAGGCAGGAGGGGTGCAGAAAGAAGCAATTGAGGTGAAGAAAGAGAAGAGGCAACAGAGGTACAGAAAGAGGCAAGAGAACTGCAGAAAGAGGCAAAAAAGGTACAGAAAGAGGCAAGAGAACTGCAGAAAGAGGCAAGAGAGGTGCAGAAAGAGGCAAGAGAAGTTCCCAAAGATGGAAGAAGGGTGCAGAAAGAGGCAAGAGGGGTCCAGACAGAAGTAAGAGAGGTGCAGAAAGAAGCAAGAGAAGTGCAGAAAAAAGCAACAGAGGTGCAGAAAGAGGCAAGAGAGGTACAGAAAGAGGGAACAGGGGTGCAGACAGAGGCAACAGAGGTACAGAAAGAGGGAAGAGGGGTGCAGAAAGAGGCAAGAGGGGTGCGGAAAGAAGCAAGTGAGATGGAAAAGAGAAGAGGCAACAGAGGTACAGAAAGATTCAAGAGAGGTAGAGAAACAGGCAAGAGAAGTGCAGAAAGAGGCAAGAGAAGTGCTGAAAGAAGCAACAGAGGTGTAGAAAGAAGCAAGAGAAGTGAAGAAAGAGACAAGAGTGTTGCAGAAAGAAGCAAGAGAAGTGCAGAAAGAAGCAACAGAGGTGCAGAAAGAGGCAAGAGGGGTGCAGAAAAAGGGAACAGGGGTGCGGAAAGAGGTAAGAGAGGTGCAGAAAGAGGGAAGAGGGTGCAGAAAGAGGCAGGAGGGATACAGAAAGAAGCAAGTGAGGTGAAGAAAGAGAAGAGTCAAGAGGGTGCAGAAAGAGGCAAGAGAGGTACAGAAACAGGCAAGAGAAGTGCAGAAAGATGCAAGAGAAGTGCTGAAAGAAGCAACAGAGGTGTAGAAAGGATCAGTGCTCCCTTGGACCTCGGACCACGTACCCACGGTCATGGCACTGGTACCACATGGCTAAATTAGCCAGAACAGATGTAGTGGACTCCAGATAGCCGAATCGGGTACACGATTGAACATACTGAACACTGAAAGCATTCTGGTTCAGTATTGTGTATCTTGTTTTTATGATTCACTTGATCACTATTTTTGTATTTGCAGTAGCTAAATCACCGACCCTGAAGAAAGCCAAAGATACTCAGACAGGTCAGATAGGCTGAAACATGTTGGTCATGTACTAACACACAGGTCCTGAATTTCGACCTCTGTGTTCACAAGCGATTTCCTGCTTTTTTAATCCTAACACCGGGCAGCTGCATTAAAGTTCCTATATAGCTGACCCCGTAGTTAGTTTTATTATCACTTGTATTATAGCACTGCACTCTAGTTCACCCACACCTAGCTCTCATAGGGTCATAGAAGACCCCACTCCCCCAATTATAAAACATCCCTGAGCTCCTCCCTTGCAGAGAGGGGGTTGTAGCTCACGTGAGGACCAGGTTCCTCACGCGAGGAGGTACCCCTATGATGAAGCATGACACCTCTGGTGTGTGAGGGGAACTGTCCTTTAAAAGGGATATCCCTTGTTTAGATTCTCACACTCTCACAGTCACATTTTGTACCTCCTATTGCTAGTTTTGGACCCAGGGCTTCTTTTGTGTGTGACAAGAGAGGTAAAGAAACAGGGATGAGAAGTGCAGAAAGAGGCAAGAGAAGTGCTGAAAGAAGCAACAAAGGTATAGAAAGAAGCAAGAGAAGTGAAGAAAGAGACAAGAGAGTTGCAGAAAGAAACAAGAGGGGTGCAGAAAAAAGCAAGAGAAGTGCAGAGAGAGGCAAGTGAGGTGCAGAAAGAGGCAAGAGAGGTGCAGAAACAGGCAAGAGGGGTGCAGAAAGAGGCAAGAGAAGTGCAGAAAGAAGCAACAGAGGTGCAGAAGGAGGCAAGAGAACTACAGATAGAGGCAAGAGAGTTGCAGAAACAGGCAAGAGAGGTGCAGAAAGAAGAAAGAGGGGTGCAGAAAAAGGCAAGAGGGGTGCGGAAAGAGGGGTGCAGAAAGAGGAAAGAGGGGTGCAAAAAGAAGCTAGAGAGGTGCGGAAAAAAGCAAGAGAAGTGCAGAAAGAGCCAACAGAGGTACAGAAAGAGGCAAGAGCGGTGCCCAAAAAGGGAAGAAGGGTGCAGAAAGAGGCAAGAGGGGTGCAGAAACAAGTAAGAGAGGTGCAGAAAGAAGCAAGAGAAGTGCAGAATGAAGCAACAGAGGTGCAGAAAGAGGCAAGAGGGGTGCAGAAAGAGACAAGAGGGGTGCATAAAGAGGGAAGCAGAAAGAGGGAAGAGGGGTGCAGAAAGAGGCAAGAGGGGTGCAGAAAGAAGCAAGTGAGATGAAGAAAGAGAAGAGGCAACAGAGGTACAGAAAGAGGCAAGAGAGGTGCAGAAACAGGCAAGAGAAGTGCAGAAAGAGGCAAGAGAAGTGCTGAAAGAAGCAACAGAGGTGTAGAAAGAAGCAAGAGAAGTGAAGAAAGAGACAAGAGGGTTGCAGAAAGAAGCAAGAGAAGTGCAGAAAGAAGCAACAGAGGTGCAGAAAGAGGCAAAGAGGGGTGCAGAAAGAGGCAACAGGGGTGCAGAAAGAGGCAAGAGAGGTGAGCAGAAAGAGGGAAGAGGGTGCAGAAAGAGGCAGGAGGGATGCAGAAAGAAGCAAGTGAGGTGAAGAAAGAGAAGAGGCAAGAGAGGTGCAGAAAGAAGCAAGAGAAGTGCAGAAACAGGCAATGAGAGGTGCAGAAAGAGGCAAGAGAAGTGCAGAAAGAAGCAACAGAGGTGTAGAAAGAAGCAAGAGAAGTGCAGAAAGAGACAAGAGAGTTGCAGAAAGAGGCAAGAGTAGTGCAGAAAGAGGCAAGAGGGGTGCAGAAAGAGGCAAGAGGGGTGCAGAAAGAGGCAAGAGGCAAGAGCGTGCAGAAAGAAGCAAGAGAGGTGCAGAAACAGGCGATGAGAAGTGCAGAAAGAGGCAAGAGAAGTGCTGAAAGAAGCAACAGAGGTGTAGAAAGAAGCAAGAGAAGTGAAGAAAGAGACAAGAGAGTTGCAGAAAGAAGCAAGAGTGGTGCAGAAAGAAGCAACAGAGGTGCAGAAAGAGGCAAGAGGGGTGCAGAAAGAAGCAACAGAGGTGCAGAAAGAGGCAAGAGAGGTGCAGAAAGAGGCAAGAGAAGTGCTGAAAGAAGCAACAGAGGTGTAGAAAGAAGCAAGAGAAGTGAAGAAAGAGACAAGAGGGTTGCAGAAAGAAGCAAGAGAGATGAAGAAAGAGAAGAGGCAACAGAGGTACAGAAAGAGGCAAGAGAGGTGCAGAAACAGGCAAGAGAAGTGCAGAAAGAGGCAAGAGAAGTGCTGAAAGAAGCAACAGAGGTGTAGAAAGAAGCAAGAGAAGTGAAGAAAAAGACAAAGGTTGCAGAAAGAAGCAAGAGAAGTGCAGAAAGAAGCAACAGGGGTGCAGAAAGAGGAAAGAGGGGTGCAGAAAGAGGGAACAGGGGTGCAGAAAGAGGCAAGAGAGGTGCAGAAAGAGGGAAGAGGGTGCAGAAAGAGGCAGGAGGGATGCAGAAAGAAGCAAGTGAGGTGAAGAAAGAGAAGAGGCAAGAGGGTGCAGAAAGAAGCAAGAGAGGTACAGAAACAGGGATGAGAAGTGCAGAAAGAGGCAAGAGCAGGGCTGAAAGAAGCAACAGAGGTGTAGAAAGAAGCAAGAGAAGTGAAGAAAGAGACAAGAGAGTTGCAGAAAGAAGCAAGAGAAGTGCAGAAAGAAGCAACAGAGGTGCAGAAAGAGGCAAGAGGGGTGCAGAAAGAGGGAACAGGGGTGCGTGCAGAAAGAGGCAAGAGAGGTGCAGAAACAGGCAAGAGAAGTACAGAAAGAGGCAAGAGAAATGCTGAAAGAAGCAACAGAGGTGTAGAAAGAAGCAAGAGAAGTGAAGAAAGAGACAAGAGAGTTGCAGAAAGAAACAAGAGGGGTGCAGAAAAAAGCAAGAGAAGTGCAGAGAGAGGCAAGTGAGGTGCAGAAAGAGGCAGGAGAGGTGCAGAAACAGGTAAGAGGGGTGCAGAAAGAGGCAAGAGAAGTGCAGAAAGAAGCAACAGAGGTGCAGAAAGAGGAAAGAGGGGGTGCAGAAAGAGGAAAGAGGGGTGCAGAAAGAGGCAAATAGAGGTGCAGAAAGAGGGAAGAGGGTGCAGAAAGAGGCAGGAGGGATGCAGAAAGAAGCAAGTGAGGTGAAGAAAGAGAAGAGGCAAGAGGGTACTGAAAGAGGCAAGAGAGGTACAGAAACAGGGCTGAGAAATGCAGAAAGAGGCAAGAGAAGTACTGAAAGAAGCAACAGAGGTATAGAAAGAAGCAAGAGAAGTGAAGAAAGAGACAAGAGAGTTGCAGAAAGAAGCAAGAGAAGTGCAGAAAGAAGCAACAGAGGTGCAGAAAGAGGCAAAAAGGGTGCAGAAAGAGGGTACAGGGGTGCAGAAAGAGGCAAGAGAGGTGCAGAAAGAGGGAAGAGGGGTGCAGAAAGAGGCAGGAGGGGTGCAGAAAGAAGCAAGTGAGGTGAAGAAAGAGAAGAGGCAACAGAGGTACAGAAAGAGGCAAGAGAGGTAAAGAAACAGGGATGAGAAGTGCAGAAAGAGGCAAGAGAAGTGCTGAAAGAAGCAACAGAGGTGTAGAAAGAAGCAAGAGAAGTGAAGAAAGAGACAAGAGAGTTGCAGAAAGAAACAAGAGGGGTGCAGAAAAAAGCAAGAGAAGTGCAGAGAGAGGCAAGTGAGGTGCAGAAAGAGGCAAGAGAGGTGCAGAAACAGGCAAGAGGGGTGCAGAAAGAGGCAAGAGAAGTGCAGAAAGAAGCAACAGGGGTGCAGAAGGAGGCAAGAGAACTACAGAAAGAGGCAAGAGAGTTGCAGAAACAGGCAAGAGAGGTGCAGAAAGAGGCAAGAGGGGTGCAGAAAAAGGCAAGAGAGGTGGAGAAAGAGGAAAGAGGGGTACAGAAAGAGGAAAGAGGGGTGCAAAAAGAAGCAAGAGAGGTGCAGAAAAAAGCAAGAGAAGTGCAGAAAGAGCCAACAGAGGTGCAGAAAGAGGCAAGAGAGGTGCAGAAAGAGGGAACACGAGTGCAGAAAGAGGCAAAAGAGGTGCAGAAACAGGCATTAGAGTTGCAGAAAGAGGCAAGAGGGGTGCAGAAAGAGGCAAGAGAGGTGCAGAAAGAGAGGAAGCAGAGGGTACAGAAAGAGGCAAGAGAGGTGCAGAAACAGGAAAGAGAAGTGCAGAAAGAGGCAAGAGAAGTGCTGAAAGAAGCAACAGAGGTGTAGAAAGAAGCAAGAGAAGTGAAGAAAGAGACAAGAGAGTTGCAGAAAGAAGCAAGAGTAGTGCAGAAAGAAGCAACAGAGGTGCAGAAAGAGGCAAGAGGGGTGCAGAAAGCGGGAACAGGGGTGCAGAAAGAGACAAGAGAGGTGCAGACAGAGGGAAGAGTGGTGCAGAAAGAGGCAGGAAGGGTGCAGAAAGAAGCAAGTGAGGTGAAGAAAGAGAAGAGGCAACAGAGGTACAGAAAGAGGCAAGAGAGGTAAAGAAACAGGGAAGAGAAGTGCAGAAAGAGGCAAGAGAAGTGCTGAAAGAAGCAACAGAGGTGTAGAAAGAAGCAAGAGAAGTGAAGAAAGAGACAAGAGAGTTGCAGAAAGAAACAAGAGGGGTGCAGAAAAAAGCAAGAGAAGTGCAGAGAGAGGCAAGTGAGGTGCAGAAAGAGGCAAGAGAGGTGCAGAAAGAGGCAAGAGAGGTGCAGAAAGAGGCAAGTGAGGTGCAGAAAGTAGCAAGAGGGGTACAGAAACATGCAAGAGAAGTACAGAAAAAGCCAACAGAGGTGCAGAAAGAGGCAAGAGAACTGCAGAAAGGGGAAGAGACGTGCAGAAAGAGGCAAGAGAGGTGCAGAAAGAGGCAAGAGAGGTGCAGAAAGAAGCAAGAGAGGTGCAGAAAGAAGCAAGAGAAGTGCAGAAAGAAGCAACAGAGGTGCAGAAAGAGGCAAGAGGGGTGCAGAAAGAGGGAAGAGGGGTGCAGAAAGAAGCAAGAGAGGTGCAGAAAGAAGCAAGAGAAGTGCAGAAAGAAGCAACAGAGGTGCAGAAGGAGGCAAGAGAACTAAAGAAAGAAGCAAGAGAGTTGCAGAAACAGGCAAGAGAGGTGCAGAAAGAAGAAAGAGGGGTGCAGAAAAAGGCAAGAGGGGTGCAGAAAGAGGAAAAATGTGGTGCGGAAAGAGGGGTGCAAAAAGAAGCAAGAGAGGTGCAGAAAAAAGCAAGAGAAGTACAGAAAGAAGCAAAAGAGGTGCAGAATGAGGTAAAAGAACTGCAGAAAGAGGTAAGAGAGGTACAGAAAGAGGCAAGAGCGGTGCCCAAAAAGGGAAGAAGGGTGCAGAAAGAAGTAAGAGAGGTGCAGAAAGAAGCAAGAGAAGTGCAGAAAGAAGCAACAGAGGTGCAGAAAGAGGCAAGAGGGGTGCAGAAAGAGGGAACAGGGGTGCAGAAAGAGGCAAGAGAGGTGCAGAAAGAGGCAAGAGAGGTGCAGAAAGAGGCAAGAGAGGTGCAGAAAGGAGCAAGAGAGGTGCAGAAAGAAGCAAGAGAAGTGCAGAAAGAAGCAACAGAGGTGCAGAAAGAGGCAAGAGAGGTACAGAAACATGCAAGAGAAGTGCAGAAAGAGGCAAGAGAAGTGCTGAAAGAAGCAACAGAGGTGTAGAAAGAAGCAAGAGAAGTGAAGAAAGAGACAAAGGGTTGCAGAAAGAAGCAAGAGAAGTGCAGAAAGAAGCAACAGAGGTGCAGAAAGAGGAAAGAGGGGTGCAGAAAGAGGGAACAGGGGTGCAGAAAGAGGCAAGAGAGGTGCAGAAAGAGGGAAGAGGGTGCAGAAAGAGGCAGGAGGGATGCAGAAAGAAGCAAGTGAGGTGAAGAAAGAGAAGAGGCAAGAGGGTGCAGAAAGAAGCAAGAGAGGTACAGAAACAGGGATGAGAAGTGCAGAAAGAGGCAAGAGCAGTGCTGAAAGAAGCAACAGAGGTGTAGAAAGAAGCAAGAGAAGTGAAGAAAGAGACAAGAGAGTTGCAGAAAGAAGCAAGAGTAGTGCAGAAAGAAGCAACAGAGGTGCAGAAAGAGGCAAGAGGGGTGCAGAAAGAGGGTACAGGGGTGCAGAAAGAGGCAAGAGAGGTGCAGAAAGAGGGAAGAGGGGTGCAGAAAGAGGCAAGAGAAGTGCAGAAAGAAGCAACAGAGGTGCAGAAAGAAGCAAGAGAAGTGAAGAAAGAGGCAAGAGAGTTGCAGAAAGAAGCAAGAGAGGTGCAGAAAGAAGCAAGAGAAGTGCAGAAAGAGGCAAGAGAGGTGCAGAAAGAGGCAAGAGAGGTGCAGAAAGAGGTAAGAGGGGTGCAGAAAGAGGCAAGAGAAGTGCAGAAAGAAGCAACAGAGGTGCAGAAAGATGGGTGCAGAAAGAGGGAACAGGGGTGCAGAAAGAGGCAAGAGAGGTGCAGAAAGAGGGAAGAGGGTGCAGAAAGAGGCAGGAGGGATGCAGAAAGAAGCAAGTGAGGTGAAGAAAGAGAAGAGGCAACAGAGGTACAGAAAGAGGCAAGAGAGGAACAGAAACAGGGCTGAGAAATGCAGAAAGAGGCAAGAGAAGTACTGAAAGAAGCAACAGAGGTGTAGAAAGAAGCAAGAGAAGTGAAGGAAGAGAGACGAGAGTTGCAGAAAGAAGCAAGAGAAGTGCAGAAAGAAGCAACAGAGGTGAAGAAAGAGGCAAGAGGGGTGCAGAAAGAAGGTACAGGGGTGCAGAAAGAGGCAAGAGAGGTGCAGAAAGAGGGAAGATGGGTGCAGAAAGAGGCAGGAGGGGTGCAGAAAGAAGCAAGTGAGGTGAAGAAAGAGAAGAGGCAACAGAGGTGCAGAAAGAGGCAAGAGAGGTACAGAAACAGGGATGAGAAGTGCAGAAAGAGGCAAGAGAAGTGCTGAAAGAAGCAACAGATGTGTAGAAAGAAGCAAGAGAAGTGATGAAAGAGACAAGAGGGGTGCAGAAAAAAGCAAGAGAAGTGCAGAGAGAGGCAAGTGAGGTGCAGAAAGAGGCAAGAGAGGTGCAGAAACAGGCAAGAGGGGTGCAGAAAGAGGCAAGAGAAGTGCAGAAAGAAGCAACAGGGGTGCAGAAGGAGGCAAGAGAACTACAGAAAGAGGCAAGAGAGTTGCAGAAACAGGCAAGAGAGGTGCAGAAAGAAGAAAGAGGGGTGCAGAAAGAGGCAAGAGGGGTGCAGAAAGAGGAAAGAGGGGTGCAGAAAGAGGCAAGAGGGGTGCAGAAAGAAGCAAGAGAGGTGCGGAAAAAAGCAAGAGAAGTACAGAAAGAGCCAACAGAGGTGCAGAAAGAGACAAGAGGGGTGCAGAAAGAGACAAGAGAAGTACAGAAAGAAGCAAAAGAGGTGCAGAAAGAGGCAAGAGAACTGCAGAAAGAGGCAAGAGAGGTACAGAAAGAGGCAAGAGCGGTGCCCAAAAAGGGAACAGGGTACAGAAAGAGGCAAGAGAGGTGCAGAAACAGGAATGAGAAGTGCAGAAAGAGGCAAGAGAAGTGCTGAAAGAAGCAACAGAGGTGTAGAAAGAAGCAAGAGAAGTGAAGAAAGAGACAAGAGAGTTGCAGAAAGAAGCAAGAGAAGTGCAGAAAGAAGCAACAGATGTGCAGAAAGAGGCAAAAAGGGGGCAGAAAGAGGGAACAGGGGTGCAGAAAGAGGCAAGAGAGGTGCAGAAAGAGGGAAGAGGGGTGCAGAAAGAGGCAGGAGGGGTGCAGAAAGAAGCAAGTGAGGTGAAGAAAGAGAAGAGGCAACAGAGGTGCAGAAAGAGGCAAGAGAGGTGCAGAAACAGGCAAGAGAAGTGCAGAAAGAGGCAAGAGAAGTGCTGAAAGAAGCAACAGAGGTGTAGAAAGAAGCAAGAGAAGTGAAGAAAGAGACAAGAGAGTTGCAGAAAGAAACAAGAGGGGTGCAGAAAAAAGCAAGAGAAGTGCAGAAAGAGGCAAGTGAGGTGCAGAAAGAGGCAAGAGGGGTGCAGAAAGAGGCAACAGTGGTGCAGAAAGAGGCAAGCAGAGGGTGCAGAAAGAGGCAAGAGAAGTGCAGAAAGAGGCAAGAGAAGTACAGAAAGAGGCAACAGAGGTGCAGAAAGAGGTAAAAGAAGTGAAGAAAGAGGCAAGAGAGGTACAGAAAGAGGCAAGAGTGGTGCCGAAAGAAGGAAGAAGGGTGCAGAAAGAAGCAAGAGAGGTGCAGAAAGAAGCAAGAGAGGTGCAGAAAGAAGCAAGAGAGGTGCAGAAAGAGGCAAGAGAGGTGCAGAAAGAGGCAAGAAGAGGTGCAGAAAGAAGCAAGAGAGGTGCAGAAAGAGGCAAGAGAAGTGCAGAAAGAAGCAACAGAGGTGCAGAAGGAGGCAAGAGAACTAAAGAAAGAAGCAAGAGAGTTGCAGAAACAGGCAAGAGAGGTGCAGAAAGAAGAAAGAGGGGTGCAGAAAGAGGCAAGAGGGGTGCAGAAAGAGGAAAGAGGGGTGCAGAAAGAGGCAGAGGGGTGCAAAAGAAGCAAGAGAGGTGCAGAAAGAAGCAAGAGAAGTACAGAAAGAGCAACAGAGGTGCAGAAAGAGGTAAAAGAACTGCAGAAAGAGGCAAGAGAGGTACAGAAAGAGGCAAGAGCGGTGCCCAAAAAGGGAAGAAGGGTGCAGAAAGAAGTAAGAGAGGTGCAGAAAGAAGCAAGAGAAGTGCAGAAAGAAGCAACAGAGGTGCAGAAAGAGGCAAGAGGGGTGCAGAAAGAGGGAACAGGGGTACAGAAAGAGGTAACAGAGGTGCAGAAACAGGAAAGAGAAGTGCAGAAAGAGGCAAGAGAAGTGCTGAAAGAAGCAACAGAGGTGTAGAAAGAAGCAAGAGAAGTGAAGAAAGAGACAAGAGGGTTGCAGAAAGAAGCAAGAGAAGTCCAGAAACAAGCAACAGAGGTGCAGAAAGAGGAAAGAGGGGTGCAGAAAGAGGGAACAGGGGTGCAGAAAGAGGCAAGAGAGGTGCAGAAAGAGGTAAGAGGGTGCAGAAAGAGGCAGGAGGGATGCAGAAAGAAGCAAGTGAGGTAAAGAAAGAGAAGAGGTAAGAGGGTGCAGAAAGAAGCAAGAGAGGTACAGAAACAGGGATGAGAAGTGCAGAAAGAGGCAAGAGCAGTGCTGAAAGAAGCAACAGAGGTGTAGAAAGAAGCAAGAGAAGTGAAGAAAGAGACAAGAGAGTTGCAGAAAGAAGCAACAGAGGTGCAGAAAGAGGCAAGAGGGGTGCAGAAAGAGGGTACAGGGTGCAGAAAGAGGCAAGAGAGGTACAGAAAGAGGGAAGAGGGGTGCAGAAAGAGGTAAGAGGGGTGCAGAAAGAAGCAAGTGAGATGAAGAAAGAGAAGAGGCAATAGAGGTACAGAAAGAAGCAATAGAGGTGCAGAAAGAAGCAAGAGAAGTGCAGAAAGAGGCAAGAGAAGTGCTGAAAGAAGGGACAGAGGTGTAGAAAGAAGCAAGAGAAGTGAAGAAAGAGACACGAGAGTTGCAGAAAGAAGCAAGAGAAGTGCAGAAAGAAGCAACAGAGGTGCAGAAAGAGGCAAGAGGGGTACAGAAAGAGGCAAGAGAGGTGCAGAAATAGAGGTGCAGGAAGAGGAAGGAGGGGTGCAGAAAGAAGCAAGTGAGGTGAAGAAAGAGAAGAGGCAACAGAGGTGCAGAAAGAGGCAAGAGAGGTGCAGAAACAGGCAAGAGAAGTGCAGAAAGAGGCAAGAGAAGTGCTGAAAGAAGCAACAGAGGTGTAGAAAGAAGCAAGAGAAGTGAAGAAAGAGACAAGAGAGTTGCAGAAAGAAACAAGAGGGGTGCAGAAAAAAGCAAGAGAAGTGCAGAGAGAGGCAAGTGAGGTGCAGAAAGAGGCAAGAGAGGTGCAGAAACAGGCAAGAGGGGTGCAGAAAGAGGCAAGAGAAGTGCAGAAAGAAGCAACAGGGGTGCAGAAGGAGGCAAGAGAACTACAGAAAGAGGCAAGAGAGTTGCAGAAACAGGCAAGAGAGGTGCAGAAAGAAGAAAGAGGGGTGCAGAAAAAGGCAAGAGGGGTGCAGAAAGAGGAAAGAGGGGTGCAGAAAGAGGAAAGAGGGGTGCAGAAAGAGGAAAGAGGGGTGCAAAAAGAAGCAAGAGAGGTGCGGAAAAAAGCAAGAGAAGTGCAGAAAGAGCCAACAGAGGTGCAGAAAGAGGCAAGAGGCGTGCAGAAAGAGGTAAAAGCGGTGCCCAAAAAGGGAAGAAGGGTGCAGAAAGAGGCAAGAGGGGTGCAGAAAAAAGTAAGAGAGGTGCAGAAAGAAGCAAGGGAAGTGCAGAAAGAAGCAACAGAGGTGCAGAAAGAGGCAAGAGGGGTGCAGAAAGAGGCAAGAGGGGTGCAGAAAGAGGGAAGAGGGGTGCAGAAAGAGGCAACAGAGGTGCAGAAAGAGGGAAGAGGGGTGCAGAAAGAGGAAAGAGGGGTGCAGAAAGAAGCAAGTGAGATGAAGAAAGAGAAGAGGCAACAGAGGTACAGAAAGAGGCAAGAGAGGTACAGAAACAGGCAAGAGAAGTGCAGAAAGAGGCCAGAGAAGTACTGAAAGAAGCAACAGAGGTGCAGAAAGAAGCAAGAGAAGTGAAGAAAGAGACAAGAGAGTTGCAGAAAGAAGCAAGAGAAGTGCAGAAAGAGGCAACAGAGGTGCAGAAAGAGGCAAGAGGGGTGCAGAAAGGGGGTACAGGGATGCAGAAAGAGGCAAGAGAGGTGCAGAAGGAGGGAAGAGGGGTGCAGAAAGAGGCAAGAGGGGTGCAGAAAGAAGCAAGTGAGGTGAGGAAAAAAGAGAGAAGTGCAGAATGAACCAACAGAGGTGCAGAAAGAGGCAAGAGAGGTGCAGAAAGAGGCAAGAGAGGTGCAGAAAGAGGCAAGAGAGGTGCAGAAAGAGGCAAGAGAAGTGCAGAAAGAGGCAAGAGAGGTGCAGAAAGAGGCAAGAGAGGTGCAGAAAGAGGCAAGAGGGGTGCAGAAAGAGGCAAGAGAAGTGCAGAAAGAGGCAAGAGAAGTGCAGAAAGAAGCAACAGAGGTGCAGAAAGAAGCAAGAGAAGTGAAGAAAGAGACAAGAGAGTTGCAGAAAGAAACAAGAGGGGTGCAGAAAAAAGCAAGAGAAGTGCAGAGAGAGGGAAGTGAGGTGCAGAAAGAGGCAAGAGGGGTGCAGAAAGAGGCAAGAGAGATGCAGAAAGAGGCAATTGAGGTGCAGAAACAGGCAAGAGGGGTGCAGAAAGAGGCAAGAGAAGTGCAGAAAGAGCAACAGAGGTGCAGAAGGAGGCAAGAGAACTACAGAAAGAGGCAAGAGAGTTGCAGAAACAGGCAAGAGAGGTGCAGAAATAGGAAAGAGGGGTACAGAAAGAGGCAAGAGGGGTGCAGAAAGAGGAAAGAGGGGTGCAGAAAGAGGCAAGAGGGGTGCAGAAAGAGGCAAGAGGGGTGCAGAAAGAAGCAAGTGAGATGAAGAAAGAGAAGAGGCAACAGAGGTACAGAAAGAGGCAAGAGAGGTGCAGAAACAGGCAAGAGAAGTGCAGAAAGAGGCCAGAGAAGTGCTGAAAGAAGCAACAGAGGTGTAGAAAGAAGCAAGAGAAGTGAAGAAAGAGACAAGAGAGTTGCAGAAAGAAGCAAGAGAAGTGCAGAAAGAAGCAACAGAGGTGCAGAAAGAGGTAAGAGGGGTGCAGAAAGAGGGTACAGGGGTGCAGAAAGAGGCAAGAGAGGTGCAGAAGGAGGGAACAGGGGTGCAGAAAGAGGCAGGAGGGGTGCAGAAAGAAGCAAGTGAGGTGAAGAAAGAGAAGAGGCAACAGAGGTGCAGAAAGAGGCAAGAGAGGTGCAGAAACAGGCAAGAGAAGTGCAGAAAGAGGCAAGAGAAGTGCTGAAAGAAGCAACAGAGGTGTAGAAAGAAGCAAGAGAAGTGAAGAAAGAGACAAGAGAGTTGCAGAAAGAGGCAAGAGGGGTGCAGAAAGAGAGAACAAGGGTGCAGAAAGAGGCAAGAGAGGTGCAGAAAGAGGCAAGAGAGGTGCAGAAAGAGGGCAAGAGAGGTGCAGAAAGAGGCAAGAGAAGTGCAGAAAGAGGCAAGAGAAGTGCTGAAAGAAGCAACAGAGGTGTAGATAAGAAGCAAGAGAAGTGACAGAAAGAGACAAGAGAGTTGCAGAAAGAAGCAAAGAGGGGTGCAGAAAGAAGCAAGAGAAGTGCAGAGAGAGGCAAGAGAGGTGCAGAAAGAGGCAAGAGGGGTGCAGAAAGAGGCAAGAGAGATGCAGAAAGAGGCAAGTGAAGTGCAGAAACGAGGCAAGAGAGGTGCAGAAAGAGGCAAGAGAAGTGCAGAAAGAAGCAACAGAGGTGCAGAAAGAGGCAAGAGAGGTGCAGAAAGAGGCAAGAGAGGTGCAGAAAGAGGCAAGAGAGGTGCAGAAAGAGGCAAGAGGGGTGCAGAAAGAGGCAAGAGGGGTGCAGAAAGAGGGAAGAGGGGTGCAGAAAGAGGCAAGAGGGGTGCAGAAAGAGGCAAGAGGGGTGCAGAAAGAAGCAAGTGAGATGAAGAAAGAGAAGAGGCAACAGAGGTACAGAAAGAGGCAAGAGAGGTGCAGAAACAGGCAAGAGAAGTGCAGAAAGAGGCCAGAGAAGTGCTGAAAGAAGCAACAGAGGTGTAGGAAGAAGCAAGAGAAGTGAAGAAAGAGACAAGAGAGTTGCAGAAAGAAGCAAGAGAAGTGCAGAAAGAAGCAACAGAGGTGCAGAAAGAGGCAAGAGGGGTGCAGAAAGAGGGTACAGGGGTGCAGAAAGAGGCAAGAGAGGTGCAGAAGGAGGGAAGAGGGGTGCAGAAAGAGGCAAGAGGGGTGCAGAAAGAAGCAAGTGAGGTGAAGAAAGAGAAGAGGCAACAGAGGTGCAGAAAGAGGCAAGAGAGGTACAGAAACATGCAAGAGAAGTGCAGAAAGAGGCAAGAGAAGTGCTGAAAGAAGCAACAGAGGTGTTTAAAGAAGCAAGAGAAGTGAAGAAAGAGACAAGAGGGTTGCAGAAAGAAACAAGAGGGGTGCAGAAAGAAGCAAGAGAGGTGCAGAAAGAGGCAAGTAGGGTGCAGAAAGAGGCAAGAGAAGTGCAGAAAGAGGCAAGAGAGGTGCAGAAAGAGGCAAGAGAGGTGCAGAAAGAGGCAAGAGAGGTGCAGAAAGAGGCAAGAGAGGTGCAGAAAGAGGCAAGAGAGGTGCAGAAAGAGGCAAGAGAAGTGCAGAAAGAGGCAAGAGAAGTGCAGAAAGAGGCAAGAGAGGTGCAGAAAGAAGCAAGAGAAGTGAAGAAAGAGACAAGAGAGTTGCAGAAAGAAGCAAGAGAGGTGCAGAAAGAAGCAAGAGAGGTGCAGAAAGAGGCAAGAGAGGTGCAGAAAGAGGCAAGAGAGGTGCAGAAAGAGGCAAGAGAGGTGCAGAAAGAGGCAAGAGAGGTGCAGAAAGAGGCAAGAGGGGTGCAGAAAGAGGCAAGAGAAGTGCAGAAAGAAGCAACAGAGGTGCAGAAAGAGGCAAGAGAGGTGCAGAAAGAGGCAAGAGAGGTGCAGAAAGAGGCAAGAGAGGTGCAGAAAGAGGCAAGAGAGGTGCAGAAAGAGGCAAGAGGGGTGCAGAAAGAGGAAAGAGAAGTGCAGAAAGAGGCAACATAGGTACAGAAAGAGGCAAGAGAGGTGCAGAAAGAGGCAAGAGGGGTGCAGAAAGAAGCAAGTGAGATGAAGAAAGAGAAGAGGCAACAGAGGTACAGAAAGAGGTAACAGAGGTGCAGAAAGAGGCAAGAGGGGTGCAGAAAGAAGCAAGAGAAGTGCAGAAAGAGGCAAGAGAGGTGCAGAAAGAGGCAAGAGGGGTGCAGAAAGAGGCAAGAGAGGTGCAGAAAGAAGCAAGAGAAGTGCAGAAAGAACCAACAGAGGTGCAGAAAGAGGCAAGAGGAAGTGCAGAAAGAAGCAACAGAGGTGCAGAAAGAGGCAAGAGGGGTGCAGAAAGAAGGAACAGGGGTGCAGAAAGAGGCAAGAGAGGTGCAGAAAGAGGGAAGAGGGTGCAGAAAGAGGCAGGAGGGGTGCAGAAAGAAGCAAGTGAGGTGAAGAAAGAGAAGAGGCAACAGAGGTGCAGAAAGAGGCAAGAGAGGTGCAGAAAGAGGCAAAAGAGGTGCAGAAAGAGGCAAGAGAAGTGCAGAAAGAGGCAAGAGAGGTGCAGAAAGAGGCAAGAGAAGTGCTGAAAGAGGAAAGAGTGGTGCAGAAAGAAGCAAGAGGGGTGCAGAAAGAAGCAACAGAGGTGCAGAAAGAAGCAAGGGAAGTGCAGAAAGAAGCAACAGAGGTGCAGAAAGAGGCAAGAGGGGTGCAGAAAGAGGGAACAGGTGTGCAGAAAGAGGCAAGAGAGGTGCAGAAAGAGGGAAGAGGGTGCAGAAAGAGGCAAGAGGGGTGCAGAAAGAAGCAAGTGAGATGGAAAGAGAAGAGGCAACAGAGGTGCAGAAAGAGGCAAGAGAGGTAGCAGAAACAGGCAAGAGAAGTGCAGAAAGAGGCAAGAGAAGTGCTGAAAGAAGCAACAGAGGTGTAGAAAGAAGCAAGAGAAGTGACAGAAAGAGACAAGAGAGTTGCAGAAAGAAGCAAGAGGGGTGCAGAAAGAAGCAAGAGAAGTGCAGAGAGAGGCAAGTGAGGTGCAGAAAGAGGCAAGAGAGGTGCAGAAAGAGGCAAGAGAGGTGCAGAAAGAGGCAAGAGAGGTGCAGAAACAGGCAAGAGGGTGCAGAAAGAGGCAAGAGAAGTGCAGAAAGAAGCAACAGAGGTGCAGAAGGAGGCAAGAGAACGTGCAGAAAGAGGCAAGAGAGTTGCAGAAACAGGCAAGAGAGGTGCAGAAAGAGGAAATAGGGTGCAGAAAGAGGCAAGAGGAGTGCAGAAAGAGGAAAGAGGGATGCAGAAAGAGAGCAAGAGGGGTGCAGAAAGAGGCAAGAGGGGTGCAGAAAGAAGCAAGTGAGATGAAGAAAGAGAAGAGGCAACAGAGGTACAGAAAGAGGCAAGAGAGGTGCAGAAACAGGCAAGAGAAGTGCAGAAAGAGGCAAGAGAAGTGCTGAAAGAAGCAACAGAGGTGTAGAAAGAAGCAAGAGAAGTGAAGAAAGAGACACGAGAGTTGCAGAAAGAAGCAAGAGAAGTGCAGAAAGAAGCAACAGAGGTGCAGAAAGAGGCAAGAGGGGTGCAGAAAGCGGGAACAGGGGTGCAGAAAGAGACAAGAGAGGTGCAGACAGAGGGAAGAGTGGTGCAGAAAGAGGCAGGAAGGGTGCAGAAAGAAGCAAGTGAGGTGAAGAAAGAGAAGAGGCAACAGAGGTGCAGAAAGAGGCAAGAGAGGTGCAGAAACAGGCAAGAGAAGTGCAGAAAGAGGCAAGAGAAGTGCTGAAAGAAGCAACAGAGGTGTAGAAAGAAGCAAGAGAAGTGAAGAAAGAGACAAGAGAGTTGCAGAAAGAAGCAAGAGAGGTGCAGAAAGAGGCAAGAGAGGTGCAGAAAGAGGCAAGAGGGGTGCAGAAAGAGGCAAGAGAGGTGCAGAAAGAGGGAAGAGAGGTGCAGAAAGAGGCAAGAGAGGTGCAGAAAGAGGCAAGAGGGGTGCAGAAAGAGGCAAGAGAAGTGCAGAAAGAAGCAACAGAGGTGCAGAAAGAGGCAAGAGAACTGCAGAAAGAGGCAAGAGAGGTGCAGAAAGAGGGAAGAGAGGTGCAGAAAGAGGCAAGAGAGGTGCAGAAAGAGGCAAGAGAGGTGCAGAAAGAGGCAAGAGAAGTGCAGAAAGAAGCAACAGAGGTGCAGAAAGAAGCAAGAGAAGTGAAGAAAGAGACAAGAGAGTTGCAGAAAGAGGCAAGAGAGGTGCAGAAAGAGGCAAGAGAGGTGCAGAAAGAGGCAAGAGAGGTGCAGAAAGAGGCAAGAGGGGTGCAGAAAGAGGCAAGAGAGGTGCAGAAAGAGGCAAGAGAGGTGCAGAAACAGGCAAGAGAAGTGCAGAAAGAGGCAAGAGAAGTGCAGAAAGAAGCAACAGACGTGCAGAAAGTGGCAAGAGAAGTGCAGAAAGAGGCAAGAGAGGTGCAGAAAGAGGCAAGAGAGGTGCAGAAAGAGGCAAGAAAGGTGCAGAAAGAGGCAAGAGGAGTGCAGAAAGAGGCAAGACGGGGTGCAGAAAGAAGCAAGAGGGGTGCAGAAAGAGGCAAGAGGGGTGCAGAAAGAAGCAAGTGAGATGAAGAAAGAGAAGAGGCAACAGAGGTACAGAAAGAGGCAAGAGAACTGCAGAAAGAGGCAAGAGAGGTGCAGAAAGAGGCAAGAGAAGTGCAGAAAGAGGCAAGAGAGGTGCAGAAAGAGGCAAGAGAGGTGCAGAAAGAGGCAAGAGAGGTGCAGAAAGAAGCAAGAGAGGTGCAGAAAGAAGCAAGAGAGGTGCAGAAAGAGGCAAGAGGGGTGCAGAAAGAGGCAACAGAGGTGCAGAAAGAGGCAAGAGAGGTGCAGAAAGAGGAAACAGGGGTGCAGAAAGAGGCAAGAGAGGTGCAGAAAGAGGGAAGAGGGGTGCAGAAAGAGGCAGGAGGGGTGCAGAAAGAAGCAACTGAGGTGAAGAAAGAGAAGAGGCAACAGAGGTACAGAAAGAGGCAAGAGAAGTGCAGAAAGAGGCAAGAGAGGTGCAGAAAGAGGCAAGAGAAGTGCAGAAAGAGGTAAGAGAGGTGCAGAAAGAGGCAAGAGAAGTGCAGAAAGAGGCAAGAGGGGTGCAGAAAGAGGCAAGAGGGGTGCAGAAAGAAGCAAGAGGGGTGCAGAAAGAAGCAAGAGAAGTGCAGAAAGAAGCAACAGAGGTGCAGAAAGAGGCAAGAGGGGTGCAGAAAGAGGGAACAGGTGTGCAGAAAGAGGCAACAGAGGTACAGAAAGAGGTAACAGAGGTGCAGAAAGAGGCAAGAGGGGTGCAGAAAGAAGCAAGTGAGATGAAGAAAGAGAAGAGGCAACAGAGGTACAGAAAGAGGCAAGAGAGGTGCAGAAACAGGCAAGAGAAGTGCAGAAAGAGGCAAGAGAAGTGCTGAAAGAAGCAACAGAGGTGTAGAAAGAAGCAAGAGAAGTGAAGAAAGAGACAAGAGAGTTGCAGAAAGAAGCAAGAGAAGTGCAGAAAGAAGCAACAGAGGTGCAGAAAGAGGCAAGAGGGGTGCAGAAAGAGGGAACAGGGGTGCAGAAAGAGGCAAGAGGGGTGCAGAAAGAGGAAAGAGGGTGCAGAAAGAGGCAAGAGGGATGCAGAAAGAAGCAAGTGAGGTGAAGAAAGAGAAGAGGCAAGAGAGGTGCAGAAAGAGGCAAGAGAGGTACAGAAACAGGCAAGAGAAGTGCAGAAAGAAGCAAGAGAAGTGCAGAAAGAAGCAACAGAGGTGCAGAAAGAGAGCAAGAGACGTGACCAGAACAGAGGCCAAGAGACGTGGCAGAAAGAGGCAAGAGAGGTGCAGAAAGAGGCAAGATGAGGTGCAGAAAGAGGCACAGATTGAACATGACAGAACACTGAGAGCATACTGGTGCAGAAAGAGGCAACAGTGGTGCAGAATAGAGCAAGAGGTGCATGAAAGAAGCAAATGAGGTGCAGAAAGAAAGCAAGAGAGGTCAGAAAGAGGCAGAGAGGTGCAGAAAGTCAGTACAACGAGAGGTGCAGAATTCGACCGAGGTCAGAAGAGATGCAAGCTGTAATCAGAAAGCAGGCAAGAGAAGTTGCAGAAAGCAGACACGAGTAGTGCTAGTACACTGAAGTATAGCACTGCACCAGTCAAGACCAGTCATAGAGTCAGAGAAGCACCACCCAGCAAAGACGTGCAGAAAGCAGCGCAAGAGGGGTGCAGAAAGAGGCACGAGGTGTGCAGCAAAGAGGTACACAGAGATGAAGCATGACACAGAGGTGTGAGAGGAAGTGCAGAAAGAGGCAGGACGGGTGCAGAACAGCACAGTCACAGTGAGCTGAAGAAAGCTAGAAGAGGCAACAGAGGCTGCAGAAAGAGGCAAGAGAGGTGCAGAAACAGGCAAGAGAAGTGCAGAAAGAGGCAAGAGAAGTGCTGAAAGAAGCAACAGAGGTGTAGAAAGAAGCAAGAGAAGTGAAGAAAGAGACAAGAGAGTTGCAGAAAGAAACAAGAGGGGTGCAGAAAAAAGCAAGAGAGGTGCAGAGAGAGGCAAGTGAGGTGCAGAAAGAGGCAAGAGAGGTGCAGAAACAGGCAAGAGGGGTGCAGAAAGAGGCAAGAGAAGTGCAGAAAGAAGCAACAGAGGTGCAGAAAGAGGCAAGAGAACTACAGAAAGAGGCAAGAGAGTTGCAGAAAGAGGCAAGAGAGGTGCAGAAAGAGGCAAGAGGGGTGCAGAAAGAGGCAAGAGAGGTGCAGAAAGAGGAAAGAGGGATGCAGAAAGAGGCAAGAGGGGTGCAGAAAGAAGCAAAAGAGGTGCAGAAAGAGGCAAGAAATGTGCAGAAAGAGGCAAGAGAGTTGAAGAAAGAGGCAAGAGAGGTGCAGAAAGAGGGAAGAGGGGTGCAGAAAGAGGCAAGAGAGGTGCAGAAAGAAGCAAGAGAGGTGCAGAAAGAAGCAAGAGAAGTGCAGAAAGAAGCAACAGAGGTGCAGAAAGAGGCAAGAGGGGTGCAGAAAGAGGCAAGAGGGGTGGAGAAAGAAGCAAGAGAGGTGCAGAAATAGGGAAGACAAGTGCATAAAGAGGCAACAGGGGTGCAGAAAGACACAAGCGAGAGTGAAGAAAGAGAAGAGGCAACAGAGGTGCAGAAAGAGGCAAGAGAAGTGCAGAAAGAAGCAACAGAGGTGCAGAAAGAAGCAAGAGAAGTGCAGAAAGAGGCAACAGAGGTGACATAAGGAGGCAAGAGAGTTGCAGAAACAGGCAAGAGAGGGTGCAGAAAGAGGCAAGAGGGGTGCAGAAAGAAGCAAGCAGAGGTGCAGAAAGAAGCAAGAGAAGTGCAGAAAGAAGCAACAGAGGTGCAGAAAGAGGCAAGAGGGGTGCAGAAAGAGGCAAGAGAGGTGCAGAAAGAGGCAAGAGGGGTGCAGAAAGAGGCAAGAGGGGTGCAGAAAGAAGCAAGTGAGATGAAGAAAGAGAAGAGGCAACAGAGGTACAGAAAGAGGCAAGAGAAGTGCTGAAAGAAGCAACAGAGGTGCAGAAAGAAGCAAGAGAAGTGCAGAAAGAAGCAACAGAGGTGCAGAAAGAGGAAAGAGGGGTGCAGAAAGAGGCAAGAGAGGTGCAGAAAGAGGCAAGAGGGTGCAGAAAGAGGCAGGAGGGATGCAGAAAGAAGCAAGTGAGGTGAGAAAGAGGCAAGAGAGGTGCAGAAAGAGGCAAGAGAGGTGCAGAAAGAGGGAAGAGAAGTGCAGAAAGAGGCAAGAGAGGTACAGAAAGAAGCAAGAGAGGTGCAGAAAGAGGCAAGAGAAGTGCAGAAAGAGGCAAGAGAGCTGCAGAAAGAAGCAAGAGAAGTGCAGAAAGAAGCAACAGAGGTGCAGAAAGAGGCAAGAGGGGTGCAGAAAGAGGGAACAGGGGTGCAGAAAGAGGCAACAGAAATGCAGAAAGAGGCAAGAGAGGTGCAGAAAGAAGCAACAGAGGTGCAGAAAGAGGCAAGAGAGGTGCAGAAAGAGGCAAGAGGGGTGCAGAAAGAAGCAAGTGAGATGAAGAAAGAGAAGAGGCAACAGAGGTACAGAAAGAGGCAAGAGAGGTGCAGAAACAGGCAAGAGAAGTGCAGAAAGAGGCAAGAGAAGTGCTGAAAGAAGCAACAGAGGTGTAGAAAGAAGCAAGAGAAGTGAAGAAAGAGACAAGAGAGTTGCAGAAAGAAGCAAGAGAAGTGCAGAAAGAAGCAACAGAGGTGCAGAAAGAGGCAAGAGAAGTGCAGAAAGAAGCAACAGGGGTGCAGAAAGAGGCAAGAGCGGTGCAGAAGGAGGGAAGAGGGGTGCAGAAAGAGGCAGGAGGGGTGCAGAAAGAAGCAAGTGAGGTGAAGAAAGAGAAGAGACAAGTGGGTGCAGAAAGAAGCAAGAGAGGGACAGAAACAGGGATGAGAAGTGCAGATAGAGGCAAGAGCAGGGCTGAAAGAAGCAACAGAGGTGTAGAAAGAAGCAAGAGAAGTGAAGAAAGAGACAAGAGAGTTGCAGAAAGAAGCAAGAGTAGTGCAGAAAGAAGCAACAGAGGTGCAGAAAGAGGCAAGAGGGGTGCAGAAAGAGGGTACAGGGTGCAGAAAGAGGCAAGAGAGGTGCAGAAACAGGCAAGAGAAGTGCAGAAAGAGGCAAGAGAAGTGCAGAAAGAAGCAACAGAGGTGAAGAAAGAAGCAAGAGAAGTGAAGAAAGAGACAAGAGAGTTGCAGAAAGAAACAAGAGGGGTGCAGAAAAAAGCAAGAGAAGTGCAGAAAGAGGCAAGTGAGGTGCAGAAAGAGG
The DNA here is from genome assembly GCA_963921515.1 of Calotriton arnoldi. Classification (NCBI taxonomy): domain Eukaryota; kingdom Metazoa; phylum Chordata; class Amphibia; order Caudata; family Salamandridae; genus Calotriton; species Calotriton arnoldi. The sequence continues at coordinate 1,482,022 of CAWUFW010004684.1, forward strand.
CAAGAGAGGTGCAGAAACAGGCAAGAGAAGTACAGAAAGAGGCAAGAGAAGTGCTGAAAGAAGCAACAGAGGTGTAGAAAGAAGCAAGAGAAGTGAAGAAAGAGACAAGAGAGTTGCAGAAAGAAGCAACAGAGGTGCAGAAAGACGCAAGAGAAGTACAGAAAGAGGGAAGAGAGGTAAAGAAAGAGGCAAAAGAGGTGCAGAAAGTGGCAAGAGGGGTGCGGTAAGAGGCAAGAGAAGTGCAGAAAGAAGCAACAGAGGTGCAGAAAGATGGGTGCAGAAAGAGGGAACAGGGGTGCAGAAAGAGGCAAATAGAGGTGCAGAAAGAGGGAAGAGGGTGCAGAAAGAGGCAGGAGGGATGCAGAAAGAAGCAAGTGAGGTGAAGAAAGAGAAGAGGCAACAGAGGTACAGAAAGAGGCAAGAGAGGTGAAGAAACAGGGATGAGAAGTGCAGAAAGAGGCAAGAGAAGTACTGAAAGAAGCAACAGAGGTATAGAAAGAAGCAAGAGAAGTGAAGAAAGAGACAAGAGAGTTGCAGAAAGAAGCAAGAGAAGTGCAGAAAGAAGCAACAGAGGTGCAGAAAGAGGCAAAAAGGGTGCAGAAAGAGGGTACAGGGGTGCAGAAAGAGACAAAGAGGTGCAGAAAGAGGGAAGAGGGGTGCAGAAAGAGGCAGGAGGGGTGCAGAAAGAAGCAAGTGAGGTGAAGAAAGAGAAGAGGCAACAGAGGTACATAAAGAGGCAAGAGAGGTAAAGAAACAGGGATGAGAAGTGCAGAAAGAGGCAAGAGAAGTGCTGAAAGAAGCAACAGAGGTGTAGAAAGAAGCAAGAGAAGTGAAGAAAGAGACAAGAGAGTTGCAGAAAGAAACAAGAGGGGTGCAGAAAAAAGCAAGAGAAGTGCAGAGAGAGGCAAGTGAGGTGCAGAAAGAGGCAAGAGAGGTGCAGAAACAGGCAAGAGGGGTGCAGAAAGAGGCAAGAGAAGTGCAGAAAGAAGCAACAGGGGTGCAGAAGGAGGCAAGAGAACTACAGAAAGAGGCAAGAGAGTTGCAGAAACAGGCAAGAGAGGTGCAGAAAGAAGAAAGAGGGGTGCAGAAAAAGGCAAGAGGGGTGCAGAAAGAGGGAAAAGGGGTGCAGAAAGAGGAAAGAGGGGTGCAAAAAGAAGCAAGAGAGGTGCGGAAAAAAGCAAGAGAAGTACAGAAAGAGCCAACAGAGGTGCAGAAAGAGGCAAGAAGGGTGCAGAAAGAGACAAGAGAAGTGCAGAAAGAAGCAAAAGAGGTGCAGAAAGAGGTAAAAGAACTGCAGAAAGAGGTAAGAGAGGTACTGAAAGAGGCAAGAGCGGTGCCCAAAAAGGGAACAGGGGTACAGAAAGAGGTAACAGAGGTGCAGAAACAGGAATGAGAAGTGCAGAAAGAGGCAAGAGAAGTGCTGAAAGAAGCAACAGAGGTGTAGAAAGAAGCAAGAGAAGTGAAGAAAGAGACAAGAGAGTTGCAGAAAGAAGCAAGAGAAGTGCAGAAAGAATCAACAGATGTGCAGAAAGAGGCAAAAAGGGGGCAGAAAGAGGGAACAGGGGTGCAGAAATAGGCAAGAGAGGTGCAGAAAGAGGGAAGAGGGGTGCAGAAAGAGGCAGGAGGGGTGCAGAAAGAAGCAAGTGAGGTGAAGAAAGAGAAGAGGCAACAGAGGTACAGAAAGAGGCAAGAGAGGTAAAGAAACAGGGATGAGAAGTACAGAAAGAGGCAAGAGAAGTGCTGAAAGAAGCAACAGAGGTATAGAAAGAAGCAAGAGAAGTGAAGAAAGAGACAAGAGAGTTGCAAAAAGAAACAAGAGGGGTGCAGAAAAAAGCAAGAGAAGTGCAGAGAGAGGCAAGTGAGGTGCAGAAAGAGGCAAGAGAGGTGCAGAAACAGGCAAGAGGGGTGCAGAAAGAGGAAAAAGGGGTGCGGAAAGAGGGGTGCAAAAAGAAGCAAGAGAGGTGCGGAAAAAAGCAAGAGAAGTACAGAAAGAGCCAACAGAGGTGCAGAAAGAGGTAAAAGAACTGAAGAAAGAGGTAAGAGAGGTACAGAAAGAGGCAAGAGTGGTGCCCAAAAAGGGAAGAAGGGTGCAGAAAGAAGTAAGAGAGCTGCAGAAAGAAGCAAGAGAAGTGCAGAAAGAAGCAACAGAGGTGCAGAAAGAGGCAAGAGGGGTGCAGAAAGAGGGAAGAAGGGTGCAGAAAGAAGTAAGAGAGCTGCAGAAAGAAGCAAGAGAAGTGCAGAAAGAAGCAACAGAGGTGCAGAAGGAGGCAAGAGAACTAAAGAAAGAAGCAAGAGAGTTGCAGAAACAGGCAAGAGAGGTGCAGAAAGAAGAAAGAGGGGTGCAGAAAAAGGCAAGAGGGGTGCAGAAAGAGGAAAAAGGGGTGCGGACAGAGGGGTGCAAAAAGAAGCAAGAGAGGTGCGGAAAAAAGCAAGAGAAGTACAGAAAGAGCCAACAGAGGTGCAGAAAGAGGTAAAAGAACTGAAGAAAGAGGTAAGAGAGGTACAGAAAGAGGCAAGAGTGGTGCCCAAAAAGGGAAGAAGGGTGCAGAAAGAAGTAAGAGAGCTGCAGAAAGAAGCAAGAGAAGTGCAGAAAGAAGCAACAGAGGTGCAGAAAGAGGCAAGAGGGGTGCAGAAAGAGGGAACAGGGGTACAGAAAGAGGTAACAGAGGTGCAGAAACAGGAAAGAGAAGTGCAGAAAGAGGCAAGAGAAGTGCTGAAAGAAGCAACAGAGGTGTAGAAAGAAGCAAGAGAAGTGAAGAAAGAGACAAGAGGGTTGCAGAAAGAAGCAAGAGAAGTCCAGAAACAAGCAACAGAGGTGCAGAAAGAGGAAAGAGGGGTGCAGAAAGAGGGAACAGGGGTGCAGAAAGAGGCAAGAGAGGTGCAGAAACAGGGAAGATGGGTGCTTAAAGAGGCAGGAGAGATGCAGAAAGAAGCAAGTGAGGAGAAGAAAGAGAAGAGGTAAGAGAGGTGCAGAAAGAAGCAAGAGAGGTACAGAAACAGGGATGAGAAGTGCAGAAAGAGGCAAGAGCAGTGCTGAAAGAAGCAACAGAGGTGTAGAAAGAACAAGAGATGTGAAGAAAGAGACACGAGAGTTGCAGAAAGAAGCAACAGAGGTGCAGAAAGAGGCAAGAGGGGTGCATAAAGAGGGTACAGGGTGCAGAAAGAGGCAAGAGAGGTACAGAAAGAGGGAAGAGGGGTGCAGAAAGAGGGAAGAGGGGTGCAGAAAGAAGCAAGTGAGATGAAGAAAGAGAAGAGGCAACAGAGGACAGGAAGAGGCAAGAGAGGTGCAGAAACAGGCAAGAGATGTGCAGAAAGAGGCAAGAGAAGTGCTGAAAGAAGCGACAGAGGTGTAGAAAGAAGCAAGAGAAGTGAAGAAAGAGACATGAGAGTTGCAGAAAGAAGCAAGAGAAGTGCAGAAAGAAGCAACAGAGGTGCAGAAAGAGGCAAAAGGGGTACAGAAAGAGGCAAGAGAGGAGCAGAAAGAGAGGTGCAGAAAGAGGCAGAAGGGGTGCAGAAAGAAGCAAGTGAGGTGAAGAAAGAGAAGAGGCAACAGAGGTGCAGAAAGAGGCAAGAGAGGTGCAGAAACAGGCAAGAGAAGTGCAGAAAGAGGCAAGAGAAGTGCTGAAAGAAGCAACATAGGTGTAGAAAGAAGCAAGAGAAGTGAAGAAAGAGACAAGAGAGCTGCAGAATGAAACAAGAGGGGTGCAGAAAAAAGCAAGAGAAGTGCAGAGAGAGGCAAGTGAGGTGCAGAAAGAAGCAAGAGAGGTGCAGAAACAGGCAAGAGGGGTGCAGAAAGAAGCAAGAGAAGTGCAGAAAGAAGCAACTGGGGTGCAGAAGGAGGGAAGAGAACTAGAGACAGAGGCAAGAAAGTTGCATAAACAGGCAAGAGAGGTGCAGAAAGAAGAAAGAGGGGTGCAGAAAAAGGCAAGAGGGGTGCAGAAAGAGGAAAGAGGGGTGCAGAAAGAGGAAAGAGGGATGCAAAAAGAAGTAAGAGAGAGGTGCGGAAAGCAACATTGCAAATCGAGAACGAGGCCAAC